>CM066040.1:215937248-218337248 GCA_033557465.1 Ichthyophis bannanicus
TTGAGATGAGAATTCAGAATATCCAGATCAGGATATGTAAATCCCCACTGTGTTTGAGCTCTAGACAAACCTTAAGCTTTATGCCCCCCCCCCCCCCCCCCGTCTATCAGAATACTATTGATTAGCTTTAAATGCTCTGCTCTTTGCGCACTCTCCCCAGAGGCAGCCACCACAAGGCAACTACCTTGTTTGCCTAATGGTTGGCTCAGCCCTGCCCCACCTCCGACCAGCATCTACCTTTCTTCTAGTCTTCCTTTAGCCAGTATCTCCCCGCAAACCTTTTTTTCTCATGGTGGCAGCTTCAATAATAATAATAATAAAGAAACAATGATAAGGCATGCCTATGCTGTCTTGGAGCCTCACAGACAATGCACTCTTTAAATCTCTTCTGTTGTCATGACCCCATGTCAACAGGAAGTGTGCATCAGAGGGGGCAGGATGTGCAAAAGGTTTCAAGATTGCATTGGTTGGGAAAACTCCATGGATGGTGCAGACATGACTTATTCTTTTTTAAAATTTAATTGTTGCAATCGCTGCCATGGGCAAAACAAGGTTTGAAGGGAGGAGGGGTTCTGTCCAAGGGGGAAATGGAGAGGGGGCAGACTGGGTTGGGGGACGGAGAAAAGGGGAGGAATCATGCTGGAAGGCGGTGGAGTAGAAGGTATGCTGGACATGGAAGAGGGGGATTTACCAAACCATGGTGAGAGGGGGAGAACAGGAGAGAACGAAAGACTGGACCATGGGAAAGATGGGGCGGGGAGAGATGGCAGATAGATATGCTAGATCATAAGAACATAAGATATGCCATACTGGGTCAGACCAAGGTCCATCAAGCCCAGTATTCTGTTTCCAACAGTGGCCAATCTAGGTCATACCGTACCTAGCAGTTTCCCCAAGGGACACAGGTTTTCACAATGCTTGTATTGGTTCAAGCATTGATATCCTGGGTCCCTTCTAATAATGGTTTATGGACCTTTCCTCCAGGAACTTGTCCAAACCTTTTTTAAACCCAGCTACACTAACAGCCTTTACTACATCCTCTGGTAACAAATTCCCAGAGTTTGATTACACGTTGAGTGAAAAAATATTTTCTTTTATTATTCTTAAATAGTTTACCCTGTAGCTTCCTTGCATGTCCCCTAGTCTTTTCTATATTCTGATAAGGTAAACAATCGATCTACGTTTACCCGTTCCACTCCGTTCATTAATTTATAGACTTCTATCATATCTCCCCTCAGCCGTCTCTTTTCCAGGTTAAAGAGCCCTAACCTTTTTAGCCTTTCTTCATTAGGAGTATCCTTCCATCCCCTTTACCATTTTGGTGGCTCTTCTCTGAACCTTTTCTAAAATCGCTATATCCTTTTTAAGATACGGCGACCAGAATTGCACACAATATTCAAGGTGCGGTCTCACCATGGAACGATACAGAGGCATTATAATATCTTTTGTTTTATTTTCCATTCCTTTCCTTATCATACCTAGCATTCTATTTGCTCTCTTGGCTGCGCTGCACACTGGGCCGAGGGTTTTAAACATGGTATCCACAATGATGCCTAAATCTTTTTCCTGGGTGGTGGTTCCTAATGTGGAACCTTGCATCGTGTAACCATAGTTTGGGTTGTTCTTCCCTAGGTGCATAACCTTGCACTTGTACACATTAAATTTCATCTGCCATTTTTGATGCCCAGTCTTCCAATTCATCAAGATCCTCTTGCAATTTTTCACAATTCTCTTGGGTTTTAACAACTTTAAATAGTTTTGTGTCATCTGCAAATTTGATAACCTCACTCGTTATTCCACTTTCCAGGTCATTTATGAATATGTCAAAAAGAAGCGGACCCAGCACAGATGCCTGGGGTACACCACTATTCACCTTTCTCCATTGGGGAAAATTGGCCATTTAGCCCTACCCTCTGCTTTCTATCTTTTAACCAGTTCCTGATCCACAATAGTACACTGCCTCCTATCCCCTGACTTTTTAGTTTTGCCGAAAGTCTCTGATGAGGGACCGTGTCAAAGGCTTTCTGAAAGTCCAGGTACACAATATCAACTGACTCACCTTTGTCCACCTGATTATTCACTCCTTCAAAAAAACATAACAGATTAGTAAGACAAGATCTTCCTTGTCTAAAACCATGTTGGCTGTCTCCCATTAGGTCATGACTATCTACATGCTGAGTAATTTTATTCTTTATGATGGTTTCTACCATTTTTCCCGGTACTGACGTCAGGCTCACCGGTCTGTAGTTTCCTGGATCATCCCTGGAACCCTTTTTAAAAATTGTTGTTACATTGGCGATCCTCCAATCTTCAGGTATTAGAGATGATTTTAATGATAGTTCACAGATTACTAATAGCAGGTCTGCAGTCTCATATTTCAGTTCTTTCAACATCCTTGGATGTATACCATCCGGCCCAGGTGATTTGCTACTCTTCAGTTTATCTAATAGTTGTAATACATCTTCCCGATGTATCGATATTTCCTTCAATTCTTCCGCACCTTTAAATACCATTTCAGTCATGGGTAACATCCCTACATCTTCCTCAGTAAAGACGGAAGCAAAGAATTCATTCAGTCTCTCCACTATCGCCTTGTTGCCTCTTAGTGCTCCTTTAACCCCTTTATCATCTAATGGACCAACTGACTCTCTCACAGGTTTTTTGCTACGAATGTACTTGAAAAGGTCTTTACTTCGCGTTTTTGCTTCCGCAGCAAGCTTCTTCTCAACTTCTCCCTGTGCCTGCCTTATCAATGCCTTGCATTTGACTTGCCAGTGCTTGTGCTGTTTCCAGGTTTTGACGTTTGGCTCTTTTTTCCATTTCCTGAAAGATGCTTTTTTGGCAACAACAGCCTCTCTGCCCTCACCTTTCAATAAACCATGCTGGCAGTTTTTTGGACTTCCTTCCACTTTTCTTAAAGCGTGGAATGCAACTGGTCTGGGCTTCCAAGATAGTATTTTTCAACAACAGCCAAGCCTGATGTAAATCTAACCTTCGCAACTGCTCCTTTTAGTTTTTTCTTAACTGTTTTCCTCATTTTATCATAGTCTCCCTTTCGAAAGTTAAAAGGTAGTACTGTGGATTTCCTTATTATCCCTCCTCCACTAATTAAATCAAAGGCGATCATGCTATGATCACTATTGCCAAGTGGCCCCAACAACCTTATCTCTTGCACTAGATCTGGTGTTCCAGTAAGGACTAGGTCTAATATGGCTTCCCCTCTGGTCGGTTCATGAACCAGCTGCTCCAAGAAGCAGTCATTTATTTCATCTAGGAACTTTATCTCCCTAGCATGTCCTGATGTGACACTGACCCAGTCGATACCGGGGTAGTTGAAATCACCCATTATTATTACTGCGCTGTAACCTTTGTTAGCTTCCTTGATTTCTTTGAGTATTTCATCATCCATTTGGTCATTCTGGCCAGGCGCTCAATAGTACACCCCCACTGCCATTGCCTTCCCCCTTTTACATGGAATTTCAATCCATATAGATTCTACAGCAGATTTTGCTTCCTGCAAAACTTTAATCCTTTCTGACTCAATGTCCTCTCTAACATAGAGAGCAACCCCTCCACCAATTTGATCAGCTCTATCATTTCGATATAGTTTGTACCCAGGTATCACAGTGTCCCACTGGTTGTCCTCCTTCCACCATGTCTCTGATATTCCAATCATATCTAACCTTTCATTTAGTGCTATATATTCTAACTCTGCCATCTTATTTTTTAGACTTCTAGCATTTGCATACAAGCATTTTAGAGAATGTATTTTATTCATATTAATTTGGCTATTGTTAGACATGGGTAATTTGGGATCTTTAAGCTCTGTCTGCTCCATACTTGAGGGCATTTGGGCTACTTTACTCTTTTGTGGAGCCTCTCTGCTTTTGGTAGTATCCTTCAAAGATACATTCTTCCGAACCATCCGCTCTTGGGTGACTGTCGGCTTTCCCCTAATATCTAGTGTAAAAGCTGCTCTATCTCCTTTTTAAAGGTTAATGCCAGCAGCCTGGTTCCATCCCAGTTAAGGTGAAGCCCATCCCTTCGGAAGAGCCCCTCCTTTCCCCAGAATGTTCCCCAGTTCCTAACAAATCCAAAACCCTCATCTCTGCACCATTGTCTCATCCACGCATTGAGACTCCGGAGCTCTACCTGCCTTTTGGGTCCTGCGCATGGAACAGGAAGCATTTCGGAGAAAGCTACCCTGGAAGTTCTGGATTTCAACTTCCTACCTAAAAGCCTAAATTTAGCCTCCAGAACCTCCCTACCACATTTTCCTATGTCATTGGTACCGACATGTACCAAGACAGCATACTGCTCCCCAGCACTATCTAAGACCTTATCTAGGTGGCGCGTGAGGTCCGCTACCTTCGCACCAGGCAGGCATGTTACCAGGCGATCCTCACGTCCACCAGCCACCCAGCTATCTACATCCCTAATGATCGAATCACCAACTACAACGGCTGTCCTAACCCTTCCCTCATGGGCACATGGCCCTGGAGAAACGTCCTCGGTGCGAGAGGGTTTTACATCACCTGGAGGACAGGTCCTAGTTACAGGATCACTTCCTGCCAAACCAGGGTGATGCTCTCCTGTCACGTGACCTCTCTCCTCCATGGCAACAGGGATGCTGCCAGACTGGAGGTGGGACTTCAGGACTATAACCCTGTAGGTCTCCTCTATGTACCGCTCTGTCTGTCTTATGCTTTCCAAGTCTGCTACTTTAGCCTCTAGAGAATGGACTCGTTCCCTGAGAGCAAAGAGCTCCTTGCACCTAGTGCACACGTAAGAACTCTCACCAACTGGGAGAAAATCATACATGTGACACTCAATGCAAAAGACTGGAAAGCCCCCATCCCGCTGCTGGACTGCTGTCTGCATCTTAGTTTTAAGTTTGTGTTTAGATCTAAGTTCTTTACTTACTAAGGGTTGCTATGGATATTTATACTTATAAAACTGTACCTAATATGTGTAATATACCTTGTTCACCTGAAGCTTAACTAATCTCAGGTCCTTAGTGTATGACTGATTTGGGTAATGAGCTTCACCTGAGAGCACCTCCTGTCTTTTAAGGTGTGTAAGTACCTATAAAGCTACGATTATCCCAGGGGTGGGTGGGTGTGGGGAGGGAGGGAGGGAAATAACACTTATTAAAAGAGGGCTACTACACAGTACCCTGTCTTGTGCTGCTGAGGTAAGCTATATTCTTATTTGATTTAAATTATAGCTCTTTGCTGCTGCTAGGCTCTAACTTATTATGAAATTTAAACTACAAGCTCTCTGCTGGGTTCCAAATGTAACCAGAAAGCTCTCTTCTGTGTTTTAAATTTAAACTAAAAGTACTTTGCTGTTACTAGGCCCTGAGTGACTATTAAATTTAAACTAGAAGCTCTCTGCTGGGTATGAAATGTAACCAGAAGGTTCTCCTCTGTGTTTTAAATTTAAACTTAAACTGCTGCTACTAGGCCCTGACCGATTTAACAAAAAATAGTGGGTTCAAAAATAATTAGCTTTAATACAAAGAATTCCTTTTAGAAAATTACCAGAAGTATATACTCACAGTTGCAGATCTCTC
This sequence comes from Ichthyophis bannanicus, assembly GCA_033557465.1. Taxonomy (NCBI): domain Eukaryota; kingdom Metazoa; phylum Chordata; class Amphibia; order Gymnophiona; family Ichthyophiidae; genus Ichthyophis; species Ichthyophis bannanicus. Next base: position 215,942,824 of record CM066040.1, read on the forward strand.
TCCAGAAGTAACAGTCCCTTTTTCTAGTCCTTCAAGACAGAGGATCACAGAGCTCTGGTTGAGCTATTTATGTCTGTACTGCTGAGGTAAGCTGTGACCAACTTCCTGAGTAATTAACAGTCCTTGCTTGGATAGGAGGAGTCTTTCAAAATGGCCTTTTGATCTGCGACCCGGTGTTAACACCTATTGAAAATGTTTCAAAGATCTCTTGCCCGCTAGGTAGAAGGCCTCTTTGTAAAGGTCTCTAGAAGACTTTATTTATTGCTCAAAGAGTACAGACCATGTTTTTCCTTTTGTGCTAAGCTAAATTCTGATTTGATTTAAATTATAGCTCTTTGCTGCTACTAGGCTCTAACTTCTTATGAAATTTCAACTACAAGCTCTCTGCTGGGTTCTAAATTTAACCAGAAAGCTCTCTTCTGTGTTTTAAATTTAAGCCAAAAGTACTTTGCTGATGCTAGGCCCTGAGTGACTATTCAATTTAGACCACAAGCTCTCTGCTGGGTTCCAAATGTAACCAGCAAGCTCTCTTCTGTGTTTTAAATTTAAACTAAAAGTACTTTGCTGTTACTAGGCCCTGAGTGACTATTAAATTTAAACTACAAGCTCTCTGCTGGGTATGAAATGTAACCAGAAAGTTCTCCTCTGTGTTTTAAAACTAAAAGTACTTTTCTGATGCTAGGCCCTGAGTGACAATTAAATGTAAACTACAAGCTCTCTGCTGGGTTCTAAATTTAACCAGAAAGCTCTCTTCTGTGTTTTAAATTTAAGCCAAAAGTACTTTGCTGATGCTAGGCCCTGAGTGACTATTCAATTTAGACTACAAGCTCTCTGCTGGGTTCCAAATATAACCAGCAAGCTCTCTTCTGTGTTTTAAATTTAAACTAAAAGTACTTTGCTGTTACTAGGCCCTGAGTGACTATTAAATTTAAACTACAAGCTCTCTGCTGGGTATGAAATGTAACCAGAAAGTTCTCCTCTGTGTTTTAAAACTAAAAGTACTTTTCTGATGCTAGGCCCTGAGTGACAATTAAATGTAAACTACAAGCTCTCTCCTGGGTTCCAAATGTAACCAGAAAGCTCTCTTCTGTGTTTTTAATTTAAACTAATAGTACTTTGCTGTTACTAGGCCCTGAGTGACTATTAAATTTAAACTACAAGCTCTCTGCTGGGTATGAAATGTAACTAGAAAGTTCTCCTCTGTGTTTTAAATTTAAACTTAAACTGCTGCTACTAGGCCCTGACTGATTTAACAAAAAATAGTGGGTTCAAAAATAATTAGCTTTAATACAAAGAATTCCTTTTAGAAAATTACCAGAAGTATATACTCACAGTTGCAGATCTCTCTCCAGAAGTAACAGTCCCTTTTTCTAGTCCTTCAAGACAGAGGATCACAGAGCTCTGGTTGAGCTATTTATTCCTGTACTGCTGAGGTAAGCTGTGACCAACTTCCTGGGTAATTAACAGTCCTTGCTTGGATAGGAGGAGTCTTTCAAAATGGCCTTTTGATCTGCAACCCGGTGTTAACACCTATTGAAAAGGTTTCACAGGTCTCTTGCCCCCTAGGTAGAAGGCCTCTTTGTAAAGGTCTCTAGAAGACTTTATTTGTTGCTCAAAGAGTACAGACCCTGTTTTGCCTTTTGTGCTAAGCTAAATTCTGATTTGATTTAAATTATAGGTCTTAGCTGCTGCTAGGCTGTAACCTCTTATGAAATTTAAACTACAAGCTCTCTGCTGGGTTCTAAATTTAACCAGAAAGCTCTCTTCTGTGTTTTAAATTTAAACTAAAAGTACTTTGCTGTTACTAGGCCCTGAGTGACTATTAAATTAAAACTACAATCTCTTTGCTGGGTATGAAATGTAACCAGAAAGTTCTCCTCTGTGTTTTAAAACTAAAAGTACTTTTCTGATGCTAGGCCCTGAGTGACAATTATATGTAAACTACAAGCTCTCTGCTGGGATCCAAATGTAACCAGAAAGCTCTCTTCTGTGTTTTAAATTTAAACTAAAAGTACTTTGCTGTTACCAGGCCCTGAGTGACTATTAAATTTAAACTACAAGCTCTCTGCTGGGTATGAAATGTAACCAGAAAGAAGTTCTCTGTTTTTTAAATTTAAACTTAAACTGCTGCTACTAGGCCCTGACTGATTTAACAAAAAATAGTGGGTTCACAGATTAATTAGCTTTAATACAAAAAATTCCTTTTAGAAAATTACCAGAAGTATATACTCACAGTTGCAGATCTCTCTCCAGAAGTAACAGTCCCTTTTTCTAGTCCATCATAGAGTGGATGAGGTGAGGAAGTCCAGTAGTTAAAGAAAAGTACATTATGGCTTGGGAGAAGGATCTTGGGGGAGAGTGGGCTGAGGGTTGATGGACAATAATCTCAAGAGTAGTTAGATGGTGTTGGTATCAGCTGCTATACAAGAGAAGTGCTACAAGATGCTCTACTGGATGTATTTGACCCCTAGCAGACTTAGTAAGGTACAGGGAGATTGTAGTCTCCTGTGCTGGAAGGGATGTGGGGTCATGGGGGATAATTTGCATGTCTGGTGAAATTTTCCTTTAATGAAAAGTAGTTTGGAGTTGATGGGGAACATGGTTTGCGAAACAGTAGGATACGCAGTGGAGCTGACCCCGTTGTGTATGCTGTTGAATGGCTGGGGGGGGGGGGTGAGTGTGACATGGAGGTAGGGCTCTTGGTTAAGTTCTTTTCAGTTGCTGTGAGAATGGGTATTATCAGGGAATGGAAGAACAATACCCATTTGAATGCGAGCAGAATCTTAGGTCAGGTGGATAAAAATACATAGGATGTCTGAAGTCTTGAAGACTGAGCCATAGAATGGAAACCATATGAGCAGTGGAAGTGCGAGAAAACCCGATAGATGAGAGGTTGTTAGCGGGGTGGAATGTTGGATGTTCGTACGTATGATTTATTTATATGTCTCTGAACATATATTGCATTTCTGTAGTATAATTTTTATTGTGTGATTTTAATTTACTATGGGTATTAATATTTGAATAATTTGTATTTTGTTTTTTGTATTTTGTTTATTGATAATTAATGTACCATATCTATTTTACTATATTTATTTTATGGCATTCTCATCGTGCTTGTGTAAAGGCATATTTAATTACCGCTTTTGCCTGAAGGATATTGTGGACAGTGGGGGAAGGGGGTGCCTTTCAGTTATAAATTATGCAAAACTACACATGGACTTATATGAGTGGACAAGTTGGATTGCTTTAATACTCTAACGGAGGGGTTGGGATGCTGGGGGAGGGCCCAGTGTATATATTTGTTGAAGGAGAGGGGGGAAGGGGAATTAGACTGAATGAGGATGGGAGGGGGATGGTAATGAAGAATGGGCTGTTTGGCAGTGGGAATTTTGTATTTTTGTGTATGGAATAGTCAATTAAAATTTACAAAAAATGGTACAATGACTCTGTATATTCTTTCCACCTTTTGTTCATCTTTTCAGCATCATTTAGTATGGATCCTTGAGCATCTTCTAGCATTCCAATTCGAGGCTGGAATTTTCTCTTTAACTCTCATAGCTTTAAGAAAGCTGATCTTGTTCTCCCTCTGATTCTATTTCCTTGCATGCGGCATTATAATACTTCTCCTTGTTTTGCTGCACGTTGGAAATCTCTGTTGAGTTCTGATTGCCTCTTTCTCCTCTGGCTTTAGCTTCTCTGCATTTCTGGGCAATTTTCAGAGTTCAAACTTTTCTTTCAAATCCAGTGAATATACTTTAAACTCTGTTTCTTGGGAACAGATGCGCTTTAATCTTAAAAATTGTCCTAAAGGCAGGGACTACTTCAGTTTCAATAGGTGACAGCTATTATAGTGAAGAAGCACGTTTCTATCAGTACTTTTGTGAAATAAAGCTGTTTCCAATCTATCTTCTATCCTATAAATCTTGATGTCCAAAAATTCAATTCCATCCTGTGCATATTTTGTTTCAATGAATTTATCCATGCATAAAACTCAAATAATTCCAATTCAGTGCCCCCCCCCAGATGAATAGAATATCATCCAGAAAATGTAACCAGGTCTTAATTTCAAATATCCACTTGAAAGTATAAATTAGTTATTCTTCCATTTGAAAAAAGGGAATCCCTGAGAAAGGAATGGAAAGAAAACAAGTGTGTTGGGGGAGAGGGAAGCGCAGGAGGCGTGAGAAAGCATGGTGGGGTGAATGAAAGGGAAGAGCGAGTGACAGAAAGTATGTGCTGGAGGGAAAGAAGAGGGTGAGAGCGCAGGGAGAGGAAGGGGAGGGAGAGTGGCTGGGCTGGGCTGGGCTGTGTCAGGGTGATGAACGCTGGGACCATTGCAAATGTTTTGCAGTTGTCTTTAAGTAATACATTTTTGTAAAAGATTCTGCATTAAATTTTGGAGGCTGAGAAAACCCCCTGTAGCAATTGTTTAAATGTGCCATAACATCTACTATGACTTTGCTGCCCTGAATGAGGCTTATTTTGGCTGATCATGGCTAGTACTTAGATGAGTGACTACCTTGGAATACCAGGTGCTGTAGACGTACAGTAATGTGTGGAAGAAAGGCCTGGCAATCTACTTCCGGTCGTACCATAGGGCTGGGTTACCAAAAGTCAGCATTCACTCAACGGCACAGACTTTTACTTTTCACCATCTTCAATGTACTTAGATTTGTTCTGAAGCATTTCTGCACTTGCCACTTCCTCCGCATCCATGTAGCAAGAGAACATTTCTTTCCACTAGAAAGCTTTGATGTTTGGTTTCTATAGAACTGGCAAATTGTACTGATTTTACTCTGTTATTGTTAAGTGCAGTGTTATGCAAGCCTAAGAATTAGATTGCTCCAACTAGATATTTCAACTCAATTTCTATAATTTGCAAACTGTGTTAAAAAACTGAGATCATCCATAATCTCAGAGAATGCTATGATGCAATTAATGTGTCTTAATATATATAAAGGATTGCTAATTGCACTTTCATGTGTTCAAAATAGCCATATCATGCCACTATCAGTTTTCAGCACATCTTAGTGCTGTCAAGTGTTTCCAACAACCCCACATTAGACTTCTGTTTGAATATCGACTCCTGACTGCAGCTTTTCACATTTCTGATGACCAGAAATGCTGGAGAGGTAAGTTAACAGCTCTTAAGAGTTTGAGGGTAATTTTAAAAACCTTAGTTGTGATTTGGATGTCTGAAAACATGTATATCCAAATCATGGAGACTTCCCCAGAGCCATTTTGCAAATGGCTTTTAAAGTGGTGCGGGGACATCCAAGTAGGTATACTCTAATCATTAGGATCTTAGTCAGCACTATTCTCAAATGCAGCAGCTGCTGCTGCTGCTGATTGGTATAGCACTACAAGATGTATGCAGTATTATGTAGATGTCTCTAGAGACATCCATATCGGGCATGTCCACCTTTGGGAAAACAAGCCTAAATGTGGACGAGCCTGCCTTGTCTTCAGATGTGCAGGCATGGGCATCCTTTGTAAAATGTGCCTTCATGTCATTACACATTAGTGATATCTAGTGACCAAAACTGGGGCATGTGAATGGCTTTTTAAGTAACCAATATAATAAACTTGTTGTTAAAAATAATCAGTACTAAAATGTAATGCATATTTTAACTACTATGCTAAAATTTAACTGCCAAGCAGTAAGCTAGTGCATTGTAGTTCAAAGAAGTGCACTAATCTGAATAAGTGCATTATAATAACTACCAAGTTAAAGCTGTGCTACAATGTTAGTAAATTTCACTTTACTAGTAATTTTATTTTAAGAGATGGAAATTAAACTTCACTTATATCTCTAAATATTGAAGTGAAAAATAAACAGAGGTTTTCTGGTCAGGGATTCTGGACTAGGAATTCTGGGCCTAAGACCTTCTGACTCCCACGTCCAGGCCTGTGCACAGGAGATCTAGAGACAGACAGCCTCCAACCCAGGACTCCTTAGATCCTCTATCTCAAGATTCCTGGGTCAGAGAACATTTATCCCTCAAATCCTGAGTTGGAGACTCTCTGACCCAGGACAATTGGGCTAGAGATCCTCCAACCTGCAAATCCTGAGCCATAGAAACTCTGACCCATAACCTCTGGGTCAAAATGTTATGGTTTGAGCTGTTAATCCCATATTTTAAGTCAATTTTTGCTTTAATCTGTAAAGAGTTTTGGAATTGTACTGTCAAAATTCTCTTATGTGTACTTTCATTGTAGTGAAGACTATTTGGAACTGTTCCAAAAATTATTTTGGTTTATTTGCCATTATTGATTACATATGTCATATTTAGTGTTTGTTATATGAAGTTGATCTACATTAATTGGACAACTAGTATCTGGATTAGGCTTGGCAAATATCTCTGACAGTATACTTAGAAAAGCTTTCACAGAATTTATGGCACAAGAACTTGGCAAAAGAAAAGTCTTTGGAGTATGTCTGTAGAACAGGAGGCAATAGATTCACAAGGCAAAATATCTGGGAAGGGTTATGCACAGACTCCAAATCAGAAAATTTTGGGCCAGTCAGAAAGCAAGAATGAAAATCACCAGCAATACAAGACACACTTAAGAGCAGGCTGGTTAGAACCAGTCCCCATGGAGACGTAATAGCTCTTCCTGCAATTGCCTGCCTTCTAACTGAAAGATCACTGTTTGGAAATAGAAAAAGGAGACAAATGATGAAAATTGGAAACAACATAAGCACTGGCAAGTTAGACTGAAGGCATTGATAAGGCAGGCAAAGAGAGAAATTGAGAAGAAGCTTGCTGTGGAAGCAAAAATGCATAATAAAGACTTTTTCAAGTACATTCAAAGCAAAAAAACCTGTGAGAGTCAGTTGGACCATTAGATGATAGAGGGGTAAAAGGGGCACAAGAGGGGACACGGCCATAGCAGAGAGACTGAATGAATTCTTTGCTTCGATCTTTACTGAGGAAGATGTAGGGATGTTACCTATGACTGAAATGCTATTTAAAGGTGAGCCGCAGAAGAATTGAAAGAAATATTGATACACTGGGAAGATGTATTACAACTGTTTGATAAACTGAAGAGAACAAATCACCTGGATCAGATGGTATACATCCAAGGGTGTTGAAAGAACTGAAATATGAGACTGCAGACCTACTATTTGTAATCTGTGAACTATCATTAAAATCATCTGTAATACCTGAAGAATGGAGGATGGCCAATGTAATGCCAATTTTTAAAAAGGATTCCAGGGGTTTTCTGGGAAACTACAGACCGGTGAACCTGATGTCAGTACTGGGAAAAATACTAGAAACCATTATAAAGAACAAAATTACTGAACATTGTGAGAGTCAGAGGGGAAGGAGTTAACACAATAACACAAAATGTCTGAATGCTAGAATTATACTGAGGTGCGAACGTGAAGCTTTCAGAGGTATGTGACATCATATGGAAAAGATGTGAAAATGCACTTAACAGTAAATGGTGGACCTTGAGAGAGAGTAGAAAGGTAATCATGAGAGATAAACATGCCAGCTTAGCATGAATATGAACATATGGCCCCAGTATAGTTGTCAGAACATGGGGAGTTAAAGAGATATATTTCTTGGGAACTGAGGTGTGGGAGAGAACCAAGCAAGAAAACCAGGTAAAGAACTGAGTGAGGGGGGCAGAGGTCAGCTAACAATATAAATCTGACAAGGTCCAGAGTGATAACTGCAGACATGGGCCCAAGAGAGGTCAACGGAGAGGGGTACGGGCATGAGTAGAATAACATGGCAAATCACACAAGTGGGGGCCCTAGAGATCTGGAACAAGAATTAGCTAATTAGAGAAGAATGCCTGAACAGTAAGTATGGTCCTGAGCAAGGGTATATAATGTGACAGGACCAGATGCATGATGAATCCATCTGCTTTGCAGTGGAGACTATGGGGAAGTATGGATTTCCTGGGTTCTCTCTGGCCCAAGTATCCCTGTTGTGTCTGAGAGTTTTGTGTGCATGTTTTGTCTTGTGTGTATTGTCTGTTACACTGATCTCTTGTGTCCAGGAAAGCCTGTCATACCCGCTGTTGAGTCAGGAAGTGAGACAGAATCATGCAGGCAGGACCAGACATTCTGACTTGTAGTTGTTTAGAAATCTGCATCTAAGATAAGACAGAATGATCCTGTTTGCTTGCTGTGAGAGGTGGCAAGATCTGTAATTTTACTGGACTGTTTTCCTTTGTTCTTAGTTTTCTGTTTCTGTAAGATAGGGAATAATAAAAGATCCTTTAGGAAGAAAAATCTGTGAGATACTGTAGTTATTACCATGTATGAGTGTGTTGTCCTGCATAAGGTGAGATGATGTTCTGCATAAGGTGAGATTTTATTGGGAAGTGTAAGTCCTCTCTGTGATGTTTCTTTTATTGGGAAGTGATATGTCCTCCCTGAGTGGTTCCCTTTCTGGACGGAGGAAGGTGTCTGCTTGGGCACTGTCTGGCCAACAGTCCAGCTGACCCTTTGCCCCATACAACATGTAGATAGTCATGGCTTAATGGGAGACAACCAACATGGCTTTAACCAAGGAAGATCTTGTCTTACTAATCTGTTAAGTTCTTTTGAAGGTGTGAATAAACAGGTAGACCAAGGTGAGTCAGTTGATATACTGTATCTGGATTTTCAGAAAGTCTTTGACAAGGTCCCTCATGAGAGACTTGGCAAAACTAAAAAGTCATGGGATAGGAGGCAGTGTACTATTGTGGATCAGGAACTGGTTAAAAGATAGAAAGCAGAGAGTAGGGCTAAATGACAAATTTTCCCAATGGAGAAAGCTGAATAGTGGAGTACCCCGGGGATCAGTCTTGGTTCTGCTGCTTTTTAACATATTCGTAAATGACCAGGAAATGGGAATAATGAGTGAAGTAATCAAATTTGCAGATGACACAAAATTATTCAAAGTTGTTAAAACCCAAAAGGATGTAATGTGAAGAAGTGCAGTGTCATGCACTTGGGAAGCAGAAATCCAAGGGAATTATATGCGGTAGAGGGCAAGAGATTGGTGTGCACTGACCAGGAGAAGAACCTCGGAGTGATTGTTTCTGACAATCTCAAGATGGGGAAACAGTGTGACAAGTTGGTGGCAAAAGCCAGAAAAATGCTGGGTTGCATACAGAGAGGAATTTATCAGCAGAAAGGAAGATGTATTAATACCACTGTTCAAGTCACTGGTGAGGCCTAACTTGTACTATTTTGTTCAGTTTTGGAGACCATATCTCGCAAAGGATATAAAAAGACTGGGAGCAATTCAGAGGAAGGCGACCAAAATGATTTGGTGCTTGCGTCACAAGACATGAGAAGAGACTTGAAGACCTAAATATGTACACTCTGGAGGAGAGGAGGGACAGAGGAGATATGATTTAGATCTTTAAATACTTGGAAGAGTATTAATGAACAAACAAACCTCTTCCAAAGATGGGAAAGCTGTAAAACTAGAGGGCATAACATGAAGCTGCAAGGGAGTAAACTGAAAGGCAATGTAGGAAATATTTTTTTTACTAAAAGGGTGGTGGATGCTTGGATTGCCCTCCCGATGGAAGTGGTGGGAGCAAATACAGTGACAGAATTCAAAATGGCATGGGACAGACACAGTGGATCCTTTTATAGCAACATGATAAAATCAAAATAAACATAACTATCTCTTATATCTGAACAAATAGGGGTGACCTACATGGAGCGGTGGGTACACCATTAAACAAAGGCATGGGGACAGGTGACCTGAACGGAGCGGCAGGTGCACCTACTCTTGTCGCCTTGCTGGTCAGACTAGATGGAACATACTGGTCTTTATCTGTCATCATATTCTATGTTACTCTGTTACTATGATAAATTAGAAGACTGGGCATCCAAATGGCAGATGAAATTTAAAGTGGTCAAGTGCAAAATTATGTACCTAGGAAAGAACAACCCAAACTATGGTTACACGATGCAAGGTTCCACATTAGGAATCATCACCCAGGACAAACATTTAGGTGTCATTGTGGATAACATGTTGAAACCCTCTGCCCAGTGTGCAGCGGTGGCCAAGAAAGCAAATAGAATGCTAGGAATCATTAGGAAAGGAATGGAGAATAAAACAAAGGATATTATAATGCCTCTGTATCGTTCCATGGTGCGACCGCATCTTAATATTGTATACAATTCTGGTTGCCATATCTTTAAAAGGATATAGTGTTATTAGAAAAGATACAGAGAAGAGCCACCAAAATGGTAAAGGGGGTGGAAGGATACCCCTATGAAGAGAGGCAAAAACGTTAGGGCTCTTCAACCTGGAAAAGAGATGGTTGAGGGACGATATGATAGAGGTACATAAATTAATGAATGGAGTAGAATTGGTAAACGTAGATCGATTGTTTACGCTATCAAAATATGGAAAGACTAGGGGACATGCAATGAAGTTACTGTGTAACCTATTTAGACTAATAAAAGAAAATATATTTTCACTCAACGTGTAATCAAACTCTGGAATTCATTACCAAAGGATGCAGTAAAAGTTGTTAGTATAGCTGGGTTTAAAAAAGATTTGGACAAGTTCCTGGAGGAAAGGTCCATAAATCATTATTAAAGGGGACGCGGGAAATCCACTGCTTGCCCTAATAGAAGCAGTGTGGAATCTGTCTGTTTTGGGGAAGCTGCTAGGTATTTGTGACCTGGATTGGTCACTGTTGGAAACAGGATACTGTGCTTGATGGACCTTGATCTGACCCGGTATGGCATATCTTATGTTCTTATATTTTGATGCCAGCCTCTGATGTGAGGAAAAAAAGGCACTTGTGTTTTTATTTTCCTGAGACCTCTAGTAACATTTAAGCTATGTCTATTTTTTTTTTTTTTTTGGGCAGCAGCAACAACCATCTCTTTAATTAACAAAATTTATAAAAATAAAATGAAACAAAATTAAAATTTATTAAAACAAAACTGCAAATGACAAAGGAAACTATAAAAAATTATTTTTTTTACTGCACACCCCTAGCACATAAGTGTCAAGAATCGTCTATGGAATGATCCCCAATGTTCTGGCACAGTGACTTCAAAAGTCCAATAGCCTAAGAGGACTTCCAAGTAATATTGAAATTGGTGTGTGCTTCCACAGAAGCTTCCAGACAATCAGAAACAAACATGCCATAGCGCACACAACACACACACATACACTCCCGTGCACACTCATAAATACCCAGTCAGTGAGAAACAAAATCCCCATCATCACGGACCTCCTCACAACCTACCACCTAGTCATACTCTGTATAGCAGAAACCTGGATATCCAACACAGACACAGTACTGATGAACCAACTTACTCCAAAGGGATACGAGCTCTTCTACTGCCTGAGATCACACTGAAGAGGAGGAGGAGTACTAATTATAACCAAATCACACCTCCACTTCCACTATAACTCTACTGAAAGCATGGATGAAACAGACATCCTCACCATAACAAACACCCAACTAACAGTATGCCTAAGCTACAGAACCCCAACCATCTCTACCACGGATCTATCCAGTCTGCTGGTAAGAGTACTTGAGAACAGCAAATCAAATAAAGACCTCCTCCTACTGGGTGATTTCAACCTCCCCTCAGTCCAACCCAATCATGCTACCTCATTCCTAGATGCCATAGTGGCCATGGATTTCTCCCAAATCATCCAGACACCCACACATGACAAGTGGAACACAATTGATCTAATCTTCATCAACAACTATACAACACATATATGCACCCCACACACATTACAGTCCCACCCAGTACCCTGGTCAGACCACAGACTAATAAGCCTCTCCCTGCTGCTCAATACACCAACAAACCACTCCATCCACCAACAAACAAGGAGACAATTCAGACAATTTAACAAGGAAGACTTCCTCAACGACATCCTCTCCCAACTGGAAATAGAACCAAACAACATCAACATACTCACAACCAATTAGAACCATATCACTTAAAAAGCAGCAACCATAACAACCACCTCACGCCAAGACACTAATAAAAAACAAAAACTCCATGGTACACCCCCAACCTCTGAAAAATTAAAAATGAGCTACAAAGACTTGAGTGAAAATGGCTGAAGTCCAAATTCAATACTGATCGCAATCTCTACATGAAAATACTGGATGAATGCTGTGCTGCAACCAACAACACCAAGTGAACATACTACACCAAACTAATCCATGGGTCCCTCAACTGACCTAGAGAACTCTTTGACCTCATAAAATAACTCACAAAACCACCCACCACTCCATGCATCCTCATCAGCTCCCAGCACCTAGCCAACTATTAGAAACATCTACATCACAATCTGCCCCCCCAAGTCCTCCACCCCACACTAACACATAGTCCTCCTTTGATTTCATCAAAAGAGACAACATAGAATCTATTATCTCATCTCTCAACACAACTGGTTCCCCTCATGACCCCTTCCCAATAAGCTGGATCAAGGCAGCCAAACAAGAACTCAGCCCATACTCACAAGACTCACCCAAACAGTGCTACACCAAGGATAAGTGCTGGACAGCCTAAAACATTCCTCTATATGTTCCACCCTAAAGAAACCTGTCCTTAACCCCGCAGATCCAGCATCCTACAGTCCAATCGCCAGCCTTCTCTTTGTGGCAAAAATCATTGAGAAAGCTGTCCAACAACAACTCCTCGACCCCCAACAACATGGATTCTGCTCCCACTACAGAGTAGAAACACTTATGGTCTTCCTCTTAAATATGCTTATAAAAGGAAATCAAAACACTCAATAAGGATACATCCTGGTCTTTTTAGATATCTCTGCCACATTCAACACTGTCAACCATACCATCCTTGTTCAACGACTACAATCCACCAGATTTCAAAATGCCATCCTACAATGGTTCCAATCCTACCTAACAAACAGATAACAGCAAATAAAACTGGGAGCTACCATATCCTCCTTTACCATCAAACCCAAGGCATACCACAAGGCTCCACCTTGTTCTCACTTCTCTTCAACATATACCTGCAACCACTTTGCCCAATCATCAAATCGCACAACATCCACTTCCACATTTATGCTGATGACATCATGCTGTACACATAATTCAACACAAAGCAGCCCACATTTACAAATCTTCTACAATGCTTCTCAGAAGCATCCCAATGGTTAACAACAAACAACCTATCAATTAACTACAAGAAGACAGAAGCTCTGTTCATTACCAGAGACGACACTTTCACTCCCCCAACCTTCATTACACTGAACAGCACCCAAGTAAAAGTCCAATCTGAAATGAAATACCTCAGCATCATCCTGAATCATCACCTCTCCTTCAAAACACAAGTAAACAAGACCGCCAGAGCAATCTACCACAAGGTCAGAACCCTGTAGCATTTGCACTCACTCCTTGAAGCACCAGACTTATGAACAGCACTCCAGGTCATAATCCTCCATATCTCGACTACTGCAATTTATCTACCAAGGCCTGCCACAATTCACCCTGCAACCCCTATGCACAGCACTGCACACAACTGCATGCATCTTATGAGGAGCATCAAAACATGACCATATTACACTCATTCTGAAGCAGCTGCACTGGTTCCCCCTTTACGATTTACGCTCCCAGAGCATGGAATGCTCTCCCTACCTATATTCGAAATATCACTTACCTAACCCACTTCAGGAAGGCAATAAAGCAGCACCTGTTCACTACATACTACCCTGAATCTAGCCTTAGTAACCATACATATGGCCCCCCAGACAATCTCTCATTACAAGTAAACAATCAGACTCAGCATGAAAAAGGATAATCAACTGATCGCTCAGAATGTACCCCAGTGTAATAAGATGTAGATATGTTCTGCCTGAAATCAGGTACCAGTGTGATACAATGTATAGAGTTAAGAATTGTACATAGTTTCCCCCAGTTACTTCCAAGTTGATCTCCCTGTTTATTGTAAATACAACTCAAAGTTCCTTGTGTTGTATAGTTGATGTTAAATGTAAACCGCTCTGATCTAAAATAGAGCGGTATAGAAGAACTGTTAAATAAATAAATAAAATAACAGCCAGATCAAATGCAAGATTCTCCTTCTGATCCAAAAGGCAATCCACTGCCACCCCTTATTACACCTACAAACTCTACTCCAGACCTTTCAGTCCAGCAGAGCTAGAAGACAATCCACAAAGAACAAACTCATCATCCCTCATGAACAAAGAGAAAACAACAAACATGTGCAAGAACCTTTGAGCTCTATGCACCTACAATCTGTAACACGCTCCCTGACAAAATCAGAACTAGCACAGATCTCCTCACCTTCTGCAAACAACTAAAGACCCACCTGTTCATTAAACACTTTGGCCTCACCACATAACTCCCCCCCACCCCATAGACACTATTAAATGTACATATGTACCAGACTAAATCACCCACCCAAACACCCCCCCCATTTGTATATAAGTTAAGCTGTTTGTACATAATCCAATCTCCTGTACTACCATTATATTTAATTCAAACAACCCATGCATATAAGTTATGTTCTGTGTATATAAGTTAATTTTGTATGTAACTATTGCCATGTTTCACTGTATGTACATTGCTTTTACCTGGTAAAAAGTAGTAGATAAGTATCGCTAAATAAATAAATAAAGCACAGCTGTCTCTCAAGCACTTGCACTTGAGTAAAGGGAAGATGGCATCTTTAACCCCTTCCAAAGTGTTTGAAACAGGGACGCATGTCAGCATTGCATTTCTTCATTGCAGTGTAGCATGCATGAATGTTACAGGCGCAGTGCAAGAGCTCTTCAGCACAGACAACATTGCACCAGCACAAAGCTCGCCTATTCTTTGGCATAAATCTGTGCAATAGTTTATCTCATTGACTCCAGTGCTGTCACAGTATCAGACGAATCCTTGTTGTTTTGCCGCCTCTTCCAGAGCAGTTACATTCATTTCTACAAAAGATGTTTAATGAATTCATGAAAGGCTATTTATTGCAAGGACTTGCCAAATGTGCAGTACTAACAACTTAGTTGAACGCCCCTCGTTCATGAATACACTATCTTCTCAGGCTCCTATAGTAACCTTATTATCTGCTTCAGAGTCAGAGCTGGAGCCAATGCATTCATTGCCACCCTCCTCTCCAGGATCCAGTCTTTCCCAAATAGAAGAATTCTTCTAGCCACTCGATATCCATCTGATCTCTCTCAAAGAGGCAGAAGAATATTCCACTGACATCCTTTCTGATCCTCTTACCCCATCAAGAACTGAATTTCTATGAGGATATCTCTTACCCTACATTTGTGCAGAAAATTGCAACAGAAGTACCTTTTCCTCTGCAGTAGAAGGTGGAACCATAGGCAGATGGCCTTCTAAAGTACATAGAGGCGTCAAAGGCTACATTTGAGGTCCCTTATCCATGGCCTGTTTAAAGACCAGTAATACCATATATGGCCAAATCATCTTACTGTACTGTGCAACCTTGCTACAAAAAGAGATGGAGGTGAAATATATGGTCCAACATCAGGTTTCAATAGGTCATATTTTCTTTGTTTTGTTGTTCGTTAAATGAAATAAAAGAGACAGCATCTTAGGAAATTTCCTATTTTGTTTTAAATGATTGCATATCCCTACTGCCTAACAGTTCTAGCAGTATCAAAACTTTCTACTATGCTAATTGGCCTGGTAGTAAAATAATGCATGAAAGTTCAATTCTGCCAAATTTTGCAAAATAAAACAAAATATTATAATTACACCTTATTAAGATATAGTAATTTTGGGTGAAATATGGTGCATAAAGTTAATTCTGCCTGTAATTTTGCTATACATTAATAGTTAATGAGATGCTTTGCATTGCTGCAACTCCTGAACTAGTCCCTTGAATTACATTTTGCACACACAAAGCTGCACACAACATTTTTACAAACTGCAAAGAAAAAAAGCTGTTTGCTGTGTCAAGGCAGATAATATGCACTGTTTGCAGGATTTTTGTGCAGAAAGTAACATTTATAGAATTCTCTTCTTTTATTCATTGGCTTCACTTATTAAAAATGAAAACAACAAAACATAAGAGTCAACGATTAGAGATTGAAATTGAGTATATGTTGTCTTTATAAAGGAAATCTGAATTGCTGGGGTAGTTTGGGGAAGGCTGTAACAAACAGATACAACTCAGAAAAGTCAACTATATATTAATTAAGAAGAATGGAATATTTTGTGATAAATTAAAAAAGCAATACATATATATACAAAACAATTCTGAAGGCATATTGCCAATGGTCAAAAAAACCCAGGTTGCAAACTGACGGGAATGATTACTGCAGGGTTTGCTGTTTGTCATCTGTTATACAAAACACCTACAACGACTTGGTAGAACTGTATAAGTCACATGTTCTGGTAGGATACAGTTTAATACAAAATGTCCTCATATGCAATCTTTTATTCCTGAATAGTGTAGCAGTTTTCACCCACAAATCCTTTTAACGTCTCCTTTTAAGATTGCCTTTCTGTGATAGGAGGTTCTTTGGCCTCTCTCCCGATGTCCCCTGCCCATGTCTCAGAACACTGGTTTAATCTCAGGCTGATTACTAGCAAATGATTCTGGCTCCCAATCTGGTTGGAAAAAATGAATATTGAATGTCCGTGCCCAGTTCTCGAAGACTCGTTTCTCCGTGATAAAACGGTGATGGCTGCCCTTCCGTCCTCGTTCGTGTGAAAGGTACATTGTGCATTCATCGGGTCCCAAAGGTTCATAGTAATGATAAGGAACTGCAAGATGATTAGAATCCCTACGAAGGAAAGCGAAAGAGAAATGTGAGAAAAGATTGTTTCTTTTCTCCATAAGCTGATCTTAAATCAAGTTTCCATAATCCTATTTGCCTTTGTTAAAAGTAATACCTCCATGTTGTGAAGGGAAGTTTCAGACAGGTCTGTTTACACTACTGGGGTTAAACTTGTTTTGCTGATACAGTGGAAGGTAACTATTGCTGCTGTATCAACACCAGTGTACGGAGTCTTGTAGTAGGATTTTGCCTCTCCTCTGACTTTCGAAGATATGCAGAGAAGCTCATTATGTTGACTCCAGAACAGAAGCTAAGGGGCCTTTTACTAAAGGGTGCTATGATGTTGCGTCTAAAATGCAGATAGTGCCATTAGCATAGGGAGGTAGGTTCAAAACCACCACGCTCACTCTCGAGGGCAAGGAAAGCGCGTTCCTGACAGTTAACGCCATGCATTCTGCCCTAATGTGCGCCACAATTAGCACGGGCGCACTTACCCCCTCCTATGGCAATGGCAGAAAGTGCACCAATGCTAACTGCAGGGTGCTCACCTTCCCACTCCCCGCTCCTAACCCGCTCACTTCTCCATGGACAGTTAGTGCCAAAATCCGGCTGCACTGTCATGACCCAGCGCTATTAATGTGTGTCCCAGCATGCCTTTAGAACACCAGAACCCGCACCAATAGCTGATGCCCTTTAGGGTCTTCTTGGCATTACCCCGCTGCTGACTTAAAATGTACTTCAGTCATGCACTACAGTACAAAAAGCTGACTTCATGAACATGGATAACTTTAATAGACATTTCTTTAATGATACATCATTATTTTCTTTTGAAGTTGCTGATCAAATTGGCAGAAAAAAATAGCTTAAAAGGAAGGTTAGTTTTGATGATGAATTATAGTACCATTGCAATAACAGCATGGTTGGGATTTTCTATGGAATGAATACTACTACCATACATGATGTATATCTTAACCCTGGTGTAAATAACACCAATATTCAGAACTTTTATAACTTATCAATTATCTTAACTTCTCTAATATTCTATATATTTGTGGAAATGTAACAGCATACAATTTCCAGAAATTATATATTACAGATATTAAGAAATAAGGGAGATAGTTATATGAAAGTGCGTTATGGCAATCACACACATTATTTGGCCCTTAAAGGGCAATAATGTGTGTGTTTCACCGCAATGCACAAATTCCTACCGCAACGCACATTGAATACTAATAAGATGCAAAACCTGATTAGCATTCACATGAATGCTGCAGCTTGTGGTAAATCACTCTCCAATAGCACCAAGGATTCTAGAACCCCAAATACCCCACCCCTTTCCCTCATAAATGTCTGATCTCCTAACCCCTCCAGCATACTGACTGGAAGTCCCCTACCCCCCTATGTCCCCCGTGCCTAACTTAAAGGAAACATGGTGGTCTAGTGGGGCCCAAATGGGAGCAATCCCCACTTTTTCCTGTCCAGGCCGATGCTAGGGTCAAAGCGGTAGTCTCATGGTGCTACCATTAGATTTGACAGCTAGTGGTAGTATCATAAAACTATTACCAGAAGATAATAGATGTCATTTTGAACCCAGCACCAATCCAAAGAGAAGCGAGTCGGAGTTGCTCCCATTTGGGCCTCACTAGACCTTTAAAGGTAGGCTGGGGGAGGGACTTAAAGGGGGTCTTGCACTTATAGCATTTGTGGGGGATGAGATAAGGTATTTCAGGGGACTCTGGACTCCTTAGTGGTGTTGGGGGGATGGCGACCCCTGGCCCACAAGTTCCAGATTACCCTTGCAGTCCCAGGAGCATCGAACTGCATTTTAGAGGCCTGATGCTGCTCAAGGAAAAATAACTCCAGCTTTGATGTGCTCTTATTTTCCCTAGGAATAATGCAGCTTGTAGTGATTTATGCCAAGCTGCATTATCCGTTTACCCTTGGAGTCACTTGCCCAAGGTACTGCAGGAGTTACTAAACTGTCAATTAAGCTGCAGTAAAATTCCTGATTTTCCCACAACTTAGTAGCAACCCTCCCCCCTCCCCCCGCCTGGTCAAGTGTTCCCAAGTTAGTTCCTATAGATGTTGGAACTTAATTTTCTCAACCTGAGAACAATCAATGGTTTGAATATTAAGGGATTGATTGTAAGGAGCCTTTGTATGATAGTATCATCTTTGAATACGACTACTTCTATACTTGAAATCTGTCCCTCAAGTTGGGTCAAATTGATTAAGGCGGAGGTAAGTATTGCCCTTTTTAAGATAGTGATACTTTCTTTGCCTTGGAGTATAATGCCAAAATCATTAAAGAGAGCTAGCATTTGGCCTATTATGAAGGAACTAGTGTAAATTTAGTTACTTCATTGCCTAGTTCATATCAGCCAATCTCCATCTTATCATTATTAGCCAAACTAGTGGAATGAGTAGTTGTAAACCAGTTTCAGTATTTTATCAATTTGTATTCTCCACTGGATGATAGGATGATAATAGACATGGTTCTGTCGAATCCTTGCTAGCTTTTCTATTTGATACATTATTTTGTGGGCTAGATAAACCTGATACAGATGTTTGTTTGTTTTTTATCTATCATCTGACTTCGATATGATTTGTCATGATCTTCGGTTATATGTTTGAGATCATTGGGATTGCAATGTACAGTGCTGATGTGGTTTCAGCTTTACCTCTCATAGCATATTCATCAGGTTAGAACCCACCAACTGTAATCTTGTAGATGGGTTGAAATTATTTGGAATAGCTAGTAGAGGTCTGGCCCATCAGCTTTGCTTTTTTATATCTTCATTGAACCTTTGTGTGACTTAATTAAGAATTAAAATGCATTATATCACATTTACTCTGATAACAAAATAATCTGCTGTATGTTCCTTTTCTGATCTCAGGTGTATATTCTATGCCAATTACCAATGTTTTTCTGTTATTGTGGATTGGTTAGAAAATCATGGCTTGAGCTTGAATTGTTAAGAGAGAAGCTTTGCTTATATTTCATGACTCTGTGTTGATCCTCCTGAGACAATAAGATTTAATGATGTTGTTTTGACAGTGAAATCTGACGCGCACTACTTCAGGGTATTGTTGGATCAGCAGTTAAGTATGCGCTAGTGTATTAATTGTGTTCTGAGGGCTGCATTTTATAAGATGAGATTGTTACGATGTTTCTCAAGGTTTTTTGTACATGATGATTTTCGAACTGGTATTCAAACTATAATCTTTCCCAATTTAGATTTTTGCAACATAGGCTTTTGCTGGGCTTGCAAATAAATCTTTCAGGGCTCTACAGTTTAAGCATAATATTGCTGCTAGAGTCCTGCTGAGGAAGGCAATATGTGAACATATCACACCTTGTCTAGTTAAGCTGCATTGGTTACTTGTTGTATGTAGTGTTCAGTTTAAGATTCTTTTATGCTGCTTAAAGCCCTCCACGCTATGTCTGCTAACCGCTTGGCTTATTTATGACGACATCATGAATCTATTCTTTAAGGGACTGCTGATCTTTAACCCTGGATATTCAATGCTGGGGTGATGGCATTAAATATCCGGGGTCACCGCACATGCCCCGGAGCCGCCAAAGCTAAATTATGTTTTGAAACATTAACTAATGCATACCCAGTTTCAAACGTTCCTACTTCTCCTGTTATCTTTTTTGTATTAGAGTTACATTTAATAGTTGAATGTTCTTTGTTCTAAATCTGTTCTATGTAAAATAATAGTATTCTACTATTAAAGTTTATGTTACCTATAAACCGCCACTGATCTCTGGAAGTGGCGGTATAGAAAAGATGTATGTATAAATAAATAAATAAATAAATAAATGGGTAGTGATGATATTGTGCCGCTACCTGGTTAGCTTCTAGGGGTAAAACGAGTTCAGCTTTTGCCATGCCTACTTTTTCCTGCTGATTGCTAACCAGGTAGCGGTGCAATATCACCACTACCTAGTTAGCGACAGTGTCCGCTTTCGCTCTGCCCCATCATGCACCGATGCTAACCGCAGAGCATCGGGGTGTGCAGCAGGCTTTGAAGGGAATATTCAATGCCACTAACCATGTAAGTGCCCTTGAACATCATGATTTAAAGCATTTACATGGTTTACTGGGCTGCAAACTGTGTAAGTACTTTTCAAATATTGGGCCATTAGTTATTCTCCCAGGCTTTTAGGTGATTTACTCTTTTTATCTTGTTTTATTATTTTAATTGTCAATTTACCTTTTTATTTTGCATTATTATACATGTTCATTTCTGACCTGCTTTGAACAGTAGTGATTTGATGTGACAAGAATTTGTAAATAAATAGTCAGATGTGGAGGGCGGAGCACGATGGCAGACCAATCCATGTGAGTATTATGTTACTGAGCATTTTTCCTGCCTTGAATCCCTGCTGATGGGAAAGAAGAAAGAGCAAAACCTGGGTTTATCCCTCACAACCTGTGGTGGCAGCTGCCTTAGGTTCGATAGACTCATTTGTCCCATGTACAGCTGGGTTTGTTGCTACCTCTGGACTGAAGCCATTGGACGTGCTGCCAGGACAGGCAGAGCTGCCATCTTTCCTGGCCTTTGATACCACCTTACGCTCGGAGGAATAAGAACAAGCATGACACCCTGCTGCAGGAGGAGCAGCATGCGTTTAGAGTGAGGCGTCCCGAGTGATGACATTGGGGAAGTCAACGGAATGCCTGAGAGAATTGTGATGGCAGCATGAGGGGGACGTCCTCCTGAAGACTCTTGTTTGTGGAACCTGAAGGCTGGGGTTAACGCCAAAAGGAGTGAAGAAAGCGAATGATATAAACAATTTCAGCTTCGAAAACCTGAGATGATTTCTCTCAACACCATCTGAACTGCGACTGGAATTGTGGGTAAGGGGCTTTAGGGTAACTTGCCCACCTTAATGCACAGTTTCAGTCTCAGAATGACATAGTGAAAAATCATGAACAGGAGACTCACGAGCTTAGTCATGGATTGGAAGAGGTGGAGACAAAAGTATAATCTGCTTTGATTAAACCTACTACTTTGCTTCATAACAAAATAGAGAATTTGGAATATGAATGAAAGTGGAAAATGAATTTGGAAAATTTGGAGAATTTGGAAAATGAATTTAACCCTTTCCAGGCCGAGCCCAAAACTCTCGGGATCCAAACTTCTGACTAAATATTCCTATTAAATGGTATATAATACATGACCATAGCAGAAGGAAAATCACTATTAGAACATATTGAATAAGACGGGTACAATATTCCTGAAATATGCAAAAATGAACCCGGCTGCAGAATGTGGATTACAATTTTAAAGTAGGCCTTCAAAGGGTTAAGGTTTAGTAACTTTCTAAATTAGAGAAAGTGGGTCTACATAGTTACATAGTAAATGATGTCAAATAAAGACCAGCATGGTCCATCTAGTCTGCCCAGTAATTTAGAAGTTAGTTTATATTTGCTTTGATTTCATCCTCTTGATATGTAGTGATCTCTGTGTTTGGCTTATGCTTTTTTAAATTCCTTCACCATTTTATCCCCACCACTACTTTTGGGAGGGAATTCTAGGCATTCACTACCCTTTCCATGAAAAAAGTATTTCCTGATGTTGCTTTTGAGTTTACCTCCCTGCAGCTTCATTTCATGTCCTCTAGTTCTATAGCTTCCCCATCTTTGAAAAAAGTTTGTTTGTTCATTAATACCCTTTAAGTATTTAAACTGGGGAAATCCACTACTTACTCTGGAGATAAGCAGCATAGAATCTGCCTACCTTTTGGGAACCTGACATGTACTTGTGACCTAGATTGGCCATTGTTGGAAATGGGAATTATCCCCAGGGTAAGCAGTGGATTTCCCCAGTTCGTTTTAATAATGGCTTATGGACACTTCCTCCAGGAACTTGTCCAAACCTCTTTTTAACTATGGAGGAGTAGCCTAATGGTTAGAGCACTGGCTTTGGTAACCAAGAAACCAGGATTTATTTCCCACTAGCACTCCTTATGGCCTTTGGCAAGTCACTTTTAACCCTTCACTGCCTCGGGAGAAAGGCCTGACAATGTGCTTCTGGTCACACTGCCAAGAAAACCCAGGAGCTGCTGGATTGTCAACAATCCAGCATTGACTCAAAGACATGCATTGCAAGCGGTGGATTTCCCCACTCTAATTTTAATAATGGTTTATGGACGTTTCCTCCAGGAATTTGGCCAAACCTCTTTTCGACCCAGCTATACTAACAGCTGTTACTACATCCTCCAGTAATGAATTCCAGCCTAAAAGTAAAATGCCTTAATTTGTGTTTGGTCTGTGTATCCATACATCCTACCTCACAACAGCCAAGTGAAAATATATTGCAGAAATCCTTAGAAAATGAAGTAGATAAGATAGAATAAGGGGGTCGGATAAGTGTCCTCCCCACACACCCCTTTATATTTCTGTAGAATTCCTAAATAACTTGAGCTCTGTGTAACTGTTGAACTGGCCCTCTCTTTGCTAAATTGTATTGAATCACATGATGATGGGATAAATTCAGCAATTCTTGTTGGTTCCCACCACTGGGCAATACATTTCAAAGCAAAGACCCAACAGTGGGCGTTAAAGAGCAGGCAAAAGAACTCTGGGACAAAGCTGTGAAAAATCACAGATCAGAGGGTAGGTATAAAAGAATTGCAAAATCCTTGAATGTCTCTTGGAGCATAGTCAAAACAATTGCAGTATATAAGAAGTGGAAAAGGTATGGCACCAAAAGCCTATCTAGATCTGACTGTCCCTCCCAAAATAGTTGACTAAGCAAGAAAGAGACTAATCAGGGATGCAAACAAAAGGTTAATGTCAACTTTGAAAGAGCTGCAGGTTTCCATGGCCAAAACGTGCACATCACAACAATATCCCATGCACTCCACAAATATCGCCTGTATGGTGGAAAGAAGGAAGTCATTACTCAAGAAATGTCTCATTGAATCTTGTTTGAAGTATGCAGTGCAACATTCAGAAGATCCTCTGGCCATGTGTTAAAAGGTTTTATGGTCTGACAAACCCAACACAGCACATCACCCAGAAAACACCATCCATACTAGAAGTATGGAGGTGGAGGTATCATATTACAGGGATGTTTGTCATTTACAGGGATTAGGGCATTTGATGAGATAGAAGGGACAATTAATGGAGAAACCTACAGAAAATCCTTGAGGAAAACTTGTTGCCCCTTTGAAAGAAAGTTGAAGCTGGGATAACAGTTTACCTTAGAGCATGAGGATAACCTAAAGCATACAGCCAAAGCTGCAGTGGGGTGGCTAAGGAACAAGATCGTTAAGGGGTCATTTTGCTTAAGGTTTGAACGTATGGCAAAACAAATGCATGGTAAATGCAATCGTCGTGTGCTGCCTGTCGGGGATGTGCTCAGTATGTTCCTGGCAATTAGTGCATGATCAAGCAGCAGTACACATGAAGCAATTAATGTAGGTGCACCTAACGACACCCATAGAGTTATCATGTGTGTTTGTGCTAATTGCCACGTTGCCGCTGAGCTCGTGGTGATTTCCCTTGTGCTAGTGGCAATGTCCTCACTACACCCACACTCCACTCCTAACCCACCCACTTTCTACCCTAGTGTATGATGGCCACTTACCGTGCATTTTAGCAACTGGTAGCTGGCGTGCCCATGCTTAGCATTCTCACACGCTAAAACACACGTTAATTGGTTAGCGGCTTTTAGTAAAAAGGTTCCTAAATGTCTTTGAGTGGCCTAGTCAAACCATTGAGCTCAATCCAACTGAAAACATGTGCTAGCCATCAATAATCCCCAAAGAACCTGGCAAGGCATGAACCATTTGTGAAAAAAAAAAAATCTGGTATCAGCAAATATAGTTATACAAAGCTAGTAGCATAGCTCAATACACTCACAGCTGTACTTGCTGCTGAAACTGTTCTCATCAAGTATTAAGGTGGAGATGAAGACTTATTTAAGTATTATTTATTTATTTATTTAAATTAATTTATTTATTTAAAATTTTTATACCGCATTTTCCAATGTTCAAATGTGGTTTACATTAAACAAAACATTGAATTGTACAGAAAGGTACATATTCAGTTACATAAAACAGCTAATCATGTACAGTAAAACAGAAATACAGATTGAACGATTTACTAGTTACATAAGTATTGCATTTCAGTTCTGTTTTTTAGTTAAATGGTTTGTCCCCCAGTAAAAAAGTTTCCCCCTGAAATATAGGGAGTATAGTGTGTTGGTGAGTGGGGAAAAATCTCATTTAAATGCAAGCATGTTCCAGTGATAGCAAAATGTAAAAAGGTTTCAAGGGAATGTATGGGCCCTGCTGGCCTCTATCTGCCCTCTTTTACTAAGGGGGTTATTTCAGAAGCCCTATTCGTGTTTTGGACATCTGAAAACAGGTATGCAGACATCTACTTCACAAGGGCATCCCTGGAGTCATTTTAGAAACTGGGTATAAGGACATCCCCAGCATGGACAAAAAGCAATACCTCTATGAACTCACTACCTACCACTCGGAGACCGACAACGCGAAGAGAAACTACCACACCAAAATCATCATGACAGCTATAAATAAACCTCGAGAACTCTTCCAAATTGCCAAAAAATTGACAAAGGCACCGACCACTTCCAATCAACTCCCGGATATCCCCTCGGATCTTCTGGCCCGACAATACAAACAATTTCAACAACCTCAACAACCTCACCTCTATGCTACAACCACAAAGACAAATCCCTGCACCACCATAAACGCAGACTGGAAAACATTCAATGAAACCTCAAAAGAAGAGATTTCTTCCACCATCTCCTGTCTGAACACCACTACCTCCCTGCTAGACCCCTTCCCTACGGAATGGATAAAGAAAACCAAGGAAGACCTGAGTGCCACATTAACCCACATCATAAACGAATCCTTTAAACAAGGATACATACCAGATGCCCTCAAAACATCAGTCATTCGACCAACCATAAAAAAGAACAACCTGGACCCCCTGGACCCCACCTCCTACAGACCAGTTGCGAGCCTCCCCCTCGCCACCAAGATAATGGAAAAGATAGTTCAACGCCAGCTTCAAGATCATCTTGACACCAACGACATACTTGACCCACAGCAACACGGATTCCGGCCACTACATGGAGTCAAGACCCTCATGACCATTCTAATGAACACCCTCATCATTGGAACCCAAGAGAAACAATCAGGATACATCCTGATCTTCCTAGATATATCAGCGGCATTTGACACAATCTCCCACAAAATCCTCATACGCAGACTCCAATCAATTGGAATCAAAGACACTGTACTCCAATGGTTCAGATCCTATTTAACCAACAGACAGCAACGGATACGCACCTTCTCCACGACCTCGCCCCCCTACCAACAACATCAAGGAGTACCCCAAGGATCCACCCTATCAGCCATGTTGTTCAATATATATCTCAGTCCGCTATGCTCAATCATACGCACCCACAACATCAACTTCCACATATACGCAGATGACATAATGCTCTACGCACCGATTACAACCACCAACCCAAAAAATGACCAGCTATCAGCCTGCTTCACCGACGTGGCCAACTGGCTACAGGAGAACAATCTATCCATCAATATAAAGAAAACCGAAGCCCTTATAGTGACAAAAGAACCTGACTTCAAACCACCTACCCACCTCAACATGGGAACCACGCAAATCCAAATCCAACCCCAAATAAGATATCTAGGCGTCATCATCGACCAAGCTCTCACCTTTAAACAACAAATCAATAAAACTGCCGGGACAATATTCCACAAAGCTAAAACTGTTCAACGCCTCCGACCCCTCCTAGAACCTCACGACTTCAGGACAGTAATGCAAGCTGTGACACTCCCTCATCTGGATTTCTGCAACATAATCTACCATGGATTTCCCGCCTCACACACCAACCCCCTCCGAACTGCCTTAAATACTACAGCAAGGATTATTCAGAATGCAAAAAAACGGGATCACATCACCCCAATCCTAAGAGACCTCCACTTCCTTCCAATTCAAGCAAGGATCAAGTACAGAGCTATCCTACTCATCCACAAGACTATCCACCAAACACGGAACAGCCTCGCCCATCCCACAACAGATCAACCAGACAATCCTCCAATAACTTCATCACCGTCCCCCACAAAAGAACCAAATCCACACAACGGACCTGCAACAGAGCCTTCGAACTTTATGCTCCATCCCTCTGGAACTCTCTACCAAACCACATCAGGAACAACGCTGACATCACATCATTCAAGAAACAGCTGAAAACAATCCTATTCCGTGAACACCTCTGAAAGGAAATACCATCCTTTCCGCATGATCTAATACTTAGATTCAGCAGAAATATACATGTCTATGTCTACCCAAATCAATAACACAGGTACACTACCAAAAAACTGCCTCCAGTTTTGCAACTGATTCCTATAGATTTTGGGGTGCTGAATCCAGGAAAAATAGCCAAAATGTTCCATCACGTCACGTTTTCTTGCAAAATTAGATTTCTTACCCATATAAGGAATGTTCACATAATTTCTTTTTAGCCGACTGCAGTTTATTTTCTTGGCCCAAAATAGAGGTTGTAATGGTTAACTAACTAGAAACACTCCCTCATGATATTTTAGAGTGTTTTGTATTCATTTTATACATTAACAGGACAATTGGGAGGCGGGGGGCTAAATCCAGTACTCGCACTGGCGCATGTTCTTTCCTGTTCGCCTCGCCTCGTTCGCTCTCGCTCAAACACGGTGGTTGCGACATGAACGTTCCTGTCAAATTTCAGTTTCTTGCAAGTTC
Organism: Ichthyophis bannanicus; assembly: GCA_033557465.1. NCBI lineage: Eukaryota > Metazoa > Chordata > Amphibia > Gymnophiona > Ichthyophiidae > Ichthyophis > Ichthyophis bannanicus. Next base: position 215,970,362 of record CM066040.1, read on the forward strand.
ATTATTACCTTTTGTTTGCTCAGTCGTAATCCAGCTTTATTCCGAAGTGGTTCACTACAGTTGTAGTTTGCAGTGTTGTGTATTTGTGATGGCTCACAGAGCCAGAGGTTGCGTCAACTCTCCGGACAGTTTTTGTTTTATTTGTGGGGAATATACCGTGAAAAAGCGGCAGAGGAACATTTCTGCATTTATTAAAAAAGTATATTTCGCCTATTTCAGTTTGAAGTTAGGCGATCAAGACAAACCGTGGGCTCCTCACAAAGTGTGCAAGACATGTGAGGAAGATCTACGCTTATGGATGAAAGGTAAAAAACAAGCATTTCGTTTCGGAATACCTATGATGTGGCGTGAACAAAGAGACCACAGCAGTGACTGCTATTTTTGCTCTTGCATTGTGAAGGGATACAACTTAAAAAATAAGAACGTAATAAGTTACCCCAACCTTCCCTCAGCAATTAGGCCTATGCCTCATAGCAACGAAGTACCTGTGCCTGAACCACCAAAATCTTTGGATCATATTTGTGTGGACGGTTCTGATCATGATGAGACTCATCAGATGGCTTTTCCCGATGAGTCCAGTACTTCCGAGTTTGAAACTGAACCAGATCCGAAACCTGAACTTTTCTCTCAAGCTGAATTGAATGATTTAGTCTGGGATTTAGGACTCCCAAAAGATGCTGCCCAACTGCTAGGTTCTCGGCTTAAACAGAAAAATCTATTGTCACCAGGAACAACTTTTTATTGGTACCGCAACCGCGAGACACAATTTTTGAAGTATTTCAGCAAAGAGGAAGATTTGGTATTTTGCAACGATATATACGGAGTGATGGAAAAGTTTAAACTCAAGTATGATCCTGCTGAATGGCGGCTGTTCATTGATTCGTCAAAAGACAGCATAAAAGGTGTTCTTCTTCATAATGGCAACACATTCGCTTCAGTTCCTATTGCTCACTCTGTTATTCTCCAAGAAAAATACGAGAATTTGGCCCTGATTCTTCAGAAGATTCGTTATGATGAGCATAAGTGGATGATTTGTGGAGACTTTAAAATTCTATCCATGCTATTAGGGCAGCAATCCGGTTTCACCAAATATCCCTGCTTCCTTTGCTTGTGGGATAGCCGGGCCCGCGACCTACACTGGGGGAAAAAAGACTGGCCAATTCGGGAGTATTTGAGACCCGGTGAGAAAAATGTTCTTCATGAGAGCTTGGTACCTCGTGATAAAATTCTATTACCACCTCTCCACATTAGGTTGGGTCTCATTAAGCAATTCATCAAGTCCCTTCCAAAAGATGGTGAGTGCTTTCGGTACCTTTGCTCAAAGTTCCCCCGACTTTCTGAAGCAAAGCTAAAGGAAGGAGTGTTTGTTGGCCCTGATATAAGGAAACTCATTTCAGATGGAGCATTCGCTGAAACGATGTCTGAGAAGGAAAAGGAAGCCTGGGATTCCTTCAAGGATGTTGTTCTCAAATTCTTGGGGAACAGGCGGGATGAGAAGTATAAGGATATTGTTGCCAGGATGCTCAATGCCTTCAAAGAACAAGGCTGTAACATGAGCCTGAAAGTCCATTTCTTGCACTCCCATGTGAACTACTTTCCCGAAAACTTGGGGGCGTATAGTGAAGAACAAGGTGAAAGGTTTCACCAGGACATCAAGGACGCAGAGAGAAGGTACCAAGGAAGATGGAACACCACTATGATGGCTGATTTCTGCTGGTTGCTGCTGCGGGAAACCCCAGATAAAAAATACGCCAAGCAGCGCACCAAGAGAAGCATTCGGGGGAAGAAGAAACAGGCCCACCAGGAGATTGATTGACCCAAGAATGACTTTAAAATCTAAACTGTGTTGACAAATATCGTGTTTTTACTAAACTTTGAAATAAAAATTTGCTAGTTATTACCACAGTGTCGGATCTCATTTATTAGAATTTTATTTTCACACCATCGGGTGTTTGTCTTCATGTATTGCAATGGTGCGGTTTGCGTTTTCTATTCTTACATACATACCTGTACAACATTTTTTGCACATTTCTTTGCTTTGCTTTGTGTCTAACCTCGCTCTTATATGCTCAATGTTTGTGCACATGTATGTGGCTGTTTTAAGTGCAGACAATTTTGCTACCATCACAGTGTGTTTTGTTGACATTACTCTATTCTTATGTGCTGCCTTGTTACAATTTTCTTTATTCTTATTTGAATAACTACTAAACAATTAGTATAAAGAATTCATCCAAGAAACTTTTATCTCGATCGCACTCAATCTGAAACATTCACCTCAAACTGCTAACCCAATGTAGCAAAAAATCTGTACGTGATGGAGCAAATTGGTTACCAGATTTGGATTCAGCGCACCAAAAAACGTAAAAATCAATCGAAACATTAGAGACAGTTTAAAAAAAATTTTTTTTAGTGTACCTGTGTAATTGTTGCCCTTGGTGATGGCCCCACCCTGAAAAATTGCCCCCCCCCTTATGTTATATGTTACACCGCTTTGACCCGGTGAAAGGCGGTATATAAATGCAGTTAAATAAATAAATAAATAAATAAATGAGGGAGCGTGCTGGAGGGGTGGTCTGGGTGGAACAACAGAGCTACACATCGCAGTGTGATTCCAGAACAGTACAAGTATGTGTGGCCCTGATTGTTGAGGCGTCCATACCTACAGTATACCTGCTCCTGATCATGAATAAGGAGCACAAAAGTGCTCTTTCATGGTGGCACAAAAGTGCTCTTTCATGGTGGCAATACCACAAGGGGGAAGAACACATGCACTGTTATCTTCACTGACAGTATTTCCTGGACAAAAGAACTTGCATGTAAATACAAACCCCAAACCGACTGCTAACCTACCACTGCATGTCTAACTGTCTGCAATGTCACTGAACACGGACGCCCCCTGCTGGAAAAAGCCAGCTGAGATGTTCAAGAAGCTGTTTCTGTGGCTATCCATTTGGGAACATCCAAGTTTTTAAAATCGGGCCATAAATGTAAATGTCCTCAGGGTTTTCTGAAAAAAATAAGATCCTGACAACAAAAGGCAAAAAGACCCCTTAATTTAAATTACTTTTTTTGTCGGAGAGAGTCAGCAAAGTGAGCGGGGAAACTGCTGCACACCACCGTGACTACTCCTGTTTTTTATTTTTAATTAAAGTAATGTACTTAGCTCATAAGAACTGCTCCAAAAGCAGAAAGATGCCAGACTTATCAAGGTTGACGACGTGCCACACGTTTCGGGTTAAACAAAAAATTTTTTAAAACCCTGCTTCAGGCCATCTCTTGCTGGCAACACAGTTTGGATTCTGCTCTAACATCGTGAGCCGCTTTCAAAAAGCGGCTCACGATGTTTGAAAGCGGCTCACGATGTTAGAGCAGAATCCAAACTGTGTTTCAAAAAGCGGCTCCCGATCATTCTTTCTGAAATGCTAATTTGTTTCTATGTTCTTGTATATAATTTCTGTAATACTGTAAATGTTTCTGCAAACATATAACAAAACATAGCACAGCAGTATTTTGCATGCACAAACATATATCTCAACAAATATGTGTGTCTTATACAGAGCGGTGGGTACACCCCTAAATAAAGGCATGGGGAGGGGTGACCTGCACAGAGCAGCAGGTGCACCTACCTTGCTGGGCAGACTAGATGGATCATACTGGTCTTTATCTGTCGTCATATACTATGTTACTATATATGTTACATGTATGAAAACCTGTGAAACCCTACGAGAGTGATTTTCTTTTTCTTCTTTAAATGTAAACTTTTTTATGACTTCTTCCCCCCCCCCCCCCCCATCCCAGGGTCAGAAAAGGGGATCACCCAAACTGTGCTGACTTTTGTTGCAACCTGGAAATTATTGAGGGGATCCTTTGCACTTGCACAGACTCTCCCCTCCTGGGACCTGAGGATGGGATTCATTTGCCCATGCTGATTCTCTTCTGGGAAAATTGAACACCATCTCTTTCTGATAGTTCTCTTTTTACCCAGGGAGGGGTTCGTCCAGTCTAATTGGACCAGGTTATGCAGAAGTCTGTTTGTTGGCCTTTTTTACAGTGGTCACTGCAACGACCATCTCGCAGACCTTTTCAGACCTTTTTTTTTTTAAATCTTTGTCTCCGTTTCATTCTTTTCTTAAAACAAAGAAAGCCTATTTTTCCACCAACCCTACAACTCATAATCCTTAAGTCACTTCAACCATGTGTGTAAGGCAACAGAATGTGCCCTAGTAAAGTTTTCACAAAATCATTTTTATTCTTTTTCATGTTCCATCACCAAATTCCTCCTGGTGATAAGTAAGATGCCTACCCTGAACCCCTTATTGAGTGGAAATTATCACCCTATTTTGAATTTGTTTCTTTGCAAAGTGCAAGAAAAAATAGTAGTTTCTCATTTTACTAATGATCTAGATGAGCCTGCTGGTCTGGAGTGATTTCAGTCTGGATTCAAACAAGGATATACTACTAAATCTTAACACTTGGTTTTAACTGTAGCTTGCTGTGTTGTAGCTTGTAAGTTTGATGCTGTCTCTTAACTTGTCATCATTCTACCCATGTGGCCGTCAGATTTTATTGCAGAAAATAGCAGAGAAGATAATAAAGGATCTTGCTATACAATGGTCTAGGTGCATTTAGACTCATAGATATCAGAAGATTTTGTTTAACAATTAATACTCTGAGTCACATTTCATAAATTTTGCCATTTCAAAAGGCTTTTTCATATCCCCGTTCCTGTTCAGTTGTTGTTTAAAACTATTAGGGAGTTTCTCTCATATCATAGCATTAAGTTGTGGCATATCAGTTGTGGTTACCAATGGAAAATGATTTAATGCTATGATATGAGAGCAACTCCCTAATAGGACTATTTTTAGGATTAACATAGCTCCAGATGAAGTTACATCTTGGATGCCCGTGCATATACTGAAATTAAACTCTAAAAAATACGAAGAGTTATTGTTGGGTATAACCACAATGCCATTTTTTGAGATCTTTCTGATGGTCAAGAGGGCTGATCTTTAGATTCAGCAGAAGGGATGAATGCTGGGGCAGGAGTGGAAGTGGACCACTCTTGCTTCCATCCCACTAGACATCGGTGAATTCCCGGGGTAGAACCCGGGGTAAGTTGGGTGGGTCAGGGCCAGCATTAGGGGATGACGAACAAGGCAATTGCTCTGGGTCTCCCATGGCATTGGAAAGCCTAAGATTGTCTCAGGCTGAAGGCGTCATAGATTACACGCAGGCTTTGGGGCCTCCTCACCAGTTTCTGCCCTGGGCACTGGGGTGGGCTTACGGATGGGGAGGGGGGGGGGAGGTTATTCTGTGCTAATCAGGAGATGTCTAATTTTGGGGAGTCCTTTTCGGTTGGATGTTCTTTCCAGGGAAGGAGGAGTCTGTTGCTGGGGTCTTTGCTTCCTGCTTTCATGCTTTCTGGGGGATGCTGAAGTGGGGAGAGGGCTGTTGGAAGGGTGCTTGTATGCAAGGGGGGAACAGAGTGGGGGGATGCGATAAGAGAGAGAGTGAGTGGTAATCGTGGCCACGGCTCTGGTGTGTTTTTAACTCTTTGGCACTGGGTTGTGTTCTCTCCCTTGGCAGGTAGTGCAGTTACTCCCGTGTTACCTTCTGAGGCAGGAACGCAGGCCTGTGCGGTAAGTGTCTGCCTCGTACATTAAGAAGCTGATTTTATAAAGGAGCTGTGTAAAGTTATATGTCATTTTTATGAACTTACATGGCTGAATTGGCATTTGTCATGTACATTAAGTGGTCACTATTCTGCATAAGTTATAAAATACTATAACTTATGCACACATTTCAAAAATCTAGGCATGGGCATGTCATCTGCCATAGGACAGGCGTTAAGTGCTTGTGCCTAGATTGCGCTCATGTTTATGACACTTCTGCCCCTATTTTATAAAGTACAGTAAGCGAGGACTGCACAATAAAATAGATTTCAAATACATGCAGATGAGGAGCAGTAAGTGTAAACATGCTCCATTTGTACTTTCATCACTTTTTAAAATAGGGGCCCGATATTCAAAAGGCATTTATATGGTTTACAGCCCAGTAAAACATGTAAATGCCTTAAATCGGGATAGTCAATGGAACTTACACTGTTAATGCTGTTGAATATCCCCTTCTAAGCCCGCTGCACGCCCCGTTGCTATGTGGTTAGCATTGGGGCGTGATGGGGCATTCCGGGGCAGCTCAGAGGCGGAGACATTCGCTAACCGGGTAGCAGCGATATTGCATGCTACCCGGTTAGTGACCTGCACCTAAAAGATAGGCAAGAAAAAACCTTGCCTATCTTTTACTGTAGGTGCAGGAGCTAACTGGGAAGCATGCAATACTGCTGCTGCCCGGTTAGCTACTGCAGCTTCCAGCATGTGTGGCGATCCCCGAATGTTCAATGCCAGGGCCGCATATGACCCTGGTGTTGAATATCCTGGGTTAGAGGTTGGTGGGGAGCGCTATGCGCTGAAGGGGTGCATAGACCTCCTAACTCAATATCGGGTCCTAGACATTTTGCCAGTTTGACTTGAGGATAGGAAAAGTAAGAAGGCCCAGAAACTTCGCTCCAAGTACATCTGGCTGACAAGCTTTTTTTTTTAGAGACCCTGTGTTAGAGAGATATTCGTTCTTAATTTTGTTCAGTTTTACTTTTTATTATTATACTTTTGTATACTATACACCATGTTTCATACTTTGGCCACATCATGTGACGAGAAAGATTAGAAAAAAGACATCATGCTTGGCAAGGTTAAAGGTCAACCCAAAAGAGGAAGGCCAGCAATGTGATGGATCAATGCAGTAATAGCAGCTATGGATACCACTCTATCAACAATTAGCTGCTTGACTGAAGATCAACTGCAATTTAGGACAACCATCCACAGGATCACCATTAGTCGACAATGACTTGACAGCACTTAACAACATACCAAATTGATTTGACAATTTTTAATTGCAGGTTACAATATATTATATCAAATCTCCTTACTGGGAAATCCACCCTTGTGGAAGATTCAATCTCAAGGTATGGTTATTGCATTGAATTACTGAAGTCTGTGCAGGAATATTCTCTGCTACCAACTGCTGGGGTTATAGCATATGCCAGTAGAGTCCATCCTATGGTAATAGGGGGGTGGGGGTGCGGGGGGAGTGGCTGATAAAGGTGAAGAGGACTTCTACCTGCAAGGGTGCTGCTGATGCTGACAGTGATGCAAGGTGAGACCACTGTTTCCTCCAACTAAATGAGAACTTTGATTAGAGGGTGATATTAAACAGATTTTTTATGCCATTTTATCATTTCAGCCAAAGCAGTTTCTGAGGTAATGGAGGGTGAAGTGACTTACCCAAGGCCAAAAGGTGTGCTAGTGGTAATCAAACCCTGGTCGCTTGGCTCTGAAGCCAATGCTGTAACCACTACACTACTCCTCCACTCCTTTTGGATATGCCTTTTCATCATACAAGGTAGTCAGCAGGTAAGTATCCAGCTGGGTGAGAGGTTTGAGCTGATTTTGTGATTGCAACTGCAGCTACAATCACTTCACCAACACCAATACATCAGGTGTCACTCTCTGTATCTGATGGAAACTCTGTAATTTCTTTTCCAGAAGCTAGACTGAGGAGATGATCACACTCAGGGCGGCCATGGCTGGCATCCTTGAAGGGTTTCAGGACATGCATCACCTGTATCAGGTATAACGAACTCTAATGTGCCAGAGCCAATTCAAACCAACATCAGTCTCCTGTGATAATTCATGCATGGGTTTCTGCTGCTTTATTTGAGCATAATGAGATATGTGCCATTCCGCCTAGTCTCAACATTCTAAATAAGGGGGTTCAGAGGTGCCTCGATTTCTTTCTTGCGTCTCCTGTTGCCCATACCCTTCATACTACATCTGAAATTCCTCATTGTTTACTTTTATCAGATCTTGTAGGATGTAGCTACAACCTGCTACCTTCCTTGCTCCCCAGCCCAAGGGCATACCTTGGTCAAGTGAAGCAAATGGAGAAAGTTCAGGATTTTCTTCTAGCCCCATCACTTGTTGCTCTGATCATATTTATATCATCATTTATAACAAAAAAAGATAATTCTTGACTTTCTGATACGGCCAGCCCTCTGTCATCACCTTGATCATCTCAAAGATATGGCTCTGACTCATCACCCAGGTGTGTAGTATGGCCCACATGCAACCTACTGGTGCATTCACACTGGAGCAAAAGCACCAAACCCTAACTATCAAAAGGCAACACTGCAGATATTAAACCAATACCTCTCAGAGAATACTGATACATCTCCTACTGGGGAAAGAGAACAAGTGGCACTGTCAAATAGAAACTACATGAACAGAATACCTCAGCTTGGTTACACATGCAGAACATAGACCGTCACCACACAAAAAACAAGGGATCACAATTTAGAAATAGGAAGATAATAATTAAATTGGGAACCCCAAAAGCCAAACATGAAATATACAACAACACTGAAGAAATAAAACTATAAATTAATTTCCTCTTGCACTAATCAAAAGCACAAATATGTTAGTGATACACATTTCCCAGACCTGACATATTCCAGTTAATAAATTCAAAATAAAAAGTATTTTTCTACCTTTTGTTTGGCCATTTTATTTTTCAGTTGCAACTGCTCCAGTCACTTTCTTCTGATTTCTTTGTGTCTTCTGCAAGCTGTCCATTTGTCCTTTCTTCTCTCTTCTAGATTTTTTCCATTCTCTCTCTATATCTGCTTTAACATACTGATCTTTGCCCCCTTTCTTTCCTTATTCCTTTATCATCCACTCAGATTTCACCCTTCCATTCTCAATCCCCACTTACTCTCCCAATACCTGGCCCATCGTAGATTTTTTCCCTCCCACACAAAATATATTTTCCCCTCTCCATTCCCTATCCCCATCTAGTCCTCCCCCCAAATCAGCTCCCTTCTAGTTCTAGACCCACCTAGCATCCGCTGCCTTCTAGTCCCATTCTCCCATGCCCCACATCAGCCCATTTCCAGTCCTAGCCTCCCATATCCAGTCCCATTCCAGCCTCCCCATCAGCCTATTTCCACTCCAAGCTCCCCCATCAGCCAATTTCCAATCCTAGCCACCCATTTCTAGCCCTTTTCCAGCTCCCATCAGCCCACTTCCAGTCTTATTCCAGCCCCCATAAGCCCATTTCCAGTCCTATTCCAGTCTATCACCCATTGCAGTCCAAGCTCCCCCCATCAGCCCATTTCCAGTCCAAATTTCCCTCCAGTCTTAGCCCCCCCATCACAGCCTGTTTCCAGTCCTTGCCCCCTACCATCATAGCCCATTTCCAGTCTTAGTTCCCCATCACAGCATGATTCCAGTCCTAGACTCCCCACCATCAGAGCCTATTTCCAGTCCTAGCCCCCCATCACAGCCTGATTCCAGTTCTAGCCCCCCATCAAGCCTGATTCCAGTCCTAGAAACCCCCCCCCTCCTCCAAAGAGCCCTGCAGCCATCTAAGGGGCTGCAGAGGGAGCTGGGGAAGCCCATGCGAGGTCTAGCATGAGGAGTCTCTTCTCTCACGCTAGCGGCTGTTTCTGTGATGCCGCCAGCGTGAGGGAAAAGACTCCTCATGCTGGCGGCTGTGCAGAGGGAGCCGTGGGCTTCCCTGGCTCCCTCTGCACTGGGACCATTTTCATTGCATGTATTAATGGAAGAAGCCTGCATATGAGTACTTTCACCTTCTTTGCAGGAAACATTTTTTATGATGAATTATATCATGATGTATTTCTTCTAGCATGTATTTACAATGGGCCAGATTCTGGGATGGGCGTTTGCAGGGCTGCAAATCCTGATGAGACATGTAGCCTCACAAGCCATCCAGGCCTGATTCCCCCCCCCCCCCCCAGCTCTCCCCATACATCCTGAGCATCAGGACAGGGAGAGCAGGCAGGGCGGAGCGGAGCGGAGGCGGGCCAGCCCAGCAAGATGTTCTGTACAGGTCTTGGCAGTGTATCTCCTGATGGACCAGTGGGGACGTGCTGCTTATTCCACCTCAAAGGTGAAATAAGCAGCATAAAACCGACGATCGGGCCCGGGGATTCCCCCTGTCGGGGCCAGGTACGGGGGGGTTCCATGCCACCTGATCCAGGCCACGGCAGGCCAGCTGTGGGTCGGGTGGCAGGGAAATGGGGTGCCTGCGGGGAGGATGTCCCCGCAGGCGGCAGGGGCATGCCGGACCGTCTCGGGCCTGATTCTGGTTACCATGGGAATGTTTTGTTCTCGCGGTCCAGAATCTGGTCCAAATGGGCCCATCTTCCTCAGCGACATCCAGATGGCCTCCTACCTCAATCGGGCTCCACATCTAATGTATCTTGTGCTGTATGAGGTGTAATCAGTGTCGAGACTTGTTGTGTAGCTATATAACAGTACATCACACCAAAATGTTATTAAGCATGCAGTGACCTATTTATGTGCTCTGCATGTGCAGAGTGTAGTGTGGCTGCAGCACACCTGTACTTTTTTAATCACATGATTTTCAGTATTGTATAAAAACAGGTCATCGAATTTACGATGAGTGAAAAAATTGAGCAGCAAATTTGCACTAAATGCTGCTGGAGATTCAGCAAAGAGACTTATGACAAGTTACAGCAAGTGAATGACTATGAATACATGAGTTGTGCTCAAGTTTGTGGCTTGTACAAATGTTTCCAAGAGGGCTGCCAAAGTGTTGACACTGATGAACGTTCTGGATGGCCATCCATGAGCAAGAATGAAGATAAAGTTGAAGTAGTGCATGCCACAAAACGTTCAAATTGTTGATTAACTATCAGGGAGCTTGCTGAGGACATGGGCATCGGTTTCAGGTCAGTATAGACTGTTCTTGCTGTCAATTTGGGGATGAGATGTGTGTCTGCAAAATTTGTGCTGAAACTTCTCTTCTCTGATCAAAATGAAGATCAATTGTCTGCAGCCAAGGAGTTGCTTAAATGCAGTGAAAATGACTCAGATTTCATCAAACAGATTTACTGTTGATGAATCATGGGTTTATGGTTATGACCCTGAAACTAGAGCTCAATCCTCACAATGGAAGATTCTAGACTCTCCCAGACTCAAGAAAGCCCTTCAGGTGAGGCGCGATATCATGGTCATGCTCACAATTTTCTTTGATTACCAGGATATTGTTCATCATGAGCATGCTCCGAAAGGCCAGACCATCAATAAAGGAGTACTATGTCCAAGTTCTGAGTTGTTTAAGAGATGCAGTTCATCGTAAGAGGCCAGAGTTGCACAGGAATGGTGAATGGTTGTTTCATCACGATAATGCCCCAGCTCACGCATCACATCTTGCCCAACAGATCTTGGCCAAACACCAAATCGAGCAAGTCCGTCAGCCTCCATACTCACCTGACCTCGCACCCTGTGACTTTTTCTTGTTTCCAAAACTCCACTCAACTGAAAGGAAGGAAATTCGACAACTTGGAGACCATTAAGCAAATCTGCAACAGCAGCCTCACAGCATATTGAAAGAGGAATTTCAAAATTGTTTCCAACAGTGGCAGGAATGCTGGAGGAAGTGTGTTTTATCAGAAGGGAACTACTTTGAAGGAGACTGAGTGTAATAATTGTCAGTGTTATACTTCTTGTGTTACTGAACAAGTTTCAATACTTTTTGATCGCACCTTGTAAACCACTCTGGGCTGAGCTCTGGGAAAAGCGGTCTATAAATGTAATATTCTGTAACAAACTAGCATAACATAAATGCAAAGGATGAGAGCACCTTTCACTGGAAAGAAAGTTCTGTAATGAGGGGGTCCTAGGATGAAGATAAAAGCAGGAATTATACTCAGAGTAACCTGAGGAATAATTTATTTACAGTAAGGGTGGTGGATGTGTGGAACAGCTGCTTAGTGGAGGTGGTAGAGATAGGATAGTTCCTGACAAGCACAGAGGATCTCCGAAAGATGAAGGGGCTGTAGAGCTGAGTAGCGGTTATAGATGGAAAGTCTGGATAGATCAAAGGGTCTTTAGCTATTGTTATTTTCTATGATATCATTTGGGAATAGCATTTGCCTTTGTTGTGGATTATACAAAGGTGGTTGAATGGCTTGTTTCATCAACCTCACCAGTAAAGGGCGAAGGAGAACCCTTTGAGTAACATAGTAACATAGTAAATGACGGCAGATAAAAAACAATATGGTCCATCTAGTCTGCCCAGCAGGGTGACAAAAGTCTATCGCTCCGTGCAGGTCATCCCTCCCCATGTCTGTTTAGAGGTGAACCCACCACTCCGTGTAGGGCACCCCTGTTTTTTGAGAAATAAGATAGTTAAGTTTATTTTGATTTTATTCTGTTATAGAGGGATCCACTGTGTCTGTCCCATGCCATTTTGAATTCGGTCACTGTATTTGCCCCCACCACTTCCATCGGGAGGACATTCCAAGCATCCACCACCCTTTCAGTGAAAAAGTATTTCCTGACATTGCCTTTCAATTTATCCCCTTGCAGTTTCATGTTATGCCCTCTAGTTTTACAGCTTCCCCGTCTTTGGAAGAGGTTTGTTTGTCCATTAATACTCTAAGTATTTAAAGGTCTGAATCATATCTCCCCTGACCTTTCTCTTCTCCAGAATGTACATATTTAGATCTTCAAATCTCTTTTCATAAGTCTTATGACGCAGGCTCCAAATCATTTTGGTTGCCTTCCTCTGAACCGTTTCCAGTCTTTTTACATCCTTTGCAAGATATGGTTTACAAAACTGAACACAGTATTCCAAGCGAGGCCTCACTAGTGACTTATACAGTGGCATTAGTACCTCTTCCTTTCTGCTGGTGAATTCCTCTTTGTATGCAACCCAACATCCTCCTGGCTTTTGCCACTGCCTTGTTGCACTGTTTTGCCATCTTGAGATCCTCAGAAATAAACACACCAAGGTCCTTCTCCTGGTTTGTGTACACCAACCTCTCGCCCCCTATCGTGTACATTTCCCTTGGCTTTCTGCTTCCCAAGTGCATGACACTGCACTTCTTTGCATTAAATCTTAAATGCCAAGCATTAGACCATTCTTCCAGCTTTTGTAGATCTTTCCTCATGTTATCCACTCCTTCAGGGGAGTCCAATCTGTTGCAAATTTTTGTGTCATCTGCAAAAAGACAGACTTTTCCATTCAGTCCTTCAGCAATATCACTCACAAATACATTGAACACTGCCAGTCACAGGACCGAACCCTGGGGTACCCTGCTAATCACCCTCCTTTCATCTGAGTGAGCTCCATTTACTATCACCTTCTGATGTCTGTCAGTCAACCAATTTCTGATCCAGTTTACCACCTTTGGACCCATCCCCGAGCTGTTGTTTATTGATAAGCCTCCTATGAGGAACAGTATCAAAGGCTTTACTGAAATTCAGGTAGATGACATCCATCGCATGCCCCTAATCTACTTCTCTGGTCACCCAATCAAAGAACTCAATCAGATTTGTTTGGCAAGATCGTCCTTTGGTAAAACCATGTTGCCTCGGATCATGCAACCTGTTGGTTTAGAGAAAGTCCACTATTAGTTCTTTCAGGAGCGCCTCCATTACTTTTCCCTCTACCGAGGTAAGGCTCACCGGCCTGTAGTTTGTCACTTCCCTGTCACTACATCAGCCCTTCTCCAGTCCTGAGGAACTTCTCCTGTTTCCAAGGAACTGTTAAAAACATCCTTTAACGGCCCTGCAAGAACCTCTCTGAGCTCTTTCAGTATCTTGGTCCAATGGCTTTGTCCACTTTCAGTTTTGCAAGCTGTTCTGACACATCTTCTTCTGTGAATAAGATTTTTATATTTGGGAGTCACAGGTGGTCCTTCTCCAGGATTTTCTTTAGTAAAAACAGAGCAGAAGTATTTGTTTAGCAATTCCGCTTTTTCAATGTCACTTTCCACGAGTCCGTCCCAGCACTCCTGCAATTCCACCTCTGATTTTCCTCCTCTCCTGAATATACCTGAAGAAAGTTTTGTCGCCACACTTCACATCTTTAGCCATCTTTTCCTCTGCCTTTGATTTTGCTTTCCTTATTTCACTTTTTGTCTCTTTTAGTTTGATCCTGTATTCCTTTCTGTGTTCCTCCACAAGCTTTTGAATTTTGTGAAAGCTGTGGGTTTTTTGTCTTTATTTGAGCAGCCATTTCTTTGGAGAACCATACAGGTTTCCTTCTCCTCTTGTCTTTATTTACTATCCTTACATATTTATCTGTTGCCCCTTTTATTGCCACCTTTAGTTTAGCCCATTGCAATTCTACTTCCCTTATCCCCTCTAACCCTGCCAACTCCTCCTTCAGGTACTTGGCCATTTTACTGAAGTCAGTGTTTTTGAAGTTTAGGACTTTGAGCTTGCTATGATTGGACAGCACCTTGGCTTTTATCTCAAACCACACCATGTGATGATCGCTGCTGCTCACAGGGTATCCGTTGGTGAGCACTAAATCCAGCACTGAGCGTTCCCTGGTTGGTTCCATCACCATTTGTCTAAGTAATGCATCTTGGAAAGCATCCACAATTTTTTTACTTCTTTCCAGATTTGCAGAAGGAGTACTCCAATCCACATCGGGTAGATTAAAATCACCAAATATGATCACTTCCCCCTTTGTGGCTGTCTTTGCAATATCTATAATCAATTCATTATCTATTTCTTCAGTTTGAGTCGGAGGTATGTAGACTACAGCAGTATGGATGACAGTGCCATCTCCTCTTTCCAACACAATCCAGAACGCTAATTCTTTTCACCATGCCCCCTGCATTTCAGTAGCTGTAATATTGGTTTTGACATATAAGGCTATTCCTCCTCGTTTTCCACTTTCTCTGTCTCTTTTGAATAGATTATAGCCACCATGTTTCTGTAATGGCCACAATGTCCAAGTCCATTTCCACCATTAGGGCTTCCAGGTCAGGAACTTTGTTGGCTAAGCTTTGAGCATTTGTGCTCATTGCTTTCCAGCATTTAACTGGCTTGCATGTATTTTGCATTGATTTTGTTCTACCCACTTCTTACCACTTGTCGTTGATGTGTGGTTTAAAAGTGTAGCTATTTCTGATGTTTTTCTGCTTTTGCCGGGAGTGACGTCCTGAACTTGTCCTTCCCCATCCGTCACCCCCTTTCTCTAATTTAAATGCCTGTACACATACTGCCTGAATTTTTCACTTAGGATTATTTTTCCTGCAACAGAGAGATGTAGTCCATCAGCACAGTATAGTCTCTTGTTGGTCCATCTGTTTCCCCAGTTGCCTATAAATCTGAATCCTTCTTGTTTGCACCAGGTCTGGAGCCATGTATTAAAGTTGTTTATGTGATGCAGCCATTCTGCCCCCTTACCAAGAACAGGTAGAACTTCTCAGAATGCTATAAAGTTAACAATGGGCTTGAGTTTCTCTCCCAGAGTCTGGAAGTCCCTTTGAACTGCAGAGGCACTGTTTCTAGCCAGGTCATTTGTACCCAAGTGGATGGCAACATCAATTTTGGAGTGCTCACTTTCTGCACTAACTTTACCAACAATTTGGTTTGTATTCCTGCTGGCTGAAGAGCCTGGGAGGCATTTGACTATCTTCTCTCCTTTGAACTGTGTTCCCAAGTTGGTGCCTCTGATGATGGTAATCTCCAAGCAGTAGTAGTTTTCTGTTTTGTGATTTTTTTCTTCATATTTGATGCATTATCAGTAGATTGTGCATTGACTCATTTAAGGGCCCTTCAATTTCCATGGATTGGGCATCCTCATTAACTAAGGCAGAGAAGGCATTATGCAGGGATATCTCTTGATGTATAGGGTGTCTCTGTGTTGCAAGTCACAGTCTACCAGAGCCCAATGTGATCCATTTGTTCCTGGGATGTTTGATTCTTTGTGGGAGTGGTGGTGGACTTTGGTTTGTATCCTATAAGAGGTGTGGTTCATTGCAACTAGTTCTTCTCTTAGTAGAGTCAATTCTTTATGCATAACAGCTAACTTGAGGTATATAGGGCAAGCTCTTAGGTTCCAAATGATTCTTCTCAGAATGAAAGCACCACAGATATTGCACTGAATACACAACATGCTGATTTAGCAGTCCTAGGAGAAAGAGAAGAAAAGGTAGGTTTAACACCTAAGCAAAAGGATAGATGTCAATGTATGTGACGACTATATAGGCAATGCAGCCCTGGGGTGGGTGGGGTGAGAGGTAGGATAGGCGGGAACCTAAGTGTCCCTGGCCAGTATGTCTTTACATGAAAGAGTCTTAATTTTTTCTTGGAGAAGTAGTCGGGGGAGGGGGGGTGTTTTACATTTATATGTTAAAAACACTGGATTAAAGATGTATAATTTTATAAAGATTGATGAAAGCCCAGTGCTATTTTATTACTTGTAATGCATTTGGTAATTGTTATTATGATGCAGAGTCTGCCAGTCATACCATCGTTAATGGCCAGTTTTCTTGCTTGGCCATTCTCCATATGTCTACCAATGGTGTGAAAATAACATCACTTTCAGATTGCTATCTATAATTCATGTTTTACTTCAATATAGTCCTCATATCAACCCTCCCACAGTACTGATAAAACCTCATTTTTGGAAATATAACAGATTCTGCACCTAATGCACAGTGCTTCATCAGAATTCAGTGACTGCATACTGAAAAATCAATTTTTTTTCTATTTATTCAAACTAAATTTCAGACTTTAATTCTTTCTTATCAACATACAATATTTATGATAGATTCTATTTATCACCTAGTGGAGACTGAAGAGCTGCTTGGTTTTCTTTTTTTTAAATCAATGTTAGTTATGAGGAAAAGTCTAACATGCTGAAAAGAAATATTCTTAACCTGCCTAGGTGCTCTTACCATTGAACTTTTAAGCATAAATTGGGCTGAAATTTTATGCAAGTTTTATAAAAGAGACTGTCAACATAAGTAGCTTGGCATATGCATAGGATTTATTAAATCAATGTGCGTTTGCACAATGAATTCTAAGAGGTGACTAAGACAACACCTGTTTTTCATCAAAGTGTGCCTAAGTAATTTCTGCTGGGAAATTATATGCTATTTTATTTACAAACATTAAAACAGATGTTATTTTCTCACTGATTGGCACTGAGTATGATAATAATATATAATATTATTTCTAAGGAGGTGACATGCATTTTGATATTACATCCAGGAGGTACGCGAAGCTGGCATTCTGGAAGAAATGCCACTTTCCTAAATAATTATAGTATTTGCTGAGGCTTCGGCACAACTGATTCTTGCTCACTAAGGGTTTACTAAGCCGCACTAGCTGTTAACGTGGGGCTGCATGGCATTAAACATATGCTCTCTGGGGTGGGAAATGGGTAGGATACCGCCGAAAGTGGGCATAACTGAACATCGCGGTTAGGGTGGGGATTGGCAATGTACGCTCACTATGCACTCAACGTCACCTCAACAAGTGGCGTAAATTGAATCCCCGTTGAGCACGCATTAGGGTTTGAATCAGTACAGTATCTGCTGGGGCACCTACTGCACGTTGATTTCTTTTCTCAATGCACAATGCAAAACCTTAGCATTACTTAGTAAACATGCCTGTAATTCTCACACTTTGCCATCTCCGCAGACCTCTGAAGAGGACTTCCCTCTATAATGGTGCTGAACGCTTGAAGTATAGCTTATATCACATTGGAGAGTCTCAAAAGGAAAATATTTTCAGTGCAGACTTTCCTATGTAATTCTTTTTCCTAAATTTCTCCAATTCCAAAATGTTGTTTCTGTCTACCTTTGACTATCTACTGTTAACGTGAAATAATTTTAAAGCTGATCAATATCAGCGTACTTTGAATAAAAACATCATCCATTGTTTTGACTCACACGTTGTCAGGGGCAGCATTAGGCATGCAGGGACGTGAGGGGGGTCCCGAAGCTGCCTGCAGGCTACGCCTCCGCTTGAGTAGACTTGGAGCCCCCTGTGGCATGAGAGCTCAGAGCAAGTGTCCCGTTTGCTACCACCTGATGCTGGCTTTGCCCGGTATATTTGTACTTTTTTTTTTATCATTGAAATTGCTGCTTTCCAGGTGATTCCACATTTAAAAATGGATCATGCACGTAGCCTAATTTATGGTTTTTTTTTCTATTTTCTTACTGTAAACGTTCATTAGGCAATATAGTGTTTAAGTCATCGTGGAATCTCCACTGGAAATAGCCTTTGCATCCTGTAGAAGGTGCAATGTACATTCCTCTTGGTAGCACTTGTGACTCTAGAAATGATCATTGCAGATGGCTGGTGGCATCACAGCTACAGCTAGACTATGGAACCAGACATTCTGAGATGTGGCAAGAGCCCATCCCTAAATAGAAGAGAATAAAACGAGTTTACTTTTTAATGATGAATCCAGTATTTAAAATCTATTTGCTTGTCTGTAATAATTAAGATTAATTACAAAACTGATTAAAACCAAAGCTTTACCAATATGCATGGCACGGCCGCTAGAGTTTTCAGAATTGGAAATCTATTTTTTCTTCTTCAACAAAATAAGGGACAACTTTAGTTCTTCAGCAAGAGAAACCAAATATATCACAGACTCTCCTGAAATCACTTTGGCAGACCTCACTGTTCAGTATTCTGGATATCTTTGAGATGTCCTTCACATGGCAAATAAGATATTAACTTGGTTCCATTACAGCGAACAACCTGAGTCATTACACTGCTAATTAATACTCCAATGCTGGGTAACACTTAAAATGGTATAATCTTGGTGATTAGACTAACTATAAATAAAAGGGAGATGACAATTGGTTGGAGTTTAAATGTTTTGTTCATGAAATTATCTCCATACAAAAATTCACTATGAAAAATAAAAAAAAATCATTATAGGATGTGGGGATAGAATAATACAATCTTATTTGATATTCGTAAAGTGACATTACTATACGCAGAGCTGCACAGATACATGAAGTCATAGTAGTGTGTAACAAACAAACAAAGACATAAGGGAGATAATTCTATAAGGAACGTTACGTGCTATTTATGTGTGTAAGTCGCTATTTTAAAGGTCTCTCGCTCGTGTATGTACGTGCTTTAGGTGTTGTTATTCTGCCCCTACTTTCGGTTATAGTGTGCACGGGGCAGAGCTTGAGTGGAGCATAGGCAGGGTCCAAATTTACGTGCATAAGTTATAAAATATAACTGACGCAGATTTCTCCAAATCTAGGCACAGGCATAACTGCTGTGACTGTAAAGTAAAGCATGCACGTTACTTCACATGCGCGAGTGATGACACATGGGACATTATGGAATTGTTCTCTAGTTGTTACGACTTTGTCAAAAGCTCTAAAAAGTTAGTGAAAATCAACAGTTATATTGTACAGAGGAGGAAGGACTTCATGGGCTCTAATCATGGCCGGTGCTACCATCAGATGTACCAGGTCCAACTGGCTCCAGATTTCCCTGACAGGTTTGATCCAGTTCTTGGTTTACCCCACTGCAGGCAGGGACTTGTAGTTTATGTTTATTTAAATTTGATTTACCGCTCAGGCCAGAAAGGCATTAGAGCAGTTTACAATACTATATCATTCAAGGAAATAAGAAAAGAACGCCATTTATTTGATAGGACAGAATAGGGGACAGAGATAGTCAAACAGATAAGAGAGAGAAGAACACAGAACAGCAAGTTACCATGATATATAGACACGACAACCCAGACCATGCCATCAGCAAAACTCCAGAAACAGACGCCACGGACCAACGCCTAAGGGCCACGCCAAAGGGCCCTCTGGCGAGGCCCTCAGGCGCGGGCCCGCAAGGCGCGGGCGTGCCCCTGAAACGGCGGTTTTTGTGCCGTTATTCATGGCAGCTGATTGGCGGCATAAGGAGGAAGGGGGAGCTCCTGCTCTCACCCCCGTCGAGAATCACTGCTCTCCCGAAGCCCCTGAAACGGCGGTTTTTGTGATAGTTCTGATATTTCTCTTGCACTCTATAAGAAAAGCAAGACTACAGGGCCCTGCCTGCAGTGGGGTTAACTCAGGACTGGATCAAACCTGTAGGACGAATCTGGAGCCAGTTGACAACCCTTGTAACAGCCCTTCAGTCGTTCCCATTTCTGCCACTGCCAC
This sequence comes from Ichthyophis bannanicus, assembly GCA_033557465.1. Classification (NCBI taxonomy): domain Eukaryota; kingdom Metazoa; phylum Chordata; class Amphibia; order Gymnophiona; family Ichthyophiidae; genus Ichthyophis; species Ichthyophis bannanicus. Next base: position 215,990,406 of record CM066040.1, read on the forward strand.
CTCTCTCCCAGGCCCTGAAGTGGCGGCAATAGCTCCTGAACCATGACGCAGCGCTTACTAATACAGTCCGGCACTGTGCGGCAGTTCCTTTCTGTTACTATGTGCAGTTTCTGCCCTCTCTGATGCAGATTTCCAGTTTATACAAACCGGAAGCTACCTTGGAGGGGTGCGGCAACAGTATATAGTAACAAAAAGGAACGGCAATGTCACGCCAGATTGTATTGGCAAGCGCTGCATCGTCGTTTGGAAGTCACTGCCGCTGCTGCCGGCCCCAGAGAGGAGCAGTAATGGAGGAGGCGAGGGGCAGGAGGATGGAGGGCCTGCCTAGGGTGCCTCTAATCATGGCACTTGCCCTGGTTCTAATGGCTAATTCTAGTTGGTTGTATTAAAGAGTATGAATAGGGCTCCTGGGTTATGAGGAGGGAACAAGTAAACTAACATGAATTCTATGTGTAGATGTTCAATCGGGGCTTCTCAAACCTGTCCTGAAGACCTCACAGCCAATCAGGTTTTCAGGGCATCCAGAATGAATATGCATGAGACAAATTTGCATACACCGGATTTCTCTCATGAATATTCATGTCGGAAAGCCTGAAAACCCGACTGACTGTGGGAACCCCAGGACAGGTTAGGGAAGCCCCATCTTAAATGCAGCTTTGGAGAAGGTTAAGAAAACCGCCACAGACTGCCCAGGATTTGAGAGGACTAACGCCTGTGTATAGCACAGAAGGCAGGAAACAAAAAGAGAGAAATGAGGATAGAGTACAGGGTGAATACAGTGGGCAGGCAAGTTCGGCAGACACATACAGGATACTGGTACAAAGCAGTGAGACTGGAAATGATTCAGGACTGACCTCTGTAAAAAAAAAAAAAAAAGAGGAGACCAATAAGACGTAACTCAGCCTATATCAGAAAACTATAAATGTTTTCATTCAGGCATCATCCTCTTTGTAGTACATCAATAAGAAGGTCAGCATAAATTATTGGCGGTAGAGATGGAAACTACATAGTCTACTGCTTGATGAGAACCTAGGTGGAGAGAAATCTTTCTCGGACTGAGACAGCTCCAATTAAGATCACCACTGGACCATGCAATCTGCTGTACATGGATGACCTCTCATATATATTTCACGTATTCATGCAGTACTATACATGAGGGCAATAATGTTCATTAGAATCTAAAAATCTGAAGCACGAACCATATGCCATGGTTTAATAAGCAAACAAACATTAGCATTGCCAGACAGTTCATTAATGACTATGGCTTAGAGGTCATCGTAATTGGCAGATATTATATAGGGAATAAAAAAGCGAATATCATTGGGAAGAAATGAAACATCATTGACAGCAAATCGAAGTTTAAGCTTGATTACTATAAGCTAAGCATTTTTTTGATTACCTTGTTTTGATGGAGAGGGTTTTTAAGAAACATACATGAAAATTGGTTGCTATGAAAGTGTGGTCGTTGATGTGAAGTCCGTGACAGAGAATTAGAATTTTCTCTTCCCTGTCCATGAATACTGAGACCACGTTAGCTTCCAAGAAATATATCAGTATATGAGCACTCTGCCCATCAAGTTTCTCTAGTCCATACTTGAACAAACCCGTCTTTCTAGTTATAATACAGAGTCAGTTGCCTTCATTATCGATATACACTCTGTAAAAGTCGTGACCATATAGTGATTTGAGATATTATATCCAACCAAAATATAAAAAGGCAAGGGTACATTAAATAGAGGTTGTCAGTATTTGGATGCACTTAGGGGGTTATTTTAGAAGCTTTATTTGTGATTTTCATGTGTAAAATCAAGCATGTACCCAGGGAAATGGCATCCGTGTGTTAATGGCGATTTTAAAAGGCTCAGTTTATATGTGGATATCCTTACTACTAGGGGCAGCTCAAGGCAATCTGCTGCCTGAGGCAAAGTATGAGATGGCGCCCGCCTCCCCTCCCCCTCAATACACCCAAAAAGGAGAGTCCCCTCAGAATTCTGGTCATGGAGTAAGATGGGTGGTCCCCTCATTGAGAATGCTGGAAAGGCCCTAAACAAAAGAGAATGCAAGCTAGAAGCAGCATCTGCATTTGTGCATTAAAAATTGAATCAGCACTTGGCGTGGGGGGACTGCTATTTTTGCACATAAAGATTATTGCTATTTTGCACAGAAATACGATTTTATTGACGCATTTTAATGTTAGCAGTTCAGCACTTTACCATTCAAAGCCATCAGCGTGGCCTAAGAATTTCTGCCGCCCCAGGCAGAAACTCTGACCTTGTTGCCCCCCCCCCCCAGCTCCACTGACCCCCGCACAGAGCCATGCTGTTTCCATCGGTGAGGTTGGTGGGGGGGTGGGGCGGCAGCAGCCCACAGCAGGTCATGTGCTTTGGTACACATGGCCTGCCACGGGCACCGTGCCACCCACAGAGGTCTGCTGCCTAGTGGATGAGTACGAACGTCAAAGCCCTGGTGTTAGAAAACTGTGCTCTCAGCCTTCATTACCATGGGATTTAAATGAGCTGTGACCCGATGTCTAACCAAAATTAGCACACAACTCAAGTAAATCCCATGGTAAAGAAGATGTTAGCTATTAAATCCAGATGCAAAGAAGCGGGTAAAGGACCTGAGGGCTGAGCGCATAGTTTTGTAATGTTGGAACTTTCATACCAAGTATGAGGAATAAAAGATTAGCTCGTTCTTCTGCGGCTAGTGAGGGTTCATTCCTGTTTCTTCTCCTTAATGAGAGCATGAAGCATCTGCAACATTTTTCTAGTTTTGTTGAAGGAGAAAGGGTAAAATAAAAAGGCAGAGAGTAGCTGAGTGAAAGGTGTGCAGTTAAGAACATAACATAAGAACATAAGATATGCCATACTGGGTCAGACCAAGGTCCACCAAGCCCAGTATCCTGTTTCCAACAGTGGCCAATTCAAGTCTCAAGTACCTCCTGGCAGGTTCCCAAAAAGGCACACAGGCACAAAGGCACACAGGCTCGTCTTGGGGTAAGCAGTTGATTTTCCGGATCCTCTTTAATAATACCTTATGGACCTTTCCTCCATGAATTGCAGAGTTTGATTACTTGTTAAGTGAAAAATATTTTCTCATATTAGTCTTAAATGGGTTATCCTGTAGCTTCATTGCATGTCCCCTAGTCTTTCTACTTTTTGATGGCATAAACAATCAATCTACATTAACCCGTTCCACTCCATTCATTAATTTATAGACGTCTATCATATCTCCCCTCAGCCGTCTCTTTTCCAGGTTGAAGAACCCTAACCTTTTAAGCCTTTCCTCATAGGGGTATCCTTCCATCCCCTTTACCATTTTGGTGGATCTTCTCTGTACTTTTTCTAATTCTACTACATTCTTTTTAAGATATGGCGACCAGAATTGCAGACAATAGGTGCAGTCGCACCATGGAACGATACAGAGACATTATACAAGTAATATCCTTGGTTTTATTCTTATGATTCCTAGCATTCTATTTACTTTCTTGACTGCGGCTGCACAATGGGCAGAGGGTTTCAACGTATTATCCACGATGGCACCTAAATCCTTTTCCAGGTTGATGATTCCTAATGTGGAACCTTGTATCATATAACCATAGTAGGGGTGGTTGTTTCCTATTTGCATAACTTATGAAAAGTAAAGTCCTGGATTGCTGACATTCAAATGATACAACAAAATCACATAATGCAAAACTTGAAGTCTCCCACACTTTATTACATCTGCCCCTTTGCATGCAATGCAAGATCAGAGACGTAAAAACAGCACTGCAATTCCTCTTTTACTGTGCAAAATATAAAGAAAGTAGATGCACATTCTTAAAACTGACATGCTCCATTCACTAATATGAAAATAAAAATCTTTTTTCTACTTTGTTACTGGTGATTTTATTTTCTAATCATGTTAGTCCCAGTTTCTGGTTTCTGCTTTCTTTGACTTCTCTCAACTCTGTTCATAGTGTCTCTTGTCCATTTGTCATTTCTTTTCTCTCCTCCTGTTTTCTTCACTTTCTTCCTTATATCAGTCTCTGACATTGATCTTTCAGTTTTCTTCTATTTATTTTTCTCCCTCTGTCCACTCAGACAGACCTCTTCCTCACCATCCAGTCTTCAAGCACCCTCTTTTTACTGCATCTACCTACAGCTTTCCATCCCTTCCCCAAGACCTTCACTCTCCCACCTCTTCTATGTCCAACAGCTTCCCTCTTTCTACCCCTGTCCTCCAGATCCTCCTCTTTATCTCCCCTCCCTCTCTAATTATTCCCCCATGGCTAGTATTTCCCCTCTATAATTTCCTCCATACTCAGCATTTCTTCTTTCTATCTTGCTTCCTTATGCCCACCTTCTCTAATTATCCCTCCGTGCCCTGTATCTCCCTTCTCTCTTTCAGTCTCTCCTCTATGTCTAGAAACATTCCCTCTAAGGTTCATGGAAGTCCTCCACTCATATTTCTTCCACTGGCAGTGGAGCAGGAATAACATGGGTTCAGTTGGGAAGGGGCAAGTCTGCTGGGAATCCTAGAGGACTTGCCTGTCCTTTGCAAATGAAACTGCAATATTGCTAAACTTGTAAGACTATCAGGAAAGATTGGTGTCCAGCATTTACCCCGACATCTCACCCTTGCTTCCCACACACATCCCCAGCTCTGGCATGTCACCCTTGCTTCCAACTCCCACCCCCAGGCTGGCATCTCACCCTTGCCAGCCACCTCCACCCCCAGTTTTGGCCACTCACACTTGCTTCTGATCCCTACCCCCACCCTACTCCCAGGTTGAGCATATCACCTTTGCTTCCCACTTCATCCTCAGGTCTGGCCTCTCACCCTTGTTTCCAACCCCCAGGACTTCTTTGTATTTAAGCTAATTAATCTGTGAACCCAGTGTTTTTTGTTAAATCAGTCAGGGCCTAGTAGCAGCAGTTTAAATTTAAAACACAGAAGAGAACTTAGCATAAAAGGCAAAACAGGGTCAGTACTCTTTAAGCAACAAATAAAGTCTTCTAACCTTTACAAAGAGGCCTTCTACCTAGGGGGCAAGAGACCTGTGAAACCTTTTCAATAGGTGTTAACACCAGGTGGCAGGTCAAAAGGCCATTTTGAAAGACTCCTTCTATCCAAGCAAGGACTGTTAATCACCCAGGAAGTTGATCACAGCTTATCTCAGCAGCACATGCATAAATAGCTCAACCAGAGCTCTGTGATCCTCAGTCTTGAAGGACTAGAAAAAGGGACTCTACTTCTGGAGAGAGCTCTGCAATTGTGAGTATATACTTCTGGGAATTTTCTGAAAGGACTTCTTTGTATTAAAGCTAATTAATCTGTGAACCCAGTGTTTTTTGTTAAATCAGTCAGGGCCTACTAGCAGCAGTTTAAGTTTAAATTTAAAACACAGAAGAGAACTTTCTAGTTACATTTTGTGACGCTCGCGCCCCTACCAGGCGGTTGCCTAGTAGGGACGGCTGGCCATCTTATATCCCTTTCTAGGATTTTTGTGTAGTTGTGTCCGAAAGGAAGAGCCAAGTGGTTAATAAAGCGCACAGGAAATTTTATTCGGTTTCCAGGCTGGTAAGTGGTGAACATAAAATTTCTTCAAGCATAACTTTTTTTCCAGACAAAAGAAAATACAGGATAACTTCTCCAAAATCAAAATGTCCAAAAACATTGTAACTTGGAATAAACTCATAGCAGTTTCTGTTCCTCACTGCAATTGCTTAACATTATAAAACAAAAGCATTTGTAAAACTCTTCACACAGTGAATGGGTTATCAGCTTCAACCCTGCTGTTGCCACACACAAACAGTTTCAGCTGTTTGGGCCTTCACTGAGCTCCTGCAGTTTCAGGTTCTTAGGAGAGATTCTTAACCCTTTTCCTTCAGGCTTACTCCTCTCTTCCAGCTTCTGAAACTGTCTTTAAATTGCAACAGCCTCTTTTTATACTCCACTGTTTCTAGCTCACATTACTAGTGTATCTTAGTGCACAGCTCACATTCCATCTCAGAGACCTCAGACTCAACAACACTTTCCTCAGGGCCTACCTCCATGCTCTCAATTGAGCTACAGCTGGGTGCTTCCTGAAAGTGCTCTGGTGTCTTTTCCTTAAGAGTCTTCACAAGATTAAACAGTCTCTCCCACTGCCTGGCCTTGCCTTCTCCAGGCCGGTCTCTTGGGGGTCTCTCCTGTTTAACCTCCCTGGTGAGATATTTCTTGCTGTGCTGAGCCTTCTGGGGTATGCTAGTCTCCTCTGAGTCAGAGCAAGAACTATCCTGCTGGCAATGCTTTTTTCCTGCGTACCTTTCTTGGCTGCCTCTGTAATGGTTCCTCCTTTTGCTGCTCTCCTTGGCTGCAAAGGTTCTCCTCAGCTTGGCCCCAGATCTTTCCTGTCTGTGCCTTCTGGGAACTGGACTCGAACCTGGGCTAGGCCTTGAACTGCAGCTGCCACTTGTGCTTGCTCTTGGACTCCTCCTGGACCTTCTTCTCACAGCCCCTTCCAAACTCAAACTGGCTCTCCCTCTTGTGTTTGTTTTCTCTCTGTTAACTGCTGAGCAGGGCAACTCCCTTCCTAGCTCCTCCCACTTGGACCTCCTACTCCTATGCAGGGTTGTCCTGTGGTCTGTGATTGGTTTACCCTTAGCTCTGCCCCCTAGGTTCCTTTCAGGGCTTCTAGTATGGAGTATGTGGTTTTGTGCGCCCATCCCCCGCAAAGAAGAAAAATCCTTCTTTTTTTCAGTTTTCCCTAGCTGGGCTGCACCCTCCTTACCACAATTTCATACCCAGCAGAGAGCTTGTAGTTTAAATTTAATAGTCACTCAGGGCCTAGTATCAGCAAAGTAATTTTAGTTTAAATTTAAAACACAGAAGAGAGCTTTCTGGTTAAATTTGGAACCCAGCAGAGAGCTTGTAGTTTAAATTTAATACTCACTTGGGGTCTAGTATTAGCAAAGTACTTTTAGTTTAAATTTAAAACACAGAGGAGAGCTTTCTGGTTAAATTTAGAACCCAGCAGAGAGCTTGTAGTTTAAATTTCATAATAAGTTAGAGCCTAGCAGCAGCAAAGAGCTGTAATTTAAATCAAATCAGAATATAACTTAGCATAAAATGCAAAACAGGGTCAGTACTCTTTGAGCAACAAATAAAGTCTTCTAGAGACCTTTACAAAGAGGTCTTCTACCTAGGGGGCAAGAGACCTGTGAAACCTTTTCAATAGGTGTTAACACCAAGTGGCAGGTCAAAAGGCCATTTTGAAAGACTCCTCCTATCCAAGCAAGGACTGTTAATCACCTAGGAAGTTGGAGTGGAGGAGTGGCCTAGTGGTTGGGGCAAGGTACTTCAGGCCGGAAGGTCGGGGGTTCAAATCCCACTAGAGGACAGCAACTTTGGGCCAGAAGGACTGGGGTTTCTAGTCCCACAGGTGCTCCTTGTGGTCTTGGGCAAGCCACTTAACCCTCCATAGCCCATGTTCCCTGTAAAATAGTTATCTCAAAGTTATAATGCCCTGTTCAATGTAATTTCAGTTTGTTCAATGTAAACCGCACTGATGCAGAATAGCACGGTATATAAGAGAATATATATAAATAAATAAATAAGTTGGTCACAGCTTACTTCAGCAGCACAGGACAGGGTACTGTGTAGCAGCCCTCTTTTAATAAGTGTTATTTCCCCCCTCCCTCCCCAACACCCACCCACCCCTGGGATAATCGTAGCTTTATAGGTACTTACACATCTTAAAGGAAAGGAGGTGCTCTCAGGTGAAGCTCGTTATCCAAATCAGTTATACACTAAGAACCTGAGATTAGTTAAGCTTCAGGTGAACAAGGTATATTAAACGTTATTAGGTTCAGTTTTATTAGTATAAATATCCATAGCAACCCTTAGTAAGTAAAGAACTTAAAGATCTAAACACAAGCTTAAAACTAAGATGCAGACAGCAGTCCACCAGTGAGATGGGGGCTTTCCAGTCTTTTGCATTGAGTATCACATGTATGATTTTCTCCCAGTTGGTGAGACGTCTTACGTGTGCACTAGGTGCAAGAAGCTCTTTGCTCTCAGGGAACGAGTCCATTCTCTAGAGGCTAGAGTAGCAGACTTGGAAGACATAAGAAAGACAGAGAGGTACATAGACGAGACCTACAGGGATATACTCCTGAAGTCCCACCTCCCGCCTGGCAGCATCCCTGTTGCCATGGAGAAGAGAGGTCACGTGACAGGAGAGCATCACCCTGGTGTGGCAGGAAGTGATCCTGTAACTAGGACCTGTCCTCCAGGTGATGTAAAACCCTCTCACACCGAGGATGTTTCTCCAGGGCCATGTGTGTCATGAGGGAAGGGTTAGGACAGCCGTTATAGTTGGTGATTCGATCATTAGGCATGTAGATAGCTGGGTGTCTGGTGGACGTGAGGATCGCCTGGTAACATGCCTGCCTGGTGCAAAGGTAGCGGACCTCACGCGCCACCTAGATAAGGTCTTAGATAGTGCTAGGGAGGAGTCTGTTGTCTTGGTACATGTTGGTACCAATGACACAGGAAAATGTGGTAGAGAGGTTCTGGAGGCTAAATTTAGGCTTTTAGGTAGGAAGTTGAAATCCAGAACTTCCAGGGTAGCGTTCTCCGAAATGCTTCCTGTTCCACGCGCAGGACCCAAAAGGCAGGCAGAGCTCCGGAATATCAATGCGTGGATGAGACAATGGTGCAGAGATGAGGATTTTGGATTTGTTAGGAACTGGTGAATATTCTGGGGAAAGGAGGGGCTCTTCCGAAGGGATGGGCTTCACCTTAACTGGGATGGAACCGGGCTGCTGGCATTAACTTTTAAAAAGGGAGATAGAGCAGCTTTTAAACTAGATAATAGGGGAAAGCCGACAGTCGCCCAAGAGCACATGGTTCGGAAGAATGTATCCTTGAAAGATACTACCAAAAGAAGAGAGGTTCCAAAAAAGAGTAAAGTAGCCCAAATGCCCTCGAGTATGGAGCAGACAGAGCTTAAAGATCCCAAATTACCCATGCCTACCAATAGCCAGATTAATATGAATAAAATACAGTCTCTAAAATGCTTGTATGCAAATGCTAGAAGTCTAAAAAATAAGATGGGAGAGTTAGAATATATAGCACTAAATGAGAGGTTAGATATCATTGGAATATCAGAGACATGATGGAAGGAGGACAACCAGTGGGACACTGTGATACCTGGGTACAAACTATATCGTAATGATAGACCTGATCAAATTGGTGGAGGGGTTGCGCTCTATGTTAGAGAGGGCATTGAGTCAGAAAGGATTAAAATTTTGCAGGAAACAACATTTGCTGTATAATCTCTATAGATTGAAATTCCATGTAAAAAGGGGAAGGAGATGGCAGAGGGGCTGTACTATCGACCGCCTGGCCAGAATGAACAAATGGATGATGAAATACTCAAAGAAATCAAGGAAGCTAACAAAAGTTACAGCACAGTAATAATAATGGGTGATTTCAATTACCCCGGTATCGAATGGATCACTGTCACAGCAGGACATGCTCAGGAGATAAAGTTCCTAGATGAAATAAATGACTGCTTCTTGGAGCAGCTGGTTCATGAACCGACCAGAGGGGAAGCCATATTAGACCTAGTCCTTAGTGGAACACCAAATCTAGTGTAAGAGATAAGGGTGTTGGGGCCACTTGGCAATAGTGATCATAGCAGGATCACCTTTGTTTTAATTAGTGGAGGAGGGATAGTAAGGAAATCCACAGTACTACCTTTTAACTTTCGAAAGGGAGACTATGATAAAATGAGGAAATAGTTAAGAAAAAACTAAAAGGAGCAGTTGCGAAGGTTAGATTTACATCAAGCTTGGGTGGTGTTGAAAAATACTATCTTGGAAGCCCAGACCAGCTGTATTCCACGCTTTAAGAAAAGTGGAAGGAAGACTAAAAACTGCCAGCATGGTTTAAAGGTGAGGTCAGAGAGGCTATTGTTGCCAAAAAAGCATCTTTCAGGAAATGTTAAAAAGAGCCAAACAACGAAACCAGGAAACAGGACAAGCACTGGCAAGTCAAATGCAAGGCATTGATAAGGCAGGCAATGGGAGAATTTGAGAAGAAGCTTGCTGCGGAAGCAAAAACGCGAAATAAAGACTTTTTCAAGTACATTCGTAGCAAAAAACCTGTGAGAGAGTCAGGTTGTCCATTAGATGATAGAGGGGTTAAAGGGGCACTAAGAGGCGACAAGGCGATAGCGGAGAGACTGAATGAATTCTTTGCTTCAGTCTTTCCTGAGGAAGATGTAGGGATGTTACCCATGACTGAAGTGGTATTTAAAGGTGTGGAAGAATTGAAGGAAATATCGATACATCGGGAAGATGTATTACAACTATTAGATAAACTGAAGAGTAGCAAATCACCTGGGCCGGATGGTATACATCCAAGGGTGTTGAAAGAACTGAAATAAGAGATTGCAGACCTGCTATTAGTAATTTGTGAATTTTCATTAAAATCATCTGTAATACCTGAAGATTGGAGGATCGCCAATGTAACGCCAATTTTTAAAAAGGGTTCCAGGGGTGATCCGGGAAACTACAGACTGGTGAGCCTGACGTCAGTATCGAGGAAAAATGGTAGAAACCAAGAACAAAATTACACAGCATGTAGATAGTCATGGCCTAATGGGAGACAGCCAACATGGCTTTAGACATGTATGATCTTGTCTTACTAATCTGTTATGTTTTTTTGAAGGTGTGAATAAACAGGTGGATAAAGGTTAGTCAGTTGATATAGTGTATCTGGACTTTCAGAAAGCCTTTGACAAGGTCTCTCATCAGAGACTTTAGGCAAAACTAAAGAGTCATGGGATAGGAGGCAGTGTACTATTGTGGATCAGGAACTGGTTAAAATATAGAAAGCAGAGGGTAGGGCTAAATGGCCAATTTTCCCAAAGGAGAAAGGTGAATAGTGTTGTACCCCAGGGATCTGTACTGGGTCCGCTGCTTTTTGACATATTCATAAATGACCTGGAAAGGGGAATAACGAGTGAGGTTATCAAATTTGCAGATGACACAAAACTATTTAAAGTTGTTAAAACCCAAGAGGATTGTGGAAAACTGCAAGAGGATCTTGATAAATTGGAAGACTGGGCATCAAAATGGCAGATGAAATTTAATGTGGACAAGTGCAAAGTTATGCACCTAGGGAAGAACAACCCAAAGTATGGTTACACGATGCAAGGTTCCACATTAGGAACCACCACCCAGGAGAAAGATTTAGGCGTCATTGTGGATAATATGTTAAAACCCTCAGCCCAGTGTGCAGCGGCGGCCAAGAGAGCAAATAGAATGCTAGGTATCATAAGGAAAGGAATAGAAAATAAAAAAATATATATTATAATGCCTCTATATCGTTCCATTGTGAGACCGCACCTTGAATATTGTGTGCAATTCTAGTTGCCGTATCTTAAAAAGGATATAGCATTATTAGAAAAGGTTCAGAAAAGAGCCACCAAAATGGTAAAAGGGATGGAAGGATACTCCTATGAAGAAAGGCTAAAAAGATTAGGGCTCTTTAACCTGGAAAAGAGACGGCTGAGGGGAGATATGATAGAAGTCTATAAATTAATGAACGGAGTTGAACGGGTAAACGTAGATCTATTGTTTACGTTATCAGAATATAGAAAGACTAGGGGACATGCAATGAAGCTACAGGGTAAACTATTAAGGCTAATAAAAAAATATATTTTTTCACTCAACTTGTAATCAAACTCTGTAATTTGCTACCGGAGGATATAGGAAAGGCTGTTAGTGTAGCTGAGTTTAAAAAAGGTTTGGACTCATTCCTGGAGGAAAGGTCCATAAACCTTTATTAAGAAGGGACCCAGGATATCACTGCTTGACCCAATACAAGCATTGTGGAACCTGTGTCTTTTGGGGAAACTGCTAGGTACGTATGACCTAGATTGGCCACTGTTGGAAACAGGATACTGGGCTTGATGGACCTTGGTCTGGCCCAGTATGGCATATCTTATGTTCTTATAGGTCCAGCATCTCACCCTTGTTTCCCACCCTCAGGTCCAGCATTTTACCCTTGCTTCCTATTCCCACCCCCAGTTCCACCATCTCACCCTTGCTTCCCATCCCTAACCCCAGTTCCAGCATCTCACCCTTGCTTTCCACTTCCACCCTCATCTCCACCCCCAGGTCTGGCATTTCACCCTTGTTTTCCACTCCCATCCTCGCCTCCAACCCCAGGTCCATCATCTTACCCTTGCTTCCCACTTCCAGATCTGGCATCTCACCCTTGCTTCCCACCCCCAAGTCCAGGTCTGGCACCTCACCCTTACTGCTCAACTCAAACATTCATGCAAACTTTCCTTCAGCTTTGTAGTTCATTACAATACAAATGTTCTTCACTTCAGACTTCTCTACGGTCTATAACAAGGTAAAGGAACCTTCTTATTTCTCTTACTCAACATTCCCTTTAGTAATTACAGGACCTTAATCATACTGCTGCTCTGCCCTCTTTCAGCAGAATTAACAGTACCTTTGGGTTTCAGTTTCACACACTTTCAGCAGAGCAAGCAGTCCCATTGGGCACCATTTCTGACTGATTCCTATCAGCTCCCAGGCTGGTGTCCCAACAGCCTTGTAGCCTTCTGCCAGTTCTCTCCCTAGTCAATCTCTGGGTCCTGCAGCTCCTCCCACTGCTTCTAGCTGTACCTTGGCAGTTCCCCAAAAAGAGTCTCACCCTGTCTTACCAGGTCTCCCCCAGGCAATCTCTGGGTTTCCTACAACCTCTCCTATTCTTTTTCTACCCCACAGCTTCTATATGTTTCCCTGAGAGTTCCCCAAACAGAGTCTCAATACAAGCAGCCAGGGCCGGTGCTACCATTAGGTGAACTAGGCAGCCACCTAGAGTACCAGCCCTCGGGGGGGGGGGGGAGCTTGGCAGTGATGGCAATGAGGGGCGTTCGGGGTGGGGGGGGCACAAGGGATAAGGCTTGCCTAGAGTGCCTCATTTCCTTGTGCCGGCCCTGCAAGCAGCCCTCCCCACTGCTACTCAGGCTTACCTTACACCAGGGGTCTCAAACTCAAATTGCTTTGAGGGCCAAATGAGGACTTGTAGAGTAACCCGGGGGCCGCACAAGACGCAGGCCTCATTTGCATCAGGGCATCATTTGCATAAATATTTGCATAATGTTACCATACACTAACTTTTAGTAAACATGCAGAACATACACCATCACCAAACAAGGAATCACAATTTAGAAACAGGAAGACAATTAAACTGGGAACCCCAAAAGCCAAACTTAGAATGTACAACACTGTAGAAATAAAACTATAAATTGATTTCCTCTTGTATTAAATAAAGTGCAGACGTTAAAGATGCACATTTCCAAGAGCTGACATATTTCAGTTAATAAATTCAAAATAAAGAGATATTTTTCTACCTTTTGTGCATTTTTTTTTCAGTTGCAATTGTTCCAGCCATTTTCTTCTGGTTTCTTCGTGTCTTCTGCTAACGCTCCATTGTCTGCTGTCCATTTGTCCTTTCTTCTTTCCTAGTTTTTTTCCATTCTCTCTACATCTGCTTTAACATACTAATCATTCTCCTTTTGCTCTTTCCTCATTCCTATTTCATCCACTCAAATTTTACCCCTCCATCCTCAATCCCCACTTACTCTCACAATACCCGGCCAATTGTAGATTTTTCTTCCCTCCCACACAAAATATATTTCCCCTCTCCATTTCACTCTCCCAGCCCCATCCCATTCTAATCATCCCCCAACATCAACTCCCTTCTAGCTCCTGCCCCACCCAGCATCCGCTCCCTTCTAGTCCCCGCATCATCAGCCCATTTCCAGTCCTAGCTCCCTCCCCTCACAGCCCATTTCCTTTCCAAGCCCCCCTCCCCATCAGCCCATTTCCATTCCAAGCCCCCTTCCACTCAGCCCATTTCCATTCCAAGCCCCCTTCCACCCCCCCCAGTCCATTACCAGTTCTAGCCCCCCCCCATAGCCCATTATCAGTCCTAAGCCCCCCAACAGCCCACTTCCAGTCCTAACCCTTCCATCGCCCCATCTTCATTCTTAGCCCCCCCATAACCCCATTTTCAGTCTTAGCCCCCCAATCAGACCACCTCCAGTCCTAACCCCCATCACCCCATTCTCAGTCCTAACCCCCCCCCCCCATTACTAGTCCTAACCCCCCCCCCCCAAGAGATCATGAGCTTACGCAGCATACCAGGGAGGGAAAAGAAGTGTAAGAATGCTGCAAATGCTTCAAGATAGGGCCCACCTATGAAACCTCTGGAGTGGGCTCCAACATGCATAAAGCCATCATGGCATCCCGAAGCAGGGTGGAAAGATCCTCCCTGTGAAAAAGACCAATCAGTGATGTATCCTTACCCTCCACCAGGGGATGCTGCCCTTCCTCTGCTAACAAACCAACTGGAGAAAGGGAAGTCTCTTCGTCATTCCAGCCTCCCTCTATAGAGGCAGGGCTCAACGTCCGGAGGGTTGGACAGGGGTTGCTTAACCCCCTTGCCCTTAGCAGGAAAGATGCCATAAGAGCTTGCGCCTCCCCCCCCCCTTACAGAGGAGGCCAAGGCCTCAAACTCCTACAGAAGGGTTGCCATGCAGCTAACACTGAAAACAGCCTGTGAGCCATTTCAAAAGCTGCTGCTCGGAGCCGGGAGAAAACAAGCCTCAGGGATTGGCAGCATGAACCTGTATCGTCGTCCTCACGCTACCTGTCTGCAGGGACAATGTGACCATCTACAATGGCCACTGTTCTCACTGGGCCCCAGACCACCCCATGGAGGTTGCTGACATTTCCGATAAAATGTTCCCCGAGGCATCTCCATCGCACTCAGCCAGACACAGAGCTCACCTGCTGGGATCTATGCACCTAGTCCAGACTCATCTCGTGCTGGTAGCAGTCTTTGGGCTCTTCTTCTTCTACATCAGATACAAGTCCCCCTTCTCTTTCTAGGATCTTCCCTAGGCATAATTGGGCTTCCTGCTGCCACTGCTGCCTCTCAGAGCTTCTGCCACTCCCTACTGGCTGAGCTAGCCCATCACCCTGCTTTGAGATACTTCCTAGTAAAGGAAACTGAAGGGAGATAGTCTACCCTCAGCCACACCCTTACAAGTATAGACTGCTAGATTTCTCTGCTGATCTCTAGATCTCCCCTAGTGTCTGAAGGGTGCCATAGCACTGGGGAGCACCTTTGCATACCACAGTACAGAAATACCGGTCAGCACATAAGTTGTAGGTGAGATCTTTCTAATGGAATAACTTAATATATCTGTGGCAAGCTTCTAAGAGTTATCCGTTCTTTATCTGGTCAGTGAAGTCACCTATATAAGTATCACCTAGTAGAGGTATCACAAGTTTGTTGACCCTTTTTTCAACAAAAAACGTGAACTTCCAGTCATTAACATGGTGATTGAACAATAATCTTTGGTGGTTTAGGAAGCCTGGTCCACCAAATCCACAGATTTAATGTGGCATACACTCTTCAGTTTACAGGTATACAACTTCAACTAACCCGTTTTGGACCAGCATATGTTTTACGTACATAAGGTTTTCATACTTACTACTCAACTGTTTACTAATTAATGGTTATAAATTCAATGGAAATATGTTTAGCTATTATCGTTATGTCAAAAAGTGTTTTATATACAGATTTTTTATCTGAGATCTAGTTAGTTTAATAGGTGTTCGAAGTTTGCTGATTTTGATGGTACTGGTGGCTCAACATAAAAAGATCACAAAAAATAGTAAGTAGATTATAATGCTGTAATAGCTGCTATTTTGCAAATAAAAGTATTTGTAGACTTTAGAAAATAGGTTTAGATAACTGTAAGTTACTTAGTGTCAGAGTTATTGGTGCATATATCGGCCTTGTATGTTTTTCATAAGCTGGGCATTCTGTTCTAGGTGTTTCAATGGTGCAATATCGACGCATTGCATCAGAAGTGTTTTCACGTGTATCATGTTCCGCCATCAGAATGGACTGTTGACAAACTATATTATATCAAAATAAAGTGTTTTAAATGAAACTGCAGTTTCAATGGTATCATACAGTATGTTTATGTCAATGAATATTGGAACTGAATCCTATCTTTTCTGAAGACGGACAATATACTATATTGGACCAGTGTATGAAAAACATACACTATGTGAAACTTCTGTTTTCTGCAAAGTTTTGATATTTTTTATTATTGCCGGTATTTCATAGTTGTTTGAGTGTAACAAATCTAATAAATCATCCAGAACAGAGAGAATATGCGAGCTGTCCAAAACGGGCTAAAAAGATCATACTGTACTACAATCAACTTTCAACATCCCAGCTTTGGTGCAAAGGCCGTGGGTTCACCTGTTTTCAGTGTAGCTGAAATTTTGTCAGAATATAGCTCAGTGTAAATCTGAAATTTCAGCATATATGTTATTTTTAAAATATGCCCTCGAAGCGCTTCCCCCTAGTCTGCCTAAAATTACATGCTCTGTGGAACCCTGCGTGCTGTGTTAGCCATATGAGAAAAGGCCATTTTCTGACAGCCTCTTTACCCAAGTAAGTCGTTGTTTATCTAGATGAACGGCTTTCAGACTGACAGTGTACAAATGACTTGGAGCCTATTTGGTCTATGACATCTAACACTTTTTTTTACACAAACATATTCTTAAAAGTGATTTTTTATCTTATTTTAATGTCTTCCAGGTATTCTTATACTTTGTATACTATGTATATTTGTTGATATGTTAGTTTTTATTATATTTCTAATGTGTTATGGTAATCCACTTAGAATTTACAGATTGGCGGACTATAAATTTGTATCAATAAATAAACAAATCTAAGCAATATTTGAACTCTGAAATCATGTACGGTCCGGTTTTCAAAACTGTGCGGGTAGCTGCAAAGTCTGCAGGTACTTTTAACAGCTTACATTGGTTCTCAAAAGGAATGCGCACGTGTACTTTCCTTTTGAAAATTGTCTTACAATAAAGTAGCCACAGAAATTTGCACTTGCTTTTTCTGTGGATATTATTTTCTATCAACAAGTAGGAGTGAGTCAGGAATAAGAATGGATGGTGTCAATGCTCTCCCTGCAAAACACCACACATCCCTTAGGAAATGCAGAATGATGCGCATGGTCGCCATCCCTGACCCAGCCCATCTCTGAACCCATCTATTGCTGAGGGTAGCTGCACGCACTTTATTGATCCCCACGTAGACATTTTCCCAGGGGAAATGGCAGTATTCTGTCTACCTGCTTACCCAGGTTAAAGGCTTTTGGAAATTACCCTCTTTCTAGAAAGTGCATTCTTCCACTGTAGTCAGGACCGTACCAAGCTATAAATGCACCCTGTGCGACTAACAAATCTGGTGCCTCCTCCATCCCAGCCACATGCAGTAACTCACTTTTTTGTGCTTCCTGAAAGTCCAATAATGGTATCAGCGCCCTTTCTGCACTTGGCCCTGTGCATCTGCACCGCTCGCCCAGCCCTTGGTATATCCCTGACTATAGTTGATGCCATATTTATACCTATGCAGCTAAATAAATAAATAAATATACAGCTCAATAAATAAATATATTTAAAAGTCTTTTGAGATTTTTTTAAAGAAATTATGAGCAGCAAACTGGTTCATCGATTTGCTGTTATAAGCTAAGCAGTAAAATAAGTCAAAGTTTAAGAGTATAAAATGATGCAGTGTGAAGTATTAAGCCCAAGAAAGATTTAGAGTTACGTATAAGGCATCTCTGTACCTCTCCCTAAGCCTAAGTGTAAAGTAAGTAAGAGTGAATTGAATGCATTGCTGCATGCTGATTTCTTCCTGTATTCAGATGCCAGGTCACGCTGCTTATAATTCTGTCTTCATCAGCCTCTAATTATTTACGTTCAATCGAAATATTAATTTACAATGGGAACAGAGTTCAAGCCTGAAACCAAGTGTGTTTGTTGATTACACTATAAATCTTCCGATTTTTTTTTATGCCTGCTGCCCTTTCAAGTCTGCATTATTTTATTTCATTTTTATTTGTGTGAGTACACTAATCCTGCATTCCAATATGCTCCAAATCAGAACCTACCTCTCTGGAAGGTACTGTGTACAGCTTAAAGGCGAAAATGGGTCCTTCTACTCTGCTTGCCAGGTTTCTACTGCTGATGCGTCAGGCTTAACATGCAAAGGGCTTTTTTCGATGGCATTTACCTACATACAAATGGTTTAGCTGAATATTGCACTCCTCTGTCTAGGGCACATTGTCAGTTGAGCAAGTGGATGTATTTCCAGAGAGTTTAGATTGAGAGAGAGAAATGACCTGCTTAGATACGATTTTCAGAATGGAAATTTTAAGAATGGAGGTAATTTTAGAGGGTTTATACATGTAGAAAAGGCCATTTACGTGTGTAAATCAGCAGAAAGTCCTAAAAATGTGTCTGTTTACTTGGGCATTTACGGACGATGACAGTAGCTTCCAAATCTGGCTTGGGGTCTCCCCAGCCAGTCAGCTGTTCAGGGTATCCACAAAGAATATTCATGAGAGAGATTTGCATACACTTACCATTGTATGCAAATGTATGTCATGCATATTCATTGTGGATAGCCTGAAAACTGGCTGGGGAGCCCCCGGGACAGGTTTGAGAACCACTGGACTATGATTAGTGATGCAACACTGGTATGGCCTAGCTGCCCTAGCAGATCCAAATCTCCAGGTTTAGAGATATAGCAGGTATTCTGGCTCATGATATATGTCTCTGTCCATTTTCCTCCCTCATGTTGCTGGGATGGGTTGATGATGGGGTTACTCAAGTGCATTCTGAACGTTATATTCCTTCTGTGTCAAGTCCTGGTTTGGTTCTCAACCTCAGTGTTACTTTAGGGCTTGCTTCTCCTCCTTTTTTTTTAAATTTAATATTTAGAAACTTTTTACAAACTTACCAAGAACAAACTTGTACAGAACAGGTATTAACACCAAGAAAAAAGAAATAATACAAAATTATTACAAGCAGAAAACATTCAAAGGATGCTAAGACCTAAAGTCCACAATGGGACGTACAATATTGAAGGAAAATAAATAGAGGGGTTGGAGGAACCCTTCCACTTTTTGGTATTGTAAACCACACACTGATTTAATATTTATTTATTTATTTATTTAACAGTGCCCTTTTTTTAATACTACTTTATCTGGAAATGAACATGAATGAGTAGAAAATTACAGAGAACATTATAACTTAAGGTGTTAATACAACCAACTAACTATTTACATTTGTCAAATAGAGGTGACCTACACGGAGCAGTGGGTACACCCCTAAACAAAGGCAAGGGGTGACCTGCACTGAGTGGCAGGTGCACCTACTCTTGCCGCCTTGCTGGGCAGGCTAGATAAACCATACTGGTCTTTATCTGCCATCATATACTATGTTACTAAGTTGAAAGTGTTAGTGATGGAAGCAGGGCCACACCGAGCCATAATTGTCCCTGTGTGACTTGAATATCTGACGCACCCCTCCCCCCATCACATTTGCCTCATGCCCAGCATCTCCCCTTCTTACCTCACATCTCCATGTCCAGCTGGCTCTCCCCCACGCTGCCTGCCATTGCCCTGCTGCCGCCATTTTTGTGTTCCCTCGTTGTCATGGGCGCCAGCAGTAGCAGAGCAGACCTGACCTCTAATTGACAAAAAAACCACACTGGTCTTTCTGACTCTGTGCCTGCACGCAGGTCTGATCTCTTCCTCCTCTGATATAGGTTCGCGTCAGAGGAGGGAGGGACCAGACCAGCTATTCAAACACGGGTCTTTGCAGTGCCATGCTTAAATGTCTGGTCTGGTCTCTCCCTCCTCTGATGCAAACCTACATCAGAAGAGGGATCAGACCTGCGTGTAATCGCAGTCACAAAGACCTGCAAGGTTTTTTTATTTTTCTTCAATTAGGGTCAGGTCTGCTCTGCTGCTGTTGGTGCTGCCGCTGACAAGGGAACAGAAAATATGGTGGCTGCAGGGCAAGGACAAGCAGGGGGGGGGGGGAGCCAAGGCTGGCAACCTCAAATGTACCCCAATATTTTGCGCCCTTTGCGGCTGCACTGCTCACACAGGGCTAGGTATGGCACTGGATGGAAGAGTGAGAAGGGGCAAGTAACTTGGGAAGGTACTGATAACAGTTGTAGGATTATGTGTCTATTGTGGTACGATTGTTGCAAGACATTCATAATAGCCGTGGTAGGTGTTATCTCCAAAGTATTCCGAGAACAGATGAGTCTTTAGCTTCCGGCAGAATTCAATTATAAGGTCTAAGAATATGAACCCCTCAGGGAGTGAGTTCCAAATTGAAAGGGTGTAGAGGGAGAATACGTATTTGCAAGTAGTTTGTCAGCTGCTCATCTTAAACATAGGTATGGTGAGGAGGTTCAGGGTGTTCAGCCTTTGTGTTCTGTTGTCCAGGACTTTTGTATTACGGTTTGCAGACTTCCTGCTGAGAGGTTATGAACAGTCTTGAAGATGTTGAGTATCACCTTGTACTTCTGGATATTATAGAGAGCCAATTGTTTTAATGTTGGTGTGATATGTTCTTGTTGAGGCATGTCTTTCATCATGTGTGCAGTGGTGTTCTGGGCCATCTGTAGAGGATGCAATGCATGGTTTGGGATTCGTTGATATATTGTGTTAGAGTAGTCTTGGTGCGGAGTTATTAATGCCTGGCATACTGTACTAAAGTTGCTAGGATTAAGAAGTGGACAGAGATTCTGCAGGGTCTTTATCTTGTGGTATGTAGGTCTGGCAGTCTTCTTGATGTGTGATTGTAGGTTGAGATTTTGATACAGGGTTATTCCTAGGTATCTGACTTTCAGTTTGACTTTCAATTCAAAGTCTGCGATTTTCAGTGTTGGTGGTGGGCAGAAGGTCAAGTCCCTTGTTACATACAGCATTTCTGTTTTATTATAGTTTAAGGAAAGACTATGGCTGGTGAGCCATTGAGCTACGGCTAAAAAGCAGCTTGTTATTGTCATTTGGTCTGGCCTGGTTATGGTAAAAGGCGTGTATATCATGATATCATCCTCATAGATATGGTAAAGTATGTTGTGGCTTTGTATCACTGAGCACAGTGACTTTATGTAAATGCTAAATAGTATAGATGAGAGTGTGGTACCCTGTGGTAATCCTTGGTGAAATTTGTATGTGTTTGATGAAAGTGGACCTATTCTGACCTGTTGTTGGCGATCCTTGAGGTATGATCAGAACCAATCCAGGGTGGTGCTTTGTAAGCCACTTTCTTGTAGCCTGTTGATTAAGGTCTGGTGATTTACTGAGTCAAAGGATGCCGAGATGTCCAAGAAGAACAGGATGAAGCCTTGTCCTCGCTTTTCTATGCTTCTCAGTATTCTGTCAAGGAGAGATGTTAGGAGGGTTTCTACACAATGATTGGGTTTGAATCCATGCTGTTGGGGATTGAGTAGTGCAACAGTGTCAATGTGTTCTTGCAGTTGGAAATGAACTACTTTTTCTACTATTTTGGCTATAAATGGTAGGCTGGAGATAGGCCTATAGAAGCTTGGGTTTTTGGGGTCTAGGGATGTCATCTTTAGGAGTGTTCTGACTAAGGCATTCTTCAGGTTGGGGGGCATATGTCCTTTTGAGAAGGACAATTGAGTGATTTTGAGTAGGATTGGGACTACTACTACTGCTGTGTCTGACGATCTTAAAGTGACTACTGCATAGCGCTACAAGACATACGCAGCACTGCACAGACACATGTAAAGGTCAGTCCCTTCAGAGCTTACAATCTAGTCAAGATAGATAACACAGTAGCTGTAGACATGGGATACATCTAGGGGGAATGGTAAGGAAACACAAAGGAGATCATGTGAGTCAAGATCCGAAAGCAGCAGCGAAGAGGTTAGCTTTCAGGGGTTAGTTCTGATATAGTTAGTGTGAGCCATGAAACTGGGCAAGGGTCTAGTGGGGATGTGGTTGTGCTAAGGTTGGTAATGATCCCTTCCAACTGTTCTGTGGAGATTGGGTTAAAAGTGGTCCATTTTTCGGGTGACACTGGAAATAGTAATTATTTCTTGAAGAGCACATACCTTTGTTATTTTCGTGTTAAGTTTGCTCTGGAAGAAAGTGGCCATTTCATGTGGACATAACTTAATGTTGTCTCTCCTTTGGTCGGGGTCTCTGATGAGTGATTTTGAGATATCAAAGAGCTCTCTTGGGTGGTATAGTGAGCCCATGATGAAGTTTGTGTAGTATTCTTGTTTGCTTTTGCTCATTAATGCTTGATATTCATTTTGTTTGTCCAAGAAGGTTCTCTATTGGAGAAGGTCCTTTGTGTGTCTCGATTTATGCTCTAGTTGTCTAAGCTCTCTCTTTATTTTACCTCCTCGATATACACATTCTTGGAAAATGTTCAGCATCAGTATTTACACCCATTCCGAGTCCATGCAGAGTTAATGGCTACTTTCTCATTTGGACCTTGGATTTTGAGGAGAGTTTGAGAGGAATTTTGCTTACCTCTCTGAGGTTAAAAATATCATCAAAATGCAAACAATTTGAGTTTTGGCTCCTAACTCCTTAATTGGCTTCTCTTGGACAAATAATCTTGTAAAATCAGTTACACAAACGTGAAAGTGGTCACATATGGGAAGTAGGAACCACTTCCATATACAAAGCCCCAAGTGCTGCAACTCTTTTTAATGTATGTGTGTTTTTATAAAATTGCTGTTCTTGCTATGTGTGCCACTAAATACATGCATTTGCTCATGGCCCTATATGTATTTTACAGTTGGCTCCATATTTAGTAAGCCTTTTGTAAAATGCATAACACATTTTGAATGTCCTAACTTGGATATCTCTTTTCCAACCTAAACACTTTATACAAATTTAGAGCCTTATTAACAATGAGGCCAATTCTGTTTTGCACGTCCTGCCCCTGTATGGCCAGTCAGAATCAGGGTGTGCAGCAATAGCACCTGATTCTGATCCCACAGGGGTTAGATGTGCCCATGGGATCAGAATCGGATCT
This sequence comes from Ichthyophis bannanicus, assembly GCA_033557465.1. Classification (NCBI taxonomy): domain Eukaryota; kingdom Metazoa; phylum Chordata; class Amphibia; order Gymnophiona; family Ichthyophiidae; genus Ichthyophis; species Ichthyophis bannanicus. The sequence continues at coordinate 216,013,388 of CM066040.1, forward strand.
AATGGCCTGAACATGCAGGCCAAGCCCTTATTCTCATCAGCCGCACGCCCAGTCACATATTCAGCTAACTCAGCCAGGCTCCTGAATGGAGCCTCAGTGCCATGGCATCCTGTTACCATGGCACCGCAGCTCCATTCAGGAGCCATGATCCCCGGCTGCAGAAAATAAACTTTTTCCCCACAGCCCGACCCCTGATCTGGCCTTCTATGGCCAGGGTTGGACTGAAGGGAAGTCCCCCATCTACATGGCCAAACCTGGACATACAGGACCGACCTCAGAATCGGCCCTGTACGTCCGAGGTCATGTTCCCGCCTGCCCTCGCTCCTCTCCCGGCCCACCCCCCTCCCGCCCACTAGCAGAGCTGCCCGCACAAGTTGGCTATTCGTGCGGAGAGCTCTGTGGCTACCAGTGCGATCCAGACGTTTGCCGAGATCATCACTGGGGATTGTGGAGGGGGAGGGGTGAAGGAGGAGGGGGGATCTGGGAGGTGGGGTTGTTCATTGTAGCCGTTCTTTTCATGAGTCTGAGAAGTGTTCAAAGAAAAAGTGTGTTTTCAGTTTTTTCTGAAGTTTGTTATGTGATATAGCGGAAGGGCTGTCGGGTAAGGTTTGCCTCGTTGCAGATGATACCAAAATCTGCAATAGAGTAGACACCCAGGAAGGTGCAGATAACATGAGGAGGGATCTAGCTAAGCTTGAAGAATGGTCTAGAATTTGGCAGCTGGGACTTAATGTTAAAAAATGTAAGGTCATGCATTTGGGCTGCAGCAATCCAAGGGAGCAATATGGTATGGGGGGGTGAAGTACTTTTGTCCACTAAAGAAGAGTGGGACCTAGGTGTGGTTGTGTCTGACGATCTTAAAGTGACTAAAAAGGTAGAAAAGGTGACAGCAAAAGCTAGACGGATGCTTTGGTGCATATGGAGAGGAATAGTTAGCAGAAAAAAGGAGGTGATAGTGCCTCTGTATCAGTCTTTGGTGCGACCTCATTTGGAGTATTGTGTGCAATTTTGGAGACCGCACCTTCAAAAGGATATAAACAGAATGGAGTCAGTACAGAGGGTGGCTACTAAAATGGTTAGTGGTCTTCATTATAAAGCATATGAGGACAGACTTAAGGATCTTAATATGTACACCTTAGAGGAAGGGTGGGATAGAGGTGATATGATTGAGACGTTTAAATACCTCCATGGCATAAATGCACAGGGGGAGAGCTTCTTTTGATTGAAAGCAAGCTCTGCTACGAGGGGACATGGGATGAGGATGAAAGGGGATAGATTCAGGAGTGATATGCGGAAATATTTCTTTATGGAAATAGTGGTGGATCCGTGGAATAGTCTCCCAGTGGAGGTGGTAGAGATGAGGACGGTATCTGAATTCAAAAAAGCATGGGACAAACACAGAGGATCTCTAAAGGTAAAAAGGGGACTGTTGTAGTTGTTTATATGGAAGGACAGACTAGATAGGCCATGTGGTCTTTTTCTGTCATCATTTTTATATGTTTATATGTCATCGATAGCATGCAGTTCATTTTAAATGTGGATGTGGCAGCAGAAAAACAATTTCAGAAAGACTTTGAGATCTACATTTTCACGTTGGGCACATTGATCTCTGCATGTTTTCCCAGGAGACATTCTGGGGCATTTTGGGTTGTGGCTTAGGCAGTGCCAGCATCTGCACATCTATTGCATATTTCGCAGAGGCCAGTTGTGTGCAGGGTGGATTTTTTGAATGTGTCAATGTACACCTACTATAAATCATGAATAAAGCCCAGACTTTGTTGTCTTTTGGGACTGCATGTGATGTTGGTGACTGGAGGAATTGTGCTTGCAATTCCTTAGTCTGATTGTCATCTGTGCTGATGTGTAGGTGTATTTTGAGCTGCTTTTATTTCCCCTGCATTCTATCCTGTTCCTTTCTCAAACCCATCTTTCCAGGACACCGGTATATTTCCTCTTCCTGATCCCCTCACCTCTCCTTCCAGGTCATACCAACCCCATACTCCAAGTGTCCCTCTCCAAGGCCCTTGGTGTGTTAGATTTCTGTTGCCCAGCTACTTGGTGCCTAATGTCTGTGTGTGTCTTAGTGTTCCCTGTAGCCTTTATGTCTTTGTGTGGTTCCCTGCTGCCTGTCTATGTGTGCCTTAGTGTCTCTATGTGATTCCCTGTTGCCTATGTGTATGTGTGTGAGTGCGCCTGTCTCCATCGTGTGTGTGCAGGTGCATGTATAGTGCTGTAGCTGTTGGGAGAGGGACTCATTGGTTGTTGCTTGAGGGAATCACCAGGTGCTCGTGGAGGAAGGTAGGAACCATGGATGATCTGAACAGATGGATTGTGCTGGTTATGCTGTATCAGGCCTACAGGGCATATGCTACCACATGAATGCCATATACCAAAAAATAGAGATGCAGAGGATCTGAAAAGGAAAGATGAGACCATGTGACAACATGGCAGTAAAAGACCTTTGAAAGGCATTTACATAGTTTACAGCCCAGTAAGCCATGTACATGCCTTAACTGGGAATATTCAGTGGCATGTACATGGTTAGTGCTGTTGAATATTCCCCACTATGTCCCCTATGCTCCCCGATGCTATCCAGGTAGCATCGGGGCATGTTGAGGGTGTTCCAGGATGGAGCAGAGCCAGGGAGTCCTGATAACCAGGTAGTGGTGATATTGGCCTGCTACCCGGTTAGCTCTCCATGGCTAAAACTAGGTGAGCTTTTGGCTTGCCTAGTTCTAGCCGCGGCTGCTAACCGGTTAGCGGTCCAATATTGCTGCTGTCCAGTTAGTCTCTGCAGCTGGCTCCACACGGCACCTAACTCAGATATTCAATTCCGTCACAACAGCATTGAATATCTGGCTTTAGAGGTCAGTGGGCAGGGCTATGCGCCAATGCAATGCATGGCTTGCCAAACAGAATATTGGACCCTTTGTGGCCTGGAGTCCATCTCTCTCCCACTGCATGCACCACTGAAGGCAGTGAGGTTAGGGTGATTGATGACTTCATGCCCAAACATAAGACGTAGGTGAAGGAGAGGCTTTAGCAATAGGTGGGAGGGCATGCAGTGAAAGGTAGGAAGGGAATGCAAGGTGCGCTAGAGATACTTGCTGTATTCTTGTGAGGCTCTTGAGGAATCTAACTCTCCCATTCCTCTCACTGACTCATCATCATCCATGATTTCCAGCACCTGTCACTCAAGGTCATCGAGGGGCTTCAGCTGCCCATCTGGACTGGTCTCCGTGGCCACTTTCTTGGTCTTCCACTTCACCTCCCTCCACTTCCTTTTCAGATCCACTGCATCTCTATTTGTTTGGTATATGGCATTCATGTGGTGGCATATGTCCAGCTAGATTACCAGCATGGCTCAGGAGAACACACTCAGTTGAACACCTCTCTCAGCATGAGTTTCACCTCCCCTTGGCAGAAATTGTCTTTCTTGGTAAGCACCTTGATTGGGTGCAATGACCAACTGAGATTCAGCACAAATTGCAATGTTTCCAAAACTGGCTTCTACATGTGTATGTTTCAGTTTTATACATGTGTATAGGAACAGAACCTCAGATTGGCATTGTATACGTGTCTTTTTCTGAAATAGCCACAGGCGCCTATGTGTATGGTGGAGAAATGTATGTAATGGCCATTTTAGAATCAGGTGGAGAATGTTTATTGAAACCTATATATGGCATCTACAAAATTGCTAGCTCATGGGTGGTAATTGTGCTTTGACCTACTTTGGGTAAGGTGGTCGCCTTGTATCTGTAGAATTTTCTTGAAGAGCACTGGCCCACCCAAAGTTTACATATGTATGAAGAATGCACTCTGTTTGTCCTGGGATGGTCATTTGGCTGGCCACTTCGCAAAGTCTGGCTATGGGTGTTGCAGGAAAGAGGAATGCTTATGAGATGTTTTGTGTGACACTGTTTGATGGTACACTATAACGCTGTTTTTTTCTTTTCCTCCTGCAGATGCCATGGAATAACTGTGATGGATGCAAGGGAGGAGTGATGGATGCAAGGGAGGAGTGGGAGGGTAGCTGCATATGCCTTGTAGTGCTATGCAAATGATAAGTAGTAGTCAGGGATCTTATATACTTTTCACATTGTATTTATATGCTCTTCAGGGACTCTACAGCCTATTTTAACCTGTGTATAGGGGCAGGGAGCCAGAGCTTGTACTTGTATATTGGATGCTCATTAGGGCTCCCACAGCTCATTTTAACTTGTATAAGGGTGCAGGGCCAGAGCCTTTGCATTGTGGGCTATTAGTGATGTCCTGATTGATGTATCTTAGGTGTGGCTCCACTGTGAACATACACTGGCTTCTAGAAACCATCTCCACTTATTTTGTCTGCATGTGAGATGGACTGTGAGGTGACCTTCCACCAACATTATGTGGCAGTGCAGTCCTTTCTACATCATGTGTTACCATAACCTTCTAGAGGTACTAGAACTCTTCCCAGATCCCAGTAGGGCAGAGGGAGCTTAGGGAATGGCTGCTTAGCCTGGCTGTGGCAGTTGGGCACCAGTCAGAGACCTATATCTTACCACATGCAGATGCATATCTGGCAGTCAACCCCCTTTGAATGTGGGCCATCCCTGTGCACCTACAAGATATGCCAAATCATGTACATTGTGCATTCTAGAATGGGCGAAGGTATCCCTCCATTAATCCCATGTCTGCTGATCTATAGCAGTGGCCACAGGGTTATATATCCCCTGCATCGACCAGCAAATGATAGCAGGAACCTCACAGCCTGAGTATATCATGCTCTTGTGAGAATGGACATGCATAGCTGTATCGAGCAGATAGCATTTTATATCCAGGATGGTTGCCTGTATTCTAGGCCTGCAACAAGGTGAGTCCATATACTTGGTAGTAGAGATGTCTTTGATTAGGTGTATCTGTGTTGGCATGGTGGTACTGATGCACCTGTAAGAAGCACAGGTTGTGGACAATGTTTCCACCAATGTATAGTGAATGTTGAGCCCTACTGTGGTACCTTGGGAGCCATATGGCTACTGGAGTCATGTGTGGAGTGTCTTCAGATGGGATATCTATGAATCCCAATAGTGGGCACTTACATGTGAGTGACTAGGCCATGTTTCTGGGACATGGTAGGTGGTGATGGTGTGGCTGCTGTTGCTGCAAACAAATGGGCCCTGCTTAGTGCTGTGATGCATGTTGATAGCTTACAGCCTCATAGAATTCAAAATGGCATGGGACAAACACAGTGGATCCCTTTATAGCAAGAGGATGAAATCAAAATAAACTTAAATATCTTTTATACTTCAACTTATAGAGGGAGGTGACCTGCATGGAGTGGCAGGTGCAACCCTAAACAAAGGCATAGATGGGAGTGACCTGCACATAATGGCAGGTACAACCACTCTTGCTCCTTTCTTGGCAGACTAAATAGACCATACTGGTCTTTATCTGCCATCATATACTATGTTACTGTGTAGGACAAAAGATCTCTCAATGGGCCTCCTAGCTACTGTTCCATATTTCTCTATGGAGTCTGGGGTCTACTGATCACTGCCCTGGACTTGAAGTCCTGTTGTCCTGCTGTTCCCCACAATTGGTAGAGTGGAAGATGTAGTGCTATGACCATACTGCAGATGCATGTTTAGGGCTACAAATGGATGCAATTTGCATGGACCTATGTCATATGTGGCACCTCCTATATCAATCACTGTGTGCTACTATGCTTGTCGACTTTGCGTGACCATTTAGATTCTATGCTGTAACACTTCGTACTTTTTTGCCAGAATGCACCTTCATGGCCCAATGTAATGTGTGCCCTGGGTAGGAGAAGCACTTCTCCTTGTAGGTTCAGTTTTCTAGTACCTGGTGCAAGACATGTTCAGTGTTGTGTACCTGACATCAGAGACCTTGACACTATAGGAACATGGACATGTGATCATCTTATAGTCCCATGGTGACATTTGCTTTGTATGTACTCGTATATGAATGTACCCACTCCCCCTGTGGGTATCAGATTTAGTGATAGCCCTGTGAGTGAATGTGCCTGTCATATTCTATTTATTTTCTTTGCTGGCCCACAGACTCTGTTGCTCTAGACAATTAGCTTGTTAAATGACTGGGGCAGCCCTGATTCTTATTTTTCCAAGGCTAAACAATGGGTGCAACTGTACAGCTAAGTGACTTCCAGTGGGATGTGGGAAGAAGTGTGAGAAAAGTTTTCCTACCTGGCAAGAGCCAAGCATATCCTCTGTGCTGCAGCATGGGAGGTAAAAGATGTCCTCATTGGATGGCATTAAGTGTACCCATGTGCCCGTTAGCATGGTGCCACATGGTTGAAATGTGCTGATGGCAGGAGGATGAACTCATACAGTCCCTGAGGTTAGCACAGGTCCCTGTGCTATATTGCTGTCGAATCATGCTCTGGCTTTGTGCACTTTAGTAATCATTCCCCTTAGTACATAAGGTTCTTAGTGAGATTTTAAGAAAACTATGAATAACACAGGTACACTAAAAAATATATTTTTTAAACTGCCTCTAATGTTTCGATTGATTTTTACGTTTTTTGGTGCGCTGACTCCAAATCTGGTAACCAATTTGCTCCATCAAGTACAGATTTTTTGCTACATTGGGTTAGCAGTTTGAGGTGAACGTTTCAGATTGAGTGCGATCGAGATAAAAGTTTCTTGGATGAATTCTTTATACTAATTGTTTAGTAGTTATTCAAATAAGAATAAAGAAAATTGTAACAAGGCAGCACATAAGAATAGAGTAATGTCAACAAAACACACTGTGATGGTAGCAAAATTGTCTGCACTTAAAACAGCCACATACATGTGGAGAGGTGGTAATAGAATTTTATCACGAGGTACCAAGCTCTCATGAAGAACATTTTTCTCACCGGGTCTCAAATACTCCCGAATTGGCCAGTCTTTTTTCCCCCAGTGTAGGTCGCGGGCCCGGCTATCCCACAAGCAAAGGAAGCAGGGATATTTGGTGAAACCGGATTGCTGCCCTAATAGCATGGATAGATTTTTAAAGTCTCCACAAATCATCCACTTATGCTCATCATAACGAATCTTCTGAAGAATCAGGGCCAAATTCTCGTATTTTTCTTGGAGAATAACAGAGTGAGCAATAGGAACTGAAGCGAATGTCTTGCCATTATGAAGAAGAACATCTTTTATGCTGTCTTTTGACGAATCAATGAACAGCCACCATTCAGCAGGATCATACTTGAGTTTAAACTTTTCCATCACTCCGTATATATCGTTGCAAAATACCAAATCTTCCTCTTTGCTGAAATACTTCAAAAATTGTGTCTCGCGGTTGCGGTACCAATAAAAAGTTGTTCCTGGTGACAATAGATTTTTCTGTTTAAGCCGAGAACCTAGCAGTTGGGCAGCATCTTTTGGGAGTCATAAATCCCAGACTAAATCATTCAATTCAGCTTGAGAGAAAAGTTCAGGTTTCGGATCTGGTTCAGTTTCAAACTCGGAAGTACTGGACTCATCGGGAAAAGCCATCTGATGAGTCTCATCATGATCAGAACCGTCCACACAAATATGATCCAAAGATTTTGGTGGTTCAGGCACAGGTACTTCGTTGCTATGAGGCATAGGCCTAATTGCTGAGGGAAGGTTGGGGTAACTTATTACGTTCTTATTTTTTAAGTTGTATCCCTTCACAATGCAAGAGCAAAAATAGCAGTCACTGCTGTGGTCTCTTTGTTCACGCCACATCATAGGTATTCCGAAACGAAATGCTTGTTTTTTACCTTTCATCCATAAGCGTAGATCTTCCTCACATGTCTTGCACACTTTGTGAGGAGCCCATGGTTTGTCTTGATCGCCTAACTTCAAACCGAAATAGGTGAAATATACTTTTTTAATAAATGCAGAAATGTTCCTCTGCCGCTTTTTCACGGTATATTCCCCACAAATAAAACAAAAACTGTCTGGAGAGTTGACGCAACCTCTGGCTCTGTGAGCCATCACAAATACACAGCACTGCAAACTACAACTGTAGTGAACCACTTCGGAATAAAGCTGGATTACGACTGAGCAAACAAAAGGTAATAATGAACTTGCAAGAAACTGAAATTTGACAGGAACGTTCATGTCGCAACCACCGTGTTTGAGCGAGCGAACGAGGCGAGGCGAACAGGAAAGAACATGCGCCAGCGCGAGTACTGGATTTAGCCCCCCGCCTCCCAATTGTCCTTTTAATGTATAAAATGAATACAAAACACTCTAAAATATCATGAGGGAGTGTTTCTAGTTAGTTAACCATTACAACCTCTATTTTGGGCCAAGAAAATAAAATGCAGTCGGCTAAAAAGAAATTATGTGAACATTCCTTATATGGGTAAGAAATCTAATTTTGCAAGAAAACGTGACGTGATGGAACATTTTGGCTATTTTTCCTGGATTCAGCACCCCAAAATCTATAGGAATCAGTTGCAAAACTGGAGGCAGTTTTTTGGTAGTGTACCTGTGTAATAGTTTACAAATTTAGATGTTTATTGTAGTGGATTCAGAGCAATGAAACTCAGGTTATTATTCAGGAAAGCTTAAGGCTGACTAATAGGCTATTAATTCTGAGCTCAATTCACATAAATTTAGGCTAGAAATGTATGCACTCATTTTGTCAATAAGAACCACGGCATCCTAAATTTAAAAAATTTGGTCTCAGAGGCTCTTTTTAAAATGTCCCCTTCTCTGAGTAATGCATTCCATAATCCAACTTCTTTCAGTATTTATAAGCCTCATTCTCCCTTTTGGGATATAGATGGTTACGTTCACGATGTCAGCAACATCTAGAATATTGCACAGGAAAGACATTGACTATGAACAGGCCATGATGTCAGCGCAAAGCAATGACATGAAGCCAAACACATTTGCTCACATTACAGTTCCCAAATACACCCAAAATAAAACACTTATGAGACCTATGAGATATCTTATGAGGAATCAATGAAAGAAAATCATCACTTTATGGTAAACCACGTGTTTCTATTTTTGCTAAGGTTACTACAGTATACACTTGTGAAAGGAAGGCTGGCATAAACACAGAAGAATAAATAATGTCTCATTCCCATTCAACACATTTCCAGGCTTCTATTCCCTTCTGAAATCAGAAAAGAAATTACATTAGCAGGACTAGTTACCCCAAAATGATGTCTCTATTTCTTCACAAGTAGAGGGTAATTTTATAACAAGCTGCCCCATGCATGACGGCCACACAGGTGCCTATTTTTAGCATATTTTATAAAGACATGTAGGCACATGGAGAGTAATTTTATAAAGTCATGCCTAGTTAATCCGTAGGTTGTCATGCATCTATAATGCCTATGCTATGGTCATGTATGCACGTACATAACTTTATAAAGTAGGGGTGTGAGTAGTGGGATACATATGGCAAATCTAGGTGCAATCGGTTAAACCAACTCTAGGGTTGATGTCTCTGCCCATACCTAGATTTTTAAGGAACACATAAAGGTTATAGTATTTTGTAGCTTACGCAGGTAGATTTTGCATTATAATGGGCTGGGGGGGGGTAGCTAGGACTGGAAATGGGCTGAGTGGAAGGGGGGACTTGAACTGCAAATAACTGATGGGGACAGGGGTTTGGAATGGAAATGGGCTGAGTGGAAGCGGGGCTTGAAATGCAAATAGCTGATGGAGAGGGGAGCTTGGGATGGAAATGGGCTGGGAGGGGAGGGAGCTAGGACTGGAAATGGGCTGAGTGGAGGGGGAGCTAGGACAGGAAATGGGCTGTGGTGGGGGCTTGGATTGAAATGGACTCATGGAGGGGCTAGAACTGGAAGTAGGCTCATGGGGAGCTTGTATTGGAAATGGGCTGAGTGGAGGGAAGCTAGGATTTGACACGGGCCGATGGTGGGGCTAGGAAAAGACTTGAAATGGGCTGATGGGGGACTGGGATTGGAAATGAGCTGATGGAGGGACTCGGATAGGACTGGAAATGGATGGGGGAACTAGGATTGGAAATGGGCTGATGGTGGGGCTAGGATAAGATTGGAAATGGGCTGATGGGGGGGGGCTAGGACTGGAAATGGGCTGATGCGAGGACTAGAAGGGAGCGGATGTTGGGTGGGGCTGGAACTAGAAGGGAGCTGATGTCGGGGGAGGATTAGAATGGGATGGGGCTGGGAGAGTGAAATGGAGAGGAGAAAAATATTTTGTGTGGGAGGAAAGAAAAATCTACAATTGGCCGGGTATTGGGAGAGTAAGAGGGATTGAGGATGGAGGGGTAAAATTTGAGTGGATGAAATAGGAATGAGGAAAGAGCAAAAGGAGAAAGATTAGTATGTTAAAGCAGATGTAGAGAGATAATGGAAAAAAACTTGGAGAGAAGAAAGGACAAATGGACAGCAGACGATGGAGAGTTAGCAGAAGACACAAAGAAACCAGAAGAAAGTGGCTGGAGCAATTGCAACTGAAAAAAAATGCACACAAGGTAGAAAAATATCTCTTTATTTTGAATTTATTAACTGGAATATGTCAGCTCTGGGAAATGTGCATCATTAACATCTGCCTTTGTTTAGTACAAGAGGAAATTAATTTATAGTTTTATTTCTACAGTGTTGTTGTACATTCCAAGTTTGACTTTTGGGGTTCCCAGTTTAATTATTGTCTTCCTGTTTCTAAATTGTGATTCCTTGTTTGGTGATGGTCTATGTTCTGCATGTGTAACTGAGCTGAGGTATTCTGTTTATGTAATTCCTATTTGACGTTGCCAATTGTTCTCTTTCCCCGGTAGGTCATATATTGTTATTCTCTGAAATGTATTGTTTTAATATTTGCAGTGTTGCCTTTTGATAGATAGAGTATGGTGCTTTGTGAGTCCCGGTAGTGCTATTAGGATACGGCGGGTTTGCTATGGGTTCTAAATGGGCAGTGTTTGTAGTAGTTCCGAATGTGCCTGGCGGTTGGCACTGGATTATAGTAATGTAGAAATCTTTTAGTCTTTCTTTATCCATACACTCATTAAAAGGCATGTTTACTAAAAGTTAATGTATGTTAACATTATGCAAATAGTTATGCAAATGAGGTCCATTATGAAAATATGTATGCAAATGGAGTCCCTTATGCAAATGAGGCCCTGCACCGAGTCTCCACACATGGCCCTGCACCCCCCCCTTGGGCCGCCCCTGAAGACTAGTCAGTACTTTAATCTTTATAGACAGACTAGGATAATGGGGAAGACATCTTCAAAGGCATTTATGCAGTTTGCTGATCTACAAACTCCATAAATGTCACTCATTGGGATATTCAGTGGCACTAGTCCATTATGTGCCATTGAATAGTCCTGCTTAAGTGCTTTATATCCCCCATCGTTATCCAATTAGCGACAGCATTCCGGAAGTGACGTCGCTACACATAAAAGGCATCTGAATTTATAATTCTTGCAGGAACACCTGGTGGTGCAAGGAGTGGAAGGTCTGTGGATCTTGTGCAGTACCTATAACCAGGGGCAGTCCGAGGGGGGTGTGGGGCCATGTGCGGAGACTCATTGTGGGGCCTCATTTGCGTAAATATTTGCATAATATTAATTTGCATAACTTTTAGTAAACTTGCCTCTTAATGAGTGTCTGGATAAAGAAAGACTACCAGATTTCTATATTACTTTACTACAGTGCCAACCGCCAGGTACATTAGGAAGTACTATAAACACTGACCATTTAGAACCCATAGCAAACCCGCCGTATCAGAACAGCACTACCAGGAATCGCGAAGCACCAAAGCCTATCTATCAAAAGGCAACACTGCACATATTAAACCAATACATCTCAGAGAATGCCAATACATCTCCTACAGGGGAAAGAGAACAAGTGGCACTGTCACATAGAAACTACATAAACAGAATACCTCAGCTTGGTTACATATGCAGAACATAGACTGTCACCAAACAAAGAACAAGGGATCACAATTTAGATATAGAAAGACAATAATTAAACTGGGAACCCAAAAGCCAAACTTGGAATGTGCAACACTGGAGAAATACAATTATAAATTAATTTCCTCTTGTACTAAACAAAAATGCAAAGATGTTAGCAATGCACATTTCCCAGAGCTGACATATTCCAGTTAATAAATTCAAAATAAAAAAAGTATTTTTCTACCTTTAGTTATTTGGGCATTTTATTTTTCAGTTGCAATTGCTCCAGTCACTTTCTTCTGGTTTCTTCGTGTCTTCTGCTAATTCTCCATTGTCTGCTGACCATTTGTCCTTTCTTCTCTCTTCTAGTTTTTTCAATTCTCTCTCTCTACATACTGTTCTTCCCCTTTTGCTCTTTCCTCCATTTCTTTCTTTATTTCTTTTTCATCCTTTCAAATTTCATCTTTCCATCTTAAATCCCCATTTACTCTCCAATACCCAGCCAATCATAGATTTTTCTTCCCTTCCACACAAAATGTCTTTTCCCCTCCCCATCCTCACTCCCCCAGCCCCATCCCCTTCTAGTCTTCCCCTATCAGCTCCCTTCTAGTTCCAGCCCCACCCAGCATCCGCTCCCTTCTAGTCCCATTCTCCCATCCCTTTGCATCAGCCCATGTCCAGTCCAAGCTCCCCCATCAGCCCATTTCCTATCCTAGCCCCCCATCAGCCATTTCCAGTCCTAGCCCAGCTCCCCATTGGCCCATTTCCATTCCTAGCCCCCATCAGCCATTTCTAGTCCTATCCCAGCCCCCCATCAGCCATTTCCAGTCCGATCCTAGCCCTCCTATCAGCCCATTATCAAGTTCAAGCCCCACAATGGCCCATTTTCAGTCCTATCCTTGCCCCCCATCAACCCATGTCCATTACTAGACCCCTCTCAGCCATTTCCAGTCCTATCCTAGTCCCACCCCGAAGGGCTCCATGCCTGTCTGAGCAGCTTACGAGGGAACTGAGGAGGCCATAGGCCCTGGCTTGCCTCTGCACAGCACAGGTGTGAAGAGCAGCATGCTCCCTTACTTGTGCTGTGTTCACATGAAGCCTGCTGACTGCCGGGAATGGTTAAAGGTCATTTCCTGTTTCCCAGCACTCCGCGGGCTTCACGTGAACACAGTGTGAGCGAAGGAGCATGCTGCGCTCCATTCCAGCACTGTGCAGAGGCGAGCCGCGGCCTCTGGCAACCTCGACTTCCTCTGAAGCCAGCCCTGCAAACCCTGAAGAATAAAGTTCACGCGGGCCCCTGTGCAAACAACATTCCCGCTCAATGGACGGATCGGCCCTGCCTATAATGTGAGCACTGTGTGTCCCGGACCGCTGGATAGCCAGAGCACTGCTGGCACAGGCCGTTTCAGCCCATCATTTTGGAAGAGCCTCTTCTACTAGTTTGTATTTTTGGAGAACAATTTCTCTTCATGTAATCTCAATTTCAAGCTATTCCTGATATATGTTTTTGAAATACAATAAAAAATTAACAATCATTTGGGTTGACCCACTGTCGTCAAATAGGATAAAACATTTCTAGAATGACTTTTAAATGGCTTTTAACAGAAAACTAGATAACTTGGGATGGGTGAAGTTGGGCACATCTGAGGTTTATTTCCATGGCATATATTCTAGATGCCTTTACAGCTGAAGCCATTCAACAAACAAAATTGTTTCATTTCAATAAATGCTAGTTTGTAAAGAAACACTGCACCACCACTAAAGTATATAGAAGTAGGTGCAAATAATATTATGCAAGTGACAGGCAGTGATATGCTGCCAGCTTCTTATCAAGGGGCTCTAACCAGCTTAGATCTGTTTGGAATGACATTATTTGTTTTCATAAGACAATTTACCTGAGAGATCCTGGAAGTCCCTGCAGTACAACAAAGCTTACAGATTTAAAAACTGTTCATGTCCTTTTAAAACTTAGCTGAGAGACTTTAGTGGGAGCTTTGTACTTACTGTAATGCTAAAAACACTCTTAAACTTCGTAACTCATGAAAGTATTTGCCTTGCTCCACTGCTCTTCACTTAATGAAATCATTAGTAACCCATGGATGGATAATAATAGATACCTCATATGATATCTTGTTAACCTATCTGTGAGTAAACACTTCACATATAATAAAAACACTCGGTGCTACTGTTAATATCATATTAGATTAATACTAAACTAAGTCTCAGATCATCAAGAGTCATCAAAATGTTATCAGTAAAAAAACTCCTGAATATAAATTTGTTGATTAGTTTTTTTTGTTTTCTGATGTTGGCTTCGGTCTTTAACAACTACTGGCAGAGTTGAGACTGCAAAAAGAAAAGAACAGAGAAAATGTGACATGGTGATAATTGATTCTTAAATAAATTGACTATTTAAATTTATAACTATGGGGTGGCCTGAAAACAGGCTTGCAGTTATTTTAATGAGGACTGATGATGATTTTTGAGCAATTCTGGCCTTGTAGCCTTAAATATCTTAGGCTCTCTTGCTAGAAGTAACCTCTGCTCTACCGTTTTCAGGTCCTTAACAATAAATATTTAATTTATGTTCAGGAGTTTTTACTGTTGACATATTAAATGAATAGACACTGATGGATATGGTAGTAGTTTAGTCCACTTTAAAGGTTAATACATAAAAATAATAATAATGAAAAAATAAGAAAATTAGTTGATACCTTTTTACCCTCACTTGGTTTGCAGCTTGTCGTGCTGTGAGGGCTTGTGTGCATCAGTGATGCTGAGAGCTAAACTATCGGTAGTTTAACTACTGGCAGGGTCTCCCAAGATGGACAGGTCTCAGCTGAGGTGCCAGACCAAGACAAACCACCCATCTGGGCAGCAGCAGAATGTGATAGTGTTGACGGCGGAGGATCACATTTTTGTGACAACGGCAACAACACCAAACTTAAACTGCACGGAAGAAAGGCCCGGCAGTCTACTTCTGTATCTTGCCATGAAAAGCCAATGGATAGTTACAACAAAACAAATTGTGCTATGGTGCTGGAAGATGAGACCCCCAGGTCGGAAGGCACTCAACTAGCTACTGGGGAAGAGCTGAAGACTTTTCAGAGTAAAGCCAGCATTTATGATGTGGTTGGATCAAAGCCCTCGGGAAGTCTGACTGCTGATGTAGCTGCGCATGAAATGAGAGTCAGAAGTTGTAAAAATGTCTTACACATTGGAACATGGAACGTACGAAGCATGAACCAAGGGAAGTTGGAGGTGGTCAAGAATGAAATGGAACGTGTACAACTTGATCTGTTGGGTGTCAGTGAACTGAAATGGACTGGCATCGGGCACTTTGCATCAGATG
Organism: Ichthyophis bannanicus; assembly: GCA_033557465.1. Lineage (NCBI taxonomy): Eukaryota > Metazoa > Chordata > Amphibia > Gymnophiona > Ichthyophiidae > Ichthyophis > Ichthyophis bannanicus. The sequence continues at coordinate 216,028,623 of CM066040.1, forward strand.
ATCACATGGTCTACTATGCTGGAAATGAAAGACAAAGAAGAAATGGTGTTGCATTTATAATAAAGAAGAAACTTGCAAGAACTGTAATGAAATACAATGCATTCAGCGAACGCCTAATCTCTATTCGTCTACGAGGATTACCTATCAACACAACTATAATTCAAGTATATGCTCCAACAACAGCTGCAGAAGAGAATGAAATTGAAGAGTTCTATGAACAAGTACAAGCTGAAATTGACAGAAGATGCAAACAGGATATCCTGATAGTCATGGGTGACTGGAATGCAAAAGTTGGCAATAAAGAAGAAGGCAAAGTAGTTGGAAATTATGGACTTGGCAACAGAAATGAAGCTGGAGAAAGACTGATAGAATTCTGCAAGACCAATGATCTATTCATCTCAAACACCTTCTTCCAGCAACACAAGCGGCGACTGTACACATGGACTTCACCCAATGGATTGTATAAAAATCAAATTGACTACATCTGTGGAAGTCAACGATGGAAAAGCTCTATAACATCAACAAAGACAAAACCTGGAGCTGACTGTGGTACAGATCATAAACTACTAGTATGCAAACTCAAGCTAAAGTTGAAAAAGAGCAAACCACTCATGAATGCAGCAAAATATGACCTTCAGAATATACCACTGGAATTTAAAGACTGCCTGCAAAATCGATTTGCTGCTTTAGATACAAATGACAGAGCTCCGGAAGAGTTATGGAATGACATTAAGAAGGTTGTGTTGGAAGAAAGTGAGAAGTGTCTACAAAAGGTGAAAAAGCAAAAACGGCCAAAATGGATGACGGAAGAAACTCTGAAAATTGCCCAGAAATGCAGAGAAGCTAAAGCCAGAGGAGAAAGAAAGACAATCGCAGAACTCAACAGAGATTTCCAACGTGCAGCAAGACAGGACAAGGAAAAGTACTACAATGACACTTGCAAGGAAATAGAAGCAGAAACTATTAGAGGAAGAACAAGATCAGCTTTCCTGAAGCTACGAGAGTTAAAGAAAAAGTTCCAGCCTTGAATTGGAATGTTACAAGATGCTCAAGGATCTATGTTGAATGATGCTGAGAAGATCAAGAAAAGGTGGAAGGAATATACAGAGTTTTTATATGATAAAGATCAAGTGGACCAACAGCCGTTTCAACCTGTACCTTATGATCGGGAACCATTGGTGATGAAAGAAGAAGTTGAAGCAGCATTGAAAGGCTTATCAAAGAACAAAGCACCAGGCATTGATAGCATTCCTATAGAAGTATTGCAGCAATCTGATGCAGCTGTTACCATACTTACAAGGCTCTGCCAAGAAATATGGAAGACAACATCATGGCCAACTGACTGGAAAAGATCTGTGTTTATACCAATACTAAAGAAAGTTGATCCAACTGACCGTGGAAATTATCGAACAATCGCTCTGATCCCACATGCCAGCAAGATTCTACTGAAGATTATTCAAAAGAGACTACAACCATACCTGGAACAAGAACTACCTGAAGTGCAAGCAGGGTTCAGGAAAGGGCGAGGAACGAGAGACATCATTGCGGATGTGAGATGGATCCTTGAAAAGACTAAAGAATACCAAAAGGATATCTATTTGTGCTTTATCGACTATAGCAAGGCTTTTGACTGTGTAAACCATGAGAAACTCTGGGCCACATTAAGAAGCATGGGTATACCAGAACACCTGATCGTTCTCTTGTGCAATCTGTACATTGATCAAGAAGCAACAGTTCGAACGGAACAAGGAGAAACAAAATGGTTTAAAATAAGCAAAGGTGTAAGACAAGGCTGCATACTTTCCCCCTACCTGTTTAATTTATATGCAGAACAAATCATCAGAGAAGCACGATTGTATGAAGACAACAGAGGTGTGAAGATTGGTGGAAGACTCATGAACAATCTTCGTTATGCTGATGATACTACATTACTGGCTGAAAGTGAAGATGATCTGAAACATTTGCTTCTCACAATCAAAGAACATAGTCTCAAAATGGGCCTGCACCTTAATGTAAAGAAGACAAAGATCATGACAACTGGCATAATCAACAGGTTCATCGTTGAAGGAGAAGAAATTGAAATTGTGAACAACTTTAACCTACTTGGATCAACAATCAATAAAGAAGCAAAAAGCAGTCAAGAAATCAAACGACGCATTGCTCTTGGCAGAATGGCTATGAAAGACCTAGATAAGATTCTCAAGAGCAGAGATGTCTCTCTCCATACAAAGATTCGACTTGTTGAAGCCATGGTATTTTCAATAACATCATATGGATGTGAAAGCTGGACAGTGAAAAAGACAGACAGGAAGAAAATTGATGCCTTTGAATTATGGTGCTGGCGGCGAATACTCTGTATACCATGGACTGCCCGAAGAACAAACCAGTCGGTACTAGAGGAGATCAAACCTAAGCTTTCTTTAGAAGCTCAGATGGCAAGACTTTGACTTTCATACTTTGGACACATCATGCGAAGAGAGAGATCATTAGAGAAAGACATCATGCTTGGCAAGATAGAAGGTCAACGCAAAAGAGGAAGGCCAGCAATGAGATGGATCGATACAATAACAGCAGCTACGGGTACCAGTCTGTCAACAATGAGCTGCCTGACTGAAGACCGAACACAATTTAGGATAGCTATCCAGAGGGTCGCCATGAGTCGACTCCGACTCGACGACACTTAAGAACAACAACAACCTTTTTATTGTACTAAGTTAATACATTTTTGACTAGATTTTGGAGGTTAAAACTGCCATTCTCAGCTCAAGAACAGTAGGAGCAAAAGCTGACTGCTAGAATATATAAATGAATCATAAAAACATTCCATTCATAGCCTTAAGGGGCAAAGAAAAAGATATATACTCAAAAAGAAGAAATCATAAGGATCATGCTGAAGAAAGAACTATAAGGGATCCAAGCAAAACAAAAAAAATAGATTGCTTTCAGAGGGAAGCAAAGAATACTTGATTCTCTCCTCTACAATCAGAGAGAAGACCATCTCGTCTTGGACCTCTAGTGCAACACTTGATGGAGCAGAGCTAAATAACTTGGACACGCTACAAAATTCAAACACATCTGGAGAACATGACATTATGCACATCCCCTGCATACATAAGAACAGGGCCGGATTTACCTATACGCCAACTACGCCGTGGCGTAGGGCCCACAGCTGACAAGGGCCCACAAAAATTGAAGAAATTGTTAGCTTTCTTAAAATTAAATAAAAAAAAAAACACTGGCTGCTTCCGCGGCAGCATGGACTGTCCCACGGGGCCCCCTCTGCTGCCGCGGCAGCATGGACTGTCCCACGGGGCCCCCTCTGCCCGGCTGAATCTGTCCCTCCGTCCCTCCGTGCCGGCTTTGAGAGGCGCGAAGGGAGAGTGTCTCCCTCGCGTCTCTGTTAAGCCCGCAGGGGCTGATGGGAAATTTCCCATCAGCCCCTGCGGGCTTAACAGAGACGCGAGGGAGACACTCTCCCTTCGCGCCTCTCAAAGCCGGCACGGAGGGACGGATTCAGCCGGGCAGAGGGGGCCCCGCGGGACAGTCCATGCTGCCGCGGCAGCAGCCAGCGTTTTTTTTTAAAATTTAATTTTACTGGAGTGATGCCTGAGAAGCTCATAAGGGGACCCCTTTAGAGAAGTAAGGCAGGTATTCTTTGGTAAAGGGCACCCCTCCAAGCACTCAAAGAGTATTTGGCGGTTTCCACCAGAAAAGAAAAAAAAGGAGGTCTCACGCCTAACACAAAGTGAAAAGCATAACACGAATGGGGGAAGGGCATGTGTGTGAAAGTCTGGTCATTACAATGAATGCCGATCAGAACGGAGTCTCTAGATATCTGTGAGACATAAGCCAAAGGAGTAACACTGTATTGGTTAAAACTAGAGAGAGGGATCAGAACCTGCCTACATCTTTCAAGTAATGAAGCCTTCCAAATACCAACGATTTGTCCGTCTCCTTATCCAAGAATTGTTTGGATCTCAAATGCACACAGTCTGTAACCGTCAGCCGATGGGGGGGGGGGGGGCTGGGACTGGAAATGGGTTGGGGGGGTTAAGACTGGAGGTGGACTGAGACAAAGAAACCAGAAGAAAGTGGCTGGAGCAATTGCAGCTGAAAAAAATGCACAAAAGGTAGAAAAATATCTCTTTATTTTGAATTTATTAATTGGAATATGTCAGCTCTGGTAAATGTGCATCATTAACGTCTGCGCTTTGTTTAGTACAAGAGCAAATTATTCTATAGTTTTATTTCTACAGTGTTGTACGTTCCAAGTTTGGCTTTTGGGATTCCCAGTTTAATTATGACGTCAGGGCCAACAGCGCACAGCTGATCCGGCGTGCTCGTTTTTATCTTTTCTGGGGGCCCACAATTTTTGTTGGCGTAGGGCTTCACTCAAGGTAAATCCGGCCCTGCATAAGAACATAAGAAATGCTGAACTGGGTCAGACCAAAGTCCATCAAGCCCAGTATCCTGTTTCCAAGAACAGCCAATCCAGGTCACAAGTAACTGGCAGGTTTCCAAAAGGCACACAGGTTCCACAATGCTTGTGCCTGGGCAAGCAGTTGATTTCCCGGGTCCTTTTTAATAATGGTTTATGGACCTTTCCTCACTTGCTTTGGACCTTTCCTCACTTGCTTTGCAGCTTGTCATGCTGTGGGCTAAGATATCGGTAGCTTAACTACTGGCAGGGTCTCCCAAGATGGACAGGTCTCAGCTGAGGTGCCAGACCAAGACAAACCACCCATCTGGACAGCAGCAGAATGGGATGGTGTTGGCAGCGGAGGATCACATTTCTGTGACAAAATGGCAACAACACTAAATTTAAACTGCACGGAAGAAAGGCCTGGCAATCTACTTCCATATCTTTCCATGAAAACCCAATGGATAGTCACAACAAAACAAATTGCACTATAGTGCTGGAAGATGAGACCCCCAAGGTCGGAAGGCAGTCAACTGGCTACTGAGGAGGAGCTGAAGACTTTTCAGAGTAAAACCAGCATTGATGATGTGGTTGGATCAAAGCCCTCAAGACGTCTGACTGCTGATGTAGCTGCTCTTGACATGAGAGTCAGAAGCTGCAAAGATGTCTTACATATTGGGACATGGGAATGTACAAAGCATGAATCAAGGGAAGTTGGAGGTGGTCAAGAATGAAATGGAATGCTTATAACTCAATCAGTTGGGTGTCAGTGAACTGAAATGGACTGGCATTGGGCACTTTGCATCTGATGATCACATGGTCTACTATGCTGGAAATGAAAGACAAAGAAGAAATGGTGCTGCATTTATAATTAAGAAGAAACTTGTAAGAACTGTAATGAAATACAATGCAATCAGTGAACGTTAAATTTCTATTCGTCTACGAAGAATGCCTATGAATACAACTATAATTCAAGTATATGTCCCAACAACAGCTGCAGAAGAGGATGAAATTGATGAGTTCTATGAACAAGTACAAGCTGAAACTGACAGAACATGCAAATAGGATATCCTGATAGTCATAAGTGACTGGAATGCAAAAGCTGGCAATAAAACAGAAATTGTAGAAAAAGTGCTTAACAAGACTGAGGAAAGGTTTGTGGCAGTCGGGGTGCGGTTGGAGGAGGCAGAGATGAGGATCGGGAACATGGAGGACGCCCAGGCACGGATGGGGAAGGAAGTTTCTCGCCTTCAGCAACAATTGGGGTGGCTGCAGAGTAAAGCTGAAGAAATGGAAAATAGAGAGCGCCGTTCAAATGTGTGGATCTTTGGGATCCTGGAGGGGGAGGAAGGACAAGATGCACTGGCTTTTGTAAAATGGTTCCTTGAGCACTTCTTCCCGGGATGCCCCTCAGTTGTATCATATGAAATAGAGAGAGCGCAAAATAATGCCAAGCCTCGGGCTTTGATTGTCAAACTACTGAGGTTTCAGGACAGAGAACACATCATAAGGCTGGCTAGGAGAACAGGCCATGTGATGTACAAAACGTGGAGGGTGTTTGTATTCCCGGACTTGGCAGCGGAAACCATGCGGAGGCGTAGAGATCTTCTCCGGTTGAAGGAGAATCTGGCACAAAAAGGAATACAAATGGCTATATGGTATCCAGCCCGCATTGTTCTGCTGGAGAAGGGAGGAAAGAGGTTTTTTAAGTGCGGAGGCTCTTGAAAAGCATTTGAGGCAGAGTAACCAGGGCCGGAGCGGCCTGCGAGCACCGGACAGAGACACTAATAAAGGCGGCAGCTCCCATGCGGAGGAGAGAGTTGCAGAGGTGCAAGAGCAGCCCTGGAACAGAGCGGAGCGCAGAGAAGCTGGAGAGAGACAAAGAGAGGGGGACTTGCTGGGGGCAGATGGTGAGCAGGACGATGGAGGTGCGGTGTGAAGATCGGCGACGGACACAACCGGTGGAGAATGGCAGCGGCGGAAGAGAAGAAGGCACTCAGCTATAATATAGCAAATTTAAAATGCATATAAGGACTCTAACGTTTAGTTGGAGGAAAATGGGGAGGGGGAGGGAAGGGGGGGGGGTAAACACAATGATTGTAAGTTCTGAGCTTTTGAAGCCATGGCAGGGGAAATGATAAAAAGTGGAACCAGAGGAAATCAACAATGGAGGTGGAGGAGAGGGGGATGGAGAGGGGTGTTAATGGTTTTAAGTTGTTACATGTTCTTGGTGTGGCCTGGTGTTAATCTGCTGGTAAGAGGGAGGGAAGAGGGTAAAGATGGGACTAGCGAAGTCCTAGGGGGGTATGTTGTCACCTCATGGAATGTCCGGGGGATTCACAGCCCCATTAAAAGGAAGTGAATTCTAGGGTGTTTGATCAAAGTAAGGGCTGACTTTGCGCTTCTTCAGGAAATGCATCTAACTAAAGAGGAGCATGAGAAATTGAAAACGGCAGGGTATACTCAGATGTACTGCTCAGCATATAATACAAAAAAAAGAGGGGTGGTGATTCTTATTCATATGCAGACATGGGCTGATGCAGCTGCCTCTGTGTTGTCTATGAAAGGTTTGACCTGAAAAAGGTTTGACCTGCTGGCCACCACCACAGAGACAAAGGTGGGTAAATAGGCTCACTCATGGAGGACCTGTGGGAATTGAAGCCAGATCCATATGCTATTAGGTACCAGCCCAAACCACCATGCCACTCCACCACTTCCTGTGTGAACACCAACACAAAACTGAAACAGATGGGGACATGCAATGAGGCAGCACACAAACCTATAGAAGACCATTAACTCCAACCCAAATATGACACCAAATGAGGTCCACAGAGCTGTCAGGGTTTCAGGGCAGAAAGATGGTATACCCATGTACCTGGGGGGGGGGGGCGCGACAGAAGATAACATTACAGGGCTCATGAAAGGTATTCCCACCCCCGGACCAACCTGGGAACCTACAAACTACAGTAGACCAGGAATGACCACAGTTTGTAGCAGAAGACAGGGCCTACCAAAATATTGTCTGACTCAGTATGGCATCATATGTTTTAATGAATGGTGACATATGTCCTCTCTCCACAGACACTTCCATATATTGAGGGACAATGAGGCCTACAAGGTGCGGTATTGCCCCATAAGATGTACGTTGCCCTGACTAATATGATGCATATGGCAGCAGCTGCAGCAGGAGCAAGGTGAGTGTCTATGCTGATACCAGGGCCATTTGAGAGCCAGCTATGCAACCGCCACAGAGTTTGACAACCATGACTAGCAGCCACAATGTTCCCAATGTGGCTAAAAGGCACATTCTGTGGCATATACGGAGATGTCTGACCCTGTACATGTCCAGCAGAGGTGACCATCTCCCATCAGGGTCCTTGGGAGCACAGTGATGGAGTTCCTGCAAGACATGCATCGGATCCGCATCTACCCAATGCATAGCACTGCCACAGACCCCTGTACATGCCAGAAACCTGCTACTGCAGTCACCACCTCAGCCATCCCTGTGCCAAGCACTGCGGTATCCACATGTGCCCCTGGGACCCACAAAGTGTCGGTGTACTCTGCCACATGGCAGTTCATTGCATCTGGCACAAAAGGCAGTGAGCACAGCCACATTCTGGGCCCCGTTCAGCATGCTGGGTGGACAGGACTGGCTTCTCCACCCTTCTGTTCAATATATTTGTGAGTGATATTGTTGAAGGACTGAATGTAAACGTCTGTCTTATTGCAGATGACACAAAAATTTGCAAAAGAGTGGACTCCCCTGAGGGAGTGGATAACACGAGGAAAGATCTCAAAAGCTGGAAGAATGGTCTAAAGCTTGGCATTTAAGATTTAATGTGAAGAAGTGCAGTGTCATACCCTTGGGAAGCAGAAAACCAAGGGAATTGTATGCGATAGGGGGTGAGAGGTTGGTGCGCATGGACCAGGAGTAGGACCGCGGAGTGATTGTTTCTGAGGATCTCAAGGTGGTGAAACAGTGTGACAAGGCGGTGGCAAAAGCCAGAAGGATGCTGGGCTGCATACAGAGAGGAATTACCAGCAGAAAGGAAGCGGTACTAATTCCACTGTACAAGTCGCTGGTGAGGCCTCACTTGGAATATTATGTTCAGTTTTTGAGACCAAATCTCGCAAAGGATATAAAAAGGCTGGAAGCATTTCAGAGGAAGGCGACCAAAATGATTTGGAACCTGGGTCAGAAGACTTATGAGAAGAGACTTGAAGACCTAAATATGTATACTCTGGAGGAGAGGAGGGATAGGGGAGATATGATTCAGACCTTTAAATACTTAGAATATTAATGAACAAACAAACCTCTTCCAAAGACAGGGAAGCTGTAAAACCAGAGGGCATAACATGAAGCTGCAAGGGGATAAACTGAAAGGCAATGTCACTGAAAGAGTGGTGGATGCTTGGAATGCCCTCCCGATGGAGGTGGTGGGGGCAAATAGAGCAACAGAATTCAAAATGGCATGGGACAGACACAGTGGATCCCTTTATAGCAACAGGATAAAATCAAAATAAACATAACTATCTCTTAAATCTGAACAAATAGTAGTGACCTACACTGAGCGGTGGGTACACTCCTAAACAAAGGCATGGGGAGGGATGACCTGCACGGAGCGGCAGATGTACCTACTCTTGCTGCCTTGCTGGGCAGACTAGATGGACCATACTGGTCTTTATCTGCCGTCATATACTATGTTACTATACCAACAGTGTGGGGGAGTGGGAGCAATGGGAGCTCAGATGCCAATCCACCTTCAGCAGGATCCATAGGAGACAGAGTCCCCACGCCATGTTCCCTCTATTAGGGGGAAGGGCAAGTAGGGGGCCTAGGATGCCTCATTGAACCAGGGACAGGGGTTTATGCAGGGTCAGGGTTTCTGTGTGATGGTATTGCATGTGTGGAGTGGGTTGCGGGGGTGTCTGAGGTGTGGGGGACTTGCTGTACAGGGGTTGAGTTATAGGGGAAATGGCTGGGGGCCATGTATGTGTCTTCTTGGTCTTATTATTTCTTTTTTATACTGCACTCTTTAGAATCAGTGCGGTTTACATGTATATTAACAGGTACTTTTTATTCCCTTGTCCCTGAAGGGCTCACAATCTAAGTGTACCTGAGGCAATGGAGGGTTAAGTGGCTTGCCCAAGGCCACAAGGAGTGGCCATGGGATTAGAGACCCCAGTCCCTCCGGCCTGAAGTTGCTTGTCCCCATGCGGGAATTGAACCCCCAGCCTTCCAGCCTGTGGTAACCTCTCCCAACCACTGAGCCACTCCTCCCTTGTCTTTTATGTATCAATAAATTCAGACCTAAATGTCAACTCTTTTGTCATTATCTTTGTGGCAGCCATTGGGGCACTGTTTACCACATAGTTCTAGATCAGTTCCCCAGGACCCAGACTCATTCCTACACTATGAAGACAGGCTGTTATGTTGGTCATGACTAATGACGGTCTTCCACCTGTGTTGCAGGCACACACCCTTGTACCTCTTGGTGCCTGGGTGGATTTAAGGACCTCTTCACACTCTACATGTGGCAATGCCAATAACTGCATGTTATGCTTGCCTCTTATGGTTTATGTATGTGTGAACTGGGCAATATGGGATGACATGGGGTGGGGGGTTTTCATACATACTGCTCTGGATGTTCAGGATTTCCACTGTATATGTCACGATCCATCAGCACATCTCGGGAGTGGTGCGTAGTTCCTTCTTCCATCTTCGCAGGATTAGGTCTGTTTGTTCTCTCCTTCCACCTGCGTCCCTTACCACTCTTGTTCTTTCTTTGGTGATTACACGACTTGATTATTGTAACTCGCTATTCGCAGGTCTCCCCCAATATCAACTCCGAAGATTACAACTAATCCAAAACACAGCCACATGTCTCCTTACTTTCTCCTCCCACCGGGATCACATCACCCCCCCGCCTTCTCTCCCTCCACTGGCTTCCTATCAAGGTCCGATTTGTGTATAAGTTACTCACTATCACTCATAAGGTCCTCCATACTAACACTCCCCAGTACTTAGCTGATCTTATCTATCTTCAACCCACCCCCCGTCTGCTCCGCTCCGCACATGGCAACCACCTCTTCCTGCCATCTCCCACCCAGGCCCACCTCGAATCCACCCGTCACGCTGCCTTCTTCTTTGCAAGTCCCGCCCTCTGGAATTCTCTACCACATTCTCTTCGCACTGAAGTATCTTTTCCTCAGTTTAAGGCTCTTCTCAAAACATATCTCTTCTGCCAGGCTTTCGACCTTCCCACTCCCTCCAGCCATTCATAATTTGTTCACTATGCTCTCTGCCACCAATTACTCAACACTACGGGTTCTCCATCATCCACTATAATCCCTCCCCCCCGCTCACCCATTCCCTCCCATGTGTCTCTTCCCTCAGCGTTTTCGTTTGATTGTTATCTGTCCTTGACTATCTTTCTCCCTTTCTTTTCTATCACTTTCCTATCAATTTAATGGCGTTCCTTTTCCTTCTGTACTTTCCCGCAGCCCAAAGTTTTTGTTGTACACCACTTTAGTACTCCAGTAATGGGCGGTATATCAAATGTTGCCAATAAAGAATAATAAAGATCCACGGCCAGGCACTGAGCCCCCTTCCAGATGTGTGTATGGATGTGCAGGACTGCACATTCACATCGCACCATTCCCTGTGATTGCAGATGACTGAGTTGTTTGGCCATGGGGACATAGGCCCAGCTCGTCTACCCTGTCAGATGGGGTCCACTATCTGGATATGCACACTGATCCCCTACCATCAATGGCTCATGCTCCATAGTCATGTCCGCAAACAGCACTCCTCTCACAGTTCATCAGTCACATTCCTATGTATGTATCTCACAGGGTATGGTACGGCCCTTCATGATTTCAGTCCAGATGCTTGCCTTTATTTGCAAAAGGTGGGACTATACATGACAGTGCAGACTATTATTTGAGGCTATGGTTGGATATGAACTCTTGGTGGGATTTGAACCTGTGACCTCTCTTAACTGAGACCATCAGGATGATGTGATAATTGCACTGCAATAATATTGCTCCCATCACTGTATAAGTAGTTGACTGGGAGAACTCACTGCGTGGCGTGCTTGTGTGCCTTCATATGATAAACATGCATTTCAGTCCTACCTGATGAATGGGCATAGGGACCAGTTCTAGGAGCACCCTGAGGACATTGAACCCTGCCTTTCTGGGTGTTACGCAGCTTCTAGTAACCACTGGTCAGCACCTCTTCTCCCAAGGAGAATCCCTTGAGGTGCCTAGGGTCCATTGCATGTTCCATCATCTCACCAGTGCTAATGCGGCAATGTTTCTTTGTTAATATCCAGTGCAGACCCCATGGATGGGGATGCACACCCAGGACAACCAGATGGGATTGGCAAGCCATTTGCAAACACCCACTGGGACAGCACTCCACAGGGTCTTTCTATCAATGTCAGTTCTGGGTATGGATGGGTGGCTTTGTGGGACTGGTGTGGTGGTCAGACCAATGGGCTACTACACACGGTATCTGTGTTTATTTCCCTGTCACCCTGATACAGGGTGGGTAACAACAGGGCCTGCAGGGGATATGTATTGATCAGACATATAGACTTAACAACACATTGAAATAACAGATTAACAAAATAGATATAGCCTCACCTCACAATCAACTCTGCCCATGTCACTGTTCTGGGCCCATCTTTACAAGTTGCAGATACAGTGCCTTGGAGAGATACTCAGTCCCAGTACAGCTCCCTGCCAGTACTGTTGGCTGATATGGTTCGAAGCAGATTATGTATTCATGTGAAATAGCTGCGAATCAGGTTCTGCCATGCTGCCACCCCCCTCCTGCATGCCTGGCCAGGGGGCAGTTGGGGGTCTGACCTCTTCCTCCTCATCACCATCCCCCTGGGGTGGGTTAGGGCCTGCTAGCATGGGATGCCTGGGTCATAAGGCATAGTTATGCAGCATATAGCAGGCTGCAAAAAATCTGAAAGACCTTTGCCAGGTCATACAGCAACTCACCCCCAGACCGATCAAGGCATCATAAGCGGATTTTCAGTTGGCCAAAGGTGCGCTTTATGATTCCCCTGATGCTCCAGTGTGCCTGCCGGTGTCCTTGGGTGGATGATGGGTGTCATGAGACACTCTCTCAGGAGGTATCCTCTGTCACCAGCTTAGACATTGGCGACAACACACAGGTGTCATGAGATGGGATCCTTTGCCTCCATGGAGGCATTCCGAAGAACATATGGGAGAGACACAGGATCATGCTGTCTGTGACCAAGCTGTGCTGTGGAAGCCAGTGGGAGGGTGGCACTTTGACTTTTGCTGGGCTACATCATTGAAGGGGGATAGGTGTACACCTGGACTGAGCATGTGCCTTGCCACCCCTCCCACCAAAACTGGCATCTGCCTGGTGACAGACATGGTCTTATCATTTGTTGTGGGCCCTGTGATATCCCCCCCCCCAACCTCTAAGGGAAGCAAGTGTATCTTGTGCTTTACCTCTCTGTTCCCACCACTTGTTTACCGCTAGGGGGCCTGTTCCTTTGCTGGGTGCATGATTGTGCCTGTTCACCTGGATTGGCTCTTTGCGTCCCTGTTACCCGACATATCACAGTTGACCCTGGCAGCATATCATTGCCAGGTATGATGTGTCTGCCAGCAGCACATGAGGGGTATGACTAACATCATAGTTGTACTGCATGCACACTAAATGGCAATGGATCCTTTAAACACATACCTGAGCACTGACAAAATCTCACACCCACACTGATCAGGAGCATGCTCCTGTCTTGCATGATGCCTGCTCTGTGCCTGGCCAACCTCTGGTCTGTACCCATATGCTAGCTGTGCCCCGCAGATGCATACTTTCTCACAGTCCTCCTTGTGGGTGTACTCCCCTGTTTTGGCCAGTGTGGACATAGGATGGAGACCTCTGTGTTCACTTACTAAGTAGCCAGCCTCCTGTGATCTTGCCCCTCTCAAATCGGCCATGTATCTCAGACTGGGACAGAATGTATGAGTCATGGCAGGATCCAGGGTATCGGGAAACAATGTCTGTGATTTCCCCCTGAGCATTGCACACAGCTTACATGTTCATTGAATGGAATGACTTGTGGTTGAGGTACATGGCCTCACTCTGTCATGGGGTCTTAAGGGCCACATGGCTAAAGTCAATGACGCCCATCACTGATGGGAACCCAGCCACCCCATGAAATTTCTACATCATCTGGTGCCTCTGCAGGTGTGTGTGCAGGAAGCTGATGTATAGCAGGAGGCGCCTCATGAATGCTGTCAGAACTGCATCAGGCACTTGGGGACTGCAAGCTGGCTCAGGCCCAGGAAGGCTAGTGCTGTGGTGATCTTTATATGCATGAAACTGCAAGGGGGTAAACTAAAAGGCAACATCATGAAATACTGTTTCACTGAAAGGGTGGTGGATGCTTGGAATGCCCTGCCAATGGAAGTGGTGGAGGCAAATACAGTGACTAAATTCAAAATGGCATGGGACAGACACACTGGATCCCTTTATAGCAACAGAATAAAATCAAAATAAACTTAACTATCTCTTATATCTCAACAAATGGGGTGACCTGTATGGAGCAGTGGGTACACCCCTAAGCAAAGGCATGTGGAGAGGTAATGTGCATGGCGTGGCAGGTACACCTACTCTTGCCACCTTGCTGGGCAGACTAGATGGACCATCATATACTATGTTGCTATATATGCATAGATCATGTATGGCTGCCCGATCAATCCTGTACCTGGTTACACAGAGGTCATCTGAGAGATACAGATACTGGCTTCTCAGCCTGGGCACCTTGGGATAAGGCTGCCAACTTGCGGCCCTTCGCCTCTCATCCTCAGCCCCATACAGCAGGGCTATCACATACCATGAGTTGATGTCACTCATGATTTGCTGCTGCCCTCTCCCGTGGTGCCTACAAACCACCGGTAATGACTGATGCTGTGCCGGACATCTCCAGATGGGCATGTCTCCGGATGGGGATATCTCCAGATGGGGACACATGCATATCACAATATGGACTGCTATCGATGTACAAGACAGACACTTATATATCAGTGAGTCCAGTGGAAGAGGTTGGTGTACAGACTAACAGACATGTACAGAACATTTACTGTGCACATAACAAAATTTGTATGTCTCCCCCTTGTTAAATGTCACATAACTTGCTTGGCCAGGCAAACAGGGACATTTCCTACCTTCCTCCTGTTGCTATGGTGGGTTCAGGAACTCAGCAATGAGTGCTGGTGGGTATTGAAACCTCCACCCTCTGTCATTAGGCCACTTCCCTCACCATTAGGCTAATCTGCCACTCCATCATGTCTGTCTGGTTCATGTACTGCTGGTGACCCTATCTTCCGGAGGATACAGTGTCATTTAGAGGGTTACTGCACAGATATGACAGAATGGTTCTGGGCATGGATTGCTCCCACTGTGGGAAAAGGATCCCAATATGGAGTTTCCCACACCTTGCAGTTGTGATGGCTGTGGGGCTATTGGTTGACATTTCTACAACTGTGAGTCCAGTGGGGTGGGGGTGGGGTCGGGGTCAACGTACTACAATATTATTGCAATCATTGTTCCCTCCATTTTTGACTGCCTGTGCTTCACCAGGTCTACCTGCTGGGTCACTGAGGGACTAGTTAGCATCCCATGAGTACAAGGAGAGCTACTGTGATTTGGACACAGGTCTTCTGTGTGCCATGCTGTTGCCCTCATCACTCACGTAGCCTCCAACATGTGTCTCTGGGCCCATCATGGGGTTATGTGATTCAGAGACATGCCATGATTCCTTATTTGCACCCATGTCAAAACACTCACAGACATACACATTTGACTCATCTGCTGAATTGTGCAACCTGGTTTTGTGGTGACAGGGAATTGTGTGGCCAGGCATTCCCTTTCATGGCTTGGCATGGTTTGCGTGACCATTGCACAGGGCCCCAGTAGGATTTGAATCCACTTCTGCTGGGTAATGGACAGCTACTTTAGCCTGTAGGTTGCCACTCTTCTCCAGGGGAGGCTCACTGGGGGTGGAGTTAGCAGGGGTCCATTGATTGCCACATCATCTTGGCAATTTATCTGCAGCATTGGATCCTGCTGCTACATACCGGTGAGCGCATAGGTGTGTCTGACGGGCTAGTGGGGCAGGTGGGGAAGGCAGTGCCATAAGAGGGCATGGATGTATGCTCCTCTCCACAGGCCCCTTCTATCATTGCCTTTTGGAACTGTGGCTGGGGGTGAGGACAGTGCCCATGACAGCAGTATGATGCATGGGGCATGGATGTCTGTTCTGTGGTGACTGTGAGGTGCAAGGATGTACCCAGCTCTGCCCTCACATTGCCCTTCATCAGGCCAGATACTGTCATGTGTCATCCTTGCAACTGTGGAGTGCACACGTTTGTTCAGGCAGCCACCAATGGTGATGTGATTGGGGGTGTTGAGCACATAGTGTTGGTCTGACTGCACACAGCTATGTCCTCAGCTGGGGATGGGGTGCTGGGGACCTGGCTCACTTTCTGCCATTGCTGGCAATACTCTGACCATACTCGGACAACAGGTATGCATATCTGGTGGACTGCTTAGTCAGGCATATGTCTTACATATTGCCCACGTGCATTGTGTACATTCACCCACAGTTACATAACGTGTTTCTCACAGCAGTGCCAGAAAGGGCATCATCTTTATGCCAGCCAGATAAGACCCCATCGCCACTATTGTTGCAGCCGTGTCTGGTGGTGTACCTGCACCCGTATTCCCAACATTTGCGCATCTCCATTCCTGGGTACGTACACACCTCTATGGTATTCTGCACATTTCTATGTCTGACATCGTGCCTGTCTCTGGCCTTGCCACGCCCCCATGCTTCATATGTGCATCTCCTCTTTTTATCCACTGTTTCTATGTATGGCGCCTTGACTGCTGTGCTCACTGACAGTATGTTGCTGGTGCCAACATGGCATACATCCAGCAGGGGATTGGGTGGTGATGTGCTGTGGAACTTCTGGGAGGTCCCCTATATGGGCAGGACTGTACGTGGTTATCCATGAGCAGTCCACGATAGTTTTCTGACCAATGTATACAGCCTTTCTGCCTGCACATGCCGTGCACCCCATGGTCTGGGACTCTATCAGTGGGATGCCATTCTGCCTGCATTGCTGACCTCTGCCTTCACTCTGCTACACTCTGGGTGTGCACTTCACATGTGATGTACCACAGACATGGCATTTCCCTAAGGGATGTCCTTCATTTTTGGGTTTCACATGTGTGCTCTGGATATAGCTGGCATGATGGCACTCTCGGGGGTCTATGGCCACTATTGCACTCATGTCTTATGGTGCATGGGCCTAGTCCCTGATCTGCATGCCAGATCGTCCTGTTCGACCTTCAGATTCACTTCACATCACTGGCAAGTTATCTCTGGGATTTCTGTCTTTATTTATCAGGTTTTTTATACTGCTGTATCATTTCTGTCACAGCAGTTTATATTGGAACTTCTACTTGGTAATGTACATTACACAAGGGCATTCAGCCACTCATCATCTATGATTTTCAGTTTGTGCTCCAGGATTGTGGGGAGTGCCTGCCTTACATAACCCATCCCCCATTCTTAATCATTGCACACCCTGTGGTTCACACACTTAGGGGCATGTTTACTAAACATTCCTAACGTGCGGGGCCGTGCTAGTGTGCCTGTGCCATATAAGGAGTGGGCGGTTCAGGCAGAAAATAGAAAAAAAACGGTAGTAAGCAACCGGACGTGTGCGCGTCGCGCTAATGTGCGGGGGTCGACATTAGCGCGTGGAAAGGCAAAGTGGCGCGCTGCTGAGTATACAAAACAACAGAGCCGTGGTACAACGGTGAAGACACTGACCAATGGTGCAGGGGCCATGGGTTCAATCCCCCAGTGTGCGCAATGACAAAGGTCAGCTGAGGCAGTAACTGTAATGATTAACATTGTTTTAGGAGGCAAATTAATTTGGAACGGCATAAGGCGGCGCACAGTTATTTTTGGGCGGCAGAAGGCGGCGCACAGTGCTTTTTGGGCGGCATAAGGCGGCGCACAGTTATTTTTGGGCAGCAGAAGGCGGCGCACTGGTCCACTTGGGCGGCAGAAGGCGGCACGCTGATAGGCACAAGGCGGCGCGCTGATGCACAAGCACAGGAACAGAGCCACAGCACAATGGTTAAAACACTGACCAATGGTGCAGGGATCAGGGGTTCAACTCCTCACAATGCCCAGTGAAAAATGCCTGCTGAGGCAGTATGTATTATGTTGTGGAGTGCTGTAGGAGGCTGTATAATTTTATTTTGTTATCACCACTAGCAAACGCACTCTCCCAGCATGTTAACATACGGCGGCCCATAAGGCACATGTTACAGTGCACTGTTCGCCAAGGCACCCTTGAATGACCCCTATAGGGCAGCATGTATGTTGCGACACAGGATAATGTATAGTGCACCCTATAGGGATGGCAACCATAAGGTGGCCTACAGGGCGCCCTATGAAGCACCCTCAGAGGCACCTAATGGGTATAGTAAGCTGAGGGTGGTCTTGCCGGCATAGACATATGTACAGTAAATAAAAATAAAGCTGTGGACAGCCCTACCAAAGGGCCCCACTGTGGGTTTGAACCCATGACCTCTGGCTGCACAGGCAGTGATGTAACCATTGCGCTACAGCTCCATAGCTGTAAGCAGGCCCCTGGCTGGCTGCAGATAGCCTACACGTCACCTCACAGACAGTCTGCTGGTGTCAACAGGATAGGGTTAGGCCACCCGTACCCATGATGCACTGCACATGCAAATTAGCTGTCCGCAGATGGACACAAGATGGGGAATGCACCCCCACAGCACCTCGGCCCTGTTGGGGGAAGTGACCGGGTGCACCCACACAGCACCTTGGCCTAGTAGGGGGCACTGACCGGGTGTTTTACTGGCACAGAGTAGCCACACACCGTTACATCGTGCGGGTACTGTGCTCACCCTGAGTGTGCAATGAGGTGGCCAGGACCAGGTCAACAACACCTGCCATGGCTGATGGAGGCCAAGCGGGCGTTCCAAAGCAGTGTTAATGTGTAAGATAGCTAGTTTCTGCACAAACACCATGGATGTCCCTGTCTGCCGCCATCAGGCACCCCCCCCCCCCCCGTGGCAAACATGGTCCCCATCAAGGGATCCACACTCTACCTCCCTGCAAAGGTGGCAGTAGAGGGCAACATCAACCCCAGTCCTGCTGAGGAACACCACCACCCCCCCCCAGGCAGGCAGCTCCATACACAGCCATAACACAATAGCAGACAGACATAAGCCCAGGGTATGGTAAGCTGCACTCCACCACCAGATATTCCCCTGCAGCAAGCCAACAGCCACTGCACCCTGCAAGCCATTATAGCAAGACATTTACCAGCTACAAACAGTCTGCTGGTTAGTCCATAGTGCATGTTCCCAATGGAGATGCATGCACCCAGAACTGGGCTGTCTGCATACACAGCAAGCAGATAGATCAGTGACTGGGCCCCAAAGAGAAACCCATATCTAGCACATGAGAGAACTACTCTACAGCACTATGGGGGGGCCTAGCCATGCTGTGGTCACTGCACAGTCAGGGTGAGCGTGATCCCCCAGAAGGACATGCTTTGGCCACCCTGTCTGTGTAGGTGGTGGCCGGACACTACAATATCCCAGCCAATGTCCCTGCCAGGGCCCTATGCCCAGTGCAGATGCATCCTGGCCACGCCACCCTGCCCTGGCTATACCCATGGTACCTTGCACCTCATTATGCACATTGACTGGCCAATACTGGCAACAGTGCTGGCAGTGCAGGCTGTTGAAGGGGCTTGCAGCCAACACCCACTGTATAGACAGACACACACTTCCACACCTCTGCCATCATGGTGCTACGATTGAGGGGGTAAGTAGCCTTGCCCACCAAACCGGTCCTGAGCACGGCAAGGCATGGATATGGTACGCATTACAGCTGGTGGTCACTCCCCAGGGTGGTAAGCACCGTCAGAGGCCAGGCCTGGAGCATGCCCCGCAAACACCTAACAGATTGTTTGGATGGGGTCAACTAGCAGTATGTACGTAACGTATGGATAACTGCCTGCCTGTGCTCCTAGCAAACGTCTCCGAGCTGTGTACCGTATACCTCAGGTGTAGGGTGACATTGGTAAGTTATGCAAGTGCTCGTTTTGGGTGCTGCATGCACGGTCCAATGTTCTGCCTTTCCAGGAGACATTGGCCAATGGGGCCTGTGGGTGTGGGTGTGTCTGCCCTTGATGGCTGCTGCTTTACGGCACAGATTCCCAACTCCAGTCCAGGTTTGCATCACACTGTTCGGGTTTTCCTGCTATCCCTCATGAATATGCATGGGCTACATCTACATGCCATGGGGGTGGTGCATAGATATACAGCACAGGCATTTGTATGAGTGTCAGCATGGAACCTGACTGGTGTGTGGCCCACCAGGACTGCATTTGGGTGATTCTGCTCTAGGTACTGCCCCTGTTCATGGTGTCTGTGCTCAGTGGGGTAAAAGATAGATGTCTTACCATTGCATATGTCCCCGCCATGAAAGGTGTGTCCTTACTATCACTGTTTAGTTGTGGGAAAAATATGTGGGCAGGATTGGCAGTAGCCCCAGCTGGGCTTTGAACCTGTGACCTTCTGTTCTTGTATGCACTGTCTGTGTGCACTGCACCACTGTGTAGCCACAGATTGGTTGGATTCCCTGGACTGTCCATGACTGTGGATCCGGCAGGACCTGTCTGTTGCAGTGGACTGTGCCAGCCTGCACATGGCTAGGCCTCTGTCTTCTGTGGTTAGCAGCCACTGCCCCCTGCACCACATGTACTTGTCCGCCAACATGCTGGCATGAACCTCTCTCAGAAAAAGCAGTTGACCTGATTGCAATGTGGCAGTATGGGACTGCATTTGGGGGACTTGGCTGTAGGTAATGCCCATTGTTGTGGTGTGTGTGCGGTGTTGGGTAAAATATGGGCGTTTTCCCCATGCATACAGGGGTGTCTGCGCTATCTTTATTTAGTGGTGGGTAAAATATAGGGACTGGGCTGGCAGGTGCCCCAGCTGGGTTTTGAACCTCTGCCCTCTGGTCCTAGAGGTAATGACTCTGTCCGCTGTACCACACTTTGGCCACAGAGACAGTGCAGCCCCTGGAGGCAGTAAGCCTGGCAGGATGGAGTCACAATCCCTGCTCTACGCAATTCTACTGTGGGCATATGCACCCTGTCTGGTGACAAACGTGCACATAAACCCCGGAAATGACCACGGAAAATGTGGGACAAAATATCACCACGCTGGGCAACAGTGATATTAATGGGCAACCATAGCAAACACTCCCAGGAAAGCTCCAAAACGTGGAAATGTTTTTTGGAAGAGTCTCCTCTCAGTAGACCCTTCCAAAATTCATTTCTTTTTTCTGGAGCTTTGCTGGGTGTGATTTCTGTATTTGCCCATCACTATAACTGTTCCCCAGCTGAATTACTATTTTTAATAGTTCTGTTGTGGTCATTTTCTATTTTTATTTTCACTTTTGTGCTGTGCACATATATCACACTGCTCACGTTTTGCTGGTTTCCCCGGTTTTCCTGTACATTGCTGACGGAAATGGTTTCTCTTCCCTTTAAATGCTTTCTACCGCGAGTGTTTCACTCGCGGTAGTTTTTACATGCAAATTCGGGCCCGATACTGTGCGGGGAGCCTCTCCCCTCCCACTCTCCACCCATTGACCCCGTCCCTCCGCCCCTCCGGAGCCTTTCTCCGCCCTCCTTTCGCCGTTCCACGCCTCTATCGGACATTTGCGGGCCCGCACTTGTACGGGGCCCGTTAGTGAGCCGCGTACCTGTGCGGGGGTGACACGCACGTGTGCGGGGCATTTAAATGCGTTTCTGCGCGTTTCAGTGCCGCGTTGCCGTGCGCTATTTTGCGGCGCTCTATTTTGCGGATTTTAGTAAACATGCCCCTTACTGTCTACAGACCTGTGAGCCTCACGTCGGTACCAGGAAAAATGGTAGAAACCATCATAAAGAATAAAATTACTCAGCATGTAGATAGTCATGGCCTAATGGGAGACAGCCAACATGGCTTTAGACAAGGAAGATCTTGTCTTACTAATCTGTTATGTTTTTTTGAAGGTGTGAATAAACAGGTGGACAAAGGTGAGTCGGTTGATAATAGTGTATTTAGACTTTCAGAAAGCCTTTGACAAGGTCCCTCATCAGAGACTTTTGGCAAAACTAAAGAGTCATGGGATAGGAGGCAGTGTACTACTGTGGATCAGGAACTGGTTAAAAGATAAAAAGGAGAAGGTTGGGCTAAATGGCCAATTTTCCCAATGGAGAGAGGTGAATAGTGGTGTACCCCAGGGATTTGTGCTGGGTCTGCTGCTTTTTGACATATTCATAAATGACCTGGAAAGTGGAATAACGAGTGAGGTTATCAAATTTGCAGATGACACAAAACTATTTTAAGTTGTTAAAACCCAAAAGGATTGTGGAAAATTGCAAGAGGATCTTGATAAATTGGAAGACTGGGCATCAAAATGGCAGATGAAATTTAATGTGGACAAGTGCAAAGTTATGCACCTAGGGAAGAACAACCCAAACAATGGTTACATGATGCAAGGTTCCACATTAGGAGCCACCACCCAGGAAAAAGATTTAGGTGTCATTGTGGATAACATGTTAAAACCCTCGGCCCAGTGTGCAGCGGCATCCAAGAGAGCAAATAGAATGCTAGGTATGATAAGGAAAGGAATGGAAAATAAAACAAAAGATATTATAATGCCTCTATATCGTTCCATGGTGAGACCGCACCTTGAATATTGTGTGCAATTCTGGTCGCTGTATCTTAAAAAGGATATAGCGTTATTAGAAAAGGTTCAGAGAAGAGCCACCAAAATGGTAAAGGGGATGGAAGGATACTCCTATGAAGAAAGGCTAAAAAGGTTAGGGCTCTTTAACCTGGAAAAGAGACGGCTGAGGGGAGATATGATAGAAGTCTATAAATTAATGAATGGAGTGGAACGGGTAAACGTAGATCGATTGTTTACGTTATCAGAATATAGAAATACTAGGGGACATGCAATCAAGCTACAGGGTAAACTATTTAAGACTAATAAAAGAAAATATTTTTTCACTCAACGTGTAATCAAACTCTGGAATTTCTTACTGGAGGATGTAGTAAAAGGCTGTTAGTGTAGCTGGGTTTAAAAAAGGTTTGGACAAGTTCCTGGAGGAAAGGTCCATAAACCATTATTAAGAAGGGACCCAGGATATCAGTGCTTGACCCAGTACAAGCATTGCGGAACCTATGTCTTTTGGGGAAACTGCTAGGTACATATGACCTAGATTGGCCACTGTTGGAAACAGAATACTGGGCTTGATGGACCTTGGTCTGACCCAGTATGGCATATCTTATGTTTTTTGTCTGGTATCAACAGTCCCATTGTACTGATTACTCGGTTTGTCATGGTCACTCATATTGGCTCCTTTGGCACACTCGGCACCTGTCAGCCTGGCCACCATGTGCACTAGTGCATTCTGTTTAGGGGCAGTTCTTATTGCCACTGAGCTATTGCACATGTGACAACCCGGTTCACTGTTCATACTACATGCTGCAAGCTGTGTGTGGCAGACTGCTGTCACACCATGTTGTGGGGTTCTACTGCTGACTGCTGTACAGACAATGCAGACATATTTCTGCTTTCTGCCCTTATTTATTTATTTATTTACATTCTCTTATATACCGCACTATTCTGCATCAGTGCGGTTTACATTGAACAAACTGAAATTACATTGAACAGAGCATTATAACTTGGAGATAACTATTTTAGAGGGAACATGGGCTATGGAGGGTTAAGTGGCTTATTCCACCTTTCTGCAGGAACAGCCAGCATGTCTATGAGGAACGACGTAGATGTACACAGGCCTTTCTGGAATATGCTGTGTATGTCTCCGTGCCTCACCACACTCCCATTCTGCCCCTCCCAGAGATGTTCTGAGGTCCCCCATCCTTGCATATTATATGTGCATGGTCCAGGGGTTTAGGAATCCCAATTTATCTGTTTTTACCTGCATGATGTCTGCAACGCACACCCCAGTGGTATATTCATGTTGGAATGACCCCCTTAATGAATAGGCTAACATACCTTAAAAAACATAGGAACACAGGAAATGAAGGCAGTAAAAGACCAGTTCACCTAATTATTTTTGGGAGGAAGGGGGCTGCTTCAATTTTCCTTTTTAGCAGTTGCATTGATTTTATTAGCTAGACTATACAGAATTCTGGAAACCAAAATGTTGTTAAGAGTTTCATCACTACAGCCTAAGCGCCAGCTAACACTGCTTATATATCTCAAGTCATTAATTAATTGCTGCAAGAGGATTAAAGGCATTTTCAGTGGACAGAATTACAAATTCATTTTTATAAATAACATTCAACCTTACTGGGCAATAATGTGTGTAGAGTAAACCCTACCTGCAGAAGTCAGGTGGCACCATGCCATAAACATTTATCCTGTCACAGAGTTCCAAAGCAATAGTCATTGTGAACCAGCCAGTGCTAAGCCAAGTGTTGGATATTTTCCTGAAAGCAAAACATAATTAAGTTTCAAGGATGATAAATTACACCTCGGATACCTAAAGTTCTTTCTATTTTTTGTTTTCTTTCTGGTGAAAGGCTGAAAACAAGAGAGAACATACCAGGACTTATTTTAGTCATCTGTACACTCCATCAGTTAAGTGACATCCTCAGTTTTGGTAGATCAATATGTTCTAGAACAGAGTTCTCTTCTTTAGAAACATTTGGAGCCTGGAAACTAAGAAACTGGATATTTAAGGTGAGGAAGGATCTGAGAGATTTTGGATATTCTGCATATAAAAATCTAATTTGTGGTCCAGAGGAAGCATGAAAGTAAAATATTTTTTGATCAGGCAGTTTACGCCTGCTTTTTTGGAACTTCGGGCTCAATTAGAAGCAGACCATACTGCAGCTATAGTGCCATGAGCTTTCATTAGAAACTGTTTATGGAGGAGGAGCGGGCAGGAATCTCCAATTTTAGCCCTCTCTTCTTTCTAGCTCAACCACTGCAATGATAAGCTTTCCACTAGGGACCACAGACCACAATTCCCTTCAAAACCTGCAATGCATGTACTCTTCATCTGATCATTGGATGTCACCGTTGTGCAATGTTTGTGACTTCTTCCCCCTGGAGCTGTGTGCGCTGTCTCTTCAGCATCCCCTGCTTCTTCCCCCTGGAGCTGTGTGCGCTGTCTCTTCAGCATCCCCTGCTTCCTCCCGCTGGAGCTGTGTGTGCTGTCTCTTCGGCATCCCCTGCTTCTTCCCCCTGGAGCTGTGTGCGCTGTCTCTTCAACATCCCCTGCTTCTTCCCCCTGGAGCTGTGTGTGCTGTCTCTTCAGCATCCTCTGCTTCTTCCCCCTGGAGCTGTGTGTGCTGTCTCTTCGGCATCCCCTGCTTCTTCCCCCTGGAGCTGTGTGTGCTGTCTCTTCACCATCCCCTGCTTCTTCCCGCTGGAGCTGTGTGTGCTGTCTCTTCAGCATCCCCTGCTTCTTCCCCCTGGAGTTGTGTGCGCTGTCTCTTCAGCATCCCCTGCTTCTTCCCGCTGGAGCTGTGTGTGCTGTCTCTTCGGCATCCCCTGCTTCTTCCCCCTGGAGCTGTGTGTGCTGTCTCTTCGGCATCCCCTGCTTCTTCCCCCTGGAGCTGTGTGTGCTGTCTCTACACCATCCCCTGCTTCTTCCACCTGGAGCTGTGTGTGCTGTCTCTTCGGCATCCCCTGCTTCTTCCCCCTGGAGCTGTGTGTGCTGTCTCTTCAGCATCCCCTGCTTCTTCCCCCTTGGGCTGTGTGTGCTGTCTCTTCACCATCCCCTGCTTCTTCCCCCTGGAGCTGTGTGCGCTGTCTCTTTGGCATCCCCTGCTTCTTCCCCCTGGAGCTGTGTGTGCTGTCTCTTCAGCATCCCCTGCTTCTTCCCCCTGGAGCTGTGTGTGCTGTCTCTTCACCATCCCCTACTTCTTCCCCCTGGAGCTGTGTGTGCTGTCTCTTCACCATCCCCTGCTTCTTCCCCCTGGAGCTGTGTGTGCTGTCTCTTTGGCATCCCCTGCTTCTTCCCCCTGGAGCTGTGTGCGCTGTCTCTTTGGCATCCCCTGCTTCTTCCCCCTGGAGCTGTGTGTGCTGTCTCTTCACCATCCCCTGCTTCTTCCCCCTGGAGCTGTGTGTGCTGTCTCTTCACCATCCCCTGCTTCTTCCCCCTGGAGCTGTGTGTGCTGTCTCTTCAGCATCCCCAGCTTCTTCCCCCTGGAGCTGTGTGCGCTGTCTCTTTGGTATCCCCTGCTTCTTCCCCCTGGAGCTGTGTGCGCTGTCTCTTCGGCATCCCCTGCTTCTTCCTGCTGGAGCTGTGTGTGCTGTCTCTTCAGCATCCTCTGCTTCTTCCCCCTGGAGCTGTGTGCGCTGTCTCTTCGGCATCCCCTGCTTCTTCCCCCTGGAGCTGTGTGCGCTGTCTCTTCGGCATCCCTTGCTTCTTCCCCCTGGAGCTGTGTGCGCTGTCTCATCGGCATCCCCTGCTTCTTCCCCCTGGAGCTGTGTGTGCTGTCTCTTCGGCATCCCCTGCTTCTTCCCGCTGGAGCTGTGTGTGCTGTCTCTTCAGCATCCTCTGCTTCTATTTTTTGACCATAGAAATGTTGTGACTGTTTAGCAAAAAACAACCTTAGTAAACCATCTCTATCTGACATTAAAGCACATGTGCAGGCCAATTCCACATGGGGCAGAATCGGGGGCAATGAGCCTGGAAGAGCAGGATGTGCCCTGATTTCAGCCCGCTGTACGTCCAGCCTGATCCCTGTACGGATCAGTTGGGGCTCCTGCATGGAGCCTGGTGCCGTGGCATCCCATCGCCGTGGCACCGGAATGCCGTGCAGGAGCCCCGATTGCCCGCATGCCGACATGTCCCGTTTCCCTGCTGCCCGACCCCCAGAACAGCCTGCCATGACCAAGATTGGGCAGTGGAGAACCCCTGCTGCACCTCACCTGCTTTCCGCAGCCTGAAGATAGTGATCCCCTATGTCCGGGGGGGGGGACGGGACGACTTATTCCACTTCTGAGGTGGAATAAGTCCCCCGTCTAAGTCGGCAGCCTCAGCTGTACAAGGCTGTGACTGGAATCAGCCCTGTATGTCCAGAGTTCCCCACATGACTCCTCCATATGTGCGGGGAGCTCAGGATTGGGAATCGACCCCTGGCATTTAGCAGGGATGTACCTCCACACCAAACGTACATCCCTGCTAAACGCTGCTCTGAATAACCCCCATAACCAATAAAGTAAAACCCTTTACGCCTTCTGGCTCAGGGGATTTTAAAAAGTCTGACACTTTAAGAATATCCAATGTAACAGGTTCTGCAAATGGACCAGGCACTTTCTTCCCTTGAGATAAGTAAAACACCGTCACAATCGGCAGCATTGGTTCTTGAGAAACAGCCAAGTTCTCAGACAAAATCTATTTAAACAGCTCAACCAGAGGCCTATCCAGAATAACCGGGAAGTTTAAAATACGGAGATTTGAAGCACGAGCAGTATTTTCTAAAGTTTCCTTGTTAGCTCATAATGTCCGCAACAGAATTTAATGTCTTATCATTTTTTTCCACTCTCATTTTCATAGCATCAGGTGAAGCCACATATCCCTCCAACCTTTGGGTAACAGCTTCCACCTTAGCCGACATTCTGGCTGTTTGCTGAGAAACAACATCAGAGAGAGAAATAATGGCATCCCAAATATGATCTAAAGTAATTTTCTTTGGGCAAGTCAAGGTAAAGGAAATAAGTGAAATTGCAGCCAGAGATGCCTCCCAATCTCGCACTTCACTCTCCTCACTGAGCTGGGGTAGTGCTTCCGCCCGTAAGCTCCTGGGAGGGATACCAGATGGAAGAGGCACAGATGCTCCACTCCCTGCTCCAGCATGACTCGAGGGCCAACATCCGACTCTCCAAGTAAGCAATGAGGTGGCTGGGGAGTGTTCTCATTTTGGGGTGGGGGCGGGTTCCGTGCTTCAGGACAGAGGGTGGTTTCCAGGCCAGGCAGAAGAGCTGACTCCTCCAGTGGTCAAATGCAATGCCTGCTCGAATCTCCCTTTTTACCGCTTTGGATACTGCAATAAAACGGTCCATAGGATCTGAAATGGGTGGCTGTGGCTCCGCAGGGTAAGCCTTAGCCTTCTCTTTTCTTTTCGGCATGATAGAGGAAAGCAGCACAACCCTCAAACAGCCATCTTGGAATAAACCATACCCCCATCTCCAAAGGATTTAACACTGCAAGACAAACAGTTGACTCGAGTTTCACCCTATGACTTTCAGGGCTGCGTAAGGACTCATCGAACAGCTCAGGAGCATTTACTTGAGCTGTTCGAGTTCTGACACATCCTTGAAAGTCATAGGGCAAACCTCAAGTTGACTGTCTTGCAGCATTAAATCCTCTGGAGATCAAGGATCAGCAGGTGTTTAAGCTAAATGTTTTCAGTTGTAAATGCATTTAGAAAATTGTGAAACATTTATGGGAAGCCTATGAATGAGACGTCAGGGTGAAGTAGCATATGATGAAGCAATGTGGTGTTAGAGCCACGTATAAACCACGAACCCTACCACTGAGACTTCCTTTCTATCCCCAGTGATCTCCACTGGACATTTTGTTTCAATTGTTCCTTTAATATAGTAACAATTTGCATCTCTTAGTGCTATGTTAATTTGTAGCTGTCTCCCAGGTTTAAGTGTGTGTTATACTGTAGCTCTCTTTTTATGGTGTTAATTGGTGTGAGAGTTACATGGAGTTTGTTTTGAATTTTGATGGATTCTAAATGAGCAGGGCGTAAAGTACTTCCTAATGTGCTTGGCAGTTGACACTGGAGCCATAGTACTGTAGAAATCTGGTAGTCTCTTTATCCTCAATGTCCATGCAAATGGTATTGAGACACTCATTAAGAGGCATGTCTACTAAAAGTTAATGCGCATTCACAAATGTTAATGTGCGCTAAGCGCAGCAACACTCATTTATTTCTATTGGCGCAGTGGCAATTAACGCACATTAATATTTAGTAAACATGCCTCTAAGTCATTGCCAGGACAAACAAAAAAGGCTTGTGATGGGCTCCTTTGAAAGCCGCCTAAAATTTTAGATCGGCAACATATACATTTTAAAATAAAATAAATTAAATTTTTGCAAATGAGGTCCAATGGCTATGCAAATGAGGCCCTGCAATGAGTCTCCACACATGGCCCTGCATCACCCTTGGGCCACCCGTGCATGCAAACAGATAAATACCAAGAACATATATACCAGCTCATACACACACACAAACATGCACAATGGAGACATACATAAAAATTGAGATATGCACACATCCATACAGAGACAATACAGATAAAAACAGATGGGTATGTGCATGCACATACACCCACAGAGGGCTTGGAAGGAATTCCATAAGCCATGCTCTGCACGCTTTCCCCACTTGTTTAAATGTACAATAGTTACCGTATATTCTTGCTGACACATTATCAGAAACAATAATAGCTTCCTTCTCATTAAACTTGAGACTTTCTAAAATGTAATCATATGGTAATACTTGAACATTCAGCAGCAGCAAATGGAAGGATTGTTTCAAATGAATTACTTAGATAAACATTTCTTTCAAAACTTACCCACTATGCTTCTGACTGAAGCAACCTACGGACATCTTCAGAATGCCTGTTCATTGTTCTTGGAAATGTCACGTTTTTATAATTGACAAATACCTAGCATTTTACAATATAGTCTGCATGACTGAAAGCACAGGCAGATAGCATCATGGCAGCCTATCAACACATTTTGTAGAACTTGCTGTGACATTTTCATTTATTTGTAATAGTTTTAATGAATATTTAATTTTTTTTCATGGCTTTTCCCAGCTCTTATGTGGTTTTTCATCAGGAAGCTCCCAGAACCAGCCGATAGCACGCAAATTGCAACACATATATTTACATCTGCTCTGAAGTTGGTGTGAATGCGTGCATGTCCTCGGTGCATGGGCCAGCATATTTTATTGGTTAAGGCCAATGATTTGAATAGTAAATAGATATGGTGGCAAGCAGTGAATAAATATATTATAACGATATCCAAAGAAAAGAAACTGTATTTTAAGGAGGCACTTGAAAAGGTGGATAATTCCCAAAAATTGTTTAGAGAGTTAGTTCACAACCTTTGCACAGATTTCTCTATCTGTGGCTTAGTTGGTAAGAGCAGAAATTTAAAAGCAATTGAATAATGGGGTTAAAGAAAGTATTCAAAGTTTTGGTATGCTTTCCTTGTTGCATTTACAAAAATGTTTATTTATTCATTTCGCATCTTTTTGTATACCATCTTTCTACCAGTCAAGATGGTTTCCAGAGAACTGAGTGCATTAAGGTTAAACACTAGAAGAATAAAGTGCACATTACATAGAATATTTGGTATAACAGTTATTTAACATCAAACACTTTAGGGCTACCCTATTTACAACCAGTTATTAATCCTTGAATGGCTTAACAGGCTTAACTATTTACAAGGTGCAATAGGTTTGCAAAGAGGGGCGTTCAATGTTACATGTTTGCTCCATAAAACTCCAGGAACAGCAGAGTCTTTAATTTTTTGCAGAATTGATTGGTTAGCTGGATGGATCTTATTTGAGGTGGCAGCGAGTTCCACATGGTGGGAGTGTAAAGTGAGAAGGCACTACGGTTGGTTCTTTGGCTGTATGAGGGTTTGTCGGTGGGTATTTCAAGCATGTTGACTGTAGATTTTCTCCTGGGTCTATTGGAGTTGTTTGCTAGTAGTGGAGAGAGGCTCACAGCTGACTGTTTATTTAATATGTTGTGGGTGATTAGGATGATTTTGTATTTAATCCTGCTTGTGATGGGCAGCCAGTGTAGCTGTTTAAGTGAGTGGGATGTTGTGAGTTTGCTGAGATTTTGCCAAAATGGTTCTAACAAAAGTGTTTTGTGTTAGTTGTAGGGGATATAAGGTGCTCTTGGGAAGGCCCTGGTATATGGAGTTGCAGTAAACAAAAATTGGAATGATTACTGCTTGATAGACTCTGCGGAAGTTCATTGGGGAGAGGAGTTTGTAGGTTTTTTTAGTGTGCAGAGCATAAGATAGACAGACTTGGTAATATGGCTTATTTGTGGCTGAAAGTTGAGATCTTGGTCGAGTGCGATGCCCAGATACTTGATTCGGGTTTTGACTACGAGTGGTGTGTTGTTTATCATGATTGTGGGTGGAGGATTGAATTGCTTGCTTCTTGTGATGTGGAGCGCTTCTGTTTTGTTGTGATTTATTTTGGGATTGTGTTCCTTGAGCCATAGATGGATTGCTGAAAAGCAGTTGGAGATTGTGGTGTAGTTTGGCGAATTGGTGGAGAAAGGAGTGAAGATCATAATATCATCTGCATACTGTATATTAAGTAGTTGACTCCATGGTTTTTGATGATTTTGCAGAGAGGTTGTAAATAGATATTTAACAGTAGTGAGGAGATTATGGACCCTTGTAGTACTCCTTGGTGGAGAGAGAAAGGTGAGGATGTGAGGGTAGCAGATTTGATGTGTTGTATTCGGTTTGATAGGTAGGATTGGAACCATTTCAGTGAAATTCCTTGAATCCCTATATTATGGAATCTGTTTAGGAGGACTTGAAGTGAAACGGAGTCAAACGCAGCTGATATGTCCAAGAAGATGAGTATAAAGCCTTGCGTTATGATTTCAGTGCCTTTGATGAGGGTGTTTAATAGGGAAATCATGAGGGTTTCTACACCATGTTGAGGGTGGAAGCCGTGTTGGTGAGTATCAAAGGGGGAGTTTATGTCCAGATGATCCTGTAGCTGCTCCTGAACAACCTTTTCAATGATTTTAGTGATGAATGGGATACTGAAGATTGGCCTGTAGGAAGACGGGGTGACAGTATCTAGGTTTTGCTTCTTTAGGATAGGACAGATGGAGGACTGCTTGAGTGGGGGAGGAAGCTCCAGTTGATGATGTGTCTGGCCTCCATAGTTAGCTTGGAGGTGTTGAGCCATCAGGTGAGGGTTTATTGGTGGCTTTGTTTGTGTTAATATAGAGTTTTTATGAGTGAGTTAGTTATATTGAATAATTCTCTTGGTTTGTTGATAGAAGATTTGATAAACATAGAAACATAGAAACATGATGACAGAAAAAGACCACAAGGCCCATCTAGTCTGTCCTTCCATAACAACAACTACAACAGTCCACTTTTTACCTTTAGAGATCCTCTGTGTTGGTCCCATGCTTTTTTGAATTCAGTTACTGTCCTCATCTCTACCACCTCCACTGGGAGACTATTCCACGGATCCACTACTCTTTCCGTAAAGAAATATTTCCGCATATCACTCCTGAATCTATCTCCCTTCACCCTCATCCCATGTCCCCTCGTCGCAGAACTTGCTTTCAATTGAAAGAGGCTCTCTCCCTGAACATTTATGCCACGGAGGTATTTAAACATCTCAATCATATCACCTCTATCCCGCCTTTCCTCTAAGGTGTACATATTAAGATCCTTAAGTCTGTCCTCATATGCTTTATAATGAAGACTACTAATCATCTTAGTAGCAACCCTCTGCACCGACTCCATCCTGTTCACATCCTTTTGAAGGTGCGGTCTCCAGAATTGCACACCATACTCCAAATGAGGTCGCACCAAAGACTTATACAGAGGCATTATCACCTCCTTTTTTCTGCTAGCCATTCCTCTCCGTATGCACCCAAGCATCCGTCTAGCTTTTGCCGTCGCCTTTTCTACCTGTTTAGCTACTTTAAGATCATCGGACACAACTACGCCTAGGTCCCGCTCTTCTTTAGTGGACAAAAGTACTTCACCTCCTATGCTGTATTGCTCCCTTGGATTGCTGCAGCCCAAATGCATGACCTTACATTTTTTAACATTAAATCCCAGCTGCCAAATTCTAGACCATTCTTCAAGCTTAGCTAGATCCCTCCTCATGTTATCTACACCTTCCTGGGTGTCTACTTTATTGCAGATTTTGGTATCATCCGCAAAGAGGCAAACCTTACCCGACAGCCCTTCCGCTATATCACTAACAAAGATGTTAAAAAGAATCGGACCAAGGACAGATCCCTGGGGCACACCACTGGTAACATCCTTCTCCTCAGAGTGAGCTCCATTTACTTGTACTCTTTGTCGCCTCCCACCCAACCAATTTCTAACCCAAGCAGTAACTTTAGGGTCCATCCCTAGGGTGCTCAGTTTGTTTATAAGTCGCCTGTGAGGAACAGTGTCAAAGGCTTTACTGAAATCTAAATACACCACATCTAGAGCTCTCCCTCGGTCCAACTCCCTGGTCACCCAGTCAAAGAAATCAATCAGATTTGTCTGACAAGACCTGCCTCTGGTGAATCCATGCTGCCTTGGATCTTGTAATCCGCTGGACTCCAGAAACCTCACTATTTTCTCTTTCAACAGCGTTTCCATTAATTTACTCACCACTGAAGTTAAACTAACCGGCCTGTAGTTTTCAACCACATCCTTACTTCCGCTTTTGTGTAAAGGCACCACATGAGCCTCTCTCCAGTCCTTTGACACCACTCCCGACTCCAACGAGGCATTGAAAAGGTCAGTCAGTGGAGTTGCTAGAACGTCCCCAAGTTCCCTCAGTATTCTAGGGTGTATCCCATCCGGTCCCATCGCTTTGTCTACTTTAAGTTGAGCTAGTTTCTCACGAACACAGTCTTCTGAAAATTGTTCAAGATGTCCCTCGCTTCTGTTCTTATTTGTGGGTGTTTTCTGAGGTCCTGCTCCTGGTTCTTCATCTGTGAACACAGAACAAAAATATTTGTTAAGCAATTCCGCTTTATCCTTATCAGCTTCTACATATTCCCCCCCTGTACCCTTGAGTCTGACAATACCACTTTTGCCCTTCCTCTTCTCACTAATATATCTGAAAAATGTCTTATCTCCCCATTTTATTGCATTGGCTATTTCCTCCTCCTTTTGAATCTTTGCCTTCTTGACTACTTTGCTAGCTTCTCTAAGTTTTTCCAAATACAGATGCCTGTCTTCCTCTCTCTGTGATCTCTTGTATTTCATGAAGGCCTCCCTCTTTTTCTTCACTTTTTCAGCTACTTCCTTCGAAAACCATAGCGGTCTCCTGTTCCTTTTGCCTTTATTTACCATTTTAACAAAAAGGTTGGTTGCCTTTAAAATACCCCCTTTCAGTTTTGCCCACTGTTGTTCTACATCCCCCAGCTGTTCCCATCCCACTAATGACTCCCTGAGGTATCCCACTAATGACTCCCTGAGGTATTGGATAAGGTACAGTAGTATTCTTGTTTTGCTTTGTAGGTGCTGTCATTGTATTTATTTAGTTCCTTTAGGTAAAGTGCTTGTATTATGGTGTTGTTGGAGGCTCTCCATTTGCATTCCAGTTGATGTAATTTAGATTTCTGTTCTTTTAGATTTTTGGAGTACCAGGAGAATGTGTTTGGCCGTTTGCATTTATGGGTTGTAGGTGGTGCTTTGGTGACTGCTGAGTTATCATGGAGTTTATGTGGTCATCTGGAGAGAGTGAGTCTAGCATAGGAGTCAGTTTGCTGATAAAGACCTGGTTGTTAAATGGGAGGAACCTGCAAGAAAAGTTGGTGGATTCAGCTTGTTGTCTTGTGGTCTGTTGTTGGGTAAGTTCAAAGGTGATTTGATGATGATCGGACCAGTGGATTGGCGTTGTGCAGACAGAGGCTGTTGTGAGGTTGCTGCTGTTTGCTGGGGAGGTAGGGGTGAATATGAGGTTCAAAGTCCAACCTTTAATGTGAGTTGGGTTAGTGACTATTTGCGAGAATTGGAGCTCCTTTGTGGCCTCTGAAAATCCTGCAGCTTGCTGTTTAAATAGAAATACTAGGTTACAATCTCCTAGCAGGACAAATATTTGATGGGGATTAGAGCCATGTATTGTGTGCTAGACCCATGTAAAACAGGACTGGTTAAATTCATCCCCTGAGGAAAGTATTTAGATTTACTGTCATGCTTCCGAATAGGTCTTTATTGGAAGGCGAGGTTCTGAATGGATTTTGCCATTTGATAGTTCTTCCAACTTTGAAGTAATCAAGTTTGGATACTTCCATCAGTTTTAACTATAGATCAGTGGCTAATATTGCATTTTGGGCATAGCTTTTTGTAAAAAGTGGTGACTTTACAGCTGACTGACTTCTTTGAGTTTGTAGGAGGCCTGGATCCTTATCATTCCAGGTTTAGATCTGCTCCTAACATGGAATCGGTGCTAATAGCCATTCAGATGAAATGTTTTCTTTCAAAACAAGGGGGAAGACGTTATGCTATTGTGACTGGATTTATCTAGTGCATTTGAGAAGCTGGGTCATGGTAGTTTATTGGAGTGTTTTGAGGTATTAGGTGTGGGAGGCACCATGCTTAGATAGATTTCTTCTTTATCGGAGGAGAGAATGTTTTCAGTGCTTAGTGGAGGGGAAATAATCTGTAAAATGGTCAATGTGTTGTGGTTTTCTGCAGGGATCACCAATGTCACCCATCCCTTTTAACATCTATCTGCAACCTATGGGGAGGATGAGTTGTTCTCTTTGGTTAACTGGCTTTTTTTTATACTTATAATATACTGTTAAATATGCCATTTTAGCATACATTTGGTTTATCTATGGCTAGGTTAAATGATGCATTAGCAGTAACTGGACATTGGCTGCTGAAAAATATATTACTTTTAAATGTAGGAAGAACAGAGGCATTATGGTCAATGAGAAAAAGGATTGAATCCTCTCATGAGGCCTACAGATTGATGCCAGGGAAATAAGGTTCTTGCTAGAAGTAAAATATTTGGGTATCAGATTTGGCACAGATTTTCAGTCAGAGCTTCATGTAACTTTATCGGCAAAGAATGAGTTTCTGAAGTTATGTTTAGTCAGTCAGATGCAATCTTATTTGGCTAGGAATTTGCTTAGGCTGGTAGTTCAATCTCTTGTGATATCTCACTTAGACTGTATATGGGCCTTCCAAGGACTTATAAGTAGGCTCGAGGTGATTCAGAATTCAGTGGCTAGAGCGGTTTTTGAGTCCTCTGTTAAAAATATTACATTGTCTGCTAGTCCAAGCCCATATCTAGTTATTATGTTGACATTTCAAGCTCTTCATGTGTTAAATTGTGTTGGTACATTTCCAGCCAGGAATTACACCCTTCCCAAGCTTGTTTGCCACAAATGTCTTCAGCTGAAGTTATTCATTCTGACCAGCTGTCAGCAGCGGCTCTTAGATGGTGGAATGGATTACCAGAGTGATGTCAGAATATAGGATGGAAAATAATTATATGGCATTTAGACAGAAATAGGAGGTGGTGGATTAGAGAATTATGTCTTTTGCTTTATTTCTTTGTTTTTATGTAGTTTTTGATTTACATCCCTGAAGAAGTCTGTTTGGATGAAACACAATCGTGTAGGGTGAATTGAAATGGTTTGGTTTTCCTGTTATATCTACACTTAGAGTGCCGTTGAAGGTTTCTTCACTCCACTCTGGTTCTTGCTGCATGCGCTCTGGGACACATTTACCTGGGTATTGTAGGTTTCAGCACATGCCAAGTCTACAAATGCACTGTGATAAAAAGTACCACTTGCTAAGCATGCGGCCACACTAAAAATCCTGCAATGCCCGAGTGGCGTGGTTTGGGGCAAAGATTGGGAAGTTCTGAGGCAGGGCGTGCACGTTGTGGGTAATGCAGGCATTTTAGACGCATGCTTCCAGTGCAGGCTCACTTGCCACCTCAAACAGATTGCAAGAGGGGCATGAAACCCGTGCTGGCAACATGGAGACATGCCAGGCATGCCTCCATTTGATAGCTCAGGTACAGCGTAACTCCGTGCTCATTTTTAGGGCAGATCACAAGTCATCAGCACCAATCTTTGTAAACATGCCCCTCTGTGTGCATACGTCGGACTGTGCAATTTTATAAAAGTCCTTTTTGGCAGGTAAAACAGGCTTTACACAAGTAAACAGCTCTATAAAATCACCCCCTTAGAAGCATTAAAGTGGTTTGAAAAAGAACTAAACATTTCCGATGAACTAAAAGCACAGTGAAGACCCATTACATTTGGGCCTACTGTAGATATAATTTCAGTCTTATCAGGGCTGGCACCACCACTAGGCGAGCAAGGCGGTTGCCTATGGAACCAGCCCTCCAGGAGTGCCCATTGCTTCCTCTCTCTGGGGCCTGCAGCAGCAGCAATATACCCCAAATCATGATACAGCACTTACTAATACACTCTGGCACTGCACTATGGTTTTCTCCTCTTCCCATGTGCCATTTCCGCCCCCTCTGACGACGCTTTCGGTTTGCATTGCCACCGCTGCCAGTTCCAGAGAGGGACGGCAGTAGAGGCAAACGGGGCGGGGGACTATGGGGGCAGCAGGATGGAGGGCCCACCTAGAGCACCTACAATCTTTGCACCTGAGTCCTATAGAGCTATACTGAAATGTAATCATGCAGAAGCCATTTTGCCAATGGTATCTTGCTAACAAAGCAGACCCACACTTTCAGAGATACAAATTAGTCTTTTTTTCCCTAAATGATGAGAGAAAGGTCCCCATTGTTTTAAAGATTTCATTCATTTTGTACCCATGGCACAACTTTCTAGAAAACAGGAAGCAAAGCGTTGCCTTAGCTTGCCCGAGAGACCAGAACATGAAATAGTCTTTAATTTACACCTAATCAGCTGTAATGAAAGAATTATGAGGAGAGCTGCCGTAGCTTTATCAGGAGGAATGATCAGAGATTCTTCTGCATGATGAACTAGCGCATGGTGCCAGTAACTCTGTAGGGCACATTCTACTACAGTTAAAGATCTTTTTGCTCTTCCAGAATCTCATTTATATTCTTCTTAAAGCGCTAACACTTATTCTTGTTTTACCTAATTGTCATATGAGGTCTAAATCATTTTTTTATTGCACTCTGATTTAAAGTTGTTTTGAAGTTTGTGGTATTATTTCATTGTTTAATTTTAGTAGTTGTTGTTGTGTGCTGATTCCTGACAACCCTGCAGAGAGTTGGGATTATATCCTGGGTTTTCATGGCAAAGTGCATGCGAAAATAGATTGCCAGTAAATCCACAGCAGTTTCCCATCCAAGTACCAGCTTGTCCCAATCATTTTTAGCTTCCAGGATCAGGCTGATCGGACCCGCTGAGGGTGGCGTGGCCGTAGCCAATTCCTTTTTTAGACCACCTTTTTAAACTATACTCAAGGTGGAAATTACAGTGCTTAACATAACATAGGACTTGTAAACATGAACCATTTGAATCCTCACAATATGAAAACCTTGCGGCCGATATTCAGCAGACCTGCTAACCATGTGAATCGCGGCAACCGGAATATTCAGTGGCACCCATGCGGCTAGTGCCGCTGAATAGCCATGGGTGCTGCCGCTAGCCGGCAGGAGCAGAGTGGAAGCAGCACTTGGGAATAACCAGGCAATGGCAATAATCAGCCACTGTCCCATTATCCTTAAGCAGTGAAAGCTAGGCACCTTAAAGCCCGGCCTAACTTTCACCACAGAAGCGAACCGGGCAACAGTTGCGTACCCCTGCTGTTGGTTAACTTTGCCGCTATCTGGCTGACGGTATTCATTGCCGGTGGCTGGATATAGCCCTGACATTGAATATCTAGGTTTGAAATTCAGCAGCAACAGCTAGCTGCTTTATAAGAGCTACAGCCTCCGCCACTGAATATCCCCCCATTAAATATAGCATTGGAAAAGAGCTTCCACATTTTCTTAGTTACAAAATAAATAGCAAATCTGTTTTCTGCAGTGGATGCCTAACTTTGCATTGTTTTTCAGCATGAAAGCTACCGAGAGGTGACCATCTGGAATGGCCACTGTATATTTGTGATTTAACCAGGAGCAAGCTTGTCCCCGGGAGCTTCCTGTGAGTCTTAGAAACAGATTCCAAGGGGGAAATATCAACTTGCACAATGTTTCTTTCTTTCAAAATGTCAGGCGCTCAAAACAAGTTTCTTTTGAAAATGTGTGATTGAAAAGGCCACTTTCCTTTTCTCCTCTTTTCTTCCTCTGGCAGATCATTCATAAAAGCGTCCTAATATTTAGCTGAGCATGAATCTTGAAAACTGAGGAGAATCACATGAATAACTGAGCAGGAGAATCACTTTTTTCCCCAGCTTGCAAAAGAATTGAAGCTATCTGAAGGCAGCTATGGCATTTATGCTTTGGAAAATGGACGGCAAGCCTTCCTTTTGCTGGTTTCTTTTTTTGTGAGCTTGAATGTAAAAGCTCCCATTACTGCTTTAAGCATGACTTACTTTTAGGTTTAATCCAGCAGAAAAAAATGAATGCCTCTGACAGATGATGACTTGCAAATGTATGAAACACCCGCAGGCAACAAAACCCAAACTGGAGCTTTATTTGATAATAAGTAGGGCTGGATATAAGTTGGACAACATACAGTAGATACGCATGCAGGATTCTAGTTTCTTCCTTTATGTCTCACTTTCTGATCTCTTCTGTGGGTGCCAAAATCTTAAATTTGGCTCTAGCAATGAGCCAACTCTTAAAAAAAAAATAAAACATTATATATATATATATGTCCAGGGCCACAAGGAGCACTAGCAGGAATCAAACCCATCTATAAAACTATATGGGGTGTAGCTGCAAAAAACTTAGGCACATGGAAATATTCTCGTATGTAATCTGTGCAAAGTCATACTCCTGTTGTAGTTTGGGTGGAATAGGGTCTGGGCAGAGTTGTCGTATGCATGTATAAGATATGTGAGTACAGACGTGAGGGTAATTTTATAAAAGTGCACCTCCTTAAAACGCTTTTTAACGTGAATAAATTATGCCTGCTCTATTAAGATTAGTAGGCTCCTAGCATATTTGGCACAGAACATACCTGAAATTAAGCTGTGATCACTTGCACCATGAATGCGCCTACATTTTGCCTACCCAAACTCCACCCCTGGTCATGGCCACTGTGAAAGTATATGCCATGTGCACTTTTATGCTGTTTGGCATTTTAGAAGAGCTCATGGTACCACTTGCGCATGTGAAGGGGCTTTTTAGGAGAGAGATCTAAGAAGAATCTGGGATGTCCAGAGCAGAACGTCCAAAAACCGGGGTAGCAGCCGTGACTTCTAAAATTACTCCGTCTCCATTCTGAAAAATGAATGACCCAGTAACCGGTTCTGAAGAAGGGCTCCACACAGACAGCAAGGCTAAGTATGTGCATGGCTGTAAGCCATTTAACAAATGTGGACATCCCCGATGTGCCTGCCTACAGAAATGGGTACTTGGACGTCACAGCCTAGGTACATTAGAAGGGGGAGAGGGGGCATTTATATTGTGAAACTAGCACATTCTAATCTGCCATTTCAGATGCATAGACTTGTGGCAACAGGACAGTAATACATATACAGTATGTATTTATGGGCAGGTTTCTTCAGCCAGGAAATATTAACCATGGCAATGTAAATGCATTTTGCTCTTCCTCCTGGAATCATTGCAGGCATTAGATGAGTGATTTTTTGCACCTTATTCAGGGTCAGAAGCAGGTATAGGCATGGACGCCTCAACAACCAGGGCATGATGTGCTTGTGCCATTAGAAAATCTCACCATGAAGTGCAATCCCTTGCTCCACCCAGGCCACACCCCACCAAGCCTCTGTACTATATGGATGTTCTTGTGCCATTTACCCAGCTTTTTATGGATGTTCTTGTCCATTTACCCAGCTTTTTAAAATGGCTCTGGGACGTCTCCATGATTTGCACGTCTACATGCCCACTTTCAGACATCCAACTCATGAATAGAATTGCTAAAATACTCCCCATAATGACTAAAATGCCAACATTTACAAATGTTCTTAGCTCCTAAAAATACACATCTCCTTATAAAATTACTCTTATAGGGGGTCATTATGATCTGTGTTTAGCGGGGATATAAGTCCAGGGTGGACATACATTCCCCACTAAACACCCGGGTGCTATGCTGGCAAATAAGCCCCCCGTACATACAGCAGAAATGTGCTGGGAGCTCAGTACAAGGACGGGAGGGGGCAGATCTAGGGAAGAATGAGGGCAGGCCAGAGGCATGAACCTGACCCTGGACATAAAGAGCCAATTCCGGTGTCAACCTTGTATGTCCGGGGTCAGCCATCTATACTGGGAATTTATTCCACCTCGGAGGTGGAATAAGTACAGAGAAACAAAGAAGCTGGTACAAACACTGGCGGTCAACAAGCCTTTAATGGACCCCGACGTGTTTCAGCTTCCCAAGCCTTCCTCAAGGGGATGGTGCCTTAAAGAACAAAGTTGAAATATAAAATTACATAAATAAATAAATGAATAAATAACATAAGCATATGAATGATACATGAAATGGTGTAGACAATGTAATACATAAATAAATAAATAACACAATTAAAAATATAAAAATATCAAGGGCACATAAAAATATATCAAACAATATAATATCAGATAAAAACAGCATAGAAACATGAAGTGCTGACAGACATATCAAATTTG
The DNA here is from genome assembly GCA_033557465.1 of Ichthyophis bannanicus. Classification (NCBI taxonomy): domain Eukaryota; kingdom Metazoa; phylum Chordata; class Amphibia; order Gymnophiona; family Ichthyophiidae; genus Ichthyophis; species Ichthyophis bannanicus. The sequence continues at coordinate 216,069,674 of CM066040.1, forward strand.
ACAAGGAGAAAAAAGGCCAAAGCCAAATCGGGGGTTGGGCAAGAAGCCATTTAGTACAGTGCCAGCGATCAGGGCTCCGGCATGGAGTCGTGGTGCCATGGTGATGGAATGCCATTTATTTATTTATTTAGACAGTTTTGTATCCCGCCTTATCCTTCAATCAAAGCGGTCACAACAGAATTGGGGGATACATTTAACACGCGGGGATATGAGACACATACACTAATACTTACAGGGAACATGGGCAATGGAGGGTTAAGTGGCTTGCCCAAGACCACAAGAAGCATCTGCGGGACTAGAAACCCCAGTCCTTCCGGCCCAAGGTTGCTGTCCTCTAGTGGGATTTGAACCCCCGACCTTCCGGCCTGAAGTACCTTGCCCCAACCACTAGGCTACTCCTCCCTCCCTGGTAGCCATGGTACCACGGCTCCATGCAGGAGCCCAGGCTGAGCCAGCCAGGGAAGTACCTGGATGTGCAGGCTCGTTGCACCCGATTCTGATCCCATGGGGAAGTATAGCCCCCGGGATCTTAATCGGGTGCAAATCGGGCCTGCCCGAACGAAATTGGCCTCCATGTGTACATGCACAAATTTATGCCGCCTTTGAAGTAGGTGTGAATTTGTGTATGAAAATGTGTGTGCTACTTGGGCTAATTCTGGGTGCCTATTTTATAGAGGTGCCTAGGACGTTTTGTTGCCTCAACAAAACAGACTTTAATTTAACACTATTTTATAGAATAACCCCCTCTCCCCACCATATATGGATTATTTAAAGCACCATTTCATCTATTAGGTACCATGGAAAAAGCCACAAATTTCCACCTAGAAGAAGCAATTAAGAGTTGGAGACCACATGGATCCTCTTTAGAATTTTGTTCTACCTGTAGTAGGGGTCTATGTGGTCTAGAAATTACAAGTGTATCATCATCTTTGCATAATTATATTGATTCCACAAAAAGTATCACAAATTGTAAAATATCAAATAGTCCACCTGGTATACTGCATTTGCTTCGATGCTGCTTCTCACTTGGTTTAGTGGTGATATGAATGTGATCAGAAGTACATAAGCTTTTTGTGGCAGTCAAACTATGCTTTGGAAATCTGAATACTTATGTTGTGCTCTGTGCTGACAGCAAAATATTTAAAGTCCGTTTCCAACTGAGATTGCTGCTCTGCAGGCAGTCAAGGTTTTCAGAACCTTCCTAGGCTGCACTGAAATAGACACTGCAGAAAACCTTATTATTTAGTGCTATGATTGTTCATTGTTAGTTTTTTCATTTATGATTCATTTAAATGACGCTCTATTAATGCCTAATCCACACTGAAGTGTATTGCACGTGAGCAGGCACTGAGAGACATGCCAGGCTGCTCAGCGCCCTGATTATACTCACACATTACTGCTTTGGAGTTGTTTAAGCATTTTTGCTTCTGATGTGGGCTGGAGATATCCTTAGAGAGCACGGTATCCTGACTTCTCAACCAAAGCAGGTCACTTCCTGGAGAGAAATGTGGGTGGAAGATACTACAAGCTGCTCACGACAGCTAACAAATGAGAATCAGTTAGAAGGCACACTTTCTATTCCTTTTCTTAGGCTTTGATTCAGAAACATTCTCTTTCAAGACAATACCATTTACTAATCAGAGCAAAATATGGTTTGGCTGTCGAACATTGCTTATGGAGTTTGGATCCTATTCATTTCAAAGCATGTTAAGTGATTTAATTTAATTTGCTAATTTATATTACACCAATCTGGCATAGCTACACCAAGATGGTGTACAAAAACATAAAAACACAGAAATTGCAATTGAATATACTAAAATACTGCTCTGCTTACATTATATCCCCTTATTACCAAAACAGCACCAAGCAACAGATAACTAGAAAAAGAGAGGCAGCCACCCCTCATACCAACGACTTACTAAATACCAATTGAGCAGCCAGGTCTTCAAATATTTCTGACAGCTTGGATAGCTTTGCTCTTCCCTTGGAACCAAAGGAAGCTGATCCCAGAGAGCCGGGGCTATACATGAGAAGGTTCTTGACATGATTTGCACGTGCCTCATAGCCTTCAGTGATGGCACTGATAACTGTACTGCCTAGCTAAAGCACAAGGCATAACCCAGCTCATAGAATCTAACTTGTCTCTTAAGTAAGAATGATCAAGGCCCCATGTAGCTTTAAAGGCCAAAGCAATGATCTTAATTAAGCCCTGGCTGTGCTGTCACTAGCAGCCAATGTAGCTCCTTCAGAAGAAGAGTGATACTCTCCTTGCATGATTTCCCAAGGACTATATGAGCTGCCATATTCTGCAACAGCTTTAGTCTGCAGTTGGCCTATCAGGCAATGTTACATATATACTGTTGCAATATTCCAAGTGGGAGAACATTAATGCGAATGCCACCCTTAAGACATTTTCCTCTAGACAGCACATATCAGCTTAATTATCCTTCACTTGCAGAAACCTCTATTTACAAGACCATTCACATATCTTTCTATGTCGAGCGAAGCGTTTAAAAGAACATCCAATTGCTAAGGGGTTCTTTTACTAAGTTGCAGAACCATTACTGTTGTTTTTAGAGCACACTGTGAGTACGCTGGCATGATAGCTAGCATGTGTTATTTCATGCACTAAATGCATGCCTTGGAATGGGGCGGAATCAGGGTGGACGGTGGCTGTGCTGGTGGTGATAGCTAGCATGTGGGATCACACTGTGTGCTAGCTGTCACAACCTCCAATAACGCAGTTGCATCTAACCTCACTTCAAAATGTGGCATTAAGTGCTTCCGCAGCCTTGTAGTGTGGCCATTGACCACTCAAAAACAAAAGCAGTTGTGCTGCATTGGCACCTCTTCTCCCCACAAGTTATGATTGGCACCCCTCTGATGTTAAGCCCACCAAGAAACACGCCCACCAGACAAAGCCTCCTCCCCAATCTGTGTCCCCCCCCCCCCCCGGGTACCCCTTTTAGTACCAAGTACCATTCCCATCAGAAAGTCACTCAGTACACTGGTCAACAAATCTTTACAAAAGTCATGTTACTGAAATAAAAATAGTCATTTCTTATCAATTTGTATATGCTGAACACGAATATGACAGTGAAATTGCAAAGTTGGCTCTAGTTTTTTTGTAATCTACAAGAAATAATGTTTACATCACGAAATGCATGTCAATAGTAAATATAAGAGGCCTTCGGTTAATACCTGTAAAAAACCAAGTCATAGACTACTTCTTAGATTTTGTCACCTGTCTCTTGTATAGCTGTTCGGGAGCTTCTCGGGGGAGTGTCCAGCAGTAGTCAGCCAGCATTGTAGTGGAGCATTTTCCCTGCCTGGTATCTTTGCTCCATTGTTGCGATATCCTGGTGAAAACATTTGCCCTGTTCATCACTAACCATACCACAGTTGTCAGGAAAGAAATCGAGATGGGAATCAAGGAAATGGATCTTTAGAGACATATTGCAGCCAAGTTTCTGATACTGCATCAGCATGTCTTCTACTAGTTCCTTGTAGTTTTCTGCCCTAACATTCCCGAGAACGTTTGTTGACACTAGGCGAAAAGCATTCCATGCTTGTTTCTCATCACCCTGCAGCAAGTTGTTGAACCGGTCATCTTTGAAGAGCTCTTGAATCTGAGGACCCACAAAATCTCCCTCTTTAATCTTTGTTTCGCTGAGTCGAGGGGATTTTTCATGCAGGTATCGGAAAGCTGGCGAAGTGCGGTCCATGGCTTTCACAAAGCTTTTCATTAAACCTAGTTTGATGTGAATGGGTGGTAGCAGGATTTTGTGAGCCTCAACCAGAGCTGGGTGCTGGATATTCTTCTCTCCAACTGTTACATTTTGTCTGCAATTCCATTCCTTCCGCAAGTAGTGCCGATCCCTTGCTGGGCTATCCCACTCACATAAGAAACACATATATTTTATATATCCCTGCTGCAGTCCCATTAAAAGGGCAACTACCTTCAAGTCACCACAGAGGTGCCAGCTGTACTTGTTATAGTTAATGGAAGTCAGTAGATGCTTTAAGTTATCGTATGTCTCTTTCATGTGGACGGCATGCGCTACTGGAATAGATGGAAGACGGTTTCCATTGTTCAAAAGCACAGCCTTCAGACTCAGTTTCGAAGAGTCTATAAATAGTCTCCAGTCAAGTGGGTCATGAGTGATTTTTAAGGCTTTCAATATCGGAACAGAATACCAGATTACTTTCCTTTCCGACTGCGTATAGTACACTGCTGACGTCAGATGGCTTCAGCAGCCGTCTGGCAGTAGTATTGCATTGCATCAGAAAATGATGCAATCAACTCTGGATGATGTGTGCATGCTGGTATTATGCAATGTGATGCAATATTACATCATTCAAGGCTTATTTGGGATGTTGTTGATGTCCTACTGGATAAATTTGCATGGTGAAACGTCAAAAATGAACTACATGCCATATCTTCAAAACGAGAGCCAATAAAATGTTTTTAATGTTATATTCGTGTTCAGCTCACCAAGATACTACAGATTAGGGCCTTTTAAAGTCAGTAACAATTTCAATGTTGACCAGTGTCCTGAAGACTCCACCCTCCCGATCACCACCCCCTGGCAGACAGAGCAGGACAGGAGGGGGACGACTCCTGCCCCATTCCCACTCAGACCAACAGGAAGCCAACAGGGAGGTTTGGGTATGGGGGAGTATCCAGGGTTGGGACTTTTGGGGGGGGGCAATGATTTAGGATGTGGGGTCTTGGGGGAGACTTAAGTACTGAGTTGCTTTCTGATGGAGTTGGTATTGAAGAGGGGATGCACAGTGTAGAGGGTCAGATCAGGGGGAGGCTTGAATTAGTGGGGGATGTTTGTTGGTGGACCTTACATTGGGGGAGGGGATTGGTTTGGGAGGTCAATTCGGACTTGGGGAGGCTGGAACATTGCAGCCACAGCCATTTCTTTCTTGCCTTATTTTTGATTGCCAGGTCCGCGTTCCATGCCTTGACAGGTTACATGGGTGATCCCGTGCTATTTGCTGAGTCAGGGAACATGGACCCATGAAGTAAGTGTCTGCCCTGTGCATTCAATTCAGGGCGGATACTGGACATGTCCCCTATCATTTACTTCACAGGCTTTCACTTACTGCACTTTAACTTTCGCAGTTAAAGTGCAAACACTTAGGGGTATTTTACTAAACTGCGGTAATGTCATTCGCGTTAGTTTCCGCGGTAAAGGTACAGATGCCCATATAAAGGCGTGGGCGGGGCATCAGTATGGCAAGCCATCAGGTAACGCACCTTATAAGGCGCGTTATAAGGCATGTTATAAGGCACGTTACAAGGCACCTTTATTAGGTACAGTACAAGGCACGTTATAAGGCACAATACAAGGCACGTTATAAGGCATGTTATAAGGCACAGTACAAGGCACGTTACAAGGCACCTTATTAGGCACAGTACAAGGCACATTATAAGGCACCTTATTAGGCACAGCAAGCAATCACTTCCACCCATTCTTTTCTGCCCTAGACTAATGGAATATTGCAAAACATGGAGGACATAGCTAATTTAAAAGAACAAAATCCCCTCCTCTTAACCAGGTTTCCATTATTCACAGGTTGAAATGAATGTCTCAAATAATAATCGAAGAAAAAAATGGAAATTTCATTCACCACTGATCTAACATTAACCAAAGCAATACCAAAATTCTTTAATGAGAACTTTATCAACTTGTTGCTCTACACAGAGGTGTTAAATGTCATGAAGGGCAGTTTTTCACCAACTGTACCCCATGACATGCGATTATTGTACCTGTCTAACACAGTTTAAGTTATTCAGAGATTTTAGACCAGCTTTTGTGATGATTATACCATATCAGTTTACCAAGGGGATATAGGCATAATTTGGAATATAAGGGCCTTTCTTCCAGTTTATGGAAACCCTAAAACCATATTACTCATATATAAGGGAAGGTGTAGCTACCACAACTTATGAAAAAATGAAATCTCCCCAAATGACTGACAAAACTTGCCAAATAAATTCTGCCATAATCCCTGAGAGATCTGACTCCCTTTGTGTCTCCATAGAAGGCTTCCCAAGGGGCAACCTCATTGGACTCGCCCCTTTGGCTGTTGCCAGCTAGCTGCTGCCAACATCTATCCCTGCTTTTTTCCACCACCCCTGGTGCTGTCAATGTGCCATGGGCAAAGAAGAAGGCAGGAATCTGGGTCAGCTGTGATGAACTAGGTTCGAATGGCCTACTAATCAGGTTTGAGCCAGGTAAAGTGCACTGTGCTAAAAATGACTGATTATGCTGGAGAAGTGTTGTTGTATCAAATGTATTGCTTCATATTGGCAACTTGGAAAAAATTGATATTTTGCAAATTGTGATACCTTTTCTTGCATCAATATAATAATTATGCAAAGGTGATGATATGCATGAGTTTTCTAGATGACATATCTCCCTTCTACAAATAGAACAGAATTCTGAAGAAGGGGATCTATGTTGTGTCATAAACTCATATACAATTTCTTTTGGGAACGTTTAGCTTGACAGTAATTGTTGCATATGATATTCCGCCCATAGCTAAACATCACTCTCAAGTACCAGTGGATTTCCTTACCTGTCCTTCCCAGTCTCCCTTTTGAAGAGCTCATCAAACTGCAGCATTTTCTGACGTGTGATCATGTGCACTTTTAACTGAGGTAATATCTGATTCATCAACTGCAGATTATTATAAACCAAACCTTTTCCATCTCTTCGCATATAGCTGCTGGGACCCCAAAAGATAAACACAGTACTTTGGCTCACATTTAACAGTTCATTGCGATTTCTGAGAATCCGCTGAATACTGGAGTGTGCAATGACCCGGAGGCTAGTTTTGTTGCCCACATCTTTTCCATAACCTCTTGTGGGTGCATCATTCATTCGTATTACACACTCAGTCTGGTCGATTGTACCACCTAGTTTGCTTCCCAGCAGATGTCCGGAGCTTGTTACCAGTGCACAGTCCTTACAGTGCATTTTCAGAGGCTGCAAAATAGAAACAAACACCTTTATGTTAGCTTCAGGCGGTTTGTCATCTTAGAGAAAGCCAGTTACTAGTCAAAGATTAATCATCAAAACTAAAAAGGGAGCTGAAAACAGCCCATTAGGCGGAAATGATGCTTCATTAGTACCTGAATCTCTTTTTCCATTGCAAAATGTGTGGCTCTTATAATTTTTTTTTTGCAATTTCATTTTTTAAAACAAATTTTCTTCAGTAAGAACAGCAGATACATGGTGATACATTTAAAGAAGACTAAATGAGAGGTTAGATGTGATTGGAATCTCAGAGACATGGTAGAAGGAGGATAACCAGTGGGACACTGTGATACCTGGGTACAAACTATATTGTAATGATAGAACTGATCAAATTGGTGGAGGGGTTGAGCTTCCATGTATGAAGGAGAAGGTGATGGCAGTGGGGGTGTACTATTGACCACCTGGCCAGAATGAACAAATGGATGATGAAATGCTCAAAGAAATCAAGGAAGCTAACAAAAGTCACAGCACAGTAATAATAATAGGTGATTTCAATTACTCCGGTATCGACTGGGTCAGTGTCACGGCAGGACATGCTAGGGAGATAAAGTTCCTAGACGAAATAAATGACTGCTTCTTGGAGCAGCTGATTCATGAACCAACCAGAGAGGAAGCCATATTGGACTTAGTCCTTAGTGGAACACCAGATCTGGTGCAAGAAATAAGGGTGTTGGGGCCACTTGGCAATAGTGATCATAGCATGATCGCGTTTGATTTATTTAGTGGAAGAGGGATAGTAAGAAAATCCACAGTATTATCTTTTAACTTTCAAAAGGGAGATTTGTTTGAACGGAACAAGGAGAAACAGAATGGTTTAAAATAAGCAAAGGTGTAAGACAAGGCTGCATACTTTCCCCCTACCTGTTTAATTTATATGCAGAACAAATCATCAGAGAAGCAGGATTGTATGAAGACAACAGAGGTGTGAAGATTGGTGGAAGACTCATCAACAACCTTCGCTATGCTGATGATACTACATTAGTGGCTGAAAGTGATGATCTGAAACATTTGCTTCTCACAATCAAAGAACATAGTCTCAAAATGGGTCTGCACTTTAATGTAAAGAAGACAAAGATCATGACAACTGGCATAATCAACAGGTTCATCGTTGAAGGAGAAGAAATTGAAATTGTGAACAACTTTAACCTACTTAGATCAACTATCAATAAAGAAGCAACAAGCAGTCAAGAAATCAAACGACACATTGCTCTTGGCAGAATGGTTATGAAAGACCTGAATAAGATTCTCAAGAGCAGAGATGTCTCTCTCCATACAAAGATTTGACTTGTTCAAGCCTTGGTATTTTCAGTAACATCATATGGATGTGAAAGCTGGACAGTGAAAAAGACAGACAGGAAGAAAATTGATGCCTTTGAATTATGGTGCTTGCGGCGAATACTGTGTATACCATGGACTGCCCGAAGAACAAACCAGTCAGTACTAGAGGAGATCAAACCTAAGCTTTCTTTAGAAGCTCAGATGACAAGACTTCGACTTTCATACTTTGGACACATCATGCGAAGAGAGAGATCATTAGAGAAAGACATCATGCTTGGCAAGATAGAATGTCAACGCAAAAGAGGAAGGCCAGCAATGAGATGGATCGATACAATAACAGCAGCTACGGGTACCAGTCTGTCAACAATAAGCCGTCTGACTGAAGACCGAACACAATTTAGGATAGCTCTCCAGAGGGTCGCCATGAGTCGACTCCGACTCGACGGCACTTAACAACAACAAGAAAAGTGGAAGAAAGTCCAAAAAACTGCCAGCATGGTTTAAAGTTGAGGTCAGAGAGGCTGTTGCTGCCAAAAAAGCATCTTCAGGAAATGGAAAAAAGAGCCAAACAACGAAAACTGGAAACAGCACAAGCACTGGCAAGTTAAATGCAAAGCATTGATAAGGCAGGCAAAGCGAGAATTTGAGAAGAAACAGAAGCAAAAACACGAAATAAAGACCTTTTCAAGTACATTCATAGTAAAAAGCCCGTGAGAGAGTCAATTGGACCATTAGATGATAGAGGGGTAAAAGGGGCAGTAAGAGGAGACAAGGCTATAGCAGAGAGACTGAATGAATTTTTTGCTTCGGTCTTTACTGAGGAAGATGTAGGGATGTTACCCAAGACTGAAGTTGTATGTAAAGGTGATACTGCAGAGGAACTGAGAGAAATATCGCTACACCGGGAAGATGTATTACAACTATTTGATAAACTGAATAGTAGCAAATCATCTGAACCAGATGGTATACATCCAAGGGTGTTGAAAGAACTGAAATATGAGATTGCAGACCTGCTTTTAGTAATCTGTGAACTTTCATTAAAATGATCTGTAATATCTGAAGATTGGAGGATCGCCAATGTAACGCCAATTTTTAAAAAGGGTTCCAGGGGTGATCCGGGAAACTACAGACCAGTGAGCCTGACGTCAGTACCAGGAAAAATGGTAGAAACCATCATAAAGAACAAAATTGCTCAGCATGTAGATAGTCATGGCCTAATGGGAGACAGCCAATATGGCTTTAGACGAGGAAGATCTTGTCTTACTAATCTGTTATGTTTTTTTGAAGGTGTGAATAAACAGGTAGACAAAGGTGAGTCTGTTGATATAGTGCAGGAGGATCTGGATAAATTGGAAGACTGGGCAGACAAATGGCAGATGAAATTTAAGGTGGACAAGTGCAAAGTTATGCACCTAGGAAAGAACAACCCACACTATGTTTACACGATGCAAGGTTCCACATTGGGTACCACCACCCAAGGAAAAGATTTAGGCGTCATCGTGGATAACATGTTAAAAACCTCCACCCAGTGTGCAGCGGTGGCCAAGAAAGGAAATAGAATGCTAGGTATCATAAGGAAAGGAATGGAAAATAAAACAAAGGATATTATAATGCCTCTGTATCGTTCCATGGTATGACCGCACCTTGAATATTGTGTGCAGTTCTGGTCGCCGTATCTTAAAAAGGATATAGCATTATTAGAAAAGGTAGAGAGAAGAGTCACCAAAATGGTAAATGGGATGGAAGGCTACTCCTATGAAGAGAGGCTGCAAAGGTTAGGGCTCTTCAACCTGGAAAAGAGACGGCTGAGGGGAGATATGATAGAGGTCTATAAATTAATGAATGGAGTGGAACGGGTAAACATGGATTGATTGAATATAGAAAGACTAGGGGACATGCAATGAAGCTACAGGGTGAACTATTTAAGGCAAATAAGAGAAAATATTTTTTCACTCAATGTGTAATCAAACTCTGGAATTTGTTACCGGAGGATGTAGTAAAGGCTGTTAGTGTAGTTGGATTTAAAAAAGGTTTGGACAAGTTCCTGGAGTAAAGGTCCATAAACCATTATTAAAAAGGGACCCAGGATATCAATGCTTGAGCCAATACAAGCATTGTGGAACCTGTGTCTCTTGGGGATACTGCTAGGTACGTATGACCTAGATTGGCCACTGTTGGAAACAGGATACTGGGCTTGATGGACCTTGGTCTGACCCAGTATGGCATATCTTATGTTCTTATGCTATGTAAGATCAATCTATGTATACAATGTTTCTTAACCCTGACCCCTCTACCAACCCCATACTCTGCCATTTATTCCCCCTTACCTCTGACACAACACCGGTTTCCTCTGTCTGAATGTTTGCAAACCCTATGCATACAGGGTTATCCCCTTACTAGGGCACCCTCCCCACACCTTACCCATCTCTCACCCTGCACGCCCAACATTTCTTACTCTGTCTCCCCCAAGCCACACCATGCCATGTTCCCACAATCAACATTAATACATAAGTATGTTCTACACCAAATCTTATGCATCAGACATAAAGCAATCAGAAAAATATAATCATAATGTAGTCAGAGGTCAATCAGGTACCCTCCCCTGCTGCAACTAAAGACAGGGCAAGAGCCCACTCTATACTGCCCCAGTCCCTTCCCCCCCATACTCCCCCTTTCTAATCCCACTCCCCCTTACTGAGCTGCCCAACGTTTCTGCCACTCATAGAATCTCCAAACCTTCTGAAAGCTCAAACGTCTATGACTCTGAATGTCTGTCAATTCGCACATCCTATAAATGTAGTCCAAACATGCCATTATTCTGCTGGCTTCCAAATGGGCACAACTTTTCTATTCTCTTGCAATTTCCATTCTTGCCACCAGGGAGACAAATTTCTCTGCCCCTCTCCCCTCCCCATACATTCAGTAACATGCATAGTGGGGTCATTTCTACTTTCCATCCCACCATTTCCTTGATTACATCTCGAATCCATTCTCAGCAACGCTTCACTATGGGACAATGCCACCACTTATGCATATAGTCCCCTATAGCTCCACAACCCTGCCAGCATAGGGGTCCCAGCTCCCTCCGCATATTACTAAGTCTACTAGGTGTCATATACATTTGATACATCATCTTATACCCTTCCTCCTGTACTGCCATAGCTACCGATGGTATTTGAACATTTGCATGTATGGTTGACCAGAGCCTCTCATCCCACTCCCCCCTCTATAACCCTTTCCAGGCCTCCATGTACTTTTCCTTCAACCTATTAGTCTCTTTCCCTTATATAATTTAGAAATCACAACTTTCAAAGCACCACCAGAATGATATAATTTCTCAAAGGTGGTCTCAACCTCTCCCAATTTTCCTTTAAGCGCCTTTTGGGAAAGAAAATGCATAGCCTGCATATATTGTAGGTCCCCCTCTCCCAGCCCAAAATCCACCTGTAAATCATCAAAGGTCTTTAAGTGGCCTCCCTCCTTGATCACCTGCCCCCACCTTACCAGCTCCTTCTCGGCCCACCTCCAGAACTATACCGAAACCTGTCCTGGCAGGAACTCCTTGTATACTTGTATCCATTGCATCCTAATCCCAGTTCCCTTCCCCACCCATTGCGCCCACTCTTTCCTCCACACCTTCAGTGTTTGGGTCATAAATGGTGACCTACCGTCCCTCTAGAAGGCTGCATGTCTCCCCTCCCACAAAATATCAGCCAAATGCCACCCCCCTCTAACTCCCGTTCTATTTATCCCCATTGTGGTTCGGATTCCCCCTCCCGCCAGCCCAATATCGTCCATAAATGAGCCACTTTATAGTACCTGGCAAGGTCTGGGATCTCCAGCCCCCCTTCTGCCCAGCCCCTATATAAGACTCTCATCTTCACCCTAGGTAGGTGTGTACACCAAATAAAGGAGAGATGTGGCTTTGCAACATGTGAATTATCTTGGCAGGCACCTCAGTGGGTAGGGTGAGAAATAAACAGTATCCTGGGCACCGCATTCATTTTTACTATTGCTATCCTGCTCATCCACAAGAAGCATGGACAGTCCCACCTCCAGAGATCTTCGAGCAACTCTCAGACCAATGGTTCATAATTAAGTTGCACAAGATCTCTCCAGTCCCATCCTACCTTTACGCCCAAATATTTTATAGCCATCTTAGCCCACTCAAAATGGAATGCGTCCCAAAAATGACACTCTAACCCTGGTTCCAGTTCCAGTTTCAAAATCTCTGACATCCCCATGTTCATTTTGTACCTAAAAACCTGGCTGTTCTGCTTTATCTCTGCCAATAAATTCAGCAAGGAGGTGAGCGGATAGCTAACGGTAAAAATCACATCTTTGATGAATAGGGAAATTTTTTATTCCCACCCTCCTCCCTTAAGTCCCTTTACATTAAGTTGCCTCCACACCTCATCTGCCATGGGTTCAATTACCAAGATGAATAGTAATGGAGGCAGGGGACATTCCTGCCTGGTTCCCCACTCTAAAAGGAATTCTTTGGAATAATACCCATTATTACATATGTGTTCCTGCGGGCCAGAGTACATAGCACGTATCCAACCACAAAAATTGTCCCCTTATCCCCAGTCGATGAAGTACTTCAAGCATAAAGGTCAACTCCGCTTTATCAAAAGCCTTTTCAGTGTCTATGGCTAGGAGCAGAGATGGGACCCTATCCCTCCTAGCTACCCAGGCCAAACTTAAAAGCTTGTTAATGTTGTCACTAGCCTTTCTCTCAGGAATTTATTTATTTAATTATTTAACAGCTTTTTCATACTGCTTTATCCTTCGATCAAAGTGGTTTATATTAAAACAGAACAATTACAATGAACAGGAGAGTCAACTTGGTCTAACTTTGAAATATGAAAAAAGGAGGAACTATGTACAATATTATACATGGGAATGTGAAGCAGTGGAGGATGGGGTGTTTAAATGGGGGGGGGGGGGAGAGGAGGGAGCAGATGAACCCCGTTTGGTCATCCACCACCAACTGCGGGAGATATTTCTGCAACCTAGTCGCAAGGATTTTGACCAAAAGTTGGTATCCAGATTTTTTAGAGATATAGGCCTGTAGGAACTGCAGATCCCTACATCCTTTATTTATTTTATTTATTTACATTCTCTTATATACCGCGCTATTCTGCATCAGTGCGGTTTACATTGAACAAACTGAAATTACATTGAACAGGGCATTATAACTTGGAGATAACTATTTTACAGGGAACATGGGCTATGGAGGGTTAAGTGGCTTGCCCAAGACCACAAGGAGCACCTGGCTGTTGAGAGGGACTTGAAGTGGGGTCCAGGGCTCTTTGAAAGGGTTAATACGGAGAATTGTTTGTGAAAAATGGGAGAGAATGCTTGAGCTGAAAAATGTCTGCGCTTTGACCTGTAACATGTAGTGTCTAGTTTGACCTATAACATATAGATAAACAAAGCCTATAACATATAGATAAACAAAGCCTGTTTCTTCCCCCCCCGTCTCGCGCTCACCTCGAACAGACACGGCATGCTGCCTTCTTCTTCTTGGGTCCTTCACTCTGGAATTCTCTACCTTCTTCACTCCGTTTGGATTCTTCTTACCAACAATTCAAGACTCAGCTCAAAACCTACCTGTTTCAACAGGCTTATGACCTTCCCTCCCAATAGTTTTGTTCTTTTGTCTTTGTCTGATTATGTCTCATTTGTTTGTTTGGTCTGTCTTTTGTTTGATGTGTTTTGTGACCTCTTTGGTCCATCTTTTCTCTATTTTATTGGATTTCTTTTCTGTTTTTAATGCTTTTATTTATATTATTTTATTGTAAACTGCCCTTACGTTTCGACAAGGGCGGTATATTAAATGTAATTAAAGATAAAGATAAAGATAGAGCTGAATTTGTACCATGTAACAGTTTTTCCTAATAAAATAAGTACTCTGGCCTAGCTAGGTTGAGGGATTACAAGACACTGCTCAAGTTTGCAGGCCTGAGTCTCTGAGACACTGACTGATTGCGGGGCACTGAGAGAGACACTGTCTGATGACTTATTGGGGGGTCACTGAGAGATAGACTGGCGACTGGCTGATGGGTAGGGGGCACTGAGAGAGAGACATTGGATAATGGTCATGGGGGTGCAATGAGAGACAGAGGTTATGAGAGAGAGAGATTGGTTAATGGCTGTGGGGAGAGGTTATGGGAGAGGGAGACACTGGCTGATGGCTGTGGGGGGAGGTTATGAGAGAGAGAGCGAGATAATCTGATGGCTGTGGGGTGAGTTTGTGAGAGACTGGTTAATAGCTATCAGGAAGGTTATGAGAGGGAGAGAGAGCTATTGGCTGATGGCTGTGGTGGGAAACTATGGGCAATATTTTTTCTACATGCATTACCATGCCATAGTGATATGTGAAACAGAAGGGCTCTCAAGACTCTTCTGTTCACAGAGGCCTATAAACAAGTATCATAAGTTGCCATGCACTAGATACCACCGCAAATGGCCCTCCGCTACCCACACCCAAATGAGAACTATAAGCAGATAGCCTGTACGTATGTATGCCTTACTCCCCCTCCTGTTAAATATACACCTACTTGTGTTGTTGACCACTTTGATTGAAGGATAAGGTGGTATACAAAACTGTCTAAATAAATACATAAATAAATAAATAAAAAAGGAAGTTGCCTCGGGTGCTGACAACATACTCATTGGAGTTGGTGGGAAGGGGAAGGAGGAGAAAAGTTGTCTTTTGTTGACACTGTGTAATGGCATGATAAGGACCTGATTTATTAAGCTTTCTTACCCATAGAAAATATGAAAACAGTAAATCAGACCCTTAAAATGGCGCTGCAGTACACCTTTTGTCGGGGTAGGGTGGCATTGTGACCACGATCAAGTAATAGAGGATCACTAAGCAGAATGAATAGCTAAATATTTAAAAATTAAATAATGTGCAAAGAGCTATTAGCTATTGCAAAGGACTTTTACATCCCCAGAACTACTATAAAGCACATTTCTACTTTCACATGCATCAGTTGCTGTAATCCAGAGGGGCCTAATGATATGGGTAAAAATATTCATGCTTTAATGAGCATCATTCCTTATTGCGGTATTTACACGTATTTTCCTTTAAGCACTTGCATGCCATTTTGATGAATTAGCTACCAGGAGGCTTTAAGGTGAACAAGTGGGTCTGGCTTCATGCTTGGGAAAACAAGATGAAGTGCTAATGAGGTTAAAAGAAATACAGTCAACACCAGTAGTAACTCGAATGAGTCTGAATATCACCCAGCACAACGTTTTAACCTGAAACAGTCTTTCTAAACTCCTTGACTACTGAGCTGCAATGTGTTTCTTTTGAATATCTGCCAAAGAATTGGTCTATTTTCACCATAACCATAGAAGCCCCTTTAAGTTTACACTCACACAGATCTCATGGTCAGGCCAATATAATAACTGCCTTAGAAGAAGTTGCCTGTATCAAATGTAGTCATTATTCACCCCTTTCCTCCCCGTTTTGAAAAACAGGATGAAATGTTTTGATCTACTTAAGGATAAGCAATTAGCTTTTTAAGTTCCTGCACCATGGTTCAGAGTGTACTGGTAGTATAGATCGGAGGCAAGGGCTTTGTATTTAATTAACAAAAGGAAATGCTGCTTCTTTAGATGAAAAAAAGTTATTAGATGAGGAACTAACTGTTTTCATAATAAAGAAACACCCAATGCTTGTTACCAGACTGGCAAACTGTAGAATGATAATGTAGCAAAGCAATAATTATTTGTTGGAATTCATTAAAACTCTTTGGATAAAGATATGTGATAGCCGTGTTAGTCCATTATAAGAGTAGTTAAATAAAAAGAGAAACAAAAAGGACTAACATTAAATTTGTAGGCTAGTATGATGGGGTAAATAGGAGGTTATCGTCCCTCTCCAAAGGGATTGCCAGCAGTCCACCTTAAAAGGGTCTACAGCTCAGAACTCATACTGAACTATGCTACCAGATATCCGGAGGCCATCGCTCTGAGAAATATAAAAACCACTAGGACTGTGAATGCCCTCTGGGAAGTTTTTTTTTAGGTGGGAATGCTCAGTGAAATCTCCACAGATCAAGGAACACCCTTTGTATCCAGGGTGATGAAGCAATTGTGTGCCTTGGTGAAGGTTAAGATACTGTGAACATCAGTATATCACCCACAAACAGATGGCCTCGTCGAAAGATTCGATAAAACTTTTGAAGCAGATGTTAAAAAAGTTTGTGCAGAAGGGCGGGAAGAATTGGGACCTTCTCCTACCCTACTTGATGTTTGCCATCCATGAGGTGCCTCAGAGTTCTACAGGGTTTTCGCCTTTTGAATTGTTCTTCAGAAGACAGCCAAGAGACATGGTGAGGGAAACCTAGGAAGAAGAACCTCTCCTGGGTGTAATCTGATGGAGAAAGTCATACAAATAGTTTATAGTTTATTTTGACTCGATATAAAGCTCATTGTGGGGAATACAGAGTGGTTTACAACTAGTATTTTTTAAAAGGCTGAAAAGAATGCCATTGAGTGGACAGAAAGGGAGAGAGATGACACAGGAGGGAAGGGGAGGAAGGAGGACAATGTGGCAAGAGTACCGCACGACTGTAGCCAACGAAGAATAAACATATACACAAAGAACGCGGACAACGCAGCCCCCTGGGATGAGTAGAGGTCAAAGACCTGCTCAAAGAGATGCATTTTTAAAAGGGCTTTGAACTTATTAAAGGACCAGCTGAAGAGAGATGGCCAGACTCAGTCTGGGAAAAGCCCAAGCTGAACAGGCCAAAGGCTACAATCGAGCAGCCATGCACTGCACCTTCCAACCAGGCGAGAGAGAACACTGCGCAAGCGTTGAGGTTAACCGACAAGCAAAGTGATAATCACCGGTGGAATGTGGGCAGCTAATTGACTATGTAGAGTAAGAAAAATGTGAGAATGTTGGACGTGAAAGATCGAGTGATCCCCTGATGAAATCATTGCGGTGAAACGCATGAATGGTACCTGGGACGAGCGTTGGGATCCTATAACAGTCCATACCAGTGGGTTATTTCAGGCAGACAAGATAAGTAAAGTCTGAAGTACTTCTAAGAACGATTGAAACTTGAGTATTATAACTTGAGCATTATAACTGCACTGGGTTCCTGGAGGTCGTTGATGCGAACGGGCAATCTGCTTTGAAAAAGACGAAAGTCTCTGTGGCAGAGCCGTACTAGTCTAAGACCTCTTTAGTTTAAAACTTATTATGAATTTTCTGTATTATACAAAGATGAGAAAAATTCTCATCCATATCAATTAGTACATGAACGATTCTTTAGTTAATATAATTGTATTAATTGTTCGAGAATAGACCAACATCTGGTGTAACTGCAAAGGCATAAGCAAAATCCCAAATCAAAAAAATGCATGTGCACTGTTCCCAGCTGCTGGGTTTTCTTGGCGAAGTGTGACCGAAAGTAGATCGCCGAGCCTTTCTTCCATGCAGCCAGTAGCACCTGGTATTCCAAGGTAGTCTGTCATCCAAGTACTAGCCAGGCATGATCCTGCGTAGCTTCTGAGATCACTGGAGATCAGGATCATTCAGGGTGGCAAAGCCATAGATAAAAAGTTTGGTGAAAAAGCTGAATACACACTGTCCCCAAAAATGTATTGAATGTTAGCATCTTGCATTTCAAAGGCAAATGTACTGAAACATTTGAGATTTCTATCTCCTTTCTTTCAAAACTTTTAATTGTAATATACTGTGATGCATGCAGGCTTTAAATGACTGAGTTAATTCATTTGGCATTTGGAAAAAGTGTATAGCATTGTAAAAACCATTAACCCAGCATGCAACATGCATTAAAGCTACATGTATATCTTTTATTATTACCTCAAATAAACCACATAGAAATGTCAACAGTTTTTGCCACTCTTTGCATTTCTTAGAGGAGTTTTAATGTTGTTAGTGGCTTCTCTACTGCATATGTTCATCACATTTTCAAACCAAAATCTTCAAATTTGAAACACTTATGGCCCAATTCTGATCCCAACGTTCATCTCCTTTCTATGTCCAGGCTGAGCCGGACGTACAAAGATCGCGATTTTGATCCCTCACCTTCCATGTATCCTGAAAAAGACCTCCTACCTCCTCTACGTCTCCCAGGTCTACCTTGATAATCCCTGGTGGTCTAGTGGGTATGTGGCAATCACTCCTGCCCTGTGTGGCTCTGGGTTCAAATGGCAGCTTGCGACCCCTAGTGGTAGTCTACATTACTATTGCTAGAGATCAGTCCAAGCAGGCATAAATATCAGCGCTCACAATGTAGATGCTATTTTAGAAGCATCCCCACATCTGAACTGTGGCTTTTAAGCAGTTAGAAATGAGAACTGTATCGGAATTCAAGAAAGCATAGGACAAGCACAGAGGATCTCTGAATAAAAGGAAGGGACTGTAGAGCTTAGTATTTGGTATGGAGCAGGTGTAAATAATCACTCATAAAGTATATGCATATGCATGTATTTTTTAAAATATGTGCATAAATCATGACTTCATCCATTATCCGCCCAAAGTCCACCCCTGAGCACACCTGCTGTACAAGTGTGCTGCTAGGAGTATCATGTGTACTTTTAGGCATGACCCAATTTTATGAGGCCTTTTACAAGCATAAATCAGTGTTGTATGCACAGAAAGTGTTTTTAAAATCACCACTGCAATATGCAATTTTTCTTGAGTTATAGGGGTCCTTGTCTTAGATAAGAAGAGTGGTAGATGAGCCTCTTATTATCTCATTTACTGTATATACAATTTCATGATCTAGTGGCATCATAGGCTTGGGGGTAGAAAAAGGGTAACCTGAATGGTGGTTATGAGCTTTGGCACGGCTGCACAAAGCTTCCCAAGAAGGTATTGGGATAATTTATATTGTGAGTTAAGAGGATCAAAACTTCGATGAGCATGGGGAACACACTAGTTTTGTTGACTCTGTGGATTATTAGAAAAGTTGGTAATAAGACATGGAAAGAAAACCTGTATAGGGAGGTTGAATGTTTTGTACGATGACTTTGCTAGTATTGGTAGCTGTGTGGGTTATTATAAAACTTACAGTAGATGTTGGATTTAGTATTGATTTTGTAAGTATCACAGAGGACGATGACAAAGTCTGAAATGGCCTAGCAGAAGACATGGCAGATGCCAGTACTCTAAATGATTGTGGACATGCTTGGGACTGATAGGGAAGGCAATGATGGGAAAGGGTTTGGAAAGTCAGGTAAAAAATGGAGGTGGGGCTTGGTGTTGGGTTGAATATGGGAACCATACATGCTCATCTACCCGAATCAGAAATGTACAAATTGAATAAGTCAATTTGATCTGTTTCTGCTGTCATCCACAATGCTGCTATCTTGTTATATTCAAAGGAGGGTTCCGTTTGCAAATATTTCCACTAGAGGTTACTCAGTCAGCCTATTCTCGGTTCAAATCGGACTGAAATAGAAAATCCAGATTTACTGAAATTTGTTTGGATTTATGAGACTGCAGATTTGAGGCATTCATAAATAGTGCAAATCCATCCCATATATCAAATGTAAGTGTGAATTGGGGAATAGCTGCACCAGAGTCAAGTCAAAGTGATCAAAATCAAGCCATAAGTGGTTAAGATTTATTCATATCTCTATGTGGTCTGTCCTAGTTCTGCTCTAATTATCCAACATGTCCTCTAGTGCTCCCTGTCCCCCATCCAATTCTGTTTCTATGTATAGGATCATATGGAATTTCATTAGAAGACAGTACAGTACAGCCACTGAGTGACCCGCAGAGTCACTGAAACTAGTCATTTTCTGCATAGTATTGATCTTTCAGCACAGTAGTTCTCAACAGTTGGCAGAACGCGATTAGCATAGGTGAATCAGTGAACAAGCAGACTATATCTTGCCCATTCAATATGTTATTAGTGTGCTCTCAGCCAAGCGCTGAGATTTGCATAATGTAAAATAGCAGGGGTAAAATATACACCTCTCTTTTTTTCTTGGGGTCAAAGGGTTTCTTTTATCTATTACATTTTGGAAGGTGAATGGCACGCTGAAAACTATAATCAGTTGACTTCATACATAGTTCTGCTTGACTGATTTGATCTTGTCTAATGCAACTCCTCTCTAAGAAGAAAATAAGAACCGATCGAAAAGGTTTGATTTGGGCTCTCAAAGCTTGTCTCCAGTGATAAAAAAAATGTCCAATAATGAGTTTGTTACCATTTAATAGTGATTGTTCTTGTCAGTGTTAATCTTTTTGACTTATCTCTGTAGTTATTCATACTAAACAAACAGCCATAGGCGGCGCACACAAATTCAATCCATATCAATACTACACACATTAGGGATAATCAGGAATAATGATCTGAAATAATTCTATTTTCAGTGAGATGTAAAATGAGTGAAGCATTGTAAATAACGAACAAGGGATTTTTTAAAAACTAAATTTTGTAGTTTAAATCAAATTTGACACATGCATTTTATAAAAGAAGACAACAACTTAAGTAACACATCTAACTGATATCAAGGGAATATCCAGTCTACTATGCTAACCCAGTAACACTTCATACCTCTCTCTCATACTAAAAAGGTTCTTCTCATGCAATATGCCGTCCATATGTAAATAGTTCAATGACTATTATTCATTGTAAATAATTATCCTGGTTACCCAAGTTTTTTGTTCCTGTTCCATGTAAAAAACAGATAATATGTATCTTATCTGATGTTTTCTTGTTATATGTAAACCGCGCTGATTATAAATAGTGCGGTATATAAAAGATGTTAAATAAATAAATAAATAAAATAAAATAAAAATACTATTCTAAATTTCATAGCTTTTGCTGCTCTAAGCAGCCAAAAAATTCTAAAATAAAATAAAATAAACACTATCTTCCATTTGCAGATGATTGCATTTCAGCAGCTGTGCCTAACCTGTAAGAAATCACTGCTTTTCTCTGTTTGTATTCCTTACACTACAATGAATTTTTTGTGCATCAAAAAAGGCCACATTGGTCCTTTCCATTTGTCTGTTCTTGTCAGCAATGCATCTTCCTTCTATGCCAGTGGCTCTCAACGTAGTCTTTGAGACATACCCAACCAATCTTGTTGTCAGGATATCTACCAAGAACATAAAATTTGCCATACTGGGTCAGACCAATGATACATCAAATCCAGTATCCTGTTTCCAACAGTGGCCAATCCAGGTCACAAGTACTTGACACTGTCCCAAAAGATAGACAAATTCCATGCTGATTTTCCCATGGATAAGCAGTGGATTTTCCCCCAGTCCACTTTAATATTGGCTTGTCAACTTTTCCTCCAGGAACTTATTTAAACCTTTTTTAAACCCAGCTACAGTAATAGCAATAACTACATCCTCCGGCAACAAATTACAGAATTTCATTATGTGTTGAGGGGAAAATGATTTTTCTCTAGTAAGTCTTATTTGTACTATTTTGTAACTTTATTGCATATCCCCTAGTCTTTGTACTTTTTGAAGTAAAGAACAAATTCATGTTTACTCATTCCATTCTGCTCCTTGTCTTTTAGACCTTTACCATATCTTCCCTCAGCCATTTCTGCAGTAAGCGAAGATTCCTAACCTTTTAAGTCTTTCCTCATAGGGGTATCTTTCCATCCTTTTTATCGTTTTAGTTGTCTTTCTCTGTACCTTTTCCTATTCAGCTATATCTTTTTTTAGTTGCAGGCGACCAGAACTGCATGCAAGGTGCAGTCGGACCATGGAGTGATACAGAGGCATTATGATGTCCTTGGTTTATCTCCATTTCTTTCCTTATAATTTCTAGTATTCTGTTAGCTTTCTTGGCCACTCTTCTACATTGGATAGAGGATTTCAATGTGCTATCCACGATGACACCTAGATCCATCCACATTAAATTTCATCTTCCTTTTGGATGTCCAGTCTCCCAATTTCTCAAAGCCCTTTTACAATTTTTCCTCTTGTGATTTAACAGCTTTGAGTAATTGTGTGTTGGTACCTGTTTATTCACACCTTCAAAAAGATATAGCAGATTGGTGAAGCAAGACTTCCTTTTGCTAAATCTATGTTGGCTCTGTCCCATTAAACCATGACTACAGTATGTACATGCTCAGTAATTTTGTTCTTCATAATGGTTTCTACCATTTTGCCTGGCACTGATATCAGGTTCACTTGTCTGTAGTTTCCTGGAACTGTTTTTAATAATTAGGGGTATGTTTACTAAATGGTGGAAGTGGCACAAAAGCCGCTACCGCCATTTAGTAAACATACCCCTTAGTGTTAATGTTGGCCATTCTTCAGTCTTAAGATACTATAGAAGATTTTAATGATAGTTTACAAATTACATTTTTGAGTTCTTTCAGCATCCTGGAATGTATGCCATCCAGTCATGTGATTTCCAACTCTTTAGTTTGTCAAATTGCCCTATTACATTTTGTAAAGCTGCTAGCTGTCACCACTGAAGTCTAACCATGGATATTCAATGCCGAGGACATATCCGGCCTCCGGCATTGACTATCTCGGTCACCACAGAACCCAGAAGCTAACTGGGCAGTGGCAATTTTAAGCTGCTGTGCAGTTAGCATTTGTAGGCAAAGTAAGATCAGTATTTGCCATGCATTACTTCACCTGTGTGTCGCTAACTAGGCAGCAGCTCAATATCACTGCTGCACAGTTAACGAGAGGTGCCATCTCCGCCCCAACCCAGAACACCCCGATGCTAACCGCTTAGCACTGAAACGTGTAGCAGTGGCATCTGCAGATATTCAGTGGCACTTAAGTGTTGCTCACTATCCAGCTCCTGCGGCATTTGCACAGTTTTTAGGTTTCCAAACCATGTGAATGCCTTTGAATATGCCCCCGAGTTCATGACAGCAATAATATATACATTGGAACTTCTTAGAACTATAAATTAAGGGGTTAACACTTAACTGCTTTGGTCATCATATTTTTAAACGACAAGTTAAAAAGAAACACTCCACAAATATGTACATAATCATATCCGGCGTATATTGAAATATGGAAGTCGTATTTTTAAAAGCAGTTAAATATTCAGAGCCAGTATGCGGATATTCAGTGCCTGAACTCAATATCTGTTTTTTGTGGCCAGATCTAGCACTATCCATGTAGCGGTGATTTTCAGTGCTGGTTTTGAACAGCTATGCGGATAGTCATATAGGACAACTTACTCTGCTCTCAGATTGCCCCAGTACTGTCCTGTTAGGGCAGTGGTGGTCACAGAGAATATTTAGCAGTATCCTCTGTATATTGTTGATGAATATTACTCTCACTGGCACTTATCTAGTAAGCAAATACTTCTAATCAGATAAGTGCCTTTGAAATTGACCAGCGACGTCCTTATATAAGATAGATTGCACTCATTATCAGAGGGGAATAGTGCTTGGGTTGAAGGAATTATTTTGGCCACATTACAGTTTCTGGTAAAATAAGTGCCCTGTATAGAATGATTATGTAACACCCAGGCAAATAAAAGTTTAATAAGCTCGTATGTAGTATCTTACAGGTCTCATAAAGTAGCCAATGCTGCACATCATGAAGGAGGAAAAAACACTTTTTCTGAGTAACAGATTTCAGCTCTTATTTGGAGTGTTGATTATAGAATGCCAGACTTTCCCTGCAGCCATGAGGTGAATACAAGGAACAACCCGGTAAAATGTTAGCCCATGGAAAGCTGAGATTTACAAAGTACTTTCAATCCTGCATCCTAGACATGTAGCCCATGAGGCAGATTAGTATCAATCATGGCCTTATTGAGCAGGGAGATAGGATACGTTGATAACCTGAAGCCATCAGCTAGAGTAATGGTCAAGACAGAGAAGGCAATCAGAGAAACGGATCAGCACAATGAAAAACGAACTACAGAATCCAAGAGGAATGTATCACGCAGTGAGCATTTGTCGTTACAAAGGCCATGGATGCATATGAGCAATACAGAGTGTGAAGCAATGTGCTTTGTTATTGTTTACCCTGATTAAAGGGAAATAGGTAACCGTATCACATGAGCGGCCGCACTGTTCTGCTTTTTTGTCAAATGGATCAAGAATGCCCCAGTAGGCAACGAGGCCATCTCAAGATGCTCATTAATGTGCACCTCCTTCACTGCAGGGACTTGAAAAACAAGGAGCAATTTCAAGGGTATGTAGAAGTAAGTGCCTGGAAAGTTTGGTCATACTTTGAGCTTTCAGAAGCAACAACTCACTTCAAGCACTCACACACACACACACACACATACTCACGTGTACAGTTTCCTCTCATAATGTTTTGCTCTCAGACATTTTTACTGGGTACCAGATTAGAACGGTTAAACATTAGCAGCACTAAAAAGCAATTATGTGCACTGAGCCTGTTGTAAGCAGATTGAACTTTCATTTCAGTTTTCAATAATTGCATGTCATTCTGGAACAAGAGGACCTATGTAATCTCTCCATGCTAACACCCTTGTTTTATCGGAATGTTGTGAGCAGATTATTTTCAATGAATTAAAAACATTTAAGAAGTTGTCAACTTGCTGGACCAACTAATTCCGGTAATATATAATTTGCTTCACTTTATAGGTTACGATTTGAAAAATTGCATGATTTTGAATACAAATTAAGCCAATTAAGTTTTATTTTTCCCCGTTGTTTTTGACTATTGTTTATAAGCCAGAAACTAGCATATCACAATCAAACATATGTGTGCAATATTGACAGGTACATACTAAGAGGTATGTTTACTAAACTGCGGTAACGTTACAGACCGCACGGTATGTAACATTAACGCGCGTTAACGTTACTTAATGATCGTTAACGTCCCCGGCCGCGGTAAGCACCGCAGAGGGTGGAGAGAGGGCGGGGAGAAGGGGTCAATGGGTGAGGAGTGGGCGGGGAGAGGCTCCCTGCACACTATCGCGCTGAACTGAAGGGCTGAATCCTACCGCGAATGAAAACCTGCTGTTAGATGCACATTTGCAGGAGAGAGAAACCATTTAAGTGTCAGTAATGTATAGCATAGACAGGGAGCCCAAGAAACATGATAGTAGTGCTCCATGTCCAGCACCAGCATAGTGCCCAAGTATGAAAGGCCATTATGGCGATGGTGCAAGTGGGACATGTAGCGGGGGCAGCAGGGGCACAGGGTGGACTAGGTGGGCGCCTAGGTGGCACATAGGAACATAGAAATCGGAAATCATCATGACAGCAGCTGACAAAGTCCAAACACAATCCACCTACATCTACCTGGTCCACCCGAACTAACAGTTGCCAGGGCACTGACCTGACATCCCCCCAGCCAACCCTCCCCCAAGCGGAAAGAACAGACTATTGGTTGGCGGTGATGGGGGGGGGATGTGAGGATGCTCATGTATGCCCCATACCCCGCTCCCTAGGCGACCACCTACCCACACAGTGGATGGCCTGGGACTGCGCACTACCAGCACCGACAGCATATGGCCATGTCAGCATGGCAGGGGGGGTTGTGCCCGTGCTGGAGGGGGCAGTGGCACCTGCCTGCAGTGGATCTAGGCCATGCCCTGTACCAGTACGTGGTGTGTAGTGCAACATAAAAGGTCTGGCTGAAGAAAGGTACAGGTAGCCCCAGGGACCACCATGCATCTGTGGCAACAGTGTGGTGCAGTACACAGTAGGGGAACGTGATGTGTCCAAGGGAAGAACAAAACAATAATCTATTATTGAAAGGAGGCGTTTTATTCACAAACCAAAGGTTGGTGCCCACCCGACACAGGCCGTGTTTCGTTTAACAAAACTTCATCAGGGGTATAGGGCAACTAGAAACAAAAACATTCAATTATTACACTCAAATATATAATACATATATTAAAACATATATTAAAAAAGAGAGGAATAATCAAAATCATAATAAATCACTCATTACAAAAATACTAAAATATATATAAAAAGTAATAAATCACTTACTATATAAAAACATTTATACAGAAATATCAAAACTGGGTTGGAACGCTATATAAATAAAATTTCAAATAAAAACAAAGACAGGAGCAAAAAAGTACATAATACATCATACCATAAGCAATAATAATAAATAATAAATATAATAATATGATAAGCAATAATAATAAATAAAATCATAATCACTGAATCACTTTATCAATAAACATTTATATAATGATACCCAAAAAAAAGGGGGGGGGGGTGGCATATTATTGCTTTTGTAGGGATTTGATTGTGCATGGTCTGGTTTTATTTCCATATGTTGGAGCAAAGGTACGATTTTTAATTTTCCCGTTTTTAATTTCCTTTTGGTCGGGTACATGGTCTGGGAGTTGCACACCTTATTTCATATTTATTTTTTAATTTCGCTGTTTGGAGTGTGCTCTAGGAGCCGGGTTTTCGGCGTTTACTTTGTCCTTGATTTTTGACGTCATTTTTGGGCGCCGGTGGACTTTCCAGCTGCGCATGCGTCGGCGTTTATTTAGAGAAACCTCTCTAGCACTGCACTCCTTTGGCGTGGGTTATGCCATTGAAAGAAAACGGATTCGCTACGAATTGAGAATAATTTTACAACTTCTGCGCGGCGGTTTGTGCAGCTTGGTGAGCCCGGTATAAGTTAGTAGGTTTTACATTCTTTTGGGTTTTAAATGGTTGGCTATATTGGTTTGTTACATTGTAATGTTGAATTTTTATTTTTAGTATATTCGCAAAGAGGATACTTCCACAGCATTAACCAATAAGGTATTCTTTAATGTACTTCTGGAGATAATAGTCATCACAATGAGATGGTTTTTTAATTTAGAATACCTTTTGGCACATATCACAATTGGTTTCTATTTTATTTGTGAGTTAACATTTTTATATTGATACATGTGTGGTTCTCTTCTCTTCTTCTTTTGGTTCATGGTAAATGTATCAGTTTGATTCATTTCTTTGTTTCAGTCTCTTCCACCCCCCCCCCTTTTTTTTGGGTATCATTATATAAATGTTTATTGATAAAGTGATTCAGTGATTATGATTTTATTTATTATTATTGCTTATCATATTATTATATTTATTATTTATTATTATTGCTTATGGTATGATGTATTATGTACTTTTTTGCTCCTGTCTTTGTTTTTATTTGAAATTTTATTTATATAGCGTTCCAACCCAGTTTTGATATTTCTGTATAAATGTTTTTATATAGTAAGTGATTTATTACTTTTTATATATATTTTAGTATTTTTGTAATGAGTGATTTATTATGATTTTGATTATTCCTCTCTTTTTTAATATATGTTTTAATATATGTTTTATTATATATTTGAGTGTAATAATTGAATGTTTTTGTTTCTAGTTGCCCTATACCCCTGATGAAGTTTTGTTAAACGAAACACGGCCTGTGTCGGGTGGGCACCAACCTTTGGTTTGTGAATAAAACGCCTCCTTTCAATAATAGATTATTGTTTTGTTCTTCCCTTGGACACATCACGTTCCCCTACTGTGTATTGTTCCTGACGTGACTGGTTGCTCTTAGTTGGACCAACAGTGTGGTGCAGTACACCCAGTGAGTGTGTCCAGAAGCAGAGGGTCACAGGTTCAAGCCTCAGCTGTGGTTCCTGCAGAGCATGTCCCTATGTTTTACCCTACAATGCAGATACAACAGCAACATGTGCAAAGCCCAAAGCAGCGGTGAACAGGGGTACAAATACCCACTCACACAGGCTCCACAATCCAAAGATGCATGGAGAATCAGGCTGTTGGCCCCATCATTGAGCTGCAGTTATCACCAGGGCATTACTACTACCTCCTGCACAGTTTAGCAATGTCGGCACTGTGATCAGGACCAGTGTGGCGGGCAGGGTTGCCAACCACCCCTATCTGTGCACAATGCTGCAATAGGAGTGTGTGTGTATGTCTATCCATTGTTTTGTGGCTGCCCACACCTCACCGGGCCCACAATGTCCCACTGTTACCAGCGTTAGCCTGAATATGTGCATAATGAGGAGCAAAGTGTTGTGGGTATGGCCCGGACAGGGCAGATTGGCCAGGATGCATCTTCACAGGGTGTGGGGCAGTGGCTGGGACACTGTAGTGCCCGACCACTGCCTGCATGGACAGGGTAGCCACAGCATGACATGCTGGGAGGGCACTCACTCTGACCGAGCAGTGACCATGGCATGGCCATGGCATAGCACTCTATATTATCTGCCTCCAGTGATCCTGTTGTGTCCCCAATGCTGGGGCCCCAATCACTGAGATGCCTGCTTGGTACACATAGTTCCTCTGTGAGCATGCACTATGGACTGGCTAGTGGACTGTCTGCCGTTAGACTGTGCTTGGTCGGAACACCTATATGGTGCAGTCTGACTGTGCTGTCTGCTGGTGACTGGCAGACAGTGGTGTCAGGCAGTTGGGGTTTTCCAGAGCTAATCCCATCATTGCTGCTGGTCTGCTACTGCCCCAGCCACAGGTATGGCTCTAGCCCACCAACCCTGGAGGGCTGTCGCATACCAGTAGGATGGAAGTTGCTTACCTACAAAAAGGGTGATGTGAGCCCTTTGAGGTATGTAGTGTATACCATTTTGAACTATCAAGGCACTGCTACACAAACCTCATGCAAGTTTGGAAACCCCTCTGCCCTGATAACAGGTGCCCATGTCAACCAGACCTAACACGGGATACACACTAATCTGGGTGGTGTCTGGTCCCAGAGGGCCACATGTGACTGCCGGATACAGATGGACACCGAATTACCTTCAGCTGCACTGCAAGGAACACCTGTCACACACTGGCAGTGATGGGGATGTACAGCAGGGCCTATCTCTAGCACCACATGTACTGTGGACCCTAGTGCTGGGCACCCATCCTATCCCTCAGGGAGAACACAGAACCTGCACAATGGCATGGTCTGTAGCTACTCTGTGCCAGTATCATGCACTGTCAGTTCGTCTTTCCAAGCTGAGGTACCGGAGAGGTGCAGACCCCATTTGCTGATCAGCTGTAGACAGCTATTCAGCATATGCATTGCATCATGGGTACTGGTGGGGTTACCCTATCCTGGCACTCAGAGCAGACAGTTTGTGCGGTGACCTGCAGTCCTTCTGTACCCAGCCATTGCTGTGACATACACCACGGAGGTATAGCCTACTGGTTAATACAATGCCATTCTTGGCAGTGTTCATGGGTTGAATTCCTCATTGTTCCCGCCTCTCATGCCTGTCCTACTCAAATAGTGTGCATGCCTGTAACAGTCATATTTTTGCAGATTTGTACTGCCAGCCCATAATACCCTTGCAACAATTGCCAACATTCCCTCAGTCCGTCTATCTGCGTCTGTCAGCTGTGTAGAGTCCTGTCTGCCTGTGCAGGCTGTCACCCCATGTCCTGCACTGCTACCCTTTCCTGCATTGCACCTCTTCATGCTTGCCTCGCCTGTGCCTGATCTGCATGGCACCACCACTCCTCTGTCCACCCATCATTGTAACTATCCTGCCACCTCCGCCTCCACTGGGGGACACGTATTCCCATCATCTGCTACCAACTGTCTTTCCAGTACTTTACATTGCCAACACGCTGTGCTGTGGTACAGTTGCTCCCACCATGTTTTTCATCAGTACTGGCAGCCATATGGGATGCCCACAGATATGGCAGGTCCAGCGTCTCCCAGCTCTCCCTCCTTCACTCACCTGTTCATTGCCTTTCCTGAGTGCTCTATCTAGTGTTAGGGCTACATCTGTCTCTGTTCCTCCTGTCATCCTGCAGCACCTTGCAGCCCTTAGGCCACATTAACCTAGGGCACCATAACCTTGTTAGGCCACCGTAACCTATGGTTCCGTAACCCAGGGTGCCCTCTAAGGTGCCTTGTCCAGGGGTGCCTAATACGGTGCATAGCCTAAGGAGCCCTACTGTATAGGGCACCTTACAAAGCACCTTATGAGGCACCTTACAAGGCACCTTATAAGGCACCTAACAAGGCACCTTATAAGGCACCTTACTTATACGGCACCTTACAAGGCACCTTACTTATACAGCACCTAACAAGGCACCTAACAAGGCGCCCTACAAGGCGCCTTGTAAGGTGCTTTATAAGGTGCCTTGTAGCGCGCGTTAGTTTGTGACATGCGTTAGCTGATACAGATTGCTGTAACGATGCACCGCCCATGCCTTTATATGGGCATCTGTACCTTTATCGCGGAACCTAACGCAAATGACATTACCACAGTTTAGTAAACATACCCCTAAGAGTGCATAGGCCAAAACTTTTGTTTTGTTTCATTTTCATTCTTCATTTATTTTTGTCTCGTGGTGGAGGACTACTCATATCTGGATGTCCCGCCCCTTGTGCGGAAGGGCAGAATCAGGGTGTACAGTGGTAGACCCAATTCTGTTCCTGCGGGGGCGACTAGCTCCCATGGGATCAGAATCGGGTCTACTGGCCTGGACGTGCAGGCCAGCCCTGATTCTGATCGGCCGCATGCCCAGCCGTTTACTTGGCTAACTCAGCCTGGCTCCATAATGGAGCCGCAGTGCCATCGCGTCTCGCTGCCATGGCACCACGGCTCCATTATGGAGCTGCAAACACCATCAGCCACTAAGATTGTCCTTTCCCTACAGCCAGAACCCCAAACTGGCCTCCCATGGCCAGTGCCCGACTGCGGGGAACCTCCTGCACGCCTCCCTGCTTTGTCCCTGCTAGCCGCCGCTGCAACCCCACATCCAGGGGAGCTTTTTCCACCTCTGAGGTGGAATAAGTCCCCTGTCTAACCGGCATGCCCCAGATGTACAGGGCTGACCTCAGAATCAGCCCTGTATATCCAGGGTGACGGCCCACCCACACACCACCCTCACTCTGCCTTCCACCTGTCCCCTCCCACCCCCCATCTAAGGCTCCGCGTACAACTCCGCTTTTCGTACAGGGATCCTTGCACAGGGATGATAAGGGGGACGAATAGCAGGGATGTACATCCAGGCAGGGCATACATCCCTGTTATTCCTCGCTCGGAATAGACACACAGTGTTTTTCCTCAGTAGTTCACACTATTGCACCATTGCATGCACTATTGCTCGATAGTACAGAAATAATGCGCACTATTGCATAATAGCGCGCATTATTGATGGCAACTGGGAAATGATGTAAATTTTGTCATTTCCTGTTTTACCCAGACCTCTACTTTCATTACAAACGGATGCATATCCCTAGTACCTACTTGGCCAAATCAGAGTAATTCTCAGTAATACAGTTCACTGGGCTTGAGGAAGATATAGAAGAAAATCAAAACAAACCTAGGCATTGTATATTAGGATACAGTGTTGACAATGTTCTCGCCTGAGGGGAGATATAATAGAGGTCTACAAAACCCTAAGGGAGCAGAATAAATAATTGTTTACTCTTTCAAAAACTACAAAGACTAGGAGACACATCATGAAGTTACCAAGTGTTACATTTAAAACAAATTGCAGAAAATATTCTTTCGCTCAATGCATAGTTAAGCTTTGGAACACATTGCCGGAGGCTGTGGTAAAAGCAGTTAGTGTAGCTGGGCTTCAGAAAGGTTTAGACAAGCTCCTGGAGAGAAATCAATATAGTGTTATTAAGGTAGAGCTAGGGGAAACACTGCTTATCCCTGCGGGTAAGTAGCGTGGAATCTGGAAATTCTTTGGGAACCTGAAAGGTACTTGTGATCTGGATTGGTCACTGTTGGAAACAGGATACTGGGCTTGATGGACCTTTGATCTGACCCAGTACGGTGATTTTTGTATTCTCTCCAGTGTGACTGAGAGACATATCAGTATATGCCACCATAATGCATCACTGTTGTTGGCAAAGACTGGAACTGGATTTGCCTCGCAAGTGCATTGGGGGCCTCAAAGCTATATGCCGTGGGCAAGTGGAAGAAGTCAAAATCATTGCAAGGATATAGATTTAGCATGACTATGCCAAATAGGGGAACCAATTTACTGGAGCCTGTTTTCAAAAGGTATTTTTCACTACTCTGTGTCCATGGAAAATTGTTTTTGAAAACAGATCCAGTCTACTTTCTTTCAGTAGTTTTCTTTTGTTTACTGATCAGTGTCCTCCTGCTCCTTTGGCCTTTCAGCTCTTTCAGAACCAGTGATGGGATCTGCTGCCACAAGCCGTCATTTCAACTCCTCTGAATCTTGCAATCATGGGCCCTGGCTCTGGCCATTAGGGGGTGAGTTTATAATGGAGTGCAGGCTTTTAGGCATCAAGCATGTGCTTTACTGCGGGCAATTTTAGTCATTAACACATGCATGCAGCCAGCGGCCTCTGAGGTGGAAAGCTTGGCAAAGATCAGTAACAGTCAAAGCAAAAGACAGTCGCACACACTCGAAGAGCCCTCAGCACATTCATATACCGTCAGGGAGAGCAGGCAAACACATACATACAGAGCAAAGTTTAATAATTGTGCAGGACTGTTCTGGGAGAGGTGGTGTCGGGATGACTATGATCATTGAGTTTAATGATCCACATCTCTGGGAGAGAGGATGTAAGGTTGACGGTTTGCCTACGGCATCCAATATCCTTTTCACTCATCCAGCGTAAAAGTATACTCAAACCCTGTTTATGTTTTTGTGCTTATATAACTATCATACCTAGATTTATGCATGTTCTTGCGTAAATCTAGGTGGCTCTTTATAAAATTAACCCCAACTAATCTGCTTTATGCAGTGTAGTCTGTATGGTTTAATGTAGGTCTTCCTTTGTTTTGATATATGAAATGTATCCTGTTAACGGCAATCGGAAGGTCATGTACAGACCTCATTTATGGTAACATGCTGCTAAGTGCTTTTCATTTGAATTACAAACACAAACGTTATTGCAAAAGGAGGGTGGTGATAGTGGAAAATACCAGACAGAAGTGAGAGTATTTATTAAAATTTTATATTTCTTAATTTTTGCACTTTCACTCGCAAGCAATTACACTTGTTACAGAAAAAGTGAACGTCAAGAAATAAATAGGCAAAAGGGGTAAAACATACTAAGGAAAAAAAATGACCATTGTTACCAGTCCACAAAGAGAAGGGGAACAAAGACACAAATCAAAGAAATTACCTAAAGGCAATGTTAGGGATAGTGATATGGCTCTATAAGGAATTCTGAAAAGACTCGATCTTCCTGTGCAGCACTCTGGAGTCTTTCATAAACATTTGTCTCTCCTGTGGGACCTTAACTTTCTCTTCCACCACAATAACTCTTTGTTTAACACCCTCTAAAGCAGTGGTTTCCAACCTAGTCCTCTGGGACCTCCCAGGCCAGTCAGGTTTTCAGGATATCCACAATGAATATGCATGAGGTAGATCTGCGTGCACTGCTTCCATTGTATGCAGATCTATGTCATGCATATTCATTGTGGATACCCTGAAAACCTGACTGACCTGGGGGGGTACATGAGGACTGGGTTGGGAACCACTTGCTGAGCCCTCAAACCTTTTTTCTATAATCTGCATCTAGTCCAACAGATGTTCCAAATAACAAGGCGCTCCCAAAAAGTTGCAAAGCTAAACTGCTTTGGTCTCACCAGTACTGGTTCCATAGACGAGGAGGCAAACTTCCCTGCAATCATGACTACAGATTCAGTTTCTAAGGATTTTCCTTTCTTCTTTGCACTACCTGAAGCAGCTTCCAGCTCAGCTACAGCTGCTCCAGTTCATGTTCTGCCACCCACAGTTCTTCTTTCAGAGCAGGTGGGAATGCAGCGACATCAGCGCTACTTGCTCCAGCCTGTGCTTCCGATGACGTCACTTCATCAGCACTGCTTTGTGGCTTACACAGGGGTATTTGCAGCTCAAGACTAAAACTGACCTCTAACTCAGAGGAACAGAAGTGCCTTATTGCACCCTCAAAATTCCCAGCGAGCTCACCAGAGAAGATGCCATCACTGCAGGTCTCTCCAAAAAATTGTCCAATGGCCTGCAAGACCCAGGAATCAGCTGCAAGGAAGTTCTCAGATTTCCATTTACAATTCATATAGCAATAGGGAATAACTCTCAGGCACAAAAACAGCAGGAGTGCACTGATCTACTGTGTCAAATGTCTGCCATCCTGGATCCCCCCATGCAGTCGCATTTTAGTTTCAATAGTAAAGTATTTTAACCAAATTTTTTTTTTTTTCTTGGATTTAGATAGGTGAATAGATGGGAATGAGAAAATCAAATTGTTTATCCACGTACATAAATTCCATCAACCATAATCGATTAGTTCAAGAAAACACTATGGGTATTATCATAACAAACTCAACCTTTCAAAATTTTCTTGCTCGATGCCTCCTTTAAATAACCCTTTCCAGCATTCTGAAGGGAAAGTAAACTTGTAATTACCACAGTTTTTATCAGTGGTGTAGCAAGGATGGGACAGTGGATACAGTTCACCCGGGGGCTGGCAAGAAGGAGGGGTGCAGTCAGTAAATCCTAGCCAGTGCCATGGTGGCTCGCATGTTTGCTGGCTTTCACGAGGCCCAATGCTGTTACCTCCTAAAGTCTCGTTATAACAGCCAGCCATATTGCAAGAGAGAGCAGCCGTCAGGCCTGGGGCAGAGGCAGCGTGACAAGCTGGCAAACAAGATCAAGTAAGTTTGCTGTATTCATGCCACCGCCATATTGGCAGGGGCAGGTGGGGGCAGGCATCACAGGGGAGGTTTGTGGCAGGGGGTCATCACAGGGGGAGGGGGGGGTTGTTGAAAGAACTGCTCCGAGTGTCAGGCTAGGTGTACCACTGGTTGTTAAAACGCTATGTGTACTTTCTCCCTAGTGAATGTGTCTCTCTGTCACTGGGACACCCCATTCGAGTGTGCACTTCTCTGATTTGAGTTGAGCTCAATTAAGTTAGTGTTCGGACTAGTTATGTAGTGTAGGCTTAGGTCTCACCTTGGGGCACCTTGAAGAAGAGTCTGCTGCACAAGGATGTCCCGGTCCAATGGACTGTTCAGGGATCCCCAATGTGTGTCACTGCTTTGATGCTATGGGCCAACATACTGTACTCTCTTGTCCCTCGGCACACCTGACTAACCACAAAATTACCAAAACCACTCTCCAGGCCCTAAAAAAACAAGTAGACCTACTCTGAATATGTGCACTATGCAGAATTGTATTCTCACTAAACTAGAAATGAAAACAGAACCTGAAGGTTTCTCTTATTTATAGCTCTTACAAGCAGAAGACTTACAGTCCTTTCAGTCACTGTCCTCCTTGGTGCCAGAGGCTCTCTGACACAGCTGCTTCCTCTCCTGGCTCTGAAGGGAGATTGGGGGCTGCTCCTGTCAGCTGGTTCTGTTGTCAGACTCTCACTTTCTGAAGCTCTAGTTGTCATTTTCCCAGAGAGACTTGCCCTGGGGTCTGTCTCTCTCACAGTTGTTCTCTTCTGCTGAGTTTGCTTTCCTGTCACAGCTCTTCATGGGACTTGCCACAGCTTCCCAAGTGGCCTCCAAGGCTCTGCTGTCAATCAGCTTTCTTCTTGCTCCTTGGTCTGTTTTTTCTCTCTGCTGCTGGACTCGGATTGTTTTCTCTGCTTTCCTCAGCACGTCCCTTCTGATCTGCTCAGCTCTGTCTTTTCCCTACCTTGCTTTGTTCTGTCCTGGGCCCCTTCTCTCGTTGCTCTTCTCGGAGTTGAGTTTGCGTCTGGTAAGGGGTTCTCTTATCTTCTTTCAGTTCAGCTCTTCCCTTCTTGGCACGTAGGGATCTTGCTTTGCTCTTCAGCACGTGCCTCCATGTGCTCTCTACATTCTGCTGTTTCAAACACTGGAACTCCACATGCTTGTCTGTTCTTTGATGTAGGGTGGAACATTCCTCCTCTCCTTATGAGGGTTGTCACCTAGCTCCTCTGACATTAGTTCCTGTGGGGGTTGTTCTTCCTGCAGTACTTCAGGGGAAGGGAGGAGGGCTAGGATCCTTCTGGCTTGTTGCTCTGGTTGTCAGCGTGTGTGTGTGTGTGTGTGTGGGGGGGGGGGGGACCTTAAATCTTCTGCCCCTGTTCCTGGCCAGGCCCCTCTTCTGTCTGGGCATGTCCAGGCCAGCAGGTGCTACTCCTCTCAGGGTCTATCATGCCCTCAGGAGGCCCACAACCCCTTTAAGATCACTGGAGGGGGGTGGCACTTCCCTCCTGTCATAGCTCATTCCCATTGTGGCCCAACACGGCTGTTTTTCTTTCTCTTTTTTTCTTAATTAATGCTGCCCCAGCTGCCGGGTCCTGTGGTGATCTTGTCACTGCTCCTCTTCAGCCACGTCTATTGCAAACATGGCCCAGCAGATCTCTGCAATTCCTCTGCTCTCTTCCTCTCTCCACACAGCAGCCAATGCACACTTCTGGGATTGCTGGCCCAGATGTTGCCGTGAGGGGTGGGGGGCTGTGCTTAGCCCATCCTGCATCAGGGCTGCTCCACAGGTTCACTGGGGCAGCGCCTCAGGTAATTGTAGCCTTGATCGTCTTCTGGCAACAAATTCCATACCTCCATTCTGCTTTAAGTGAAAATCTAGGGGGCAATACCAGATAGACAGCTGCCATCTCATATTGAAATGTAATTTACCCTTTTAAGTTTGGACTGCT
Source organism: Ichthyophis bannanicus (assembly GCA_033557465.1). NCBI lineage: Eukaryota > Metazoa > Chordata > Amphibia > Gymnophiona > Ichthyophiidae > Ichthyophis > Ichthyophis bannanicus. The sequence continues at coordinate 216,106,520 of CM066040.1, forward strand.
ATTTGTGTGGTTCCACTGTACAAACATCAGCACTATCTATGCCCCCAGAATACCCCCCTGTACTTTTCTGGCTACATTTTGGCTGGATATCACGTTGGCTGGCCACAATTTATCCATTTGGCTGGTGCAAAAATTTTAAAAACACAGCTCACACCCATGCTTTCTTAAATTTGTTTTAAATCTGAAACATAGAAACATAGAAAAATGACGACAGAAAAAGACCACATGGCCTATCTAGTCTGTCCTTCCATAACAACAACTACAACAGTCCCCTTTTTACCTTTAGAGATCCTCTGTGTTTGTCCCATGCTTCTTTGAATTCAGTTACTGTCCTCATCTCTACCACCTCCACTGGGAGACTATTCCACTGCTACTAATTAGTTTCATGGTATGCCCCCTGGTCCTAGTGCTATTTTATAGCCATTCCCTATTAACTTGTTTCACAGCACACACAATTTATAAATCTTTGTCATGTCTCTATTCCAAGCTGAGGAGCACTGACATGGTTCATCTTTCTTCACAGGAAAGCCATTCCATGCCCTACATCATATTTGGTTCCCTGCTTTGCACTATGTCTAGTTCTGCTATATCTTTTTAAAACTGCGGCAATCATATACTCAAGGTGCGGCCACACCACTGATTGATACAAAGGCATTGTTTTTCCAGCTATGAAACTCAGGTTAGATTTACAGCATTCTATTTTCTAAGCTGTCTTTCATTTTTGGTTCTCTTTTCCGACTTAGGTGTTTGCTTGTAGCATATGGACTTTGTCAGGTCCCAGTCCAATCTTCTTTCTTCAAGAAGTGTCAGTCTTCCTGCTGATGTTTAGAAAAAGACTCACCAATCGCAAGCCATCTGCTTCAATAACTGCTGTGCCGAAGAACTGTGAAACTAAACTATCATTAGGAGGTTTACAAACCGTCGAGCATGATCCTGAAAGGTCAGAAATAAATGTGTCAGAGAAGTCACCTCTTCAAACTACCTCCTGAAGAAAGTAGGTGCACTATTTCTACTTGTGTATTCAGCTGCTGAGACCCAAAGGCTAAATCTCCCACAATGAGCACATGAAGTAGGATTTTTAGAAAGGACGTCTTGGAAGAATCTGGGACGTCCAGAGAACAGCGTCCAAAAATACCAGGGGGGGGGGGAGGGGGGAGGGGGGGTGGCAGCAGTGAAGGGAGGCCTGTGGAAGTGCCTTCTGAAATCACTCCATTTCCAATCCAAAAGATCAATGTCCTAGTAATCAGATAGCAAGGCCTGGTACATGCAAGGGTGTGGGGCAGTTCACAAATGTGGATGTCCCTAAATTGCACAGCTGTTAACCGTGTAAATGCCTTTTGAATATCAGGCCCTTAGTAAAAGAATTATTTCTTTGAACTGGATACAGAATGGCCACCGTGAAGGTAATTTTAGAAACCTTTTTGACATATAAAACGCTGATTTACGTGCATAGAAGACCTCTTATAAAATAAGGTCATGCCTAAAAGCATGTGCAGGGCAATCAGGGGTGTGTTTGTAGAATAGGCATGCTCAGTGGTATATTTTATACACTAACATTTACATTTGCTCCCGAGTGGACATAAATGTCCATATCTTCAAGGTAAGGCATGATTTCTGAAGGCTGTGTGATAGTGTTTTCTATATACCTGCACCTATACGTTTGCTAAAATAGTCAAAAAATAGTGCCTTCGCTGCCTCCAAACCTAAGTGCCCTGTTATAAAATTATCTTCCATATACCCAAAGCTTTGTTCTTGTGCTACCAAGAGGGAATTCAGACCTGAATCTGACATACCGTGAGGACTTACCAGACAAAAACACGACCTTCCTCTCCTCCAAAGCATACAAAAATGAAACTGCTTTATGCACATTAACAGCAAAAAGCACTGTCGATTATTTTGAGGACTGTATTGCACCAAACAGAAAGCATTTAGCAAAGGAATGGCATCAGTCCCAGTGTACGGTTCTGTCCGCAGTTTGGCTGGACAATTGATGTGAAATGAAGTGTGAGCCATTCCAATCGACTTCACATTGTTTCCCATTGACTGACCTGTCAACTTCCTGATTGAAGAATGGGCTTAGGGAAGAGTTCTTACCATTTAGCTGCACTCTTGAAAAAGAAAATCCTAAGGTCATCACAAAAAGATGAACTTTTGCCGCAATTGCATTCCTTTTATCATCAGTAAGAACAAATGAAAACACGAAAGACCAAATTTTAGCAGACGTGGCCACCCGAATAAGTTAAGTGCCTGTACCTATCTTAATCCATATATTCAACTCCGCCGAAGATATGGATTGACCAATGACCGTGTTACTACTAGGCTAATTTTATAAGAGAAAACCTAAAGAGCCATTTAAGACACCCAGGGCGGGCGCAAGGAAAGGAGGCAATGTAGGCAACTCTCATTCCCAGTGCTGCCCTTGCTTCTGCTGCCCCCCCCCCTCTCAGGGACGTGCAGTAGCGACAATGCATTTAAAAAAGCACCGTGGCCCCGGAATTACCTCTTGTTCTGGGCCCTAGTGCCCAGGAAGTGGAATCGGAGGGAGGAGGGGGCAGAATTGCAAATGGCACCACAGCCTGGAACAGAAGGTAATTCCAGCATCGTGGTGCTTTTACTGCTGCTGTATATCCTGCAGAAGGGCATCAGCAGTGGCAATGGGCATCCTCGGAACTTAGGCACTCTAGGCAACTGCCTACTTTGAATAATGGTCACGCTGAAGACACATAAATTAAGCCTATTTTATAAAAACATGTAGATGCTAGTGTTGCATATAGTAGAGGAGTAGCTGAGTAGTTAGAGCAATTTGCTGGAACCAGGGAAGCCAGAGTTCAAATCCCACCGACACTCCTTGTGGCCTTGGGCATGTCACTTGTCCCTCCAGTGCCTCAGGAATAAAACTGTACTTGAATGCAACTCATCTCATCAGAGGAGGAAGGCACCAGACCACCCTTCAAACACAGGTCTTTGCAACTTCACATTTGAATGGCTGGACTGGTTCCTCCCTCCTCTGAGGCAAGCATACGTCAGAGGAAACATAGAAATATGATGACAGAAAATACCACATGGCCCATCTAGTCTGTCCTTCCATATCAACAACTAAAACAGTCCCCTTTTTACCTTCAGAGATCCTCTGTGTTTGTCCCATGCTTTTTTGAATTCAGTTACTGTCCTCAGCTCTACCACCTCCACTGGGAGACTATTCCACAGATACACCACTCTTTCCATAAAGAAATATTTCCGCATATCACTCCTGAATTTATCTCCCTTCACCCTCATCCCATGTCCCCTCGTAGCAGAACTTGCTTTCAATTGAAAGAGGCTCTCACCCTGAACATTTATGCCACGAAGGTATTTAAACATCTCAATCATATCACCTCTATCCCGCCTTTCCTCTAAGGTGTACATATTAAGATCCTTCAGTCTGTCCTCATATGTTTATGTTTATTGAATTTGATAAAACCGCCTTTCTACTGAAATCAAGGCGGTGTACAATTTTCAAAAAAATGAAGGAAAATCAAGGCCAAGGCCAAGAGAAATAGGAAAAGAAGTTACAAATCTTTGACAGGAGAGAAAGAAAAAAAGGAGAGATAAGATGAGACAGTAGTACATGCATTCCGGGTAGAGACAATGGGAGGGACGAGAGAGATCAGACGAAGGGGGAGGGAAGGTCAAATGCCAGGGAAAACAGGTGTGTCTTCAGGTTTTGTTTGAAAGTGGTGTGGTTAGTTTCTAGACGCAGGGAGGAGGGGAGAGCATTCCAAAAGCAGGGCCGGCATAGAAAAAGGCAGAGGAGCGAGTGGCTTGCAGGTGAGCAGATGAAGGGGAGGGAAGGGTGAGGCGGGTTGAGGTGGAAGGAACGTGGGGTGTATCTGGGAGAGTGCAAGTGGATGAGGTCTGCTAAGTACTGAGGGGTGCTGGTGTAGAGAACTTTATGGACCAGGATAAGCAGTTTGTATTGGGAGCGGACAGAAATAGGTAACCAGTGAAGACGAAAGAGTTATGGAGTGACATGGTCGCGGAGGGTGGCGTGTGTGTGATGAGACGGGCGGCAGTGTTTTGGATTCTTTGAAGTCGAGATGTTTGGGTTTTAGGGAGACCGAGAAGGACAGAGTTTGAGAAGTCGACGCGTGACATGACTAAGGACAGAGATAGAGTGGTGAGAGCTGCAGAGGTAAGGAAAGGGCGGATGGCCCGGATTTGCCGAAGAAAGAAAAAGGATGATTTGGAGATATGTGAGATGTGATCCTGAAACGAGAGTTCAGGATCGAAGTGAACCCCAAGATAACGGAAAGAGGTGACTAAGGGAATGGAGGCACCGGAGAAAGAAGGGGCGAGTGAGGGAAGGGGAGCACCGTGAGAAAACCAGATTGCAACAGTCTTAGTGAGATTGAGGTGAAGACAGTTATGGGTTAGCCAGTTGGCCACGGAAGATAGGCAGGAATTTAGTACGGAAAGGTCAGGACAGGAAGATGAGGTATGGTGCAGGAGGACAATATCGTCTGCATAGTTAAATGCAGAAATGCCGGATTGCTGGATTAAGAGGGCAAGGGGGGCCAGGAAAAGATTAAAGAGGAGAGGGGCCAACACCGAACCTTGAGGGACCCCACAGGGAAGAGGAAATGGGTCTGAGGGAGGGACAGCTGGACAGGAAGAGAGAACTGTACAGGAGCGGGAAGAAAGAAAGGAATGGAACCAGCGGTGGACAACACTACAAAGCCCTGCATCCCGTAGACGGTGGAGGAGAAGAGAGTGATCTACCAGGTCGAATGCTGCCGAAAGGTCAAGTGCAACCGCCACCGAGATGTCACCCCGATCACGTGCAATGTGCAGTGTGTTAGTGAAAGCAAGTAGAACTGTCTCCACACTATGGCCCTGACGAAATCCGGACTGACGTGGGTGAAGGTAGTTAGTAGAGTCAAGGTGGTGTGAGAGCTGAGCAAAGACTATTTTCTCTAGAAGTTTTGAGAGAAAGGGGAGATTGGAGACTGGGCGATAGTGAGCGGGAGACAGAGAGTCGAGCGTGGGGTTTTTGAGGATAGGACGAATCAGTGCGTGTTTCCAAGGGCGAGGAAAGGTACCAGAAGAGAGGCTGGAGTTGAACATAGAGAGGATTGGGGTAGGAGTGCTAGATGAGGGGTAAGTAACCAAGAGGAAGGAATGGGATCCAAGGCGCAGGAGGTTTTCTTGGAAGAAGAAATAAGCTGAAGAAGCTCAGGGGCGGTGATTGGGGAGAAAGAAGCCCAAGTATGAGAGTGTTGAGAGACTGGGGGGGGGGGGGAGATGCAATGGGGGGAGGGGAGTGAATGGGCGCAGGACAGGAGGGTAAGGAGGCTCGTAGGGAAGCAATCTTATTACTGAAGAAGGATGCAAGCAGAGGAGGAGCAGGGGAGGGAAGGTCAGGGGGAGCAGAGGGAGAAGAATGAAGAGAGGTGAGAGTCCGAAGAGTCGAGTAAAGATGTCGGGTTTGGTTGGGTGCATTAGAAATGGCATTGGAAAAGTAGGAGCATTTAGCTTAGTGAACTTGAGAATGGTAGTGAGAGTGAGTTGATTTGAAAAAAGCGAGTTTGGCAGGCGAGGGGTCCTTTCGCCATAGCCTCTCAGCCCTGCGGAGGTGAGAGTGCAGCAGTTGAAGGCCCTTGTGGTACCATGGATGGGAAGGTTTACGTGGTGGGGGTCGGAGAAGAAGAGGGGCAACTTGATCTAGTGCAGTGGAGAGGGAGGATGACCACAGAGAGGCCTGGGAAGTTGGTGAGAGAGAGGAGAAATCAGGAGGGAGAACCTCAGATGCTGGGGGGAAGCGTTGAAGTGTGAGGGAGGTTATAGAGCGGGAAAGTCGTACAGGAGGGGGTGAGGAGGGGGAGGGGAGAGAAGAATGAGGAGGTCCGGAGTGTGAACACAGGATAGAAATACAGGCATGGTCAGTCCAAGGTAAGTATGTGGTGCGGAGGTCTTGGAGTGAAAGTGAGGAGGAGGAGGGAGTCAGGAGGAGATCAAGAGTGTGGCCAGCCTGATGGGTGGGAAGGGTAACGTGTTGCAACAAGGATAGATCTTGAAGGAGGGATGTAAAGGATAGTTCTCTAGAAGAGACAGGAAGGTCCATATGGAGGTTAAAGTCACCTGCAATAAGGAGATGGGGGAAAGCTAGAGAAAGATCAGTGATAGTCCGAAGAAGCGCATCCCAGAGATCAGAACGAAGAACAGGTGGTGAGTAGATAAGAAGGATATGTGTAGGAGGAGAAGTGTGGAGGAGGAGCAGCAAGGATTCAGGATAGTGCAGAGAGGAAGAAAACAGCTGGGTATACGCGAGGGAGGGAGAGATTATAGCAGCCACACCACCACCTGAGCGGCCAAGGCGGGGAGCAGAGATGGCGGAGAAACCGGGAGGGAGACAGCGTGCTAGTAGAGCCTCCTCCCCCTCTCTGAGCCATGTTTCAGTGAGGAGGGTGAGGCTGAAAGAGGATTGTTGGATGAGATCCTGAATTAACAGGGTTTTGTTTCGCAGGGATCGACAGTTCACAAGACCAAGGTGGAGAGGGCTAAGAGCAGAAGAGGAAGTTTCGGAAGGCAAAGGAAGAGTAGGGGGGGGAGGCCAAGCAAGGTTGCAGGTTGGACAGACAGCGAGAACGGGTACAGAGTGGTCTGTGCGGGCGTCTACCCCATACCACTGGGATAGTGGCCATACTAACCGGCTGGGAAGGAAAGAACAGAGAAGCAGTACAGCTACAGGTGCTTACCTGAGGAGGGAAGGACGTGTCTGCCAGGCAGGACCAAAGATTTTGAGGGGAGCTGGCCGAGCTGGAAAGCGTGAGGGGGCAAAAGAGTAAAACAAGTAATGCCTGCATCACAGCTGCAGCGGGATAATCTCCACAGCCGGAGGTTTATAATGCTTTATAATGAAGACCACTAATCATTTTAGTAGCCACCCTCTGCACCGATTCCATCCTGTTCACATCCTTTTGAAGGTGCGGTCTCCAGAATTTCACACTATACTCCAAATGAGGTCGCACCAAAGACTTATACAGAGGCATTATCACCTCCTTTTTTCTGCTAGCCATTCCTCTCTGTATGCACCCAAGCATCCTTCTAGCTTTTGCCGTCGCCTTTTCTACCTGTTTAGCTACTTTAAGATCATCAGACACAACCACGCCTAGGTCCCGCTCTTCTTTAGTGGACAAAAGTACTTCACCCCCTATACTATATTGCTTGGATTGCTGCAGCCCAAACGCATGACCTTACATTTTTTAACATTAAATCCCAGCTGCCAGATTCTAGACTATTCTTCAAGCTTAGCTAGATCCCTCCTCATGTTATTTACACCTTCCTGGGTGTCTACTCTATTGCAGATTTTGGTATCATCCGCAAAGAGGCAAACCTTACCCGACAGCCCTTCCGCTATATCACTAACAAAGATGTTAAAAAGAATCGGACCAAGGACAGATCCCTGGGGCACACCACTGGTAACATCCTTCTCCTCAGAGTGAGCCCCATTTACTTGTACTCTTTGTCGCCTCTCACCCAACCAATTTCTAACCCAAGCAGTAACTTTAGGTTCCATCCCTAGGGTGCTCAGTTTGTTTATAAGTCGCCTGTGAGGAACAGTGTCAAAGGCTTTACTGAAATCTAAATACACCACATCTAGGGCTCTCCCTCGGTCCAACTCCCTGGTCACCCAGTCAAAGAAATCAATCAGATTTGTCTGACAAGACCTGCCTCTGGTGAATCCATGCTGCCTCGGATCCTGTAATCCGCTGGACTCCAGAAACCTCACTATTTTCTCTTTCAGCAGCGTTTCCAATAATTTACTCACCACCGAAGTTAAACTAACCGACCTGTAGTTTTCAACCACATCCTTACTTCCGCTTTTGTGTAAAGGCACCACATGAGCCTCTCTCCAGTTCTTTGGCACCACTCCTGACTCCAACGAGGCATTGAAAAGGTCAGTCAGTGGAGCTGCTAGAACGTCCCCAAGTTCCCTCAGTATTCTAGGGTGTATCGCATCCGGTCCCATCACATTGTCTACTTTAAGTTGAGCTAGTGTCTCACGGACACAGTCTTCTGAAAATTGTTCAAGAAGTCCCTCGCTTCTGTTCCTGTTTGTGGGTGTTTTCTGAGGTCCTGCTCCTGGTTCTTCATCTGTGAACACAGAACAGAAATATTTGTTAAGCAATTCCGCTTATCCTTATCAGCTTCTACATATACCTCCCCTACATTCTTGAGTCTGACAATACCACTTTTGTCCTTCCTCTTCTCACTAATATATCAGAAAAATGTCTTATTCCCCCATTTTATTGCATTGGCTATTTCCTCCTCCTTTTGAATCTTTGTCTTCCTGACTACTTTGCTAGCTTCTCTAAGCTTTTCCAAATACAGATGCCTATCTTCCTCTGTCTGTGATCTCTTGTATTTCATGAAGGCCTCCCTCTTTTTCTTCACTTTTTCAGCTACTTCTTTCGAAAACTATAGCGGTCTCCTTTTCCTTTTACCTTTATTTACGATTTTAACAAAAAGGTTGGTTGCCCTTAAAATATCCCCTTTCAGTTTTGCCCACTGTTTTTCTACATCCCCCAGCTGTTCCCATTCCACTAATGACTCCCTGAGGTATTGGAAAAGTTAGTCTTCCTAAAGTCTAAGATCCTCACCTTTGAATGGATTCTAACAGCCCTAGTCCTAATACTGAACCACACCATCTGGTGATCACTGGATGCAAAATGATCTCCCACACTGAACCACACCATCTGGTGATCACTGGATGCAAAATGATCTCCCACTACAACATCAGAAACACTTTCACCATTGGAAAGCACCAAGTCCAGTATGACCCCTTCACGTGTGGGGTCTGTTACCAATTGCCTGAATAGTTCTCCCTATAGAGAATCCAGGATCTCCTAACTTCTAGATGATACTGCAGCAGGAATGTGCCAATCACCATCTAGCATATTGAAATCTCCAATCAATAGCACTTCCCCTTTCCTAGCAGTGCTGCGTATGTCTTCAATTAACTCTCTGTCCACCTCTTCCTCTTGTGAGGGAGGTCTGTATATCACACCAATGCAAATAGATTTCTCTTTCCCTCTTTCTAGTTTAACCCTCAATGTCTCCTCTCTCCCGTTTAAGTTCTGTAATTCCAAAGCTTTAATAGTAGTTTTTACATATAGTGCCCCTCCTCCTCCCCTTCTTCCTACCCTGTCCTTTCTGAATAAAGTATAGCCAGGTATAGTTACATCCCAATTATGGTTTTCTGTGAACCATGTTTCTGTAACTGCCACTAAATCCAAGTCAGCCACTCCCACCAAAGCTTCAACATCAGGGATCTTATTTCCCATGCTACGGGCATTTATACACACTGCTTTCCATATGTTACCCCTGTTACCCATTTCCATAAAGGTATTTAATGTATCACCTACCTGGGGGCTTTCTTCACCCATCCCCAACGAATCTAGTTTAAAGCCCTCTTCAGTAGATTAGACAGTCTACTACCGAAGACGAGTCGACCTTTCTTGGACAGATGGATGCCATCTCTGCTCTGCAACCCTTGGAACAGCATCCCATGGTCTAGGAAACCAAAATGCTCTCGATGACACCATACATGCAGCCATGCATTCATCTCCAGGATGCGAGCCTCTCTGCCTTGGCCTTTACCCTCAACAGGGAGGATTGAAGAGAACACCACCTGTGCACCTAACTGCTTCACCCTCTGTCCCAGAGCCATGAAGTCACTTTTGATACGTTCTGAGGTATACCTGGCAGTATCATTTGTTCCAACATGGATTAGCAACATTGGGTAATAGTCAGTGGGCTTGATGAGTCTCGGCAAACTCTCCGTAACATCTTGGATTTTGGCACCAGGCAGACAGCATACCTCTCTGGATATCAAGTCTGGTTGGCAGATGGACGCCTCAGTACCCCCTCAGAAGAGAGTCTCCAACCACCACTACCCTTCGTTTCCTTGTGGTCACAGATTCTGCAACTTTGGGGTACTTGAGCTCTGGTTCATTCCTTTCCAGGGATGCTTTCACCTCCTCCACTTCCAGGGCTGCATAATGGTTCTTCAATTCAAGGGCTGCAGAAGTTGGATTGGTGATTTTGCAGGCCCTGGTGACTGGTGTCCAACCATTGACATTCTGTTGGCACTCATCTTCTCCTCTGCTGGAGAGCTTGATTGCTGCAAGAAGCATCTCATCAATGTACTTCTCACTGTCTTGAATGCTCCTCAGCCTCGCCACCTCCTCTCTGAGTTCCTCCACTTGTTTCCTCAGAGCTTCAGCATGCAGGCACCATGCACATGGAACCAGTCCTTCAACTGGCATTAGGACATCTGTCTGGACCGAGGCAGAAGCAACAGCTTTAGCGATACGATTTTTCCCAGTCATTGTTCTGTTTGTGGAGCTTAGGTATCTGTTAATGCAAAAGAGAGAGATCTACCAAGTACCAGCTGGTTTCCCAGCTGTCTTTTCAGAGAAAAAGCAGTTAAATCTCTTTAATTATATTCAAAATGTGCTGGTCCAAGCCTCTGTGCTTTGTTAAATGGGGAGGTGCCCTATAAAGCAAGACTGCTCACTAGGGGTGGGTGGGAGTCGGGGTGAGTAGGGAGGGAATTAACACCTGATTAGGTGTTAGCAGTTCTCAAAGCTGAGGAGGTTACTAGAGTTCAACAACCTACTCTGCTCAAGGAAATTTCCACTAAAGCACCAAAAAGAAAGTAGCCTTGTTTTAAAAATATACAAAACCCCTTGTAAGAGCTCCCCATCAGAGAGCTAGCAATTTAATAAAAATAAACCCTCAAATCCTTACTGTTGGTTGTCCTGTAGAGCCCCTGTTAGGAAATCCTCAACAGGGTAGGGCACTGGAGCCTTTTATGCAGGCCTCAGCTGCTCTCAGGTAATTAGGCCCATTAACTCCTGATTAGGTGTTAGCAGTTCTCAAAGCTGAGGAGGTTATTAGAGTTCAACAACCTACTCTGCTCAAGGAAATTTCCACTAAAGCACCAAAAAGAAAGTAGCCTTGCTTTAAAAATATACAAAAACTCTTTTAAGAGCTCCCAGTCAGAGAGCTAGCAATTTAATAAAAATAAACCCTCAAATCCTTACTGTTGGTTGTCCTGTAGAGCCCCTGTTAGGAAAGCAGGAGGGGGATCAGGCCAGCATGCAAGCACAAAGTCGGAGAGACCGGTACATTTTTTTTTTCAATTGGAGTTCCCACTGCTGCCGCCATGGGAACCCTAAACATGGCGGGGCAAGGGCAGGCCGGGTGAGGAGCTAACTGGAGACATAGAGGTAAGATGTGAAGATGATGGGCATGGGGCAAGGATGAACCGGGGGGAGGGAGGAAGTGCGCCGTATGTGCGCTTCACACAGAGTGTACAGTATTTATGGCTTGGTATGGCCCTGGACCCCTCACTTGGTTTGCAGCTTGTCGTGCTGTGAGGGCTTGTGTGCATCAGTGATGCTGAGAGCTCAACTATCGGTAGTTTAACTACTGGCAGGGTCTCCCAAGATGGACAGGTCTCAGCTGAGGTGCCAGACCAAGACAAACCACCCATCTGGGCAGCAGAAGAATGAGATAGTGTTGACGGCGGAGGATCACATTTCTGTGACAACGGCAACAACACCAAACTTAAACTGCGTGGAAGAAAGGCCCGGCAATCTACTTCTGTATCTTGCCATGAAAACCCAATGGATAGTTACAACAAAACTAATTGTGCTCTAGTGCTGGAAGATGAGACCTGCAGGTCGGAAGGCACTCAACTAGCTACTGGGGAAGAGCTGAAGACTTTTCAGAGTAAAGCCAGCATTTATGATGTGGTTGGATCAAAGCCCTCGGGATGTCTGACTGCTGATGTAGCTGCACATGAAATGAGAGTCAGAAGCTGTAAAGATGTCTTACACATTGGAACATGGAACGTACAAAGCATGAACCAAGGGAAGTTGGAGGTGGTCAAGAATGAAATGGAATGTGTACAACTTGATCTGTTGGGTGTCAGCGAACTGAAATGGACTGGCATCAGGCACTTTGCATCAGATGATCACATGGTCTACTATGCTGGAAATGAAAGACAAAGAAGAAATGGTGTTGCATTTATAGTAAAGAAGAAACTTGCAAGAACTGTAATTAAACACAATGCAGTCAGCAAATGCTTAATCTCTATTCGTCTACGAGGAATGCCTATCAACACAACTATAATTCAAGTATATGCCCCAACAACAGCTGCAGAAAAGAATGAAATTGAAGAGTTCTATGAACAAGTAGAAGAGAACAAGTAGAAGAGCGGGACCTAGGCGTGGTTGTGTCTGATGATCTTAAAGTAGCTAAACAGGTAGAAAAGGCGACGGCAAAAGCTAGAAGGATGCTTGGGTGCATACGGAGAGGAATGGCTAGCAGAAAAAAGGAGGTGATAATGCCTCTGTATAAGTCTTTGGTGCGACCTCATTTGGAGTATGGTGTGCTATTCTGGAGACCGCACCTTCAAAAGGATGTGAACAGGATGGAGTCGGTGCAGAGGGTTGCTACTAAAATGATTAATGGGCTTCATTATAAAGCTCTATGAGAGCTGTTCCTGCTATGCTTTTTTTTTTTTTGAAGTGCAGAAGTCATTTAAGTTTTGCTTTGAGCAGGAATGTTCCTCTTCCTATATGGGGATTCTCTCTGCTTATTCCACGCCTTCTTGAATTCCATCACCATCTCCAGTGGGAGAGCAAGTGTCAGCCATCAAGCCAATGCCGACTCCTGGCAACCCAGCCTCTGGATTTTCTTGACAAAGTGCAACCAAAAGTAGATTGTCAGGCCTTTCTTCCAAGCAGCCAGCCTACAGCACCTCATATTCCAAGGTTTCATCCATCCAAGTACAATCCAAGCCCAATCCTGCTTAACTTCTGAGATTAGCTAAGATCAAGGTCATTCAGGGCAGCAAAGCCATCGTAGTGGAAGATATTCCAGGCATATTAGCAGCACTTTTTTTTTTCCATTGAATAGTGGTAGAAACTGTAACAAACCTAAATTTCATTACGAACACAAAATACTTGCAGATCAATGTTTAAACCCTATGGTTTACTGATATTCAATGCTGCTCTCCATAGAAGCAGCACCACCTAATAGTCATATAATCACCCAGCTATTCGGTTACTATCCGTAAAGCTAAGGGTTAGGACAATCCTTTATGTAGCTGTGGTGTGCTGCAAGGATTAGTTTTTGATCCAGTTTTTAAAAATATTTTTGTAAGCAGTCACTGCGGAAGGGCTGTTGGGTGAGGTTTGACTCTTTGCTGATGATACCAAGCTCATCAATAGGGTAGACACCTTGGAAGATTTGGATAACATGAGGCGGGATCTAGGAAAGCTTGGTCTAGAATTCAGTGGCTAAGATTTAATACTAACAAATGCAGCACCATGTATTTGGGCTGCAAAAACCCAAAGGAATGGTACAGTATAAGGGGCAAAGTACTTCTGTCCAAGAAAGAAGAATGGCACGGGGATGATTGCATCTGATGATCTTGAGGTGGCCAGACAACATCAAAAGCCAGAAAGGTTCTTGAGTGCACAGGGAGAGGAATCGCCAGCAGGAGAAAGTGCCTTGGTGAGACCTCTTTTGGTGTATTATCTACAATTCTGTAAACAGCAAGGTAAAAGTAATTAATCTTAAATTTAGCCCATGCCTTGATGGAAGAGTAGAGGGATAGACTGCAATACTGGTGACAAGTGATCACCCACTGCTCTGACATGAATCCTGTCCCAAATCCACCCCTGGAAAGTATTTGTGAAACAGTATTATGGGTGGTATGTGTGTGTGTGTGTGTAATTTTCCAGTATGTGTCCAGTAAGTTTTGCATACTGAAAAGAACCCCTCATATTGCATTTCTGAATCTGTGTGTGTAAGTTGATGTGCCAACAAGACAGCTATGCTTTGGCATTCCCAAAGGTGTAGCTAAGGAGAAGCAGGGACAGAGCTCTGATGTATGTTCTGTATAGAATACACCTACATATTTCCATCTTCTTTGGAGTAGGCATAAATACACTGAGAATGTATGAGCACTACAAGGAGTCATTGTTGGAGTCTATTTTATAAAGGTACATAGGTGTGTATGTTGTCTTTATGAGATAGACATACAGGGCCTGATTCCCATCAGTGTATGTCCGGCTCATCCTGACATCCAAAATCTGGACTTGCAGATTTGCACCTGATTCTGCACTCACAGGAGCTAGATGTTCCCACAGGAGCAGAATTGGGTGCAAAGAGCCTGGGACAGCAGGACCTGCCTCGATTCCTTGCCGCTATATGTATGCCTCTGGCCCTGTCTAACCCAGCTGGAGCACCTTCATAGAGCCACGGTGCCTTGGTATCCTGTCACCATGGCACCAGGATGCCACGTCAGACCAACACTGCTGTTCCCTGACATCCGACCTCCAGAGGGGCATGCTAAGTCCTGGGTCGGGCTGTGGGGAACCTTCCACTGCTGATCTCCTGGGTTGGGGGATCCTCTGCAGGAGACTGCCGCACTTAGAGCGACTCCTCCCACCCCATCCAGTGCTCCCCGCACATCTCCTTTCTACATACATCCCCGCTAAACGCTACATGGAATGACCCCGTCAGCAGGCAACCTGTTTTACAATTAGCACCAATACACATACTTTGACCCATATCTGTTCTATAAGTTTCATAACAAGCCATTTAAGTGCATCCATATCTGTTTTATGTATGTAAATGACTTTTGAAATGCAGATGATGAGGGTGAGCATGGTAAAAGACTGAACTATTGCAAGAAAGAGCAGAAGAGATTATTTTAGGAGATTTCAGGGTGTCCCAAGATTAGAAATGATTGGATTCACACTTAGCAAGAAATTTGATCTGTAAAGCCTGTCTAGGCCTTCTGGATAATTTTTGAATATCAAACACTCATGACCCCAGGATTAAAGGGGTTCTTCATTTCTTTCTTTATTGCACCTGTATAAAATTCTGATGTTACCATCCAATTAATTTGAAAAAGCAAAGTCCTGTTGTCTGGATCAGTAAAAAATGTTACTTATAATTTTCAGTAAAATAATTTTATATATAATAGTTTTTTTAGTCTAGTCAAGTGAACAAATCAAAGTCAAATTGATTGTCTGCCACTGAAATAAAACAAACCATAATAGAAATTCTGTACATTATATTTTGCCAGGCAAATTTGTTTTTTTTGGTTAAAAATAATGATGTGGATCCACCCATTAATAAAAATTTATAGCACTTTTTGCTTAAAGCATAGTGTCTGCTGTCAGGGGTTCAAGCAGCTGGAGAATTTTTGTGTCTCTGTAAGCATGAATCCACAAACATGTCCATAAGCATGCATATACAAACACCCCCCCCTCCCCCAAACATGCAAGAAGAAGAACCCATGGCAGACTGAAGAGCGGAACTGTCGCTGGGAGTCTCCAGCTAGCGCCAGTGAGAAGAGCTGGGGCTGCAGCCTGAAAAAGCCAGTAGGCGATCTAGGTCCTACCAGCCAGAAGAGTGCAGCTGTGGCCTGCCAAGGCCAGCGGGAGATCCTGGATCCTGTCAGCCAGAACAGCCAGGATGCAGCCTGCAAAGGCTGGCAGGAGACCCTGGGTTCCACCAGCCAGAAGAGCCAGAATGTGGCCTGCAAAGGTCAATGGAGTCCCTGGATCCCGAGGCCATCATAGGAAGAGCGTCTCAAGAGAGGGAGGGAGAGTTAGAGGAGAAAAGAAGAGATTGTGATTGCATTAAGAGAGTAAGGAAAGGAGTAAAAGGCTTGAGAGAGTGTGTCAGTTACTGCTAACCTCCTTTCAGTCCAAGCCTCCCCAATCAGCCCGTTTTCAATCCTAGCCCCACATCAGCCCTTTCCAGTCCTATCCTAGCCCCCTGATCAGCCCTTTTCCAGTCCTAGACCCCCATCAGCCCTTTCCAGTTTTTCCAGTACCATCCTAGCCCCCATCAGCCCATTTCCAGTCCTAGCTTCCCATCAGCCCATTTCCAGTCCAAGCCTCCCCGATCAACCCATTTCTAATCCTAGCCCCCCCCCCCATCAGCCCTTTCCAATCCTAGACCCCATAAGCCCTTGCAAATCCTATCCTAGTACCCCCTTCAGCCCATCTGCAGTCCTGGCCCCCCATCAGCCCTTTCCAGTCCTATTCTAGCCCCCCCAGCAGTCCATTTTCAGTCCTAGCCCCCCCCTGAAGAGCCCCATGCCTTTCTGACCAATTTCAGAGGGAGCCAGGGAGACCTGAAGCCCTGGCTCACCTCTGCCAGAGTCAACAGCAGCATGTTCCTTCATTCTGGCAGCTGTGTTCTCATGGAGCCTGCTGGCATGCTGAGTACCTGGAAACAGAAAATGACCTTTAACCTTCAGCGCGCCAGGGGCTCCACGAGAACACAGTTGTTGGAGTGAAGGAGCATACTGCACTTTACTCTGGTGGCTGTGCAGAGGTGAGCCAGGCACTCAAGCCTCCCCAGCTCCCTCAGAAGCGAGCCCTGCCGGAAGCCAAACAGCATGTGCAGGATGAAGTTGGTGCGGGGTCCTCAGAAGCGTGGGGCCCTGTATGAACACATTCCCGCACAATGGACAGGCTGGTCCTGTGTGCACTACTGTCCCAACACACCAGCATGGTCAATGCCTCGACCTTATCTTTTTCTCCAACTGCTCTCCCACAAAATTCTCCACCTCAGTCTTCCTCTATCTGACCATCCTCTGTTAACTTTCATTCTTAAATATCCACCACAGTCTCATCCAGTCTCCAAGATGTTTACAAATCTTCAGGTTATTGACCCTTTAGTTCACTCTGCTGCTGTCTTGTCTCTTCTGTCATCTACTATCTCATCTCAGTCTGCTGATGAGGTGGCTTCTTCCTATAATGCTATACTCCCCTCGCTTTAGATGCCCTTGCGCTTCCCATTCCAAATCTGCTTTCTATATTCCTGTGCCTGCTCTGCTGAGTGCCTTTGTCTAAAATCCTGAGCCCATGCTGACTTGATTCATTTCAAATTCTTGCTAACCTCCTTCCAGTCTGCTATAACACTCACTGAGCAAGAGTACCATGTTCATCTGCATACACATTTACACGCATTCTCCAACCCACGTGCAGATGAACAGACCTGGATGCACATTTATTTATTTTATTTATTTAACTGCATTTATATACCGCTTTTCACCGGGTCAAAGCGGTGTAACATATAACATAAGGGGGGGGGGCAATTTTCAGGGTGGGGCCATCACCAAGGGGCAACAATTAATGATTTGGGTAGACATAGACATGTATACTTCTGCTGAATCTAAGTATTAGATCATGCGGATAGGGTGGTATTTCACATGTTCTCCGCCACATGCACACAGCCCCTGACAGTCCCCATGACACACATACAGCTCCTGACACTGCCCATGATGTACATACACTCAGTTCCCTGCCACATGCATGCAGCCCCTGGCACTCCCCATGTCATACACACACACATGCAACTCCGAACACCCCCCCCCCATAAAAAACACACACTTGAACCCCTGGCACACACACACTCACACATCTCCCAACCCACACACATGTACCCTCTGACTTACATACACATATGCATTCACACATCCCCAACACACACACACACACACCTCCCAACATGCACACACATGCAGCCTGACAGTTCCTACGAGACACATATATGAACACCCTCATATGCCTGATTTTGCAAATGGGAAAACACACCATTGTGTCACACTGCAATTGTACACTTTTTAACTTGTTCAATTGGCTACCGATTTTAACAAGTTTACAGATTCACTTTTTCGACATCGCGGTGCATTTTTGTGTTTACAGTACTTTGTTTTGCACAAATACGGTTCTACTTTCTCTCTCTTTCAGTTGGCTGCAAAACTATAAACCATTTTGAATCAGTATTCCCAATGATCCTCGACTTTTACCCTCGCTGGCTTTATTAAACCCACTAAAGCTTCCAAACATAACAGGCGTCAAGAGATAAATGCTGCACCATGGACACCTGTGTCACCACGTAAGTGGGTCAAGCTCTTAATGTAGATCAGTTCCTTGTCAAAATAACTTACTACCAAATAAATTGAAGAGGGTTATGGCTTATTACAGTAAAGATCCTCCCCACTAGACTAAAAAAATGCAATGTGTGCCTTTGAGTCAGTCCTGACTCCTGGTGACCCAGAAGCTCCTGGGTTTTCTTGGCAGTGTCACCGGAAGTAGATTGCCAGGCCTTTCTTCTGAGGCAGTGGAGGGTTAAGTGACTTGCCCAAGGCCACAAGGAGTGCTAGTGGGAATCAAACCCTGGTTGCTTGATTACCAAGCCAGTGTTCTAACCACTAGGCTACTCCTCCACTCCCCCACTAGACTAGAGATATGCAATTTCTCTTACTCAACTTTTACTTGGTCTCATTCTTATATTTCTCTGTTGTGGAGATCATATGTTTATGTTTATTACACTTGATAAAAAACCACCTTTCTACAGTAACCAAGGCGGTGTACAATAAAAAAAATTCAATAAAAGACGGCCAATAGCCAACGGAAAGGAAAGGAAATTTACAATATCTTAAGAGGACAGTAAAGAGAGCAGGGAGGACAGGACTAGACATAAGTAGGGAAACTTGTAAGAGGGGAGGGGAGAGGTAAATATCATACGAAAGGAGAGGGAACATCAAACGCCAGGGAAAACAGGTGGGTCTTTAGGTTTTGTTTAAATGTAGTATATTGGGGTTCCAAATGGAGGGAAGAGCATTCCAGAGGGCGGGACCAGCAAAAAAGAAGGCAGAGGAATGAGTGAACTGCAAGTGGGCACGGGAAGGAGAGGGAAGGATGAGGCGGTTAAGGTGGAAAGAGCGTGGAGTATGTCTGGGAGAATGAAAGAAAAGGAGATCTGTTAGATATTGTGGGGTACTGGTGTGGAAGGCTTTATGTAACAGAGTCAACAGTTTGTATGAGGCACGGAAAGTAACAGGCAACCAGTGAGGTGAAATAGTAGAGGTGTTATGATCTCGGGGGGAGGTGTGTGTAACAAGATGTGCTGCAGTGTTTTGGATCCGTTGAAGTCGGGTTAACTGGTTTTTTAGAAGGCCAATGAATAATGAGTTAGAAAAATCTACCCTGGACATGACTAAAGACAACACCAGAGTAATGAGGGCCGAAGGGGAAAGGAAAGGGTGAACGGAGCGAATTTGACGAAGAAAGAAGAAGGATGTTTTGGTGATATGGGAGATGTGGGTGTGAAAGGATAAATCAGAGTCAAAGTGCACACCAAGGTAGCGGAAAGTAGAAACCAGAGGTACGGGAGTGCCAGAAAAAGAGGGGGCTATTGAAGGGGAAGGACTACCGTGAGAGAACCAAATAGCGATAGTCTTAGTAAGATTTAAGTGAAGACCATTAAGCGTTAACCAGTGTGCTACAGCTGTGAGGCAAGAGTTCAGTGCTGAGAGATCAGGGCAGGAGGGGGAAGTGTGATGGAGCAGGAGAATATCAGTCTAGGCAGCAACAGTGCTGGGGTTTAAGGGCCCTGTATACTAAAGGCCCAGTATTCAGTAATGGCAGCAAACCATGGCCACTGAACTTAAGACCTGGATATTCAATGCTGGGGCCATATCTGGCTAGTAACATTGAATATCTTGGGTTGGCTGGATAGCGACAAAGTTACCCGGGCAGTAGTGATATTGAGCCGCTGCACGGTAGCTTTGGCAGTGAAAGTTAAGCCACCCTTTAACGTGCCTAACTTCCACTACTTTAGGATCACCAGCAGCAGCTCAATATCATCACTGCCTAGTAATTCCCAGACGCAGCCTCCACTCTGCCGCAGGAACACCCCGATGCCGCACCCAGGGATATTCATCAGCAGTGACCGCGTTACTGCTGCTGAATATCCCAGACACCGCGATTAACGGGATGCTCAGGTCTTCCATCTGCATTTGTTGTTTTTGATATCAGGCCCAAAGCATACCAACTGGCTGATATGGAAAAGCACCAGTCTGGAGAGCGGCAGCTGTATCAGGATAGTGCAACTGAAAATCATTGCTGACAACTCCTGCACTACACAGTCATTGTATAAAGCCATTTTAGTGCATATGTGGTAATATACATGTATAAAATGGCTTTTAAAATATTAGGTCAGGCGTGGAAGTATGCTGATTGACACGAACGTGTGCATTTTTACGGTAGGAGTTACCGGGGGCACCGTCTAGGTGGAATCAGTCACCCCATGAAGTCCGCACATTGATTGTATAATACAGTGATCTACATGCAGACTTGCATACTCTATGCATATACATTTATGCTGGCTTGAGAGCATCGCGACTTTGAAGTAGATATTCCTGTTGCTGGATATATGCTGGATTTTATGAAGACACGTAGGTGCCTCTGGATGTGTCTTTATAACATTGGGCAAAAATAGGCACTTTCTTGCCCTCTAAACCTAGGTACCCTGTTATTAAACTACTCTGCTAATGTTCTGGTGGAGCATGGGCGGTCTCAGAAATTACCCAGATAACAGCAATATTCAGGCCGTTATTTGGATAATAATCTAGATAACTTTAGGACAGGAAAAAGGTGAATATTGTTGCTATCTGACGGTGCTGCCTGACTATAGCGCAGGCTGCTATTCAGGTAGTGACACTGAATATAGGTATTTTATTTAAGCACCATGATCGGCATTTCAAAAAATGCTGACTACGGAGGTTAAATAAATCACCCCGTAAATCCAACAAATCCTCATAATTTGTAGGTCTGCCCTTCAACAAATTTTGTTCCTTACAAGATCCCCAGGATCAAGATCCTAAACACACAGAGTAGGGGTAGGGTTCATGAGTGCCACAAGTTGGGAGGGTTTTTCAGGAAATCCACAACAAATATGCATGAAATAATTGAGGCAGTACACGCAAATGCATCTCCTGTATAGTCATGAAAAGCCAATCAGCTTGCCTACCCCTGGCACATGATAACCTTTGGAATCTTTTACTCTTCCACAACGTGCATTTGCAGATGGAGAGGGAAAATGTTGGGCCTATTTTGGGATATATTAATAGGTCCTCTTTGACGTTGCCTTTTAGCGTGACAGATGCCATGAGATCTACGACTTGTTTGCCAAACAATTTGCAGATGAACACGATAGCTAGGCAGCAAAACATTTTAGATAAAATTTATATTTTGGGGCAAAGAATAATATCACCATAGCAGTTCTTACTATGGATGGAAACATAGACAGTAGTTTTCTTTTTGAGAGAGGGGACAGAGATGCTGTAGTTTTTAGAATAGTGTATGTAATTAATAAGAAACACATCCCTTAAGGTCAATAAATACGTTATGCTGTGGCAGTGTAAATTAAGACTGATTAAATTACTTTGGCCATAAGGGATCTTACAGTAAATGAAGTTCATTCATAATGGGGTTTGTGGCTTAAATCTCTTTTCCACCCTGAATTCTTTGCATTGACCCTTACTATGAGCACGGCTACTATCATTACTGCTGCTACGACTGCTTCTCATTGCTATAGATGTCTGCAGTGCTGTACCTCCCACAGAAAAAACAAAAAATCCAACAGAGGTACTGCACTGTGTGCGATGCAGCCATCTGTCCAATAAAGCATAGCAAGCTGAAAAGTGCACATGTACGGTGTGACAAAACAACATGCTTGCCTTACCTCCATTTGCAAACTCTTGCATGTCTGCGGGGAACTGGGTATGAGGAGACATGCTAAAATCGGTCTCATTAGGGTTGCAGGGCTGTGTAGTTGAGTGGCTTTTTGTATTTATTTGTCTCTTGTGTAAGAAAATAGGTGGGTGGAGGGTATGGGATGAGGAGCTGGAGGTATGTGTGTGTGTACATGACAGGATGTGGAGTGGGGTGGGTTGAGGGTGTGTGTGTGTGTGAGGGGGTGCAGATGGGGGTGGAGTGAGGAGTTGTATATGTGTATGCACCTATAGGGGGTAGGTTGGGGCTCTGTGTCTGTGTGCATAAAAGGGTGTTGTTGGGGTAAGGAGGAGTGTATCTGTATGCATGAGAGAGTGGGGGAATAAGGAGGAGTGAGGGGGTTGGGTGTGTATGTGTGTGCTTGAGAAGGGTTATGGAGAGGGGCTGCAAGTACGAATGCATCTCCTGCATATTCAACATGAATAACCTGAAAACCTGATCAGCTTGTCGTTCTCAAAAACCAGGGTGGGTGGGAGGGGGGAGGTGAGGGGTTAAATGGATGGGTGTGGGGGAAGGGAGATATGTTCCTCTTGGCATAAAGACATGGTGACCCCTTCTCCCTCTGCACTGAAATTCTCAACCTCCCACCATCTTGCACTTTTCCTTCCCTTCCACCCAATTCTCTCTTTTTCTCTGTCTTCCAAGCCATGCCCCCTTTTGCCCCCTTCCACTCTAGCCTTATTCCCTACCTCCCCTCTTCTCATGCCTAACCATTTTCTTTTTTAAACGTACAGCATGGGATTCCAGCGTTCTTCATCTCAGTCACAGTCTAGCAGCACGTTTTTGCCAGCAGGCGATGGGTCCTCACCAGCAGGCGCCTTCAGTTCTAGCCACAGCTGCAGCCCTGTAGTACATCTGTGTTGGCAGGGGATTGGGTTCCCAACAAAAAGCACTGCCAGGTTTGGACACAGCCATGGCCTCGCAGCACTTCTGCGCCAGTGAGGGACGAGGTCTCTGCCTGCAGGTACCGCTGATCCTGAGTTTCCTTATTGGAGCACAAATGTTTACTTGCAGAAGCACAAAGAAACCTATGCATGTAGATTGATGGAAACATAGATAGACAGATGGACCCTTCCCAATAAGCACTATTGCTTGGGTGAAACATGCCTAACAAAGAGTTTTAAAATTGTATTCACATTTTCCTTTTCTCAAACAGTTTTTCCTTCTTCTAAATATTCTAGCCACTTTGATTCCTTCTTGAACCTTCTGAGATAGTAACTTCTAAAATCCTATGGGTATCATTCCTATTATGGGAACTGAATTACATCAGATCATAGTTGTATCTGTTATGTACTATATTATGTACGTAGACACCACTTTCTATTAGTTAATTGTTTTAACACAGTTCCAGTTAAATTTGTTTAATTTATGATACTTTAAGACGTTCTATGTATATCTAAGATGTTCTATGTAAAACAAACTTCGATTTGTTAATAGTTGTTATTTGTACACCGCAACTGATCTCTGGAAGATACGGTATAAAAATGAGTGTTAAATAAATAAATAAATTAATTAATTAATATTCTAGATCCACTGATTTTTTGTTCTCAAAATTTGTCAACAGACAATATTCACCATTTTGAGCCAGCTATGCTAAGCATTTTCCCTACTGGTACAGAATATGATTATGTACTACACTGGCAAATGTGACTACACTTATCAACCTGCCAGGCTGATAAGACTCCAATTACTCACCGATTTTTCCAATCACTTTCTTCAATCGCTTCCCATATTGCTCCAATCACTCCTCCTGTCTCTTCAATTACTACTCCCTCCAGTCATATCGTGCACCCTCCCAATCAACCATTTACGCCTCCAAGCTCCTCTTTCTTAAGCCATCATTGAGGAGGCTTCTGCCCTGGCCCCTTGACAGGCTTGCAAATGCAGCTTCTTCATGGTAAAGTCTGTAGTCTGAATTTCCTTTGTCACGCTGATGCTGCACTGGTGGAGTAACAGAAAGATCTTGTTGATTCTTTTTTTTTCTCTCTTCCTTTCTCTCTTTCTAGGCAGTCAGTGTGGCTAATGCACCTTTATCCAATGCACACACAAAAAGCTGCCAATATATCTAAGGGGTCGATGCAGAAATATGGCGCTAAACAATATAAAGCGATATTAAAAAAAAACCTGTTAAATAAATAAAGCTCCAGTGCAGGCTTTCCAAATGCAGGTTTAGCGCAGTTTTGCTCAGTCATGCTGTAAGCAAATAGTCTGCAAATGAGCTGTGCGCAAAATGTCTGTGCTGAACAAGCCATGCACACAGCTGTCTGCATTAGCATCACCTAGATCCCGTGCACAGGTAGGCACTTGCACACGTGCGCTGGAATTTTATGTGGCGCAAGTGCCTACCTGTGCACAGGATCTAGGTGCCCCTAAAGCTGTATCATTTTACTCAGAATGGGCATACATTGTTCCAGCATGCTCCCCCTGCCGTTTTTATCCCAGCAAAGCCCAAAAAATCAGTGGGGGTTGTCCACTAATAAAACAGGCATAAATTCCTCCTCCACACTGAGAGCAGACCTCTTGAGAGAACCCTTAAGTCTCCTCTATCTTAGCGTTACAGTCACAGCACTGAGCTGTCTTCCACTCTTCTGTGTGCTTCTCTGCATCCGTACAACATAGCTAATTGCTTAATTATCATCTATTTAGCATGGATTCAAATAGCACTGGCATCTGCACAGTGATCAGGCTTACAGTACATCCCTTTCTACATTTGGTGCCCACACTTCCGCAAAAAATTATGCCTAAAATGCTGTGTAGATTCCTGCACTAACGTCAGCACATTTTTTTGTAGGAGGCCCTATGTTTTTACCCAAGAGGATGGAGGGTTAATTGATTTGGCCAAGACCACATGGAGCATCAGTGGGATTTGAAGCCTGGTTTCCAGCCTGCTACCTCCTCCACTCCACTTTTATGAGACTATTTATATGGACACATGGGGCCCGATTCTGTGCCACGAATAGCGGCACAGAATCGGGCCTTCCCCCGCCACATCTAACTTCCCTACCAGTTGTGTGGGGAAGTTAGATGGGGGTGGCTCAGGGCGGAGTCTAGGTGGTCACCGGTGCCGGACATACAGGGCCGATTCTAATGTTGACCCTGTAAGTCCAGGACCGGCGACTTGTGCGGGGAAGTTATGTTTTTTTACTGAAGGTGCAGGGCGCGGATGGGGCATGGGGGGGCGCCAAAAACATTCCCTGCAGCCTGAAGGCCGGAATGGGGGTTGGGCTGTGGGAAATGAAGCTGGGAAGCCGGCAGCTGGCATCGCAGCTCTTCAATGGAGCCACGGTACCATGGCAACATGACGCCATGGCGCTTCGGCTGTATTGAAGAGCCCTGACTGAGTTAGCTGGGAAGGTCCTCTACGTGCAAGGCCAGACTGAATCACAGTCCTGGCCTGCACGTACAGGACTGTTTGGGATCTACGTCCAGAACGGATATTCGAAAGGCATTTACATGGTTTATAGCCAAGTAAACCATGTAAATGCCTTAGACGGAAATATTCAACGGCATCTAAAGGGTTAATGCTATTGAATATCCCCATCTAAGGCATGTTGGGGGTGTTCCGGGGCAAAGACTGCTGGTAACCAGGTAGCGGCGATATTGGACCGTTACCAGGTTAGCTATCTGAGCCTTAAACTAGGTGAACTTTTGGCTTGCCTAGTTCAATCCACAGATGCTAACTGGGTAGCGGTTCAATATCACCACTATCCAGTTAGACTCTGCGGCTGCATCCCCTCTGTGCCATACCCAGTTATTCAATGCCATCACCACGGCATTGAATATTCAGGCTTAGAGGTCAGTAGACAGGCTTATACGCCGACGCGGCACATAGCACAATCAGCTGAATATCGGGCCCATAGTTGCCTACTAACAAGGTGACCTGTTATAAAATACCCCCCCCCCCAACAAGGGCTGCCCTAAAGTTGGTCCAAGGTATTGGCACAGTAGGCAAACCTCAAGCAGTACACCCCTTCTGGCTGTCAAAATTTACTATTTAGCTTTGAATGCCCTGCTGTTGTTGCCTTCCAGAAGTTGCCTATTTTACCTAATGATTGGACTGGCCCTGCCCCTAACACACACACACACACACACACACACACACACACACACACACACACACACACACACACCACAGATCTGAGAATCTAACACTTTAGCCATGTGTACATCTCCTGGCTATGATCTGAATATGAACAGTTTTCAAGTTTAGAGACCAGCAAAAGACAAATATCCAGGCTATATGCAAAATCGCTAAAATCAGACATAACTCCGAAGATTTCAGAAATCAAAATAATGTACCTTCCCTTCCTCTTCGTAAATGATCATCTGTTCTATTTCTGTCAAAATTAAATAGAATGTCTTCAAAATGGAGAGAAGAAACCCAATGTTTTCTGCTGTTCTAAATCTAATCGCAAATAATAAACCCAGTAGTTTGATGTAGCTTATTTAATTTTCTTGTAAAGATAATTCAATCTTTTTATCATACATGACTATACTCTTGTTAAAAAAATACAATGATGATTGTCACTTTTAAGCAGCAAGAAACTCAGTGTTATTATTCCAATGAAATATTTGAAAATAGAATGGATATTCAAGTATTTTACACTCCAGAATGTTTTTAACTTACTGATGACTCTAGTATAGCAACTTGTAAGAGTTGCTGATTCTGATGGCTATGGATTTGCAGAGGGCAAAATATTTGAGCTAATTTTTGTTTCATTTGGGCTTTTTTACCCAAATTTAGGGCATTTTTGTTTGTTTCACACATTCTGTTTAACAAAAGGTTTTCTTTACAAATTGCACACACAAGCAATGCCTTAAAAATTATAGAGCTAGCCAAAACAACTATATAAATATTTGCTCTATAGAAAATACTATAAATTTATATTTATGGACCATCAAACACCAGAGCTGAAGACAATATGAGAATAACTGAAATTTGGCCGTACCTGAGCGCCAATATGCCTGAGAAAGAGAGGGTGAAGCAGGTAGCAATCTTCCCTATTGAGGGTAAAGGCTGAGGAAGAGAATCTCACATCCTGGAGATGAATGCATGGCTGCGTGGATGGTGTCTTCAAAAGCATTTTGGTCGCCTGGACTATGGGATGATTTTCCAAGGGCTGCTGAGCAGAGATGGCATACACCTATCCAAGAAGGGTCAAAGTGTCTTCCAAAGCAGACTGGCTAACCTACTGAAGAGGGCTTTGAACTAGATTCATTGGGGATGGGTGAAGAAAGCCCTCAGGTAAGTAAAAGCCCTCAGGTAAGTGAAACATTAAATACCTCTGTAGAAATGGGTAAAAGGGACAACATTTGGAAAGCAGCATTCATTAATGCCCATAGTCTGGGAAATAAGATCCTAGATGTTGAGGTTTTAATGGAAGAGGTTGACTTAGATTTAGTGGTAATTACGGAGACATGGTTCATGGACAGCATAACTGGGATGTGATTATACTGGGCTATACTTTATTCAGGAGTGGAAGAGTAGCCTAGTGGTTAGAGCAGAAGATCAAGGGTTCGATTCCCACTGGCACTCCTTGTGACTTTGGGCAAGTCACTTTACCCTCCATTGCCTCGGAAGAAAAGGCTGGCAATCTACTTCCGGTGATACATTGCCAAGAAAACCCAGAGGTAGCTGGGTCGCTATGAGTCAACACTGACTTGATGGCACTAAAAAAAAAAAAAATAAAATACTTTATTCAAGAAGGACAGAGTACGGGGAAAAGGAGAGGAGGAATGGCACTATATGTAAAAAATAATGTTAAAACTTCAGAATTACAGGTCTTACAAGGAAGGAGGAGGCACTGTGGGTTAAATTAGAAAGAGGGAATGGGGAATCCATTTGCACTGATGTGTTTATACAGATCTCCTTCACAGGCAGAAGAAGTCGATAGAGATTTAATTAAAGACATTGCAGTATTGTCATGAAAGGATAAGTGCTACTGATAGGTGACTTCAATATGCCAGATGTTGATTGGTGCATCCCTGCTGCAGAGTCATCTAGAAGTAAGGAGATAGAAACTGAGAAAAATGATGACAGAAAAAGACCACATGGCCTATCTAGTCTGCCCTTCCATATCAACAATTACAACAGTCCTCTTTTTTCCTTTAGAGATCCTCTGTGTGTGTCCCATGCTTTTTTGAATTCAGATACTATAGAGATTCTGGATTCTCTAAAGGGAGACATATTCCGGCAACTAGTAACAGAACCCACATGTGAAGGGCCCATACTGGACCAGGTGCTGGTGCTTACCAATGGGGATAGTGTTTCTGATTTTGTAGTGGGAGATCATTCACATCCAGTGATCATCAGATAATGTGGTTCAGTATTAGGACTAGGGCTGATAAAGTCCATTCAAAAGTGAGGGTACTAGATTTTAGGAAAACTAAATTTCCTAAGATGGGACAGTTCCTCAAGGAATCATTAGCAGGATGGAAGCAGCTGGGGGATGCAGAAAAGCACTAGGTAAAACTGAAAGGGAATATTTTAAGGGCAACAAACCTTTTTGTTAGGAAAGTAAATACATGTAGAAGGAAAGGGAGGACACTATGGTTCTCAAAAGAAGTAGCTAAAAAGGTGAAGAAAAAGAGAGTGGTGTTCATAAAAATACAAGAGATCACAGAAAGAGGAAGACAAGCATCAATATTTAGAAAAATGTAGGGAAGCTAGGAAAGTAGCAAGGAAAGCATAAATACAGCTAGAAGAAAAAAAAGCCAATGGAGTAAAATAAGGGCACAAAATATTTTTTCAGATATATTAGTGAGAGGAGAAAGTGCAAATATGCTATTGCCAGACTCAAGGATGAAGAGGAAAAGTATGTAGAAGTTGATGAGTATAAAGTGGAATTACTTAAAAATATTTTTGTTCTGCATTCACAGATGAAGGGCTAGGAACAGGATCTCAGAAAACACCCACAAATAGGAAAAGAAGTGAAGGGGTCTTGAATGATTTTCAGAAGACTGTGATCATGAGGAAGTAGATAAACTAAAAGTAGACAAAGCGATGGGGCCAGATGGGATACATCCAAGAGTATTGAAGGAACTTGGGCAAGCTCTAACAGCTCCAGTGTCTGACCTTTTCAATGCTTCTTTAGAGTCTGGAGTGGTTGAAGAGGCCTGGAGAAAGGCACATGTGGCCCCCTTCATACAAAAGTGGAAGTAAAGATGAGGTTGAGAACTACAGGCTGGTTAGTCTGGCCTCTGTAGTAAGTAAATTCATTGTAATGCTGCTAAAACAGAGGACAGTGAGTTTTCTGGTGTCCAATGGCTTGCATGATCTGAGACAGGGTGGTTTTACTAGAGGCAGTTCTTGTAAGACAAATCTGATTAATTTCTTTGAATGGGCAACCAGAGAGTTGGACCAAGGGAGAGCCCTAGATATGATGTACTTAGATTTCAGAAAAGTCTTTGACAACGTTCCTCACAAGCGACTTATAAATAAATAGAGCATCCAAGGAATGGACCCTAAATTGACTGACTGGGTTAGAAATTAGTTGAATGGGAGGTGACAAAGGGTACAGGTAAATGGAGTTCACTCTGAAGAGAAGTTAGTTATCAGTGGTGTGCCGCAGGGATCTGTCCTTGGTTCGATTATTTTTAACATTTTTGTTAATGATATTGTGGAAGGGCTGTTAGGTAAGGTTTGCCTCTTTGTAGATGATACCAAAATCTGCAATAGAATAGACACCTAGGAAGGTGTAGATAACATGAGGAGGGATCTAGAAAAGCTTGAAGAATGGTTGAGAATTTGGCAGCTGGGTTTTATTGCAATAAAATGCAGAGCCATGCATCTGGTCTGCAAAAATCCAAGAGAGCGGTACAGTATAGGGGGTGAACTGCTTCTGTCTACAAAAGGGGCATGATTTTTTCTGATGATCCTAAGGTGACAAAACAAGTAGAAAAGATGGTGGCAAAAGCCAGAAGGATGCTTAGGTGCATAGCGAGAGGAATGGCCAGCAGGAAGATGGAAGTGATAGAGCCTCTGTGAAAGTCTTTGGTGAGATCTCATTTGGAGTACTGTGTGCAGTTCTGGAGACCACACCTTCAAATAGATATAAATAGGATGAAGTCGGTGCAGAGTATGGCTACCAAAATGGTTAATGGGCATATGGGGACAGACTTAAACATCTCAACATGTATATTTTGGAGGAAAGGCAGTAGAGAAGAGATATGATAGAAATATTTAAATACCTCCATGACATAAATGCACAGAAGGAAAGCCTCTTTCAACTGAAAGAAAACTCTGCAATGAGGGAGCTTAGGATGAGGGTGAAAGGGGATAGACTCAGGAGTAATATGCAGAAATATTTCTTTACAGAAAAAGCAGTAGATGCGTGAAACAGTCTCCCAATGGAGGTAATAGACATGAGGACTGTATCTGAATTCAAGAAAGCATGGGACCAACACAGAAGATTTCTAAAGGAAGAAAGGGACTATAGTAGTTGGTATGGAAAGGCAGAATGGGTAGGCCATGTGGTCTTTTTCTGCCATCATGTTTCTGTGTTTATATAGCTGGACCTGAGCGCTAATATGCCTGAGAAAGAGAGTAACTGAAATTTAGCTGGACCTGGCAAGATAATGCTTATATACCTGAACAGAAAAGGGAAGTCAAATCAGTCTGAAAATATAGGAGCATGTTTTCAATGGGGCCGCGGCTCCGATATTGCACGGAGTCCGCTACCACTGTTTAGTAAACATACCCCATAGTAATATGTCAGATGTGATATGAAGATATTAAGTGGGTGCTGTTGATATGCCACTACACATTGAAACTCTATTTGATTCTGCATAGAATAATTTTAGAAAAGGACTGATGGTGAAATTATGAACGGTGACGTATTAAGTCTTTAGCTCTGGTGTTTCATGGTCCATAAAAAATAATTTACTATATAGAATTTGTTATAGAGCAAATATTTACAAAACAAAAGGTTTTAGCATATCTTAGAATTTATAGCAATCACGATGTGATTTAATGTGTATTAATTTCTAGGTTATGTGATAAAAATTTAAGGCACGCTAACAATCCAAACGACGACTAAGGAATGCACCTCCCTATTCATTACTGTTTCCACCCTAGTGACTAGGGTGGGCGCAACCATCAGGAGAACTAGGCAGATGCCTAGAGCTCCGATGGTCGAAGAGCGGCCCATTGCTGCTGCTGCTACCCATCTCTGGGACCTGCAGCAGCAGCAGTGACTTCAAAGGGACCTACAGTGCTCATGAAAAACTCCAGCGTTGCCTGCTGTTTATACTTCTCTCCCCTCTGATGCAGACGTCCTAGATCAGCCACTTCTGATCCATGCAAACAGGAAATCTGTGTCATAGGGGGCAGAAGCACAAAGAGCATGCAACAGCAGAGGTTTCAGTAAGCGCTGCACTGCTCTTTAAAGTCATTGCCGCTGCTTCTAGTCCTGGAAAGGAGTGTCAGCAGTGGGGGTGGGAGCAGGTGTAGGGGGACACCAGAAATGAGGTTCAACTAGGGTGCCTCATATCCTTACATTGACCCTGCTAGTGACCAAAGTCAGTGAGTGTCAATACCACTTGACGTCTGTGGTACGTATGCTTAGTGAGAAATGAATGCATCCTGGCCGAAAGAAATAGTATGCTGTGGTTCCACCAGCTCTTTGTTTTATGTCAGTGTATTTTTTAAATTTTACAGGCTCCATTTTCATTTAGGCAGGCTATGCGCCGCGTTGGCACATAGCATACCCACCGACCCCCCCTTACCCAGATCTTCACTTCTGCGGCAACAGAAGTGAAAATCCGGGTTTGGTTGGACATGCTGGCAGCCGCCGAGGCTAAACAGGTAGCAGTGATTTTCGATGCTACCCAGTTAGCCCTAGCGCCTCAAAGATTGGTGAGAAAAACCCTCACCTATCTTTTAGGAGTCAAAGGCTAACAAGGTAGCATTGAAAATCGCTGCTACCTGCTTAGCCCTTTCTTCTGCCCCTGCTTCACTCTGGAACACTCCCAACATGCCCCGATGCTAACTGCACGTTAGGGATTAACCGGGATTTTCCAAAGGTGCTACCTGTGTAGGTGCCTTTCGAGAATCCTGGTAAGGTATTTACACAGATAACATGGGCTGCTATCCATGTAACTGCCTTCCAAAATCAGGCCCTACATGTTTAAAATCACAGTAATACACCATCCACCTAACTCATCTGTATAAAGTTTTTTGTTTTTTTTTAGTGCCCTCGGGTCACTGTTGACTCCTAGCGACCCAGCTACCTCTGGGTTTTCTTGGCAATGTGTCACTGGAAGTAGATTGCCAGACTTTTCTTCTGAGGCAATGGAGGGTAAAGTGACTTGCCCAAGGTCACAAGGAGTGCCAGTGGGAATTGAACCCTTGATCTTCTGGGTACTAGGCAGTTGCTCTACCACTAGGCTACTCCTCAAAAATAAGGCTGGCCTAACTAAACTGCATAGCTATCTGGATGGCAGCTAAACATTGCCACTATCTGTAGAACTAGATAGCGATGACCAATATACACATAGTACATTTCAATGGTATGGCTGAAATTTAAAAATCACATAATATTTAGCCACACAAAAATAGGAAAAAATGCCTAATCAACAACGAAAAAAAAAAATGAATGCCCTGTGCCCATTCTTAGATCCTAGAAATTTCACAAGATCATAGAAACTATGGGCTCAATATTGAGTGCTGGCGATTAGCGTGATTACAGTGGCTAGCCGCCAGTGCTGAACATCAAATGTGAATATTCAATGCCGGGGTCGTATTTATTTATTTATTTTATTTATTTAAAGCTTTTCTATACCGTGCTCTTTAAAATCAGTGCGGTTTGCAAGTAACATTTATATGTACAATGCAGGAGGTACCCTGCATTGTACTTACATTGAACGGGTACTGAAACTTGGAGTAGAACCGGGGTAACTATATACAAGGTGAGCAAAGTGCCATTGAGTTGTTGTAGCGACATGGCATAAGCAGTCCTGGCATTAAATATCCGGGATTGCCACCCAGCCACAGTCACTGCAGGAGCTAATTGGGTAGCTGCGATATTGAGCCGCTGCCCGGTTAGCTCCTACAGGTAAAGAAACGCCAGTTTTTGCTGTGCCTATGTTTATCCATGGGTTGCTAACCAGGGAGTGGAGCAATATTGCCGCTGTCTGCTTAGCGACAGGTTCCGCCTCCGCTCTGCCCCCGGTATGCCCACAACATGCTTTTACTCATGGATATGCTGCTGAATATCACTCTAAGCGGCATTTGAAGTCTTCAGTTGACCATACTGGAGAGCACGCAAGAGATTACTTCTATGGTTCAAAGAGCTAAAACAAGCCCTCTCCCTAGTCTCTTTAAATAAATCCCCTAGGTTGCAAAGAAAAACCTACACTAAAATAGAGTAGACTTGTGCATAGCAAATGTCTCAGAATCATCCTTCTTATAGCTTAAAAGAGGAACAATTTGTTGTCTTTGCTACTAGTTAGAGCTCTGAAGAGTGTAATGCAATAGTGGGGGGCCTACCTATCAGTCAAGGGGCATGAGGTGTTTTGCACAATTTTGAGGAATTTATCAAATGTGACCAAACAGGCAGCAACCCAAGCTGGTCAAACCTGACTTGCAGAGTACTACTAGCATGGAAGGAGGAACATCGCTGGTCTTTGGTGAGGAGAAGGGCAAAGGAGTTGGTATGCCAGGATAGAAGCAATTGTTTTTTGTGGTCATAGAGAAAAGAGACTGTACTCAAAGCAATAGGAAGACTCCTGACATCCAGGTGCATCTCGGTTCTACTCCTAGGAACTAAAAAGTCGAAGTGGCGAGGAACCTGTCTCTCAAATATATCCTTTGCCTCTCAGATAGGGAGTAATTGTACATTTTTGATCAACTGTATTTTTGCATTTGCTCATTTGGGAGACAGACATAGGAGGTATATCATTCTTTGTTAGACAGCACCTAGTAGAGTGTTTTGGTATTTTGTGTCCAGAGCCGAAATACAGTGAAAGGTAGAGTTTGTTAGTGAAGGTGCTCTTTAGCCTCTTAAGGTCTGACTGCAAGGAGATTGCAGGAAAAAGGAGAATTAAGAAGACCACTGAAAAGAAAGCATAACCCAAAGGACTTTGCTCAACTGATTATTTTCCTGTTTAGTCTATTGCCTTTTTGCTTGAAGTAAGGACTGTAGCTATTATTTTAGAAGGCGCTATAATAAAGGTATTTTACCTTTTTTACTCTTCTTCAACTTTTGCCTGCTGTCTTTTGATTCTTCTCCAGGTAAAACCTTGAACTTTGCTCTCAAGATACAAAGGGACCCTTTATTTCCCTTTTCTGCATTGCCCTGCTGTTTTTGTTGTGTTTCTCCCTTTTAAAGCAACACAAAACAATTCATCAATTCTGGAGGAACTTCAGGGCAACCTTCGCCCCAGACAAAGGAGAACCGGACTAGGTGTGTATTTTCTTTACAGAACTAGGCTGTATGTACTAGTCAATCTCAAAATCACCTTCTGCAAACCTCCTTCCCTCTCATTTTCATTTGAAACTATGCTTCCCTTGTGTACGTATTTGCAACACCTACTACAGACTTGTCCAAATTTAGTTCTTGAGGGCAGTAAGCAAGCCAGATTTTCAGGATATCTCTAATGAATATGCATGAGAGAGGTTTGCGTAAATGGAAGTAGTGGGCAGGCAAATCATGAACTCTAAAAGCAATTGCAAAGTGCATTTTCTGCTCCCTCAGTCACATTCTCCACCCAATATACCTGGATGTCAACTCTTTACTAGAAGGAATGTTCACTGAGAACATTTATAGTGAAAGATGGAATATACCTCAGAACACGTAGATGACATGTCCACTGTGTGCTGACACTCGCTTATTGCATTTAATTAAACAGCTGAGGCATGCTGCATCTCCAGACGTGTACAGCGTCAGCAAGCATACTCTGTTCCTTTACCTTCTGACAAAGCCAAACACAGACAACAAGCTACACAGTGACAAGCTGTCTCCTTCTTGACAAGAGTGGATCCTCTTGAATAGTAGAACTATCTGCGGGCTGACAGACTACGTTGACAATGAAACCATTTAAAAATGCTCTTTACTGCAGCATTTAGCAGCAGATTTTTATAGCATTCAGTGATTATATTTTAGGAGGAACATTGTAGATGCTGATAAAGTGGGCTTTCAGACGCAAAAAGCTGAGTTGCAATTTTTTATCTAATTATATGGTATTTTGCTACAGTAACATGAACAAATATAATGATTAGACAAAAGAAAAACAAGGAAAATTGTGACTTCAATCACTTTTTCCACTGGTCCAAATTTAAGACTGGTACCAACAAAAAAAGCCCCAGAATTGTGGAAAAATGAAAATATTAGAAGTGGCATTTTAGAAAGGGCATCCAATTGCAATCTGAGATGTCCAGTGCAGACTGTGCAGAAAAATGTGAGGGATGTCTTTTTCGAAATATAGACACCCCTGACATGGATGCCTGGGTCTGTGTCCATATAGATGTCCTTGCTATGATACCGTGGGGTGAGGATGTCCTTCTTCAACAAGGTTGCACACAGGGATGTCCAGCAGCGTGGCAAAACAAAAACATGAGCCCCTATTCAATGTCAGTGTTTATTGTCAAAATGTAAAATAAAGGGGATATGAGTGTACCTCTTCTCCACACCCTCCATATGTTTGACAGACAAGAAGAACACTTTTCAGATGCCTATTCATTCCTGAAGCAGGTATAACCTTTGATGCACCTTGGGAAGTCCAGGATATTTATGAAATCGGGTGAGGATGTCCAAGTTCTTGGATGTCCTCACCTGATTTTGATGTTCCCAGCCCTGCCTCCACCACTCCCCTGCTCAGACTTGGGCATCTTTGCTCTGGGGACATCCACAGATCCAGCTTCTGAAATTGTTCTAGGAATGTCTCTGTGCTTTTGGCATCTCTATGTCTATTTTCAGACATCCAAAGCATGAATAGGCCTTCTAAAATTATCCCCTTAGATATTTAAGCCTTTTCTTGGTGGCTGGAAAAATAATGGAGATGTTACTAAAGGAAAGGGTAGTGAACTTTCTACAGTCATTGGGCTACAGGACCTCAGGTAATATTGTTTTACCAAAGGCAGCTCATGCCAGGCAAATCAAATTGCTTTCTTTGACTGGGGGACCAGAGAACTTGATAAAAAAACATACATTGGATGTGGTCTACTTGGATTTCAACAAACCCTTTGATACTTTTCTTCGTTGGAGGCTCCACCTGAGGTAGAGTACTGGAATAGAAACTGGTTGACTGACAGACGACAGAGGATGGTGGTAAATGGAAGAAAGAAAGAAAGATGAATAATGGATGCCTCAAGGATCTGTTCAACATCTTTGTAAGTGACATTGCAGGCAGGTTAGAAGAAAATATTTGCCTTTTTCTGATGACATGAAGATTTGCAACAGAGTGGACACCCCGGAGGAAGTTGTCAACATGAGAAATGATCTACAAAATTAGAAGAATGGTCTAATGCTGGGCAGCTCAGATTTAATGTGAAGGAGTACAAAGTGATGCACTTGGGATGCAGAAATCCAAAGGAGCTATAGGAGATGAGAGTATGATAAGTATGGACCAGGAAAGAGACTGTGGGGTGATAGTGTCAGAAGATCTCAGGGCTGCAAAACAATGTGGCTAGGCAGCGGCCAAAGCCCAGAAGGATGAAAGGTTGCATAGATTGGGGCATAACTAGCCAAAAAGAGGATAATGCCCCTGAACATGCCATTGATGAGGCCTCACTTGGAGTACTGTGTTCTGTTTTGGAGATCATATCTTGCAAAGAATATAAAAGGACTTGAAGTGGTTCAGAGGAAAGAGACCAAAATGGTATTGAGTTTACACCAGAGGCCGTATGAGAAGAGACTTGAAGACCTTAAATATTTCAGGCTTTCCAAGTTTCTTTTGATTCTCAGTTGTCCTCTACATTTTCCTTGCTGTCTGCATTCCCTAATGATCCCTTCTGGCTTCTACTCTTTTTAATATCTTCCTGACCTTCCTCACTTTTCTGATTCAGTCCCTGGATTGCAGCCCTTATCTTTATGCTGATGATGTTCAGATCTTGTTCATTATTTTTTCATGATTTGGATACCTGCCCCCTCTGTTGCCGTCTTGACAAAGTCAATTGCAGGTTTCATGAACATAGCCTATTTCTTAACGTGTCAAAATATGAATCCATTGGCTTTCCTTTTCCTAGCCTGCATCGGTCCCTTCCCCTATCCATGCTTTTTACTTCCCCTTTTCCCTTCTGCAACTCTAGCAAATTTTTGGGCATCATCGTTGATTCTTCTTTGACCTTTAAACCCCAGATTAGTTCTGTAATTAAGAGATCCTTCTTTGCCCTATACTGTATCTGTAATGTCCGTTCCATAACCACTGCTTTGTATTTACAATATATTTTATCTCAGCGATACTATGTCAACTTTAGATCCTCTGTCCTCCTCTTATTTGAAATCCCATCTTCAACCTTTACATCATAACATTCTCAAAATAGTTAATTCCTTTCTTAAATCTTATTTTCTCCCATTGTCTTAGAAAAAGGCGATTATTAAGCCTATCCTGAAAAAGGGTTCTATGGATTCCAATCTTCCTCAAAATTATTGTCCAGTCTCTACACTTCCTAGTTAAAATCATTGAAAACATTATTTTTTTTAAACTGAGAGACTTCATAGAAAAAAGGAATGCACTGTGTTCTTTCCAATCAGGTTTTAGACTGCACCAGGAGTGGAATTTTAGAAGCTCTATTTGTGCTTGTTTTTTTTTTTCTGTTAAGTGCCGTCAAGTCAGTGTTGACTCCTGGTGACCCAGCAGCCTGTGGGTTTTCTTGGCAATATATCACCAGAAGTAGATTTCCAGGCCTTTCCTTCTGAGGCAATGGAGGGTAAAATGACTTATCCAAGGTCACAAGGAGTGCCAGTGGAAACTGAACCCTTGATCTTCTAGGCACTAGGCAGTTGCTCTAACCACTAGGCTACTCCTCCACTCCATTTGTGCTTTGGACGTCTGAAAATGAGCATAGAGAAGTCCAAATTGCAGAGATGTCTCCAGAGCCATTTTAGGAGAGTCTCATATCAACAGTGCCCTATCTTAGTCAAGCCACTCTCTGTCGCTTCTACTCTGATGCTCAGCTTGGCTCTACTTAATTGACGTTCTCTCCAGGCTAAACCTTTGTTGGTTCAGGACATCATCCATCAACACTCATACGACTTATATTTCCTCACTGAAACCTGGCTCAAGGAAGGTGAGGCCCCCATCTTGTCCAGTTCTCTCTCCTCCAGCTACTCAGTCCTCTCATCCCCCAGGTTGGGCAGAGGTGGAGGAGGGGTGGCCCTCCTTTATTGCTCCACCTTTGTCATTGAGGAGACTACTGCTCCTTCTGTTTCCCTCCCTGAGACCCTCTTTCTACGTTTCCAGTCCTCACCTCCGCTCTATTTTCTCTTACTCTACCTTCCTCCCTCCCTTGCTGCTGCGCATTGGGAGTCAGCTTTACAGACTCTCAGAAACGGTTCTTCATTTTCCTAACCTTATTATCTTGGGTGATTTTAATGTCCATGTAGACTCCCCCTTCAGGCAAAAGGACCAAGTCTTTCTGAATCTCATGACTCCCTTCACCAACATGTCTCCGGCCCTACTCACATAGCAGGTCACTAGATTTAGTGCTCACACCTTCTACTTTACTTCTCTCGATCTCTGTCCCCACCATCCATTGTGTTCCATGGTCAGATCACTTTTGTGTCTCTTTCTCTGTTTTCTGCCCACTCTCAGATACTTCCGGATCACCAAAGCTTCAGCCCTCTCCCTGTTTACGACATTGCATTACCCCTGCTACGCTTAGAGCTTTCCCATCCGCTCACTCTCTCTTTCCTTCAGATTTTGCCTTGTGCTCTCCTGACACCCAGGTATCTCTCTGGAATTCTGCTCTCACTAATGCTCTAGATAATTTAGCTCCCCTTCGCCCCTTTACCAGACCTTCTCATCTAGTGCAGTCTCCTTGGTACCATCCTGGATTGCGTCTCCAGCATACTCAACTCCACCAAGAAGAGTGCCGCTGGTCCAAGCATCCTACCCCTGAGACATTGACCCGGTTTCAACAACTTTATTCTGATTATCGCATAGCAGTCCAGTCTGCTAAGTGCTCTTTTTACACCATGGCAATTTCTGAGGCTACTGATTCCTCAAGGCAGCTATTTATGATGTTGCGCAAGCTCTCCTCCACCACCCCTACTCCTAATCTATCAAGTACCACCCCAGCTCCTCAGGCACTGGCTACCTTTTTTGCAGAGAAAATTCTAAATTTGCGCTCCTCCTTTTCCAGCCCTCCACCTCCACCTCTGCTGTCTGTTTCCCCCTCCCCTTCACCTCCCATTTCTCCTGATGAGTTGGCTATCTCAGGGCAAGTGAACCTGCCCTTCTCTTCTCCCAATCAAGCATTAGCTCATACCTGGTCTTCCTTCTATCCTATTACCTCTGCAGAATTACCGCTAGCACTTTCTAAGTCCAGGAAGACAACCTGCCAGCTCGACCCAATCCCATCCCATTGGCTGGCCGAACCTTCCTTGCAATTAGTACCCATCATGGTTTCCATCATTAATATTATTCTATCCTCTGGCCTCTTCCCTTCCCCATGGAAATCCGCCATGGTCTATCCCCTCTTGAAACAATCTTCCCTTGACCCCTCTGTGCTATCCCACTGGCATCCTGTTTCAAACCTCCCTTTTCTGGCCAAGTTACTGGAACGCTTTGTATTTTCACAATTAAATTCATATGTAGAAGCCACCAATGCCCTTCATCCTCGGCAAGCAGGATTCCGGCCAGGGCACAGTACAGAAACTGTCCTTCTGGCCCTCATGAATGAAATCCATGTCGCCCACAACCGTGGAGACATTACCCTCATTGTTTCTCTTGACTTGTCAGCTGCATTTGATTTGATTGACCATCGGACTCTTCTTTCTCGCCTTTACGACACCGGGTTGCACGGTACAGTTTGGCAGTGGTTTCACTCTTTCCTCACAGCTTGTTCCTTTACTGTCCATTCTAACAATCAGTCCTCCTCCTCTTTTCCTCTTACATGTGGAGTGCCCCAGGGCTCTGTCCTCTCCCCTTTGTTATTTAACATTTTCCTCTCTCCCCTGCCCCTCCTAATTCAAAAATACCCAGTTTCCTCTTACACCTATGCCGATGACATAGTCCTCCTATTTCATACTTCACCAGTCAACGTGGATGTCTCGCAGCTTAACTGTTGCCTCTCTCACGTTGCCTCTTGGCTCTCTCAAAATTATCTTCATCTGAACCCTTCTAAATCCACAGCTATGTGGGTCTCCTTAAGTGGCCCTTGCCCAACCTTTGCTCCTCAGATTGACCTCAGTCCTTGCTGCCTCCTTCTGATATTTGGGAGTAACCTTGGATTCTTCGCTCTCCTTTCACAACCACATTTCTACCCTTACTCGCCATTCCTTTGCAGCCTTACGTCAAATCAGGGCTATCCGCTCCATTTTCCCCTCCAGTTCACTGATCACATTAGTTCTGGCCCTGGTCATCAGTAGACTTGACTATTGTAATGTGTTTCTAGTCAATCTACCAGCTTATCAGCTTCAGCGTTTACAACTCTTACAAAATACAGCAGCTTGTCTTGTCACATTCGCCCGCCGGTTTGACCATGTCACCCCCCTCCTCTTCCAACTTCATTGGTTGTCTCTCCGTTTCAGATTTCAATACAAATTTCTCATTCTGACACACAGGACTATCTACACATCAAATCCTCTCTACTTAGCAAATCTTATCTCTCTTCATACTCCATGCCGTCAACTTCGCTCATTGCATGCTAATCGTTTGTCCTTACCCTCCCCTTCTCAGGCACACTTAGAACAGACCCGTCACTCGGCCTTCTTTTTTCTCGGTCCTTCACTCTGGAACACTCTACCACCTCCCCTCCATCTGGAAGCCTCATACCTTAAGTTTAAAGAATTACTGAAAACTCACTTGTTCCACTAAGCCTTTGACCTCCCCTGTGACATCCCCCTCTGAGTCTTTTTGTTTGTGTTTTTGTTTATTTACTATTTTGATTTTACTGCTGTCTTTCCCTATTTCCTATTTTTTAAGGCATTCTTTTTCCTTAGTTTAATAGCGTAGACCTTTTATTGTAAACCGCTCCAATGTCTTGACGAGAGCGGTATATAAAATGCAGAAATAAAGATAAAGGAGTCGGCTCTGTGATATCCCCAACGTGAGGACGTCCATATCTGAACAGGGTGTGGTGGAGGCATGGCTGAGGCATTCCCAGAGCCTGGACATCACTGCCTGATCTTAGCAACATCCTACACATCTGGAGTTGCGTTGAAGGTTAGACCTGCTCTAGGCACAAATAGTGCTCATTTAGGCTGAGAGGCATCCAGAAGGTGTAGAGAAGGCAGCGCTTCGTCATCCCCAGTGCTCAGCACAATTTCCATAATAGCAGTAGTGAGATCCCTCACTTTCCTGTTCCTAAGCCACTACTCTAGCCATTAGGCTCTGCTAAATGTCTGGTTCTAAAATGTGGTTCTGGGGATGTCTGTCTCCTAATAAAATTACCTTCTGCAAGCATTGACAAAAAAAGCCTTCATCAGATTTATCACCTGCAATCTCTCACCAAAACACAGCCTGCACTTTTTTCCAGCTCTAACATATGTATGTTTTTAATCTCTTTAGCACAGAGGCCTATTCCAATCTGTACATTCCGACCTGCTGTGTGTCCAATCAGAACCAGATGCACAGAGGAAGACGGGATTCTGAACCCGCGGGGCATGTCTAGCCCCCACGGGATCAGAATCACGTCTAGTCCTGTCTATGCAAGCTGAGACCCAATTCCCAATGGCCTGCACATACAGGCCTCTGCCTGGCTAACGCAGTCAGGCTCCTGAATGGAGCCGTGGTGCATGGTACTGCAGCTCCATTCAGGAGCTGCGTTTCCCGGCCATTGACCGTTGTTTTCATTCCCTGCAGCCCGACCCCCAATCTGGCCACCCATGGTCAGGGCAGGCTGCGGGGAATCTCCTTCACCCCCTCCACCCTTTGCTGCTGCCTGGGCCTGCCATTCCCTGACATCTAGGGGAAGTTATTCCACCTCAGAGGTGGAATAAGTTCCCCGTCTAGTCTGCTGGCCACGGACATACAGTGCCGACATCAGAATCTGTCCTGTACATCCGGGGCCATGGACTGTCCACTGCCTGCCCTAACTCCACCTCCACACTGCCCCCTTCCTGCCCCTGTCTAACCTCCCCATACAAATTC
This sequence comes from Ichthyophis bannanicus, assembly GCA_033557465.1. Classification (NCBI taxonomy): domain Eukaryota; kingdom Metazoa; phylum Chordata; class Amphibia; order Gymnophiona; family Ichthyophiidae; genus Ichthyophis; species Ichthyophis bannanicus. The sequence continues at coordinate 216,148,438 of CM066040.1, forward strand.
CTTGTTCGTACAGGGAACCTTTGGATGGTGATGGCAGGGGGGCGAATAGTGGGGATGGGACATCCATCCCCGCTATTTGTGCTTCAGAATAGACCTCATAGTGTTTTATTCATTTTGCAGTTTTAAAGAAAGGCTATTCCATATACTGTTATAGGACAGTGACTATTTCCCATCATTGCTACTGGTGACACACAAAGGGGCAGGTTTCATAAAGTGTACTACCTGGGTGCGCACAATGGGCTGGGGACTGAGTGTGCTGCAGCTAGCTCGGGCATTAGTAGCCTGCGTTTACTGCACTTGTTACCTTTCAAAATGTAGAAAGACTAGGGGAGACACAATTAAGCTACAATGAAGCAAATTTAAGATTAATCGGAGAAAATAATTTTTCACTGAACACATAGAGCCCGATTTTAGTAGGGATGTGTCTGGGCCGTTCAAACGTCCCTGAGCAGGAAGGGCCCAATTCTGTACTGCGGAAACTAAATGTGGCATACAGAATCAGGCCCGAGGACGGCCCAGTGTCCTTTTGCTCCTGTGGTGCCGACCCCCTCCTCCCCACCGCCTGACCCATGGCTGGCCAGCTGGGACCTGGATCAGGTGGCAGGGGTCTCCCTGCACCTGACCCCACGGGAGGATGTCCAGCCCTGATCACTGGGTCTGTGCTGATTATTCTAACTTCAAGGTGGAATATTCAGCATATCACCCTTGAACCTGCAGGACATTCAGGGCTGTGACCTGGATTGACCCTGTACTTTCTGCTGCCTCGGCCTGCCCCCGTCCTCACTCTGCCCAGACCCCACCCTCTCCTGCCCCCCCCCCCCCCAGCTCTCCCCATCCTGCTTCTCTAGCCGTGCAGGGAGAGTCAGAGGGGGAATAGGGGCAGGATGGCTTGTGGGGCGGGACGTGCAGCCCTGCAAGCCATGTCTCAGAATCGGGCCCATAGTCAAACTCTAGAATTGATTATTTATTTATTTATTTAGCTGCATTTATATCCCGCTTTTCACCGGGTCAAAGCGGTGGAACATTGAACGAGAGCGGGGGGGGACAATAATCAATTGTAAGGGTCTGGGCTGTCACCAGGCGGCTGACATTAATGATTTTAACAGGTGTTTGGGACATAGACAATTTAGACATAGACATAGACATTTGAGCTACAGTCTCATTTGTGGTGGTTTGTTTCAGGTCCGAGGTATTCCTGGAACAGTGTGGTTTTTAGTTGTTTCCTGAAGGATAGGGGGTCTTTGTTGTTTCTGATGTGATTCGGTAGAGAGTTCCAGATGGATGGTGCATATAGTTCAAAGGCTCTGTTGCAGGTTCGCTGGTTGCATTTCGTCCTCTTATGGGGGATGGTGAGGGAGTTGTTGGTGGTTTGTCTGTTTTTTTTGTCGTGGGTTGGTCGGGCTTGTAGTGTGCGGATCTGGGATGTTTGAGTTTGGTAGAGAGCTTTGTGGGTGAGTAGGGTGGATTTGTAGTTGACTCGTGCTTCTAGAGGGAGTACGTGAAGCTCTCTCAGGATTGGGGTGATGTGGTGTCTTTTTGCGGTCTGGATAATTCTTGCTGTGGTGTTTAAGGCAGTCCGAAGTGGGTTTGTATGGGAGGCCGGGAGTCCATGGTAGATTATATTGCAGTAGTCCAGATGGGGGAATGTCATGGCTTGCATCACTGTTCTGAAGTCTTGTGGTTCGAGGAGAGGTTTGAGGCGCTGCACTGTTTTAGCCTTGTGGAATATTGTTGCGGCGGTTTTTTTGATTTGCTGTTCCAGTGTGAGTGCTTGGTCTATGATGATACCTAAGTATCTTATCTGCGGATGTATCTGTATTTGTGAGGTCCCAATGTTGAGGTGTGATGGTGGTGTGAAGTCCGGGTCCTTTGTTACTATGAGGGCTTCTGTTTTCTTTATGTTGATGGATAAGTTGTTGTTTTGTAGCCAGCTGGATACAGCTGTGAAGCATTCTGATAAGTGTTTGTTTGATGGGTTGGAGGTTGTAATTGGAGCATAGAGCATTATGTCGTCTGCACAGATGTGGAAGTGGATGTTGTGTGTGCGTATGATTGAGCAGAGTGGTTGCAGATAGATGTTGAAGAGCATGGCTGATAGTGTGGATCCTTGGGGTACTCCTTGGTGTTGCTGGAAGGGGGGGGGAGGTTGATGTATTTGTGCGGATTAGTTGATGTCTATTAGTTAGGTATGAATAGTACGGTATCTTTGATGCCAATTGCTTGTAGTCTGTGTATTAGGATGTTGTGGGAGATGGGGTCGAAGGCCGCTGATATGTCTAGAAAGATCATGGCATATCCAGAGTGTTTGGCTTGGGTTCCTATGATGAGGGTGTTCATTAGTGACGCCATGAGGGTCTCAACTCCGTGGAGTGGGCGGAAGCCATGCTGTTGTGGGTCCAGTATGTTGTTGGTGTCCAGGTGTTCTTGGAGCTGTCTCTGAACTACTTTTTCAATGAGTTTGGTGGTGAATGGGAGGCTTGCGATGGGTCTGTAGGAGGCGGGGTCGAGGGGATCCAGGTTGTGTTTCTTTAGTGTTGGTCGAATGATTGAGGTTTTGAGGAGATCTGGCATATGTCCTTGTCTGAGAGATTCATTGACAATGTGGGCTAATGGTGTGTTTAGGTCGTTTTCTTTATCCATTCTGTAGGGCAGGGGTCCAGAGGAGAGGTGGTGGTATTCAGGCGAGAGATGGTTGATGCTATTTCCTCTTCAGTGATTGCTTCGAATGCGTTCCAGTCTCTGTCTACAGTGGTGGGGTGGTTTGTTGTTGTTGTTGTTGTCTCTGCGTCTAGTTGTGGATTTTGTGGTTGTTGAAGCTGCTTGTATTGTCTTGCAAGTATTTCTGGTGGGATGTTTGGTAGTTGGTCGGAGTGGTTTGGTGCTTTTGTTAGTTTTTTGACGATATTGAAGAGTTCTCGTGGTCTGTTTATGGATGTGTTTATGATTCTTGAGTGGAAAGCTTTTTTTGCTTTGTCTGTTTCTGTGTGGTATATGCTTAGTTCATGCATGTAGTTTGTTTTGTTGTCCTCTTTTTTGGTTTTTCTCCATTTTCTTTCTGCTCTTCTGAGTTTGGTTTTTAGCTTCCGGAGGTTGGGGGTGTACCATCGGGTTTTTGTGGGGGTGTTTCTGGTCTTGTTGTTGTTCGTTGTAGCGCTGGCTGCTGAGGAGATTGTGGTGTTCCAGTTGTTGATGAGGTCATCAATATTTTTGGAGCTTGTTTGGAGTTTTGGTAGGGTTTGAGCTAGGAAGTCTTCTTTGTTGAATGTTTTAAATCTTCTTGTGTGTTGTTCGATTTCCTTGTTGTACATGTGCTGGTAGTTGTGGGATATGCTGATGAGGTAGTGATCGGACCAGGGTACGTGTGTTTTTTTTTTGGATTCTTGCTTGAAGTGGTGGTTTGCGTATTCAGGAATATGAGGTCCAATGTACTTCCTTTTTCGTGCGTTGGTTCATGTATGATCTGTGTTAGGTTCATTGCTTCCATAGCGTTGAGGAAGGTTTCTGCTTGTTTGTCTTGGAGTGATGGGAGGTTAAAGTCTCCTAGAATTATTTGTTCTTTCGTGGGGATGGTGCTTTCAGATATGTGTTGTAGTATCTTTGTTAAGTCGGTGTTTTGGGTGGGTGCTCGGTAGATTAGGCAGATTGAGAGGTGCTTATTGGTGAGGGTGAGTATGTCTGCTTCACTGGTTGTTTGTGATGCTTGGTTCCTGAGATGAAGGTTGGTTTTTGCTATAATGGCTACGCCTCCTCCTCTGGTGTGCGTTCGGGAGCAGTGTTGAAGGCTGTAACCTTTCGGTGTTAGTTGGTTCATGAGCACCGTGTCCATGTCTGTCAGCCAAGTTTCATTACCAGAGGATACAGTAAAAGCTGTTGGTGCAACTGGGTTTAAAAGAAGTTTGGACAAGTTCCTAGAGGAAAAGTCTGTAAGGGGACTGGGGAAATCCATTGCTTACCCCTGGGATAAGTAGCATGGAACCCATCCACCATATGGGAATCTGGCAGGTACTTGTGACCTGGGCTGCCACAGTTGGAAGCAGGATTCTGGGCTCAATGGAACTTTGATCTAATCCATAAGACGTATCTTATAGGAGGAGATCACGTGATGTGGTAAGCCCGGGTAGACGCTGATCGCCTGGGCTCCGGACCCCTAACCCCTGTACCGGTATCTTAGAGCTGTTTGTTGGGGGCGAGCAGAAACAAAACCTGCCTCTCGGAGTGTGGTAAACAGGGGCGGCCACTTTTCCACCGTGATTGGCAGCGGAGCCGATGGCATCGGCGACGAAATCGAGCCGGAGGGAAAAAGAACGGGCAGTGGGCCCGCAAAAGATGGCGGATCCGCCTTCGCTGAGTGCACCTCCCGCAACCTTGGCTTCTGTCGAGGAGATCTCAGCGGCGGTATCCGGAGCTCTGTCGGGGCAGTTCGATGCCCTACATGGCAAGATGGACACTTTGCAGAGCTCCGTGGATGGCCTGGGCAAGAGGATGCAGGCTGCGGAGGACAGAATTTCACATACGGAGGAGGAGGTGCTTACCCTAACGCGGGAGCTGGGGAAGGTGCAGGCCCTGCTCCAGGTGCACGATGCCAAGATTGACGATATTGAAAATCGTTCCCAGAGGAACAATTTGAGATTTTTGGGGGTGGCCGAGCGGATAGCCGACAAAGACCTTAAATCGTTTGTGGCAGCCCTTTCCGTGTCTTTGCTGAGTGATGCGGAGGAGGGAAGATGCATACAATTGGAGCGTGTCCATTGAGTCGGAGCTCGACCGGTGGAGGGCCGTCGGCCACGGATAGTTCTCGCCAAATATCTGCATTATCTACAGAAGGAGGCTGTCCTGAGTGCGGCAAAAAAAGCGGGGGCGGTTGAATATGACGGCATGAAAATCCGAATTGCACAGGACTATTTTCTTGCCCTGAGTCAGCGCCGGAAGGCTTATGCACCCTTGTGCCAGAGATTAATTGAGGCCAAGATTCGCTTCTCAGTACAATACCCGGCTCGGTTACACATTGTGCATAATGGTGTGCACAAGGTCTTTGACTCCGCGAGTGAAGCGGGCCCCTACATTGACCAGCTGCGGAGCGGGGATGGAGGATCTGGGCCTGAATGACGTGGTGGGCCTGCTGTGCTGCGTGGAGGAGTCCTGCCTTGCCCCCTGGCTGAGAGGGGCTTTTGGACCAGCTTGAGCTCTGTGCCGGGGGGGCCCCCGGCGGCCTGCTGACTGCTGCCAAGATATCCCCCTACTCCCTGAAGAGCTCTGCTGTGTAAGGGGAGCGGGGGGGGGGGGGGGGAAGTCGCGTTTTTGCGGGGTCCCCCTTTGCTGCTTGCGGCTCCTTGTGCACGATTGGAGCCTTTCATTAGTGGCGTTGGATGGAAGCCTGCTCCACCTGTTGTCTTCCGCCTGCAGGACCGGCACCACAGCGGCTGGTTTTTTGCGGTCATTGTCGGTGTGTCGGAGATGACACTCTTGCCCTCTTCCTGGTGGATTACCCCGGGGGAAGAGAAATTGCTTGGGGAGTATGGGGTTGTTGTACCTGTTGTTTGTTGGGGATCAAGAGGGTGGGGGGGAGAGTAGGATTGTCAATTATACCCGGGATAGTATTCCTTAGTATTCTGTTTGTGGGGGGAATGGGATTGTTGTACCTGTTGTTTGTTGGGGAACAAGAGGGTGGGGGGGAGAGTAGGACCGGTCATATGCGGTAGAGGACCATGGGAGGTGAGTGGGGGGGGGGTTGCATGGTGGGGTGCCGTAGTGGGGGAGGAGCGGAAGGGGCGGGGTAGCGGGATAAGTGAGTAATGTGTGCCTATAACAGTGAGAGGGGGAGGGGGGTCTGGAGCACATCAAGCGTGATCCCGGTAAGAGGGAAGTGGGGGAGCGACAGAGAAGGATGGGGGTTCAGAGGGAGGGGGGGTGGGTGGGGGAGGGTGGGGTGGTAGGGGGGGAGGGAGGGTTGGGGGGCGGTTGGGGTGGAGATGGGGGGGTAGGGGGTGGGGGATCCAGAACACACAGAGGAACTCTTGCTGGTTTTTTGGAATGGACGCCGGGGGCCATCTCTTGACCAAGGGGGGGGACTTCAGGCTGGGGGGGTCCCACCCTATTTTTGCTATAGGTTGGATAAATATAACTTATTTCCCTATAACCCCCCTTAGGGTTGTTTCTTGGAATGTGTGCGGTGTCGGTAACCCCATTAAGAGATATAAAGTACTGCAGGCTTTAGCATGGCTGAAATGTGATGTTGCTATGCTGCAGGAGACCCACCAGATGGCCGAAGAGCATGCTAAATTGCGGAAGACTTGGGTGGGGCAGAGTTGGGGAGCCACGGCCAAGGGGAAAAAGGGTGGAGTGGTCATTTTTATTAGTAACCAGGTTCGCTTTGAGTTGGAGAAGCAGTACTCAGACCCAGAGGGTAGGTATATTCTGCTGTATGGCTGTCTCGAGGGCCGGCCCATAGTGCTGGGCAACCTGTATGGACCCAATGTGTTGGATCGGGAGTTCTATGCCCGCTTGGCCTCCCGGGTGGAGCAGTTGCCGGATGTTCCGTTGCTTCTGGCTGGAGACTTGAATGGGGTGCTGGATATTGAGCTGGACACTTGTGGAGGTGGGAGTGATAGAGGGCGAGCCCCGACCACTAAGGTACTGTGGGGGCTATGCCATCGTTTGGGGATGGTGGATCCTTGGCGGCTGTTGCATCCGCTCGAAAAAGATTTTACACACCAGTCGAGAGCCCATGGCTCTAGTGCTCGTATTGATTACGTGTTGGTCTCTGAAAGACTCTTTGCGCGGGTTGGGGACGCACAAATAGGCCCCCTGGCGGTGTCCAATCATGCCCCGGTTTGGGTAGACCTTTCATGGGGGGGGTCCGGTTACTTCCTCGCATGTTTGGCGATTTCCAATGGGGTTATATTATGATGCTCAATTCCGTGAACATCTTGTACGGTGTTGGAAGGACTTTATGGTCCATCATGAGCAGCACCAGGACGAACCGGAGTTGCTCTGGGAAACGGCAAAGACCGTGCTGCGGGGTAATGTCATCGAATACTCTGAAAGAAAGCGTAAGTTGCTGGTGGCGCAAATTGTCCAATTGGAACGGCAGGTGGTGCGGGCCCGGCGGCGTTGTGCGGGGGATCCTAGCAGGGCTCATAAGCGCAGCCTTTGGGAGCTGCAAACCTCTCTTAACGAGCTGCTCCACCAGCGTGCAAAGAAATCTCACCTGTACTACCGATATCAATTATACCGGTTTGGAGATAGACCTGGGAAATTGTTAGCGTGATGCCTGCAGGGCAGCCGGGGGGCTCGGATGATTGCCGCGCTCCGGGATGAGCGGGGTTGCTTGCAGAGGGAGAATTTGGCCATAGCACGTACATTCCGTTCCTTTTTTCAGCAGTTATATGCGAGGAGGGAGGGGTCTCTCACTGAGATGCAGGATTATCTACGGGGGGTATCGTTGCCCACCGTGACGGCTGCTCAATGGGCTTCTCTAGACGCCCCGGTCACCGTGGAGGAAGTTGGTGGTGTCATTCGCAGAGCTGCTTGCTGCAAAGCGCCCGGCCCTGATGGTTTTGGGGCAGAGTTCTATAAGCTGCTGGGGGATCTTGTACCCCCCGCGTTGGTGGCGCTGTATCATCATAGAGTGGCGCAGGGGACCTTTGCGTGGGGCACCAACCATGCGTATATCACCTTAATCCCTAAGCCCGGCAAGGATCCCACTCAGGCGACGTCTTATAGGCCCATCTCTCTATTGAATTTTGACCATAAAATACTGGCTAAGGTCTTGGCGGATAGACTTGCCTCGGTCTTGGGAGACTTGGTACATGATTCTCAAGTTGGCTTTGTTAAGGGGAGATATGCGGTGAGGAACATACGGAAAATCTTGGCTTCACTTGAGTGGGTGCGTGAAAAGGACTTATCTTCGCTCTTGGTTAGTTTAGATGCGGAGAAAGCATTCGATCAGGTGCATTGGGATTATTTGAAGTATCTTTTACCGCATTACGGCCTAGGGGATTCCTTCTGTATGATGGTGAATGTGCTATATGCGGACCCTACCGCGGGAATTCTCTGTAATGGGGTGATCTCGGAAAGCTTTCATTTAGAGCGGGGTACCCGCCAGGGATGCCCACTCTCCCCTTTGCTCTTCGTGCTGACCTTAGACCCGCTTCTGCGGCGAATAGTGGAATCCCCGGGTATGTTTGGCGTGCGTATTGGGTCGCAGGAGTTTAAAGTGGCGGCTTTTGCCGACGATATGCTGGTCCACCTTACGCGGCCCCAGCTGTCCCTGCCCCGATTACTGGCAGAGTTCTCCCTTTATGGCAGCTTCGCCGGCTTACGTCTTAATTTAGATAAGTCGGAGGCTTTGGATGTGGGGGGGCGGTTGCAGGGGCGCTGGCAGGGGAGTTTTCCGCTTCGTTGGGCTGCAGAGTCCTTTGTTTATCTAGGTATTTTGCTGACTCGGAAGCCATCTCTGCTTTATAAGGTTAATTTTGAGCGAGTCTTTTCTCAGCTCCGAGCGCAGTTACAGGCGTGGGCGCCCCTGCCGCTGTCCCTCTTGGGTAGAGTGGCTGCTTTGGGGATGGTGATTCTCCCCAGAGTGCTTTATTGGCTGCAAACATTACCGGTGTGGTTATTGCGGCGTGACTTGAGGCATCTGGAGCGGGAAATTTGTGTGTTTCTCTGGAAGGGTGCTAGGGCGCGTATACCGTTGGTTAGGATGAGCAGGGGGTGGCACGCGGGCGGTGTGGGGGTTCCGGATATTTGGAAGTACGCGTTGGCCTGTCAGGCTCGCCACCTCACCAACTGGTTGGGGGATACTGAGGTGTATACACCCCGGGCCTTTGAAGAGGCATTTGTGGCCCCGTACACTCTGGATACAGTACTGCATTCAAACCGTCTAGCTTTGCCGGCTCGCCTGACCGGCAGTGTTTTGATACAGGCGCCACGGCGTACGTGGCAACAGCTCAATAAATATTGGGGACGAAATTCTGAGGTTTCCAGCTGGTTGCCTCTGCGGGGCAATGCTTCTTTCACCCCGGGCTCTGACTCAGTTTCCTTTCGGCGCTGGGAACAAGTGGGGATTACGCGGCTTGGGCATGTGGTCGATCCGGATGGCCGATGTAAGGCATTGGGGGTGCTTTGTCGAGAATATGGCCTGGATCTGGGGAAATCGGTCTTCGCATATGTACAATTGTCTCACTATGTTGGTTCACTGTCGGGGAGTGAGTTGCAGGCGGAGCGTTCCGCACAGATTCTTGAATTTTTTGCCCTGGGGGCGGAGTCTCCCCCGACTATAGCTCTGTTAAAAGGGCGGCTGGATTCCCTCGACTCGTCTATTGATTATTCGGGAGTCGAAAATTGCTGGGCGAGAGAATTAGGCCGGGAGATATCCCCCGGCTCTGTTCGGGATGCGTTGGGGCAGATTGTGTCCTTGGTCGAGGGGGCCCGGTGGCGTGAGATCCAGTTTAAATGCATTCTTCGAGCCCACTTCTCTCCGCGGCGAGCACTGAGGAGTTGTATTGCAACTTCTGGGGAGTGTCCCAAGTGTGCCTGTTCTTTAGCGGACCTGGGTCATATGTGGTGGGGTTGCCCTCTTATTCGCCGTTACTGGTTGCGCATTGGGGAGTATATTGGTGGTCTGTTGCAACAGCGGGTCTGTTGGACGGGACCGTTGGTGGTCTTAGATCAGTTGGGACCACTCCACCCTAAGGGACACTGGGAGAGAATATTGGTGTGGAAGGCCTGTCTGGTGGGTAAGGGTCCGATTCTTCACCGGTGGAGGGAACCTACGGCTCCCACGTTTTGGGAATGGCGCAATAGCCTGCATCAGTTCATGCTTCTGGAAAGGAGGAGTGCGCAGCGGCACCCCCGGAGGTGGGCCACCTTTTTGCTAGTTTGGATGCCCTATATACAAGGGCTGGGGCCCAGATCCCGTAGTGAAGTGCTTAAAGTGGGGTAGTGGGGGATGGGGCGGAGTGTTGCTCCTGGGTAGGGTTTCGTGTGTGTTCTGGTTCCTGGGGGGGGATTGGGGGGGGGGATCTGGGTGCTTTTGTGCAGTTCGGTATTGTTCCACTGATTGTCGCTATACTCCTTGGGCAGTGGACAAGACAAAGCCCTGTCCGGGAGGTGCCCTTGTATATTGCTGACGGTTGTTGTGTACCATTGGCCCTTGTTGGGCGTTTGCTGTTATTGTCTTATATGATATTAATAAACAGATTTGCCAAAAAAAAAAAAGATGTATCTTATATTCTTATGTTATTATGTTTGCATGAGTGCACTCAACGCCACCTCAGACAGTGGCATTAAGTGCACCCAGTGCCGGCTTACACGGTGTGGCATCTTGGGCCCCCGCTAACCGCAGGGGGATGGGCACACATGCCCCCTGAGATTAGCATGGGCCCCCTGTGCTAATAGCACGACCCACACACATGCTACTGAAATGGACTTCAGTAAACATTCTCCAAACATATAATCCTGAGATGTTCTTAAGTTTCTTGAGGGCTTATGCACTGCAACCTGTCTCTCAGATATTTAAACTCAGGAAATGTTGGTTGCATCTCCAACACTTTCCACTTTGACTCCAGCTCAGATTCCTGTACCTATTCATTGCTAATACAGAAACTTGCAACGCAGGGCACTGGTCCTTCCGAAGCTGAGAGTAGGATCCCATAAAGAGGCGTGATACTGGACAGAGGCTTCTGCATCCACTGCCACAGAGATGTATTTTACAATTCTCAGAGCTCACTGGGAGACAAACAAGTGATCCTTAGCTCAGCAGTTGGGAAAACTCCTGGAAATCCTTTTGCAATCATAATCTCTAGGTGACAGTTATTGAAGGTAACTGGAAAGCCTTTAGCAAGCAATTTAATATCTTCTTTTACAAGCTGACCAGAGTAGGTATCCTATTTAATCTAACCTGGCATTTATATTCTGCTTAATCCTATGAGTTCGAGGCAGATTACATTAAGATTACATAATTAACAAATTATAGCACTAACATAATAATCTAAAGTATACAATAACATAAAATGAAATAATGAAATAAACAAATGCCCTGGCCTCTCTTTAGGGGTAAAGGTGCCTCAGGGTCACACCCACAAGAACTTATAATAGCGTGTCTATTTCTTTAAATCAGGGAAAACACTACAGAGCACAGCATCTAAAACACAAAGAGGGTAATTTTATAAAGTCCTGGCTAGCTACGGTGCATTTTTACACATCTATGTCAAGCCTATTTTATAAAGAAAAGTAGGTGCCCAAACTCTGACCATGTACATGCCCACAGTGAAAGTACGTGCCATCAGTCTGAAGTATGTACTTCCCGAACAGCCACGTCTTCAGTCATATGCATACATCACTAAAAGATGCTGATTTATGCACATATATAGTGTGTAACTTTAGGCAGCTCCTTATAAAATGACACCCAAAGGGTCCAGCTAGGGAGAGACTAAGCTCAAGGTCTGAAAAAACAAAGCTATGTAAAAAGACCATGTACATAAAACATCTTTATTGTGGTGACCCCAAACATCAAGTCTTTTAAAAATACACAAAAACAACACAAAATCACAAGCCAGAGAAAGGGCAAACTGCCCAAAATTGTTCATATCCTTGGGCTTGAGGTTCTCAGTAGTATTCTTCCTTATTCTCCTTTTCTTCTTCTCTGTACACAATCCCAAATTGGGTGCTCTATTGCTATGGCCTAAGCTACACAAGTAGAACCAAATGCAAAATTTGACAATGCAACAATAAAAAACAAACTATGAACAAAATAATTCATCATATATAAACACTGTCTCATTGCCCCCTATACATCCCAGTAATTTTCATTAGAAAAATGTATTTTAAACCTGCCTCAAATAGAAAATTATTCCATCAATTTCTTGAAAAAATGTTTTCAGTTTTCTACAGAAAAAAATTTAATTCTGTTCAAATGTTCTGTTCAAATGTTCAAATGTTAGATAGCAAACAATTCCAAAGAACCAGAGCCCGCTCCCATACAGCTCTGTGATATATCACTGCCAGTTTGTACTCGATGTTTTTAACCTTTATTTTGTTAATGAACTTGAATTTAAGGTTACGAGATTTTTTTTACAGGCAAATCTGGGACACATATCTGAAGAGGTTTTGGAGGGGGAGTGGGCAGGGAAGAAGGGAAGGAAGGGACAACTTAGTTCCAGGTTTGAGCAACAGAGCATTGAGGGAAAAGGAGCTGTTACCCTGCTCCCCCCCCATCCATCCCATGACTGCAATAATCTCACTTCCAAGCAGACAGCTAGACAGAGAAATAGAAACAGTGATGCATTTCCTGCAAAATATAAAGATAATGGATGTAAATTCTAGAAACTTGATATACTCAGATCACTAAATTGAAAATAAATTGCTTTTCTACCTCCTCTCTCTCCATTGCTGGAATCAGGGACAGGAGGCTGCCAAACAGGTGTGAATCAGGACACAGCTCAAAAATCGGGAACATCTGGTAACCTTGCTTAAATTTCATGAGGGGACAGACAATTCAACCCCTCCAGGGCTGGTGCTACCATTAGGCAAAGTAGGCAGTTGCTTAGAGCGTCGTCCTTCCAAGGGCACCTACATCTGCCACTGTCATTGTGTGCTTGGACATTCCTCTTAATTAAGCCTGTGGCACCTAACATGATGGGACATAACTTGGTATCTTTCTGCCACATTTTCTTGGTCTCCAACTGCATTTCTTGGTATTTGAAGATTTTCTCCCTCTCAACGTGATTCAGAGAGTCAAAACAAGCACCTGTGTAAAGGTAAAGCACTGTGAGGCGCTTTGCGGCCATTGCTGCCAGTGCAGGTCCCAGAGAGGGGTTGTAGCAGCGGTAACAGTGGGCACTGCAGGCGGTGGGGGCACAAGGGATGAGGTCCGCCTAGTGCGCCTCATCTCCTTGCGCCAGCCCTGAACCTCTCCCCTCTGATAAGCAGGTGCCAGTCCACAGTATCTTCACTTAAACTGTATTCAGAATGAAATTTGCAACCAATGCAATTGCCTCAAAAGCAGTGTTGCCCTCTCCCATCCCTTAACCCGCATTATCACCTCTGCCACCATATTATAAATCAATTGTAGGTGGGCTAAATATTTCCTAGGTAGGTTGAGATGTATTTATTTAGATTCATTGAGCTCGCACCTTTTCAGTAACATTACAGTAGTCTAGATAGAAGAGAACAGCGGCCGACATTACTTGACTCAAACCATCTTTTGACAAAAATGAATTAAACTGTAAAATTAAAGAGAGGTTAGCAAAAGACTTTTTTAACCACTGCTGGACCTTATCTTTCCTTGATAAGTGCTGAATCCCTAAACCACAGAAGTTATCTTGTAGGGAATTTCTAACTTCACTTTCTCAGCTCCCTACCCACAAAAGCATTGCTTTCTCTAGGGTGATCGTTAATCTTTTCACACTTCTATGATTTCTACACATGAGAAATATACAGTCACGAAATCCATCGTGGCAGAAGACTTCTGCATAGGGATACGAGTCTGTATGTAATCAGCAAAACAGCAGTGTGTGAGACCTAAATTACTTAGCACTGGTTCCAAAATACTGAGAAAATCATTAAACAAAAGGAACGAGAATGGAGAAACCCTGAGGAACCCCTGATTTCATCTTCCAAGAAGTTGAAAACTTAATGCCTTGTCTTTCCTACAACACTCTGCCTAAGAAGGTTGAGAGCCAACTGAGAACCTAACCCTCAATACTAATTCATCCAGGGGCCTATGTTTTAACATAGAAACATAGAAACATGATGACAGAAAAAGACCACAAGGCCCATCTAGTCTGTCCTTCCATAACAACAACTACAACAGTCCACTTTCTACCTTTAGAGGTCCTCTGTGTTGGTCCCATGCTTTTTTGAATTCAGTTACTGTCCTCATCTCTACCACCTCCACTGGGAGACTATTCCATGGATCCACTACTCTTTCCGTAAAGAAATATTTCCGCATATCACTCCTGAATCTATCTCCCTTCACCCTCATCCCATGTCCCCTCGTAGCAGAACTTGCTTTCAATTGAAAGAGGCTCTCTCCCTGAACATTTATGCCACGGAGGTATTTAAACATCTCAATCATATCACCTCTATCCCACCTTTCCTCTAAGGTGTACATATTCAGATCCTTAAGTCTGTCCTCATATGCTTTATAATGAAGCCCATTAATCATTTTAGTAGCAACCCTCTGCACCGACTCCATCCTGTTCACATCCTTTTGAAGGTGCGGTCTCCAGAATTGCACACCATACTCCAAATGAGGTCGCACCAAAGACTTAAGGATGTGCAATAATTGTCAGAATTGCAGCCCAGCAACTGCAAAGCCTTTATATTAATTTTGGGGGACATTCCCAGCATCTTCCCATACAGTTAATGCAGAGATGATTTCCTACTGCCCGTTAACTCCATTGCAGATAATATGACAGAGATAGTAGCTACACTAATCTAGGTGATGATAAATGCACCATATTATTCACCATGTTAGCAGTTAATAGGGTATGTTTACGAAAGTGCTGTAAGTTTTTGCACTTACCATATGCGAAGAGCAAAACTTAGCATGCGGTAAGTGCAAATGGTGTGCACTAATTGTTGGGGATGTAGCCAGCACATCCCCAGCAGTTACTGTACAGAAAGGTTCCTTACCATGTGGCAACATCATTTGCAATTAACGTGGGTGCACTTAATGCCACCCATTGAAGTGGCATTAAGTGCATCTGTTCTAACTGCTACATGGACAATTAGTGTGCAGCAATTTCTCCCGTGCTAACTGCAGTATGCGATCCAACCACTTTCCATCTTTAACCCACTCAGTCCATGCCCCATCATGTGCCTAGCAGTTAGCCTGGAATAATTACTGCACTGGCTGTTTTTAGCTCGTGGTAACTGTTACCGCATTTTAGTGAACATTGCCCCAATGTGTGGTAACTATCTCCATGTTAACTGGGAGGTGCTGTCCCCAGCCACTCTCTATCCCATTATGCTTTTCCTGTCAATGTGGAAATGAGTGCATGCTCACTGCAAATCCATCACATTAACTGTCAGCACAACTCTGTCACTAACTGTTCGCATGTGTTAACTGCTCTGTGAACAGTTAACATAGCTTAGTAAATAGGTCCCTCAGTAAAATCTTATGGTCAACCAAATCAAAAGCAGCAGAAAGGTCCAGTTGCGTAGTTAATGCTTCTCTACCTTTGTCTGTTTCTCTCCGATCACTTATAAATGCCATTAGCACCGTGTCAGTGCTGGATTGCCTATGATATCCAGGGCCAGCCCAGCCATTGGTTAAACAAGTTGGTTGCCTTGGTGGAAACCTCTGGGGGGAGGCAAGGGGCAGGGTATTCAAAGTGAAACAATAGATTTGACAGCCAAGGATGGTGTAAGGCTTAAGGTCTGCCTCAGGCACCAACACCTTGAACCGACTCTTGCGCCGACCCTGATGATACTGAGAATGAGACCGATCCTAAAAACTATGGGCTTCAAGTACTACTACAACTACAACTACTACTGCTACTACTATTGCTTTTACATTTTAACTAAAAATGAAAGATTTGTGACTGGATGCTAATTACCACATAAACATAAAGCAGTGTTTAATCCCTTATTCTTTAAAATCAGGGTTAACGCTATGGGGCATAATGATTGAGGGAAATACCAAATCGTGATGCTGCATTCACAAATCTGTATCCAGTCAACACCTGCCTCTTGAAAGTTTCTTACTAATTCTGCAGGGCAAGGATCCAAAATACAAAGCCCTTTGGCAAGCTTCTTTAATAGCTGTTTAATACCAAAATAAGAAACTGGGATAAAATCTGAGTATACATAATCCACTCTAATCCCAAACTGTTCTATGGCCAACTCCCTATTGCCATCTAACTCAGCCTGTCAACTAACTGGTTCATTTAAGTCCAGTACTATAGCCTACTCTGTAATCCTCCCACCCAATGTGAGAACCAGTCAACTCTTTTTACATTCCTCAGAGAGTCCTCAAGCAAAGAAATCTGATTCAATTAAATTTTTGTTCCAAGTACACAGCCAATTGATTCACATCTCATCTCTGAAAGGTTTGACTTCACCTCTGATGCATTGAGCAGTTTATTAGAAATCTTAAATAACTCTCTAGAGCTATTTTGTCCTAAATCAATTAAATGTGATTAATAAGATTTTTTTTGCTTATGTAATAATCCACTATAATATTTTATCTCTTCTCTCTTGTATTGTTTTCATTCCAAAGTTTTGGTCACACATCTTAACTGCTCCAAACTAAGGCAGTCTTTGTCAGCCTTTTCAAATCCTCGGTAATCTAGAAATGGAGTCATTTTACAAAGACATGGGAATTAATATATTCCAGCATCTCATCATTTCTACTAGATCATTCTAACTGAAATCTTTAAAAATTGGCGTAATGACCGCAAGCAAGTTTTGTTCATTTATCCTGCCTTTAGACAACTTCTTTTCAATATTAATTTGAGAGAGGCAACTATCTTTAAAAGCTTCATGTACAAATCCAGTAAAACATGATCATACCAAATAAGTAGAAAAGTTGTACAGTCAGTAATCTAACTTGAACCTATTTCCATGTTAGAGATTAAAATTAAATCATGTACACTCTATGACCATCTGGATGAGTGAGTTTGTAATCTGGACCAAATTCAAAATATTCACAGAACAGAAATTCCAAAGCCTTTGAATTGGAAAGATCATTTAAATGGAAATTAAAATCTATTACTATATCTGCCTAAAATGAAGAGAATGGTGAACTATTGCAGCATTCTATTTCTGAGTTTGTTCTACTGAACGCTGAGGAACTGGACCTTCCACTACCTTAAACTATTTCTCCATAATGACCACCAGATCAAAGTACTCCTAATTGAAACCCATTTATTTATACTAGAATAGGAATTAAAATAAAACAATGCAGCAGCCAAACCTCACCTAGTCTGTTCATCTGTAGTGATCTCTAAAAATCTGTTATTAACAGTGGAACGTTTATAAAAAAAACACCCCTTTTTGTACTACTATCATCCTACTCCTTCCTATTACAACCTCAAAGACTTCCTCCAAAACCTAAACAGGAAATGACCACAACCAAGGAGATCTAGCCCTTATTGTAACAAGTATCAATAGATTAACCATTAACACGATTCATAACCAGAGTTCTGCCTACAAATGCACAACCCCAAGATCACATTTGATGATACTCAACCAAAATCCTCTACTAACCCACATTCTCCACATGCTTATAGAATCTGTTGCTAGATGCTGAGAAGGACTATTTGTGCTTCAGGGCATTTGTAAAGGCATGACTCTTTCAAGAGGCTTTTAATGGGGACAGGGAGGTTGCCCCTGGTTAGGGTTGGTAAATGCTGGGTAACTGGGGGTGCTGAGGTCCATGTATCTTGATGTATTGTAGGTTTTGGTTATGTACAATTTTCCTGGATATCAGTGAATAAATAGAGAAATAATTGTGTCCAATCTGTACATCTTGACTAGATTGTAGGTTACAGAAATCAAGGACTGTTCAGAATGGGGGTTGTTTTAATAGCATTATTCATGATTCGGACATCTGCAAACAGGCATGCAGATGTTCAAATCACAGAGGTGTCTCCAGAGCCATTTTAGAAGCCAGGTCTGTGATTTGGGGGATGTGGTGGAGGTATGGCTGGGATGTACCTAAGAACTTGAACATCCCAGCTTGATCTCAGAAATGCTCTGGATGTCCCAAATTGTATCTAACGTTATACCTGCTCCAGGTGCTAAAAGGTACCCAAAAAGTGCTTGTTTTGCCAGGCAAACATCTGGAAGGTGTGGAGAAGGAGCTACACTGAGACATCCTGTATTTTACCATATGTCAACAAACACCAACGGGGAACGGGGGCTCATGTTTTCACTTTGCTATGCTGCTGGACATCCCCTTATGTTAGCTTGCCTTAGATGGATGTCTATGTGCCCAGCCACATGCACAGTCACGTCGGGGATGTCTATGTTCCTGAAATCAGCCAGAGACATAGATGTCCCAGGCATTTTTCTTCGCTTTCTGCACTGGATGTACCCATATCACTTGGACGTTCTTTCTATAATCCCCCTCCAAGAAGTCAATTTCATAAAGTTGTTTCTAGTTAGCATGACTTTATGAAATGGGCATGTGAAAACACAAGTACAAGTATATTTGACTTCATAAAATACTAGCCTAAGTGGCAGAGAACGTGCTTTCAATTAAGGCACGGTCACTTATACCTAGAGCTGTTGCCAACAACATAGTAACATAGTATATGACGGCAGATAAAGACCAGTATGCTGTGCCTACTTTTTTCAAGTATGAGTATTTTATTTATTTCAGAGGTTTACTACCAATCTATAATCAACATGTATACTTGCGCACACTGTCCAAACTCCATCCATATACATCACATACCCACAGTGAAAATATATGTCAGCCGACATCACTCACAGTAGGTATGTAAATGACTAAAATACAGACATTTGTGAGCATAAGTGCTTCCTAAAAATAGATGCCCTGTTATAGAATTCCTGCTATGAAAGAGACACTACATCAGACCTCCTGGGGATTAATACAGCCACTCCTCTCTTCTTGTGACAGGCAAGAGAAAAACAGCAATATTTAATCCAGACTCCTTCTATTTTGACAGACCATATGGAAGATGGATTTCCTGCAGATTATATATATATATATTGTTAGTCTTGAAGGACTACCAAAAGGGACTGCTACAACTGGAAATAGATCTTCTACACTTATGAGTATTAATCTTCTGGAATAAACTCTAAGGGGTATGTTTACTAAACCGTCTTAATATTACCGGCGCTAGTTGCAGCGATAATGTGAAGAATGCCATATAAGGAGTGGGCATTCTGGCATCAAGGTAGAAAGAATCTGTATCGCGAGATAGTGGGTTCCGTGGCACATTAACGTGTGTTAACCCTATGTTTATGCCAGCGCAGTGTTAGAAGCTATAAAGATGTAGTCCATTGGTTACTGCAATGACTGTGGAGGCAGAGGTTATGGGTTTGATCCTGCAGTGGTGTTATGTAAGAAGGCTGTCTGAGGCATTTCCCTTTTATAATTTAAATCAGTGCTATCTGAGGCAGTTCCTGTATTTCATTTCAATCAGTGCTGTCTGAGGTATTTCCTTTTTTAAGTTAAATCAGTGCTGCCAGCAAAAACACCCTCACAATTCCGTAACATAAGGTGCCCTATAAGGCACTCCATAGGACACATTATAAAGTGCCCTGTCCGCCAAGGCACCTTCTAATGTGCCCTATAAGGCGCCTTATGAGTCACCTTAAGGTTACAGCACTGTGAGGGTGCACCAAACTGTTGCCACAGGGGCAGATCATTCCCTGGGGATACCATGACTGTTCATCAGAGAGACCTTGTCTGTTGCAATGCACGGCACCCACCTAAACGGGGCTTGGCCGTGGTCTGCTGTGGACAGATGCCACTGCCCCCTCCGCCACTAGCACTCCTCCGCCACCATGCTGACATGTCCTTATGCCAGTGGTGCTGGTGGTGCGCAGTCCCAGGCCATCCAGTGTGCAGCTGCCTATGGTGTGGGTTCTCGGGTAGGAGCGCCTACATGGACATGTGCGCTTCCCCCCAGCACCGCCTGCCAATGTTATGTGTCCTTGGGGGTACCTGCTGGGTAATATCCCCTGTGACACTGTGGGACACACACTCGTGCCCATGTTGGACCCTCATCAGTTGCTGTCTTGCTGCTTTACAGTTTCAGCATTCCTAGGCATGTGCTGCCAGCAGCCCCCTGTATCTCATTTACAGCATCAGTACAGTTGCCGTTTCCTATGTGCCCACTCTGCTGTTGCTGCACATGTGCACGCCATAACAAACTTGCCCAATATACATGACAAAAACCCTGATCACCACTATTTCACTGTGGGATCATTCACTTTGTAAGGGGACAGAGCATAGACCCTTCCAAACATGATATCTTCCTTTTACACTTTGTCAGTAGTGTTGCTTTATGGTTATCATTAATATCACTATTGGCCAGCTTGGTTATTGAGTTTTCAAATGTGGTTCTGGTCATTTTATATGTTTATTTGCCTTTTCGGTTCCTGCACATGTATCACTACTATCACTTTTCTGGGTTTCCCTGCCTTTGCTATACATTGCTGACTGAAATGGTTTCTCTCTCCTGCAAATGTGCCTCTAACGCGAGGGTTTCACTGGCGTTCATGTTCAAACCCGGATTTCAGAGCATTAGGGTTCCTGGAGCCTCTCCCCGCCCACTCTCCGCCCATTGACCCCCATCACCGCCCTCTGGGAGGCCTTACTCCACCCTTCAGATCTGGATTTCACAGCGTTAGTGTGCCTTAACGCCGCTGCCAATGTTATCGCGTGATACATGACGTTATTGTGCGATACGTGACATTATTGCGCGATAACGTTACGCATCGCGCGATAACATCTCCACTGCTACGTTAAGACGGTTTAGTAAACATACTCCTAAATCTTGGGGAGAAAGGGACTTATTGGAGTTAAAGCTGATAAATCTGTGTATTTTAAAATTCAGTGTTTTTGCTGAGTCAGTTAGGTCTTAGTAAAACCAGAGAGCTTTGTATTTAAGTCAAAGCAGAATACAGCTTAGCATAGCATATAATAAGAGTAAATAGACTTTGAAATTGTTTCTAGAGAGCTTTTCATTTAAATCAAATCAGAGTATAGCTTAACCTAGAAAGTAAAATAGAGTAAATAGTTACTGAAATAAATTTGTTTCTAGAGAAATTTTTTATTTAAACCAATTCAGAATATAGCTTAGCATACAAGTAGAATAGTCTCTGAGTAGAAAAAAAATAAACTTGTTTCTAGTGACCTTTGCAAAGAGGCCTTCCAGTTAGGAGGCAAAAGATCTGTGAAGTTGTCTTAAATAGGTTTTAAAGGAAAGTGACAGATCACAGGGGCCATTTAAAAGGCCCCTTCTATCAAACCAAGGACTGTGTGAATCACGCAGGAAATTGGTAAGATTTTACCTTAGAAGTACAGGACATGGTAAGCAAACTTTTAATAAGTTTTCTTTCCCTCCCTTCCTCCCCGCCTCCCACCTACCCCTGGGATAATCATAGCTTTATAGGCTCTTAAATCTCTTAAAGGGAATGAGGTACACATTAAGGACCTGAGATTAATTAATCTTGAGCTGAACAAAGTCCATTAGTATAATTAGCCCCAGCAAACCTAAGCAAGTAAAGAACTTAAACACCTAAATGCAACTTTAAAACTACGATGCAGACATCAGTTCAGCAGCGAGATGTGGGTTTTCCAGTCTTTTGCATTGAGTGTCACACGTATGATTTTCTCCCAGTTGGTGAGAAGTCTTACATGTGCACTAGGTGCAAGAAGCTCTTTGCTCTCAGGGAACAGTTCCAATTTCTGGAGGCTGGAGTAGCAGACTTGGAGGACATAAGGAAGACAGAGAGGTACATATATGAGACCTACAGGGATATAGTATTGAAGTCCCATCTCCAGTCTGGCAGCATCCCTGTTGCCATGGAGGAGAGAGGTCATGTGATAGGAGACTATCACCCTGGTGTGGCAGGAAGTTATCCTGTAGCTAGGACCTGTCCTCCAGGTGATGTAAATCCCTCTTGCACGAAGGAGGTTTCTTTAGGGCCATGTGTCCATGAGGGAAGGTTTAGGACAGTCATTATAGTTGGCCATTCAATCATTAAGTATGTAGTTAGCTGGGTGGCTGGTGGACACGAGGATCGTCTGGTAACATTCCTGCCCGATGCAAAGTTAGTGGATCTCATGTGCCACCTAGACAAGGTAGATAGTGCTGAGGAGGAGTCAGCTGTCTTGGTACATGTTGCTACCAATGACATAGGAAAGTGTGTAGGAAGGTTCTGGAGACCAAATTTAAGTTTTTAGGTAGGAAGTGAAATCCAGAACTTCCAGTGTAGCATTCTCCAAAATGTTTCCTGTTCAAAGTGGCAGGACCCAAAAGGCAGGCAGACCTCCAGAGTCTCAATGCATGCATGAGACGATGGTGGAAGGAAGAGGGTTTTGGATTTGTTAGGAACTGGGCAACATTCTGGGGAAAGGAGAGGCTTTTCTGAAGGGATGTGCTCCACCTTAACTGGGATGGAACCAGGCTGCTGGCATTAACTTTTAAAAAGGCGATAGAGCAGCTTTTAAACTAGATAATAGGGGAAAGCCGACAGTCTCCCAAGAATGCATGGTTTGGAAAAATGTATCCTTGAAGGATACTAGCAAAAGATTGAAGTTAGGGCATATCGACAGAGAACTGGTTAAAAGATAGAAAGCAGAGGATAGGGCTAAATTACCAATTTTCCAAATGGAGAAAGTTGAATAGTGGAGTACCCCAGGGATCTGTGCTGGGTCCACTGCTTTTTAACATATTCAAAAATGACTTGAAAATGGGAATAATGAGTGAAGTGATCAGATTTGCAGATGACACAAAATTATTCAAAGTTGTTAAAACCCAAGAGGATTATGAAAAGTTGCAAGAGAACCTTGATAAATTGGAAGACTGGACGTTCAAATGGCAGATGAAATTTAATGTGGACAAATGCAAAGTTATGCACGTAGGAAAAAGCAACCCAAACTATGGTTACACGATGCAAGGTTCCACATTAGGAACCGCCACCCAGGAAAAAGATTTAGGTGTCATCATGGAAAACACATTGAAACCCTCTGCCCAGTGTGCAGTGGCAGCCAAGAAAGCAAATAGAATGATAGGAATCATAAGGAAAGGAATGGAGACTAAAACCAAGGATAATATAAGGCCTCTGTATCATTCCATGGTTCAACTGCACCTTGAATATTGTATGCAGTTCTGGTCACTGTATCTTAAAAAGGATCTAGCATTATTAGAAAAGGTACAGAGAAGAGCCACCAAAATAGTAAAGGGGATGAAAGGATACCCCTATGAAGAGAGGCTAAAAAGGTTAGGGCTCTTCAACCTGGAAAAGAGATGGCTGAGGGGAGATATGGTAGAGGTCTATAAAGTAATGAATGGAATGTCATGGGTAAATGTAGATTGATTGTTTACAGATCAAAAAGAACAGATACCCAGACTGGCAGAGTTTTCAGGTTTGAAAAAAACCCTTCCTTTATTGCCCCTACGCATTTCGGCCTATGGCCTTCCTCAGGGGGATATCTTGGGGGTGCAAACCTAAAAAAAAAAAACATTGATAATTAAAATCAATCACATAATGAACAATATAAAAATTAATTAAAACCAATAAACAGTTCATTGCATAAAATCAAAAGGAAAATAAAAAAGAATATAACAGCTGGAAAAACAAAACCGCTAACATTCATAATCACCCAATGATGATCACAAAGATAGAATATAAATATATGTAAAGTGCTTTGAACCTATATACATTAACAACCAGATAATAAATGAGATGAGGAAGACATAACTACGAGGCCGCGGGCAGGGTCCCGGCGGCCGAGGCTAACCAGGCGCGCGGCCCGGCGCGGGGACCCTGTGCGCGGCCTGGACGGGGTAGGCGCGCTCGGCCCTCGGCGGGCACGAGCGCGCGCCCTTTAAATCGATTGGCTCCCTGGGGTTGCAGCCCCATGGGAGCCAATTAGCGCCGCTGTTGGGGCACGAGGGGGGATCGGGGCCGAGCAGCCTCCGCGTGGTCAGTCGTGCGGGGGCTGCTTCGGTGCCGGCGTCTGTGTCCCTTACCTCATGCTCCCGTTTGTGCCGGTGGAGGCCTGTGTCGGCTGCCTGGGCTGGCTGGGTGAGTGGTGTGTGCCGTCGGGTCGTTGGTCCTCGCGTGTGGGGGCCTGTTTTGTGCGGGAGGCGTCCCTGGGGCTGCCGGTGCTGCCGTTCTTAAAAAAAAAAAAAAAAGAACACGAACGGCCGAGGCATTTACTAATTAATTACAGTAGATGCCTGGTAGGGCGAAAGCTGGGGGCCTGGCCCCCAAGAAAGCTGCCGTTAAGGGGCGGGGGGCCCGGTCCCGGGGGGGCCCCGGGAGGGGGGGGCTGCCCGGGCAGGTTGGTGAAGGGGGGCTGCCTGGGCAGGTTGGTGAAGGGGGGGGTGGGGGCTGCAGCAACGGGAGGGGGGGGGCGAAAGGGGCAGGGGAGGTGGGGTGCGGGGCCGGAAAGGCCGGAGGGGTTCCCTCCCTCTCTGTGGCTCGCTGGGGGTAGGTGAGGGGCTGTTAAGAGCTGGGGAGGTGAGGGGGTGGGATGTGGGGGGGGGGCTTGTGCGGGCACGGTTGGGGGGGATTTTGGGGCCCTGGGCCAAGGGGGTGGGCTTCGGCCTGATGGGGCACCGTGGGGGGCGAGCTGTGGGGGGCCCGTGGGGTGGTGCTCAGGCCCTGGGGGGTTTGGCCCACCGGGGGGGCTTCCCCATGGGAACAGTGGATGTCCGGGGGGCAAGGTACATCCGGGGCGGGATGGGGGGGTGCTTGGCCTCCTGCATGGCCGGTGTCTGTTTCCCCCCCTGTTTTCCCCTTTTTGTCTCCGCAGGGCCAGTTTATGGCGCAGACTTCGTGGCCCGTGGGCACGGTTCGAGGTGAGAGCTGGGGGAGTTCCCCGGTGGGAGCGGAGCCACAGCGGGGAGCGTCAGCGGAGGCGGCCCAGCAGTGTTCCAGGGATTCTGCATGCGCTGATGGCGGGGACCTCGCGGTGGTTGGTGAGCGGATGGCGTCGCCGGGTGAGTTAATGATTGAAGGGGGTGTGTCCTCCAGGGATACTGGGGGTGCGTCGCGGAAAAAGCATCGGCGCTCGTGTCGGCGTCGTCACAACTCCGACTCGTCTTCATCTTCCTCGTCCTCGAGTAGTTCGTCCGGGGGGTCGGGCAGGCCGGGGGATCGGCAGCTTCCGGGTGTTGGGGGGGGAATGGGTGTAAGTGGGGGGGCCTCTACAGTGGTGTCCTTGCCGGAATTGTGGGCGGGGGTGCCACGGAAACTGAGGCGTAAAATCCGCAAGCGGCACTATATTGACATCTTCCGTTTGCTGGAGGGGCGGAAGCGCTCGGGTGACAGCAGGAAAAAGAGGAAAGACGATGAGAAGGCCGGGCGGGTTCGAAAGGTGGCGCGTAACGTGGTTAACTGGACGCGTTCCTTTTTACGGTTGGCCAGTGTGTGGGGGCAGCACGATCCGTCGCAGTACGAAATGCTATTGGCGTATGCCGATTCCATCCTGGAGGCGTCTCAGACGCATGAGGGCTGGTCTTGGCTTAATTATGACGAGAAGTTTCGGGACAGGATGGAAGAAAGCCGTGTGCTTTCGTGGGGCACGCAGGATATTAACCTGTGGTTGACCCAGATGTCGGCTAGGTCCGGGGCGAGTTCGGGTGGCGTCGCCAATAGTGGGGTCGTGGCAGAATCCGGGGAGGCTCGGCCCTTTCGAGGAGGGGCGGCTGGGGTGCCTGCAAAGGCAGTCTCGGCCGGGAGCGGTGATGTGTGCTGGCGTTTCAACCGTTCCACTTGCCCCTTTCCCGATTGCAAGTTCCAGCACGTCTGTTCCTTGTGCGGGGGTCCCCATTCCGCGGTCAAGTGCCTTAAAAAAGGCGCCTCTGGCATGGCCGCCCCTGCCCCAAAGGACAGTGAGTGGCGCGGGCGCGCCCCCTCCCCGGTTCGGGTGGCGGCGTTGGTAAGGTGGCTGTCTCTTTATCCCCGACGGCGGGAGGTGGCGATTTTGGGCTCTGGGTTTCGGCATGGGTTCCTGATCCCGGTAAGGGGGGTGGTGTTGGCGCCTTCGGCTCGGAATTCCCCCTCGGTTCGCCGTTGGGTGACGGTGGTGCAGGACAAATTGTTGAGCGAATTGCGATTGGGTAGGGTGGCGGGCCCCTTTGCGGAGCCGCCATTTCCCAACCTTGTGATTTCGCCTTTAGGTGTTGTGCCCAAGAAGGAGCCGGGCAAATTCCGCTTGATTCACAATTTGTCTTGTCCCGTCGGGGCTTCGGTTAACGATTTTATCCCGCGTCGCCTGTGTTTGGTGCGTTATGCTTCTTTTGACAAGGCGGCTTCGCTGGTGCGCGGGGCCGGTCGGTCGGCGTTGTTGGCGAAGGTGGACATCGAGTCGGCTTTTCGTTTGTTGCCTGTCCATCCGGCTTCATTCCCATTGTTGGGATTTTGTTTTCGGGATGAGTATTACTTTGATAGGTGTATGCTGATGGGATGTTCTATATCTTGCGCTTACTTTGAGATGTTTAGCACCTTCTTGGAGTGGGTACAGGTCAGGGACTCCGGCTTGTCGTCTGTGGTGCATTACCTGGACGATTTCTTGTTTGTGGGAGCTGCAGATTCGGGGGAGTGTCAGCGGCTGCTATCGGGCTTTGTGCGGTTGGCGCGGGAATTCGGGGTCCCCTTAGCGGACGGGAAGACTGAGGGTCCTGCTACGCGGTTTACCTTTTTGGGCGTGGAGTTGGATTCTGCTGACATGGTGGCGCAGTTGCCTCGCGATAAAGTCGTGCGCTTGCGGATTTCAGTGGCTAATGCGTTGTCGGCGGGTAAGCTTTCCTTGCGGGAGTTGCAGTCCTTGTTGGGGTCCTTAAATTTTGCCTGTAGGGTGATTCCGATGGGGAGGGTGTTTTCCAGGAGGTTGGCTTGTGCGACTGCTGGGGTGCGGAAACCTCATCATCAGATTCGGGTGACGGCGGCAATGCGCGCGGATTTGCGGGTGTGGGATCGTTTTCTGGAGGATTTCAACGGGACTTCAGTGCTTTTGGAGCCTGAAGTTTCCAGTGACGATTTGCAATTGTACACGGATGCTGCAGGAGGGGCGGGGTTGGGGGTGTATTTCGGGGGGGCCTGGTGCGCTGCCCGGTGGCCGGTGTCTTGGGAGGTGGCGGGTCTGACCCGGAATATCACATTTTTGGAGCTCTTTCCGCTTCGGGTAGTTCTGGAGCTCTGGCCGGAGCGTTTGCGGAACAGGAGGGTGCTTTGGTGGTGTGATAATGCGGCTGTGGTCAGTGTGATTAACCGGTACACTCCCAGGTGCGTGTGGGTGGCGAGTTTGATGCGGGAGGTTGTCCTAGCGTGTCTGCGGTTGAATGTGGCGGTGCGGGCGCGTCACATACCAGGGTCCACTAACGAGATTGCTGATGCTCTTTCTCGCTTTCAGTGGGAGTGGTTCCGGGCGTTGGCCCCCAAAGCAGACGAGGATGGAGCGGTGGTCCCAGAGAACTTGTGGAGTATTGGCCTCCGGAGATGCTAGACCTTCTGAGGAGTTCGGTGTCTGCAGGGACCTGGTCCGCGTATTGTAGGGGGTGCGACCGGGTGGTCGCTTTTTTGTTGTCGCGCGGGTGGGGGGCTGGGGGGGTCCCGGAAGGTTTGCTTGGCCACTATATTGTGGCGGCCAAGAGCGCCGGGTTTTCGCGATCGGCGGTGCGCTCGCATTTGGCGGGGTTTCACTTTTTTGCGAGTGCATTGGGTTGGGGTCTCCTGGCTGGGGGGGCCTTAACACGCAGGTTGCTGCAAGGTTGGGAGCGGGCGCAACCGACCCCGCGTGATGCGAGGTTGCCGATCACTCACGGGCTCCTCGTGCGGGTGTGTGGAGCTTTGGAGCGGGTGGCTTCTTCTGGGTATGAGGCATTATTGTTCCGGGCGGTTTTTTGCCTGGCCTTTTTTGGGGCGTTTCGGATTGGGGAGCTGGTGGCGGGTTCTGGGCGGGGGGGGGGGTGTTGGGGGTCTGTTGGCTGGTCATGTCCGGCTCGTGGAAGGGGGGGCGCGGATTCTTTTGACTAAGTCCAAAACGGATCCTATGGGTAAAGGTTTGTGGGTGTGTATTGGTGCGGGTGCGGATACACGGACTTGTCCAGTTCGGGCGCTGCTACAGTTTGTGGCAGTGCGTCCGGCGGGTGCATTGGGGTTTTTCGTTCACGCGAATTCGCGGGCGGTGACCCGTTTCCAGGTTTCCGCGGTGTTGCGGCTGGCGTTGTCCGCGGTGGGGGAAGATCCGCTGCGATTTGCTCCTCACTCTTTTCGGATTGGTGCTGCCACTAGTGCGGCGGCTGCGGGGTTGCCGGCGCACGTCATCCAGGCCATTGGGAGGTGGCGTTCTTCGGCTTTCAAGGGGTATGTGCGTCTGTAGGCGCGTGGGTTTTGCTGGGTGGGGTGCTTTAACTGTTTATTTCTTTTTCAGATGGGGGTGTCGGTCCTGGTGGATGTTGGGTTGCTGGCCACTCCTTTGTACATTGGGCCGGTCTGCGCGCGGCGGACCGCCCTATCGGCGCCAATTTGGGATTGAACCCGTCAGCGGTGGCTGTCCAATGGCTGGGTGTGCGAGGTATGCGGTGGTCGCATCTGCTGCCTTTGCAGCGGACCCACGGGAGGACTGCGCAGTGGCCGGCTGCCCTGTTGGTGCATCTGGGCGGCAATGATTTATCGTCTTGGTCCTGCTTGCAGTTGATCCGGGCGATTCATGAGGATCTCGGACTTGTGTTGGGGATGATTCCTGGGGTTATTGTTCTTTGGTCAGACATTATTCCAAGGCCGGCTTGTTGGGAGCAGCGTCATTGGTCCCGGGGGTTGACTAAGGTCAATCGTCAGATTGGTCGTTGGGTATGTGAGCGGGGGGGGTACCAGATCCTGCATGACTGGGCGGATGTGGGGTGTTCGGGGCTGTATCGGGCTGATGGGGTTCATTTGTCGCCGGTTGGCATGGACCTGCTTCTTAATGATTGGCAGGAGGCCTTGGAATACATGTCTGGCCATGATGTTCGCTGGTCGCAGCTTTTAGCCGGGGGGGGCGGCACATGACCAGGGTTATGTGCCGGTGGCGGGATCCCGGAGGTTTCCGGGGTCCGGAGCAGCAGGCTACAGTTGGGCGGGGGCGGGGTGCCCCTGACCCGGTCAAACCCTCGGACGACTTTTGCTGAACGGCGAAGTCGGGGAGAGGGGTATGGTAACTTGCCGGGTGGCGAGTTACGGTATTAGCGGTGGCAGGCACTTTGCTGAGGATGGCTGGTGCAGCCGGGTGCCGCTAATTGAGTGATTTTGAAATGTAATTGTTGGACTGTTAATTTGTTGGCTAATAAAAGCTGCGACCAGTTCTGTTCCATAAAATGTTGTCTGTGGTGTTTTGTGGAGGGGGGGGGTTGGGGGGGGGAGAGGTGTGTAAGGCAGGGACCTGCAGCGCCGGGTCCGCCTGCCTTGGTTACTACGAGGCCGCGGGCAGGGTCCCGGCGGCCGAGGCTAACCGGGCGCGTGGCCCGGCGCGGGGACCCTGTGCGCGGCCTGGACGGGGTAGGCGCGCTCGGCCCTCGGCGGGCACGAGCGCGCGCCCTTTAAATCGATTGGCTCCCTGGGGTTGCAGCCCCATGGGAGCCAATTAGCGCCGCTGTTGGGGCACGAGGGGGGATCGGGGCCGAGCAGCCTCCGCGTGGTCAGTCGTGCGGGGGCTGCTTCGGTGCCGGCGTCCCTCCCTCCCTCCCTAACGTCAGGCGGTGGTGGGGGGGTGGTTTGTTTGGGGTGTTGCAGCTGGGGGCTGGGGGGGGGGGCGGGATCCCAGAGGTTTCCGGGGTCCGGAGCAGCAGGCTACAGTTGGGCGGGGGCGGGGTGCCCCTGACCCGGTCAAACCCTCGGACGACTTTTGCTGAACGGCGAAGTCGAGGAGAGGGGTATGGTAACTTGCCGGGTGGCGAGTTACGGTATTAGCGGTGGCAGGCACTTTGCTGAGGATGGCTGGTGCAGCCGGGTGCCGCTAATTGAGTGATTTTGAAATGTAATTGTTGGACTGTTAATTTGTTGGCTAATAAAAGCTGCGACCAGTTCTGTTCCATAAAATGTTGTCTGTGGTGTTTGTGGAGGGGGGGGGGGGTTTGGGGGGGGGGAGAGGTGTGTAAGGCAGGGACCTGCAGCGCCGGGTCCGCCTGCCTTGGTTACTAAAACCATAAATATGTTAAAAAACAGACAGCAAATGAGATGAGGGGGACGTAACTAAAACCATAAATATGTCTACCAATACCTTCTCTGTGCGGGACTTCTGTTAAAAGAAGAACAGTTATCACTATAAAAGAATAAAAAGCCAATAAATAATACACAACAGGTAAAATTATAAAATTAATAAACAATATGAATGCCATATAAAATCATTAATAAATAATCTGTTTTAAAAGAATAAGGGGTATTTTTACTAAACTGTCCTAATGTTACCGGAGCTAGTTGCAGCGATAATGTGAAGAATGCCATATAAGGAGTGGGCGTTCCAGTCCTAAGCTAGCAAGAATATGTATCGCGTGATAGTGGGTGCCGTAGCACGTTAACACGCGTTAACCCTAAGTACATGCGAGCGCAGTGTTAGAAGCTATAAAAATGTAGCCCACTGGTTACTGCAATGACTGGGGAGGCAGAGGTCATGGGTTCAATTCTGCAGTGGTGTAATCTAAAAAGGCTGTCAGAGGCATTTTCTTTTAATTTAAATCAGTGCTGCCAGCAAAAACACCCTCACAGTGCTGTAACCTAAGGTGCCTCATAGGGTGCTGTATAGGACATATTTAAAGTGCCCTGTCTGCCAAGGCACCCTATAATGTGCCCTATAGGGTGCTGTATAGGGCGCTTTATAGGGCGCTTTACATGGCGCCTTAGAGGGTGCCTTATGAGGCACCTTAGGCTACAGCACTGTGAGGGTGTTTCTGCTGGCAGCACTGATTCAAATTAAAAGAAAATGCCTCTGACAGCCTTTTTAGATTACACCACTATGGAATCAAACCCATGACCTCTGCCTCCACAGTCAGTGAAGTAACCAGTAGGCTACATCTCTATAGCTACTACCATGCTGCTGGCTGGCTATAGAAAGACTGCAGGTCACCACACAAACTGTCTGCTGTGGTTACCAAGATAGGGTAAACCCACCCGTACCCATGGTGCTCTGCACATGCAGATCAGCAGTCTACAGCTGATCACATAATGGGGTATGCACCCCCACAGCACCAAGGCCTGGTAAGGGGAACTGACCGTGTGTGTTACTGGCACAGAGTAGCTGCAGACAGTGAAATTGTGCGGGTACTGTGCTCACCCTGAGGGTGAGGTGGGGCACCCAGCACCAGGTCCGCAGCACCTGGCTTGGCTGAGATAGGCTATGCTGCAGGTCCCCATCAGTGCCAGTGTGTGATAGGTAGTCCTTGCAGACACACCTAGGATATACCTGTGTCCATCTGTATTTCCCAGTCACGTCTAGCCCTTGTGGAATATGATGCACCCAGAATAGTGCATATCCTGTGTGGCTGCCATGGTCACATGTTATAGGTGAAGGGGGGTGTTTGGACCCAAAAGCGGATTATGTACCACCACGCAACCCGCCCTCTGTGGCTCAGGGTGGGGGGACAGGATCTCCCACCAACAGATCCACATTGTACATCTCTGCAATGGTGGCAGTAGAGGGGACCATCAACCTCAGTCCTGCTGGGGAACAGGCACCCTACAGGGCAGTCGATACAGATCTGTACGCATCACATAAGGCAATGGCAGACAGGCAGAATGCTGGAGCAGCTCAGCTGCCCCCCACTACTATCTGACATTCAACAGCAGAGGGCACAGTCAGTCTCCACCCACTGCACCCTGCAAGGCAGTCCAGCCATACACATGCTAACTGCAGACAGTCTGCTAGCTAGTACATAGTGCATGTTCCTGGAGGAACTGTGTGCACCCAAAAATGGGATGTGAACACACACATCAAGCAGGTATGTCAGTGATTGGGCCTCAGAAAAGAGAACCCATAAATATCACTTGAGAGAAATAGTGTATAGCACTATGGGGGAACCTAGCCATGCCGTGGTCACTGCTCAGTCAGGGTGAGAGTGACCTCCCAGCATGACCTGCTGTGGCCACCCTGTCCATGCAGGTGGTGGTCGGGCACTACAATGTCCCAGCCATTACCCTATACCCTGTGCAGATGTATCCTGCCCAGGCCACCCTGTCCGGGCCATACCCACAGTACCTTGCTCCTCATTATGCAGATTGGCAGGCTAACACTGGAAACAGTGCAAGCAGTGTGGGCTCAGTAAGGTGTAGGCAGCCACAACACACTGGATAGACAGACACACACTCCCACACCTATGCCAGCATTGTGTGGCAGCCCTGGCCTCCAAACCAGTCCTGGGCACAGTGCAGGCATTACTATGGAACTCAAAACTGTTGGGGTCACTCCCCGGGGTGGTAAATACTGTCAGAATCAATAACTGAAACACACTCCACAGATATCAGAAAGGTTGCTATGATGAATCTCTATCAACAAATTGTGTTTAACTTAGGATTTGTTAGCTGACATTAATCATAGCAACCTTTTGATATATGTGGAACGTGTTCCCAAGTTTAGGATGGCATTGCTAAGGTATGCAGGTGCCAGTATTGGGAGATGCTGCTCCGCGCAGGGCCCAACAGCCTGACTCTCCATGAGGCTTTGGATAGTGGAACCTGTGGGTGTGAGTGTGGGTGGGGTGTTTATGCCCCTGTTGGCCGCTGCTCTAGGGCTGAGTTTCCCAACTTTGGTCCTGGTGGGCCAAACACGGTTCAGGTTTTCATGCTGTCCCTAATGAATATGCATGAGATACATTTGCATACAATGCAGCACATATTTATTAGGGACAGCATGACACCTGAATGGTGTTTGGTCCTCCAAGACTGCAGTTGGGAAACTCTGCTCTAGAGATTGCACATGTTTATGGTGTCTGTGCCCTGTAAGGTAAAATATAGGCGTTTATGGCTTGTTTATTTAATCTGCAATAACAGTTCCATCTTTATTGCCACAGTTTAGTACTGGGTAAAATATAGGGACATGGTTTTCAGGAGCCATAGCTGGGGCTTGAACCTGTGACTTTCTGCCCCTGAACACTGAACACACTGGCTGTGTGTACCGCACTAAACTGTTGCCACAGGGGCAGATCATTCCCTGGGGTACCATGACTGTTCATCAGACAGACCTTGTCTGTTGCAGTGCATGGCACCCACCTAAACGGGGCTTGGCCATGGTCTGCTGATGCCACTGCCCCCTCCGCCACCATGCTGACATGCCCTTATGCTAGTGGTGCTCAGCCCCAGGCCATCCAGTGTGCCGGTAGGCAGATGCCTATGGTGTGGGTTCTCAGGTAGGGGTGCCTACATGGACATGCGCGCTTCCCTCCGGCACCGCCTGCCAATGTTATGTGCCTTTGGGGGTACCTGCTGTGTAATATCCCCTGTGACACTGTGGGACACACACTCGTGCCCATGTTGGACCCTTGTCAGTTGCTGTCTTGCTGCTTTACAGTTTTGGCATTCCTATGTGCCACCTAGGCATCTGCTTAGCCCGCACTGTACCCCAGCTGGACCGCAGCATGTGCTGCCTGCAGCCCTCTGTATCCCATTTACAGCATCAGTACAGTTGCCATTTCCTATGTGCCCACTCTGCTGTTGCTGCACATGTGCACGCCATAACAAACCTGCCCAATATAAACGAGAATAAATCCTGATCGGCGCTATTTCAATGTGGGATCATTCACTTTGTAGGGGGACAGAGCATAGACCCTTCCAAACATGATATCTTCTTTTTTGTGCTTTGTCAGTGGTGTTGCTTTATGTTTATCATTAATATCGCTATTGGCCAGCTTGGTTATTGGGATTTCAAATGTGGTTTTGGTAATTTTCTATGTTTATTTGCCTTTTTGGTTACTGCACATGTATCACTACTATCACTTTCTGGGTTTCCCTGCCTTTGCTGTACATTGCTAACTGAGATGGTTTCTCTTTTCTGCAAATGTGCCTCTAGCACGAGGTTTTCACTGGTGCTAATTTTCAGACCCTGATTTCACGGAGTTAGTGTGCCTGGAGCCTCTCCCCACCCACTCTCCGCCCATTGACCCCTATCTCCGCCCTCTGGAGAGCCTTACTCCACCCTTCAGACCCGGCTTTCCAGCGTTAGTGTGCCTTAATGCTGCTGCCGACGTTATCACGCGATATGTGAAGTATACGCGATAATGTTATGTATCACGTGATAACCTCAGCACTGCTACGTTAAGAAGGTTTAGTAAACATACCCCTAAGACATACTCTCAAAAGGATACAATAATAATAAATCCATGATAATTAATAAACACTTAAAAACATAGATACAATAATGATGCCTTTATATTGGTACCCTAATGCCACAAACGTTGATAATTAGAAAACAGAGTTCATGATGTGCACTACAATGACCCAGACCAGCAGGGAAATTTCTAAATTGATGTGCATGAAAAAAGATGTTTACTGGATGATATTGTGCCAGTTATTGAATCTCCAAGAAAGCTTGCCCAAATGAGACTGAATAAAAAATGATAAGTTATCATAACGTACTGAAAATAATTTGTTGTTGTTGTTCTTTACTACACTATAGTGATGCCATACATTATAGCGGTGAAAAAGTATGAGATGTATTGTATGGGTAGATTATTATCAATTTAGAAAATTCCCCAGCTGGTCTGGGTTATTGTAGTGCTCCTCCATTATTGTGGTCTTCTTCATTTCTAGAGCTGTTCTATATATCATGTTGTATATATCATGGTATATTTTAATACATTTTAGTGTACATCATGAACTCTGTTTTCTACGTTTGTGGCATTAGGGTACCAATATAAAGTCATCATTATTGTATCTATGTTTTAAGTGTTTATTAATTATAATGGATTTATTATTATTGCATCCTTTTGAGAATGTCTTATTCTTTTAAAACAGATTATTTATTAATGATTTTATATGACATTCATATTGTTTATTAATTTTATCATTTTACCTGTTGTGTATTATTTATTGGCTTTTTATTCTTTTATAGTGATAATTGTTCTCCTTTTAACAGAAGTCCTGTACAGAGAAGATATCGGTAGACATATTCATGGTTTTAGTTATATCCTCCTCATCTCATTTGCTGTCTGTTTTTAACATATTTATGGTTTTAGTTATGTCTTCCTCATCTCATTTACTATCTGGTTGTTAATGTATAAAGGTTCAAAGCACTTTACATATATTTGTATTCTATCTTTGTAATCATCATTGGGTGATTACGAATGTTTGCAGTTTTGTTTTTCCAGCCGTTATATTCTTTTTTATTTTCCTTTTGATTTTATGCAATGAACTGTTTATTGGTTTAAATTAATTTTTATATTCTTCATTAAGTGATTGATTTTAAGTATCAGTGTTTGCTTTTTTGAGGTTTGCACCCCCAAGATATCCCCCTGAGGAAGGCCATAGGCTGAAACGTGTAGGGGCAATAAAGGAAGGGTTTTTTTCAAACCTGAACACTCTGCCAGTCTGGCTATCTGTTCTTTTTGATCTGTTGCAAATTACAGATACTTTAGTTGTTGTTTTCAGATCAATTGTTTATGCCATCAAAATATAGAAATGGGACATGGAATAAAGCTACAATGTAACCTGTTTAAGACTAATAAGAGAATTTTATTTTTCACTCAACATGTAATCAAACTCTGGAATTCGTTACCTGAGAATGTAGTAAAACTTGTCAATGTATCTGGGTTTAAAAAAGGTTTGGACAAGTTCTTGGAGGAAAGGTCCATAAACCATTACTAAAGGGGGCCTGGGAATCCACTGCTTGCCCAATACAAGCATTGTGGAACCTGTGTGTCTTCTGGGGAAACTGCTAGGTACTTGTGACCTAGATTGGCCACTGTTGGAAACAGGAAACTGGGCTTGATGGACCTTGGTCTGACCCAGTATGGCATGTCTTATGTTCTTGTTTGCTTATATTTTTTTTAGATACTCCAAAACTTTCCACTTTTTAACAGGATGGTTGAGCCCATTAGCATTTAACAATACCACATTAATACCTGTAGTATGATTCATAGACAACTTTTAAACCATCTCCATTTCCCAGTCTGCCTAGCAAACCTATTTTCTGGTTTCTTCTAACATTCCTACCCCCAGCTTCTGCCCACATTCAGTCTCACACCTAGCAAACACCACTGAACTATACAACCACATACACACCTCCCAATGCAAAAGAGCCAACAACCCCCTAACATCCACCATCAAGAATATTCATTAGGAGATCCAAGTCCAGTCCAATGGCTAGCATTACGTCCAATCATTTTAGACTTTATCTTCTACCAGACATATTAGCAAGCTTGAAGCAATGCACAGCACAGCATCTGTGACTTCATTTTGTTAAAGTTCCACCAGCAGTATGAGAGCCCACTCCTTTCCACAGGATGAGTCAGGTATCGCACATTTCCAATGGGATTCCAAAGCCTCAATTCTTCAAAAGACTGCCCTATAAAATATAAGCCTCATTTAGCCCTGTTCTTTACTGCAGTCTGCTCATATTAATATCATTATAGTTCTGCCAGATCAGCAAAGTTCCTAGTTGCATTATTAATCATAGCATGCATTATAGCAGAGTATAACAGGCCATATTGGGCACCAAGATCCTTCACTTGAGGTCAGGATGCCTGCAACTGTTTCTGTGGGACACCATGCCGTTTATAAAGTCCAGAACTATCTGCAACTGGTTACCATTCCACAATATCAAAGTTGTGCTATGGTCATTTTGTAATATAGTTAGTATAAAAGGTCAGGGGGATTCATGAGTGTGAGTTGGGCCAGTAGGAATCTGATGAGCCCATTGAACTTCAGAGGGTCTTTCAAGAAGCCTTCCATGAAGGTTACTAGGTGTGTGTCCTCCCCAGCTTCAGGAAGGCCTAGCAAATGTTGATTGTTTCTGTAATTTCTATTGCTAACCTTCTACATCTCATGTTTTAGGTCCTGCAGACTCTTTGTATCACATTGCAATTGCAATCTTCCCTTACAGTCAGGCAGACAGCAAATGCTTCCATCTGATCCTGTACCATCTGCACTTGACCAACAAATCATGCTGCTTTTTCTGCATAGCTTCTAGGGCATAAGAACATAGGAAATGCCAAACTGGATCAGACCATAGGTCCATCGAGCCCAGTATCCTGTTTCCAACAGTGGCCAACCCAGGTCACAAGCACCTGTCAGGTTCCCAACAGGTAGACAGATTCCATCTTGCTTATTCCAAGGGTAAGCAGTGGATTTTCCCTGTCCACTTCAATAATAACTAATGGACTTTTCCTACCAGGACTTGTCCAAACCTCTTTTAATCCCAGCTACACTAACAGCTTTTACTACATCCTCCAGCAACAAATTCCAGAGCTTGATTACACATTGAAAAAATATGTTCTCTCATTAGTCTTAAATGTGCTACATTGTAGCTTCATTGTGTCCCTTTGTCTTTCTACTTTTTGAAAAAGTAAACAACTGATCTACGTTTATCTGTTCCAACACCACTCCATTTTATAGATTCCTATTATATCTTCTCACAACCATCCTTTTTCCAAACTGAAGAGCCCTAACCTTTTAAGACTTTACTGGTAGGGGTATCCTTCCATCCCCTTTATCGCTTTAGTGGCTCTTCTCTGTACCTCTTCTAATTCTGCTATATCCTTTTTTACATATGGTGACAAAAACTGCACACAATATTTGAGGTGCGGTCACACCATGGAGCGATACAGAGGCGTTATAATATCCTTGGTTTTATTCTCCATTCCTTTCCTTATAATTCCTAGCATTCTATTTGCTCTCTTGGGCACCACTCCACACTGAGCAGAGGGTTTCAACATGTTATCCACAATGATATCTAGATCCTTTTCGTGGGTGGTGATTCCTAATGTGGAGCCTTGGATCGTGTAACTGTAATTTGGGTTGGTACATAACTTTGCACTTGTTCACATTAAATTTTTTCTGCCATTTGGGTGCCCAGTTTCCCGATTTCTCAATGAAATCGGGAAACTGGGCACCCAAATGGCAGAAATTTGCAATTTTTCTTTGCAATTTTTCTTGCAATGTCCTCTTGCAATTTTTCACAATCATCTTGCGATTTAAGAACTTTGAATAATTTTGTCTCATCTGCAAATCTGG
The DNA here is from genome assembly GCA_033557465.1 of Ichthyophis bannanicus. NCBI lineage: Eukaryota > Metazoa > Chordata > Amphibia > Gymnophiona > Ichthyophiidae > Ichthyophis > Ichthyophis bannanicus. Next base: position 216,186,292 of record CM066040.1, read on the forward strand.
TCACTTCACTCATTGTTCCCATTTCTAGGTTATTTGTGAATATGTTAAAAAAAACAATGGGCCCAGAGTCCAGAGACTTGATTGTGGTGCTAGGAGAACTAGTTAAATTAATAAAGCCCCGTGTAGTTCTGTCAAATTAAGATTGTTATGATAAAAGAGACGTGTTGAATATAGTATTCAAAACAATCCGTTGAAATGGCTACATAAAACACTTTTTCTTGCCGTCTGGAGCATGAAGAGCATTTCCCCTCTTTATAAAAAAAGAATTAAGCTAGGTTGGTATTTTGTGACTATGCAAGTGCACATGGTATATCATTTTTATAAATACAAAGGTTATTATTAATTAGTATTTAGCTCATGCCTTTCCAATGGTAGTTCAAGGTGAGTTACATTCAGCTACGTAGGTATTTCCCCTCCCCAGAGGGCTTACAATCTGTTTGTACCTGAGGCAATGGAGGGTTAAGTGACTTGCCCAAGGTGTGCCAGTGGGAACTGAACCTAGATCTCTTGGGTACTAGGCTGTTGCTCTAACCTCTAGACTACTCCTCCACTCAATTATGTTATTATTATTTTTTTTTTGGATAGGAGATATTGTCAGAAGGCCATTGTGTTTTAGAAATTGGATACTGTATCCCATGCTTTTAAAAACTGAGCATTGGAACCTCTGAAATCTGATTTAGGAAATTTATCACATGTAAAGTGGTCTTGAATCAGGGTATCTGTTTAGGGAAATGTAAGTCTTCTTTTTGCAACAAGACAGAAAAACATGATTATTTATTTTAGTTAATTTATTTAACTGGCTTTATATACCACTCTATATTACAGTCAGAGCGGTGTAGAGGTAACTAAGTCTTCTTTTCCCCCCAGTGGAAAGATGGTATGGAACCAGGTGTTCACATATGGGAAACACAGACAGAAGGATGTTAACAATTAAGAGCATAGATTCTGAGTGGATCAAAAAGTAGATGGACTGTGGTCAGTTATGCAATTAGAGAACGTGCACGGGACAGGAGGAAGGACGGACCACCACTTCATAGAGAGGAAAACTAGAGCTGTTAATGCAAGAAGGACATCGGAATAACCATGGAAAATGGAGTAGAGCAGGTCTTGACAAATTTTCTAGGAATCTAGGAGCCGGCCGCCAAAACCTAGGTCACAGTGTACACCCCGCCACCCATAATGGTGTCTTGCAGTTAACATTTTAGGTTTTAAGACCTGATTTACCAATACCGTTTTCCCATTTTCTGTGGCAAAAAGCAGTGGCTGCATTCCCTCTCCCATCATCCCCCACTGACAATTTAAGCTGCACCGGGTGATGCAGAAGTGGGGTGCCTGTGTGTGTGGTGCTGGGGGAGTGGTGGCTTCATGTGTGTGTGTGTGTGTGTGGTGCTGGGGTGGGGTTACCTGCATGTGTGTGTGTGTGTGTGTGTGTGTGTGGTGGGAGACGGGTGCGCCTTTTAAACATACATATTGTGCCCTTTATTTCCCATGCATTCACCCTCCAACCCCTTGCATCCCCCCTCACACTCCATTACTCATCCATCTCCACTGGCTGCCCATTAAGTTCCACATTCACTACAAATACACTGCTGTGCCTCTCAGACTCTCTTCACTTCGTCTGCGTTCTGTATGTGCAAATCACCTACACCTCCCCTCTGCCGCACCAGCCCACCTTGAATCAACCCGTCACTCTGCGTTTTTCTTCCTAGGCCCCTACCTTTGGATGACTTTACCTGCTGATCTCTGCCTTGAGCCTTCATTTCAGAAATTCAAATCATTACTCAAAACCCATGTCTTCCAGTCTGCCTTTGACTCCCCTCCTCTATCTCCTGATCTGTTTCCTCTCTCCTCCTTTCTCTTCACCCTCTCTCCCCTCATTTGTATGAGTATGCTCTCCTTTCATGTCTATTAATGCAGTTCCTTTCTTTTCTGCTGGCAGTTATTATTTTCACATTATAAACTGCCCTGATGTCTATCAAGGTGCGGTATATTAAGTTTTGAAATAAAGGTAAAAATAAAGATAAAGATTCAGCCGTCTGTGTAGCAGACTTGGTAATGTTTGTTTTTATCAGGTTGTGCAGTCACCGGTTCTCTCAGCTATGATTGCGGCAGCCTCTGCACATCTGCTCGCGGGGCTTGACATCTCCATGGGCAGTCACCGGCTCTCCCAGCCGCGGGATCGCAGACATTTCTGAACTACTACTTATGGGGCTTGACATCTCCATGGGCAATCAACGGCTGCTATCCCCACAGGCAGACTGGAAAGATCACAGGTCAGCCGACAACTAGCCCTTCATTGTCCGATTTTACCGTTCTGCCCTCCTCCAACATGAAAAAACAGCCAACTACAGATCAGATTGCAACCCTGTCTGGATCAAAACAACCACTAAGGTGAAGGAAAAAATGTTAAAAAGGATAGGATCACTGATATCTAAAGTACCTCAAGAAATGCTTTTCTTATACGGACTCTATAGAGACCTCATTCCATGCAACGTTTCTCAAATAAATCAGATTTAAACCAAACAATCTTGAGGGCAATCCAAATAGAATTTGGATACACTGAAGAAAATTGTATAAAAGAAACAGCAAAATCAATTTGTGGAAAACTGAACAGAGAAAGCATGGAACTGGAATTTGTTACCGGAGGATGTAGTAAAGGCTGTTAGTGTAGGTGGGTTTAAAAAAGGTTTGGACAAGTTCCTGGAGGAAAAGTCCATAAACCATTATTAAGAAGGGACCCGGGATATCAATGCTTGACCCAATACAAGCATTGCGGAACCTGTGTCTTTTGGGGAAACTGCTAGGTACGTATGACCTAGATTGGCCACTGTTGGAAACAGGATACTGGACTTGATGGACCTTGGTCTGACCCAGTATGGCATATCTTATGTTCTTATGGTAAAAATGAAAACTGTAAATAAAATATAAATTACGGAAAAACTTAAACAGTTGCAATTAGAAAAACTAACACATATATATGAAGAAAGTCAAGTTTTTAAATAATCAGAATAAACGCAGAATTCAAAAAACTGAACAATTGTGGCCCTTTGCTACATAAACAGGAATGAAAGATGCACCCGCAAAGTTTGTCCACAGATGTGGGAATGGTCTCCTCTGGACAGGATTTCAGCTTCAATCAGTGTTGCTCTTACTGGGCATCAGCACAAGACACTCGGCTGGTTTCCTTAAGCCATATCTGCAGGCATTTGTGCCTCTATGCACTTTGATCAGACTCTATAATGTAACCCAACCCTACTATATCTGCCTACAAAGACAAATGTCTATATCACACAATGAAGAGCAGCATAGGACCCGGAATACTGAGCCACAGACAGGTGGATGGACAGAGAAGACACATATATAAACAATTCTTTGTTCCACTGAAAAATGCTTAAAAATGGAATTTACTCATAGTGTGAAATATGTGGCTACTTTCTACCCTAATAATTGTAGGAGGATTTCAAACAAACTCCATCAATAGCAATATGGGTAAAAGGATCCTGCTATTTCTACAGATTGACTTAAATGTAGGAAAAACGGCATAATCCCAATGTTAAGCCAATAAATGCCTCGATCCCAGCGTGCAAAGCTGGAATACTTAAACATGAAATCAGGTTTGAATGGTGAATTCATATTTGAATCAAAAGGCTACAGTCAGAACAGCGACATGAAATAGAGCGTGAAAATAAAAAGCAGAGTAAAATAAGGATGCACACATCCCCTGCTTTTATGCAATTTATATAATGAAATTTTAATCTTGAAAGAATGGGATGGCATAAATATCAATGGCTTGAAACTGACGAGCATCCAGTATGCTGATGCTGAGGCAATACTGGCATCTAAGAAATAAGACTTACAAGAGACGATAAGCAGATTATGTTTAACCTGTAAGGACTATGGAATGAGCTTGAATAACAAGAAGATGAAAATTATGGTAATCGGCAAAGAGAGCACCAACACTATAGAAATACTTACTGAGGGAATGAAATTAGAATAAATCAAAGAATATAAATATCTACACCACTGGATCACAGAGGATGACAAATGTTTAACAGAAGTGAAAACGAATTAGCAAAGGAAAACATAATTTTGGGCACTGTAATGAGTTTCTTACTGGGTCGTTATATTTGAAGCTAAAGAAAGGGCCAGGGAGTGTGGAGGACACAGAAGTAAAGCATAAACTTATATGAAAGAGATTGAAGAAAAAATACAGACATTATGAATGTGGTGTTAGAATAGAATTATGAAGCTTAGCTGGAAGATAAGTGGAAAGATCCTGGTGGAAGACCTGGTTATAAGAAAAGTGAGATTGCTGATCATGTGCTTGGAGATTTGGGTGGCAAATAAAAGAGCAAAAATGAAAGAGGAAAGCAGAGAGTAGTTTGTGGCAATAATATTGAAAACGGGTTGAAATCTGTAGACGAAAGCTGAGCACAGGAAGAACTGATGCAATATAATTGCCAATTTTCATACTGAAAATAGTAATTAATAATGATCAAAGAAAATGCAGAGTAGACATAAGAGGCTCATGACATGCTCTGAGGCTTTTAGAAAGCTGAAAGCTGAAGCAGCTATTTTCTATTCTTCAAAACTGAGATATATATTTCTATTACAATTTATGAACAAAAAAAGCACTTATGTTCTTGATTTTGTCTGTCCACCCATCTGTCTGCCTGTTACACTGATGTCACAGGTGGACAGGCAGATAAAACCAGAAACTAGTGCGAGAGTCAAGATGGAGACAGATGGAAGCAGGGCTGGCAGGGAGTCAAAGCCCCACCAACCAAAGAAAATAAGAGTCCCAGTGGAACTGAACAGCCTTGCTGCCAAGGAACACAGATCTAGCTGACTGAAGACGACATAGCATTGAAATGCAGCCTAGCAGAATACCCAGGTCCATCAACAGAAGAAGAGTAACTGTTGGTGGGTGAGGTAGGGTCAGTGAAAGGGGAGAGGGAGAGGAAGGGAGACAGGGAAATACGTGTAAAGGGAAGGAAGAGTAGGAGACAGGTGAGTGAGAGGTGGTGAGATTGGGGATGGGGAGGAAGGAGGTGTAATCAAAAGAGGTAAATAATATTCCACATAGAAAATAAGCCCTTAATACACACCCACACCCAATCCCTCTTACCCATATTCCACTACACATGCATCCACACTTTGCCATGCATACCCTTACCCACAGCTGCCATAACCCCAAATGCGCTACCCCTCTCCTCCTCACCCAGTTCAGTCATACACTCCTGCATGCCCAGTCTCACAAAGACCCCATCCCACTACTCCCATTCTTCCATCACCATAGAGAAGCGGTTCTCAGGACACACCTACCAGTCAGGATTTCAGGATAACCACAATGAATATACATGACAGAAATCTGCATACAATGGAGGCAGTGCCTGCAAATCTCCCTCATGCATATTCATGTGGTTAGCCAGAAACTTTGACTGGGTTGACAACCCCTGTCACCGAGCAACTACATGACACACACTCACACCCAACTTCTATAACACACACCTAGAGCAAGTATGATACACATATGCAGGTCATGGAGTCATGAAACACTCGTATATCTTGCCATGCAATTCTAGACTTGTTTAATTAAGGTGATAAAAAATTGTCACTGGTGAGAGAACTTGTGAACTGTGCAGATGATAATGACTCTTTAACTTTTAGTAAATCTTTTTCCAATGACTGATTATATCCTGGAAAAAATTCTAATTGAAGATAATGGAAGTTGTGTGATTTGTTATGATTGTTTAATGGTTTCCTGATGAAAATTAGTATAAGACAGAGTGGTTTAATCTGCTTTTAGCATGTTTTTAAGGAGTAAGTACTCTTGTGAACTGATTACTGCTCTACCTATGCCTATACTCTGTTACACTAATTGCTTCCCAGGGCTTTAAAAATATCTAGTAAATAAAAGGCCAAACTCAACTATGTAAGTTAATTGTATGTTATTAGTGTATTAAAGGAAAGAAGAGTACTTTATAATTTGAATCTCAATTTTTACAGATGACTGGTTCCTATAAAAGAAAGAGCAATTTCAAAGGTAAAGTATATAGCATTTTTTTCACATGAGACATGGGAGGCCATTTTAGAGGCTTTATGTGACATTTCTATATGTAAATGCCAGCATTAGTTTGCAAATGCCAATTTTAGAATGTGGCGATTTACATATAGAATTGGGTGGGATGTGTAGATTCGAAGACAGAAACATAGAAAATGATGGAAGATAAAGACCATACAGTCTCTCCAATCTGCCCTTCCATATCAAATACTAAGCTCCAAAATTTCTTCCTTTCCCTTAGACATCCTCTGTGCTAGTCCCATACTTTCTTGAATTTAGATATAGTCCTCATCTCCACTACCCTTTCCATAAAGAAATATTCCCTTAGATTACTCTTGAGTCTATCCTATCCATGCCATGGAAATATTAAACGCCTGTATCATTTCTCCCATCTTTCGACTTTCTCCCAAAGTACTTTTTGGCCTTGGGCAAGTCACTTAACCCACCATTATAAGCCCTCTGAGGACAGGGAAATACCTACAGTATCTGATTGTAACTTGTCTTAAACTGCTACTGGAGCAAAACACTACTTTTAATTTAGTTTAATTTATTCAGGATTTGATATACCTACCTTTCATAAGGCTACAGCAAGTGGTTTACAATGCAAACGCAGAAGGGAGCAATAAAGCATTAAAATGGTAGGACTCAAAGGAGGTACACAAAAAGACATTGAAAAATATCAATATCAAACATATGACAGGCAAAGCAGTAACTGACTCAAGGCTTTCTGAAGCCCTAGGCAGAAGCCCCAGCAGTGCCCCCCCCCCACCACTTACAAGCCACGCTGCCCCCCCCCCACCACTGCTGCCAATTCCGTTGGCAGGGTTGGTGGAGAGGGGAAGGCTTGACTTGGTGCGGCAGAGGCAGCGGCGGCCTACGGCAGGCCATGTGCTTTGGCACACATGGCCTGCCACTTCTGAAATCCTCGGACATAACTTCCTGTTGGAGGGGGGTCAGAAGTGGCAGGTCATTTATGCCAAAGCACATGGCCTGCCACAGGTGTCATGCCATGCCACCTACAGAGGTCTTCTGCCCTAGGCAGCTGCCTAGCCCGCCTAGTGTACAGGCCACACCTGCACATAAGAACATAAAATATACCATAGAGTGTCTGACCAAAAGTCCATCATGCCCAATATCCTAAGAACGTAAGAACATAAGACATGCCATACTGGGTCAGACCGAGGTCCATCAAGCCCAGTATCCTGTTTCCAACAGTGGCCAATCTAGGTCATACGTACCTAGCAATATCCCCAAAAGACACAGGTTCCACAATGCTTGTACTGGGTCAAGCATTGATATCCTGGGTCCCTTTTTAATAGTGGTTTATGGACCTTTCCTCCAGGAACTTGTCCAAACCTTTTTTAAACCCAGCTATACTAACAGCCCTTACTACATCCTCCGGTAACAGATTCCAGAGTTTGATTACACGTTGAGTGAAAAAATATTTTCTCTTATTTGTCTTAAATAGTTTACCCTGTAGCTTCATTACATGTCCCCTAGTCTTTCTATACTCTGATAGCGTAAACAATTGATCCACGTTTATCCGTTCCACTCCATTCATTAATTTATAGACCTCTATCATATCTCCTCTCAGCCGTCTCTTCTCCAGGCTAAAGAGCCCTAACCTTCTTAGCCTCTCTTCATAGGAGTAGCCTTCCATCCCCTTCACCAATTTGGTGGCTCTTCTCTGTACTTTTTCTAATAACGCTATGTCCTTTTTAAGATACGGTGACCAGAATTGCACACAATATTCAAGGTGCGGTCGTACCATGGAGCGATACAGAGGCATTATAACATCCTTTGTTTTATTCTCCACCCCTTTCCTTATGATACCTAGCATTCTATTTGCTTCCTTGGCCGCCGCTGCACACTGGGCGGAGGGTTTTAACATGTTATCCACGATGACTCCTAAATCTTTTTCCTGGGTGGTGGTTTCTAATGTGGAGCCTTGCATCGTGTAACTATAGTGTGGGTTGTTCTTTCCTAGGTGCATAACTTTGCACTTGTCCACATTAAATTTCATCTGCCATTTGGATGCCCAGTCTTCCAATTTATCCAGATCCTCCTGCAGTTTTCCACAATCCTCTTGGGTTTTAACAACTTTAAACAGTTTTGTGTCATCTGCAAATTTGATAAGCTCACTAGTTATTCCCTTTTCCAGGTCATTTATGAATATGTCAAAAAGCAGCGGACCCAGTACAGATCCCTGGGATACTCCACTATTCACCTTTTTCCATTGGGAATATTGGCCATTTAGCCCTACCCTCTGCTTTCTATCTTTTAACCAGTTCCCGATCCACAATAGTACACTGCCTCCTATCCCATGACTTTTTAGCTTCGCCAAAAGTCTCTGATGGGGGACTTTGTCAAAAGCTTTCTGAAAGTCCAGATACACTATATCAACCGACTCACCTTTGTCTACCTGTTTATGCACACCTTCAAAAAACATATCAGATTAGTAAGACAAGATCTTCCTTGTCTAAAGCCATGTTGGCTGTCTCCCATTAGACCATGACTATCTACATGCTGTGTAATTTTGTTCTTTATGATGGTTTCTACCATTTTCCCTGGTACTGACGTCAGGCTCACCGGTCTGTAATTTCCTGGGTCACCCCTGGAACCCTTTTTAAAAATTGGTGTTACATTGGCGACCCTCCAATCTTCGGATATTACAGATGATTTTAATGAAAGTTCACAGATTACCAATAGCAGGTCTGCAATCTCATATTTCAGTTCTTTCAACACTCTGGGATGTATACCATCCGGTCCAGGTGATTTGCTACTATTCAGTTTATCAAATAGTTGTAATATATCTTCCCGGTGTAGCGATATTTCTCTCAATTCCTCTGCAGTATCACCTTTAAATACCACTTCAGTCTTGGGTAACATCCCTACATCTTCCTCAGTAAAGACCGAAGCAAAGAATTCATTCAGTCTCTCTGCTATAGCCTTGTTTCCTCTTACTGCCCCTTTTACCCCTCTATCATCTAATGACTCTCTCACAGGCCTTTTGCTATGAATGTACTTGAAAAAGTCTTTATTTCGTGTTTTTGCTTCCATAGCAAGTTTCTTCTCAAATTCCCGCTTTGCCTGTCTTATCAATGCTTTGCATTTAACTTGCCAGTGCTTGTGCTGTTTCCAGTTTTCATCATTTGGCTCTTTTTTCCATTTCCTGAAGGTTGCTTTTTTGGCAGCAACAGCCTCTCTGACCTCACCTTTAAACCATGCTGGCAGTTTTTTGGACTTTCTTCCACTTTTCCTAATGCGTGGAATACAGCTGGTCTGGGCTTCGAGGATAGTATTTTTAAATAACACCCAAGCTTGCTGTAAGTCTTTAACCTTTGGAGCCGCTCCTTTTAGTTTTTTCCTAACTATATTCCTCATTCTATCATAGTCTCCCTTTTGAAAGTTAAAAGGTAGTACTGTGGATGCCTTTACTATCTGTCCTCCACTAATTAAATCAAACATGATCATACTATGATCACTATTGCCAAGTGGTCCCAACACCCTTATTTCTTGCACCAGATCTGGCGTTCCACTAAGGACTAGGTCCAGTATGGCTTCCCCTCTGGTCGGTTCATGAACCAGCTGCTCCAAGAAGCAGTCATTTATTCCATCTAGAAACTTTATCTCTTTAGCTTGTCCTGCTGTGACACTGACCCAGTCGATACCGGGGTAATTGAAATCACCCATTATTACTACTCTGTTGTGACTTTTGTTCGCTTCCTTGATTTCTTTGAGCATTTCATCATCCATTTGTTCATTCTGGCCAGGCGGTCGACAGTATACTCCAACTGCCATCACCTTCCCCTTCATAAATGGAATTTCAATCCATAGAGATTCTACAGCAAATTTTGTTCCCTGCAAAACTTTAATCCTTTCTGACTCAATGCCCTCTCTAACATAGAGCGCAACCCCTCCACCAATTTGATCAGCTCATCATTACGATATAGTTTGTATCCAGGTATCACAGTGTCCCACTGGTTATCCTCCTTCCACCATGTCTCTGAGAGTGCAATCATATCTAACCTCTCATTTAGTGCTATATATTCTAACTCTCCCATCTTATTGTTTAGACTTCTAGCATTGGCATACAAGCCTGTTTCCAATAGTGGCCAATCCAGATCACAAGAACCTATCAGGTTCCCAAAAAGGAAGGGATAAGCAGTGGTTTTCATCAATCCACTATGGTATATGCACTTTTTCTCTAGGATACTAACAGCTTTTACTACATCCTCCGGTAACAAATTCTAGAGTTTGATTACAGGTTGAGTGAAAAAATATTTTCTCCAATTAGTCTTAAATGTGCTACATTGTAGCTTCATTGCGTGTCTCCTAGTCATTCTACTTTTTGAAGGAGTAAACAACCGATCTACATTTACCTGTTCTACTCCACTCACTTTATAGTCCTCTATCATATTTCCCCTCAGCCATCTCTTTTCCTAGCTGAAGAGCCCTAATCTTTTAAGCCTTTCCTCATAAAAATATCCTTCCATCCCCTTTATCATTTTGGTCACTCTTCTCTGTACCTTTTCTAATTTTGCTATGTCCTTTTTTTAGATATGGCAACTAGTTCTCGAAATGAGGTCTCAACAGAGACTTATACAGAGGTACTATCACCTCCTTTTTCCTGCTGGCCACTTCTCTCACTATGCACCCAAGCATCCTTCTGGCTTTTTCCATCACCTTATCTACCTGTTTAGCCACCTGAAGATCATCAGATATGATCACCCCTAGCTCCCACTCTTCTTTCATAGTAACATAGTATATGACGGCAGATAAAGGCCATCATGGTCCATCTAGTCTGCCCAGCAAAGTGGCAAGAATAGGTGCACCTGCTGCTCCGTGCAGGTCACCCCTCCCCATGCCTTTGTTTAGGAGTGTACCCACTGCTGCCTGCTTGCTCTTGGAGTAAGCTTGCTCAGGCAGCAGAGGCTGATTGAATTAACCATACCCTGTAACAAATGGAACTTTTGATGTACTTCACCCTCTTTATTGTCCTTGGATTTTTACAGCCCAAATGCATGATCCTTCCTTTTTTAGCATTAAGGCTTCATTGACAAATTCTAGACCATTCTAGATCATTCTAGAAGGAGTAGCTTAATGGTTAGAACAGCATGCTGAGCATCAGGGAATCCCACATTGAATGAATCCCACTGATGCTCTGTGATCTTGGGCGAGTCACTTTACTTGACAGCCTTTCAACAATTTCACTTACAAACATTTTAAAAAGAACAGAACTACTGTGGTACACCACTGGTAATGAAGGGCCAGCAGCGGGTGACCAGAGGGAGGAGAACCTCAAAGGGGGGAAGCCAGTTGGGAGGGGGATGGGGGACTGAGGCAGCATAAAGGGTGGGAGGCCGGAGCCATCTAATCTTTTCCACCCGAGTAGTCGCTGGCCACAGGAGTCTTCCGTCCAGGATGGCAGTATGCTGCTTGAACAAAGAGCTGCTGGAAAGTGTGTGGCTGGAGCTGCAGCAGGAAAAGCACATGGCTGGTGCTGCAAGCAGAGCCAGCCACACAAACACATGCTTCCGGAGCTGTAAGCGGTCACAAACCACAAGAGCCACATGTCTACAGCTCACCGGCAGCATCTGGCAGCGCGTTTGAAGAAGCAGAGCGAGACTGATGCAGCGATTGGAGTGGACAGGCCAGGCAGGCCTGCTCCCAGCTGTAGACATGTGGCTGTCCCCCTCCAGATGGAACAAGGAAGTGCCAGCATTAACAGCAGGCCGGCCTGCTTGTCAGCACGTGACAGGCTGCAGCAGGGGACTTGGGTTTGCAAAAAGGCAGTGGACAGGGGCAGGACACAAGTTGGGGAGAACCTCCTTGGCTGGGGAGTGACAAGAGCTGGACCAGCCTCCTCTGGCATGTAGTGGATCTAGCTTTCTCTGCAGGGCTGGCTCAAGTACATGACATAACCAGGTGTTCCCCCTGAGGGCAACTGATAAGCCAAAAATAAACCAACCTACCAGTCAGGCAACGTAGAGGGCTGGCACATTTTTTTTTACTTGTTGAATGGTGCCAACATGAGCCCAGGAGTGTGGCAGACAGCAGGGAACCTAAAGGAAGATCAGCAGCAGTGACGGCAAAGTGAAGGCGAGTAAGAAGGCAAAACGGAATGAGGGCAGAAGGAGAAGGCATTGAGGATGACATGCAACAAACCTGAGGTGGCCAGGCATAGTGGACAGTGAGTGAGGTCGGACAGCGTGTTGTGGAGCCGAGGACACAAGTGACACCTCAGAATGGCAGGCGACCTGGAAACTCCCAGGCTGCATGACCTTGTGAATAAGGAATGAGCCATGGCTGCAGTCCACGAAGCGGGACGCATGCAGGCTCTGCTGAGTTTGCTGGATGGAGTGCCAGACCCGGGCCTGACGGCCACAAGGGATGCAGGTGTGAGCTTGGTGGCTGCATCTGAAGGACCGGGACAGCAGGTTGAGTATGAACAATTTATTTCATTGCTGCAGAATAATCCGGCGGAACTGGAGGAGGGACTGAGGTCGGGGGGTGGTGGGGGAGTATGGGTGGGGAGTGTGAATGGGGGGATTGAGTGTCGGGGGAGGGAATGGGGAGCGGGGGAGCAGGCCAGACAGAACAGGGGGGGCATGTGGGCAGGGGGTTACTGTAGCGGCACAAGTTTGGGGGGTTGAGGGTCCAGAGGGGAAGAGTATGAAAATGAGTAGCAGGGCATCCTCAGGCTGCTCCAGATCCTAGTGCAGCTGGCAGGGGCCAATGGTACGTGAAATGGTGCGGCATGCAGGGGTGGGGGCAGTCGGTGCATCAAAACCTGGCCCAACCCCAGAGAGCACACCACCTTCTGCCATGGGAGGCCCCCTGCCAGCAAAGTCACAGAGGGGTGACAGGGAGTTGATATCCGAATTTAGGCCTGTAGAGTATGTGTGCATTATGAGCACACTGGGCAGCCACATGCTGATGGCTCAAAAAGAAAAGATATGGAAGGTGAGTACATGGAAATCTTCTCATTACTCATCAGGCGGGATGACACACACTCTGATTGTTCGAGTTGTCACAAGAAATTTAAGCTGGCCTCCAAGAAAGCAGACAGCATTCCTAGGACGATCGCAAATTGGTGTGTGGACTTTCGGATTCTGGTCAGCGTAGTCGCAGAAAGACATCCAGACCAGTGCCGGTTTCTCTTCAAATACCAAGACTTTCTTTGCGAGGCTTATAGAGTGTATGATGGCATTGCATAGCTGGAATAAGATGAGCAGTTCCACAGGAACATGGCTGGAAATAGAGGATTGATCTGGGACAGGAAGGACATTGACCTGTGGATCAGGCTGATTACCCAAGGGCAGCATGGAGCCAGGACAGGCAGAGTCCTGCCAGCTAGAGAGATGGGAGGAGTACAGGGGATCTGTAGCAGCCCTTTTGGTGGGATAGCAGAACCCAGATCGTGGATGGCGGGGGTGCCACTCCATACACCTTCAGAATGCACCGGAGAGTCTGCCGGCTGTACAATAGGGGGAGCTGTAGATTCAACAATGCTTGTAAGTACAGGCATGGTTGTGCTGTATACAGGGAGGGACACCCCCAGTCCCAATGTTCTAAGAAGCCAGAGGAAATCCCTCCTTGCATGCATTAGAGCCGGCACACTGGGGCTGGCCACCATGCCCATAAGGACTGGGGCACTGTGATGGGGGGGGGGGGGGGGGAGGGGGGTTAGACAAGGTGAAGGTACTATGGTTAGTGAATGGTTTTATGGTAGGATTTTGGATCCCCTGTGCAGGCCCACTGGGCCCGCGGGTGGCAGGCAATCTGAAGTCTGCCTCGAGCGGAGAGAGGTGGTGCAGGACAAGATTCAGAAAGAATTGGCCCTTGGCAAGGTGGCAGACCCCTTCAAGAGCAGCCCTGTCAATAAACTTATAATTTTCCCTTTGGGCTTGGTACCGTAAAAGGAACCGGGAGAGTTCCACCTGATAAACCATCTCTCTTACCCAGAAAGGGAATCGGTCAATGAGCATTTGGACCAGGGGGTCTGCTCAGTGAAGTACGCCTTGGTGGACCAGGCCCTGGAGCTGCTCCGGGGACTGGGAAAGGGGGCATGGTTAGCAAAGACAGACACGGAAGCAGTCTTCAGGCTATTGTCAATCCATCTGGATAGCTTCCATTTTCTGGAGTTCCGCTTCAGGGGACAATATTATATTGACAAATGCCTCCCGATAGTGTGCTCCATGTCCTGCGCATACTTTGAAGAGCTTAGCTCTGCCATCCAATGGATAGTGGAACAGGAAACTGGCCAGGGAAAAGTCATTTACTACCTGGATGACTTTTGAATCATGGCAAAGGACAGACAAGACTGTCAACACAACCTAGCGAGCTTCCAGAGCAAGGCGGCAGAGCTGGGCATCCCCCTCATGGAGAAAAAGATCGAAGGGCTGACTCAACATTTGTCCTTTCTGGGGATCGAGATTGACATCCAGGGAGATGGTGGTGCATCTTCCTGCGGACAAGGCTGTGGCATTGAAGGCAGCAGTGCATGCTTTGGCCCTCGCAAGGAAGTCACGCTATAGGCGGTGCAGTCATTGACTGGGCATCTGAACGTCACATGTAGGGTGATGCCAATGGGCAGGGCTTTCATCAGGTGATTGGCCAATGCCACAAAAGGAGTCTTCAAGCGATACCACTTCATTAGGGTCAATGCAGCTATGAGGGAAGAACTGGCGGTTTGACAGCAGTTCCTAGTAGGATATTACAGGAGGAATGTATGGAGGAAGGCCCCCACCAGTAACAGGGACCTGGAGCTATTTATGGATGGCTGGAGGAATAGGTTTCAGGATCTGTTTCAAGGCCAATGGTGCCAGGAAAGGTGGCCGGAGGTGTGGCACTGCCAAGGGATCAGCAAGGACATCACATTCCTCGAGATGTTCTCAATAGTGGTTGTCATGGTCATATGGAACTCCCAGCTCGCGAACAGGAAGCTCATTTTCAAGTTGGATAATGCGGTGGTTGTATATGTCATCAATAAGCAGTCAGTATGGGCAGACAGATCGATGGGGTTGGTCAGGAAGTTGGTGCTGCTTAGTCTGGATTTGAATGTGTATATCATGGCCAGCCACATGCCAGGGAAGATCAATGAGATTGCTGATGCTCTCTCTCATTTCCAGCTCTAACACTTCAGGCAGCTCGGTCTGATTGCGGCACCCAGGGGATGTGTTAACCGCACATCACACAGTGGGACTGGGTCTGGGTAGAGTTGAGATGGAGAGTGGGCATCAACTACACATTATGAACAGTGTGAGTATCAGCAGTGCTGCTAACTGCCAATATTACAGTTTATATGGGTGTACCTACTACCACCTCAATAAAGGATGTTAAGTGCATTTGCGGAAATTGCCAAGAGCCGGAATGCATCCTAAGGAGTTTGTCTACATGGTATTTGTTGGGCACATGTTGACCACACCCCTAAGTGCTTAACTTGAATTAACACATGCTAAATGCGCATTAACATGTGTTAACCTGTCAAAGCGCATTAGTAAATGAGACCTTAATATTTTAGTCAATGCCAGTCTAAAGTTATTAGGACGTTCTTGTTTAGCTATGCTATATTTCCAGGTAAATTCTTACATTATAGTAAGAACCCCTTAACCTTACTAGAAATTATGGGGTATGTTTACCGAACAGTGGTAGCGGCTTCCGTGTGATATCGTAACAGCGGCTCCATTGAATTCAATGGGGCCGCACTCCGATATCGCACGGAAGCCGTTACTGGTATTTAGTAAACATACCCCTATGTGTTTCAGGTTGAAAGGGTATACGATGGTATGGTCAAGTGTGGTGTAATCCTCTGTAAAAAAAAAACCAAAATGGTCTTATCCAATAGCAATGGTAGGAGCGACTCCACAAGAAGGAAGGGTTGTTGTGATAGTTTTGATCAGAGACTAGCAGAGAAGAACCCTCTTTGCCTTCTAAAGAAGAAAAGCTTAGAGGGCTAAACTATTCGAAGGAAAAGAACATTGAAGGGCAAAAAGGGTTCCCCTCTAGTTAAAGGGGAATAAGGAGCATTTGGGAGCTCCCTTGCAGAGATGTGGTTGAGAAGCTGCTGGCATAGCAAACTGTCAGTGAGGAATGTTCTTTAGGAGTTCCCTGAAGTGATAAGCTGAGAGAAAGCTGGAAAAGTTGACATTTCAGAGAGGAGTTTGATTGGTAACATACAAACTCACGAGTTTCAAGTTGAGAACAGCCAGAATTCAGAGAACACACAGAAGAACGGAGGGGTATATTTGGATTCAAGGCGGCAAGACATCTCTTGTTCAGAAAATCAGGTAATATCATTTTGAATGCAACATCTTTCACTGGAATGTACTGGAAGGAGCGTTGTGCACATTAGAAACGTATTATGTAGTACCTGATTAACTTCTATATATGAAACTGAAAATTGTGAATGATTAATTGCTGCAAGGTGTACTAGATATTTTTTTAGTTTGAGGAATTGTCCTATTTTCTGACCTAGTAGGAATGGTTTCATTTCCATTTATATCCATTTCAAGCACATTGTTATTGAGTTAATTCAACAGTAAAGAAAATCCTTGAGAGTACAGAAAATTGTCATTGTATTTATTTTCATGTGATGAAACTTTGAGGTAATATATGGTCACTAATGTGGCTTCCTCCATGGAAGAAACCATTGCAGGGCCCAACCCGATAACCCTGGGAACTCCTAGGCTACATTACAATATCATTTACATAGAAACATAGATTTGTAACATTTGATATGTTAGTCTAGCTCTTTGTGTTTAGAATAGGAGAAATGAGAAGTGAATCCTAAAACAATATCATTAATAATGGCTACTAACAATTGCATTTATAGCCGAAATAACTGGGTTGTAATATTGCTCTGATCCAAATCAAATAATTCTGCACCTGCTCGAAATAAAATTAAGATGATGCTTGCCTATGACAAATTATTTGTGGACCACTCTGGCATATCAGTGCTAGTACTGGGTGCTGCCACACATAGTAGAGCATTGATTTCCAACTCTGCCCTAGAGGCACACCTCTCTGGTTGGGATTTCAGGATTGCCCCTTTGAATATACACAGGACAGATTTGCATACACTGGGTCTCCAATATATGAAAATAAATCTCATGCATGGCCATTATGGATGTCTCGACCTGACTGCCTCATGGTTCTCCACTAATTTTCTCAGTGTCAACCCCTCCAAATCATCGGCTATTTGGTTTTCCTTCTCAACTTCCCCTCCCACCTTGGCTCCTCTAATGTCATCCCTGCCCATCCCTCTTGTATCCTGCCTTCGTTATCTTGGTGTAACCCTCGACACCTCCTTGTCTTTCCACTCCCACATCTCCTTGGTCCGTAGCTGCTTCTTCCACCTTCGTCGTATCAGGTCCCTTCGTCCTTATCTTTCCTCTAGTTCTCTCACTACTTTAGTCCTCTCCCTTGTAATTTCTCGCCTTGATTACTGTAATTCCATCTTTGCTGGTCTCCCCTCTTTTCAGATACGCCGTCTCCAACTTATCCAAAATACCGCCGCCCGCCTAGTTACTTTCTCCTCTCCCCGTGAGCACATCACCCCTTGTCTCCTTTCCCTCCATTGGCTCCCTATTCGATACCGCTTTATCTTCAAATACCTCATTACCATTCATAAAACCCTCCACTCCGGTATCCCTCAGTATCTTTCCGATCTCATTTTTCACCAGCCTGTTCCTCGCCTTCTTCATTCCTCCCATGGTAACCGTCTCTTTCTCCCTTCCCCTTCTCAAGCGCACCTCGAACTTACTCGCCACTCCGCTTTCTTCTTCCGTGCTCCTGCCCTGTGGAATTCCCTCCCCCTCCCCCTCCGTACTGAGCCCTCTTTTCCACAATTCAAGTCCCTCCTTAAAACACACCTCTTTGCACAAGCTTTTGATCTTCCAGTTTCTCTTTGATACTATTGGCTCCCTTATTCATACTTACTGCTCCCAGTACCCTCTAATATTTCATCACTATTCATAGAACCCCTCACTTCAGTACCCTTTACCCTCGTTTACCCCCCTCAGTCCCCTCTCTCTTGTTGTAAGTTTCTATTTGTGTCACTCTGCCCTTTTTACTCTCTCTCCTCTTCTCCTTTTTCTTTTCTTTCCTGTCATACCATGGCGTTCTTTTCTATCTTTCTTCCCTGCAGCCCATTTATTGTACACCGCTTTGATGCCTTATGGTTTAGGCGGTTTATCAAGAAACCGAATAAAGATAAAGATAAAGATAAAGGATATTTTGGAAGCCAAACCAGGATGGAGTTAGGACCCACTGGCATTAATTCATTTCCTGTTCCCATGGTGGGGAAACTGCACCGGAGGTGGTTGCAGTCATTGGGAGAAATCTATGAGCATGAACGTTTTTTGATAAACATATGCTAATCTACCGAGCAGTGTTGGTGCCAGGGATGAAATTCAGAAATAGGCACATAGTTTTGAATAACCAAAACAATGCAGGTTATTTTTCCAATCAAAAAATTACATGCTGAAAAGCAGGTGTTTTTTCTGTCTGTAATTTTTCCAAGGGCAACAATTAATGAGGGTAGGTTGGATTACTGCCCCTTAATCTGTGAACTCTAAAGGCCAATTTATCAGTGTCCCATGTACCTTCAGGTGTATGGGTACTTTGTGCCTGCTGGTTTTTAAGCCAATTTTGAAAGAGAAATTTCCCATTTAGTTTACCTTGGAAAATTCTGTGGTTTCTAGATTCATAGGGACCTTTTATTCTTGTTGCATCCGCATAGTACATTGACAGAAGAATGTTCAGGGAATTCATCAGCCCCTAACACCACTCCTCTTCCCCACATAAGGAGATGCAATTCTCAAAGGGTTTTTCCTGCTAGTAAACTCTGGCTTTCCTGCTGAAATTCCTTGGGAGCTTTCCCCTTTAGTATTTAACACTGGGCATATATATTGAGTTATGTAGATAGATGACTTAGGCCCTCATTCTGGAACGCGGGTTGCAGCACCCAATCCACCTAGAGCCTATTCTCCCACCGACTCTCCCTGTACGTCCTGAGCTTCAGGACAGGGAGATCCAGAGGGGGGTGGGAGGGGGCAGCCAAGACCGGCAAGATGTACAGGGCCGATTCAGGTCACAGCCTCGTACGACCTGCCAGGCCTTCTGGGACGAGCAGCTTATACCACCTCCGAAGAGGTATAAACTGCACATTTCAGAAGATCAGGGCAGAGGAGCCACACACCGAGCCGGTGCCAGGCGAGGGGGGTGTTCCCGATCCAGGCTGCGGCAGGCCAGCCTTGAGTCAGGCGGTGGGGATCAGGGGGGTTAAAGCTGTGGATGCTGGGGGCGCCTGTGGGGAGGACATCCCCGCAGGCCAGAGGGGCATTCTGGGCTGTGTGGATGGCAGTTGGGATATATCTTTGGCAGTGTGGACTGGGCAGACTGGATGTCCACAATGGTATTTGCCTGCTGTCATCTAGTATGCTATTATTGACATAGTAGAACTTATTATAAATTAAACTCTTGCTTTTATATTGTGTAGGTACTGTATAGGGGAGGGGGATATTTCTTGTCTGGCATATTTAGAGCTATGACATTTTCACTAATTTCTGGCTAATGTTTCAGAACTGTCCTCCAGTGTAAGTAGGGAGTTTAATCAGTTAGCAACAGATTTGACCCTCATATTTTCCTAGTTGAAGATGATTAGAGAAAGCAGAGCACCAAAACAACCTTGAATTTTATTGAACTATGATAATGATTATGTTTCTACTCTCTGGAACTATTTTTTTCACTTCTTTCTTTCTAAAAGTATAGAAATCTCTGACATCATTTGTTGTTTGCCTGCACATACGTTCATTGGAATAGTAAACTTGAGCCTGATATTCATCCATCCCAGAAACATCTAGAGTTGGACACTCCACCCTCATTCCCACAAAGAATTAAACAACCCTGGAATAAATGTGTTATACTGGGTTCTGGAAGCCCCCAAGGTATACCCTTGAGAAATGCCTCCTCCGCCTTACAAAATGACAAGGATGCCCCATTCATAGAATCTAAAGTGCTGTTATTAAAGGTGAAGGATGACACCCAACGTGCTCCAAATCCCTTACACAATGTCAAAGGATCTCAAGAACAGAAAACTACGACTGTTGAGAAACTTTATCAGAGGCATTAACTTAGGAACACAAAAAGAGGTTAAATGCTTCCAAGGATCCTCAATTATCAGAAACACAACACAAATCAGAGAAGAAAGGATTCTATAACTGATGTTATAATTCACTTGGGAACAAATGAGCTAGTTAGAAAAAGTACCTTTGCAGTGCAAAGAGCCTTCCATCGTTAAGACTACCGCATCCTCAGAAGGTCTATCTGTTCATGGTAAGGGAGAAGAGAGGCTGCTTTGGAGGCATCTAACCTC
Organism: Ichthyophis bannanicus; assembly: GCA_033557465.1. NCBI lineage: Eukaryota > Metazoa > Chordata > Amphibia > Gymnophiona > Ichthyophiidae > Ichthyophis > Ichthyophis bannanicus. The sequence goes on from CM066040.1 coordinate 216,206,736, forward strand.
TCTCTGTGTTCCCAAGTTAATGTCCCTGATAACAGAGTCTCTCAGCAGCAGAAATTGTCTGTTTTGAGATTATGTGAAGGGTTTGGAGTGTATTGGGTGTTACCTTTTATTTCTAACCTCACTCTAGATTCTAAACAAATGCATAAAGGGGAGTAACCTGCACGGAGTGGCTGGTATAACTCTCGCCACTTCACTGGACAGACTAGATGGACCATGCTGGTCTTTATATGTTGTCGTTTTACGATGTGGGTCATTTTAGAAGTCCTGTTCATGATTTGGATATCTGAAAATTGGCCATTCAGGTGTCCTCATCACATCCATGTCCCAAGAGTCATTTTAGAATGTCCCAAATGTAAATGTGTCTTACACGATCATGTCTATGTTGCATCGGGGTGTGCAGGAGGTGTGTCCAGGTTGTTCTAAAAAAGATACACATATACGATTGATTTTAGCTTGGTGCCGCATGTTTTAAACTGCCAACAGACATGTCCATGTCTATACCTGACTCTGGGTATGAATAGACATTTGAAAAGTGCTTGTTTCAGCCAGCTAACAACAGAACAGAGAAGGGGAGAATGCCCTCTCACGCCCTCAGTATTCTTTGCCAATTCAAAAACACTTAGCAGGTAAATATTGAGGCCTTATTGTCTACTACTGTGCCCCTGCATATTTCTGTATCCAAAATGGCAGGCTGGGACATGTATGTAGTGAGATATACACGTGCATGTTACAAAATGTCAGTACTGGCACATCTATGTGGTCAGTACCATGTACATCCAGATCACGCACATCCACATTTCTAAAACTGGCTGGTTTTCTGCACGTGTCTGGGTCCTTATTTTCATGTCCTCATTCTCTTTATATTGCGATGGACACATTTATCTTTTTGGGGTGGAGATGTGTTTATTTGACAAACATTTCCATGTGCCCACCTTCACTGCAGCCTCTCCCACAGAATTTCAGATGTTTTTGACATGGATGTCTCAGATTTCATTTAAATGGTCTTTCTAAAATGTGTCTTCACTTTATTATATCACTTTGTTAGAACAACTTCAAAACATGGTCTAACTTTAGCGTAAATAAGAAGGTTTCAGATACATAGTCAGCTTGGGCAATAAATGGAACAATAAAATACTAAATTATATCTTTTTGTGGCAGAAAAAAGAATACTAAAAAAAACTTAATATGTGGACAGACATTTAAACTAGAGGAAAGGGTGACAGATGGAAAAGAATGAGTTCAGGATGTCACCCCCAGTGAAGAAAAAACACCAAGAGAAATCATCTTAGCACACTCATCAGCGATGAAAGAGGAAACCAGAATAAAAATTATATAAAACTCAAGCAAGCTGCTCAAAAACTTGCTGGAAGGTATGAGCACAAATGTTCACAGTAAAGTTCCTGATCTGGAAGCCTAATGATGGAAGTGGACTTGCTGTGGTCACTAAAGAGACATGATTCAGTGGGTCCTATGAATGGGATATGACCATATCTAGCTATAAACTATAACCATTTAGGAGGGATAGAGCTGGCAGAAAAAGAGAAGGAGCAACTCTCTATGTCAAAAACAATATTAAAGCAGCTGAAATGTAGAGGGCATGGAGAAAAGAGGGGGCACTGTGGATTGAATTGAAAAAAGGCGCTGGCATTTCCATCCATGCTGGTTTAGTCTCCAGACCTCTGACTCAGACTGAAGAACTGAATTGAGAGCTGACCAATGATATTGTAATGGTGGGAATGAAGGAAGATGTGATGATACTTGAAGACTTTAAACTACCAGATGTGCATTGGAGTTCTCATCTGCAAAACCGTAAAGAAGCAAAAAGATCATGGATGCCTTATAAGGGATTTTACTCAACAAAAGGCATTGGAACCAGCCAGGGAAGGGCCGATGCTGGATCTAGCACTCACAAATGAAGAAAATGTTTCTAGTGCATGAGTGAATGCCCACGTGAGCAACAGTGATGATCACATGGTGCAGAGACCAGACATGCCAAATTCAAAGTCCTGGATTTCAAACACGCTAATTTCAATAAAATGGGGAAGTACTTGAAGGAGGAGCTTGAAGGATGGGAGGAGATATGGGAAGTGAAGAGACAGTGGGCTAAGCTACAAAGAGTTATGAAAAGGATAATAGATGTTGTGTAAGGAAAGTAAATAAAAGCAGGAGAATAAGGAACCATATGTTCTCCAAAGAAGTAGCTCCAAAAATAAAAGTGGTTTTAAACACTGGCCGTGGAATTTAAAACTGAAACCGGATTCAGTACCAGAATGCAGCTATCTGGAGTGGAGGAGGAGCCTAGTGGTTAGAACACTGGCTTGGTAACCAAGCAACCAGCGTTTGATTCCCACTAGCTCTCCTTGTGGCCTTAGGCAAGTCACTTAACCCTCCATTGCCTCACAAAAATCCAAGTTATCAATGTCCCTGTTTAATGTACTTTACCAAGTTTAAGTTGCAATGTAAACCTCTTTGACTGAAACAATAAAGCGGTATAAGGAAGCCTGTTAAATAAATAAATCCACCAGTGCTGAATATCCATTATCAGTGCTGTCCAGATAGTGGTGATATTCAGCTGCTGCCTCGTAAAGCTAGGACAGCCTTTATGTGGTTGCTTATCCATTTAGTGGAATGAAAGTTGCTGCTAACCAGTTCTGGAACTGCCCTCGTCCTACCCACATATCACCCTGGCACTCTTTGGATAGTGCTGAGACATTTAGAGGAGATATTCAGCAGCGCTATCTGGTTAGGGCCTCTGAATATCACTCTCAGCAGAGTATCTGGTTAGCAGGTTCACAAAATACAGAATATGACAAGAAGAGGAACAGAGAAAATAAATACCAGATAAAGCTGAAAGACACAAGAAAGATATCAGAATGGAAAAAGCACAGGCAGAATTAAAAATGACTAAAGATATAAAGCATGGTGGCAAGATTTTTTAGAAGTATGTTGGGGACAGCAGAAAAGCCAGAGGTGGTATTGCAAGTCACAAAGGTGGTCCAACCTAAATGGATAGCCCTGCATATTGGCATTATCCAGTTTACTTTTAGGCAGACTCCCATGAAATTCTTGTCCTTCCTTCTCTTATCCATAGAGAAGCAGATTCCACAAAATCCACGGCTGGCCCGCGGACACATTTAAATTGGAAATGGGCACGATTCCATGTCAATTCCACATCCCACATTTACGGAATGAATTAGATGTGTCCAGCACGGCATGTCCAACATGTTGTTCAGCCAGCCCTTGCATGTATCCAGTGTGAGGCACGTGCATGGGTGCAGGCATGGACCACAGAGTGAAGTGGAGAAACCCATCCCTGCTAATATTATGGGATGCGGGTAAATGCTGCAATTGTTTTGGGCATCCCTGAGCTCACTGTATTCTGGAAAGTTGCATGTTTCCAAGCCTGCCCATCTCTGCAATATACCCTTGGATGCCTCTGATGGCTTCGCTTCCTTGGTTAAAACGTGTATCTCCTAAGCTGCTCTTCTCACTGACAGTGTTATGCTGATGCAAACTAGACATAAATACTGATGATAGATAAATGCTGATGCAAACTAGACTATGTATACTAGTGTGTTTCATGCACGCTAAGACATAATAAGATCAAGTTGATATTAACATGTTTGTCATGACATACCTTGCATCAAAACGTTACATGGCAGTATAACAACTCTTCAGTTATTCTTGCATTAGTCATCTCCAAAAACACTCTTTAAAATGCTAGGTATGTACCTTTACTAAGCAAATTCCCAAAGGAGGCATTGCCTTGCTAAGCGACATAACAATGCTCTTCTTACGCCTATGGCTGTGTGGCTATGACATCTGTTTCCCACATATCTGGGTACTGGCATTTCTCACTGCAGCTCCCTACTTGTGGCTACACCTGTCCCATACAATGTTCTCTCTCTGTCCTGGCTTATGTTGGTCTCTATTCATCTGCTATTTGTGGGGCAACCCTGCCTGCCTTTCCACGGTCTGCTTTGTGGCACTGCTCCCCTGATTAGGCCTACATGGGCATGGGAGGGGGAGCCCTGTGCCATCATACCAAGTAGCCAGCCTCCAGATATATCACTACTCTTGCAGCTTGCATAGATCCTAGACTGGATAAGGATGTAGGCCGCATGGCACAATCTGGGGAATATTGGCACAACAGCTGTTAGGTCTCCCAGTGCCTGGCACAGCTGCTGTATGGCTGTTCTATCACAGTGGCACCTGGTGTTACTTCAGTCATCTGTAAAGTCCAGATACTGGCCAGGCATTCATGTCCCCCCTGAAATGCATATCACCACACCAGTTCCACCCGTGCAACCCTCAAACCACACGCCCACAGGGGATGAATTGTAGAACACAGCAGAAAAGTTTCTAAGTACTGGCTTTATTCCACATCTTCGGCAGGAATAATTGGCACGTCTGTGGGAAAGTTGGAAAACATACACGGGCCTTTCCTGAATACGTTATACATGTCTCCGCGGCAAACCACACCTCCGTTCCGCCCCTCACAGGCACATTCTGACATCCCTGCGCAAGTGAGATAAACATGTGCCGGAATACATCCGTAGATGTTTTCAGCACATAAATGTCCCCGAAAAGGGTTTATCTAATTAACACCTGAAGCTAACCAAATAAATCCTTTTGAATATTGATCCCTTTGTTTTATCATGTGAAATGCATGCTTTACTAGCTATTAACTAACAAATATTTAACTAAGTGCACAAGATTTTATAATTGGAATGCAGATCTTTAACTAGGAAGGATTATGTTGAAAATGCAGCAATGAGCAAGAACAAGTCATAAGGCTAAATAGTCTATTTAATTGAGCATTAGGCTAAGGTTAAATTAAGAAGCATTATCTTGTACGGCTAATCACACAACATATGACATCCTTAAAGTGGTATAAGTGACTCACTTGTCATAGCACAGAGCAGAGACAGGAAAAACCAGAAAAATGTAGACTATTTTAGATTTATCATGAGCGGAAATTGGACAAAATATAATTATGAAAGCCTATCAGAAAAAAACAAGGACATCAATATTCATAGGGCTGCTGTCATTTAAAGACATCTGGGCAATTTATCCTTATGCTCAACTGTAAATTTCTGCAGAAGAGTTAAACCCTGAATATCATTTGTAAGTCCTAAAAGACAGATTTCTGTTATTTATTAAAGCAGTAATTTCCTCCTTTCCTTTTTGGCTTCCAGTTCACTCAGAACCTGGGCTGGGAGCCTGCATTTGCAACTACCCAACGATTTCCCCCCCCTCCCCATTTTATCCTATATCCCACTTTAGATCAGTCACTGCAGTGTTAGTCCTTTGCTGGGAATCGGGCACCGGACTTCCTTCAAGAACCCAGCTGCCAGGCCCTGAGCGTACCAGTGTACAGCATTGCCACTTGGTCACCAGGACAGCATGTAGGGTACGTTCGCTAAAGCATGAATGACCTTTTTCAGTTAACACAGAGTGATATCTGCCAAAAGCCCTCAGTAGCTGCAAAATTGCCTTGGTATCTGCAGAGAAAACACAGGAATCACGGGAGGCAAGCTTTGCGGATGCAGCTAATGCCACCCATGGAGGTAGCGATAGCGAAGTCTGCAAAAAGTGCAGCTACCATATGCTGACAATGCCTGCGGTGGCTGCTCGCAACTGGAACACCCATTCTCCACCCACATCCTGCCCATTCTAACAGCCACCGCGTGAAATGCAACTACCGGGGAACAGGCTGCATGTCTCCCACAAAGTCTATCCTCGCGGCACAGCGATCCCACATTAATGCCGCAAAGCCAGCGATCACACTCTAGTAAACATACCCTTTAGCGTCCTGTTTTAAAAAGATATCCCTATATCTCTAAGCAGACTTTCAATTCTCCATTTAGTTAGGAATGCTATTTATGCAGTCCACATAAATGGATAACGTTATCCAAATAGCAACTAGCTATCTCTGCTATCTGCTTTTGGTCACATCCCCAGAACACCCAGGACCCTTGAAATGGATAAGGTTATATTGACTTCTATAGGCAAAATTTATCAATTTGGCACTGGGAAAGTTCAAAAACAAAGCACTTATGTCCCACAGGAAGAGTCACAGTGTACGTTACTGACCATATTATAGGTAATACCTGCAGAGGTTTACAAGCAACATATGGCGCCATGCTTGCCGAGACCAGCCCATTCCTACCTCTTAAAGTCTTATTTCGTCATTCTTCAGCCTTTGTCTTGTTCAAGTTTACAATCCTTCCTTCAGCCTTTCCATTGTCTAGTGTCAAATGCAGCAAAATCAATATATGAATCCAACAATTATTCCCTCTATAGCCTCTGCTTCTCTTTTTCAGGGCCCTGAAGTAGGTCTTACAGACTCCTCAAGATCTCCTGCAAGATATTCTCACAGAAAACACTTTCCAAACATGATCTTTATTAGCCCTTCAGACAAATACTTCTTATGGGTCAAATTTTAACCTCCGCAGTTGGCATTCCTTTTAAACGCCAGCTGCAGTGTTTAAAGTTACGCTTGAATACTCTGTTCCGGCTGCTATCCTGATACCAGTACTGAATATCCGGGTATGGCGCTGACTGCTGGCAGTATCTGGATAATGGCAGAGTTGATATCTGGATAACTGTTCTATATTATGTACATGGCTAGTATGCTGTCCTAATTTTTGTGAATAGTTATTCGGATAGCAGCAATGAAAAAGGGAGTGGAGGAGTAGCCTAATGGTTAGAGCACTGGCTTGGGAACCAGGAGAACAGAGTTTGATTCCCACTTGTGGCCTTGGTCAAGTCATTTAACCCTCCATTATCTCAGAAGAATCCAAGTTATCAATGTCCCTGTTTAATGTACATTACCAAGTTTAAGTTATAATGTAAACCGCTTTGATTGAAATGATAAAGCGTTATAAAAAAAACCTGTTAAATAAATAAAAAATAAAATCCAGATTAGCTGGCACTCTACCCTGGACCATTCTATCACTAACTGGATAGTATAGGAGCGATGTGTGATATTTTCAGCATTATCTGGATAATGCTGCTAAAAATCAGGGATACTATCCAGTTGTTGTGTGGTCTACGCTATCGAATGCAGCAGAGATGTCTAAGAATAGTAGAATGAACGCTTGTTTTGAGTCATCTATTCCTCCTACAAGTGTGTTGAGTAGAACTGTGAGTAGCGTTTCTACTCCGTGGTATGGGCGGAAGCCATATTGTTGTTTGTCAAGGGGGGCTGAGGTATCGATGCAATCCTGAAGTTGGGTTTGGATTACTTTTTCAATTAGTTTGGCCATGAAGGGTATACTTGATATGGGTCGGTATGAAGTGGGTGATGTTTTGTCTAGGTTGCTATTTTTGAGAATTGGTCGTATTTGGGCGTGTTTAAGGGTTGGTGGTAGGTACCCCTTTTCAAGGGATAGATTAATCATAGGGAGGATGAATGAAGAGAGTTCTGGTAGTGTCTTTTTTATCCAATCTACTGGACATGGGTCTAGATAGGATGTGGTTGTATTTAGGTTGAAAATTATATTCTTGAGGGTGTCCGATATTGGATGGAATACAGACCAGTTATTAAGCTGGTCAGGGTGTGCTTCATTGTATGTTATAGAGGGTGGTGATTGCAGCTTTATTTTGTTCATGTAGAAGTGGGCTAGTGTTTGTGGAGAGATAACCGTTTCCATTTCATTTGTGTTGTATGCTTTGTTTGTTAGGTTTTGTACAAAACTAAATAGTTCTCTGGGCTGGTTAATAGATTTAGCTAGTATGTTGGAGTAGTGATTTTTCTTTGCTCTTTCTATTGTCTCCTTGTATGTGTTGTTTACGCCATTAAAAGTAGAAAGACTAGACAATGAAGCTACAATGTAACCCATTTAAGACTAATAAAAGAAAATATTTTTCACTCAACGGGTAATCAAATTCTGGAATTTGTTACCAGAGGATGTAGTAAAAGCTGTTAGTGTAGCTGGGTTTAAAAAAGGTTTGGACAATTCCCTGGGGGAAAGGTCCATAAGCCATTATTAAAGAGGATCTGGGAAATCCACTGCTTGCCCCAGGACAAGAATTGTGGAACCTATGTGCCTTCTTGGGAACTTGCCAGGTACTTGTGACCTGGATTGGCCACTGTTGGAAACAGGATAATGAGCTTGATGGACCTTGGTCTGACCAAGTATATTTGTTTATTTATTTTATTTACATTCTCTTATATACTGCGCTATTCTGCATCAGTGCGGTTTACATTGAACAAACTGAAATTACATTGAACAGGGCATTATAACTTGGAGATAACTATTTTACAGGGAACATGGGCTATAGCATTTCTTATGTTCTTATGTAACAAGAAATGTAAAATGGGGTAGTTGGGAAGACAAAAAAAGATGCCTATCGGCAGCCCAGAGCTAATGGCGGGAAAGGGAGATGGTGAACTTGGGGGAAAGGATAGAGAGGTTGGAGGGGGCATGTTGTATATGATGGGGAGATGGAACAGGGACACAGATGGGGGAGGCAGACTTGTGTGGAGTAGTCATGGAGAGGTGGTAGGGGATGTGCTGTTTATGGCTGGGGCCATGGGAGGGGAAATAAGGTTAGAAATGGAGGACCTGCTGGAACAACTGGGTAGGGAAAGACTAGAAAACAGAGATGGTGCTTGAAATGAGTGGGAGGGGGCTAAGGAGATAAAGAGGGGATACTGGACCTCAGGGAGGCTTAGGGAGACAGAAAGGGGCATGCTGGATGTAAGACACTGGATAAGGGGATGGGGGAGATGCTGAATCCAGATAGGGGGAACGGGGAAAGATGCTAGGTTTTGGGGGAAGAGAGAGAGAAGGGGTGAGTTGGTGAGAGATTGGGGAAAGGGAAAGTGATGGGAAGACTGAGGTGAGGGAAAGAGATAGAAAGCTATAGGTACAGTAGATGCAGTAATAAATGACAATCAAGGAGACTGGTTGGTAAGAAGGAGGAATGAAATCTGAATAGAGAAGCAAATGAATGAAAGAAGCTGAAAGGAAAAATCAATGTTAGCAGAGATGCCAAGAGTGAACCATTCCAAACAGTGAGATTTACCAACCCAGAGATTGAGTTTGAAGGTCAAAGAATGAGACCTGTAAACCATGTAAATGCCGCTGAAAGGGATATTCAACAGCACCAACACAGTCAGTGCCATTGAATATCCCAACTAATGCCGCTGTACACCCCAGGGTATGTCATCGGTGTTCTGGGGTGTGTCATGGGCAGAGACAGTTACTAACCAGGTAGAGGCGAAATTGCACTGCTACCTGGTTAGCGACCTGCGGGTAAAACGAAGCAAAGCAAAAGCTGGCCTAGTTTTACCCGCGGGAGCTAACCGGGTAACGGTGCAATATTGCTGCTACCCAATTAGCTTCTACGGCATGGGAGGCTTGCAGTGACCCTGTACATTCAATGTCGGGGCCGCATATGACCCCAGCATTGAATATCTGGTGTTAGAGGTTGGAGGCAACGACTATGCGCAATGGCGGTGGCTAGCCATCTCAACATGTATTTTTTTCTGTTTCTCTGGTGTTGCACTGCATACAGCATCTGGCTTCTTCGGGTTTCAGTTTAACTTTTGTCCAATTATATCTATTTTCAGTTTGTGGTCACTTATTCTCTACTTATTGGTGATCAATCTGTGTTCTCTGTTTGTGACCGAAACCAGGTATTCTGTTGGAGTTTCTATGTAGCAATCTGCAGTCATCTGACTTTCTCAGTTTTCCCAATTGGTGTATTGATGTTCTAGGGCCCCCTGCAACATTTATGGTGCTGTCTTTTCCTAGAAAGGATCCTTGTTATATACGTTTTGGAAGTTAGTGCTGGCATGCTAAATTTGTCCTATGTTCTGAATGGCTATTTTGTAGAGTTTTGTATTCACAGTCTGTTGCTATTACTGAGATGACACTAGAATCAGAATATGTTTTTATGGTAAGTTCTATGAGAAAATATCATAGCTTTGCTCTACATCCATTGTTGTGAGAGGGATAGGGAGAGGGTTGTCTGCCTGTGGATGGAATCCCTGGTGTTATAGCAGGGCACCCTGGACTAGGCCCTGAACTGGTTGCAGAAAGAATGACTGGCTGGTCTTAGGTATGCTGGGGGATGGACTGCTTGGGGGGGAAGGTAAAGGCTAGAGGTGATGTGTATGTGAGGAGGGAGGTGCAAATGTAGATACTGGTCCCTGGGTGCTGGAGACCCACAATATGTGACTTGGAGGTCTTATGTTAGGGTCCAGCCACTGGTCCCCTTTTGTTCATTTGTGTGTTTTGGGGGTTTTGGAATGTGAAAGTGTACATCTCTGATATCTTAATATTTTGCATTGGTACAGGAGGAAATAACTCTGAATTTATAGACTATGCATTCATTCCCCTTTTCAGCCTGCCCTGTCCTTCCTGTACGGATTAATAGTCTGCTCTGCCTGATCGGATTATATTTGTATCCCGGTGATGGAACCCAGTAAACCACATCCCTGTAATGGCAGCAGCATTTAGACAATGCTTGTGTTTATGCCCTACCATGTAGATTAGGAAACGCTGTAACAGAATGAAAAATAGTTCTCTTTCAATTTCTTTAGCATTGCACTAGAGTTTGGCTTCTTGGAGATTTCCAGTTCAGTTTTTCACCACACGTTTCTATTTGTAATTTATGGTCACTTATTTTGTATTTGGTGAGGCTCTAGCCGTGTTCTGTGTATATGTGACTGAGATGATGTATTCTGCTGACATGCTCTGTGGCTGGCTGCAGGAGGTGTGATCATTGCGAAAGAATAGCTACAATGGGAGGGAGAGGATGGAGCCATGGAAAATAATCACCCGTCCTCTAAAGATGGCCTTGCATGTGAGTACCGGCACCTTGTTTCCTAGAAAAAAAGTGCTGGCTGTACATATACACATAAAAGGCAGTTCCTGCTCAAAAGAGCTAACAATCTATTCAAAGCAAACAGGGACTTGGAAATGATTAACCATACAAAGGTACTAAGTAGGAAAAAACGGGGTCAGGATCCAAAAGCAGCCTTGAAAAAGTAGGTTTTTAGCCTGGATTTGAACAGGACGAGAGACGGAGCCTGACATACCAACTCAGGAAGTCTATTCCAGACGTAAGGCACAGCAAGGTGAATGGAACAGTGACTGAGCAGTGGAGGGGAATGACTCAGATAAATGTGATTTAGCTGATGAGCAGAGGTACTGAGCAAGGATGTAGGGAGAGATAAGACAAGAGAGGTCATGAGGAGACACAGAATGAATGCACTTGTAGGTTAGGAGAAGATGTTTGAAATGTACGTAGAAATAGATAGGGAGCCAATGCAGTGCCTTAAGAGTAGGGGTTATGTGAGCATAGTGACATTGCTGGAAGATTAGACAGGTAGCTGAGTTTTGAATAGATTCAAGAGGAGAGGTGTGGTTCATTAGGAGATCAGTGAGAAACAGGTTGAGGCGATGGGTATATGGAAAAGACTTTTGCTAGCATGTTTAGAATGAAAGAGTCAAATTTTTCTAATGTTATAGAGAAGGAAGCAACAGGTTTAACTATCTTAGATATATGCAGAGAAAGAAAGATACCAGTCAAAGACGTTCTCAAGGTTAAATGCTGGAGAGACAGGGAGGACAGCAGTGTTATCCACAGAAACAGAATTAAGAGGAAGGGGTAGCTGGGATTAGGGGGAAAGAGATCTGGTGCAAGAGATAAGGGTGTTGGGGCCACTTGGCAATAGCGATCATAGCATGATTGCGTTTGATAGGAGGGATGGTAAGGAAATCCACAATACTGCCTTTTAACTTTCGAAAGGGAGACTATGATAAAATAAAGTTAAAAGGTAGTATTGTGAATTTCAGAGTCGTGGTCCCGTTTTATTCAATGGGGCTGCGGCTTCGAAAGTGCATGGTAAGCCACTAGCAACGCCAAGTAAACAGACCCCCAAATCACCAACCTGAAATTGTAAACAGACCCCTTAGTCTCTCTAAAATGTTAGAGTTATAGCGCCGATATTTAGCGCTGTTGGCTAGCGTGATTATAGCGCTGAACATTAAATGTGGATATTCAAAGCCAGGGTCATATGCAGGAACAGAATTCAAGTACATAAGGGGCGCTGACGTCATCACTTGGCTTTCAGGAAGCCCAACAAGAGCGAGTTCCTGCATGTGGCTGGTAAGGCAAGGGGGCCCCAGGTTCACTAGTCTCAGAAGACACATTTCTAGCTTGGTACGGTCCTGCCTGCGCACATTGGTTAAGGCAGGCAACTGAGAATTTGATACTGGCGTTGATACATTTCTGCTTACATGCAGGTACGGGTTGTTCTGCTTCTTGAAGGTTCTTTTGGGCCTGAGAATTTAAGTGCTTCGAAAGTGGCAGACTGAATCGGTGATTACTGGGAATACACAATTGATGCTACTGTCCTAGCCAAAACATGTTGTTATCGTCTGCATTCTGAATGGATTCACACACTTCTTTTTTCCCCCCTTTGTGAATATTTTGAAGTGCTTGAAAAGTGCACGAGGAAAAGCAGAACTTTGAGAAGGGTGTTTATTTTTTTCTCTCCCCCAAAGACTGACATCAGAAGAAACAAGAAGTCTGTTTTCAAGAGTTGTGGATTTAAGAAACAAGGCATTTCTGTTCAGACCTTCATTAGCATTCTACATCATCTTTGAGGAGTTTCTATGAACAGTGCAGCCAATTAGAATGGTGAGCTGTTTAAAACCGCGTTTGCCGCTGTATACCAAAGAGATCTGAGTTCCTCCTCTTGCATTTTATTTAGCTTTTAAAGTATTGCTTCTAAGCAGATAAGTAGAAATAAACGTCAACAAAAAGTGAAAAGCGTTATCTATTTTACTGGACTAAGGGCCTGATATTCGAAGGGCAGTTACACGGCTTACAGGCTGAATTATTATCCCTGATTATGACCCTTATGCACATCACAGCTAATCACTTAACATTGGGGCTTGTTGAGGGAGTTCCGGGGAGGCATGCTGCCCGGTCAGCAATCTGCATCTAAAAAATAGGCGAGAAAAAACCTTGCCTATCTTTTAGGTGCTGGAGCTAACTGGGCAACATGCAATATCGCTGCTGCCCAGTTAGCTACTGCAGCTTCCAGCATGTGTGATGATCCCCGGATATTCAATGCGGGGGGCCACATATGACCCCAGCATTGAATATCCGTGATTAAGGGTCAGAAGACATGGCTATGTGCCGTATCCCACAGAGATCCTCTGTATTTGTCCCATGCTTTCTTGAATTCAGATACAAATGTCATCTCCATCACCATCACAGTGAGGCTGTTCCATCACCCTTTCTGCAAAGAAATATTTCCTAAGGTTACTCCTGATTCTATCCCCTTTCATCTTCATCTTGTCCCAGAGCTTCCTTTCAACTGGAAGAGGGCCACCTCCTGTGCATTTATACCATGGAGGTATTTAAATATCTCTATCATATCATTCTTTTCCCAGCTTTCTTCCACAGCATACATATTTGGATCTTTAAGTCTATTCCCATATACCTTATGATAACCTGACTATCTTTTCTAAGTTCAAATACAGGACACTCAATCAAGCCGGGGGGTTCAAAGTTAAGGAAAATAAAAAATATGTTTATAATTGACGCCGCCGGTACATCAAGAGCCCTGATCAGCGTTGGGCCGAGGAGCAGGAAACCAAGCCCCTCCTCACATCCACGGCCCAAGACCAATCAGAGGCCAGAAGCAGGACTTTAAATTAAAGGTGCCTTTGGGTGCACTCGCACCTGGTGGGCCCATGCCTGAGGGCCCTTTGGCGTGGCCCTTAGGCATGAACCTGAGGGGTGGACCCGAAACCACTCAACCATACTCTTCATGGCTTCACTAGCCATCCTTACATAAGTTTTTCAAAAACCTTTCTTAAAGCTAACATTACATATCTCCTCACTCTCAGCCATTCAATTCCACTCATACTGCCCCTCCTCCTTACAACCCCCTTCAACACAACTTCACCCAACCTCACTCAACTATTCAAGCTTTACAGACATGGGCATACCACCCATCTGTCTCATACTCCTATAGCTTTCATCCCTCTTGATACTCTGCCTCTTAACCCACCTCACCCTTTACTCTTCCATTCCCATCATTCACCTCCCAAGTCCCATATCTCACTACACACCAACCCTACATTACAACTACCAACAAAGTAGACAATCCTGGCTGCTTCATATTCCCACCTCACCCCCTATCGAAACCCCAACTCTCATCTCACCCAGCCAATCAGATGCAGTCTAATCAATGCACGCACGGCCCGCAATAAAATTCAATCTCTTGCCGATCATGTCACAGACAATGCAATTGACCTTCTCTGCATCACTGAGACCTGGTTCACCGAAACAGATAATGTTCTACTCAACCAGCTCAATACCAACACCCATAACATTCACAACTGCCCTTGCACTACCAGCAGAGGAGGAGGAGTTTGCATCCTATCCAACAAGCAACTAGGCTTCATCACCACTAGCATATCATCTTCTCATGATTTGGCTCATCACAAGCAATAAATGCCTCACCTTCTGTCCTGTATACAGAGCACCGCACCACAAGGCAGACCAACTGGACTCTCTTATTGAAGTAGTATGTTGCTTTGTCCCACGCAAACAGCATCTTATATTACTTGGTGACCTTAACCTCCCCTCAACCAACTCTACTCACAGCAATGCCTTCCTCCAAGCCATGAACTACTACCAATTCACACAAATCATCAACGCCCCAACGCACCAAAAAGGAAGCGCATTAGACCTTCTGTTCCTCCCCAACAACTTACTTTCCCCCTCTCACCTCATCTCTCCATCCTCCACTCCAGTCTCATGGTCAGACCATCACCTAATTTCTTTCATCCTACTCATCCCTCAATGCAAATACTCCCTACCACACAAACCTCTTACAACAAGAAGATTCATAAGCTTCAATGAAAATAACTTCATCCAGCAAACCATTCCTCATCTGAAGCAAGCTTTTCAACACTCGGACCTCAATTTACTGGTACAAACTTGGAACACCACCATCACCAAAGCCTCTCAAGTTCCACACCTCACTCCTCCCAAAGCCCCTCAACATCATGCCCCCTGGTACTCATCCCTCCTCAGAAACCAGAAACACCTCCTCAGAAGATTGGAACAAAGGTGGAGAAAGACTAAAGACCCACAAATTCTGTCTACCTACCTTGACCATCGTATGGCATATGCTACCAACACCCTCAATGCCAAGTGCAAACATCACAGTAATATCTTGCTGCAAGAGAACTTTTTCATCTCGTCAGACGTCTCACAAACGACCCATCTCAAACCTTTCAGGATAACACCATCCACCCTCAAGCAATGGCAGACTGCCTCATATCTAAACACAAACACTCTAGCTCTACTACTTTAACCGTATCTCCTGCTAGCACCTCAACCACAATTCAGCCATAGACCTCATTCCAGGATGTCCCTCCTGATGAACTGCAGCATCACCACTCTCATCAATGCCACCACCTCACCTCTAGATCCATGCCCAGTAACATGGATCAAGCAAATAAAGACCTTGATGCTCCCATTTATATCTACAATCTTCCATGCCTCCCTCAATCAAGCCTACCTCCCCCCATTACTCAAACTAGCCCTTGTGAGACCCCTCCTGAAGAAACCCAATCTGGATCCCACCTCACCCTCATCCTACAGACCCATTGTCAGCATACCTTTCCTCTCCAAGGTCATCGAAAAAGCAGTACAAATTCAGCTACAGGAGCACCTCGACAGATTTGCCCCCCTTGACCACAACCAATATGGCTTCCACCCATTTCATAGTGCAGAAACACTGCTCATATCTCTCCTGAACATACTCATAACTGGAACAGAAAAACTCCACTCAGGTTTTGTTCTACTATTCCTCGAAATATCTGCAGTCTTCGACACAGTATCCCATCAGACTCTCATCAATTAGCTTAACACCATTGGTATCCAAGGCTCACCACTCAAATGGATTCACTCCTACCTCTACCAGCAAACTCAGCAAGTGAGAACTGGCAACCAATCCTCATCACCGTTAACCCTCCCCCAAGGTCTACCTCAAGGATCTGCTCTTTCCGCCCTCCTCTTCAACATCTATATCAGACCCCTCTGCATCATCCTCCAGAGCTGCAACTTTGGCTACCAACTCTATGCAGATGATATAATGATCTTCACCCCTTTCAATACCACCTCCCCTGACTACTCCACCCTCTCAACCTGCTTCACAGAAATCATTGCATAGATACAACAGCACAATCTCACAATCAATTTCAGTAAAACGGAGCTCCTACATGTCTCAAGGGATCCCAACTTTACCCCCCACCCCAACAAGTATCAAACTGGGCGGCACTGAAATTCAGCTCAAACCACAAATCAAGTACCTTGGCGTGATCCTAGACCACCTCCTGAACTTCCAGCCACATATCAAAAACACTACCAAAAACATATATTTCAAAATTTGAACTCTCCGCAACCTACACCCCCTACTACCTTATGACAGCTTCCGCACAGTCTGCCAAGCCTCCATCACTCTTTTCATCAATTACTGTAATTCCATCCTCCACAGGCTACCAAGACCACCATTGCCCCCCTGCAGCTCGCCCAAAACACAGCTGCATGACTTATAGTAGGAGTACTCCGACACTCACACATCACCCCCATATTAAAATCCCTTCACTGGCTCCCAGTTTCATCACGTATCAGGTTCAAGACCCTCGCCATCACCCACCGAGCCCTTCTCAACACCACTGCAGAACAACTACAATCCTTAGTTAGACATTGATAACAACAGACCCTGGGGCCAAAATGCAGCAAATCTTTTCCTCCTACCAGCACAGAGTACCAAAAGGCCTCAGCACACCTGGACAAGAACTTTCCAATACTATGCTCCCACCAACTAGAACAAGTTACCCCCCACAATACATTGCCTCCAATCCCACACCCTTTTTAAGAAACAGCTCAAGAACTTTCACTTTGATGAACACTTCAACACACCTGATACAAACCTTTTACAAGAAGACCCCCTACTCCTCCTCACCACTCATGCAACCCACTCCCCTTAACCCAACACCTCACCCCTCCCACCCTTTTGCCTCCTCCCCTCGCCTACCCCCACATCACCCAGTTAACCCCTTTGACAGCAGCTGTACACTACGCCTAACCACAGAGTATCCAGCTGCATGTAAATAGTTTTCTGTTTCTATTGAAACATCCTTATGTTAACTTGTTATATTGTACAATTATATTGTACCTACGTTTACCTGTACATAGTCTCAAATGTTCCATGTAAACGTTCATTTCTGTTATATGTAAACCATTTTGCCTTATAGAAAAACGGTATATAAAACAAGTTAGATAAATAAATAATTACAATTTTTATTTTAACCCAAAATTTTAATCAGTAAGCTAGGTTTATAACTTTACTTACAAATGTGCCAATCAGGCCTACTTGTTGCACTTTTCAACAGAGTGAATTTTCTTCAAAATAGCAACATTTCCACTAAGATAACACAGGTACACTAAAAAAAATTTTTTTAAAACTGCCTCTAATGTTTCGATTGATTTTTACGTTTTTTGGTGCGCTGAATCCAAATCTGGTAACCAATTTGCTCCATCACGTACAGATTTTTTGCTACATTGGGTTAGCAGTTTGAAGTGAACGTTTCAGATTGAGTGCAATCGAGATAAAAGTTTCTTGGATGAATTCTTTATACTAATTGTTTAGTAGTTATTCAAATAAGAATAAAGAAAATTGTAACAAGGCAGCACATAAGAATAGAGTAATGTCAACAAAATACACTGTGATGGTAGCAAAATTGTCTGCACTTAAAACAGCCACATACATGTGCACAAACATTGAGCATATAAGAGCGAGGTTAGACACAAAGCAAAGCAAAGAAATGTGCAAAAAATGTTGTACAGGTATGTATGTAAGAATAGAAAACGCAAACCGCACCATTGCAATACATGAAGACAAACACCCGATGGTGTGAAAATAAAATTCTAATAAATGAGATCCGACACTGTGGTAATAACTAGCAAATTTTTATTTCAAAGTTTAGTAAAAACACGATATTTGTCAACACAGTTTAGATTTTAAAGTCATTCTTGGGTCAATCAATCTCCTGGTGGGCCCGTTTCTTCTTCCCCCGAATGCTTCTCTTGGTGCGCTGCTTGGCGTATTTTTCATCTGGGGTTTCCCGCAGCAGCAACCAGCAGAAATCAGCCATCATAGTGGTGTTCCATCTTCCTTGGTACCTTCTCTCTGCGTCCTTGATGTCCTGATGAAACCTTTCACCTTGTTCTTCACTGTACGCCATGTTTTCGGGAAAGTAGTTCACATGGGAGTGCAAGAAATGGACTTTCAGGCTCATGTTACAGCCTTGTTCTTTGAAGGCATTGAGCATCCTGGCAACAATATCCTTATAGTTCTCATCCCGCCTGCTCCCCAAGAATTTGAGAACAACATCCTTGAAGGAATCCCAGGCTTCTTTTTCCTTCTCAGACATCGTTTCAGCGAATGCTCCATCTGAAATGAGTTTTCTTATATCAGGGCCAACAAACACTCCTTCCTTTAGCTTTGCTTCAGAAAGTCGGGGGAACTTTGAGCAAAGGTACCGAAAGCACTCACCATCTTTTGGAAGGGACTTGATGAATTGCTTAATGAGACCCAACTTAATGTGGAGAGGTGGTAATAGAATTTTATCACGAGGTACCAAGCTCTCATGAAGAACATTTTTCTCACCGGGTCTCAAATACTCCCGAATTGGCCAGTCTTTTTTCCCCCAGTGTAGGTCGCGGGCCCGGCTATCCCACAAGCAAAGGAAGCAGGGATATTTGGTGAAACCGGATTGCTGCCCTAATAGCATGGATAGAATTTTAAAGTCTCCACAAATCATCCACTTATGCTCATCATAACGAATCTTCTGAAGAATCAGGGCCAAATTCTCGTATTTTTCTTGGAGAATAACAGAGTCAGCAATAGGAACTGAAGCGAATGTGTTGCCATTATGAAGAAGAACACCTTTTATGCTGTCTTTTGACGAATCAATGAACAGCCGCCATTCAGCAGGATCATACTTGAGTTTAAACTTTTCCATCACTCCGTATATATCGTTGCAAAATACCAAATCTTCCTCTTTGCTGAAATACTTCAAAAATTGTGTCTCGCGGTTGCAGTACCAATAAAAAGTTGTTCCTGGTGACAATAGATTTTTCTGTTTAAGCCGAGAACCTAGCAGTTGGGCAGCATCTTTTGGGAGTCCTAAATCCCGGACTAAATCATTCAATTCAGCTTGAGAGAAAAGTTCAGGTTTCGGATCTGGTTCAGTTTCAAACTCGGAAGTACTGGACTCATCGGGAAAAGCCATCTGATGAGTCTCATCATGATCAGAACCGTCCACACAAATATGATCCAAAGATTATGGTGGTTCAGGCACAGGTACTTCGTTGCTATGAGGCATAGGCCTAATTGCTGAGGGAAGGTTGGGGTAACTTATTACGTTCTTATTTTTTTAGTTGTATCCCTTCACAATGCAAGAGCAAAAATAGCAGTCACTGCTGTGGTCTCTTTGTTCACGCCACATCATAGGTATTCCGAAACGAAATGCTTCTTTTTTACCTTTCATCCATAAGCGTAGATCTTCCTCACATGTCTTGCACACTTTGTGAGGAGCCCACGGTTTGTCTTGATCGCCTAACTTCAAACCGAAATAGGCGAAATATACTTTTTTAATAAATGCAGAAATGTTCCTCTGCCGCTTTTTCACGGTATATTCCCCACAAATAAAACAAAAACTGTCCGGAGAGTTGACGCAACCTCTGGCTCTGTGAGCCATCACAAATACACAGCACTGCAAACTACAACTGTAGTGAACCACTTCGGAATAAAGCTGGATTACGACTGAGCAAACAAAAGGTAATAATGAACTTGCAAGAAACTGAAATTTGACAGGAACATTCATGTCGCAACCACCGTGTTTGAGCGAGCGAACGAGGCGAGGCGAACAGGAAAGAACATGCGCCAACGCGAGTACTGGATTTAGCCCCCCGCCTCCCAATTGTCCTGTTAATGTATAAAATGAATACAAAACACTCTAAAATATCATGAGGGAGTGTTTCTAGTTAGTTAACCATTACAACCTCTATTTTGGGCCAAGAAAATAAACTGCAGTCGGCTAAAAAGAAATTATGTGAACATTCCTTATATGGGTAAGAAATCTAATTTTGCAAGAAAACGTGACGTGATGGAACATTTTGGCTATTTTTCCTGGATTCAGCACCCCAAAATCTATAGGAATCAGTTGCAAAACTGGAGGCAGTTTTTTGGTAGTGTACCTGTGTAATTAAAAAATTCTGGGCAACTCAACTCAAAATTGTACTTTACAATCATTAGACATTTGAGAGTCTCTAGAAGCAGTTGGGTTTTTTCTGTAGACCACACTTTGTTCATGATTGAAAAGAACCTTTCAGCTGTAGCACTGGAACATAAAAATGATTCAACCAGTTTGCATAAATTTTTATATGGTACCTCCTTCCATTTTTCATCAACCGTAATGTCTATTTTTTTCCATTCTTGAACCTTTCCTTTAGAAACAAATGACTTAAGATAAGAAAACTCAAATAGTTCAGTATCATTTATTTGTGACTCTAGGCTGGGGTTTGTAGACAAAACGTATTCTAAATATGACTCTAGCTCACACCACTCCGCCTGTTTTTGAAGGAGAGTCCACTGCTGTTTCCCAGTCTCATGGAAGTGAGTGGTCCACTGATCCAAATAATCAATGCAAGCGGTGTAGAAAGATGACAGATTGCTTGAAACCTGCTTCATCAATGCTGCCCTCTTCTTCAAGATCTTTTATCTTTTTTTCTGATTGTGATGCAAAAACACTTCATTCTTGCTAGTTACTAACTTGTTTCTAAGGTCATTGCTTACTCCAGCCACCTCTATCATTGCGATTTTTTGAGATTCAGTTTTTAAAGTCACATTTTGGAAAATCACTGCCTGATTGTACAGAAAGTACAGCCAAACCTCTGCTGATTCATTCTCAAAAACGTTTTTTGATGATAATTGGGCATTTTTCCTGTTTCAGAAAATATGATTTCACTGGTTGGAACATTTTAATTAACCTCTCTGTGGTTGGTAGAAAAGCCAACCACCTAGTGTTACTGTATCCAAGGAGCTTTTGATACTCACTCTCAACAAAGTCACACATCTCTTTAAGTTCTTCAATTCTCATTGTATAAATGTGAAAATGTCTGAATATCTTGTCAACAATAACTTCAATGTCAAATGGCAGGCATTCGGTAGCAGTGCTGATACAATTGTGAGCTCCATAGTTTGCACCAATTAAATTACTTCCTAAAATCTTTTTGAAGCTTGTAAAAAATATGATTACTATTCCTCCTAGCAGCCCCACCAAAATTGCAATTGATATTGTCAGCTCACAATACCAAAACTTTGGATGTTAGCCCATTGGATTCAACTGTATCAAGAATGCACTTGGAAAGAATGTCTTAGGTTTTGCCTTGAACTTCATGGACATCAAGAACTTTTACCTGAACCCCTTTCTCAGGATGAAAGTACCTACTAAAATAGGGCACACTTTAATGCTTCCATGGTTTGAGCAATCACAAAAAACTGTTAAAAAACTTGTCTCAGAAAGGTCTTTCTTGAGGGAATCAATGGGATCCAGTTTGAAAATTTTACAGACGATTGCTTCTGTTTTGGTTCCCGCACAAAAGTATTTTTCATCAAAACATTTTTTCAACAACTTTAAAGTACAGTCAGATGACCAAAAAGAATGGTTGTGGAGAACACAGTGATAAGCCCATGTACCCTTAGTTGTAGCCAGGGACTGAGTTTTTTCATTTAAAGTTTGACTTTTTTTTAAAAATTTGATTTTGATGAAAATTACACCAAATTAACAAAAGTAAATCACAGTACCAATGTACAATAAGGTAATGAGAACAAAAGAAAAAAAATAGCAATGATAAAGTCCACATCACGGAACACGGTCAGAAATTAACAGGAAAACAATAAAAAATAAATCAGAAGACAAGGCCTAAGGCCTACAATATTGGAGAATATCTATCTATCAACCAGCATTATCCCCAACAACTGTACCTGAGCGATCAGAAACAAATTTCTCTAACTGAGTTACATCCATAAAAATATATGTAGCTTCCTCAAAATTAACAACACACTTACATGGGAAGCGTAAAAAAAAAGTAGCTCCAATTGCTAAAACCTTAGGTTTTAGTGCCAAAAATTGCCTCCGCCGGAGCTGAGTCTCGCGGGAAACATCAGGAAATATGTTTATAGCCTGACCACAAAATATGGCAGACTTTACTTTAAAAAAGGCACGCAAGATACGCTGCTTAACTTCGATAGAGGCAAATGTAACCAGTAGAGTAGAACGAAAAGGAATATTATCCGTAGAGTCTTCCAGAAAAGCAGTTAAATTCGAAATAGTAGGGACAATTTTAAAGTTTGACTTTTAAAAAAAGAAGTCACAGTTCTACTTGAAGAAGCACTTGCATCTGCTGTCTTGTGTTTGCCCATCTTTAGGTGCTGAACAATGTCACCCTTTCCTGCATATGCAATTGAAAAGGAAAACTGGCATTTGTCACAAAACACCGTGCTATCACCAGAATGTTTCTTAATGAAAGGGTATTCATTTTGTAGTTGGTAATTAAAAACACTTTCTTTTCAGCATTTTAAAATGAAAATAACATCTAAAGATGAAATAGAAACATGCACCCTAGGCTAAGAGCCTACAGAGATGACAGAATCAGCAAAATCAGCTGACCTCTGACCGTGATACTAATACTAATGTTGGCCCCAGGATCATAGGTGCCAGTTATGTGGGTGCTTGAGCACCCCCAATATTTTCTCCTGTAGGTCTGTATATCTGTAGCAAAAAAACCCCACCATACTCCAGAGCTGTGGGACAAAGGAGAAAGGAAGGTTTCTATATCTTAGCTACTGCTCCCACCTCCCCCACTCCCTTTTGACTGGCTGTGTCTGACTGATGGTTGCCGGAGCCCTGGGGAGGAGGCAAAGCCAGCTTTGTCAGATGTGCTGAGGACTCTGGAGTTTAGGATTGCCAACCATCTTAGTTATTTTATTTATTTATTTATTTATTTATTTATTACAATTTCTTATATACCGCACTATTGTCAGCGCGGTTTACATACAACAAAATGACCATAACAAACTGTTTGGCTTCACATAGAACAGGAGTAACAACTTGGATAACATGTTTTGCTTTACAGAGAACAGGAGTAACAACTTGGATAGCGCGGGGGATGCAAACTGAACTACTTACATATGTACAATGAGATTGATTACTGAGAATTTAGGGTGTTACATGTGTACAGTAGGGTTGAGATGTTATCTTGAGGAGGTAAGAGGAGAGGCAATTAGGTAGGGGTTAGGTTAATCTGGTAGTACTGTGTAAATAAATGGAATTTGAGAGCCTTTCTGAATTGTGTTAGGTCAGTAATTGCACGGATGCCTGGTGGTAATGCGTTCCAACATTTTGGGGCATAGATACTGAATGCCCTGTTAGATGTTGCGGTTGTGTACTTTGTTGAAGCCTTTGGGATTAGTAGTGCATTTGTAGATAGGGATCTCCTTGTTCTGTTGGGAGGAATGGGTTGGATGATATCGGTTAATGAAGGGGAGGTGATGCCATGGATGGATTTGAAAGTGAGTAACAAAGATTTGAATATAAGCCTTCCTTGAATGGGGAGCCAATGCAGCTGTATTAGGATAGGCGTTATATGGTTGCATCTTATTTTATTTATTTATTTTATTTTAGGATTCTATAACTTTGTAAAGTAGCTGTCTTAGTCAGAATGATGTCTAAATTATTTGGGTATTTTTCAGAGTTTAGCTCTACAGCTTACCAGTGCTCACTGTGCAGAGTAAGTGGTAGGTTCCAGCCAATGGAAAGGCTGTACTAGTCACAGGAAGGTTGGGCTGATTTTCTGTACAGGATCTGGGAGAAAGTCAGTGGAATAGTGGGTTTCTTGGTAGGGGTGAGTGGGGTTGCTGAGAAAGGGTAGAAATGTAAGAGGAATGGGGTAAAGTGTGAGGAGGCTATTGCAGGCTGAGAAAAAGAACTGGTAGCAAAAACAAGAACTGGGGGCATTGGAGTAGAGGAGTGCAGAAGCAGCACGGCACTAGTAGCCAGTCAGAGACAGAATCTGTCTAAAAAATGCTAGTGTGCGTGTGTGTACTTGATTTGAGGGTAGGAGGTGGATGAATGCATGTGCATGTGTGTGTGACTGAAGTACAACAGAGTGCATACATGTGTATATGTTTCTGTGACTCTGATGGAAATAGTCTCATATAAATAGTTTCCCTTTGAAAATTTCAGCTGGAGTGGAGAGGTCTGTTGGTACAAATGAGAAGGAATGTAGGAGTGGGACACATGTTTTAAAATAGGGAATATTTAGTCATGCTGACCGAAATAATAGGATGCCAAGGACAAATCCTTAAAACATAGGACTATCCTGTATAATTTATTTATTTAACAGTTTTTATATACCGTCTTTCTGCGATTCAAGACGGTTTACAAAGAACAAAATAAGACAGCATATTGCAACTCTTTACAATGGAACAATATAAAAAAGGTATATAGGTAAGAATGAAACTTTATACAGTAAACAACTATTTACATAGGGATATATGGTTACAGCAAGGTTGTAGGGGTGAGTTGAAGGGCAGGGGAGCAGAGAGGAAGACAGAGGACAGAGGGCTATGGAGGTAGGGAGAAATGTTCCAGGAAGAGGTGAGTTTTTAGTTTCTTCCGGAACACGGAGTGGTTGGAGCAGTTTCGTAAATCATGGGGTAGGGCATTCCATAAGGATGGGGCATAGAGGGAGAAGGTCCGGTTACATGTAGCTTGATTGCAATATCTCTTATTTGTTGGGATGGTAAGGAGATTTTTCGTGATAGTTCGGCGTGATCTATTGTTGTGGGTGATAAATAAAAGTGAGGAGAGGCACGGAGCAGACTCATTGAAGATGATTTTATGTGTGAGGGTAAATACTTTGAATTTAACTCTGAATTGAATGGGAAGCCAGTGGAGATCATAGAGGATAGGTGTGATGTGAGATCGTCTAGAGTTGTTGGATATTTATTTATTTATAGTCTCTTATATACCGCGCTATTCAGCATCAGCATGGTTCACAATAAACAAAGAGATACACAATTCAACGGTACTTTGTGTTTACAGTAAACAGGAAATACAACTCGGATAACAGGGTAATTAATTAATTATAACATAGTCATGATCTCATCCTGGCTTCAGTTTTGTGTATGGGTGGTCTAAGGGGTGTCTGTATTGTATGTGTATGTTTGGAAGGTCTATGGGTTGGTTGAGTTATCTGTATTGTTTATTGGATAAGATAAGAGGAAGAGGTAGTGTTTCAAAGATATGAGACGAGCTATAGTATTCTGGGCCATTTGGATAGGTTGTGTGCTGTTCTTGGGGAGGCCCTGGTAGATAAGGTTACAGTAGTCAAGAGAAGGGATTGTAAGGGCCTGGCAGACAGTGCGGAAGGAGTTAGGGTTTAGGAGGGGTTGGAGGTTCCGAAGGGTACGTAATTTTGCGTATATGGTGTTAGATGTTCTCTTTATCTGATCTGAGAAGGAGAGGTTCTGATCAAGGATAATACCAAGATATTTCACTTGTTTTTTTATGGTGAGTGAGAGGTCTCCAATAGTAAGAGTTGGGGGGGGGGGGTGTATGAGGTATTGGAAAATACTTGAAGGGCTTCCGTTTTAGATTGGTTAATTAGGAGGTTGTGCTGTAAGAGCCATGATTTTAGGCATGTGAGGCATTCACTTAGCTTAGTGAAGTTAGGGTTTGCAAGGTTGAATGGGATAAAGCACATAATGTTGTCTGCATATAATTGGTACTGAATTCCATAAGTTTGGAAGATGTTGCAAACAGGTTGCAGGAAGATGTTAAATAGTGCGGATAGACTAGATCCTTGGGGGACTCCCTGTTTCAGTGTAAATGGAAGGGAAGTATCATTTCCAATACGGACCTGTTGTGTTCTGTTAGTTAAGTAGGATTGGAACCAAGTTAGGGTTGTCTCTCTCAGACCTATCTCATGGAGTCTGTTTATTTATTTAGTATTTCTTTTATACCGCGCTATTGACATCAGTGCGGTTTACATCAAAACATAACATGTGCATTTCAGGGTCATTGAGATGCATTTACATTTGAACAGGGATTAGAAAATCCCGCGGCGCCGCTGGGCTCGGTCCTGAGGCTGGCGGAGTAACCGGGTCCCCAGGGGCCGAGCCCGCTGGTGTTGGTGCTGGGGGGGGGCAGAGCAGCTGGAAGCGAGCTGGGCCGTCGGCATCGCACCCACACTGTGACGTGGGGCGAGCCGATTGGGTCCGGCGGTTTTTTGGGGGCGGGGCCATCCAGGAAGCGTGGGAGATCGCCGGCGTGTGATCTCCCTCTTCCTGCCGTGGCCGGCGAACAGAACAGGTGTGTCTCGCCGGGCTTCTTCGACGGTCGGTTTCACGGGGCGATTTTTTGTGCGGCGGCGGGGGCCTGTTTAGTTTAACAGAATTGCCTAGACCAAATTAATTTAAAAAAACAAAAAAAAACGAACGACAGCGGGCCCAGAGCGTAACGGCAATTGCCGTCGGTGCAGGGGCTCAATTGTGCCGAGCGCTTTTCTTTCACGGCGGGTAGAGGGGTGGGAGGGCACTGTGCAGGGGCCGGGGCACGCTGAGGCGGCCTCTTAGCTGGCCATTGTGTTCAGTAGCCATCAGCTGGGGTCAGTTTCTGTCGGATCAGTGGCAAAGGCAGCCTTGTTTTCCAGTTTTCAGAAGAAAGGAAAGGGGCCGTTAAGCACTAGGGTGTATAGGCCTTATCTGGGGCCCTGAGCCTTCTTTCTCCCTGTGTTAGACGCCCCGGGCTTGTGAGGGGCTGTACTCGGGTCTGGGTACATGGCCCGCTCTCAGAGGGGAAAAGGGGTGTGTAGGAGGTCTGGCCCTGCTGCAGCACATGCCAGCGGGCGGGGGACCGGCTGGCGTGGGAGTTCAATGGCAGGAGCAGGTGGGTCTGAGTCTGGGGGCATGGCTGTGGCCGGGGGACGAGGGCGAGTTCGCCAGCCACATGGCAGGAGGCGGCAGGGGCGGGCGGAGTCTCGGGGTAGTGCGAGGCCACTGCCGGGTAGCGACATTGGATTCCCGCCTGAGGCAGGTTCGGGGGTTCAAGGTTCCGACTGGCCCGTAGGTGTTGGGGAAGAGCTGGTTTGCCCCCCGGTATTGTCTAGTGCCCCTTGCGGGGTGATGTTGGAGTCAGTGCTGGCAAACGGAGCCGCTGGCCGCTCATCCGAGCAGGTTGGGGGGCCCGGGGGCGATCATGCGGCGTGCGGCCCATCGGGGATTCCCTTTTCTCCCCTGTGTTATACGCCCAGCCTGATGGACGGACGTTTTGTCTGCGGTATTGTGGGGTCCCCTGTGCCATGGGCCTTTGGGGCCAATCCCTATGGGGCAGCAGGTCCATGGGGGGGTGGCTGGGGTGGTTGGTCCGGAGCCGGGTCGGCGGGGGCACTGGTGATGCCTGGTAGTGGGTTGGTGGGTTGGGAGGCTGGGGGCCAAGGGTCATCTGCCTGGAGCTGGGGTGCAGGGCCTGGAGCTGGGGTGGCTAGGGCTCCTGGGGCAGTTGCTGCTGGCTTCTCTCCGTCTTTCCCCCTGCAGGTACCTGAGAGCTCCGGGAGTCGACCGAACATGTCTGAACACGTGCGAACGAGTGGAGCGGCATCCGCTGGGCATGTGGCGGAGCAGGCGGACCGGGCCGCTGGAGTGGAGGCAGTCCTCCCACCTGTGGCGTCCACTACGGAGACCGGTGAGTATGCGGGGAGTGGGGATACTGCCCTAAGGGGGGGGACCTGTTTCGGGGAATGGTATCTCTGATGGTGGGAAGGCGAAGGCGAAACGCAAGCATGGTCGGCGCCGGCGGCACGACTCCTCTTCGTCGTCCACTTCATCCTCGTCGGCGCAGTCTTCGGGCGATTCTGCGCCGGATAAGGGCGATCGGGGTGAGGGGGTGGGTACCACGGTGGTGCATTGCTCAGAATTGTGGGAAGGGGTACCCAAAAAATTGCGACATCGTATTAAGCGGCGACGGTATATTGACATTTTTCGTCTGTTGGAGGGTAGAAAACGCTCGGGTGACAGCAGACAGAAGCGCAAGGAGGACGAGAAAGCAGGGAGGGTGTGGAAGGTTTCCCGTAATACTATCAATTGGACTAGGGCCTTTTTGCGCTTGGCCAGCGTATGGGGTCATTATTTTCCTGAACAGTATGGTGCTTTGCTGGCTTATGCGGATGCAATCTTGGCGGCGTCGCAGGTGCACGAGGGGTGGGCCTGGTTAAACTATGACGAGGAATTCAGGGATTTGATGGAGGAAAACAGTCGGCTGTCATGGGGTACGAAAGACATTAATCTGTGGCTCACTCAGATGTCTGCTAAGAGCAGGGCGGGGGGTGCCAGGGCGGGCGTGGGCAAAGTGGGGGTCGCTGTGCCACCTGCCGGCTTGCGGTCCTTTTGGGCGCCAGGGCCAGTTGCCGCTCAGTCTAGAGTGGGTGGGCTGGGAGGAGACGTCTGTTGGCGTTTCAGTAAGTCGTCGTGCCCATTCCCTGACTGCAAGTTTAAACATGCCTGTTCCTTGTGCGGAGGTGGTCATGCCGCTGTGAAGTGTAGCTGCAAGGGAGTGGCGGGAGCCCCGGCGGGGGGTAAGTGATGCGGCCTCTAGGGTTTTGGCCCCCACCCCCGTATGGGTCGACGTTATGCGGCCATGGCTTATTCGGTATGGGGGACCCGTGGGGGCGCAGTGGGAGGACTGATTTTGTCGGGTTTCATGGAAGGTTTTCGCATTCTGTTTCGGGGGGTGCCCAGTGGGGTATGCTTAAAAAACGCCAGTTCGGCTACAGCTCTGGCAGAGGTCGTGCGCCGGAAGATCAGGGACGAATGTGCGTTGGGGCGGGTTGCTGGTCCTTTTCCGGACCCCCCTTTTTCTCCTTTTGTTGTCTCGCCACTGGCGGTGGTCCCCAAGAAGGAGCCGGGCAAATACCGGCTAATTCACAACTTATCTTGGCCCCCTGGGGATTCCGTAAATGATCACATTCCTCGGGAGCACTGTTCGGTGCGTTACGCGTCTTTTGATGCGGCTGTGGCATTAGTGAGGCAGTGTGGGACGGGGGCCTTGCTTGCGAAAGTTGACATTGAATCTGCATTCCGATTGTTATCTGTGCACCCTTCTGCTTTTCCGTCGCTGGGTTTTCGATTCGATTCACAGTTTTACTATGATAAGTGCATGCCTATGGGTTGTGCGGTGTCGTGTGCTTATTTTGAAGCTTTCAGCACGTTCCTTCACTGGGTTTTGGAACAGCGGACAGGTTTGTCCACTATCGTGCATTACCTGGACGATTTTCTGTTCGTAGGGCCCAGTCTGACGGGGACCTGTGCTAGGCTGCTGGGCGCCTTTCATAGCCTGGCCGGCGACTTCGGTATATCCATCGCGGCGAGCAAAACGGTGGGACCGGTCACATGCCTTACTTTCCTGGGCATTGAGATCGACATCGACAACATGTTAGTGCGTTTGCCGGGTCAGAAAGTTGAGCGGCTTCGACATTTGGTCGCCTTTGTAGGTGCGGCAGACAAAACCACCCTTCGGGTTCTACAGTCTTTGGTTGGTCATCTCAATTTTGCTTGCAGGGTGCTGCCGATGGGGCGCCCCTTTGCACGGCGGTTATCCTTGGCGATGGCGGGAGTGCACCGGCCACATCATCGTATTCGTGTGTCGGCTGGTATGCGGGAGGATTTGCGGGTGTGGGATGCCTTCTTAGCTGACTTCAATGGCTGCAGGGTCGTCCAGTGGCCGGAGCAGTCAAATGTGGATTTGCACTTGTTTACCGACGCGGCGGGCAGTTACGGTTTTGGGGCGTACTATCAAGGAGCCTAGTGTGCCGAGGCATGGCCTTGCGACTGGGTGGCATCTGGGTTGACCCGTAACATTACCTTTTTGGAACTATTCCCTATCGTGGTTGCGTTGTGGGTATGGCCGGAGCGTTTAAGGAACAAGAGGGTGTTATTCTGGTGTGACAATGCTGCGGTGGTTGAGGTCATCAACCGCAACACACCCAGGTGCCAAAGGGTGGCGGCGCTGATGAGGGTTTTCGTCTTGGCTTGCTTGCGCCTGAATCTCACTGCCAGAGCGCGGCATGTGCCTGGCGAACATAATTCCATTGCTGATACTCTGTCCCGTTTTTAGTGGGCGCAGTTCAGGTTATTGGCTCCAGCGGTGGATGCAGTTGCATCGGCGGTGCCGGACCATCTTTGGCAGATTGGGACCCTGACGTGATGGCGCTGTTGTCCGTGTCAGTGGCGCACGGGACGTGGGTGAAGTATCGGCACGGCTATGCTCGGGTGAGTGCTTTTTTGGGTGCGGTGGATGGAAAGGGGGGAGGGCTCACACCAGGCTTGTAAGCCAATTTGTGTTGTGGGCAAAAAAGGAAGGCTGGGCTCGGTCGGCGGTCATTGCGGCCTTGGCGGGGTTTTCCTTTTTCTGCAAGGCGGCCGGTTGGGGTAACCCTCGCACATCCTTTTTGGTCAAGCGCCTGCTGGCTGGGTGGGCCAGGGTGCACCCCAAGCCGCAGGATTGGCGGCTGCCAGTCTCGCACGCTCTTCTCAGCATTTGCACGGCATTGCCGCAAGTCGCGACCTCTCCTTTCGAGGCGATTTTGTTCCGAGCGTTTTGCGACTGCCTTTTTCGGGGCTTTCCGTGTTTGCGAGCTGGTGCCCAGGTCTGCGCGGAAGGGCGCTTGCGGTGGGCTGGATGCCAAGTGTGTGGCGGTGGAGGCTGCTCAGGTGTGCATCCTCGTCTCGCGTTCCAAAACAGACCAGACGGGTAATGGTGCGTGGGTGATCCTGAATGACATTTCCCCCTCGCCTTCTTGCCCGGTTTTTTGCCTGCGGAGTTACTTGCAGAGGAGACCGGAGTCCTCGGGCTACTTTTTTATCCACGCGGACAGATCACCGGTTACTCAGTTCCAGTTTACAGCAGTTTTGCGCCTAGTACTTCGTTACCTGGGCTACGATGACAGGGGTTATGCCTCACACTCCTTCTGGATTGGTGCTGCCACAAGTGCGGCCATGGCGGGACTCGAGGGCCCCGTCATTCAACGCATTGGTAGGTGGTGCTCAGATGCGTACAAGGGGTACGTGCGCCCGTGACTGTCCCGGGTCGGTTCCGGGGCGACATGAGTGCTGATCTTCATTGCACGGGGGTAAGCAAGGGGGTGGGGGGGGGAAGGGGGTTCTCATCTTTGCTTCTTGTTGCAGACGAGGCCGCTGGTTGCAGTTCGATTTGTCTCCTTTCAGATGGTTCGTGCTCTGGAGAGTGGTGGATCATCGGGCATTCCTTTGTCTACTGGGCTGAGCGCAGGGCAGCTGTGCGGCCATTGGGCATCCACCTCGGATTAGCTGCTGCAGGGATTCGGCTATGCTGGATGGGACAACGTGGCATGCGATGGCGGCAGCTGTTTGCCTGCGTTCAGGCGAAGATCGAACAGCATCAGCAGCCAGTCGGGCTCCTTATCCACTTGGGCGGAAATGACTTGTCAAGCTGGCCATGCCGGCAACTTATACTAACTGTGCAGACGGACATTGTCCTTTTGCGGGAATTGCCATTATTTGGTCTGACATCATTCCACGCTCTGCGTGCTGGCTCCAGCGGCGGTGGTTGCAGGGTTTGGTAAAGATTAACCGGCAGATAGGGCGTTGGGTGATGCAGACCGGGGGGTGGCAGGTGTTGCACCCTTGGGCAGAGGTTAAGTGTGTAGGTCTGTACAGGTTTGATGGTGTGCACCTTGCTCCGGTGGGGCAAGACCTGTTACTGAATGATTGGCAGGAGGCGCTTGAAGGTTGGCATTGGTCGCAGCTGGTTTCGGGGGGGGGGGGCGGCAAAAGGATAGGGGCCTTCCTTGTGCCGGTGGCGGGGTAGCGAGCTGGCGCTCGCCGACCCGGTGGTGCTTTGGCGGCTGAGGCCACTTTGCAGGGGAGCGGTGTGCTCCTAGTTTGGGAGAGACATCACTGTTGGGGTCTCTGCCCAGAGGAAAGCAACGGGAGTCGGCCTTTGCTATAGCACGGCGAGGCGGGTGGAAGGGAGAACGGGGGGTGGATGATGCACCACCTTGCTAAATGGCTGGTGGCGGGCATCATCCGGATTGGGGTGGGGGGGGGGGAGTTGATTGTGTGGAATTAAAAAGTTGAATTGGCCCTTGTCGGGCCGGTGTTGGTTTATGGTTATGTAGCTGCGACCAATAAAGAAACATTATTATGCCAAACTCAGTGAGATTGTGTTTTGTGCACGGGGCATCAGGGGGGGGGGCGGGGTGGAGCGGGTGGAGTGTCGGAGCTGAGATGTGGCAGGATGTAGTGTGCTGGGGGGGTCCATCCGGATACCTCGGTTAATCCCGTGGCGCCGCTGGGCTCGGTCCCGAGGCCGGCGGAGTAACCGGGTCCCCGGGGGCCGAGTCCGCTGGTGTTGGTGCTGGGGGGGGGGCAGAGCAGCTGGAAGCGAGCTGGGCCGTCGGCATCGCACCCACGCTGTGACGTGGGGCGAGCCGATTGGGTCCGGTGGTTTTTTGGGGGCGGGGCCGTCCAGGAAGCATGGGAGATCGCCGGCGTGCGATCTCCCTCTTCCTGCTGTGGCTGGCGAACAGAACAGGTGTCCCTTCCCACCCTCCCTTGCGTTATGTTTCGGGGGCATGCGGTGAGGGGATGAATAGGGGGTGGGTCTTGTCGCAGCTGGGTGGGGATGAGTGGTGTTGAAGTTGTGGGAGTGTGTAGGCGGGGTAGCGAGCTGGCGCTCGCCGACCCGGCGGTGCATTGGCGGCTGAGGCCACTTTGCAGGGGAGCGGTGTGCTCCTAGTTTTGGAGAGACATCACTGTTGGGGTCTCTGCCCGGAGGAAAGCAACGGGAGCCGGCCTTTGCTATAGCATGGCGAGGCGGGCGGAAGGGGGAACGGGGGGTGGATGATGCACCACCTTGTTAAACGGCTGGTGGCAGGCATCATCCAGATTGGGGTGGGGGGGGAGTTGATTGTGTGCAATTAAAAAGTTGAATTGGCCCTTGTCGGGCCGGTGTTGGTTTATGGTTATGTAGCTGCGACCAATAAAGAAACATTATTATGCCAACCTCAGTGAGATTGTGTTTTGTGCACGGGGCATCAGGGGGGGGGGCGGGGTGGAGCGGGTGGAGTGTCGGAGCTGAGATGTGGCAGGATGTAGTGTGAGGGGAGGTCCATCCGGATACCTCGGTTACTTGGATAACAGGGTAAATTAACAAGAGTTATACAATAAGTATCTACATTATATACATCATGAGGGTAATTTCTTTAATTTAGGAGTAGATGGTGGTGAAGAGAGTCAAAAGCAGAGGATAAGTCAAGGAATATGAGTAGACATCCTTGGGTAGGATTTTGGGTGTAAAGGTACAGAGAGTCTAGAAGGGAGGCAAGGAGGGTTTCTACTCCATGGTGCTTTTTGAAACCATGTTGGAATAAGTCAAGGGGGGAGTGTTCATCAATATAGTCCTGGAGTTGGGTTTGGACTAGTTTCTCGTAGTTTGCCATATAATACGGGATGGTGGGTCACTTATTACGAAGGCCACTGACCATTTTAGTAGCTGCCCTCTAAACAAACTCCATCTTGTTTATAGTCTTGTAGTTGCACTTTCCAGAATTGTAATAGTACTCTAAATGAGGTCTCACTAGAGACTTATACTCCTTTTTCCTACTGGCAATTCCTCTCCCTATGCATCCAAGTATCCTTCTGGCTTTTGCCATGGTTTTTTCTGCCTGTTGGGAAGTGTCCCTGGCAAGTTTTTAACCTTTTCGTTGCACTAGCATAAACAAGGAGGAAGGTGAAAAGGGGAGAATAGCAACTTTGACGCCCAGGTATTGCAGGTATAGCCATGGGATGGGTGAAACAATGCAGGGCAGATGTGGAAGGGGTAATGGAAGATTGAAGCAAGTGGCATAGGCAGGGGAAAGTCTGGAGGTAAAAAGGCAGGGGAGAGAATGCTGGGGAAGGAGTGAAGGTATAGATATGGGGAAGGGTTAAGATTAGGAGAGGGACAGTTGGAAAAGGGGGGCAAGCCTGCCAAGTTTCCCTCATGTGCTGGGAGTCTTTGTTTTTGAGGGTCTATTTTTTGGGAGTAAGACAGTTAATTAATTCTACTTAGCACTTCATGCCATAAATTATTTATGATATGGGACCACAAAAAAGGCGTATCCTAACTTTATGTTTTAGGAAAATTTGAGTCAAAACATTTAAGCTTGTTCATTTAGCTTAGTCCATATAGGATCTACAGTATCAATCTGAAGAGAGCTTGTCTAGAGTAAGAATCAAATCTAAGTTTAAACAGGATGCAAAAAAAAGTTTCTTTATCATCTGGAGATAATTCAGCTTGCAAGCCCGAGGTTGAAGCTTGTGCTAATTTGTCACAATGTTGTATTTTGTATTATTTCTGGAGTCTATCCTTGATAATTTTTTGATATGTTGTGGCACGTGCCAGCTTTCTCACCCTCTGTTTGTCACTGAAGTTTTCATTTTAAATTGGATGAAATGATTTTGTGGGGGCTGTCGTGTTCCATCTAAGACACACTAAAGACATATTGTAATTGTCTCAGTCTGTTCTATCTTTTCAGTTCCCCAAAGTAAAGCGACAAGATCAAGAAAATAAAATCGCTTAACCAAGAAAAGATTCCTGGGAAAAGTTCTGACCTTCTGTTGTCCTTCTGGGAGTTGTGCTGCAGCTAGATCCAGAAATCTTTAAGTGCATGAACTCATGTGTGACACTCAGAAGATGATAAACTCATCAGGGAATTAACGTGAAGATGGAGGCGAATGTTACAGTAGATGACTGCAGTCACTGTGAGACGAGGAGGCAGTACACAGGCAACTTTTGTTAAGAGTGATGCTAGAGGAAGCAAGACACCACTAATGTTATAAGGATCCCAAAGCCTCTGTAACACTATCGGGCCTCTTCTTTTTGGGAATATATGTAATTTCAGAATAGAGAGTAGAATATATCCACAGCTGATGACAGCCCTATAAATGAATAATGACAATACTTGAACCTAAAACTAGAAGCAAAACACTCCCAAATGCCTGGAGCACAGAAATTCTTCAAAGAGGAAAATGAAAAAGAAATCAAATAACTACAGGTATGTTCAATCCAAAATCTACTTTAAAAAATGTCTTAGCAAACTAGTTAACAAGCGTACAGAGCAAGCTCAAAGGTGATTTTATATGACTTAAGATGCTTCTGAGTCATATATGCTTTACTATTAGAAGAAAAATTGCGAAACATTAGAAGAATATTCTTAGCGCAAGTGAAAAATATTGTATTATGATAGAGAGAGAGAGAGAAACAGCAAGAGAAAGGAGGCTTCTGAAAATTGCTGCCTGAATGATCATCATATAGACATCATGCGCGTCACTGAATCATGTCTTACGAACAATGGCACTGTCTTAATGAACCGACTTGTAGATTCAAGCTACAACTTATTCAACTGCCCCAGGATCAACAGCAGAGGTGGGGATATCTTCATACTGGCTAAAGACCATCTCGGCTTCCGTCAAATCAATGCAACATCATCAAATGGCCTAGACATGCTTGTCATAGCAAACAACTTACAATCATCCTGTTATACAGATCCCCTACCTCATCGGCAGACCAACTATCAACCATTCTGCAGATCATCTGCATCCAACCTACCAAACAAGCCATACTCCTGGGTGACCTGGACCTTCCCTCAGTCCCACAAAAAAACCTCCAAATCCTTCACAAATATAATGGAGGCATTAGAATGCATGCAAATAATAAGTCAGCCAACCCACAAAAAAAGGAGGAATATTGGACATCATCTTTGTCACAAATAACATACTCCAAGACCCTTACCTTGCCTCTCCTACGACTAGCCCGATACCCTGGTCTGATCATAAATTATTCAATTTTGGCCTAACAACCATACACAAAACAGAAATCCAACATAAGAAGATGCCAACATTAAGAGTTGTTCCTTTACACCATTCTCCTCCAAATAAACATAGACTCTCAGGACATAGACTACATAGTACAAGACTGGAAGCAGGCAATTGCCAAAGCTGCAGTAGCACCACCAACCAAAAGACACAACAGAAAATATCACTCAGCCATTTGGTACACAGAAGAACTTAGAAACATCAAAGGCTCACTCTATCAGCTGGAAAGAAAATGGAAATGCTCAAAAGCAACAACCAACTGAGACAACTTCATGGTACTGCTACAGTCATTTCAAATCACCATCAATAAGAGCAAAAAAGAATACCATGCTAAACTCCTCTTAAGCTCCGTGAACTGACCAGGAGAATTTTTCAGCATAGCCAAATCAGTACTACAAAACCCTGCTCTAAGCACCAAACACAAACGTCCATCTCCACAACACGTGGAGCCTGATTCAGGTAGGGGGACGTCCGGGCTGTCCATATGTCCCCGAGAAAGATGGGCTCATTTGGATAAAACATTACCATAGTAACCAGAATTGGGCCTGAGGACAGCCCGGCGTGCCCCTACCACCTGTGGGGATATCCTCCCCGCATATGCCCCCGATTCCTGCGGCTTTGGCTCCCCTTTTCCCTACCACCTGACCCACGTGCAGCCCTGCAACCCACATCCCTGAATCGAGCCTATAGTGAACCATCTTAAAGATAAATTCACCAACAAGAGATATGCACTAAGCTCTGGCATACCACTATCTTGCATCAGCCTCAAGCCCCATGTACGGCACAACTTCCACCAAGTCACATCGGACCACCTAGAGATCATCATTACTAACATAAATACCATAACTTCCCCATTGGATCCCTGCCCAGTCAGCTGGGTCAAAGTAGCTTGCACCGAACTTGCACCCACACTATTAAAGATCACTCAACTATCCCTTACCCAAGGATACATACCACCCATTCTCAAGCAAGCCTCTATCTACCCCATACTCAAAAACCTCAACTTAGACCAACCTTACCTAACTCCTATCACTCCATCTCAGCCTATCATTCCTTGCAAAAGTCATCAAAAAGGCGGTACAATTACAGCTTCAGGATTCTGCAACACCCATGCATTCCTCAATGTACAACAAACACGGCTTCAGGCCCAATCATGGGGTTGAAACCTAACACCTGTACTACAAAACCTACACTGGCTACCTATCACAGCACGAGCCAAATACAAGGCCATTATCACAACCTTTAAAGCATACCACAACCTTTCCTCAGAGAATTTATGTTCACTAATCCACAAGACACCAGATGACTGACCGAGGATAACTAACACACAGTCTACACTGATCATCTCTGCAACACACAGAAAAAATAGCCAAACAAGATCAGAGCATTCACGCTTTATGCTTCACACATGGAATGCTCTACCACCTGACATCCGCTCCACATGAGACCTGCAAGACTTCAGAAAGAAACTGAAGACACATCTATTTAAGGAACACTTCAGCGAAGGCCTTACCTAACATCAACCCCACACCCTCTATCTTCTCCAATCTCACTTATACCTTCCCTCCCACCCTCTCAATAGAGGGTTTTTTTTTATCTAACATTAAGCTGTTTACCATTTCTGTTATTATGTAGCTACTGATCTAGTAATAATATGTCTGTTCCATGTATACTAGCCTAAATTATTTCAGTTAAGTTATATTACTTCAGTTAAAGTACGTTAATCCTTTACTCTTCTGTGTAATGTTGGGTTCTAATTGTTCCATGTAAACCACCTTGAAACCTTGGATAGGGCGGTATATAAAACCAGTTAAATAAATAAATATTAAACTATCATAAGATGCACAAATACAGAAAGAAAATATATATTTTTTAAGATGCACAAGAGCAAATGATAGATTCTGAGAAAAGAAATGGCAGGTGAGACTGGTGGCTAATATACAGCCTCAGAAAAATATGCATTTGCTGGATTATTTGTCAAAGGGCACCATCCCAATCATCTGTGTCTTGTTCAAGCCATAAATGTTTGCAAGAAAAAGAAGGGTGAGGCAAGTCATTGTGCATCAAGGCCAAAAGAGTTGGAGGCTTTGCATACTTTCAGGTAAGGTTTAGTATTTCATCTTCCTTTGTCCACCAGCACTCTAGTCCCCCTCCCCCCACCCCCAAAATCAAACCAAATAATCTACAGTTTCTCCTACTACAGCTGCTTTTCATTCCAGGGATAATATCTGTTCATTTCCTTACTTATATCAACTTATTTACCGCCATGTCCAATAAATATTCCCTGCAGTTTATAATAATACCAATAGAACAAACATATTAAAACCACATATGTACACAATGCAATCAAGGATCTGTTCATCTATCTGTACAATGAAGTTTTAGTGTCAGAAGCCCATGACATTTATGCCGCTCATGGAGAAAGAAGTGCAGGTAGAAAAAGGACCTGCACAGCAGTACTGTGAAGGCTTTGACAATCTTCACTGCCCGTATTTTTTTGCTGTGGCACTTGGCAGTAAGAGTTGATCCCTGGCCAGCTCCTCATAGAGGGCCCTTCTTAAAGTTCACTGCTGGGACTTGCTTGTGAAGCGATTTCATCTCTCCTCTGCAGCATCGGGAGGTCTGGGGATCAGCCTCTGAAGCCTCAAGTTACATGAGTCTGGAGATCCCAGAGCTGAGCTGCACCGCCAGGACTCTGGTTCTCCAGAGCCACAATGCTGGGCTTTGGGATCTCTATCCAGAGCAGCACAAGGTCACACAGGGAGCAAGGTAAATGGCACACCCTTACTCCCTTTGTGACTTTGGTCTTTCCTGCAAGGACATGTGCCTCTTTTTTGGACTCCAGAGCAGCACAGGTGCATTTGAGGGTCCTTCTCTGAAGATGCAGCATTAGGTCTGGGAATCCCTCTCCAGCTCACACCCACCACTGCTCCTCTACTACTGTAAGAAATGAGCTCTGAGTCCCTGTTCTGAAACTGCCTTGCCAAGCATGGAACCTCTCAATCACCCCAGGCTGCCTGAGCTCTTCTGGATTGATACTTTCTACAGCAAAGAAAAAGAAAGGGTAGCCGGGGCACAAACATGTCTAGCCCTCTTCAGCATGATGCCATCCTTGATGGGACAGGGCAGAGCTGTGCAGTCGATGTTGACAAAGAAGCCCAAGGTGACCTGAGAATCAGCTGCTACCAGAGAGTACAAGGAAATGAAAAGCAGGAGAAGGGAGTACCTGGAGGGAGAACTGAAGAAGAGGATGCCTGAAAAGGGGGGAGTAGAAAATAATTACTGTAGTGAGGGAAGGAAGTGGAAGGGAGAGGCTGGAAGAAGGTAGGGAAGGTCAAGAGGATGCAGGGAAATAGGTGGGGGAGTACAAGATGCAGGGAGAGGGGGTGGATAGTCCCTGACTAAGCAAGGAAATGTTACTTGCTAGCATGCACTTTACAATATGCTACCTCCTGAAATCCTGACACTAATTGAATGTGACATGGTTATACATTACCTTCTACCCCAATTAAAACAGGTCTGGCAAGCTTTGTAGCAGATGCTGCCAACAATGGAATATCTCAGCCTAGATGTCTAGAACTAGCTCCACAGAAGAAAATGTCTTTGGGGGAATACACTCAAGAGAGAAGCAATTATGTTCAAGGACAAGTGAATGCAAATGTTGCTGATGTTCTGCTTAGGGGCGGCAGGTATCATACGTTCTGGTAGTAGAGAATAAATTGATCTGTCATAAAAAAAACAGGCTGTCAAATGGCAACAAAAGATGTATGAAAGATTCTACATCTCGGGTGGTTATTTAGTGCAACTGGTTCTTGAGGCCCAAATAGATATTTTGGGGTCTGTTTACTAATTGGTGGTAGCGGACTCCGTGCGATATCAGAGCTGCGGCTCCAAT
Source organism: Ichthyophis bannanicus (assembly GCA_033557465.1). Lineage (NCBI taxonomy): Eukaryota > Metazoa > Chordata > Amphibia > Gymnophiona > Ichthyophiidae > Ichthyophis > Ichthyophis bannanicus. The sequence continues at coordinate 216,246,704 of CM066040.1, forward strand.
ATCGCACGGAGTCCGCTACCGCCATTTAGTAAACAGACCCCAAAATAAAATAAAATTAGTAAACCGACCCCAAAATAAGATAAAATAAGTCCGCGGCTCCGATATCGCACAGAGTCCGCTACCACCAGTTAGTAAACAGACCCCTTTGTGTTAGTCTCATGAAAAAGCATCATCGCAGACACTGTTATTTTAACTGGTCCACCCGGGACTGGCATGGCTACGGTATTGCTAGACAGCACTTCTGGTGAACTCATCACATCCATGCTGTAGTAGGATAGTAGCTGCAGAGGAAAAGAGCCCAGTTAAAGGAGGGAATGCCTGGGAGGACAGACAGTTTTTCAGACTGGCCCTGAATTTAGATATGTAGGCTGTTGCATCAGGTGAGCCAAAATTGATGAAGCCAAAACTCATTGGAACATGCTTGCTCATTTGTGCTAAAGGAATAAGTGAACTGGTTCACTGTGGCATCAGTGGAGCAGGTAATAGCAGAATCATTATCAAGATCCTTTAGGGAAGGGATTGACAGCAGAGATAAACTTTACACCGAATGTAACATTTTAAGTGCTTGCTAGCACACTTCATTAACATTACAAGCAAAGGCTTGGGTCTTTGGGCCTTTAACTAAGATAAAAATAGCATTCTTCATCCTTTATTTCAGAAAATTAAAATCTAAATAATAAGTTAGGCAAGCACTCGGCCTAACAACAGGACTGTGGTTTCTCTGGCCTGCCGTGGTCTTTCCACAGCAGGGAGCCCTTAACAAAGCTGCTTCACTTCAGCAACATTTACCATTCTCCAAGGGAGCCATAAATCAAGGCTCATGCAGAAGGAGAATTCTACCGTGACATCCAAGGTGAGGAGTCAGCCATAGCGCTACTTTCTCTAGGAGAAGCAAGACCTCACTCCAGATTTGTAGAAACTGTTACACACTGCTTCCTCCCTCTCGCTTTCCCAATGCACTGGTTCTTTCAGGGATGGATTTATTTGCTAAGCACCCTCAGTAATGGAGAAGGGGGGAGGGAGGGGGAGTAAAGTGCTTTTCTCCCCTCCTCCCTCCCCCCAAGCCTACCACCTGCATTCCTGCCAACTGGGAGGGGGCAGGAGGAAGTGCTCCGCTCTCCTAGAGTTACCAGATTTTTGGAGAGCTGGACTGGATGGGGTAAGGGTCCTCCCTCCTTGGATATCTTTTCCCCATATATTTCAAAATGGCCAGTCTAGGTAGTAGTCAATCATTTCAAAAGTTTAAAAAGATTGTAGCAGCCCTTTTCGAGTTATAAGCCTACATTCATACAGTATGTTTAAACTTTATTTTATACATACAAGAAATAATCTATACATTTCTAAAATTCCCCCTCTTTTTTCAGAAAAGAAGTTAATTTTACAATTTCTCTCACCGGGATCGAGAAGATCCTGCATCAAACAGGTATGTAGGAGAAACAAAGTCCTTTTCCTCTGTTCCCACTGAAATCGGGGACGGGACGTGATTATAGTCCATGGAATCGGGGACACTACATGCATTTCAAAATCAGGGACAATCTCTGAAAATCAGGGGCATCTGGTAATCTTACACTCCCCCCTTCCCAGAGCCTGCTCTCACACCCAGGGCAGCAGCATCAAATTGATCTTAAGATGGAGCATAGGCTAGGACGTGCAAGCTCTTGTGCTATGGACCCATGCTGTGCCGCCCCCCCCCCTCTTCTTGCATATGTGGGAGAAAGGAGTGGGTGCCTAAAGGCCTATGCAGACCTTGTATGCCCTAGCCCGCGCTGAACCTTTACAATCTAGTCACTGCTGTTGTTGCTCTGATGCCAGCCTGGATTGAAACATGGCAGCAATGGCGCCTTTCAGAAGTTGGTCTACGCCTAAATCCAGGCCGGGTTTTTTCTTACAGCTCCTTACTTAGGGATTTCATGTCCCTGAGTAGGGATGTCAAGACATTTGAGAACTCTACCCCAGGCACCCTTATGGACTCTATAACTGACCTCTTACGACAGCGTGAATAACGATACGATGTAATCTGGGATGGGTTTTCCATCCCCTGCTACTTCAACATGCAGCTTGCATCACCGGTGAATGCAGGGAAGGGGGCAGCTGAGTACCTACGACTGGCCATGAGCATGCTCCGAAATGCAGCGTGTTAAACTGCAGAGGGACACCTCTTGTGGAAGGAATTAATGCTGTTAAATTACCTCCAATCACAGAAAATCACGGCATTTAACATCTCTGTTTGTCAATACAAGCTGGAACGACAGAACACCCTTTGCAGCACTTTAAAGCTGTTAGTCATAAAGAAAATGTTCAAAGTAATCACTGAAGTAATAAAACATGAACACACTGCAGACAACGGTATAGAATTTTAATTAGCGGAAGAATGCTGGATTAGGCCTCCCCTGCCCGCTTTTCAGTAAGTTGTCTGCAAATTCACATCTTATTTTAATGAATTGGAAATTTTGAACCATTTTTGTCTCCCTCATTTTCTGCTTTCTGAGGAACAATGGAAGGGAAATAATGATGTTACCAAATATGGAGCTTGCTGTAATCTTATGAAGAAACATTTCTAACACAAGCTTCTTTTTTATTCCTTAGACTCTGCAAATGTGCTGAGATACAATTATTTTAAAGGGTGTTTTTTTGCATTTCCTTTGAGTTTTTTTCAGTCAGAGCCAATGAAAGCATTTTTATCATGACCCGCACCCATCAGCTCTGCTTAGAAGGATCGAGTACCTCGCTCCAGAGGCTGAACTCCTCCAGTGTAAGGTAGTAGGGACACTTGTGGTTTATTTTCCAATACAATTGAGTCTCCAAACTAGGACCCGCTGTGATAATGCTAGCACGTGTACCTCACACTGAATGCCACACAGTTAGCAATTTCAGATGGACAGCAAATCCCTGTTCTCTATACAAACTCGTCACTCTCGGATACACCAGACGATTAAATGCAAGCACATTTGGGGGGGGGGGGAGGTAGTTATTAAGTTGCAGTAAAATTTTACATTTACTGCAGCTTAGTTTGCTCTAATCTACATAACTCAGTATCACAGGTTAGTACTCCCAGGGTAAATGAATAATGCAGCTTGCAATCAATCTCGCAATCAGCGTTATTTTGCTCCCCTGGAGAACAGGTTGCTAACACACGGTCCACTGCACCCCCCCCCCCCACCCCTTCACTTCCCACGGAGCCTGTTGGCTAAGATTATTGACTTGAGTTTTGGCAAGAAGCATGGGATTAAGACATTGATGACTGCCATGCTTGTTGCGTGACCTGGAGCAATAAGGTACTGGGTTTATAATGATTTACTTGATAAATAAATAAATAAAATAAATGAATATAACATGTTTTCAATAGCGTTCCATCATATACTCAAAGTGGTTTACATTTAAACAGCATTAACTGTACATTGAACATTGAACTTTACATTTAAGAAGGGATTATTACTTGGTGGGTTATAGAGGGATATTATTTGTGCAACAAGCTAATATTTACAGGGTGTCAGCATCTACGTACAGGGTGTAAATACTGTTAGTATTTACAGGGTATCAGAATTGACATACAGAGGTCATGTGGTATGTAGGTCATCACTAATTCAGTTAGTGAGGTGAGGAGGGTCATGGGATAGATTCTTAGGAGAATTCATTCATGTGTGGCAGACCTTCATATACAGAGAGGAAGGAGATTTATGTTTATATGGGAAGGTAAGATTGGTATGTTTAATTGTTCAGTCCATAGTACTGTACTCCTTAAAGAGCATAGTTTTTTATTGCTTTTCTGAAGTCCCAAATGTGTGTTATGGATCTTTTGTTCTCCGGTAGATTGTTTCATATTGATGGGGCGTATAGAGATATCGCTCTTGTGCATGTGGACTGTAGTGCTCTGGTCCTCCTTTTTGGGATTGATAGTAGGTTCCATTGGTTTGTCCTTCTTGTCCTATTGTTTGGCTCCTTAATGATTAGTGGTTGTAGTACTGGAGAAGATAGTTTGTTTATGATTTTGAAAGTGATTAGAATTGCCTTGTATTTTGCTCTTATCTGTACCGATAACCAGTGGAGGTGAATTAGGGTAAGTGTGATATGGGTGTGGCTTGTCGTTCCTGTGATTATTCATGCTGCAGTGTTCTGCATGAGTTGTAGGGGTTGTATTGATTTCTTTGGTAGGCCTTTTTGGTATATTATGTTCCCAGAGTCTAGTATTGGTGTTATGAAGGTTTGTTTCACTGTTCAGAAGTCTTTTTGTTCCAGCAGAGGTTTGAGTTTGTGTATTATTCTTATCTTATGGTAATGCTGTCTTGATGGTGTTCTTAATGTGTGTTTGGAAGTTAAGGTTCTGGTCAATAAGTATTTCACCTCTGTTTTTACTATCAGATCATTATTTAGAATTTTGAGGACTTTTGGTGGAGTGAAGTTGGGGTTTCTGGTGATGAATATGGCTTCAGATTTTCTGTAGTTTATTGAGAGGTTCCTTTTGTTTAGCCATCCATTAATAGCTGCAAGGCAGGTAATTAGCTGTCGGGTGTTCAGTGTTAATTGGTGCATATATCATCTGCATAAATTTTGTAGTGGATCTTGTGTTCATTGATTATATTGCAAAGTGGTTGGATGTATATGTTGAAGAGCATGGCCGACAGTGCTGAACTTTGTGTTATTCCTCGGTGTTGAGTAAACGGTTTTGAGAGTGATTTCCCGACTCTGACTTCTTGTTTCCTGTTTGAAAGATATGAGGATAACCATTTCATGATGGTGCCACAAATCCCAATTTCTGTGTCAGCATGGTGTGGTGGTCTACCATATCAAAAACTGTTGCAAAGTCAATAAATATCAGGAGGAAGCCATTTTTTAAATTGTTTATACCATTTATCATTCAAGAAGTGATGTGTAGAGAGTAGTTGCTATGATTCGGTCTGGAGCCAGATTGGTGTGGATCAAGTGGAGCGTGGATATCTAAGTGATCTTGAAGCTGCTGCTGTACTGTTTTTTCGATCATTTTAGTTATGAACAGCAGGCTGTAGGAACTGAGGTCTTTAGGGTCAAGGTTTTTACCCTTAAGTATTGGTCTTATGGAGGATTTCTTAAAGTCTGAGGGTATGTGTTCCTGTGTTAGTGTCAGTTGTGTGAAGTTCAGTAGTGTGGGCATTAGTTGTTTCCTTGCCACCCTAATCCAGTTGGTCGGGCAAGGATCTAAAGGAGAGGTGAATCTGTTGATGTTAAATATAATGTTTTCAATTTGTTCTTGTGTGTGGATGTGGAAGGATTGCCATAGAGTATTGATTTGAGCAGGCGTGTCTGTTTTGTTGATATTTTTTTTTCTTGAGTTGATTTGTTGATGAATTTTTGTTCTAAATAATCTGCTATGACTTGTGGATGCATGGTGGTGTTTTTCCATTTGTTGTTAGGTTCTTTTATGAGGATCTGCGGCAGGTGCACCTATACTTGCCGCCATGCTGGGCAGACTAGATGGACCATACTGGTCTTTATCTGCCGTCATATACTATGTTACTATGTTATTAAGGGAGCCTATTATGAGGTTTGTGTAATATTCTTTTTTGCATTTATTTATTAAATTGTGGTATGTGGTTTGCATGTCATTATATTTATCTTGGTTTTTCTGAGTTTTGCTTTGCCTCCATTTTCCTTAGTGCCCTCTTCATCTCGTTAGTTTCTTTGGAATACCATGGAGCACTATAGTTTGTGTTTTTGTTTTTATTTTCACTCTTGCTAAGGGCCTCCTCAGCTTCTTGTAATGTGTGATTCCAGTTGGATATGATATCTTCTAATTAAGTTATGTTTTGTTCAAGTTGTGGAAGAACCTGTTTGAGGAATACTTCTTCACTGAATTGCTTGTATTTTCTATTGCTTTGTGGTTCAGTTTCTCTATAATTTATTGTCATTGACATTCTCATGTGGAAGTTAATTATATAATGGTCAGACAAAGGAATTTGGGTCACATTATGGTGAGTTATGCTGTTGTGGTCCGTTAGCTGTTTGAGGAAAAAGATTAAATCTAAAGTTCTTCCTCTCTTGTGAGTCTGCGTACTTGATATTTGTGAATAGTGTAGGTCACTCATTGCATTCAGGAAGGATTTAGTTTCCTTTGTGGGTAGAGTTGAGAAGTTAAGATCTCTCAGCATGATGTGTGGCTTCTGTGTTGACGTGTTTGTACATGCTGTTTCTAAGACTGTTGAAAGTTCATTATCTTTGGTGATTGATGCACGATATATGAGGCTGACTGACAGCTGCCTATTCTTGACCGTTATAATGTTGCATCCAGCTGAGCTATATGATGAGGTTGTTTTAAATTTTAAGTGGCTTCGTGCAATGATAAGTACGCCTCCTTATTGTTTTGTATTCCTTGGGCAATTATGAACTGTGTATGGCATGGACGTGATTTGGTTAAGTAGGACATTGTCTGTTTCATATACCATGTTTCGGTGCTACACATGATGTCTATTTTTTGTTATTTATATAATCTATTATTATGTGTATTTTGTTTTTTATAGAGTGCATTAATTAATGCACATGAGAGTATGGTATGTTTCTGTGTGGTTTCATGGGGCTTCTGGCATATTATTTCTGGGCTTATCTGGATTAATCTTTGAGTCCTTTTATATCCTGGAATGTGAGAGTAGTATCTTTGGGTCCTTTTGTGTGATGCACTTTTTACTGTTATGCGATAACTAGTGGGGTTGTTTGTTGTATCTATTGCATTCATCAGTTGTTGAAGCATTCATATAGTTAGTACTGTAAGGCTGTTTGCTATAAGTGATGTGCTCATGTTGGCAGTTGTTGCGTTGTATGTTCTGAAGATGGCTAGACTTGGTTGTGGTTTATGGTTTGGAGATGTGTGCGATCATTTTCTCATTTACCTCAACAGTATTGTATTTGGGTATTCTGCTCCTTTGTGCACTCCTTTGGTCCACTTTTAAGGGCCAACACCTAAGTTGGTTGGTCCTTAGGTGTAGGCACACATGAGAAGCATCAGATTTTAAAGTTCCCACTGCTGGAGTGATGATTGGAGGGGGGGGGGGGTTGGGGGGGTGAGGAGCTTACCTCCGCTCCCTCTGATGAGTTTTAATGGCCGGTTTCTTTTTCCTCTTATCGGGGCTCAGAGCGTGCAGGTTTGGGCTGCCTGAGTGGCATGGAGTCCTCAGAAGTGTGCGAACGTCCTGCTGGATCTCTTGTGCTGGGCACGCCTGGGAGGTATTTAATTCAGTTCTGTATGAAATCCTGCTGTGGCAACTACAATCACTGCGGTAATTGCAGTGGTTCTGAACTGATTTTTCTCATACCTCGCTGGGCAGGCGCAGCAGGTATAAAGTTGGATAAACATATGTGGATGGTACGAGATGGTTCAGGGAGTGTCACAGGGCTCTTTACTGCCAACACTACTATTTAATGTGTATTTGCAACCCCTATATGAAGTTATTAAGCCTTTTAAAGTGGAGTACCACTTCTATGTGGATGACATAATGATTTATGTTCCTTTTTCCATTCAAAAGGGAGCGTACTCAAACGAATTAAAGAAGTGTTTTCAAGCTATGGCTCAATGGCTCTTAAACCATGGACTAGTGTTAATTATTTAAAGACAGAGATGTTATTTGTGATTAGGGAATCCACTTTTGTTCAAGTCTCTATCCATTTCTTCAATTTGAGTTGGTGTAGACCACACCAGTGCAGATGGTAGTGCCATCTCCTTTTTTTTATCAACGATCAAGGGTGCTTCTTCTTTTCTCCTAGGACTAGCAGGATGAGTCAGCCACACCCGGTGACATCATCTGATGGCACCAAGTACAGAAATAGCTTTCCAAAGCTCAGAAAGGTAAACCTTTCTAAGCATGTGCAGGTAGCCCTACTTCTCTGGCCCGCCCCTAGCTAGCCCAGTCTCTTTTCTTCTACCCTGCCAGCAGGACGTGAATCGCAGCTCTCCATCACCAAAAAAAAGAAAGAAAGAAATATATGTGCAGCTACTGAGAAGAAACGTGAACAAGACAAAAGAAACCATCATGAGCACTAAACCGGGCTTCAAGAAATGCCCCAAATGAGACTAGAGGATGAACTGCACAGACGCCCATGACCGATGTGTCTGATGCATGGGAGTGAGTCACTACATCGATTCCTGCCCGCACTGTGCCCGCATGTCACCCAGAGTCTGCAAATCCCATAGCCATGTGCTCTGGGAGTTCATAGAGGCCTCCTCCTCGTCTAATGGGCATCTCAGCCATGGGATCCACCAGATTGACCTGCTCTCTGCCACGGCATGGGATGTGCTGGAAAAAGCCTCCATTCCCGGCTTGGCTGGCATTGAACCTCAGCCACTGCCTTTCCTTGCCCAGCTGGCCCTCTCCAGCAGCTCCCCAACCATGCTTTCCTCTGATGAAAGAACTACAGGGCAAGATGGCGCCTCCTCCTCCTCCATTGTACAGACCACCAGAAATGAGGTCACCCACCCAGATGTGCATCATCGTGCCGATAACAGGAGCAACCCCCCAATGATGCGTGTCACCACACTAACAAAAGATATGCCTTTGCCAGTGAGGGAAGCCCTTCCGGACCAATCCGCATCAGGAGAATTGATGACTACAATGGGGCTAGCCAAAGGAAGCCTTCTCACAGTGCTGGCACAGACACCCATGCCCCGCGCAGAGAACCTGGTGCAGCAGATTGCAGGGGAGACACAGGATGCCACAAATGTTGCCGGAGCACAAGTGGCCCAAAAATAGCTCCTTAAATAGTGCCCACTTAAAGAATGACCTCTTAGAAACACTTGTTTTAAATATATATTTTTGTCGGATTGCTCACCTGGAAAAGAAACCTTTCTTCTCTCGGAGTGAGCCCTCCATTTTAATCATTTTTAAATGACCGTGGCCCGGTCTTTAACCCAACTAAACAACATAGAAAAGATGTCATCCATAAATCTCACCCAAAGTAAAACTGACGAAAACCAAGAAGAAGGGTAAACTATCTCAGACTCAAAATCAGCAAGATATAACGTGGCCACTGATGGAGATTTTTGGATGACATCTTTTTTCTGTGGAATGACACTGAAAACACCTTATTATCCTTTGCTGAGTGGTTAAATTCACAGAGAGAACATTTAAAGTTTACTTTACATCGTGATTTAGTTGAATTGGAGTTTTTGGATGTCAAAGCTTTTAGGGATGGCCCTAAACTACATTCTACGCTTTTTCGCAAGACAATACAGAAAAACACTCTGTTGGAGTTCTCAAGTTTTCACCCACCTGCTTTAAAAAGTGGTTTGCCATATGGTTAGTTCTTACGATTGCGACGTATTTGTAGTTCTCTTAGTTCAGTTGCATGTTGTTCAAAATCACTATCTCAACAACTACTCCACAGAGGATATCCATTTCATATTGTCAAACGAGCATGGAGGAGAATGGTTGATCGATCCTGCTAGTCGGGTGAGTGCTCGAAATGATGACTCTAATTTGGAATACATTGCAGGTATATTGCCATATATGTCCAATATTTTTAAAGTTTGCCGGAGTTTGAAAAAACATTGGCATCTATTGGCATTACATCCTTGTTTTCAAAAATCATTACGGATAGCTTACACGCGAGGACCCAGTGTTGGAGATTTGATTGGTAGTACGCGGGGTTTGACCAATCCTCATGTAAATCCCATGGCTACACAACTGGGTCATGCTCCGTGTTTTAATTGCGATTTTTGTGCACAAGTGATTGAGGGGCCTGAATGGTTAATTCCTCAGACGAAATTTCGTCATACATCAAAATGGTCTACTTCTTGCTTATCATCTTTTGTTGTCTATGTGCTAGTATGCCCTTGCCAAAAATTATATATTGGCCGCACTACTCGAGTAGTGAGACGTCGCTTACAAGAGCATGCTTCAAGAGTGCGAAATTTGGTGATGTCTGCACCTATTGTACAACATTGTGTTGATTTTCAACATAAATTTACTGATTTTAAATGGCGAGTTTTGGATCTTGTTCCCCTTAGTCCTAGGGGTGGTGACAGAGAGAAGAAACTTCAATTGTTGGAACAAGCTTGGATTTTTCGTTTATCAATGGTGGTACCGAATGGGTTAAATCTTGAACAAGATTGGGCCAGCCTTCTATGAGATGTCATCACTTGATTGGCTTTAGAATTTAAATGCCCTCTCTCTATCTTTAATGGTCATGACGTTGGATTGAATCATCAATGGTGGTTTTGAGAGCGTGCTGGAGCTCCGTTTAAAATTGAAAGTTTTTTGACTGAAAGTTTTCTGGACTTGCAGTACATTTAAGCATTGAAACAGGATCGGAGTGAAGTGACTAGGTCCTAAACGCAGTGCTGTGTTCGTTGATTTAACTGCAATAACCGCAGTGTCGCTGAGTTTTGACTGAAAAGCTGTCAGTTTTTTCCTGCCGGTTTGATTTGGAAGACGGCGGATTTTTTCATCTGACCAGTCAACAGTACTTTCATGCGATAAGTATTCTGCCTTACTTTTGTATTGTGATATAGCGCTGTTAAGTGTTCATATTTCACAATTATTTATTGGTGAATTTTAACCAGAGTTTGAATAAAAGGGAAGTTATGCTTCAAGAGAGGGTTTCCTCCCGTGGCAAAAACATCCGACAAAAATTAGTTTTGTGATTCGATTACTATTATCAGTTCACTCTTGATGTTTGGATGCTAGTTGAGTAAGAGTGAGGGTTTTGTTTCTTTTTAGGTTTTTATTCTTGACATTTCTTCCCCTTTGTTATTGATGCATGAGCTAAGAAGATGTCTCTTTCTGTTCTCAACATTGCTGTGATGCTTTTTCTGGGGGTGACATTCTGAACTTGTTTTCTTCCAACTGTTACTCCCTTTCTCTAGTTTAAATGCTTGTCCAGTATCATCACTTTCTGGAATCCAATGTATTGCAGGATCCGAGGCAACATGGTTTTACCAAAGGAAGATTGTGCAAAATAATCTGATTGATTTCTTTGACAGGGTGACCAGAGAACTGGGTCAAGGTTATGCAATGGACGTGATCTACTGGAATTTCTGTAAAAACTTTGATACTGTTCCTCATAGGAGACTTATAAATAAACTGAGTAGCTTGGGGGTGGGTCCCAAGGTGGTGAAAACAGATCAGAAATTGGTTGACTGGCAGATGACAGAGGGTGGTGGTAAATGGACTTCACTCAGAAGAGAGGAAAATGAATAGTGGAGTGCCTCCGGGATTGGTCTGGTGACATGTACTGTTCAGTGTCTTTGTGAGTGATATTGTCAAAGAATTAAAAGGAAATGTTTGCCTTTTTGTGGATGGCATGAAAATTTTCAACATAGTAGATACCTCGGAGGGAGTAGAAAACATTAGAAAAGATCTACCAAAATTAGAATGGTCTAATACTTGGCAGTTAGCATTTAGCATAAAGAAGTGCGGAGTGATACACGGGATACGGAAATCTAAAGGAGCAGTATGTGACGGGGGCAAGAGACTGGTACACATGGACCATGAGAGGGATCTTGGAGTGATAATGTCTCAGGATCTAAAGGTGGCGAAACAAATGTGACAAGGCAATGGCCAAAGCCAGATGGATGCTAGGCTGCATACAAAAAGTAATGACCTCACTGGGCAGACTAGATGTACCATGCTGGTCCTTATCTGCCATCATTTATTATATTACAGTACTATGAACATATCCACCCTAGTTTTAAAACAGTTGCACTGGCTTTCATTACAGCAGGGAAGATTAAGATATTGTTATTGCTGTATAAGATTGCAAATTATTCAACCTCTGAATGCTTGAATGTGTTGCTGCAAAGCTTTGTATCGGATCACCCATTTAGGTTATGAATGGAGCAGATCACGTTCTCCTCTCCTTAACAATGGGCTGACGTCAAGACAGTGCATATTCCCTCTATGCGCCCTCATTATGGAATGCACTCCTATATGAGTTGCGATTAGAATGAGGTGTAAGAGAATTCCATAAGAATCTAAGACCTATATGCTATGGGGGACTTGTGGTATGGGAATTGAATGTGTTTCTTGTATATGCTATTATTGTTTATAAATGACCAAGTGATGGTCTGTGATGTTTTATGCATTATTTGGGAAGTATGAACATGTCTTATACCTCACCTTGGACTACAGTGAATAGGCAAGTAACAAATTTATAAATAAATACATAAATACATACATACATAAATAATAATAAAGGGGGTCGCATGATAACAGAAAGACCCAGTCTAGGATCCCCCTCCCCTACCAGCAAAAAACAAAAACACCACCTCTGAACATACCCCTGCCCTCTGAAGACAAACAGCAAGCCCCCCTAAAAAGCCCAGACCCCCATTCCCTTTGGGGAGGTGCGGGTCAGGGGTCTTCGGAGGGGGCACTTTGTCTTTAGTGGGTGGAGATATGTTCGGAGAGGCTGTCTTTTATGATGGGGAGGGGGACTACTAATCAAATTCTGTTATCCCGCTGGCCCCTTTAGTACAAGGCCCATGAGCATTAGGCCTCATATGGGTGGCCTGATTCTCCCAGGTGGAAAACAACAGCGGCTTTGAGCTGGATTTACTTTTCCAGGAATAATGCAGCTTGCACAATTCAGTGCAAGCTGCGTTATTTGACTTGCATCATAAGGAGGTGTTTTGCCTGCCTTTGTATGCTTTGCATCTCATTATGAAGCAATGCACACTGCAGCAACCTAAAATGTATTATGGTAAAATAACACACAATTTTGCACTTCAACATAGGTTAAGGGGAAAATATTTTGCCTCATTCCCTTAAAGCATGTTAGCAACTATTTTATTTATTATTAGTATTTAGGTCATAATGAATTACAATCAGATACTGTAAGTATATCTCTGTCTCTAGAGGGCTTACAATCTAAATTGGCACCTGAGGCAATGGAGGGTTAAGTGACTTGCCCAGGGCCACAAGGAGTACCAGTGGGATTTGAACCCTGGTCTTGCTCTTCCCAGGCTGCTGTCCTAACCACTAAGCTACTTCTCCTCTTACAGGTTGCAGGGATTCCTAGAAGTTGCTACATTTTATTATCTTCTCCCACACAATTGCAGGCACCTCTGCCCCTCCTTTCCCCCCCCCCCCCCATTTAATAAAGTCAAAGGGACAGGAAATCATTCCTAGTCCCCAGATACACAGAGAAATCCACAAATACACAAAGGATGTTTTTCATCTACTCTCCTAAATGCCACCTCAGTCTTTGACCTTGCTCCTTCCTTCACATATACAAAGAAAGTGTTTACAGGGCACCAGCAGGACAGGGGAGAGAAAGAGAGATGACAAAGAAGACAAGCTGACCCCATACTTGAGCACTACAAATATAAATCCACCTTTCTTTATACAAGACAAATGTATAGAACTAGAAGGCACTGTCTATATAGTGAAGTCACACAACTAGCAGAACAAATAGCAAAGTAAAACAACAAAGCCTTGACAAAATATGAATATTTATTTATTTTTATTTATTTATTTGCAGTCTCTTTTATACCGCGCTATTCGACATCAGTGCGGTTTACAATGAACATAAGAGTTGCACATCTCAATTTCGTGATTTGTGCTTACAGTGAAACAGGTATAATAACTTGGGTATACATTAAACAGGAAAATTAAACTTGGGTATGCATTAAGCAGGTATAACAGGTAAAATAGGGTGTAAATAACCAGTCCCTTAACAAGAATAGGATGTAAAATAATTCTTTTGTTCTCTACCTATGACGTTTTTTTCTTTCTTTAATGCTTTCTCGTTTGCCGTCTTTTTCAGCCTTTCAAAACTGATCTTTCTCTGATATTCCTAAAACATAGATGTCTATAAACTATCTGCTGTTTATTTCAGAGCAAATTGGCATTATTATGGATTTGATATGGCACGCTTATTAGGAGGCCTCACCAAAACAATATGGTGCACATTGGCGAAGGCAGTGCAAAGATAAATGAATAATGGAAATTTTATGAGAAGACCAAATGAAATAGAAAAGGCATTTAGTTTAAAGGATGAATAGGATGTAGAAGCTTTAATGCCTCATGAGAACATACAAATTGAATCCAAAGAATGGGGTTAGAGGAAGGAAGACATAAAATATGAGAAGCTTAGAATGAGGTTGAACAAGAAAAATATGACTAGGGGAGGAGACTGCATGAGAAAGGGTGCGTCTACAGACCACATGGCAGATACAGTGGGGTTAGGCCATGAAGATTACTAATAGAATTTGGCAATGGGAGCGAAATCTGATAGGGGGCTGATGGAGGCAGTGGGGAAGGCTGGCATGAGACTAGAGAGCATATTGATATGCAAAGTTGGCCTCAGAAGACTGAATAGGCCAGTCAGAGTTTTAGAGTAGTCAGGATGCTAAAGAAATTAGACAGAATGAGAAGGCAGCAGGAGTCCCCCAAAAGACAGGATCAGACGTTCCTGATGCATACCTGGAAAATGAGAGGAACAAAGGGTCTCTACATGAGGAGAGAATGATAAGGGAGGATGAACAAGTACTGTGAAATTAATTGCAAATGGATCAAATAAAATGGGGTATAGCCTAGAGCAGTGGTTCCCAATCCAGTCCTCGGGCACCCCAAGGCCAGTCAGGTTTTCAGGATATCCACAATGAATATGCATGAGATAGATCTGCACGCACCTTCATTGTGGAGGAGTAGTCTAATGGTTAGAGCACTGACAGGAACCAAAGGACCAGGGTTTGATTCCCACTAGCACTCCTTGGGCAAACCACTCAGCCCTCCATTGCCTCAGAAAATTCCAAGTTATCAATGGCCCTGTTTAATGTACATTACCAAGTTTAAGTTACAATGTAAACAACACTTGATGGAAATGATAAAGCATTCCCTGCAGCCTGACCCTGGCCCTGGGAGGCCAGATCAGGGATTGGACTGTGGGGAATGCCCTCTGCCTCTTCCCAGCCCTGAGCCTGCCAATCTTGCTGCATTGGGGAAGTTCAAGTCCCAGCCCCAGACATGTACAGGGCCAACATTAGAATTGGCCCTGTACGTCAGGGGGCTGGTGACTGTCCACTGCCTGCCCTGACCCCACCCCTGATCTGCCTGCCCCCATCTACCTTCCCCGTACAACATGCGGGGAAGGTAATTGGGCCCAGGAAAGGGCACGGATAGTGGAGATGACCCCCATAGTGTTTAAAGTATCCATATATATTCAACTCTTTTATCCAGATAGCGGGTGGTACTGAATATATGTGGAGAGCAATGACTCGCACATTGTAAACTTTAAATAGCTTTAAAATAGATTATGTACAGATAACCATAATATGCTGTAGAGCAGGGCTCCTTTTATCGGGAATGAATGGGACCCAAGCCATTCTGGATAAAGAAATTTTACAGATAATAGGAATTATTCCTGTGGTTTAGAGAGAAACATTGGCTTTTCAATAAAAGTGTTTATTGAACACTAAACAATTAAATCAGCTGGGTCAACTTACACATAATACCAAAAAATGCAATCAAGACTATTTGTTTTAGGAATCATGTGGGGTAGAATCAGCTGTTGCATCAGAAGATGTGTTAGGAAACTCTTCAGATCTGATAACAAGATTGTCAGGCTGGTTGCTGCGGTTGGGGGTCAGTTTGTTATGGTAGACCGCTATGTACAATTACTTGATGCCTTTGGGGGTCAATATGTAAAAAAGTCAATGAATGGGTAAAGATAACCAGATTAGCTTAACTGGTTGTGCTTAAATAGATATTCACCAGTTCTTATCTGGCTAAAAGTGCCAGTGATTATCCAGCTAAATCTATCTGCATAGATCCTCTGGTAAATTTACTATAGGCATTTTGCAAATACAGTAGTCTTAAGATCAGGAATATAAGCATGTATGAAGATAATGCAAAATAAGCCAAGCCTGATTTACCATTTGGTTTCCTCTTTTTCAGAATTTCTATGAGATTCCTTCAGAATTGTTTCAAGCATAACCGAGGTATCCGGAGGCCCTGCTCGGCCTGAATCCCCAACCCATTATCGCCCACCCCCACCCCTTGACAAAGCAAGCGGACGTCAAGTGTTGGTGTTAAAGCATGGTCGCAGCTTTTATTAACAGTAAGCAAACCGGCCCAACATGGGCCAACACAGCAATTCAACCATAACAGAGAAGAGCCCCCCCCCCCCAACCCGTCATCCGGATGATGCCCCCCACCAGCCGTATAGCAAAGTGGAGCACCATCCAACCCACCCCCCCCGGCTGCCCCTTCCCGCCCGCCTCGCCATGATAGCAAAGGCCGGCTGAAGGGGCTGCCTAATTCCGGGCGGAGACCCCAACCGGGACGTCTCCCCCCAACCAGCATACCCGGGCCGCTCACAGGAAAGCGGCCTCCAGCTGAAATGATCCGCCGGGTCAACGAGCACCAGCTCGCCACCCCGCTCGCGGGTGCCACCTAACACCCGACAACCCCACCCCCCCCACCAGCTGCGACAAGATCCAACCTACCCCCCACCCCCACTGAAACAAGGGCGGGAGGGCGGGAATCCGCTCCGATCGCGAGCAAGGAGGGAAAGAGGGAATCGCCTACAGGCGTTCCCTCCTTGCTCGCGCTGACTCCGCCCCCCCCGCGACCCTGAGGCCAATCAGTGGGCTCCCGCCGAGGAGCCCGAGAGACTGTCGGGTGCGCGCCGAGCTGCGGGTCCCCCCCCCCCCCGCCACCCCCCCCCCCCGACAACGGCCTGCCTCGTGGCCGGGCCCCGGGAACCCGGTTACTGGGCTGCCGCGGGACCGGGGCCCGGCGGCTAAGCCGGCACTAACCGAGGTATCCGGAGGCCCTGCTCGGCCTGAATCCCCAACCCATTATCGCCCACCCCCACCCCTTGACAAAGCAAGCGGACGTCAAGTGTTGGTGTTAAAGCATGGTCGCAGCTTTTATTAACAGTAAGCAAACCGGCCCAACATGGGCCAACACAGCAATTCAACCATAACAGAGAAGAGCCCCCCCCCCCCCAACCCGTCATCCGGATGATGCCCCCCACCAGCCGTATAGCAAAGTGGAGCACCATCCAACCCACCCCCCCCGGCTGCCCCTTCCCGCCCGCCTCGCCATGATAGCAAAGGCCGGCTGAAGGGGCTGCCTAATTCCGGGCGGAGACCCCAACCGGGATGTCTCCCCCCAACCAGCATACCCGGGCCGCTCACAGGAAAGCGGCCTCCAGCTGAAATGATCCGCCGGGTCAACGAGCACCAGCTCGCCACCCCGCCACCGGCGCTAGGTAGAGAGCTATCCTAGCGCCGCCCCCCCAAGGGAAAGCTGCGACCAACACCACGACTCGAGCGCCTCCTGCCAGTCGTTCAGAAGAAGATCCTGCCCCACCGGGGCAAGGTGGACCCCATCGAGCCGGTACAAACCAGCGCACGCAACCTCCGCCCAAGGGTGCCGAACCTGAACCCCCCCCGTCTGCTGGACCCAGCGCCCGATCTGCCGATTAACTTTGCACAAGCCCCTTGACCAACGCCGCTGGGTCCAACAAGCAGGGCGGGGTATAATGTCCGACCACACAATGACCACCCCAGGGAGGAGCCCCCGCAATAGAGCAATGTCTCTTTGAACAGTCCCAATGAGTTGCCGGCAGGCCCAACCGGCAACATCGTTGCCTCCCAGGTGGAGCAGCAGCCCGACCGGCCGCTGGCTGGCGCCGTCCAAGTTCCGCGTGCACACAGTCCAGGAGCTGGTCCCAACGCATGCCGCGGCGGCCCATCCAACACAAACGCACTCCAGCTCCGGCGAGACCCAGGTGGACACCCAGCGGCCGCACCGCCGCACGCCGCTCCGCCCAGTAGACGAAGGAGTGCCCAATGATCCACCAATCGCCGGGCACCGCACCATCTGAAAGAAGAAAGGAATGGACCACCACCTGCAAGCAATGCTGCAAGAGGAAACAAAAGATTAGTGCCCCCCCCACCCATGGCCCACTCCCCATCGCGGGCAAACCGCCACCGCAGCAGCACCCCCGCACTACTCCGTACCGCCGCTAGCCGACGGGCGAACGTACCCGGCGTACGCACCCGATCGCCAGCGGCCAATACGCCGAATCACCAGCGGGTCCAACCCAGCAGCCGCCGCACTGGTAGCCGCTCCGATCCGGAACGAGTGCGACGTGTAACCCCGCTCATCGAGACCCAAGGCCCGCAGGGCCAGGCGAAGCACAGCCGTAAACTGAAACTGCGTCACCGGCCGACCGTCCGCATGGATAAAGAACTGGCCGAGCGCCACCGGGCGCCGTCGGGTGTATACACCCAGAGCCCTCACAGGACAGGACAACAAGGGAGAGATAGCGCTCAGCAGGACCCAGCCCCCTTTTCCGGACTGGTCCGTCTTGGAACGGGAGAGAAAAATGCGAACACGCGAAGGCTCCACCCGGACGTGTCCCGCCGCCAGCCCCCCAAAAGCCCCCCGCCGCGCCGACCGAGGAACCAACTCGGACACTCGGAAGGCGCCGAAAAAAGCAGTGGTGAACAAAGCGTGAAACAACACCACCTCAAAGCCCGAGGCGGCTACCCTCGGCAGAACCTCACACACCTGCAGCAGCAGCTCGTGGGACACCGGGCGCCGCCTATCCGGTAGCCCCGGCTGAGCGCGGGCCCAACCAGCGAGCAACCGCCCGACCAAAA
The DNA here is from genome assembly GCA_033557465.1 of Ichthyophis bannanicus. Lineage (NCBI taxonomy): Eukaryota > Metazoa > Chordata > Amphibia > Gymnophiona > Ichthyophiidae > Ichthyophis > Ichthyophis bannanicus. The sequence continues at coordinate 216,265,281 of CM066040.1, forward strand.
AGGAGACGCGTGGATTTCCCCAGCCAGCCGCCTTAGCAAAGAAGGAAAAGCCCGCCAGCGCTCCGGCAGCCGCCGACCGCGCCCATCCCGCCTCCTTTGCCCAGAGCACGAAGCGGCCAACCAGGTCATCAGGCACCACCCCCCCCACCCACCCACGCGCACACAAAAAGGCACTCACCTTAGCATACCCCTTACAGTAAGCCGTCCAGGTACTGCGAGCCACCGACGCCGCCAAGAGATCCATCAGATCTGGGTCCCAATCGTCCAGAGATGCTCCGGAACCCGCGAGGGCAGCTCGTCCGCCCCTGGAGCCAGGCGCCGGAACTGATCCCACTGAAAACGTGACAAAGCGTCAGCGATAGAGTTCTTAGCACCCGGAACGTGCCGCGCCCTCGCGGTGACATTCAGGCGCAAACAAGCCAGCACAAACACCCTCATCAAGGCAGCCACCCTGGGGCAGCGCGGGGCATGGCGATTCAAAACCTCAACAACCGCCGAGTTGTCGCACCAGAAAACGACCCGCCGATCCCGCAAACCGGTCAGGCCAGACCCAGAAGGAAACCACGATCGGGAACAGCTCCAGGAAGGTGATGTTGCGCGTCAGGCCGGAGCGCACCCAGGCTGCAGGCCAAGGCTCCGCGCACCAGGCACCGTGACAAAAGGCCCCGAACCCGAAGCTGCCCGCCGCGTCAGTAAACAACTGAAGGCCGCCATTCGACAACTCCGGCCACTGAAGCACAGAGCTCCCGTCAAAGCCAGCCAGAAACGAGTCCCAAACCCGCAAATCTTCGCGCATCCCCGAGGACACCCGAATCCGATGGTGGGGCAGCCGCGCTCCCGCCATCGCCAAGGACAGGCGCCTCGAAAAGGGGCGTCCCATGGGGAGGACACGGCAAGCGAAGTTCAGATGCCCAACCAACGACTGCATAACGCGAAGAGAAGTCTTCGCAACAGCACAGACAGAGGCCACCAGCTCGCGGAGGCGCTGCACTTTCGCCGCCGGCAAGCGGACCACCATAGCCATCGTGTCTATCTCGATACCAAGAAAGGTGAGGCAAGTGACCGGACCCACAGTCTTGTTAGCCGCCACGGGGACACCGAACGCGGCGGCCACCCGCAGGAAGGTGCTCAACAGATCGGAACAAGTCGAAGCCCGCTCTGGCCCGACAAACAGGAAGTCGTCGAGATAGTGAACGATGCTGGAGACTCCCGACTGCCGTTCCACTACCCAATGCAAGAAGGTACTAAAGGCCTCGAAATAAGCACAAGAGATCGCGCAGCCCATGGGCATACACATATCGAAGTAATACCGTGCCTCAAAATGGAAGCCGAGCAACGGGAAAGCGGAGGGGTGGACAGGCAGCAAACGGAACGCCGATTCAATGTCCACCTTGGCCAGCAGAGCCCCCGGACCGCACTGACGAACCAGGGAGACGGCGGCGTCGAAGGACGCATAGTGAACCGTGCAGAGCTCGCGAGGGATATGATCGTTGACGGAGTCGCCCGGAGGGCAGGAGAGGTTGTGTATCAGCCGGAACTTGCCCGGCTCCTTCTTCGGAACCACCCCCAACGGCGAGACCGTGAACGGGGAAAAGGGGGGGTCCAAGAAGGGCCCCGCCACCCGGCCCAGAGCACACTCCTCAGAAATCTTGCAGCGCACAAACTCGGCGTGGAGCCGCGCAGAGGCAGCGTTGCGTGAGCCGCCCAGAGCTGAGGGCCCCCGGACGGGAATGCGAAAACCCCGCGTGAAACCCCCGAGGAGCAAGCCGGCCGCCCTCCCCCGGCGGGAACGCCCGTAGTCGAGCAGCCACGGTCGCATCGCCGCCACGCGCACCGGGGTAACAGCCAGCGCGCGGGACACCTCACTTCCCCCCCGCCGGGGCCCCTGCGACCCCCTTTCTGCTGCACTTCGAGGCCGCGTGCGCCCCGCCGCACAAGGAGCACGCGTGCTTAAACTTGCAGTCCGGAAAAGGGCACGACGCTTTGTTGAAGCGCCAACAGACGTCCCCCCCGGCAGCCGCCGCCTTCTGCAGTGGCAAGGCGGGGGTGGAGGCACGAAAGGACCGGCCCCCCTGGGAAAGCGTAGACGAGCCCGCCTTAGCCCCCGTTGCGCCGGTGCCGGCACCCCGACCCCGCGACATCTGGGTCAACCACAGGTTGATGTCCTTGGTCCCCCACTGCAGGAGACTGTTCTCCTCCATCTGGTCCCGAAACTCTTCGTCGTAGTTCAACCAGGCCCACCCCTCGTGGGCCTGGGATGCAGCCAGTATGTTGTCGGCGTAGGCCAACAGTGCCCCATATTGGTTCGGGAAGTAACGCCCCCAAACACTCGCCAAGCGCAGAAAAGCGCGGGTCCAATTGAGCGTGTTGCGGGAGACCTTACGCACACGACCCGCCTTCTCATCGTCCTTGCGCTTCTTCCTGCTCTCCCCAGAGCGCTTCCGACCGTCGAGCAGACGGAAGATGTCAATGTACCGGCGACGCCGGATCCGCCGGCGCAACTTCCGCGGAACCGACTCCCACAGCTCAGCGCAGCGTACGACAGGAGTCCCGTTGGGGACCCCGCCATCCTCCGCCCCCGGAACAGAGCAGCGGGACGAAGCCGAGGAGGACGACGAGGAGGATGAGGACGAAGACGCCCGCCGGCAACGACGGGCGCGCTTGCGCTTCCCCTTCCCTTTGCCCGCCTCCCCAGAGCCGGGAGCCGAGTCGGGAACCCCACCCTCCACCCCGCCCGTATACTCACCACTCCCCGCAGAGGAGACAGCCGTAGCGCCCCCCGTGGGCGCCGCCTGGACCGGAACCACCGTGGATGCCGTAGAACCAGAAGGGCAAGCTCCCACCGGTCGGTCGGAAGCAGCCATGGCAGCGACACTCGTCGAGCTCGTCGGAACCTGCGGAGACAAAGGAGAGAAACCAGCAGCCAGGGCCCCCGGGGAACTGAGAACTGCCGGGGGCCCAACCCCCCAGGAGCGCGCCGAAGGCCCCAAGCCCCCGGCCTCCCACGCCGCCGCACCCCCGGCCCCCCCATGCCCCCCCCCAAACCACCCCCCCCAACCACCCCCCCAGGGCCCCAGACCCCCCCACGGGACCGCGCCGTACGCCCAAGGGGCCGGGGGACCGAGAAACCCGGGAGGAGCAGTAGAGACCGAGGAGGGAGGCGAAATCCACCCGCTCACCATTCCGGGAGGCGGATCGGGCCCCAGGGCACGCGAGGAGACCGGCCCGGGGGAGACCGAGGAGCCCTGCTCGAGCATCCCCGCAAGCAGCTCCCGATCACCATCCCCGCCGGAGATTCCCGCCGGAGGAGCCGGCTCGCCCGCAGCGGCGCCCTCAGCCGCCGGAGCAGGCAGGGTGCGCCCCCCAGAGGCCCCACCCCCCCGGACCCCCCCAGGCCCACTGCGCCCCTGCCGGGCAGTAGCCCGGGTACGGACAGCCGCAGCAGCAGGGAGGGCCCCCCCACCGCGGCCCGCAGGAGCGGGCCCACGTCGGACCATACCACGCCCCCGCGTGCCCCCCCGCGGCCCCTTAGCGGCCTGTTTAGCCATGGGCTCTCCCGTGGCCCAAGGGCTGGCGGCCTTAGGGTTGGCTGGGCCCGAGCAAGGAAGGGCCTCCCTGTTTCTTGTGGTTATTGTTGTTTATTCTTTATTTATTTCTATTTATCGTTGTTGTTTTTTTTTTTTTGTTGTTTTTGTAATTAGACCCGGACCCCTGTCTCTTCCCCTATAGGGGGGCCACACGCTCACCCCCTAACACGGCCCGCTGCACCCCGAGTGCCGGAAAGCGGCAGCAGGCTAGGCCGCAGGCACACGAGGCAGGCACAGACCTGCCCTCACCCACGTGCGCCGGGGAGGCGCGCCCGACGCCAAGCAGCCGATCGGGACAGCCAGGCGATGCCAGCGCCGCGCGCTTGACGGCGGCGCTGAAGGGACCCCACACCCCGGCTCACCCCACGAAGGGCCCCGCGGGAGGACCAACCTGAGCCGGTAAGCCGAAATCCGCTCCGATCGCGAGCAAGGAGGGAAAGAGGGAATCGCCTACAGGCGTTCCCTCCTTGCTCGCGCTGACTCCGCCCCCCCCCCGCGACCCTGAGGCCAATCAGTGGGCTCCCGCCGAGGAGCCCGAGAGACTGTCGGGTGCGCGCCTAGCTGCGCGTCACCCCCCCCCCCCCCGCCCGGGGCCCCCCCCCCCGCGCGCCCCCCCCCCCCCCCCCCCCCCCCCCCCCGACAACGGCCTGCCTCGTGGCCGGGCCCCGGGAACCCGGTTACTGGGCTGCCGCGGGACCGGGGCCCGGCGGCTAAGCCGGCACGTATCCTAGATGCTTATATTTAATTCCAGGAGAATCCAAGAAACTTTTATAAATGGTTGGAAACCCTACATGCTAATTTGAATATTAAAATGAGCCATGTGAAAATCTATTCTTTTAAGGAGAGACAATTTTTCATATAGCTTTTCCAATACTGTGGGACTTTCCAAAAATGGCCATTGCCAGTTTCTACATGCTGTTTTGAATGTATCACAAAAAAAGGAGATCTGATCAGAGAAGTAAAGAGAGATGCAATATAAATGTTGGAATGTTTGTTATGAAGGGCAAAATCCTCCAAAAAACAAACTACTCCTTTTTAATCTATAGAATATAACGCCCAAAAGCCACCAAGCTAAGTAATAAGTATTACTTTTTCAAAAATATTTAGCTGACAATTGAAGCTTGGGTTGTAGTAATCCTGGAAATCAAATGAATGATGGAATGCCAAGCCGATACAGATGAAGACGTAGGTCAATAATCGGCAAGTGAATCAACTACACAATACTGTGTTTCGGGTCAAACATGGACCCTGCATCAAGCTTCCCATTAATACCCAGGACAATCCAAACCAGTCTTCAAAAGAAAATATGTACTTGTACAAAGTTCGCTTAAAAGACCGCTCAACTGTGCAGTTGCTGAATGGTGCAAAGTTTGCTTGAAAAAATGCTCAACTCTATGCAGTTGCTGAATATACCTCCTGCTCTTGTAAAATGTCTGTTGTGAGATAGCTAAGTGGAAAAAGAAAGTTGAACCTTCCTCATCAAACATGCATTTCCCCGAGTTAAGTCAATAGATTGATTTGTTACTCAAGCAGCTTCCTTCTTGTTGCAGTGCTTGGAGAAGGTAGTCTTATCATGCCAGACTGAAAAACATTAAGCCAAGGAGAGCAGTTTCCTTATCCAACACCTAGAGGTGTGACTAACTCTGACATTTCCTCCACAATGGGCCTGGCAGAAGAAACACAGGCTGGTGAAATGTCCAATGGGAGGCTTTACTAGCAACATAACTTAAATGTTAATAGTGAACAATGTACGACATCCCAAGAAGTAGTACAGAAGCAAGATGGCAGCCCCAAAGGAGATGGCCCTGCAGTATGCCATCAGGAGACATTTTTCCCTCTTCCATAGGCAGGGGCGGCCCAAGGGAGGCACGGGGTCATGTTCTGAGACTTATTGCGGGGCCTCATTTGCATAAATATTAGCATAATGTTAACACGCCTTTTATTGAATGTCTGGCTAAAGAAAGATACCATATTTCTACATTACTATACTCCAGTGCCAACCACCAGGCACATTAGAAAGTACTATAAATACTGCCCATTTAGAACCGATAGCAAACCCACCGTATCATAACAGCACTACCAGACTCACAAAGTACCAAACCCTGCCTATCAAAAGGCAACACTGCAAATATTAAACCAACACATCTCAGAGAATACCAATACTGTACATCTCCTACTGGGGAAAGAGAACAAGTGGCACTGTCAAATAGAAACTACATAAACAGAACACCTCAGCTCAGTTACACATGCAGAACACAGACCGTCACCAAACAAAGAACAAGGGATCACAATTTAGAAATCTGAAGACAATAATTAAATTGGGAACCCCTAAAGCCAAATTTGGAATGTACAACAACACTGGAGAAATAAAACTATAAATTAATTTCCTCTTGTACTAAACAAAAACGCAAAGACGTTAGTGATACACATTTTCCAGAGCTGATATATTCCAGTTAATAAATCAAAATAAAAAAGTATTTTGCTACCTTTTGTTGTTTCGGCATTTTATTTTTCAATTGCAATTGCTCCAGTCACTTTCTTCTGGTTTCTTCGTGTCTTCTGATAACTCTCAATTGTCTGTTGTCCATTTGTCCTTTCTTCTCTCTTCTAGATTTTTTACATTCTCTCTTCTACATCTGTTTTAACATACTGATCTTTCCCCCTTTGCTCTTTCTCCCATTTCTTTCTTTATTTCTTTATCATCCACTCAAATTTCACCCTTCCATCCTCATTCCCCACTTATTCTGCCAATACCCGGCCACTCGTAGATTTTTCTTCCCTCCCACCCAAAATATCTTTCCCCCCTACATCCTCATTCCCCCAGCTCCATCCCTTTCTAGTCCTCCCCCAACATCAGCTCCCTTCTAGTTCCAGCCCCACCCAGCACCCACTTCCTTCTAGTTCCATTCTCCCACCCCCCTGCATCATCCCATTTACAGTCCTAGCTCCCCCAATAAGCTCATTTCCAGTCCTAGCCCCCCCAATCAGCTCATTTGAAATCCTATTCCAGCCCCCATCAGCCCATTTCCAGTCCAAGCTCCCCCATCAGACCATTTGTAATCCTAGTCCCCCCATCATCCATTTCCAATACTAGCCCCCCCATCAGCCATTTCCAATCCTATTCCAGCCCCACATCAGCCCATTTCCAGTCCAAGCTCCCCCACACTCAGCCTATTTTCAATCCTAACCCCCCATCAGCTCATTTCCAATCCTAGCCCCCCAGTCAGCTCATTTCCAGTCCTAGCCTCCCTGAATCAGCTAATTTTCAGTCCTATTCCAGCCCCCCCCAATCAGCTCATTTCAAATCCTATTCCTCCTATTCCAGCCCCATCAACCCATTTCCAGTCCAAGCTTCCCCATCAGCCCATTTGCAATCCTAGTCCCCCCATCAGCCATTTCCAATACTAGCCCCCATTAGTCATTTCCAATTCTATTCCAGCCCCACATCAGCCCATTTCCAGTCCAAGCTCCCCCCATCAGCCCATTTGCAATTCTAGCCCCCCCATCAGCCATTTCCAATACTAGACCCCCCAACAGCCATTTCCATTCCTATTCCAGCCCCACATCAGCCCATTTCCAGTCCAAGCTTCCCCACACTCAGTCCATTTCCAATCCTACCCCCTCAAAATCCATTTCCAGTCCTAGCCCTCCCCATCAGTTCATTTGCAGTCCTAGTGCCCCCAATCAGTGCATTTCCAGTCCTAGCCCCCCCAAACTCAGCCCATTTCAAGTCCTAGCCCTGCCACTCAACCCATTTCCAATCTTAGCCCCCCCCCACTCAGCCCATTTCAAATCTTAGGCCCCCTCCATTCAACCCATTTCCAATCCTAGCCCCTCCTCCCACTCAGCCCATTTCCAATCTTAGCCCCCCCGCCCCGACTCATCCCATTTCTAATTTAATCTCCCTAGCCCTCCCTGAAGAGCTCCGCGGCAGGTTATAGAGGCCCCGGCTCACCTCCCTACAGCATCTCGCGGCTCCTGGCAGGCTCAGCAGCAGCTCCCTACAGCTGCTGAAGTGAAGGGTGTTGTTTTCCTTCACTTCGGCAGCTGTGTTGTAATGTAGATCACTGGTGCGCTGGGTGCTGGGACACAGGAAATGTCCTTTGACCTCCAGCATGCCAGCTATCTACATTACAACGCAGCTGCCAAAGTGAAGGAAAACAACGCTCTTCACTTTGGCAGCTGTAGGGAGCTGCTGCTGAGCCTGCTGGGAGCCGCGAGCCGTGAGCCACTACAGGGAGGGGAGCCGAGAGCCGAACATGTGCAGGATGTTGTTGGCGCGGGAGCCACTGAAGTGCGGGGCCCTGTGCAAACAACATTCTTGCACAATGGACATGCCGGCCCTGACCTTTAGTGGAACTGACTGTTTCTGCATCTGTGGCTGATGTTTTTTCCCTAAGAATTTTAACAAGTTTCCTTACTGCTCTTGCAAGAGCTTGGTCCAGTGCTTTGGATAAACCCAAGGTTCTGATACTAAACTTTACGGGGGCTCTTTTGGAAGTCCTATTCATGCTCTGGATGTCTGAAAATGGGCACAGAGATATCCATAGCACAGAGATGTCTCCAAAGCCATTTCAGAAGTCAGCTCTGTGGATGTCCCCAGCGCGAGGATGTCCAGTTCTGCAAGGGGGTATAGCGGAGGTATGGCCAGGACATTCCTAAGAATCCACCTGATCTCAGAAACATCCTGGATGTCTGGAGTTGCATCTAAGTTTAGACCAGCTTCAGGCACAAACAGGCATCTGAAAAGTGCTTGTTTTGGCTAAAGGAAACATCCAAAGGGCATGGAGAAGAAAGGACTGCATCATTCCTAGTACTCAACACAATCTAATTTATAGCAGCAGTAGGATTTGAGCCCTGATTGTGTTGTTTCTAGCCCACTACTCTAACCATTAGGCTATTCCTAGACCTCCAGGTTTCAAATGCTATTCTGGGGACTTCTATGCGCTGTAGATACCTCGCAGACATCCATATCGGGCACATCCACATTTGTGAAATCATGTCTGCACCTGGATGTGCATGCTTTTTTTCAGACATTCTGGATTAGACATCCTTTCTAAAATTCCCCTCCATATGATGAAGTAACGTCACTTTACAAGCATCTGTTAAACATGTGGAGGAGGTTGAAATCATGCTTTCTTTCTTTATGGAGGGAGAGGAGGAGGGGGATGGGGATGGATAATCACTTGTTCCTGTGAAGAGTCCACTTCTTGGTAAGTACCCTACTTTTGTGACTAGCCATTAGATGTAGCTTTTCTTGAGGCAAGTAGCGGCCTCAGTCTTTTCCTTCATCCCCTCCTTCAAATATACAAAGAAAGTGTTTACAGAGCACCAGAAATACAGAGGAGGGGAGGGGGAGAGGCCAGAGGAGGGGAGGGGGAGAGGCCAGAGGAGACATGCTGACTCCGTATTTGAGCACTAGAAAAATAAATCCATCTTTTTTAGACAAGGCAAATATATTTGCAAGCATTAGATTCTCAGATAACAAAAAGTTAATTTTATAACCAGGCACCTAGTTTTAGGCACACAGAACGCGCGTACCTAAATCCTATTTTATAAAAAAAAGCAAGTGCTTACTTTTCTTTATAAAATAGGAGAGTGTCGGAGGAAGTGACGTCACCAGTGTAGATGGCAGCCTGAGTTCTGAGCTCCGTGATACCCCCTGCTTATTGTGGCAACGTTGCAACCCCTCGGGGGATATTGGCTCCACTACCGACAGAATCCAGGGGCGGAAGGTGTGGAGGACCGACCAGGCAGGATGACGACCCGTAAGAAGGCGGCTGACTTAAAGGAATTCGCCTATAGTGGCGGGCACGCTGGAGAGCGGGCAGCCAAGATGGCGGCGGGTGAGCGGACGCCTCGGGCGACTGTAGAGACTCTGGTACCGTGTGCTCTGGAAGTGGAAACGGGCACGACGGTGGTGAATGGTGTGTCCAAAGTGGAGCTGAAAGCCTGGTTTGGGGAGCTAAAATCTGAATTAGCTGCAGTGAAAGTTGAGGTGGGTGAAGTCTGCAGTGAATTGCGCGAAGAAGTGAGCGAGTTGAGCAGGCGCACGGAGGTCCAGGAACAGCAACTGGCTAAGGTGCAAGACGCACAGGGGAAAATAACGCACACTGTGACAATGTGGGAACATTGGAAGGAGCAACTTCAGTATAAACTGGAGGACCTTGAAAATCGCAGTAGGCGCAACAATTTGCGGATTCGGGGAGTGCCAGAGGAACCGGAATTTGAAGATAGCCGGAGAGTAGTTGAGGCTATATGCAAGGCTATACTGCTGGCAGGAGATGACACTGTCGAGGAGGCTAGTGTGATGCTGGATAGGGCACATAGGGCGCTAGGGCCCCGCCGGCCTAATAGGCCACGTGACATTGTTATTTGCCTCCGGGATTTTGTGGTTAAAGAAAAGATTGCTGCATTGATGCGCAGAACCCGAGAGTTTGTGTGGCAAGGCTATAAGGTGGCGATCTATGCGGACCTGGCAGCTGGTACCCTGCAGCGCCGGCGAGAGATGCAGACAGTAACAACAGTGCTACGGCAGGAAAATGTGCGGTATCGCTGGCTTTATCCGTTTGGACTGTGTTTCATGGTGGGGATGCGCAGCTGGAGGGTGAAGAATTGTGAGGAAGCGCGGAAGGCCTTGCGAGAGGCGGGACTACAGGCTCCGCAACGGAGGCCGCGTGAGCAGCAAGATCAGCACAAGGAACGAGATGGAGCGGAAGAAGCCGCGGCGGATCTCCCCAGTCTTGTGCAACTCTTACATGAGGAGGAAGCTAGCCGGGGCTGACTGGCTATGCCATGAGGCACTTGTGACATTTCAGGGGGTGGTGTAATGCTTGTTTGGACTTTTGATATGCCTCGTAAATATGATATGCGGGTCGGGGGAGGGGGGTGTGGGGTGGAGGGAGGGAGAGTTGCGGTTAGGGGACGTTGGCAAGTTTTGATATTGATGTATTCTGGTTCGGGGCATGGGGTTCTACGGGGAGGGAAAGCGGGCATCTGACAACTGGAGAAAGGGAAAGGGGGTGAGATGGAGGGACAGGGGGGAGGGATAGGGGGGGAAAGGAGATGGGCAGCGGTGTCTATGGGGGATGGTGGATGGGGCTGGAGGGGGGGAGGTATGGGGACGAAGTGGGGTATCGGGGGGGGGGGCTTCCCGGGGGGAGAGGGAAGGCAGAGGCGGGGGGATCGGAGGGAGCTTGGGTAGCTCTGCACTGGTGGGCACTACTCTACAGGAGGCCTCCAGAGAAGGGAGGATGGGGATGGGGGGAGGGAGGGTGGGGGGCGGGGATGGGGAGTCTGTAGGAGGGGTGGAGGGGAGGGGGGGTGGGGGGAAGGGGGGGGGAGGGGGAGGGGGAGGGAGACGGAGAATGGAGAAGGGACAGGGGGAGGTGGGGGAGCAAACCCTGCAGATGGTAACAATTAATGCTAAGGGGTTAAGAACCTGGCGCAAGCGTAGACTGGTGGAGAAGGAGGGGGTACGGAATCGGGCAGACTTTATCTGTGTTCAAGAAATGCACCTGAAGGTAGGACAGGAGAGGTTACTTGCGACACGAAAATATCCGAAGGTGGTGTTGGCGGGGCAGAGGGCGGACCCGCGGAAGGGGGGGGGTAGCGATTATGGTGGGGGCTGCGATGTGCGATAAAGTGGTGGGAGAACATAGGGATAAGAAGGGGAGATACGTGGGAGTTAAGGTTCAATTGGGGGGGGATTTGGTTTGGATTTTTAGTGTGTACGGGCCGAATGAGGGGCAGGGGGAGTTTTTGTAGCTATGCGGGCTGATTTGGAAAAGTTGGAGGCTATACCGATTATTGTAGGGGGTGATTTTAATTTAACTCTTAACCCTCGCCTTGACAATGGTCAGGGGATAGGGGCGGCGCGACGTAGAGAGCGACTGCACATGTTGGCAATGAAAGCAGGCCTGGGGCTGGTGGATGCGTGGCGCTGTAGGAACCCGGGAAGGAAACAATACACTTACTACTCAGCGGCACATGGGAGTTATAGCCGTATTGATATGATCTGGGTGGACTGTGGCTGGATGAGTAAGGTGGTGGAGGTGGAACAGGGTTCTATAACATGGTCTGACCACGCACCAGTGAGCATTCGGTTTAACTTGGGCTATAGGGACATGGGTGTGAAGTTCTGGAGGTTGAACGATTCCATCCTAGATGACCCCGCAGTGGTAGAGTGGACAGTAGGGGTTATTACAGAATATAAGGATTTCAATATGAATGGGGAGGTAGGGCTTGGTATGGTTTGGGACGGTTTGAAGGCGGTGGTGCGTGGCCACCTATTGGGCGAAGCCTCGAGGAAATGTAGGGCGCGGGGAGCGGATGAGCAGAGACTACTGGGGGAGATAAGGGGCTTGGAGGAGAGCCATCAGTGCGATTTGCATGAGGGTACACTCAGTGAGCTGCAGCGCCTGCGCGGCCAGCTTAGCCAGATAAGGGCAAGCAAGATGGCTCATGAATTAAATATACTTAAGCAGGCTATGTTTGAGGGGGGGAATAAGGCGGGCCGACGGTTGGCCCGACGCTTGAGAGCAAGGGTAGCCCAGGCCAATATTGGTAGTATACGCAACGGGGAAGGGCTGCTATTGACGGGGAACAATGAGATTCGTAAAACGTTTCAGGAATATTATCAAAAGCTATATAGCAGGGAAGTTCCCGCGGGTTGTGAAAATAGTCGGCAATATTTAGCGGGCTGTGAGTTGCCCCGGTTGGATTTGGGGGTGCAGGGCCGATTGGACCGCTTGATTGATGGTGAGGAGGTGGCGGCGGCTATCAAAAATTTGAAATTGGGCAAGGCCCCTGGTTTAGATGGTTTGACAGGAAAATTTTATAAAGTCTTTCGGGCGGGGCTCCAGCCGCTGTTAGTGGAGGTATTTAACGGGATACTTCAGACAGGAGCGGTGCCTGATACTATGACGGAGGCGGGCATTACTGTTCTTCTTAAGCCAGGCAAGGACCCCATGGTCTGCGGTTCCTATCGGCCTATTTCTCTTTTAAATGTGGATGCCAAGTTATTGGCAAAGATACTGGCCACGCGTTTGCAGAAGGTCCTACCATCCTTAGTGCATGCGGACCAGACCGGTTTTATAGCAGGTCAGCAGGGGGGGGGATAATATTCGCAGACTTTGTAATCTGACATGGGAGGTACAACGAACGGGGCAGAAAGCTGTGTTCATTTCTATTGACGCTGAGAAGGCGTTTGATAGGGTGGAATGGGAGTTCTTGTTGATGGTCTTGGAAACAGTTGGGTTGGGGGTAAATTTTATTAAGTGGGTTCGAGCGTTCTATACGGCTCCGCGGGCTCGTGTGCGAGTGAATGGGAGTTATTCGGAGGCTTTCCACTTGGGGAGGGGAACAAGGCAGGGGTGCCCGTTGTCACCCCTATTATTTGCTCTGGCTATTGAACCGTTGGCGGATCGGGTGCGTAGGGCGGAGGATGTTAAAGGTGTGGTAATGAATAATTGGGAGTCGAAAATAGCGTTATTTGCAGATGATGTTATTTACACCCTCAGGGACCCCCTTATTTCGATGCCGCTTCTTATGCAGGAAATTGACCAGTACAGTAGGGTGTCTGGGTACAAAATTAATGTTAGCAAGACTGAGATTTTGGGTTTTAATTTAGGGGAGCGGTTGGAGACTAGTCTTCGCAGTAGTTTTCCGTTTCGGTGGGTGGGGGGGGAATACCGATATTTAGGCATTCAAATGGGCAAGGATTGGCGGCAGCTCTGGGAGCGGAATTTTGGCATACTTTTGCGAGCAATTCAGGCTGACATGGATCGCTGGCGGCGTGTGTATTTAACTTGGCTGGGGCGTATTGCGGTTCTTAAAATGAATGTCTTGCCTCGGTGGCTGTTTCTGTTTAGCTCTATTCCCGGTAGGGCGCCGCCTGGTTATCTGCGAAGGGCGCAGCGCCAGATCTATGAGTTTGTATGGGCAGGGGGGAAGTCCCGGGTATCCAAGAGTACTATGTACCGGGAGCAGAGTGAGGGGGGTCTGGGAGTGCCGTGGTTGGAAAAGTATTATCTAGCGGCGCAGCTGAAGGCTGTGGTAAGCTGGCATGGGGGGGAGGAGACACCAATTTGGGTAGAATTGGAACAGCTGCGTGGGCCAAATTCGACCCTGCAGATGTGGCTGTGGGACCCGGGGGGGGAGACGGGAGGGGGGAGGGGGGGAATCCCTTCCGCGATTCCACGCAGTTGGTGTGGGGGAGGATGAAGAGCCTACTGTTGCGGGGGAAGCGTTACACAAGGAATACCTTCATGCGAGGGATGCAGGATTTCAGTCCAGGGCTGGAGGGGGGGGAGTGTTTAAAGAATGGGGGGACCATGGGCTACATACTTTGGGGCAGTTGGTGACGGAAGGTGGGGAGGAGCGGTCATTTGGTGCACTGCAGGAGCTGTATGGGGTGCGGGGATGGCACTATTTTGCGTATCTGCAGATTGTGTCATATATTAGGCGGAAAGGAGTGTTGCCTGACCTACGGCAGGTAGCTACTCCCCTGGAAGTGGCTCTGCGAAGGGGGGGAGGGAGGAGAGGGCTTATTACTCTTTTGTACGGGAAATTACGGACGCAGGGGGGGCAGGGGGTCGATGGGGAGGAGTAAAGGGGAATTGGCATGGGAAAAACAGTTGGGTGGAGACTGGGGGGAGGAGCGCTGGGACCATATCTACCGTTGGTCTAGGCGCCTGGCCCCGAGCCCCACCTATCTAGAAAATAGTTTAAAAGTCCGACACCAAATGTATTGGACTCCGGGGAAGTTAACAGTTTTTCGTACACAGGAAAGTGGGGATTGTTGGCGGGGTTGTGGGAGTTGGGGGGATTTATTTCATATAGTTTGGGGGTGTGAGAAGGTGCAATTGATGTGGAGGGGCTTGGGGGCCTGGCTCCAGTCCCTGTTGGGCAGGGAGGTATTTCTCACGGCATCAATAGTCTTATTAAATGAAATGCCGGAGATGGGGGAGCGAGAGATCCTGATGTTGGTGGGCAGCTGTATAGGAGCGGGGAGAGGGGCAGTTATGGCCAGATGGCGCAGTGAGCTTGCCCCGACCTTGGGTATGGTTTTGCAACGTATTGATCATTTGTGGACTATGAGTGCCATAACAGCACATCAGCGACACACGGTAAAGGCCTTTAGGGCCATGTGGGGAAAATATGAGGGGTGGAGGGAGAGAGGGGGGGAAGGGGGGGTTTTGATATCAGAACCAGGGGGCTTCGGACCTTAGGTAGGGGGTGGGGGGTCTGGGGGAAAGTGGGTAGTGATGTTGATGTTTGGTATTGATATAAAAGTTTTGTTATATTGGCTGATGCTGTTTACATTAATGTACAATTTTATACCGATTCTGAAAATAAACAAATTTAAAAAAAAAAATAGGAGAGTGTCCAAAAACGCACATTAAATCTAGGCATGAGCACATACGCCAGTCCTAGAGCTGGAATAAATGCCCATGCCTAGATTTCTAAAGAATGTGCATGTTATAATATTTTAGTTTATTTATTTAAGCAGATTTGATTTACCGCCATTCGGTCTACATACAGCCAGCATAGCGATTTACAATAATAAAAAAAACATCCACAACAAAGTAACCACAAGACTGACACAAAAGGTTGGGAAAATGAATAGCACAATAGCATTCCTTACACAATGTCCAAACCAGAGGCACACAAGGAAAGGAACCAAAAAGAAAAGAAAGGAAAGGGGCCCCGCTGATTACGTTACTGTGCAGAATAGCCTAAATCTGACCAAATGCCTCCCCAAGAAGCCAGTACTAGAAATCAACCTTAAATTTCTTCAAGGAAGGTCAAGAGGCAAGGACTTCCAAAGAGAAAGAGCTGCAAAACCAAGTGCAGTACGGAGTGTTAACTCACGGCGA
The DNA here is from genome assembly GCA_033557465.1 of Ichthyophis bannanicus. Taxonomy (NCBI): domain Eukaryota; kingdom Metazoa; phylum Chordata; class Amphibia; order Gymnophiona; family Ichthyophiidae; genus Ichthyophis; species Ichthyophis bannanicus. Next base: position 216,280,747 of record CM066040.1, read on the forward strand.
AATTGGGATGGCGGTGGAATTGTGAGTAAGACAGACAGAGAAGACTGTCCTGGACTGCAAGGAATATTTAAGGCAGACAAATAGGTTGAAGAACAAGTATAGTACAATCTATAAGTCAGAAAATGAATTTTATACCTAATCCTAAAAAGGATTGGTAACTAAAGCAAGTCCTTCAAGAATGGAGAAACACGGTCCCAGTGTTTTGCCCTACACAGAATCCTAATATATATATATATATATATTGTGGCGGTCGCGCCCCTACCAGGCGGTCGCCTAGTAGGGATGGGAAGCCATCTTGATTTCCTCTTTACCAAGGATTGTAGTTGTGTATAGAGATAAATGAACCAAGTGGTTGTTTCAAAGCACACAGGAATTTTATTAGCTTCCGTGGCAAGCGGGTAACAAATCTTTAAAGCAGTTGTACACTCAAGTCAAAGAAAATAAAGGATAATCTTCTCCCATTAAAGCACAGCTTACAACCAGTGTTGTAGTAGAATTATTTACACAGGCTTTCTTTTCTTTTCCCTTTATGATGCTTCTCAATTCCTTAATCATAAAGCACATGTATTTACAATTCCTAACTTCTCACTGCTTTCAGGCTTTCATTACTTAGCCACAACGCACATATCACAGTCCATCACAGAACAAGCTGAAGTCAGGTCACTTTCTTTACTTTCTACCTCCATGCTTTCTGCTGAGATGTATCTTGGCAAAGTTTGAAAATGCTCGGGCACTTTATGCTTAATGTCCTTTAACAGGCTAAACAGCCTATTCCACTGAATGGCCCCTTCTCCTCTAGGTAGGACTTCAACGGGCTTCTCCTGTTCAGTTTCTCCTGAAAACCCCTTCTTCCTGATCCGGGTTTTCCCAGGCCTAAACCTCTCTTCAGAGTCAGAGCAAGAAACACAGGGTTTTGGCTTTACTGCTTTCTTTCTCCTACCTTGGAGTCTTGTTGCAGCACCTTCCTGGCTGAGGCTTCTGTGGCTTGTGACTTTCTCTGCCTCTGAGCTAGACAGGGAATCAGGGTAAGATCTCCACTTCCCTTCCTGGGGCTTCTGCTGCCTGCAGACAGACCCTTCATCAGAGGAGTCTAAGCACTCTTGCCTTAGCCTTCTCAAAGCCAACCTTTTCTCTCTCTCCCTCTTGCCAGTCTGTTTGGTCCTCTGCCTGGAACCTTCTCTGTAGCTTCCTTGGCTGCAGTGCTGGCTGCTCTTGTCTCTGCTGCTGCTCTCTTTGTGGCTGCTTCTCTCTTGGCTGCCTTTCTCTTGGCTGCCTCTCCCTTGGCTGCCTCTCCTTTGACTGCTTCTCCCAACGTTGTTTGTTTTTCTCAAACTTAAACGTTGAGCAGGGCACCTCCCTCTCTGACTCCACCCACTTGTACCTCCTTCTCTTACCTGGGGTTGTCATGGAGTCTGGGAGTGGCTTAAACCTAGCTCTACCCTCTTGGTTTCTCTCAGGGATTTTGCTGTGGTGTATGTGTTCTAGTGCACCCATCCCCCGAAAAGAAGAAAAAGTTCTTCTTTCTCTTTTATTTCCATGCTGAGCTGCACTCTCCTTACCACAATATATATATATATATCCCTCATTTGGCTATCCAGAGGGTCGCCATGAGTCGACTCCGACTCGACGACACTTAACAACAACAACATTTGGTTTGCAGCTTATTGTGCTGTGAGGGCTTGTGTACATCAGTGATGCTGAGGGCTAAGCTAGCTAAGCTATTGGTAGCTTAACCCTGCCAGTACAGGACTCAGCTGAGTTGCCAGACCAAGACAAACCACCCTTCTGGGCAGTAGCAGAATGGGATGGTGTTGGCGGTGGAGCATCACTTTTCTATGAAAACAGCAACACTAGAATTACCTGTGCAGAACAAAGGCCTGGCAATCTACTTTGGTATCTTGCCATGAAAACCCAATGAATAGTCAAAACAAAACAAACTGCACTATAGTTTTGGAAGATGAGACCCCTAGGTCGGAAGGCATTCAACTGGCTACTGGGGAGGAGCTGAAGACATTTCAGAGTAAAGCCAGCATTTATGATGTAGTTGGATCAAAGCCCTCGGAATGTTTGACTGCTGATGTAGCAGCGCATGAAATGAGAGTCAGAAGCTACAAAGATGTCTTACATATTGGGACATGGAATGTACGAAGCATGAACCAAGGGAAGTTGGAGATGATCAAGAATGAAATGGAGCGTGTACAACTTGATCTGTTGGGTATCAGCAAACTGAAATGGACTGGCATTGGGCACTTTGCATCTGATGATCACAGGTTTACTATGCTGGAAATGAAAGACAAAGAAGAAATGGCGTTGCATTTATAATTAAGAAGAAACTTGCAAGAACTATAATAAAATACAATGCAATCAGTGAATGCTTAATTTCTACTTAATTTTTTCTACGAGGAATGCCCATCAACACAATTACAATTAAAGTATATGCCCCAACAACAGCTGCAGAAGAGGATGAAATTGATGAGTTCTATGAGCAAGTACAAGCTGAAATTGACAGAACATGCAAACAGGATATCCTGATAGTCATGAGTGACTGGAACACAAAAGTAGGCAACAAAGAAAAATGCAAAGTGATTGGAAAATATGGACTTGGCAACAGAAATGAAGCTGGAGATAGACTGAGAGAATTCTGCAAGACCAACAATCTATTCATCTCAAACACCTTCTTCCAGCAACACAAGCGGCGACTGTACACATGGACTTCACCCAATAGTCTGTACAAAAATCAAATTGATTACATTAACAGACAAACACTGGAGCTGACTGTGGTACAGATCACCAACTACTATTATGCAAACTCAAGCTAAAGTTGAGAAAGAGCAAGCCACTCATGAATGTAACAAAATATGACCTTGAGATTATACCGCCGGAATTTAAAGACTGACTGCAAAATCGATTTGCTGCTTTAGATACAAATGACAGAGCTCCAGAAGAGTTTGGGATGACATCAAGAAGGTTGTACTAGAAGAAAGTGAGAAGTCTGTATAAAAGGCGAAAAAGCAAAAATGGCTAAAATGGATGACTGAAGAAACTCTGAAAATTGCCCAGAAATACAGAGAAGCTAAAGCCAGAGGGGAGAGAGAGGCAATCACAGAACTCAGAGATTTCCAACGTGCAGCAAGACAAGCAGAAGTACTACAATGATGCATGCAAGGAAATAGAAGCAGAAACTATTAGACCCGCCCTCAGGCATAGATTACAAGCTTCATGCATCACGATTCCATAAACAATATACAATTTAATCTGTAAATAGTTTTTACAACCTCCACGGTTGTGGATTTGTTTATAGTTACTCTTGTTACAGTCCCATGTTACAAACCCTGTTATAATGTAAGCAAAAGATCCTTTGTTCTGATGCGAAACTTGTGTTATTTGTAAACCGCACTGATACCAAAGGGCGCGGTACATAAGAACTGTAAATAAATAAATAAATAAAATTAGAGGAAGAACAAGATCAGCTTTCCTAAATCTATGAGAGTTAAAGAAAATATTCCTAACTCGAACTGAAATGTTACAAAATGCTCAAGGATCCATGTTGAATGATGCTGAGAAGATGAAGAAAAGGTGGAAAGAATATACAAAGTCATTATACCATAACGATCAAGTGGACCAACGGCCATCTCAACATGCACCTTATGATCATGAACTGTTGGTGATGAAAAAAGAAGTCAAAGCAGCATTGAAAGCCTTATCAAAGAACAAAGCACCTGGCATTGATGGCATTCCCATTGAAGTATCACAGCAATCTGATACAGTTGTTACCATACTTATAAGGCTCTGCCAAAAAATTTGGAGGACAACATCATGGCCAACTGACTGAAAAAGATCTATGGTTGTACCAATGCTAAAGAAAGGTGATCCAACTGACTGTGGAAATTATCTCACAATCGCTCTGATCCCACATGCCAGCAAGATTCTACTTAAGATTATTGAGCAGAGACTACAACCGTACCTGGAACGACAACTGCCTGAAGTGCAAGCAGGGTACAGAAAAGGCCGAGAAACCAGAGACATCATTGCGGATGTGAGATGGATCCTTGAAAAGACAAAATAATACCAAAAGGATATCTATATGTGTTTTATTGACTATAGCAAGGCTTTTGACTGTATAAACCATGAGAAACTCTGGGCCACATTAAGAAGCATGGGTATACCAGAACACCTGATTGTTATCTTGCACAATCTTTACATTGATCAAGAAGCAACAGTTCAAACGCAACGATTTAAAATCAGCAAAGATGTACAGCAAGGCTGCATACTTTCCCCCTATCTGTCTAATTTATATGCAGAAGAAATCAGAGAAGCAGGACTGTATGAAGACATCCGAGGTGTGAAGATTGGTGTAAGACTCATCAACAGCCTTCACTATGCTGATAATACCATATTACAGGCTGAAAGTGAAGAGGATCTGAAACATTTGCTTCTCCAGATCAAGGAACATAGTCTTAAAATGGGCTTGCACCTTGATGTAAAGAAAACAAAGGTCTTGATAACTGGCAAAATCAATAAGTTCATCGTAGATGGAGAAGAAATTGAAATAGTTGATCCAAGTAAGTTAAAGCTGTCAACTATCAATAAAGAAACAACAAGCAGTCAAGAAATCAGACGATGCATTACTCTAGGCAGAATGGCTATGAAGGACCTACACAAGATTCTCAAGAGCAGAGAGGTCTCTCTCCATACAAAGATTTGACTTGTTCATGCCATGGTATATTTAGTAATGTCATATGGATGTGAATGTTGATTAGTGAAAAAGATAGACTGGAAGAAAATTGATGCCTTTGAATTATGGTGCTGACCACAAGTACTGTGTATACCATGGACTGCCTGAAGAACAAACAAGAACAAACTAGAGATCAAACTTAAGCTTTCTTTAGAAGCTCAGATGACAAGACTTCAACTTTCATACTTTGGACACATCATTAGAGAAAGACATCATGCTTGGCAAGGTAGAAGGTCAATGCAAAAGAGGAAGGCCAGCAATGAGATGGATTGATACAATAACAGCAGCTATGGGTGTCAGTCCATCAAGACAGAAGACCGAACACAGTTTAGGACAACTATCCAGAGGGTCACCATGAGTTGACACCAACTCAATGGCACTTAACAACAACATATGTATATATATATTGTGAAGCCACGGAGCAGGTTCCAGAGACAACTGAAGCACTTGGTCCACTGACCCGGATTCCAAAGCTGGACAGTTTGGATATTGCAGGAAAACACCAAAGCAGGTTCCCTTAAATCACAGTAATTTCTAGCAAAGAACCCTGTGGCTCATGCCTCCAAAACCCCCAGGCTTCACTTAGCCCCAGGGCCAGACATGGCCTCTCTCTCTCTCTCACAAAGCAAAACAGTCCAGGAGAGTAATGAAAACAAAGCTACAATTAGTCCTTTTAAACCAGCAGGGTTTAAACCCACAGTCTTTTGTAGATCAAAGCAGTGTGATCCACTACACAGTAAGCAATGGTGTAGAAGCCCTTCCCTTCCTCCTTCCAGGTTCACTGTAAACTGATTGAACCTGCCCCAGGGCTAAAGCTTTCACTGCCTCATCAAAACTATCTCCATGGGTTCCAGGTCTTTGTTCTCTTTGTACTCCAGAGCTTCCATGGGTTCTTCCTCCTCAGGTCCTCTGCCCCTTTCCCTTAGAAAGGCTGGGAGCTTTTCTAGGGCATGACCATGCGACCCCTCCCTCTTCCAGTCTCTCTTTGGCTCCAAGATATAGTTCCTAGTGAGCCAACGAAACTGAGCCAGCTTGGGATCCTGCAGTGGATCAGTGGACTGGCTTGGCTCCTGCCCAGCATAGGATGTGGATGGGTATGGCCCCCTTCTGGAGGCCAAGCTGGGGCTTTGTTGAACTTAGTGTCTCTGGGCTTTCCCCAGGGTTGCAAGGGAGCCCACACTATTCCAAAGGTACGTCTCCCTTGACTATCAGGTACCTATCATCACAATATGTACAGTACACACACACATATATATATATATATATATATATATATATATATGTACACACACACACATATATATATATATATATATATATATTTAAAGCTTTCATGGGTAAATGTATGGCTACCCATGCTCCTCCCAAGCTTTACTTCTGTGTACAACCACAGTGAAAGTATGCACCATGGCCTGACACACATATGAAATAGCGACTGGCTAAAGTAAACATGTAAAGGCCCATCCACATGTGTAAGTCATTGAAAATGAGTGTGTTGATGACATGCAACTTTATGCAGATTCCTTATAAAATTTCCTCCCAAAATTCTTTGTTGCCATTGACACTGTTAGTATATCCAAAAAACATTTTAGGTGTTCAGAAGTTTGAGGATGAAGAGACTCAAAAGCTTTTTGAAGCTGCCTGGCTATTTTGTTTTGTGAGTTCAGAGGCAATAGCAGATTATATGATGGTAAGGAGGGAATTCTCAGATGCTGGTACCCTTCTGGTGATGTTAGGGAGGAGAGGAATGTGCAGATGCAGGTGCTCTTCTGAATCATGGTGGCCAAATCTCTTCTTACAGCTTTGTCTTGCATGCACTTTTTGTCTCCAACCTTGTCTTCTGACACCGCTCTTTGAAGATCTTTATTGAAACAATTGATAGAAGATTCTAAATATGCAGCCATATAAAATGTATACTGTCCTGGGACTCTGCTCTCCTTTGACCTCTTCATATAGAGGTCCCATTAGGCCTTTCACTTCTTCCCTCTTCACTGACAAGCAAAGACCATGTGCCAGGCTTACATATATACTTGTATATGGACAGTTCTAGGGCTGAAGTCTTGCTGATTGATACTATGGTTTCAAACTTAAGCTAATTTAAGCTCTTATGTACCTCTTGAAGCCAGCAGGCGTCATGAGGAAAAGAGAACTGTTTGCTCAGTATAGCCTGTTAATGCTATCTTGCTTGATCATACGATTTAGCTTATGTTTATGTTTATTTGATTGCTTGATATGCTGCTCCTTCAAAACACCAGGGTGGTATACAATTCATAAAGCATACAGAGATGGCCATGGCCAAAAAGGAAATAAACAATTCATACATACTGCGACGCTCCTGCCCAGGCCCGAGAGCTTACAGGCAGGAGTGGCCTTGTAATGTCCCTGAGGAATAAAGCTTGTACTGGTCCCTGGAGATTCTGGGACTCGTAGTGTACTTGTATTTCCTTCAGGATTAAATTTTAGTCGTGACACGAACGGTAAGGCTGCAAGAAATTTATTGTTGTGGGGATATTTTCCAGTGCATCAAAATTCAATGGTACAGAATGCAAAAGGTGCAACTTCAACCCAAACAGCTGAAACCAGGAACATAGGAAGTACAACTGAAATTAAGTTAGCTTCTACTTGGCTCTTCACAATCACAGCAGCTTTAACTCAGCAGTGCCTCATGTGGTCTTTCAGAATTATTGCAGCACCAAACAAACAGCTGTCTGTTCTACAGCGTGGCTTCTCAAAACAACAAATGAAAACAATTTGTAAACCTTTTAGCTTGGCAGCAAGTACAGCAAACTCCCTGTATTCTTTTCATACAGTGTTCAAGGGTTTCTTACATTGCTGTCCTCTTTGAGGCAGATTGAGCAATCCATTGGAGAAGGGTCTCCTTCTAAGGCAGGCAGGTAATTATCCACTTGCATGCATTCATCAGAACTAAGGCTATCGCTGTCTCTGTCAGGCCTGCTAAGCTTCCCTGACCTCAGTTCCAGAAACTCTTGAAACTGTTTTAAAAGCAATTCAGCCTGTAACTGCTCTTTATCCGTGTGAAAGTCTTTGGTAAGGGAAATACCCTTCCCCCACTTGCTATCAGCTTCTGCAGCTGGGTTTACCTTGTGAAGGTTAGCACAAATAAAAGGTTTCTCTAGTAAAGCATTAAAAGTAGAAAGGTCAGCTTTACCGTTAGCAGGGTTTGAATAAGAACTGGCAGCTTTCCTCCAGAAGTCTCTCTGGTTCAAAAACTCAGCAGCCTTATTGCTATTTCCTCTGCTCTGTGAATTTCTCTTTGAAAAGCTTTCTTCCTGCTTCACTTCCTTGCTTCTGTAGCCTTGTTTGCTACCAGACCAGATACCTTCGTTCCATGTGCTGAATTTGCTAGCGTTCCCACGCCCAGGCTCTACCTTGTAGTAAGGTTCCTTCTTAGAGTGTGATTGGCTCCAAGGTTTACTGCTCCAAGGTTCTGCCTTGCTCCAGGGTTCTAGCGTTTTCCTCCTTCCTTTTTCTTCTTTTTCGCTTTCCTCCTTTTCTCCTTTCCTCCTCTCCTCTTCCCTCTCTGCTTGGGGATTTAAAAGGGCTTCATTTCCCGGCACACCCTGACCTTCCCCTGAGCGTGCCCAATCAGTGCAGAAGCCTGTCTCCTCCCCTGAGGTGGGGCGTGTCCTGTGCTCAGCAGAGAGCTGTGTTTTTTTCAACTCTGCATTGGAAATCCTGTGTGCTAGTGCTGTTTCATTACTTCTACCAGGATATTCCCCTATCTCCATCTCTTCTGGAGGGCATTCCTCACCACAATACAGAGCAGGAAAAAGAGAGACATTTGAGACCATTACCAGAAGAGGTCAGATGTTGGTAGGATGGAGGTCAAATGCAGAGCAGAAGAGATGCTTCTTTAGGAGAGTCTTGAATTTGGGGAGGGATGCTTCTAAGCAGAGGGCATCAGGGAAGGAATTCCATAGGGAGGGGCCCAGAAAAAAAAAGAAAGCAGAGTGGCGGGTTGACTGCAGGTGGGCACGTGATGGAGGGGGAAGAGCTAAACAGTTGATGTGAACTGAGCAGAGACTATGGGTGGGAGTGTGAAATTGAAGAGAGTCTGCCAAATACTGCAGAGTGTGTATGTATATGGCCTGGTGTGTTAGTATAAAGAATCTTATAATGGATATGAAAGTCAATGGGAAGCCAGTGGAGCTGAATGAGAAGTGGGGTAATGTGATCCCGACGAGTAGTATGTGATGATTCTGACTGCAGTATTTTGTACTAATTGGAGACAGTAAAGTTAGAATTGGGGGATATCAGTGAGGGCAAGGTTACAGAAGTTGAGATGAGACATAACCAGAGACAGGAAAAGAGTGGTCAGTGCTGAGGGGGACAAAAAAGGGCAGATGGCATGAATCTGGCGAAGACAGAAAAAGGACCGGCGAGTGAGGAGTAAGATGTAATCGTGAAAGGAAAGAGCAGAGTCAAGGGACACACCGAGATAACAAAGAGAAGGAACCACAGGAATAGTGGAATTTGAGAGGACCAGGGCCATCGAGGGACAAGAGCCACTGAAAGTAAACCACATAGCTGATGTCTTAGATAGGTTGAGATAAAGACAGTTTATGGCAAGTCAATTGAAAACCTGGGACAGACAGGTGTTAAGAAAGGAAAGATCTGGTTGCAGGGGATCGGTTAGTGAAGCAGGATGATATCGTTGGCATAATAATATGCCGACAGACCAGATTGTTGAATAAGCAGGGTAAAAGTGATGCTAAGAAGATATTGAATAAGAGAGGTGCTAGAACAGAACCCTGTGGAACCCCACAGCAGAGAGGAATATGATCAGAGGAGGTAGTATCGAAAGTAACCGAAAATGAATGTGAGAAGAGGAAAGAATGGAACCAACAAAACACTGTACCCCAAAGACCAGCATTGTGGAGGAGAGAGAGAAGGATAGTGTGGTCAACTAGAACGAAAGTGCAGAAAGATCAAGAAACACCACCGGAGAAACCGCACCACAATTGTGAGAAATGTGAAACTTGTTAAGGAAAGAGAGTATGATTATTTTGACACTATGTCCGGGGAAGACAACCAGATTGGTGTGATAGGCGATGGCCTAGTATGTAGCAGAGCTAGGTCTGAAGCCCTTTTTCCTGCTTTAAAATGTTATTGCTGATTTTGGAAAATTGCAGAATGCTGTTAGCTGTTAGAAAGAAATTCCGTTCTATTCTGGTTTGATAACATGTTCTGCTCTCCTGGAGATAAGAGAATTAAACCTTGGTACCGTTTATTGTTTAGGTAAGTCAGATGTCTCTTTCAGTAGAATGCCGAGCCACTGTATCTTTGCTGACTGTGCACTGACCTCGTAATTAGGATGAAAATATAGCAGAGAAACTGAACAGTGTAAGAATATTTTGTCTAGCATTATGAAGATTGTTTAGTGTTTTGAGCCAAGGCTAGAGATATGTCTTAACCTTGCTTTGTTTGGCCTCGCTTTGTTTTGCTTTTGTTAAGAATGCTTCTGATATGCCTTCCACTATCTTTGCAGAAGTAGCAAAATATACTGTAGTAAAAGTATTATGTTTAGTGTTATGTCTAATTGCTGACCCGTGGCTAGTAAGACCCAAGCAGGGGGAGCGAGTCCTGGGCCCGGTCAGAGATGTCTATTGGATGAGAGTAAGTGGGCCACTGTGGCCAATGAGGAGTTTTGCCTGTATTAGACTGGAGAAGAAAAGTATATAAACTGTCATTTTTCTGAGCTCTGGGCTCAGACTATTTTGAATGTTACTGCAATCTGAGCCTGTGCACATTAAACCGGCTTGAATCTTTGCCTGACTCTGGGTATTATTTATTGCATGCTTATCAGCTACTACATATTTCTGGTGCGTTGGCCGGGAATGTGCGAGTGGGGGATGGTATGCAAGTGAATATGCCCCGACATCTCGCCTCACAGGTTTGGTCCGGCTGGAGCTGAGCCTGACTGACCGCAGGAGGGTCTCTGGCGCCCCTGGTCCTTTTGTATCGGAGGGGACTCCTCCTTGCCTCCGCAGGCTGCTGTTTCTGGCCGGCCAACACCTCGAACCCGAGGGGGGTCCAGGATTCAACCCAAGGAGGGATTGGTTGCGCAGCGCATTAGCTACCGGATCCGGTGAGTATTGATTTTTCTGGTTCTTAGTCAGATAGCTTTGGGAAAGTCTCGAGACACTTCTGGTACAGTAACAGGTAAAGGAAGTCTGATCAACTTCCACGGGCGATCCTAGTACCCCTGCAAGTAGTGCGTGGGGTGAAACCATCAGCCCTTTCGGTTTCAGTAATTCTGGTTTGTCAGTCAGCCCGGGAATTCGGAATTTGGAAAATGCTAGCATGTTTGTCTGTGTGAAGAATGCTTGTGAAAAGGAGGAAGCGTTGGGAGTTTGTCTTTGTTATCTGTTGAAACCACGAGTTTCCCTTCTAGTATAAGGGTAGGATTATATTCCGTTGGGTAATTTGTGACACTTTACCGCATATGAAATAGTAAAAGTATAGTTAAGCAGACTGCGAACCCCTAGAGTCACTGTAAAATCACGAAGCTGTCTCTCTCTCATTCAGCTGTCTTGCAGCACAGAGTGAAACTGACAAGAGACGTGTTTGTGCAGAGGAATGTTTTAACCCTATGAAGGCATGTTTTCAACGTTCTGCTGCTGGGCTAATGGGTGCTTATTTTAGGGGAATTATACCTGTTTTTATTCAATATTTTGTAATAGTGATGTGTCTTCTGCTATGGTCATGTATTATATATCATTTAATAAGAATGTTTAGTCAGAATTGTGGATCTCGATAGTATTGTACTTAGCCTGGAAAGGGTTACATTCCTACTCGAATTCCTGTGCAGATCAAGTGAGCAGAAATCTTGTAGGACTCAGGTTTCAATAGGAAAGGATGCTTGTATTTTCCCTTTGCCCTACGAAGCCTACGAACTAGGAAGGAAAATGTGTATATTTATTTTAGATGTCCACCTGCTTTATGGAAAAAGCATCCAGAATGAATGTCTTTTTGAATCTCTGCTTCCTAGAAACTGTAAAATTGAAAGTAATTTATTTTGTAAAGCCAAGCTGATTACGGCTGGCAGTTAGTTTTTTGCCAAGTAATTTTATTCCAGTTATACATAACAGCTATGTAGTCGTCATGCTATGAACTATAGTTCTTTCTGTTAGGATTTGTTATTATAACATGTTGCAGAAGTGTAGTTTTCTATTGTAAGGACTCTATCTAGATTGTTCCTCTGTCTGTTGACAAGCACATGTGGGGGCTACAGTCCACCGCTGACACTGCAGGCAGGGATTCATTTTACCAGTTCAGAGTCACCCACAATCAGCGCCCGAGAACATGCAGTGGAATACAAATAGTGCAGGCAGCCCTCACTATATGCTCCATGCAATCCAGCAGCCCAGGAGAATTTGTGCATGGTAAATGCAGTTTTTGTCAAGTCAGTCCCAGGGAGATATAAAACAGAACTTGCAGAAACGGGATGGATTTACGGGCATGAATACAGCACGATTAAGTTGTTCAGAATGTCTGTGAATTGTGGAGATAATGTGACAGAGAAAGTGAATGTAAGATGGAGAAGAGAGCAGTTCTTCTTGCTGATACTTTAGTTGAATGATGTGGAGGAAGTTTTCCTAATCGAAGGAGCTGGATTGATAGTGCTGATTGTTCCCCGAGAAGAAGAGTAGCGGTTCTATAGTGCATCTCCAATCAGGCCAGCAAAGTTCCTGTATACTTACCAGCATTGCAGCCCCACCTGGAGTATGGGCAGAGAATAATCCACCTGGCAAAGAATATAGCTCCTGTACTTGTTACCCTTAAGCCAGGAGCAGAACCAGTGCATGTGCGTCAGTATCCCCTCCCGAGACCAGCAATTGAAGGCATTCATCGCCATTTGAAGAAATTATTGAGGTATGGACTTCTAAGAGAATGCCAATCACCCTGGAACACCCCCCTTCTCCCAATCAAGAAGCCTGGGACAGGTGACTACCGCCCAGTGCAGGATCTACGTCGAGTGAACAGTGCAGTTGAAACCATACAACCAGTAGTAACAAATCCTTACACCCTCCTGGGACTGATTCCAGCAGAAGCCACTCATTTCACTGTTTTGGACTTAAAAGATGCCTTTTTTTCTGTATACGCCTGACAGAGGCCAGTCAGTTTTTGTTTGCATTTGAATGGGAAAACCCTACCACAGGACGGCGAGGGCAACTTACTTGGACTCAATTACCACAAGGATTCAAGAACTCACCCACTATCTTCAGTGCAGCCCTCAGTCAAGATTTGTCAAGCTACTCTGTGATTCTGGGAAAAAGAATTTTGCTTCAATATGTAGATGATTTGCTCATAGCCACCAACAACAAATCTGATTGTATACAAGCTACAAGTGACCTCTTGCACCATTTGAATGAAGCTGAATACAAGGTTTCCAGAGCCAAGGCGCAGCTGTGCCAGACAGAAGTGAAATATTTAGGGTTCCATCTGTCCAAAGGAACCCGGAAATTAGGACTTGAGTGAAAAGAAGCAGTATGCCGCATCCCAACCCCCACTACTAGGAAACAGGTGCGAGCTTTCTTGGGAGCTGCAGGCTACTGCCGCATATGGATACCAAATTTTGCGCTCATGGCAAAACCCTTGTACCAAGTCACACAAGGAATGGAACAATCTCCCCTGGAATGGGGCTCAGAACAAGATAAAGCATTCAAATCACTGAAAACAGCATTGATGTCATCCCCAGCCTTGGGACTACCAGATGTGCAGAAACCATTTCGTCTGTATGTCCATGAATCAAGTGGAAACGCATTGGGAGTCTTGACCCAGCCTCTTGGGTCTTGGCAGCGACCTGTGGCCTACCTGTCGAAACAATTGGATCCTGTTGCCAAAGGCTGGCCACCTTGCCTGAGAGCTGTAGCAGCCACAGCCCTCTTAGTGAGCGAAGCTGATAAGCTCACCTTAGGACAAAACCTTCTTCAAGTTACTGTACCACACTCTGTTTTAACCCTGCTGGAGCACAAAGGAAGCCATTGGCTCACCAACGCTCGAATGTTAAAATATCAAAGTATGCTATGTGAGAATCCTAACTTGCAATTAAGTCTCAGCCAAACTCTAAACCCAGCCACCCTATTGCCCGTCGGTCCAGGCCCTCCTGACCATGATTGCTTGCAAGTAATGGACATTGTGTGCTCAGGTTGCCTAGACTCAACTGATATCCCCTTGGACCGCCCAGACAAAACTTTCTTTGTGGATGAAAGCAGTCTTGTCATCATTAATGGACATAGTTGTGTTAAATATGCAGTGGTGACCCTTGATCTAGTAGTTAAGTCCTCAGCCCTGGCCCCAGGTTCTTCCTATAGCCCTTCATAGGATATACTTAGCCCCTGCCCCTAAGTCTTTAGGAGTTTCCCCTTTTGAGATTCTGAGATTCTGTAGCCTATTGTATAGAGAGTAAAAGGAGATGTGTGACAGATAGGATCTGAAATTACTAGATAAGCACTATTGGTTTTAAGTTCTGTTTTGCAGGGTCTTCAAGCGTGAGTACGAGATCAGCCCATCCAAGCCCCTGCATCCTTTCAAGCCTGGAGCCTTGGTGTGGGTGACAGAGTAGAAGAAGACACCGCTGGCGCCGTATTGGAAAGGGCCATATGTCGTCTTGTTATCAACCCCAACAGCAGTTAAAGTGGCCGAGATCGACTCCTGGATCCACCACAGTCGAGTAAAACCAGCCACAGTTCCTGAGAGTTGCCCCTGGACCTGGCTCGCTAATCCTGCATCACCGTTGCGACTCACACTGCAAAGAAAAGATCCGTCATCGTAAGAACTTTACCAACCTGCTCCTGGACGTCAAGAGAACAGACGTCCTCCAGTTTTGCATTCCAGCAGCCGCTTCTGAACTTGGTCGTGGACTTCCATAAATGACTCCATTGCGCCTCACCCTACGACAACAGCCACGGACCTAAGACTTATTGGTCCCTCGGAAACTGCACTATTTCAAGACTGTTTGTTTATCTGAGGGTAAGCTTCGCATCTGGAGAAAGCTGAAATCATCAGAAATAGACTGTGTTGTGTTAAGAAATTGAGTCTTCTACGAGACTGTGTTCAAATGCTCTGAAAAAAAAAAAGAAAAAGAAAAAAAACTGTTTTGATCTCCTAAAAAGTGAACTGCTCTAAGGAGGCAATAATAGCCTGAGAGACTGTACTATGATATTTTAAGAACCTGAGACATCCCAGAGGACAGTGATACTTTGGAATCTACAGCCCTACTCCTGCCACAAAGCTGGTAGGTCTACGTACGGCAGAAGCTTGAGGACCTACAATCAACGCTACTTCTGCTACCTGTTGTGGATGCCTACAGTTCCACCAATTTTCCAGAGACTATGCCCATTATGAATTCTTATTATTGCTTTGTTCTGGCGGCAGCCTTGGGGTGCTTTGAATTGACTCTTGCCCTACTTCCTTGCGCAGCCTGCAAACCTAGTATTTGCACAACAGGGAATACCCGGACTTGTCTCAACCCCCCGCCAGAATCTTTCCTCTCCTGTTATGGGAACTGCGATGGAACAATGAGAACAGGCCTATTGCTATGATGAACAGTATATATGTCATTTGTTCCTCCTATGTCTCCTGCCCCTCCGCTTATACACTAGGCATGCTATATGATTTGACATAAACACTTGTATCAAATGTATTTTTGATTGTGGCTATTTGCATATGTATCCCCTGTTTCCTGCCCTTATGCTTGCGCATGCTGAACTCTATTATCGATAGTACTATTGACCGCAAGGCAGCGGCACATATATTAGTCTCATGGAATTATTACCCTATACCACACAGTGATCCCTCTACTATGGTCTGAAGTATTTTTGCTATTTGTGTGATTAGATTCTCACCCTTCCTCACTTGCGGGTGTGAATAATCAAAAGGAGGGAATGTGATAGGCGATGGCCTAGTATGTAGCAGAGCTAGGTCTGAAGCCCTTTTTCCTGCTTTAAATTGTTATTGCTGATTTTGGAAAATTGCAGAATGCTGTTAGCTGTTAGAAAGAAACTCCGTTCTATTCTGGTTTGATAACATGTTCTGCTCTCCTGGAGATAAGAGAATTAAACCTTGGTACTGTTTATTGTTTAGGTAAGTCAGATGTCTCTTTCAGTAGAATGCCGAGCCACTGTATCTTTGCTGATTGTGCACTGACCTTGTAATTAGGATGAAAATATAGCAGAGAAACTGAACAGTGTAAGAATATTTTGTCTAGCATTATGAAGATTGTTTAGTGTTTTGAGCCAAGGCCAGAGATACGTCTTAACCTTGCTTTGTTTGGCCTCGCTTTGTTTTGCTTTTGTTAAGAATGCTTCTGATATGCCTTCCACTATCTTTGCAGAAGTAGCAAAATATACTGTAGTAAAAGTATTATGTTTAGTGTTATGTCTAATTGCTGATCCGTGGCTAGTAAGACCCAAGCAGGGGGAGCGAGTCCTGGGCCCGGTCAGAGATGTCTATTGGATGAGAGTAAGTGGGCCACTGTGGCCAATGAGGAGTTTTGCCTGTATTAGACTGGAGAAGAAAAGTATATAAACTGTCATTTTTCTGAGCTCTGGGCTCAGACTATTTTGAATGTTACTGCAATCTGAGCCTGTGCACATTAAACCGGCTTGAATCTTTGCCTGACTCCGGGTATTATTTATTGCATGCTTATCAGCTACTACATTGGCAGGGATGAAGAAAATAAGTGGAGTCAAGATGGTGGGATAGATGTGAGAAGATGGCTTTTTCAAGGATTTTTGAAAGAAATGGGAGGTTTGAGACTGGATGATAGCAGCATCGAGTTGGTCGAGAGACGGTTTCTTGAGAAGGTGGCAAACTATAGCATGTTTCCAGGGAGTGGGTAAGGTTCTGGAGGAGAAACTAGAATTTAACATGGTAAGTATGAAAGGCAGAAGTGTGAGAAAGGGTTCCAACAACCAGGATAAAGGTATAGGATCAGAGGGGCAGTTGGACTTACGGGATGTTGAAAGAGACTTTGAGAGTTCTGTGGTGAAAAGTGGCCCAGGTATGAGAAAGAGGGGAGGAGGGGAATGGGAAGGGAAGCGGAAATCATGAACTTGGAGGCAAAAAAAGAGGCGAGTTGGGAAGAACTGGGAATGAAGAAGGAAATATCTAAGGAGGAGCAAGACTGTATATTGGACAGGGTCTTGAGGACAGAGTAGAGACGTTGGATGGAACTAGGAGCAGAAGAGATGAGTTTAGAAAAATAGGAGCATTTGGCCTGGTGGAAAAGAGAATGATAGTGCTGGTGACAGGACTGAAAGTGTTGGAGATCTGTAGAAATCTGGAGTTTTCTCCAGAGATGCTCAGACTGCCGAAGCTGGGAGCGATGTAAGTTAAGTCTTGAATGAAACCAAGGTTGATGGGAAGGACCAGGAGGAGGGCACGGCCATAGTGGAGCTATTTGATCAATGGCAGTGGAGAGGCTAGAATTCCATAAGGAAACCTGCGAATCTGGAAAGAGTGTGGAGAAGTCGTGAGGAAGTAGTTGATCAGAAGAGGTGAAATATTCAAGGGTAAGAGGGGTGATATGGTGGGAAAGATGCGTAGGGGGAGGTGCGGAATGAGGTGGGAAGGCCAATGAGGCTGTAATTAGGGGAAACTGCAGAAAGAACTTCAAATAAAAGTGGTCAGTCCAGGGCAGGGTTGGCAGACATGCCTGAGGGGAGAAGAGTGGAGGTAAGAGGCGTGATGACGAGGTCAAGAGTGTGCCCAGCCATGTGAGTGGGCATCCTCACATGTTGGGAAAGAGTGAGATCATGAAGGAGAGTATGGAAAGAATGGTCAAGAGAAGAAGATGGGGAATGATAGTGGATGTTGAAGTCACCCAGGAGCACCAGGTGGGGAAATTAAAGAGATATCTCCAATATAGTAAGAAGTAGATCATCCCAGAGATGGGGGACAGAAGGAGGGTGGAGAGGGACATATGGAGATTAAGGAGAAGAGACTCTGGATAATGAAAGGAAGGGGAGGAGACCTGGGTAAGTGTAACAGAGGAACGTAAAGCACTGCAACCCCTCCACCCTTTCCAGCAATACAGGGAGTGGATATAGTTGAGTAACCTGGCAGAAGGCAGCAGCCGAGGAAACAGCTTACACTTTTTATCAAATTAATTTATGAATTACCATGCAGTTACCATGACCACACAATTTTTAGCATTTTTATTTTCTGTGAGCATGCAAAATCGCTTTGCATTGCATTTTAAGTAGGTTTTAGCCAGATCTGTTAGCCCATGTTCAGTTATTCTTTGTGGTTTGTTCAGAACGTCACAGATTATATATATTTTTCTACTTTTCTTTCAGTTGTTTGTTAATTAATGCTGGATTTATAAGCATATATTTAAAATGTTTGTGTAGAAATAACATTTCAAAATCTAAAACCATTATACACCCTGAGAATTGAAAAATTGAAGACAGTTATTTCTCTGTCAATAATCTCTCAAGGACAATGGCTGTCCATTAAGCATACCAGGGAATTTCTGGTGCATACATACAGTCCCTTGCACAGATTTTCACGTTACATTTTTCTTACTCTCAGAGGGTACCATTAGGATTTATGTTCTGCAGACATAATTACTGATGTTCTGTTTACTTCTGACCTCATGAAGCCAAGGGCGACATAAATTCTTAATCCACTGTAGATACAAACTTTACAAAATCCATTACATTTTATTAAAATTACAGATTTGACAATACCTAATGTTGCTAATGATATACTGAATATTAAAATACAGTATTGGAAAGAACACTCTGATAAGCTGCAAAAGGAATTCTTTCCAGCATTACGTATTGTCAAAGGGGGAAAAATATTTAATACGCAGCCAAAAAATGTTAGGTGAGTGTTAATTTAAAATAAATGTTCCCAATTTTGGGAAATGTTTTCATGTTTGTTTAGATATTTGTATACTGTATGCATGATAGGACATTTTAAGCACACAAATTAATTGTACATGGGTTCATTTGTAGGTATATGTGCTTATGAGCGATTTGAGTGCACCCTAAATATTAGGCGCACAAATGAACAAAATGTGCACCCACAAATGCACATCCCTAATATTTAAAAGCTGCAGGAAGAGATTGACGTTTTGGGCAGAAACAGAAGAGAAAGAACAAAAGTCTTCTAGGCCAATTTGTTCACACAATTTTGCAGTAATGTATCATCTGCCCAAGGCTTTAATTTCCTGAAGTTTCATGAAAGTAAAAAAAAAATTGTGCGAGCCAAAAACCTTTGCAAAAACTGCTGTGGGACTTTTGCTGAAAGTAGCAAATTGAAGAACTGGATAAAAATTCCAGAACAGATTTTGCTGAAGAGGTTAACTCATCTTGCATTGTTTTCTCCAATCGCTTCTTGAACTCGGAAATCAACTTCACAAAAGAGAAGAGTAACTATAGCCATTACGGAGGTCTGCACAGAGCATGTCACTGAGCCATCCATGCTTGCTGGGCAGATGTAGGAAGGCAATTTTATCTGTGTGAAGAAGTCTGGTAAGAACATACAATATGCCATATTAGCATGAACGTGCAGATCGATTGGGATGCCTGAATGTGATCTGTATGGGAAGGGTGGGTAGGGGTGGTCCTTTGCTCTTGTTCACAATGATTACCAGGTGATTCTGATCAAATGTTTGAATGTTTCTCGAGAGGAGTGGCTGTATAAGGGTAATGCGCGTGCGTGGCATTTTTGTAAGTAATAACTTGAATGTGCTGAAGTGATATGCTGCCTCACATTTTGGTTTGTATTATGGCAAATTTCTGTCTTAGCATTTGGTTTTGGGGTTACGTTAGGAGTATTGAATAAAGGTGTAACAGTGTTATAAGAGGTGACAACATTTATTGATTGTCACGTCTTTTTTTTTTGTGGTTTCTCTTGTTAGATGGGATTGTACAGGACCGTTCTGTATAATTTAATATTGCCTTTTATCTCTTACAGCATGTGTTTTGAGCCCCTGAAGAAGCGCTTTGTAAAACGCTATTGAGGGTGTCCAGAGAGGCATTGGACACAGTTGACCAAGTTGTTGAGCTGGTTGCAGTGCCATATTTCCTGAAAAAAATGAGGAATGCAGCAGGATTGTAGATTCATTCATGCAAGATGATCTTTGGGATGGAAGGCTGTATATGATTTCCTTCTTGTTTTCTAAATTTTTTTTTAAAATTGTGGAAGCTTAAAAGTTAAATTTAAAATCTAATTAGTTGGGAGTTTTTCAGGAACTTTGCTGAATGGGATATACACCTAAGTTAAAACATGGGTTATCTATGGTACAGTTTGTAGGCCATTCTGAGATCCTTTTCTCCCTCTTTTTTGAGAGGTTCCTGTGATAATTGTTTGTGGTGGAATGTAGTCATAGCTATACTCATCATTTTATTACGCACAGCTCATTTGCCTATAATTTAAATAATCTTGGAGTTATGTGTGCGCTTGCTTTTCCTTTGCTGTTTACCCATGCATCTCTCTCTTTTCTCCATTTGGCTGTGACGGTAATTGTGCCTAAAAGTTGCATTATCTGTGCATAAAGGCTGTGCTAGTTTTCTTCATTGACCTCATAGTGACACAAGACGAGGACTCCTGAGGTTCCAGGCAATCTCGGTAGATTACCCAAGCCATCTGGAGTGAGGGGATTAATATGAAGCTGATATATAATATGCCTTCGATACCCTAGGTAAAGCAGTTGTATCCAAATGCAAACTATCAATACAATATCATTTCAGTATCTCAGAGGCAGAAATCATAGTATGATATGGAAAATGTAGACATCTGAAATTATTAGCCCTGTGTACATTACCCAACATCTCTACCTTATTCTCTAGGAGAAGATCCCCTTTAATCAGCACATTATTAGATAATTCTAACACTTTTGCTCATTTAACATAAACAATTATCTATTATGACCCAACTAGCTTTCCAAACCAGAATTTAGCTGACACAATTAGTTAAGGTAGACTCTATTTTAGTAACCATATGCAAAATTTCTAATGGTGACCTCACTTGGTGGGGTAATAGAAAATCTATCACCTTGACAAATATTAGAAAAAACAACAGGCTTCAGAGGATCACCAATCTGAAAACCCAGCTCTGCCCCTTAATATCAGTAGATTCAATACTAGAAGCCGTGAACAAAGGTGATGAAGCCAATGTGGGTACAGTTCATAGTACCAGTTTCAGATCCATACCTACAGATTCAATGAAGGCCTGATTGACTCTTCCCAGACTCCAATTACTGAGTCTAAAGGACTCAAGCTTTTAGGAAATACACATTTACAGTAAGTGCCAGATTTCACAAGACTGTAAGTACAAGAGGAGCCATTAAGGAACTGGGTGAAATAACTTAATGTAAACTTTTTCAGATGGTGTGAGACACCACAAAGGGTAAGCACAATTGCCTCCTTAATCACTGGTGGAGCCCCAAAGTCCAGATGAGAAGTTAGCTGGCATGTGTGCCTCAGAGAAGCTCTAAAGGCTGATAGGTGGCGTTAAGTTAATCTGTGATAAGTGTGACTGCCCTGGTATGCATTAGAGTATGAATCATTGTGGTATCTGCTGGGGCCATATTGTTGCACATACCACACATTCCATATTGTTCTGCTTGACCAGTCCAGACAAGTGGGTTGTGTTCTCCTAGCAGCAAATTGGTGGAGACAAAGAATCAATGAAAAGACCAGGTTTCAATGACATCAATCCAGTGTCTCTATCCATCTCAGCCATCAGAGGTCCCTTCAGTATTTCTTTGTCTCCAGCAAATGGTGGATGGATTTTCACCTCTCTATAGAATATCTGAAGATCGAGAGGAAAAGAGATTGATTAAACATTCATGAATGGCCATCTTAAGCCCTAAAGAGGTGACTCTCTCACTTGAGTGGGACTTGGGAGTCTCCACTAGACTGCAGTATTTTTGGTAGTCATGTTGTTGTTGTTAAGTGACATCGAGTCAGTGTCAACTCATGGCGACCCTCTGGATAGTTTCCTAAACTGTGTTCAGTCTTCAACTCATTGTTGACAGAGTGGTACCCATAGCTGCTATTATTGTAGTGATCCATCTCATTGCTGGCCTTTCTCTTTGGTGTTGACCTTCTACCTTGCCAAGCATGATGTCTTTCTCTAATGATCTCTGTCTTTGCATGATGTTTTGTCATCTGAGCTTCTAAGGAAAGCTTAGGTTTGATCTCATCTAGTACTACTGGTTTATTCTTTGGGTAGTCCATGGGATACACAGTATTCATTGTCAGCACCATAATTCAAAAGCATCATTTTCTTCCTGTCTATCTTAGGAACCTAGTCATAGGAGTAGGGAAAATGGGTTCAGCTCCAGGCACTTATCATGATAAGTGCCTGCTGAGCAGCCACAAATTGGAAGGATTTGGAAGAATCTGGAAGAGTACAGCAGCCTCACACAATCTCAGTTCCCCCTCCCTCCTCCTCCTTTCCCCCTGCTCTCTTCCCAAGATTGCAGAAGGCTCTCAGAGGGATTTGCCTGCCAGTCACCTTTCACACAGTGCTGCTAAAATAAATCCTGCCAGTGAAGCAGTTTCAGGGGGTAGAACTGAGCTCAGTATGGATCCTACTCCTGGGGTTCTCTGGTGGTGAATACCAAGTCTTGACCTTGTCATTTTCCTTGTTGGGGGCTCCCGGTTCTGTCTCTGAGGGACACAATTTGAGGTGGACTGCTAGTGACCGTTTGCGCTGTGAGGGGGTTTCCTGCTGTTTTCTGCATGTTTATTAATATTTTTGCCTATTGTGCACCTGGTGCTTGCACGGTCCTAACAGGCTTTCTGTCCAAGTTGCTGCAACGGTCGCTCCTTCCCTAGCGCCTTTATCACGCATTACTTAATAGTGCAGTTAATGCACGTTTGTGGCCCGACACAGCCTCAGTGCTTGCTCTTGTGATTCTTACCATAACTCTCTGTGTCTTCTTCCAGGAAACATTGTTTGACCTGTGGCAGATGCTGAGCCTCATCCTTGGATTCTGGACTCTGTCTTTCCTGTTTGGCAGCTTCTGAGTTGCTCCTTGAGGGCATGCCTTCCCCCTCTCAACTGGGGTATACAGTTAGTGCACCCTTACCTGCCTCAGGACAGAAGGTGCAGGATGGTGCTAAGGGTAAGGATGCTCAGCTGGCCGGAGGCTCCAGCAATCATGCTTTGAGCCACTCTTCATCCTCTATGGGATCTGTGGTGGCTATGCCCCCTGGTGTAGGAGAGCCTTTTCTGAGAGGAGAGCTTCCAGATTGTTCTCCTGATGCCTTCATCATTTCCCCTTGTGAGTCTGCAATCAAAGGTGCCATGGTGCGGACTACTTGGACAAGTTGCTTCACCTAAAAGCAGTGGTGCCCATCCCCCCCAGATGAGTGGCGCAAGGGCAGATACTCCATCTACTTTGTGGAGCCAAAGAAGGATGGGTAATATTCAACACACTCGGTCAGCATTATTTTTAAACAATGATGGCAGTGAGCAAAAAAAATCGAGATATTCAGTGGCAATATCTGGAGGGTGACTGCCGCTGAAAATCTGGATAGTGGCAATATTCAGCCACTCTCCAGATAACTTATGTGCATAGCACTTAGGACAGCTTTTTTGCTGTCCTAAGTTGCATGGATGGTTTCTGGACAATGATGCTGAATACCACCACCATCTGAATAAACTCTCTCTCTGCCCCCCATCTGGCTCCCATCACTATCTTGATAGTGCTGCTGAATAGCTGCCTCATGTATCCATGTATATAGCTCAATTATAGTTCCATGTACCATGTTTTTGTTAACTGTAAACCGCCCCTGATCTCTGGAAGGGGCAGTATAGAAGAACCAAATAAATAAATAAATTGAAATTGGAATTTGTTTGGGCAGCAAGTGCTGCAACCTGGATAAATGATTTCGAGTATCATCCTCATAGTTTTTAGACCACCCAAACCACACCCAGAACATGCAATAAAACTGCAAGATTACTGCTAGGGGTCTGAACTGCCATTTTGCACCCAGGAGGAAACGGGGCAGGAGCAAAGCTGGGGAGAGGGTGGGGGGAGGGGGCGCTCCTGCCTCATCCAGTAGACACCAGTGTAATGTCTGCATGAGGTTCACGAGAGCCAGCATCAAGTACCCAGGCCAGAGAGTTTCTTTAAAAACTGCAGCAATACAGATATTTCATTTTAAAATGGAAGGAAAACAGGAATATGACCACCGGAAGAGGAAATGAGCCAATAACCAGATGTTCTTAAAAACAATATCTCTATATAATAATTTGCTGGTTTGTGGGTTAGTCTTTCTTATCAATCGCACAAAAAAACTCCTCCCACAATATTTGCCCAGCGTTTAGGGCTACCAAATTTAATGAACGATTTTGTTTCCTTAGGTCTAATTTTATTATCCCACTTAAAACCGTCCTTTAGGAGTCCAATTAAAGAAGAAATACAGTATTATTTATTTCTTTATTCAATTTATTGTCCATCCATCCACTCTGGCTCAGTGCGAAAACACCACAATTTGTACTGCACTTCACCTTTATTTCCTGGGTGCTTCTGAATTCTGTCTGACATCAATCCACAATGAAGAAAAGGACAGTTCAGACAGGTAAAGACGGGCAATAGTGTACAAGCATAAAGGCTGTTTTGCCCCTACGCTAGTATTGTTTCTTGTTCAATGTAATAAAAAAGAAAAAAAGCAACTTCATTTGTACAGTGAATTCCAGGTAGTGTAAATTCACCTATTTAACGGATTATGAAGCTAATATTTGCCGAATGGCTTCTCGGTAAACACGTGTGCTCCACTCTAATTCATTTCACCATTCCACTTTATTTGAACTAGTAGGTTGGTCTCGATGTCTGTGGCTAAAGATGGCTCTATTTTGCATGACTGTATAGCATTTTAGATTATCAATAGTATTATTTAGCATATGTTTATGTTTTCACTGGTATGATTAAGTATATGGCTTGAGCTTCCTCAAACTTCAGATGTGGCCGTAAATATTACTGCTTAGTGACAACATAATGGGAGACAATGTTATATTACAAAGGTGGTGATTCTATTGGCCACAGTTGTGTCCAATAATAATGGCGTGACAGTAGTGATCGTGACCCAAACAGGGTGATGATATGCTTTTTAATCTAGTATTTTAGAAATGTGTCTGCTAGAAAATGTAGCAAACCATTTACAAAATAGAATTTACAAGAGGGATCAAAAATGGGACAACCAGAAGGATACTAGCAAAAGACTGAAGTTAGGGCTTATCAACAGAGAGGTTTTGATAAAGGCAAAATTAACCCAAATTTTATTTATTTATTTATTTATCTTTCTTATATACCGCGCTCTTTGGGATCAGTGCGGTTTACATCTAACAAAACTGAACAGTGCAGGGGCCCTGCACTGAACTTACAATAAAACCTGGTTTTAACAGGGTAACTGTATACAAACAAATTAACTGTGCAGTGCAGGAGGTCTGAACTGCATTGAACTTACAATGAAACATGGGGATATGCACAGTTTTTAACAGGGTAACTATATACAAGTAGATTAAAAGCATATGTCATGGAATAACTCAACTAAGTACAAATTGGCTCATCTGCGATCTTGATGACATTAGGGGACTGTGTTGTTACTTGTCAGGGGGCTCAGGGTCTGGCGGACCCTTACGTACAGAGCAGACGGAACTTAAAGATTCCAAATTACCCCTGCCTAACAAAAAACGGTTAATATGAATAAAATACCACCTCTAAAATGATTGTATGCAAATACTAGAAGTCTAAAAAATAAGGGGAGAGTAAGAACATATAGCACTAAATGACAGGTTAGATATGATTGGTATCTCAGAGACCCAGTGGAAGGAAGACAACCAATGGGAAAAGGTGATACCTGGGTAAAAATTATATCTCAATGATAGAGTAGATCAAATTGGTGGAGGGGTTACACTCTATATTAAAGAGGGCATTGAGTCACACAGGATTAGATTTTTGCAGGAAACAAAATACACTGTAGAATCTCTATGGATTAAAACTCCATGTAAAAAGGGGAAGGCGATAACAGTACTGCCAATCGCCTGGCCAGAATGAACAAATGGATGATGAAATGCTCAAAGAAATCAGGGAGGTTAATAAAAGTTACAACATAGTAATAATAATGGGTGGTTTCAATTACTCTGGTATAGACTGGGTTAGTGTCACAGCAGGACATGATAGGGAGATAAAGATTCTAGATGAAATAAATGACTGCTTCTTGGAGTAGCTGATCCATGAACTGAGAAGATGGGAAATCATTTTGGACCACGTTCTTAGTGGGGCACAAGATCTGGAGCAAGAGATAAGGGTGTTGGGGTCACTTGGCAATAGTGATCATAGCATGATTTCGTTTGATTTAATAAATGGAGGAAGGATGGCAAGGAAATCCATAGTGCTACCTTTTAACATTCAAAAGGGAGACTATGATAAAATGAGGAAAATCGTTAAGAAAATACTAAAAGGAGCAGCTGCAAAGGTTAAAGATTTACATCAAACATGGGCATTGTTTAAAAATACTATCTTGGAAGCCCAGACCAGCTGTATATGCCACACGTTAAGAAAAGTGGAAGGAAGTCCAAAAAACTGCCAGCATGGTTTAAAGGTGAGGTCAGAGAGGATGCTGTTGCCAAAAAAGCACTTTGAGGAAATGGAAAAAGAAGCCAAATGACAAAAACTGGAAACATAAGCACTGGCAAGTTAGATGCAAGGCATTGCTAAGGAAGTCAAAGAAAAAATTTGAAAAAAAAGCTTCCTGTTGAAGCAAAAATGCATAATAAAACCTTTTTCAAGTACATTTATAGCAAAAAACCTGTGAGTCAGTTGGACCATTGGATGATAGAAGGGTAAAAGGGACACTAAGAGGGGAGGCGTGGTCTAGTGGTTAGGACAAGGTACTTCAGGCCAGAGGGCCGGGGGTTCAAGTCCCACCTGGGGATAGCAATCTCAGGCCGGAGGGACTGGGATTTCTAGTTCTACAGGCACTCCTTGTGGTCTTGGGCAAGCCACTTAACCCTCCATTGCTCATGTTCCCTGTAAGTATTAGCGTATGTGTCTCATATCCCCTCGTGTTAAATGTATCCCCCAATTGACCGCTTTGACCCAGTGAAAAGCAGGATATAAATACAGCTAAATAAATAAATAAATAAAAATAAATAAAAGGCCATAGTGGAGAGACTGATTGAATTCTTTGCTTTGCTCTATACTGAAGAAGATATAGGGAAGTTACCCATGACTGAAATGGTATTTAAAGATGATGCATCAGAAGATTGAAATAAATATCAATAAACCGAGACAATGAATTACAACTATTTGATAAACTAAAGAATAGCAAATCACCTAGATTGGATGGTATATATCCGAAGGTGTGGAAAGAACTGAAATATGAGATTGCAGACCTACTATTAGTAATCTGTGAACTATCATTAAAATCAGCTGTAATACGTAAAGATTGGTAAATGGGAAACTACAGAGCGGTGAGCAAGACATCAGTACTGGGCAAAATAGTAGAAACCATTATAAAGAACAAAATTACTGAACATGTAGATAGTCATGGTTTAATGGGAGAGAGCCAAGGAAGGTCTTCTTACAAATCTGTTATATTTTTTTGAAGGTGTGAATAAATAGGTAGACAAAGATGAGCTAGTCGAAATAGTGTATCTGGATTTTCATAAAGCCTTTGACAAGGTCCCTCATGAGACACTCTTGGTGAAATTAAAATAATTGGTTAGGAGGCATCATACTATTGTGGATTAGGAGCTGGTTAAAAGATAGAAAGCAGAGTGTAGGGCTAAATGGCCAATTTTCCCAGTGGAGAAAGGTGAATAGTGTTATACCCCAGGGATCCATGCTGGGCAGACTGATTTTTAACATATTCATAAATGACCTGGAAATAGGAATAAGGAGTGAGATAATCAAATATGCAGATAACACAAAATTATTCAAAGTTGTTAAAACCCATGAGGATTGTGAAAAATTGCAAGAGAACCTTGATAAATTGGAAGACTAGACATTCAAATGGTAGAGGAAATTTAATGTGGATAAGTGCAAAGTTATGCACCTAGGAAAGAACAACCCAAACTATGATTACACGATGCAAGGTTACACATTAGGAACCACCACCCAGGAAAAAGATTTAGGCATCATTGTGGATAACACATTGAAACCCTCTGTTCAGTGTGCAGCGGTAGCCAAGAAAGCAAATAGAGTACTTGGAATCATAAGGAAAGGAATGGAGAATACAACAAAAGATATTATAATGCCTCTGTATCATTCCATGGTGCGACCGCACCCTGAATATTGTGTGCAATTCTGGTCGCCATATCTTAAAAAGGATATAACAGAATTAAAAAAGGTACAGAGAAGAGCCACCAAAATGGTAAAGGAGATGGAAAGAAACCCTTATGAGGAGAGGCTTAAAAGGTTAGGGCTCTTCAATCTGGAATGAAATGGCTAAGGTGAGATATGATAGAGGTCTATAAATTAATGAATGGAGTGGAACGGGTGAAAGTAGATTGATTGTTTACGCCATCAAAACGTAGAAAGACTAGGGGATATGCAAAGAGGCTACAGTGTAACCTATTTAAAACTAATACGAGAAAATATTTTTTCACTCAACGTGTAATCAACTCTGGAATTTGTTATTGGAGGATGTAGTAAAAACTGTTAGAGTAGCTGGCTTTGAAAAAAGGTTTGGACAATTTCCTGGAGGAATGGTCCATAAACCATTATTAAAAGCACCTGTGGGTCTTTTTGGGAAACTGCTAGGTATTTGTGACCTGGATTGGCCACTGTTGGGAACAGGATACCAGGCTTGATAGACGTTGGTCTGACCCAATATTTCATATCTTATGTTCTTATAGAAGCAACGCTAGTAAGAACAATCCTTTAGAATAAGACCAAAATGTAACAATCGTGTTGAGAGTTGCAGATGGTCTCTTAGCTTTTCCACCAAATATGAGACCTTCAAGCCTTGCTAACTGACAGTACTGGGAATATAAAACTTCTTAGACCACAGTCAAACCATGAGGTTTAAACCTTCTATAAATAAAAGAAAATCCATGAATACTGTAACACAATGTAAAACATGACAACAATTGACTCAAGCACATGAGAAATGTTGCTATGTCTCTGAAAAGAATGATCGGACTGTCTTAACAATACTGTGAAAAAGATCAATTTTCCTGACATGTTTGATTCATAAAAAACTTTTCTCTCATTCTGTGCATGTAGTCAGCAAACTTAACAATGTACAAAATGAATCGGTACTTTCTTCATAGCTTAAATGTTTTAGGGTGATAGTTTACTCTGGATTTTCTCAAGCTAAAATTGCTGAGAGTTTTAGTATGGAAAAATCCATTGTAAAATGACCATGCTAGAGGATACTTTTGCTCAGCATGCAGACATATGCAGACTGGCACAATAGGGAATTCCTCCCAATGTAAAAACTGCTGAATTATAGCACCGAATCTTTGCTATAGCCCTTGAATTGTAGTAAAGATTCTAGCAGGGGAGTCAAAGGGTCATCTGAGGTAAAGTGCAGTACTTCCTCAGATAACCCTTTATATAATCTGGATGAAAAAGCTCCCTGGTGGCCCTATTGTTTCTGAACAATCTCTACCCTTCCTGGAAAAAATCTCTGGTGTCCTGAGTGGGCTTTGAAGCCTCTATCCCCAACTGATCTCAAGTTGGGAGGAAGGAGTGATGCTTATTTGCTTCTGCCTCTGCCATCACCATTTTGGAAAATGATGATTGCTGATCCTATATGATACACTGAAACTTACTGCTAGGGGCAGCCTGCCAAAAAAAAACAGTGTCCCTTTATTCGAAAGACTGACTCCTAGTGGTATGATGTACCCCAAGGGGTCAGGTGCCACCATTTTCCAAAATGGTGGCAGAAAAAGAGGAGGCCATGGGATATGTCCCAGGACCAAGTAAGTGTTGCGGTTTTGGGAGCTCTTTGGTTAAGGACCTCCCTGTGCTGGCTGCTAGGGTCATAGGTTCACTGGCTAGGGGTGCTCAGGACAGAGGTTTCCTTGTCCTAACTCAGGGTGTTCAGGGATCCTGGACCTGATAGCCTCCTTAAAATGGGGGGGGGGGGGGGGAGGGTCCTTTTTTTCTTCTTTCCTGTCAGTGCATGAGCCAATAGCCATTCAGTATTGCATACTGACTGGGGATTGGCTCATGGCCAGAAAAGAAAAATGAAAAAAGACTGGATGCAGTAAACTCTGACATATTTCCACGGCAGTGTGACAGTTTTTTCAGCCTATGCACATTATGCTGCAGTAATTTGCATGCCATTAGTTCACTGCATCAGGAGTAAAACTTATTTTTAGTGCATGCATTAGGAAACTGTGAGCTGAAGCTCAGCACACAGTAGTAACACCTATCTTACTACACTGACCCTGGAGTGAGCAGTAGCAAGGGACATTAAACCCATGTTGACAGCAGTGGGCCTTTATCCCTCTCAAGCAATGCCAATATTAAGTTCAGCAAATGTTAAGGAAAAGGAGTGGTCTGGATGAAGGTTAGAGCAAAGGATTGGAATTCAGGATGCATTACTGGGACATAAAGATTATAAGAGACTCCAGTCCTAACATTTTGTTTATAACCCCTTGTGTCCAACCACGTGACTATACTTGAATGGATTTGGAAAGGCAACTAATTAAAGCCAAAAATCCAAAAGCATTACACTATGAATATCAGATCAATATGCATGGAAGCCTAATGGAACTTGCAGATGAAGCAGCAATTTGCAGAATTAAACATTTTAAAACATTCAGACTCATACTTGAAGATAGCTTTCACATTTTATTTTGTAAAAGTAATAGCCCCCATGGCTGCAGATTCGAGTCTAGAATGATAACTTCCCTTATCTTGCATCAGATGACACTATTCTTGTCTTGAGGCGCCTGCCATAGAGACTCCAGGTCAGTTCCGTAATTGAACGCACAAAGAAAAACTTTCAAAGGAGTCAAGCTACAGCTTTGATCATATCGCCATTCAATACATCTCTGACTGCGTGTTATTAAATGCAAATCAGAAATGCTAAAGTGCTTTGTGGTACCTTACTCTGCGTTGCATGCATTGTCTGTGTAATATCTCCTTTTGTAAAATGCAAAATATTTGAATCTCAAAAATCTGCATAAGCATTCTATTGAAACTGTTAGATTCAGGACTACTGTGTAGAACTGTAAACATATGATTAGCCAGTCTAGCTGTTGTACTTTTGAATTATATGTGATATATGCTAGTCTTTCTTGAAAATGAATTGCTGTAATCTGGAGCCATCAAACAATCACATAGTACATCACATAAAATTTAAACAAACAAGAGCCAGATGCCAAGTGGTCTAGAGTAATAAATGAAATCCGCAGTTTTACATTCTGCTGCAGTATTTCCCAGCTTACTATCCAAGAGGCTGCGCTGGATCTATTAAAGAGAATAAGTGACCTCGTAAGTCATGCAGGGGTATGCTTACTAAGCCCCATGCCGGTAGCATGGATTTGGGCTGCATTACCAGCACAGGGCACTGCACCAGATGCAGGAGGGAAGGGACAGTCATCTCCCTGAATTTAGTGCAGCTTTCCATGTAAATACCAGCATGGGCAGGAACTGCTGGCACCATCTGTGCTGGTGGTGGTTGCTTCTTGCCAAACGCTGGCAGAGTAGTCTTTCAAGGCCTACGCTAGCGGCACTGCAGCAGAAATGCCCACACCTTGGCCAGTCACTACCCAGATGTGTGCTGCTTGAGTAGAGCGGGTTTTTTAGCACAGGGCCCTGTGTTACTTCTTAGCGAGAGTGCCAAAAATGCACACTAACCTCACACTACCTGGGTAGCGTGCTTTAGTAAACCTGCTCCTCGGAGAGTAGGGTGAGGAAAAGGAAATAGCAAGGAACAGAATTAATGGAATTCACACTGATTCCACAGGGAATCATCTCGGTTATTGTTTATTGGAGAAGCAGCTCGGTGGTTAAAGCAGTGCGCTAAGAGCAAGCTGTCCTAAGGCATCCTGCTGTATATATTGGGAATGGGATTTAGCTCATGCCTTTCACAGAAAAACAAGGCAAGTTACATTCAGGTAGTCTAGGTATTTCAGTATCCCCAGAGAGCTTATAGTCTAAGTTTGTACCTGAGGCAATGAACATAGTCATACGAAGTCAGACCAAAGGTCCATAAAGACCAGTATCCTGTTACCAACAGTGGCCAATCTAGGTCACAAGCACCTGTCAGGTACCTGTCAGGTTAGATTCCATACTAATTATCCCAGGGATAAGCAGTAGATTTTTCCAGTCAACATTAATAATTTTTGCATGTGCATGTTTCTAAAATCAGTTGATTTCCTGCATGTATCTGGGGGTTGATGCTGCTTATCCCTATTTATTTGTCTGTTCTCAGAGAAGTTTATCTGTTGGGGCAGAGACAGATCAATTTTAGGATGCATCTACACTTGCCGACCTTCTCTGCTGCGCCTCTCATGGGATTTTGGATGTTTGACTTGGATGTCCCAGATCACACCTAAACAATCCTTCTAAAATGCCACTTCACATCAACTGACATGCCTTAATCTACATGTTTATTCACATTTTCCAAAAAATCTAGCCGACTGGTGAATCAAGTCATCCCTTGGCTAAATCCATGTTGGTTTTGTCCCATTATTTTCAGTAATTTTGTTCTTTATAGCGATTCCTAAAATTTTGCCCAGCATTGATGTCAGGCTCGCCAGGCTGTAATTTCCTGGGTCACCCCTGGAACTCTTTTAAAAAAAACTAGCATTATGTTGGCTACTGTCCAATTTTCAGGTACTATAGACAATTTTAATGACAGTTTGCAAATTACTAATAGTAGGTCAGCAATTTCATTTTTGATTTCTTTCAGCACCCTGGGATATATACCATCTGGTCAAAGTGATTTGCTGCTCTTTAGTTTTCAATTTGTTGTAATTTATCTTCCAAGTTCACTGAGATTTATTTCAGTTCCTCTAATTCATCACCTTTAAATATCACTTTTGGCATGGGTATCTTCCCTACATATTCTTCAGTAAAGATAGAAGCATGTTTATTAACATGTTAACTATTAGCATGAGATTTGCCGTGTTAAGGGCACTGCCCTAACAATTAGTGCAGGGCCACATGCTAAAAATTCCATGCTAACCAGTTAGCATGTGAGTGGGTGGGTTCAGGGTAGAACGTGGGCAATCATGATACATCACAGTTAGCACCATTGTTTTGGGCACATCCTAACTGCAAATGTTGCCATTAGCATGGTGCACTTAATGTCACCTCAGTGGGTGGTGTTAATTGCAACCGAATGTCATTTAATGCAGTGCTGCGTGTTAGTATCATGCTATCAGCAGGGGAATGGATGCATGCTTCTCCAAAAATTAGCACCAGTCTTCACACTGATATGGCAGCCAATTTGCCCACTATTGATGCACATCTTTGTAAACATGTTTCTTAAGGGTCTGCCTACTAAGATGCATTATCTGTTAATGCACCCATAATAACTTCCCTGGATGTCGGGGATCGGTGGTCCTGGGGACGGGAAATGGTGGCAGGGGACAGAGGGCATTCCCTGCAGCCCGGCCCTGGCCCTGGGAGGCCAAATTGGGGGTCGGGCTGTGGGGAATAAACTGTTACAGCGGCCGGAATTGCGGCTTTTAAATGGAGCCGTGGTGACATGGCAACCGTAGCTCAATTTAAAAACCCTGACTGAGTTAGTTGGGCAGTGCCTGTACATGCAGGCCGGGCTGAATCACAGTCCCGGCCTGCACGTACAGGCCTGATCATGATTCTGATCCCGTGGGGCTGGACGTGCCTGTGGAATCAGAAACGTGATGCCCTATGTACATCTGGGACAGAATCAGGTTGTATGGGGTCTATTCCATCCCTGCTATTCGCCTCCCCCCCACCATCACCTTCAAAAGCCAACCCCATATGAACAAGGCTTTTGTACGGAGAGGATTAGATGGAGGCGGCAGGGGGTGTTCCGGAGGCAGAGCGAGGGTCGGGCATGGGTGGTCCGTGATCCTGGATGTACAGGGCCAATTCTGAGGTCAGTCCTGTACATCCGAGGTTGGCACACTGTATGGGAGACTTATTCCACCTTGGAGGTGGAATAAGTCTCCCTGGACGTCGGGGACAGCAGGCCCAAGCAGTGTTGGAAAGGTAAGGGGGTGTAGGAGATTCCTCATAGGCCGACTCTGGCCATGGAAGGCCAGTTCAGATAGAGCGGTAGATGCGTGGAATAGTCTCTCAGTGGAGGTAGTAGAGACGAGGACAATATCTGAATTCAAGAAAGCATGGGACAAACACAGAAGATCTTTAAAGGAAAAAAGGGGACTATTGTAGTTGATATGGAAGGGCAGACTAGACAGGTTATGTGGTCTTTTTCTGCCGTCATGCTTCTATGTTTCTAAAGATGAAATTAATAATTTTGACAGTTGTCAATCTTTGTTTTTGTCAAATTGACATGCAAGTCCATTTTAAGACTATGTTCCTTGATCTTGATAAGCAGGTGTTTCAGATCATCTTCACTTTAAGCCAGTAACACGGCATTTGTCAGCATAGTGAAGGTTGCTGATGAGTCTTCCACCAGTCTTCATACCTTGGCTTAATTTATACCCTCCTGCTTGTCTGATGAGTTGTTCTGTGTATAAATTGAACAGGTATGGAGAAAGTATGAGGCCTTGTCATACATCTTTGCTGATTTTCTGTTTGATCTGTAGCATCTTAGTCAGTATGAAGGTTGTGCATAAGAATATCAGGTGTTCTCTTATACCATGCTTCTTAATGTGTCCCAGAGTTTTAATGATTTGCATGATCAAATGCCTTGCCGTAGTCAATGAAACACATGTAGATATCATTTTGGTATTGTCTTTTCATGGATGCATCTCACATTCGCCATTATGTTTGTTGTTTCTTGGCCTTTCCTGAAATCTGCATTTTGGGCAGTTCTCATTCCAGGTATGTTTGTAGTCTCCACTGAATCAACTTGGCTATATGAGAAAATATTATCTCCAGGAACAAGCAGGAATAAGTCCTCACTTATGGGTACGTCGGAACCGACGGAGCCTGCGCGGGAAAGCTCCCCAGCTTCCCAGGAAGGAAGCTTTTGGGGCCTCCCACTGCACATGCGCGCTGCCTTCCCGCCTTCCTGACCAGCTCTCCTCAGTTTCTCTTTTTCCGCGGAGCCAGCAGGTCGTGTTCCTGTCACCGCTGAAGAAATTATTGTTTTAGTTTGTTTCTTTAGACCGCGTACCTGCCTTCCCCATACCGAAACCGGTACTGCCGGTCTCTCTTTTCTTTTCTTTTAAAAAAAAAAAAGAATCTTTATCTTTGCACAACTTGGTGACTTCGGTTAGGCCTCAGGCCTACACAAATTCTCCTCATGGAGAAACCAGCCCCTGTTTTTAAGAAGTGTACCAAGTGTAGTGCTGTTATTTCTGTCACAGACACCCATGAATGGTGTCTTAAATGTTTGGGACCTGACCACTCCATTCCGGACTGCCCATCCTGCTCCCAGATGTCTAAACGTGGTTTGCAGAACAGGGCCAACAAATTCCATGTGCTGTTTGCTTCAGATAATCCAGCATCACAGTCATCCAGGTCTTCCTCTCCGGATGGATCTCAGGTAACCAAACCTTCTTTGGGCAGGTCCTCAAAGAGCAAATCTCCTTCAAAGCATCGAGAGGCTCTCACTTTTGAATCTGAGGATCCTGCCCCAGCCAAACAACCCCGGCGGGAAGCTCTGGCTTCCAAAGCACCATCTATGGGGTTACAGGTTGAGATCGATGGCACGGCCTCGACTGATCACCTGTTAGACTGCTCTGGGGTACCGGCCCATACCGGTACCGACATCCAGGCAGCAGTGGCGTCTATGAGCAATACTGTTCAGACCATGCAGCAGGCCATGCTGGCTTTTATTAAAGCTGCGACGCCCCTCGGTACCGCGTTCAGCGGTACCGGGTCCGGTTCCGGTTCCGGTATCGTCTCCCATACCGGAACCGAGACCATCGACTTCCAAACGCAGATCGGTTCCGCATGCCGGATCCGGGTTTTCACCCGATACCGATCCCATACCCGGTACGCCCGATGTCGATACCGATTGGTATGCGTATCGTGCGTTGGAAGCAAATAGAGAATACTCTGATTCTTCTGAGGATTTTGACTCCTCTGAGGACTCTGATGAGCTGTCTCTAGTTCTTCATGAAGACCCTTCTTCCCCAAAGAGGAGAATGTCTCCACCAGAGGATTTGTCCTTTCAAGACTTCATTATAGATCTAGCTAAAGGACTTTCTATTACCACATCCTCTGAAAAAGAACCTAGGTCAAAGAAATTGGATATTTTAGGATACCCTAAGGTTCCTAAAGAGGCAGTCACCCTGCCTATCCATGAAATCCTTCAAGAACACTTGATGGACTTATGGGAGGCTCCTCTAACGTTGTCTCCTTACTCTCGTAGGTTGGACACCATGTACCGGGTCCCTCCTCCTCCTGGGTTTCAAAATACTCAGCTGCCTCACCATTCCATTGTGGTGAAGTCTGCGCTGAAAAAGATTAAGAGCACCAAAAGGCACTCTTCTACCCCTCCAGGGCGAGAATGTAAGACCCTAGACTCTTTTGGCAGGAAATTTTCCAGGCTTGTATGCTTATAGCCAGGATTAATTCTTACAGTCTGTATATGGGCATGTTTCTCAGGGAACTTGCCCTAAAGGTACGGCATTTTGCCCCCTTTATCCCGGAGGATAGAAAGGAGGAGTTCATTTCTATAGTGAAACAGCTTCTAGATGTTTCTAAGTTCTCCAACAGAGCAGCCTTTGATTCCTTTGAAGGTGCCGGTAGAGCTTCGGGCATTGCCATTGCAGCCCGACGACTTGCTTGGCTCCAGGCCTCTGACCTAGAACCCTGGGTCCTGGATGGCTTACGGAATCTGCCCTGTACAGGTGAGAACTTATTTGGTAAGGACTGGCAAATTAAAGCCACTCAAATGGACGCAGAAAATGCTACATTAGATAGACTTTCTAAGTCTACCTCTACTCCTGCCAAGAAAAAGTCTTTCAAGAGGCCTTACTACAAGAAGGCCAGATTTTCCACAAATACTGGCCAACAATCTTCTCAGAGCCTCGCTTTGCTGCTAAACGTCAGCAACCTAAACAGGCAAGGTCAAAGCCTGCAGCGTCTACCACTCCTCAGCAGGCTCAACCCCCTCAGGGGTTTTGACTTGCCCCTAGAGAACTTAACATTTCTGGCTCTAGAACAACCAGAGCCCCTCACCATTCCCGGAAGGTTAGCTCACTTTGCTCCCAGATGGGGGCAAATTACATCAGAGCACTGGACCCTCTCTATCATCAGAGAGGGCTACAAACTTCATTTTTCCAACCTTCCTCCATATACCATGGTGAGGCACTTCAATTCTCCCCCATCTCTCCTGGGCCTGTTGGATCAGGAAGTCTCTTCTCTCCTTGCCCAAGGGGCAATAGAAGAGGTTCCTCTTCTTCAACAAGGGACAGGATTCTACTCCCCTTATTTTCTCATAACAAAGAAGACAGGGGGATTCAGACCTATCCTAGATCTGAGAGAATTGAACAAATTTCTGTACAAGGAGAAATTCAAAATGCTTTCTCTAGGCATTCTCCTTCCATACCTTCAGAGTCAGGATTGGCTTTGTTCTCTAGATCTCAAGGATGCGTACACACATATACTCATCCATCCATCCCACAGAAAATATCTAAGATTTCTGTTTCAGGGAAAACATTTCCAGTACAGAGTACTTCCCTTCGGTCTAGCCTCTGCTCCAAGAGTGTTCACCAAATGCATGGCAGTTGTTGCCACATTTCTAAGAGGTCTGGGAATTTTTGTATTCCCATATCTGGACGACTGGCTCATCCGAGCTCCATCTCAGTCAGAGGCCCAGATTTCCCTGGACCGCACAAGGCACATTCTGCAGTATCTGGGACTGGTGATAAACCTTCCCAAGTCTCAACTTATCCCTACTCAGTCTCTGGAATTCATAGGGGCCCAGTTGGACACCACCACTGCAAGGGCCTACCTACCTCAAGTCCGGGGCCAACGTCTGGTGTGCTTGGCCTCCCAAGCTCAGTCCAGCAGTCACTTGACAGCCAGAGAAATGCTGCGACTTCTGGGCCACATGGCCTCCACGGTACACGTGGTGCCCTACGCTCGTCTTCATATGAGAGCATCTCAATGGACCTTGGCCCACCCAGTGGACTCAGGCATCAGGAGCGCTCTCCGACCAAATACTCACCTCAAAGCGTCTGTTTTGGTCCCTCCAATGGTGGATGTCCACCAAGAATCTGTTGTTGGGGGCCCCCTTCCAACCTTTGTTGCCCCAAACAACCCTCACAACAGATGCCTCCCAAACAGGGTGGGGAGCCCATCTTCAACACCTCTCCACTCAGGGTGCTTGGTCTCCACAAGAGACCACCCTTCACATCAACCTCCTGGAACTGCGAGCAATCTACTTTGCCCTCAAAGTCTTCCATACCCTCCTAGTCAACCTGACCGTCCTAGTCCATACAGACAATCAGGTGGCCATGTTCTACATAAACAAACAAGGAGGGACAGGCTCTCTGTCGCTTTGCAACGAAGCTCTCAGATTATGGGCCTTCGCCAGAGAGCATCAAATTCATCTTCTGGCAGTGTATCTTCCAGGGGTTCAAAACTCTTGGGCAGACAGACTCAGTCGAGTTCTGCTTCCACACGAATGGTCCCTACATATGGACCAGATAAACAGAATCTTTCAGGAATGGGGAACCCCGGACATAGACCTCTTTGCAAGTCCGTGGAATGCCAAACTTCCCCGGTTCTGTTCCAGGACTCCGTGTCAGAGAGCTCAGGCCAACAACGCCTTTCTCCTACATTGGGGTCAGGAATTCCTATATGCTTTTCCACCCATTCCTTTGATTCCCAAGACTCTGTTCAAACTCCAGAGGGATCACGGATCGATGATCCTCATAGCTCCACGCTGGCCACGCCAAGTGTGGTTCCCTCTACTTCTGCATCTCTCCCAGGGACCCTCCCTGGACCTGGGAGCTGCGCCAGACCTTCTCTCTCAGGAGGAAGGGACTTTGTGGCACCCAAACCCCAAGTCCCTAATCCTCAGAGCTTGGTTACTGAAGGCCTAAGCCTTCATGACTTCAATCTTTCTCAACCAGTGAAAGATATCCTTCATGCCTCTAGGAAACCCTCCACGAGGCGTTCCTATGCTTTCAAATGGAAACGCTTTTCCATTTGGTGTGCTCAACAGGGTCTTGACCCTCTAGCACTTCCTTTGAATTCTCTACTAGACTATCTCCTGCATCTTTCTAATGCAGGCCTTAAGACGAATTCAGTAAGAGTCCATTTGAGTGCTATTGCAGCATCCTTAAAACCTATAAATGGACAACCTGTCTCCTCTCATCCGCTTGTTGCAAGGTTCATGAGAGGCCTGACTCTAACTAAGCCTCCCATCCGACCTCCTCCGGTAGCATGGGACTTGAACCTAGTTCTGGGTCAGCTTATGAAGCCACCTTTTGAACCGTTGGTTTCTACCTCCTTGAAATTTCTTTCCTGGAAGGTCCTTTTCCTTATTGCAGTCACTTCGGCTCGCCGCATCAGTGAACTACAGGCCTTAGTGGCTCATCCACCTTATACCAGGTTTCATCATGATAAGGTGGTCCTTAGGACGAATCCCTACTTTATGCCCAAAGTGGTCTCGCCTTTTCATCTTAATCAAGAGGTATATCTCCCTGTCTTTTTTCCAGCTCCTCATGCATCCAGTGCAGAGAGGAACCTTCATACTTTAGATTGTAAAAGAGCTCTTGCCTTTTACCTCAACAGGACTCAGCCACATCGAACGTCTTCCCAGCTTTTTGTGGCTTTTGATCCTTCTCATTTGGGACTTCCAGTCTCCAAACGTACACTTTCCAATTGGATTGCTCAGTGTATTTCCTTTGCTTATCAGAGTAAAAATATTTCTCTGGAAGGCCATGTCACAGCTCACAATGTGAGAGCCATGGCCACTTCTATGGCTCATCTTCACTCTGTATCCATAGATCAGATCTGTCGAGCCGCCACATGGGCCTCGGTTCATACCTTCACAGCCCATTACTGCTTGGACAAGGACTCCCGCCGGGATGCCTTGTTTGGTCAGGCTGTCCTCAAACACCTGTTCCATACTTGAACAACTCCTGCCCACCTTCCCAGGATGGATGCCTGAGATCCATACGAAGATGGCGAACCCTTGGAAGGGGATCTCCCAGGCATCTTAGCTAGGGAGTCCCCATAAGTGAGGACTTATTTCTGCTTGTTCCTGGAGATAGCACAGTTACTTACCTGTAACAGGTGACCTCTGGGAACAGCAGGAATTAGTCCTCACAACCCATCCACCTCCCCTAGGAGTTGTATCTTCTATCTATCTTCCTTTCCTCTCTCTATTGTCTCAGCTATAAACTCGAACTGAGGAGAGCTGGTCAGGAAGGCGGGAAGGCAGCGCGCATGTGCAGTGGGAGGCCCCAAAAGCTTCCTTCCTGGGAAGCTGGGGAGCTTTCCCGCGCAGGCTCCGTCGGTTCCGACGTACCCATAAGTGAGGACTAATTCCTGCTGTTCCCAGAGATCACCTGTTACAGGTAAGTAACTGTGCTTTATTGCAGGTGTCTGGTTGTTTCTGGTGATCGGGCAGTGGTCCAGGGCGAGACAGAGGAAGTATCCTACCACATATAGTGTCAGCAGTGGGACTATGACAGCTTGGACATGCAAAGAGAGGTTGGAGGAAGTTATTCTATAAAACCAGACTGCTGAAAGGAAGTGTAGAGGGATTTATAGGAGCAGCCCTGGCAGATGATGGGATCTGGGAAAGCTCAAGAGGCCTTTTCAACCACACTCTGCGGCAAGGGAGCAATACCATAGACCAGAGAAGTAACAATGTAACATTGTACAGTTTGCATGGCAGAAACCCAGGAAATTACATGGGCCTATGCAGCCTATACAAGTGAGTGAAGGTAGGAAGATTTGAATGCCTAGGATGTCATACTGAGATATGCAGGAATAGTTCTTTAAGAAAATATTGTTTTTGGTTGGCCATAAAATCCCTGTGTATACTGTAGTGCTTATTGTCACTTGCTATGGAGCCTTCTTTCCATACTTGTATTTACCGATCATCATTTTTAAGAACTAAGATGCATTTGAGAATCTCAAACCCTCAAAGTCATCTCATGCTGTACTACAGATGGAAAAAAATAAACGTTCGCTTGATAAACTTGTTTGATTCAACAAAATGGCACATACATGACTGTATCTATTGTTAGAATACTGCTTTGAAAATATTCTAAAAGTAAAATGAAATCTTTAAATAAATTAATGGGCGATGCAGAAAACTAGCGTGGCCTTTAAGCACAGATAACGCCACTTTTAAACACAATTACTGCCACCGCCAAATGCAGAAAAGACGGATGTGCGTTTATATGCCCCCAAATGCTGGAACGCTCTACCCTCCGACATAAGGGCCATTACTGTTCTACCCCAGTTCAGGAAGGCACTCAAATACCACCTCTTCCTTCAATACTACCCTACCAGCAATTGAACCAGAAGAAGTGACTCACTCATGAAACCACCCTTCCGTTCTTTATATTACTATGACTCTATTCTGTTCTATGTAAATATCTCATGTATATAGTTTAACCCGGTTCTCCAAGTTGGTACTCCTGTTCGATGTAAACCAAACAGCTTGTTGTTATGGTCTTTATGTTATAATGTAAACCGCGCTGATGCCGAATAGTGCGGTATATAAGAACTTGAAATAAATAAATAAATAAATAAATAAATAAACAGTAAAGGAAAAACTAGCGCACAATGAACACCAAGCGTATTTAAATATAAGCAAATGAGCTGGCCATAATAAAATGGTATGCTAATATTTCCTGTGTTCAATGCAGAGAAACACGTAGAGGATTTTGCAACCAGTCTTAGTGCCAATATCTCTACGCCTGGTCTTGAGGTGGTTAAACATCTAGCTCATGCCGATGCCATCAAAATACTGTTGTGGGGCTGGTACCCCTGACAGAAAGCAAATCCCTGGTGGCCCAGTGGCCCCAATCCCCCCACCCACCAAAGTAAAAATAATCCCTGCTGGCCCAGTGGTCCCGAACCTCTTACCCCCCCTTCTGATACCTTTACAAAGAAACAGGAGCTCTGCCCATGTGCTCCCGTTACTGCACCACCATCTTGAAAAATGGCAGCACCTGGCCTCACAAGGTACATCCTGGGATGCACCAGGTGGGATCAGACTGTGGTGCATCCCAGGATGCATCGTGCAGGGCCAGGCAACCTCTTTTTTCAAGATGGCAGTGCAGGAGCAGGAGTGCGTGGGCAATGCTCCTGCTAATTCGTAAAGGTGCCAGGAAGGGGAAAGGGGTTTGGGGTCGCTGGGCCACCAGGGTAATTGAGCAGGATGGGGGGATCGAAGATGATGGGCTACCAGGGATTGTTTTTAGTTGGATGGGTGGGGGTTTGGGGCCACTGGGCCAACAGTTATTTTTGGTTGGGCGGGTGGGGGGATTGGGGCCACTGGGACACCAGGGATTTACTTTCTGTCAGGGGCACTGGCCCCCGACAGTATTTTGAAGAATCAGGGGCTTTCCCCAATGCCTGCATCATCGATACAGGCATCAGGAAAGCTCCTGATGCTATCAAAATACTGTTGAGGCTCAAATGCAAATTAGCCATGCGGTGTCTGGGAGAGCATACCAAACTTGCACCATCTTCTGTGCACATGTGTTTGGCTTGCTCTCCCAGTTTAATGTTGCATTTGTGTACAGTTTAACGCATGGCTAATGTGTAGCTAATTTGCATATGAGCCCCTTTCTGCATGCGGGCGCTAAGGTCACGTGCTATCGGTGCACCGCAAATAGGCATAAAATGTTGAGAGGGCACAATTTCAGCACCAGCTTTCTGCATCAGCATGTAAGTTTGATGCCTATAGAGCAGGGGTTCTCATCCCTGTCCTTGGGACCCACCTAGCCAGTCGGGTTTTCAGGATAACCACAATGAATATGCATGGGAGAGATTTGCATATAATGGAGGCAGTGTATGCAAATCTCTCTCATACATATTCATTGTGGTTATCCTGAAAACCCGACTGGCTAGGTGGGTCCCGAGGACAGGGTTGAGAACCCCTGCTTTAGAGAGAGATTTGATGAAATAGTAATATCTTTACCCATGAACCCTATCTAAATCCTAATTTCCTTTAACATCTTCTTTCATGCACTTCACGTCTGGCCCTTCTTGGTTGACCTTCTTGATTACAGCTGGTAAGAATAAGGGCCAAATTTTATTTTCAGTCAAAAAAGCAGGGAAGACGTGTAGCCCCCCCTCTTACAAGTCGTTGTTATACAGTATTGAAATAGTATGTTCCTTTCTCAAAGATTTAATTTCTTATACCTTTCAGAAACAAAAAGGAACCCAAAATATTGGCACAAAGAAAACTTCTGAAAAATATTCCCTGGTACTTAAAGTACTAAATTTAAGAACTGGAGTAAAAGCTGTATGGTGCCTTTCACACACTATTTTGCTTGAACAGTTTTCCCTGTGTAAAATGCTTCCCTTCCAGAAATTGCAGGAAAACAAATAACTTTGATAAAAGATGGTGCTATTTCAAGAGCGTTCAAGCAAAATGACTCGCAATGGAGTTGTCCTACTTTTGTTAGAAGCCTGAATTTATCCCTAAATCTTCCCAATTGTCTGATTGGCATAAGGGGAGCTGACAGGCTACAACTTAATTAACATAACCTTGACACATAAAGAAAATTGCAAGGAGGTTTTCATAGAAGGAAAGTTCTAGAGTTTATCACCTTCATCCCTTTAGCTCGCCCTTCAGTGCCATTTCCTGCAGCTCAGAACATTAACTTTGCACAGAAATGAGACGCAACTCCAGAAACACTTCTGTTGTATCCAATATTAGGGTCTTGTTACTAAGGTATGCTATTGTTAATAAATGTTAATTTACCATTCACACACATTATTAGTCTATTTGCACTAAAATAATATGTGTTATCAGTGAATTAAGTGGGTTAATGTCAGTGTTCGTTAGTAACTACATCCCATAGACTTTTATCCCAACTCATACCCTCATTTCCTTCTTTACTCAGTATGGTGCCTACTAGAAACATAGCTACCCTGTCTCAAAGGCAGCACATATATACTAAAATTATTCAGCATTTAACCATTTTAAGCAGACTTCTCAGATTCTTTGGTTACCAACCAACACTGAAGAATACATCAATATAAGATAATGTAAAACATCTATGGGGGCTACAATAATCTTTCAACCTGTCAGATTGGATTTGAAATCTCAAAGTATAAAATCTGTCCTCACAACTAGTTATACGTT
This sequence comes from Ichthyophis bannanicus, assembly GCA_033557465.1. NCBI lineage: Eukaryota > Metazoa > Chordata > Amphibia > Gymnophiona > Ichthyophiidae > Ichthyophis > Ichthyophis bannanicus. The sequence goes on from CM066040.1 coordinate 216,324,859, forward strand.
CATAGTGACGGCTCTCCTTATCTGTTCACCATGGCAGAGAAATCTCATTTGCTTTCTTTGGACAGCTACTCAAATGTATTTTTGATAAATTTGTTGATCAGTGTTGCAGAATACATCACTGGCACCAGTGACTGTCTTTATCATCTCCATGCAGTCAGCCAGCCGCTACCTTGGCAGAATAGAAATACATTGCTTTTGCTCCAAGAACTCACTATCTCAAATAAAAACTTCAATCGAGACAGTAGGTTACAAATATCCCTTAAGTTAGCATTGTTATGTAAATTACCACAGCAGTATCCTTCTGAATGACGGCTTCCGTATTGCTATGCTAGAGTATTTATTAGGATGATATACATCTCAGAATATCCACGTTGTAAATTCTAGCTGATCATTCAAAATATCCCTTTTATTTAGAAAACTATTCCAACTCTAGATTATTTTCATGGCTGCTCTGGGCGCATGACCATACCCAATAGCAGAATGACCTCCTGCACCTGCTCTTAAATCTCTTTGTCCCTGCAGGAGGTGGGAAGAGAGACTGATGAAGTGACGCGGGAGGTAGAGCTGAAATCTGCGCTGCTCAAAGACCCAGATTACCCAGAAAGCAACTGTCTATGTCTCTGATTCCTACAAGTAGCTGGATGTTAATACCAACCACTGGAAAAATTAGTGCACCACTTTGGATGATTGGTTCAGCTGGGGATGCAGTTTATAAATAGGTTTACGTAAATAAGAGGTAAATAAAACTGAATATACGTATTCCCATTTTGTGCAAGCTTATTGCTGAAGAGTAGTTTTGATACCACTCATTTAATGTGATGTCTAATAATGTTACCACTATGTCATTAACCTAGAAACTTAGGACCTGATATTCAGTGGCACCTATCTGGTCGGCAGCGCTGCTATCTGAATAAGGGCCACTAACCAGGATCTTCAGGATAGTCTTACAGACAGCCTCGGCACTGTCCATTCCATGAGTGGAGCCATAGGTTATCCGTACAGTGGTAATATTCAGCACAGCTATAAGGATAATTATTCAGATAATTTAAGACAGCAAACTAGCTATCTGGGGGCTATACAGATAAGCTATCCATATCACAACACTGAGTATCACCGCTACACAGATAGCAGTAGTTCTGGCTGTAATAGTTGGATATTCATTGCTGGCCATGGTCTGGAAAGAGGAGATGAATATCTGGGTTTTTTCTTAACCATTGCAGTTGGAGTTTAAAAATAAGGCTGATTGTCGTGTGTTAATATATCTGTGATATTTTTTAATCCTATTTTCCACTGGAAAAGGTGATTTATGAGATTAGTGTGTGTATGCCTGTCTGTATGCTTCTAATAAGAAACAGAGAAACAGAAAAAGTGATGGCAGAAAAAGGCCATATGGCTTATCTGTCCTGCCCATCCACACAAATTCTCTGCTCTACAGTCCCTTCCTCTCCCTTAGAGATCATCTGTGCTGGTCTCTTGTTTTCCTAAATCCAGACACTGTCCTCATTTCCACCCTCTCTACTGGGATGCTGTTCCATCTTCCACTACCGTTCCTGTGCAGATATTTCCTTAGATTACTCCTTCGTCTACCCTTTTCCATTCTCATCCTATGGCCCTTCATTCCACAGACTTTTTCCTACTTAAAGAGGCTTGACTCCTGTCAGTTTATACCTTGGAGGTATTTAAATATCATGTCTCTCCTATTTCACTTTTCTCTAAGGTATCCATATTTAAATCTTTAAGTCTGCTTTATTATGATGACCACTCAGTATTTTCGTAGCTGCCCTCTGGACCACCTCCATCCTACTTATATCCTTTCTGAGGTACAATCGTCAGAACTGCACACAGTATTCCATATGAAGTCTCATGAGAGACTTATACGGAGCCCCTATCTCTTCCTTTTTCTGCTGGCCATTCTTTACCCTATGCACCCAAGCATTGCTGTCACCGTAATTATTTGACCAGTGGACTATTGCAGCAACCTCACTGCTTTTTCCAATATAAACAATGTGCCCCTTCTGTCATCAAAGGCTTATGGTGCAGACTCTGCACCATTTTAGTTTCCTCTTTCTGGACTACCTTTATTCTTTCCGGATCCTTGTAGAGATACGAGGGAGCATATTCAATGGGAGTCATCGCCTTACTCCCGCTGATCAGGATATTCAGTGGCATAGAGCCAGTTTGTGTTACTGAATATCTCCTCTTAATGCCACTTAACACCTCAAAGCTAACTGCTTAGCATAGGGGCATTCCCGGGGGGCAGTACAGGCGGCACCAAGGGTTAACCGATCAGCAGCAAAATTCAGCCATTGGCCATTTAGCCCTAACTAGCTAAATTTAGGCCAAAAATTAGCTGGCCTAACTTTAGCCAATTTAGCTATCTGGCCAGTAGCTGAATATTGTCACTGACCGGATAGCTAACTCGCTATCTGTACAACCTGGATATTCAATGCTGCCGGCCGGAAATAGAGAAATAGAAACATGACGGCAGAAAAAGACCACATGGCCTATCTAGTCTGCCCTTCAATATAAACTACAATAGTCCCCTTCTTTCCTTTAGAGATATTTTTTATTTGCCCCATGCTTTCTTGAATTCAGATATTGTCCTTGTCTCTACTACCTCCACTGGGAAACTATTCATCGCATCTACCACTCTTTCCGTAAAGAAATATTTCCGCATATTACTCCTGAGTCTATCCCCTTTCACCCTCATTCCATGTCCCCTCATAGCAGAATTTGCTTTCAATCAAAAGAGACTCTCCTCTTGTGCATTTATGTCACTCAGGTATTTAAACATCTCTATCACATCTCCTCTATGCTGTCTTTCCTCTAAAATATACATATTAAGATCTTGCAGTCTGTCCCCATATGCTTTATAATGAAGACACTAACCATTTTAGTAGTCACCCTCTGCACCAACTCCATCCTGTTTATATCCTTCTGAAGATATGGCCTCCAGAATTGCACACAATACTCCAAATGAGGTCGCACCAGAGACTTATACAGAGGCATTGAATATCCAGGCATTATTTACAGTGGCAGCAGTCATCTGCTTTAACTCTGCTGCCTGCCACTGCTGAATATGCCCCTATGACCTTCAAAATAATACACCAATTTTTAGAATAGAGGTTCTCACCAGCAGCATTACTGCTCACTTTTTCCTGTTAGCAATACCTCTTTGTATTCAGATTACTATTAGATTACTGTATTTTTGTTCCATAGTAACATGGCCCTCTCACTACTAGCTCTCTCTGCCATTTACCTCCTAGCCACTTCCACCCAGGATACCTTAGCTCTCTCACCAGGTCATAACTACATCCCCATACTACATAGCCTGGGAAAAAGAAACTATAGCAGCCCCCACCACACACCGCCTCACGCACACTCCACCAGACACTCACACCTACTCTATGTAACACTCAACCACCCTGGTAGCTCTAAGTCCGAACCGGCACAAGTAAATAGAAAACTAAGATGTGCTCTCATAAACTCTCACTCAGTTCGCAAAAAATGGCCAGCTATCACAGATCTCGTTACAAACCTAAACTTAGACATCCTAATGATTACAGAATCTTGGCTTTCAGACACAGACACAGTCCTCCTAAATCAAATCACCCCTCCAGACTTCGCAATACACACCTGCCACAGAACCAGCCGAAGAGGCGGCGGAGTTTTTATCCTAGTAAAAACCGAGCTCTAGTTTCAGATGCTCTCTTCCAAAAGCTTTATGCACATGGACACAGTTACCATAGCCAATAAGCATACCACCATAAATCTCATCTATAGAGCTCCCACCTCCCCCCCCCAGAAGATCTTTCCAACATAATTGATCTAGCCTGCAACCCTGAAAACCCACGCAAACCCAGCTGGTTAACTGGGACTTCAAACTTGCATCCCTTCAACCCACACATGCCGACACCTTCCTTGACGCAATGAGCAATCTCAGCTATGAACAGATGGTGAACGCTCCCACTCACCTCAGAGGAAACTCACTTGACCTCATTTTCGCGCCACTTTCAGTAACTAGACATAACCTTTCTATCACTCCTGTCCCATGGTCTGACCACAGCCTAGTCACATTCCAAATCCCATCGCTGCAAGATCAAGTCCCAACTAGCTCACAAACACAGCCTCCTCAGTAAATACGCACCACTTCAAACCACTAGACAAGGACGATTTCATCAAAAGAGCACTTCCAACGCTGATCACAAGATGGAACACCACCCTGAAAACATTCAGCTACCTTCCTTGGGCAAAGCATTAACATCCAACAGACTATCACGTAAAAGAAAACCTGCCCCTTGGTTCTCAGAGGAACTGCGTTCATCTCTCCTTCTCCTAAGGAAGCATGAAAGAAAATGGCATCGCTCTCGATCCACAGCGGATCAAGCAACATACACCCACCTCCTAACACTTCACCGTGAGTCAATATCTGACAAAATTAGAGCATACCACACCGAGCTCCTTCTCCATTCTCTAAATAAACCCCGGGATCTCTTCAGTATAGCAAAATCCTTAACCAAAGAACCTTCCCATCATCAGCCTGATCCAATTCAACCTCAGCTATACGCTGACTACCTCCAATCCAAAATCCTCAAAACAAACATTGCACCAGGACTAGAACCTATGCTGATTCCTTATTCACAGCCACCGCTGACAGAGTTCACATCCCCAGCAGAGAAATGCATCGCAGACCTTATTGCCACCATCAACACTACTACAGCACCAAATGACCCATGCCCAGCGTACTGGATTAGAGTGATGCGCTTGGAACTCAGCCCAACTCTATCCAACATCATAAATCTCTCCTTTTCATCAGGAATATTCCCAGCAGCTCTTAAACAGACATCCATCCACCCTCTCCTGAAAAACACCAGACTTGATCCGACGAAGGCTGACTCATATCGCCCTATCTCGAGTATTCCCCTTCTAGCCAAAATAATAGAGAAGGTTGTACAAAGACAGATTCAGCAGCACATTGACATTTCAGCCCCCCTTGATCCCTGCCAGCATGGGTTTCGAGAATCCCACGGAGTCGAGACACTACTCACCACCCTAATCAACACCTTAAGCAAAGGTATAGATAGAACAGAAAATGGGTTTGCGCTCATCTTCCTAGACATTGCGGCCGCATTTGATTCTGTCAACCATGACCAACTACTTACTCGACTACTCGAGAAGGGAATCTAGGGCCTCGCTTGGGCATGGTGCAAATCCTATCTAGCCGACCGATGGCAACATGTTCGGACAGGATCCGCTACATCTGATCCATTCCAGCAACATCAGGGAGTACCCCAAGGCTCCTCCCTATCCGCATTACTCTTTAACATATATATGCAGCCTATATGTGAAATTGTCCGCTCATTTAAAATTACCAGCCTGATCTATGCAGATGATGTCCTTCTGTTTGCACCAATTAAAGTCATACAGCCCGACCTCACCCCTCTAGTAGATTGCTTCAACGCAATCACTGATTGGCTTCTAGCTCAGAACCTATGCATAAATTTCAAAAAAACGGAGGTCCTGTTTATCACAAAGAACAAAGACTTCTCTACCCCCTCTACCCTGAAAGTGAGAGATGCTGAACTCCCATGCAAATCTACGATACGCTACCTGGGTGTTACATGCGATCAGGGCCGGATTTACGTATACGCCATGTACGCCATGGCGTAGGGCCCACAGCCGGCAGGGGCCCACAAAAAAAGAACCAGTTTTTTTTTTTTAACTCAATTTAAAAAAAAAAACCTGGTGGCTGCCGCCGCGGGGCCCCCTCTGCTGCCGCGGGGGCCCCGTCTACAAGCTGAAGCGGTCGGGTCGGGTCGGGTCTCTCTCTCCCTCCCTCCCTCCCTCGCTGCAGGCTGCTAGAGACGCGAAGATAGAGCGTCTCCTCGCGTCTGTGTTAAGCCCGCAGGGGCTGATGGGATTTCCAATCAGCCCCTGCGGGCTGAACACCGGCACGATGTGACGCTCTCCCTTCGCGTCTCTCGCAGCCTGCAGCCGGCAGCGAGGGAGGGCGAGAGACCCGACCCGACCCGACCCGACGGCTTCAGTTTGTAGACGGGGCCCCCGCGGCAGCAGAGGGGGCCCCGCGGCGGCAGCCACCAGGTTTTTTTTAAAATTAAATTTTACTTTAGGCCGGGGGGGGGGTAGGACTGGTAATGGGCTATGGGGGGGGGGGTAGGACTGGTAATGGGCTATTGGGGGGGCTGGGGCTGGAAATGGACTGGGGGGGGGTAGGGCTGGTAATGGGCTATTGGGGGGCTGGGGCTGGAAATGGGCTGGGCTGGGCTGGGGGGGGGGTTAAGGCTAGAGGTGGGCTGATGGGGTTAGGACTGGTAATGGACTGTGGGCTGTTGGGGGGGCTTAGAACTGGCAATGGGCTTTGGGGGGGGTAGGACTGGTAATGGGCTATGGGGGGGGTAGGACTGGTAATGGGCTATTGGGGGGGCTGGGGCTGGAAATGGACTGGGGGGGGGGTAGGGCTGGTAATGGGCTATTGGGGGGCTGGGGCTGGAAATGGGCTGGGCTGGGCTGGGGGGGGTTAAGGCTAGAGGTGGGCTGATGGGGTTAGGACTGGTAATGGACTGTGGGCTGTTGGGGGGGCTTAGAACTGGCAATGGGCTTTGGGGGGGGGTTAAGACTGGTAATGGGCTGTGGGCTGATGGGGGGGTAGGACTAGCAATGGGCTATGGGGGGCTGACTGGAAATGGGTTGATGGGGTTAGGACTGGAAGTGGGCTGATGGGGGGTTAGGACTGGTAATGGGTTATAGGGGGGGCTTAAACTGAAAATGGGGTGATGGGGGGTTAAGGACTGAAAATGGGGTGATGGGGGTTAAGGACTGTAAGTGGGGTGATGGGGGGGCTAGGACTGGTATTGGGTTGGGGGGTTGCTAGGACTGGAAATGGGCTGATGGATGGCTAGGACTGGAAATGGGCTGATGCAGGGACTAGAAGGGAATGGATGCTGGGTGAGGCTGGAACTAGAAGGGAGCTGATGTTGGGGGAGGATTAGAATGGGATGGGGCTGGAAGAGTAAAATGGAGAAGGGAAAAATATTTTGTGTGGGAGGGATAAAAAATCTACAATTGGCCGGGTATTGGGAGAGTAAGTGGGGATTGAGGATGGAGGGGTAAAATTTGAGTGGATGAAATAGGAATGAGGAAAGAGCAAAAGGAGAAAGATTAGTATGTTAAAGCAGATGTAGAGAGAGAATGGAAAAAAATCTAGAAGAGAGAAGAAAGGATAAATGGACAGGAGACGATGGAGAGTTAGCAGAAGACACGAAGAAACCAGAAGAAAGTGGCTGGAGCAATTGCAGCTGAAAAAAATGCACAAAAGGTAGAAAAATATCTCTTTATTTTGAATTTATTAATTGGAATATGTCAGCTCTGGTAAATGTGCATCATTAACATCTGCGCTTTGTTTAGTACAAGAGCAAATTAATGTATAGTTTTATTTCTACAGTGTTGTACATTCCAAGTTTGGCTTTTGGGATTCCCAGTTTAATTATTGTCTTCCTATTTCTAAATTGTGATTACTTGTTTGGTGATGGTCTATGTTCTGCATGTGTAACTGAGCTGAGGTGTTCTGTTTATATAATTCCTATTTGACATTGCCACTTGTTCTCTTTCCCCAGTAGGTCATGTATTGTTGTTCTCTGAAATGTATTGGTTTAATATTTGCAGTGTTGCCTTTTGATTGGTAGAGTATGGTGCTTTGTGAGTCCTGGTAGTGCTGTTAGGATACGGCGGGTTTACTATGGGCAGTGTTTGTAGTAGTTCCTAATGTGTCTGGCAGTTGGCACTGGATTATAGTAATGTAGAAATCTTTTAGTCTTTCTTTATCCATACACTCATTAAGAGGCACGTTTACTAAAAGTTAGTATATGGTAACATTATGCAAATATTTATGCAAATGAGGCCCCTTATGCAAATGAGGTCCGCACCCCCCTTGGGCCGCCCCTGCTGGGGGCCCACAATTTTTGTTGGCGTAGGGCCTCACTCAAGGTAAATCCGGCCCTGCATGCGATCATCTGCTCAACTTCAAAGAACACATAAAGAACACCACCAAGTCTATTTACAATAAAATTAAGACGCTAAGGCACCTAAGACCCTTGCTAGCTTCAGACGATTTCAGAACAATATTCCAAGCGCTGGTAACACCACACTTCGACTACGCGAACATCGTTTTGCATGGCCTCCCCAAGAGCACCCTCAATCCATTACAACTCGCGATGAACACGGCAGCTCGCATCCTCTACGGTATATCTAGAAGAACTCACATCACGCCCATCCTTAAGGATCTTCATTGGCTACCAATAAGCAGCAGGCTCACTTACAAGGCATTACTCCTAACCTTCAAAGCAATCAACCTGATAGCCCCCTCGTCCCTTACAACTCTTCTCACCTCCACCCCCAACAACAGGTCAAGAAGGTCATCAGCCGTCAATACGTTAATGATCCCCTTGGAATCCACAAAATGTTCACAAACAACCAGGAATAGAACCTTTGCCTTCTATGCCCCTAAATGCTGGAACAATCTCCCACCACATATCCGATCAATCAGCGACCTTACACAATTCAGGAAAGCCTTAAAACATCATCTGTTCCTTTTACACTTTGCCCAGACCAACGTTACACAACCACATCCCTCAACTAAACTCACAAAATCAGCTCCCAACACTTTGATTTGATTAAGACAAACCAAATTACTGAACCACCCAGTCTATACATTTATGTTATACTGATAAACTATCATGATTAATGCAATAGCCGTCAAGAATAGTCCTAGCCTTCTTAGCTCTGGTCTAAGATACAAATTGTAAATAGTTACCAAGCCACAATTTGATGGCTCTATATGTATATAGTTTTCCTAGTTACAGATCCAAGTTACTTACCCTGTTACAATGTAAGCACAAGACTGTTCTCTGGTCTGTTGCAAGAATTTGTTATTTGTAAACCACACTGATATTGAATAGTGCGGTATAAAAAAGTTTTAAATAAATAAATTAAATAAATAAATAAATTCACCCTTATAATCTTCAAACTCTCACTCACCATTGCCTTGTCATACTGTGTTTCTATTTCAAGAGCTAACCTGTGACAAATTTATTGAAAACCCTGCCAGTAATTTTCCTGGGGTATTGGCCAATTGTTGTGTTATTTCATTTGATGCTCCTCCCCCCCATAAAGGAAGCCCTTTCCCTGTCCCACAGCCCACCAAATTAAACACAGACATCACCCATTCCACCCCTTCCCATTCCCAGTGATTAGAGGGTCACTTACTTCTGTCAGTCTTCTCCACTCTCTGGCTTCAGTCTTGAGGTTTGACCTGGATGGTACCCATAGCCTTGTGATATCTTCCAACACTACACACTTTAAATCATGAGATGAAGCTGGATAGTGGAGGAGGCAATTGCAAGTAAGCACTTCCAGTAGCTGGGAGAGAGAGGAAGTGATGGATAAGGAGTAAAGGAGGGAGGCCCACAGGATTGATTAATGGATCAGGGATGGGGGCAACACCTTGCCAATCCTCTTCTTTGGGTCCCTGGGAGTGATGTTGCCTTAGCCTCTGAGTCTTGTGACCCCTGATTTCCTTGTGGTTTCTTCTCTGGATCTACTGTGACATGGATGATGTCGCTGCTGCCATGGCAGTGCAGGCTGGCTCCCTGGCATCATGCAACCCCATTTGGGAGGATGTTTGGATCTTGTTTTATTATTTGTTTATTATTTATTTATTAGAGTCTCTTTTATACCGCGCTATTCAGCATCAGTGCGGTTTACAATGAACAATAAAATACACATTTCCAATGGTACTTTGTGTTTACTGTTGAACAGGTAATGCAACTTGGATAACAGGGTAACTATTTACAATTTGTTGGCACTTGTATTGATTTTCTTGGTTCCTCAACATTTGTTTTTCTGGAGAAATTATTTTTCTGCCATGATAAAGTTATGAATATGATCAAGAAAGATTTCCCTCCTGTTTGGTATCCATGAATACCTCACTGCTTCCTCCCCTACCCCTTCCCCTGCTTTTTATGGACTGCTCTTTTAGATATCTCTACTCAATGTTACACTTTTTTTGCAGTTAAATCGTAGCTGTTAAACCCTTAAACACTCCTCTTTTAAAATACTTTGAACTGCTTGCTGTGCATTTTTCAAATACAGGCCATGATTCTTAGCTGTCTACACCACTATTCCATGTATGAGATAGATGTGTACACTGGCTCTCTAATGTATGCACATATATCCATGCAAACTAGATGAGCTAGAGACTGCCTATAAAACAGAGTTGGGAACCTCTGATGTACAGTATATTAAGTCTGCTGGCGGGGGGTTCATAAATCTAACTAGTGTAAGGATCCTTTCAGAGCCCTCACTAGTCCAGTATACTCTTGTCCCCAGGACCATACCATTGCTAGAGTAGTAAGGAGGTTTGCTGCAGTATCCTCACCTCTCTTGGGATGACTGTAATGGGCCTGTCCACCACTTTATAAACCCGTGATTCTTAGGGTGGTGGTGATGGTGGTGTGATGCGTAGCTCAACAGTTAACTTCAGTGAAGCAGTGTTTTGTTTTGGGCTCCTCTCTTGGACCTCTTTTTATTTTCAGTCCACTGTGAAGTTCCCCTTGAATATTAATGTTTATTGTCTGCATGTGAAGTACGTGCACATGTCAGAGGTTTTACCCACCTCTCTGCTTGCTTGTTTGAGAGTGAAGAGACTTAGGGTTCAAGCCACAAGCCCAAGGACCAGAGAGAGAGAGAGAAGCGCCAAACAGGAGCTTGCCTCAGGAGAAGGTTTTGGGAAAACTGATCCCTTCACAGTTGGGGACTATGTGAAAATGATTGAACTGGGAGAATCCCATAACAATTTTTGAGGTTGTGTTGTAGAGAATGGACTCTACGCTTGGGCGTCTAGCAACTAGGCTCCACATTCTGATTTATGGTAATATTTATTTGGTACTAGTATAAGGGGTCTTGGGACCCCTCATACTCCAAAGGCCCGCAGATGGTTATTGTTATCCCAAGTCTTCTCCCCTTGTTTCACTCAGCACATGCACACTCTACTCCAAGGGCAAGTCGGCATTGATGGGTCAGAATCAAACAGCCGCATGGTACTGAAGTGTTGAGGTAAGCACCACAGGGCTGTTTTAGGCCATTGCTGCCCCGGAGAAGGGTAGCAGTAAAGGCAATGGGCACCCCTCTGAGGTCTAGCGCTCTAGGCAACTGCCTAGTTCACCAAATGATAGCACCGGCCTTGCATGCAGAGGCACCCTATTCATTTTAAATGGTGAAATGCCTACGTTTAGCCTCACATGATATCTTTCTAGGGTCAACTGCACTTCAGGTACTATTAGTGAATCCAGTAATCGCTCATGCACTGTCTGAGTGCAAAGAAAGCTCCCGCAGTGAGGTCATTATATTGTATCTTCTCAATAAGTTTGCTAAAGGAGCTTTCATAATGAAAGGAGTGATCTGCTCCAGTCACATTCAGGACCGGCGTTCGACATGCTTGGGACCGGGGAAGAAACAAAGGCCCTGCCTCCGTGACATCACTTAATTTTGTCCCAGGCCCCCTTGTGGGGTAATAGACTGAAAACTAGTGCTGCCAGGGTTCAAATCCTGCTTCTTCCCCCCCCCCCCACCACCCCTGGGGATTCGATTGTTTGGGAATGGCTGACATCCCTGTGACATTGGGTAAGACGCTTTCTCTCTCATCACCTCAGGTGGTTACTTAGACTGTAAACTCTTTGGTTCATGGATATATTGCAGTTAAATAGTTATTATTACTGTACAGCACTACATCCATCCATTGATTCTGTCACAATGATAAGTATTACAGGATTATTATTACTAAAGCCAGCCCTGGCAGCATTGACTCTAATACAGTTAAATACACAAAGTCTGGTGAGATTGGAACGAGTCTCTTTCCGCGGTTAATTCTACGTAATTGCGCCCCACTCTTTTCCAGTCATGCCCTTGTTGATTTTAACCCAAAGCCTCTTTTGGTTTTTTTTTCTGGGTATCTTCACCAGACTGCAAGCTCCGTGGACCAGGAACTGCTTCTTCTATGTGTCTATATAGTTCTGGGTGCACAGATGTTTAATAGTAATAGTAGGTAATTAAGACTTAAAATAACAAAGCTTAATGATTTGTAATGACAGCTCATGCCAAGCACTATTGGTAATTATGATATAGAAGCCATATATGTATTCATTTGTTCGTATGTCAATATTTACACAAATAACACAAGAAAATAAATACATATGCAAAATGACATCAGAAGTCTGAAACTTAATTTCTGATTTTTTTCACGGAGCCAAATGCTTTTTCCTGTTGATAGCACTCCATCGCATCAGTGTGCCCGTAAAATTGCTTCTTTTCTTTCACCCTTTAAGAACATAAGAACATAAGAACATAAGATATGCCATACTGGGTCAGACCAAGGTCCATCAAGCCCAGTATTCTGTTTCCAACAGTGGCCAATCTAGGTCATACGTACCTAGCAGTTTCCCCAAGGGACACAGGTTCCACAATGCTTTGAGGCACATTCATGGCATCAGCCTTGTTTTGGGCAGGGTGACCCCAAGCTCACCTTTTTATCTTCCCCTCCCATTGTTCTAACCCTTTGCTCCTAGCCTGCTTGATCTGGTCGAAAACTTGCCCCTTCCTAGAGGGGAAGGTGAGGGAGAAATCGATCCGAACGAGCCGCATCTTCTCTTATACTGAATGCATCCAGACAAACAGGAGCAGCTCACTGGGAAAGTGGCATCGCATCAATCCTCGCATGTTTCACCCCAGACACGGCACCCAGGGTTCCCAGCAAGCTGTCAGCAAGAGCAGTAGCAGCCTTCCCCATGCCCTGGGCTTCTCCTCAGAAGCTTTCGACGCATGCTTTATTTACCTTGTGGTCTGTGACACTGGTGTACCCATCTAAACCGGGGCTGGGCGACGACTGCTGCTGCCTGATCCCCTGGGCTTCTTTCCTGTATTCTGTCTGGCGACGGGGCTGGTCCTTTTGGTTGTTGCTGCTGCTGTACATGATCAACAAGCTGGTACACATGGTGGTGAGCACTAGAAACACAGCCACCCCCTGATGCTATAATGGGGACAGAGAGAAGAGATCATTATTGTGACATCTCCTGTAATCCAAGCAAACAAAAAAGGACCTAACGCTACTTTAGCTCTCTTAGATTTCCTTTTCCCAATATTGCTAAGGTGGATAATAATCACAGTGGCAGAGAGAGAGATTTTCTAGGCAAATTTCCCTCCCCAGTGAAGGGCTTTGTTATGGATATTTCTCTTGGCTACGTTATAATAGGAGGGCTTGAACTGGTCTGAGTTTGAATGACTCTTTTTGGGAGCTCGGATCCCAAGTAGTTCTTTTATTCTGCTGAGACAATGGTAACTCTGGGATTTCTTAGTTTTTGTAAGTTTCAGCTCATTTAAGGATAAGAAAATGCCCAGGCTTTTCTCCATGTTTATATTTTATCTTGCAGTTTTTCTCCCAGTCTGTAATCTAGTTCTGAGCACCTGTCTTCACTAGAACAAAAATAAATGCGATGGGTTTAAGACTCGTGGGTCTAGCGATTTCAGTTTTTTTTTTTTTTTTTATATATATATGCACGGCTTGGTGACTACACATAGTAGATTTTCAAAAAGAAGATGGATTTGAAAGTTTTCTAAGGGTTATTTCTGCCATGTCTTTTACGGAAAATGCACCCCTGTCCCCCCGTAAAAAACATGTGCTCCCATAATCAGTACAGCTGCCTCCCCCAATCCCTGTATTTTTCCATACGGGTAAGTGCTCAGGTAATTAGTTGCAACAATTGACTTACCATCAGGGTCTTCATTGTGGGCACCACTATGCACAGAATAATTCTCAAGCTTGCGCAACTGAATCTCCTTTTTTATTTACTGCTTCCATTCTGAAAAAGCCGGTTAGAGAGCGGAGCTGGGCAGAGGAAGAGAAGGGGGTAGGCTGTAGAGAACGCACGACTGTTGCAGAGATTAGAGATGGAATTAAAACTGGACCCTTTTAGTCTCTCAGTGATCTGTGTGCCTGCTCTTGGCTGCTGTCTGCAGGGTCCTAGTGCTCCCCTCACTTTGACTGAAGAAATTACAGTGTCTTCTGCAAACAGAGTCTTGCATTCTCTTCATATATTTTACAGTGCTTTTCTTTCATTTCTTTTTTCAATAATGCTGGGAGTTAGCAAAATATGAAAATGTCTCTCTAAGAATTCCCGGTCAGTTCCTAATCTGTGATCAGCAGACCCCTAGGGTCCATGAGACCATTAGAGAGTGTTTTCAGGGCCCAGAGAAGAGAACAAGTCGTTTCATGCTGCTACATTCCATGCAAGTAGAAGACAGAGGCTGCGGGGGGGGGGGGGGGGAGGGAGTATCAGCAGTGGCAGTAGGGATGGCGGTAACAGCATCAGTAGCCATGGCGGCTGGAAGCAGTAGTAGCTCTTGGGTTGGGACAGAAAATTCATTGTGCAGGCCAGAAGCATTAGCAGCCATAAAGACAGGACCAAAAGCAGCTACACCAATCAGAAGCAAAGGCGGTTGTGAGTGTGGGACCAACAGTGGTGGTGGTGGTGTGGCTGTGATCAGAGGTAGCCATGGATCCCAGAAACTGGAGCACTAGGACTAGCATCAATCTGGGGGTCTGGGAACACAATCAGCATCTGTAGGTGAGAAAAGGGAGATATACCAATCGCAGAGACTACCTGGAGAGAGCAAGAGATTCCTAGGGATTGCCTGGGGAAGGGGGGGGGGCGGGAGGAGAGTGAGGCTCAGGGGGAGTAGCTTCGGGGAAAAGAGAAAGAGAGAGAGAGATGTATAGGGACAAAGAGAAAGACTGGAGGGGAGAGAGACAAAGATTGGTGGGAACTGGGGAGGAAAGAGAGACTGGTGGAGACTAGTTGAGGGGGAAGGATTTTGACAGAGACATTTGGAGACATGAAGGGGAAAAGAGATAAAGAGGACTAGTGGGAATAGTCTTGGCACTGAGAGAAAGAGGAACGGGAAGAGTGGTGGTGATGAACTGAGGCTCTTTATTCTTTTAGGAGGTTGATAAGTGGTTCACACAACCAAAAATGTGAGAACTTCTGTTCTACAAAATTTTGCACTAGACTTCTTTTAAAACAAGCCTACTGAAAAACTCTACACTAAAACACTACATGTAAATGAGGAGGTGGCAGGGCACAAGTCCCTATTGCTGAGGGTAATAGGGTGAGGGAGATGACATGCATATCCCTCCCCCCCCCCCACCTTTCATTCATTTCATTTATTGACATTTATTTCCCGCATATCACCTCACTACTGGGTGGGTTATAATAGTACATGCATAATAAAATTTATGATATGATATGATATGTAAAATGGCATTTTAGAAAGGATGTCCAGAAGAGGGCATTGAGTCAGAAAGGATTAAAGTTTTGCAGGAAACAAAATTTGCTGTAGAATCTCTATGAATTGAAATTCCATGTAAAAAGGGGAAGGCGATGGCAGTGGGTGTGTACTATCGACCGCCTGGCCAGAATGAACAAATGGATGATGAAATGCTCAAAGAAATCAAGGAAGCTAGCAAAAGTTACAGCACAGTAATAATGGGTGATTTCAATAACACTTATTAAAAGAGGGCTGCTACACAGTACCCTGTCTTGTGATGCAGAGGTAAGCTATATTCTGATTTGATTTAAATTATAGCTCTTTGCTGCTGCTAAGCTCTAACTTATTATGAAATTTAAACTACAAGCTCTCTGCTGGGTTGCAAATTTAACCAGAAAGCTCTCTTCATTGTTTTAAATTTAAACTAAAAGTACTTTGCTGATGCTAGGCCCTGAATGACTATTAAATTTAAGCTACAAGCTCTCTGCTGGGTACCAAATTTAACCAGACTAGGATAAAATGAGGAAAATAGTTAAGAAAAAACTAAAAGGAGCAGTTGCAAAGGTTAAAGACTTACATCAAGCTTGGGTGTTGTTGAAAAATACTATCTTGGAAGCCCAGACCAGCTGTATTCCACGCTTTAAGAAAAGTGGAAGGAAGTCCAAAAAACTGCCAGCACGCTTTAAAGGTGAGGTCAGAGAGGCTGTTGTTGTCAAAAACGCATTTTCAGGAAATGGAAAAAAGAGCCAAATGACGAAACCTGGAAACAGCACAAGCATTGGAAAGTCAAATGCAAGGCATTGATAAGGCAGGCAAAGGGAGAATTTGAGAAGAAGTTTGCTGCGGAAGCAAAAACGCGAAATAAAGACTTTTTCAAGTACATTCGTAGCAAAAAACCTGTGAGAGAGTCAGTTGGTCCATTACATGATAGAGGGGTTAAAGGGGCACTAAGAGGCAACAAGGCGATAGCAGAGAGACTGAATGAATTCTTTACTTCGGTCTTTACTGAGGAAGATGTAGGGATGTTACCCATGACTGAAGTGGTATTTAAAGATGCGGAAGAATTGAAGGAAATATCGATACATTGGGAAGATGTATTACAACTATTAGATAAACTGAAGAGTAGCAAATCACCTGGGCCGGATGGTATACATCCAAGGGTGTTGAAAGAACTGAAATATGAGATTGAAGACCTGCTATTAGTAATCTGTGAATTTTCATTAAAATCATCTGTAATATCTGAAGATTGGAGGATCGCCAATGTAACACCAATTTTTAAAAAGGGATCCAGGGGTGATCCGGGAAACTACAGAGCCTGACGTCAGTACTGGAAAAAATGGTAGAAACCATCATAAAGAACAAAATTACTCAACATGCAGATAGTCATGGCCTACTGGGAGACAGCCAACATGGCTTTAGACAAGGAAGATCTTGTCTTACTAATCTGTTATGTTTTTTTGAAGGTGTGAATAAACAGGTGGAAAAAGGTGAGTCGGTTGATATAGTGTATCTGCTCTTTCAGAAAGCCTTTGACAAGGTCCCTCATCAGAGACTTTTGGCAAAACTAAAGAGTCATGGGATAGGAGGCAGTGTACTATTGTGGATCAAGAACTGGTTAAAAGATAGAAAGCAGAGGGTAGGGCTAAATGGCCAATTTTCTCAATGGAGAAAGGTGAATAGTGGTGTACCCCAGGGATCTGTGCTGGGTCCGCTGCTTTTTGACATATTCATAAATGACCTGGAAAAGGGAATAATGAGTGAGGTTATCAAATTTGCAGATGACACAAACCTATTTAAAGTTGTTAAAACCCAAGAGGATTGTGGAAAATTGCATGCGGATCTTGATAAATTGGAAGACTGGGCATCAAAATGGCAGATGAAATTTAATGTGGACACGTGCAAAGAAATGCACCTAGGGAAGAACAACCCAAACTATGGTTACATGATGCAAGGTTCCACATTAGGAACCACCACCCAGGAAAAAGATTTAGGCGTCATTGTGGATAACATGTTAAAACCCTCGGCCCAGTGTGCAGCGGTGGCCAAGAGAGCAAATAGAATGCTAGGTATCATAAGGAAAGGAATGGAAAATAAAACAAAAGCTATTATAATGCCTCTACATCGTTCCATGGTGAGACCACACCTTGAATATTGTGTGCAATTCTGGTCACCGTATCTTAAATAGGATATAGCGTTATTAGAAATGGTTCAGAGAAGAGCAACCAAAATGGTAAAGGGGATGGAAGGATACTCCTATGAAGAAAGGCTAAAAAGGTTAGGGCTCTTTAACCTGGAATGAGACAGCTGAGGGGAGATATGATAGAAGTCCATAAATTAATGAACGAAGTGGAATGGGTAAACGTAGATCAATTGTTTACGTTATCAGAATATAGAAAGACTAGGGGACATGCAATGAAGCTACAAGGTAAACTATTTAAGACTAATAAAAGAAAATATTTTTTCACTCAACATGTAATTGAACTCTGGAATTTATTACTGGAGGATGTAGTAAAGGCTGTTAGTGTAGCTGGGTTTAAAAAAGGTTTGGACAAGTTCCTGGAGGAAAAGTCCATAAACCATTATTAAGAAGGGACCCAGGATATCAATGTTTGACCCCAGTACAAGCATTGTGGAACCTGTGTCTTTTGGGGAAACTGCTAGGTATGTATGACCTAGATTGGCTACTGTTGGAAACAGGATACTGGGCTTGATGGACCTTGGTCTGACCCGTTATTGTATGTCTTATGTTCTTAAGAATGTGGGATGTCCAGGGCAGAACACCAAAAAACTGGGAAAGTGGCAGCTATGCCTTCTGAAATCTCCTCAACTCCATCCAGTAACTGGTTCTGGAGTTGGAACCTGCACAGATAGCAAGGCTAGAAACATGCGCAGGCATAGGACATTTTAAAAATGTGAACATCCCCAAAGTGCACACCAGCTACATGGACACACCAACCGAGGTAGATCAGAAGAGGTGCACCTATGTTATGACAAGCACTCCCTGCCCTGACGTTTCATATACTCGGACATATGGCGGCGAGCTAGTAATATTTTTGGAGTATGCATTGAAAGGAAGGTTTCTTTGGCCAGGAAATATTTACTGCTGAGATGTAAGCACATTTTGTTCTTCCCCCTAGAAGCATTGCAGCCATGAAACAAGCACTGTTTTGGTCAGGGGCAGGTATAGGGATGATGCCTCAACAACCAGGGCCTGATGTGCTTGTACCAGTCTGAAATCGCACCACGATGTGCAATTCCATTGCTCCGCACAAGACATGCCCCCATGCTACCTGACGTTCTTGCACCTCGGACTCTATATAGCTGACTTTCAAAAAGGATCCAGGGACGTCTCCACGATGTGCATGTCTATGTACCCGTTTTCAAATGTCCAGCTCATGAATAGAGCTTCTAAAATGACCCCCCATAGTACGCAATCCCTGGCTTCCCCCAGTTTTCCTGCTTATTATTAATGTAGCAGTATGCCCAAATCTCGTATCCCTACAAAGATGAATATTCTTGAATCCCTGCTCCTAGTTTGACCCTGCCTTGCAGTTCCATTCCATTTATAAGGCTTATAGACTGCAGGTAATATAACTTCTATGTGGGCATGTATTATAAAATATCATCAGCATACAGCTTACATTCATCCAGATACCTACAAAACAGTTGCAAATACGCATTAAACAGAGTTACCAACAAGGAAGATCCCTAGGGCACACATGACCACCCATGCAATTTACCCTAAAACCAAAATGGTACAGCACCTGAGACCACTGCTCTCCCACACCGACTTCCACTCTGTAGCTCAATCACTGATTTGCCCACACTTTGACTACAGCAACAGCATACTTTATGGACGTCCCAAGAAAACATTAAAGCCATTACAACTTGCTCAAAACACGGTTGAACGTACAATTATGCATGCCAGAAGATCCATCCACATAACATCCATTCTGTTCCAACTCCATTGGCCCCCAATTCTTCAAAGAATCAAATTCAAAGCCCTTACGAACATCTAAAAAATAATAAACAACATTGCAGCAACATACCTCAGCACACTGATAAACATGCAGCAACACAAAAGAACAAAAGACAACCTGAAAAACACTATCCATCCCAAAAAATGTAAGAAGAGCAAATCAATCAACCATCAACAGAGCCTTCTCCTTCTACGCACCTGTCCTTTGGAATAACCTATCTAATACTCTAAGAGAAATCAAAGACCTCACTCAATTTAGAAAACATCTCAAGACATTCGTCTTCGCGGACTACTATAAATGTGATCAACAGCAATAAATTTCATATTTACCTCAGGTCAACATCACAATGACCCTCACCATTTGCTCACTGGTGCTACTCACTCTTATAAAGTAATAAAAATACATAAACATGTAAATAGTTACCTTACTTTATTGTTATTGTTAACTGCAATTGCTAACTGTAATTGTTTCTTGTTAACTGCATTGTGCAGTAGTTCAAAAGTTCCATGTAAACCACTCTGATTTTCAAGGCAAAGTGGTATATAAAAACAAACAAATAAATGAATGTAAAGTAAATCAGTAAGAATCGTCCCTTCCTGTTGTCACTCTGTATTCCCTGTTAGTCAAGAAGGATTCAAACCATGGACAGACCCTTCTGCTCACCCAGAACTCCCTAAGCCTATCCAGTAGTATCTTACAATTGAAACAAACACAGTAGATAACAGTAGATAAGCCTTATGTTTCATTTCCAGACCTTTTAAAAGTGAGCCCAACAGGGTGCCAAGAAACATCTCAGGGCTATGATTTTTACAAAAGCTGCATTTGTGTTGACTAAGGCTTTCTGCTGTTCTAGAAACTCATCAAACTGTCTCCTTACCTCTTGCTCAATTATTTTAGCAGGAAAAGTTAAATTACAAATAGACCCATAATTCGAGAAATCCATTAATGGGCAATCAGCTTTCTTGGGTATACTGTAGGGGGCAAAGCGCCAATTTTTTTTTAGCAAATTTGGTATCACACCTTCAGTCAATGATACATTCACTAACCTACATAAAGATGTAGCAATTTTCTCTCTTAGTAATTTCACTCTTGCCATTCAAATACTATCAATGTGACATTGATAATGTTATATTCATAATTATCTTACGTGTTTCATCAGCATTGGTTAATTCAGAATCATTCCACCTACTGTTGTTCGCTTTTATAACACATACAGTGCTTGCTGGTTCAAGGACAACATTTGCTTGAGAAATTGACTTTATAACAAACTGCTCGAGCTTATCCTGAAAAAAAGCAGCAAATTCCCTAGGAGAGGGGGCATCAGCCATCTACCTCTTTGGATAACAGCAACTGTAGCAATTTTCAAACTCTCCAAAATAATTCTGCTGGTCTTGAAATAGCTGCTTCTATTTTTTCAGTTTAATAAACCCGTTTCTCTTTCAAAATAGTTATTTTATATTTTCTCATTTGATCGGTAACCACCAAATGCCACGTTTTCATCACTGTCAGCATTGTGGAACCTGTGTCCCTTGGGGAAACTGCTAGGTACATATGACCTAGATTGGCCACTGTTGGAAACAGAATACTGGGCTTGATGGACCTTGGTAAGGCCCAGTATGGCATATCTTATGTTCTTATGTTCTTATGTCTCTCCATCTTCCTTAACAATTGTTTATTTCTCCTAATTTCTGGTGTAAACCATGGTGCATGACTCACCACCATTTTATTCCCTCTGGCCACAGATTCTGTTGAGCTAAATTTCTCAGTCATGGCATATCATTTGTTAACCAACGGTCATACAGTTAGCAAGTCTGCTGTTAGCTAGAAGGATGCTTGGGTGCATATGGAGAGGAATGGCTAGCAGAAAAAAGGAGGTGATAATGCCTCTGTATAAGTCTTTGGTGCGACCTCATTTGGAGTATGGTGTGCAATTCTGGAGACCGCACCTTCAAAAGGATGTGAACAGGATGGAGTCGGTGCAGAGGGTTGCTACTAAAATGATTAATGGGCTTCATTATAAAGCATATGAGGACAGACTTAAGGATCTTAATATGTACACCTTAGAGGAAAGGCGGGATAGAGGTGATATGATTGAGATGTTTAAATACCTCCGTGGCATAAATGTTCAGGGAAAGAGCCTCTTTCAATTGAAAGCAAGTTCTGCTATGAGGGGACATGGGATGAGGGTGAAGGGAGATAGATTCAGGAGTGATATGCGGAAATATTTCTTTACGGAAAGAGTAGTGGATCCGTGGAATAGTCTCCCAGTGGAGGTGGTAGAGATGAGGACAGTAACTGAATTCAAAAAAGCATGGGACCAACACAGAGGATCTCTAAAGGTAAAAAGTGGACTGTTGTAGTTGTTGTTATGGAAGGACAGACTAGATAGGCCTTGTGGTCTTTTTCTGTCATCATGTTTCTATGTTTCTATGTTTCTATGAATCAACCTGAGGAGGCTACTGCTTTCGAAAGTATCCTGGGCATACCTCATGCTTATAGCGATGAGAGTTCTGGCTTTTAATAGGCACTTCTACATACTGAAAAGCAATTAAAGCATGATCAGACAGAGGGAAAAACACTGCGGAGATCTTGCCCGTTTGCCACCTGGTGAAACCCATCACTGGAAAAGCAGTCCATCTAGGCAGGATGTGCACTTTCTCATGATTTGGAGTATTTATTATTAATTGACAGAATCAAAAGTCGCCATTGTTTCAACCAAATCATGCTCAGTTGAGCCAAAGGTTCCCAGGTGAATAGTAAAATTACTTTAGACAGATCCAAATTAGACACTGCTAAGCATCCCACAAATAAAAAGAAGTCAGTATGAGTGTGCTGGGGCAGTGCATATAACAAATACCTAGACATAAACTCATTACCAATTACCACACTTAGCATGCATTCAGATTGAAAAGAACCAGTGGAAGGTAATGGAGGTTGGACTTGCCTGTCTAGCGATGGTCTGGGGATATCTCCTCCTGTGGTTTGGGGGTGGAGTATAAGCTATTCTATTTCTATGAACCAGAGGGCTCTCTTGGTCTTTCTTCAATAGATATCCATGTGAAGAAAGAGGAGCTGCAGGAGCCAAGTGGGGGGAGAGGGAAGCAGCAATCCAACCCTGGGGAGCAATCTCCCTGATAGCCAGCTAGATCTTCCATATGGGAGAGTGGCTGCCAGGATCCTCATGCAACGACTCAAATCTCATTCATATCCCTCTCCTTTCCCCCTCCTCTCTCCCTTTTACGCTCTATATCAAATAAACTTGCCTTTATTCATGATCTCTTTATCTCTACTGCTTTCCATCTTCTTGCTCTAACTCAGACCTGGCTCCTCCCAGAAGACTCAGCTTCAGTCGCTGCCATCTGTCATGGCAGCTACCAGTTCTCCCACACGTTTCGACCCACTGGCCATGGTGGTGGCATTGGGTTTCTACTCTCTCATTCCTGCCAATTTCAATCCCTCCTTCTACCTCAGTCTCACTCCTTTCCGTCCTTTGAAGTCCATTCTATCTGCCTTTTTAGTCCATTACCTCATTGGATAGCTGTTATTTATCGACCCCATGACAAGTCCACGTTTACCTTTCTCACTAACTTTGCCTGATGGGTTTCCTTCTTTCTGAATTCATCCTCCCCCTCCCTTATTTTCGATGATTTTAACATTCATGTTGATAACCCCTCTGGCCCTTTCCCTTAACCCCTCATTCAACCTCCAGCTGTACTTTACTGCCCCCAATCACAAGCATTGTCACTGCCTTGACCTTGTCTTTTCTAATTACTTCTGTCTCTCAGTTCTTCCCTTATCTGACCATCGCCGGCTAAGCTTCACTCTTCATCACCCCCTGCCTCAACCTCACCCAATTTCCTCCAAGCTCTTTAGAAATCTTCGTGTTATCTACTACTACAACTGAACATTTGTATAGTGCTACAAGATGTACACAGCACTGCACAGACAAGTAAGAGCCAGTGCATGCTCATCAGAGCTTACAGTCTAGTCAAGACAGACAACACAAGGGAAACACAAGGAGATCAGGAGAGTCAAGATCCAAAAGCGGCAGCGAAGAGGTGGGTTTTTAGCCTGGATTTGAAAAGGGTCAGAGAAGGTGCCTGACGTACAGACTCAGGTAGTTTGTTTCAGGCGTAAGCTGCAGCAAGGTGAAAAGAGTAAAGTCTGGAGTTATCAATAGAAGAGAAGGGTACAGATAGAAGCAATCTGAAAGAAGAGTGGAGTTCCCGAGGGAGGGGGGGGGGTGTAGGGAGAGATAAGAGAGGAAAGGTAGTGAGGAGATGCAGAGTGAATGCACTTATAGGTCAGCAGGAGAAGTTTGACCCATTGGCTCTCTCCACTACTGTTTCATCACCTCTTTCCTTCAATCTGTTGATGAGTCAGTAGCTTCCTATAACACTGCATTTTCCTCTATTCTGGATGGTCTTGCTCTGCCCATACCATGTCCTGTGAGGCATACTGTACCTCATCCCTGGCTGTCGTCAATTACCCAATGTCTACATTCCTGTGCCTGCTCAGCTGAACGCATTTGCTCAAATCTCTCACCCTTACTGACTTTCTACATTTCAAATGAATGCTTGCCTCCTTCCAGTTAGTTATAGCACTCACCAGACAAAACTACTATGTCTACCTAACTCTCTTGCCTCTGACCCTCGCCATTTCTTTACAACTCTCAACTCTTTCCTCAAGGTGCCTCAAATTCTGCTTGCCCCCTTCCCTTTCTGCCCAAACCTTGGCTGACTATTTCCATGACAAAGCCCAAAAGATTACACTCCAATTGCCCATGAGATCAGCTTCATTCCCTCTTCCTCCTGCTCACCCCCTACTCTTCCCCTCAACATAAGAATATGAGAACATAAGATATGCCATACTGAGTCAGACTAAGGTCCATCAAGCTCAGTATCCTGTTTCCAACAGTGTCCATTCCGGGTCACAAGTACCTAGCACATTCCCTAAAAGACACACAGGTTTCACAATGCTTGTCCTAGGTCTTCTTTACTAATAGTTTATGGACTTTTCCTCCAGGAACTTGTCCAAACTTTTTAAACCCAGCTACACTAACAGCTTTTACTACATCCTCCAGTAATGAATTACAGAATTTGGTTACGTGTTGAATGAAATAATGTTTTCTTTTTTTAGTCTTAAATGGGGTACATTGTAGCTTCATTGCATGACCTATAGTCTTCTACTTTTTGATGACATAAACAATCAATCTACGTTTACCCATTCCACTCCATTCATTAATTTATAGATCTCTCTCATATCTCCCCTCAGCTATCTCTTTTCCAAGTTGAAGAGTCCTGACCTTTTAAGTCTTTCCTCATAGGAGTATCCTTCCATTCCCTTTACCATTTTGGTGGCTCCTCTCTCTAGTTCCACTATATCCTTTTTAAGATTAGGTGGCCAGAATTTCACACAATATTCATGGTGTGGTCGCACCATGGAAGGATATACAGGCATTATAATGTCCTTTGTTTTATTCTCCATTCCTTTCCTTATGATTCCTAGCATTCTATTTGCTTTCATGGCCACTGCTGCACACTGGATGGAAGGTTTCAATGGGTTATCCATGATGACAGCTAAATCTTTTTCCTGGGTGGTGGACATCTGGGTTAGTTTTATCTTTATTGGAACCTCTCTGTAGGGATGCCCTTTCTTCCCTCTTTTGCTAGCATCCTTCAAGGATACATCCTTCCGAACCATGCGCTCTTTGGCGACTGTCGGCTTTCTCCTGGGAGCATCCTGAACACACTGACAAGGGAATTTTGTATTTTTGCTGAAAGCAATTCTTGAGTTTTACTCTTTTGTAGATGAGAGTACTTTGCCTATTTTATCTCTCTCCCTAGGAGTTATGCGTTGAAAAGAAGGGTTTGGGTTTAATTTTTTTTGGTCATTCAGAGCATTTAGACACAGACAGTATTTAATTCAAGCATTGACCCATGAATGGTGATGTGATGTGATTTATTTATTTGGCAATTGTTATACAATTATAGGCAGAGCAATATAAAAACAACTGGAACGCAGAAGGGAGAACACCAACCTCAAAGATGTTCATGGAATGTATGTTCAAAATGCAATGTTTTCAGCTTCTTTTCAAATCTAGCATAGGAACTTTCTGAGCAAATGTCATAAGGCAGAAAATTCCAAAGAGCAGAGGCAATGTAAGAAAAAGTAGTGGAATAAATCTATTCGAGTCTAAACTCTGCCTATATGAGGGAACTATTAAAAGCTGAAAAGATTGGGAGTCAATGTAAAGGGTTATAAGGTATCAACAGAGCAGATAAATAGGAAAACCTCTATAATATGTATTATGAAACATAATAAGAATCTTAAATTTAATGCTAGACAAAATTGGCAACCATGGCTCACTAATCAGAAGCAGAGTTACATGGTATCAACAGCGGGTGTGATACAGTAGTTTAACTGCTGTTTTTTGTATAAGCTGTAGTTGTTAGACTGCGATAGTATAACCGACTCAGAACCAGGGGATGAATTAAAAGGTGAAGAGATTTTTTATCGAGCAAAAGCTTAAACGATCTAGAGCCCGATATTCACCTGGCCCTTTTTCCATCGCCTATCTTATAGGTGTCGAGCACTAACCGTGCAGCTTCCACTATTGGTGCTGCATGGTTAGTGCCTGTCCCCACCTCTATTCTGCCCTGGAATGACCCCGGCACTCCCTGATGCTAGCCGGCTAGCATCGGGGTGCATAGGGGACTTAGTTGGGGATATTCGACGGCACTACCCATGTAAGTGCTGTTGAATATCCGTTTAGCAGGCATTTACACGGTTAACTGGCCATTAACCATGTAAATGTCCTTTGAATATCGGGCCCCTAGTGCATAAAAAGATTTTATTACTAAAGAGGACTGAAAAATGAGTTCTGTGAGAAGATCTTACCGATTCTACTGAGGGAGTCTGGAGTTGCTCAGCTTGTGACCCAGATAAGGGGAAGCAGAAGGGATCTCTACCTGAGATCCCAGAAGAGGAAGAGAGAGGGGAGTTTACCACAAAAAGATGCCATTTCATGAAGGACTTGAGATAAGAATTTAGTGATTTATTTATTTGTATTTCATTCATGTCTTTTCAGTAGTAGCGCAATGTAAGTTACATTCAGATTCTCTTTTGGACTTTGATTAACTTTTACCTCTTTTGATTTTCCTTTGTGATTTTGCTCAGGTTTTATCCTGTGTTTACTTATTTTGGGGGTTAACCCCAATAAAGATGTTTTAATTAAAAATACATTTTAGCATTTGCCTAGACCCAGGATGTTGAGTGGTTATTTCACTTCAGCAATGGCCTTGAGGTTTTTGCCACTGTCTCCTCATCCAGTCCCTTAACTTTTCTGCATTGGTCATTGGATCTATTTTCCCCATTTTTTGTAACTTCCAGTGTTTTTCTCTTTTTTATGTTGTGCCTTAAAGGCTACCTTCACCCCCTTAGCGAGTGGTGGCCTACATTAAGTTAAAAAATAGACTGTTATTTCACAGAATGAAATTGGTAGAGTGCCTCTGGGACTCCTGGGGGGGGGGGGGAATTCAGGGGAAATATAATAGGGAGACATTTGTTTGTTCAGGGGGAAAGCATGTTGCCAGTGCTTCATTGGCCTGGACCCAGTGGAGAGACTGCGTAACTGATAAACGGTAAAAGCTGTGACCAGGATATTGAACAAATGTTGCAAGGTGGAGCCTGTCTGAGAGGGGTGTAGATGGTCCCTGCTGCATTGCAGATGGATCTGTCAGACAGTTATGAGAGATGGGGGTTTGGAGCCTCAAGGGATTTCAGAAATGTGTGTGGAAGAACTATGCAGTTGGATGTAAAGGAGGCATATGGTTGGCAGGGACCGGAGTTTGGATGGGGTGGCACAAATGGGTCTTGGGGCTCCTCAGGGAGGCATTTAGGAATATAAGGCCAATAGGTGCTGTGTATGGTTGGGGAAGGGGCCAGACTGCAGCAGTTAGGGGAATGAGTGGGGTACTGTAGTTTAGAGGTCCTTAGGATGGTGACATGAAGCAGGTGGCCTTGCTTTGCAGCACATGAACACCCCGAAGCAAATAATTCAATCTGTTGATCATTTGGATGCTGATATAGAGGGGGTTGCTGGGGAAAGATGCTAGGGCTCCACTTCTGTTCACCCTGATGTTTTGCAGACCTTAATAGAGGATCTACAAGGCCTAGTACATCGACCATAGCAGACTGAATTCAACTGCTATACAGGCATCTTGTGCTATCAGGGGATCCGTTGATGTGGCGGATGCTGGGTTGGATGTTGGGGAATGGCCAGTAGCCTGGAGCATCATGAGGTGAAGAGCAGCTGGATGGCGCACACCTTTCTTCACAATTAAACAAATTCCACAGTTTAATTGTGTGCTGATTTTAAAAAATACCTATTAGCTTCATGGAGTGCCCCCTAGTCCTAGTATTATTTGAAAAGGTAGCTAACCATTCTGTATTTACCCATTCCACCATGCTCATGATTTTGTAGACCTCTATCACACCTCTGCTCAGTTGTCTTCTCCAGGCTGAAGAGTCTTAACCTGTTTAATATTTTCTTACAGGGGAGCTATTATATCCCCTTTATTGTTTTGGTCCCCATCTCTGTACCTTTTCTAGTTCTGTTATATCTTTTTTGTACTGGATGACTAGAACTGCACATGGTACTGAAGTTGTAGTTCCGGCCATGAATCGATACAGAGACATTAAGATGTCCTCAGTTTTATTTTCCATTCCTTTCCTAATAATGCCATGACTTTCTATTCACTTTTTTGACGTCTGCTGCACATTGAGCTGGGGATTTCAGCATATTTTCCACAATGACCCAAAGATTCTTTTCATTGGTGTTGAACCTAGCCTCATGTGCCTATAGTTTGGATTATTGTCTATATTCACCACCTCTGAGTCTTTCTACTATTTACCTTTCTGCAATGAGAGAAATTACAATTTAATCTTACTCTTTATTTCTTATCTTTTAACCAGTTATCAATTCACTGCCTCCTATCCCATGACTTTTTAATTTCCTAATAAGTATTTCATGGCGGATTTTGTCAAATGCTTTCTGAAAATCAAAATATTTATTACTCATCCTTGCGCAAAAATGTATTAACTCCTTAAAAAAAACCTAACAGATTTGTAAGGCAATACCTCCCTTTGCTAACTCCGTGTTGACTCTGTTGTGTTAATGTGTCTCTATATGGATGGAAGACAAATTCATGGGCAACTGACTGGAAAAGATCTGTGTTTATAACAATACTGAAGAAAGGTGACCCAACTGACTGTGGAAATTAATGCACAATTGCTCTGATCCCACATGCCAGCAAGATTCTACTCAAGATCATTTAGCAGAGACTACAACCATACCTGGAACAAGAACTGCCTAAAGTGCAAGCAGGGCTCAGGAAAGGGCGAGGAACGAGAGACATAATCGCGGATGTGAGATGGATCCTTGAAAAGACAAAAGAATATCAAAAGGATATCCATATGTGTTTTATTGATTACAACAAGGCTTTTGACTGTGTAAACCATGAGAAACTCTGTGCTGAATGGGTATACCAGAACATCTGATCATTCTCTTCCACAACCTTTACTTTGATCAAGAAGGAACAGTTTGAACGGAAGATGGAGAGACAGAACGGTTTAAAATCAGCAAAGGTGTACAAGAAGGCTGCATACTTTCCCCCTACAACTTTAATTTCTATGCAGAACAAGACTGTATGAAGACAGCTGAGGTCTGAAGATTGGTGGAAGACTCATCAACAAAGTGAAGACAATCTGAAACATTTGCTTCTCAAGATCAAGGAACATAGTCTTAAAATAGGTCTGCACCTTAACTTTAAGAAGACAAAGATCCTGACAACTGGCAAAATTTAATTTAATTTAATTAATTTAATTTAATTAGCGAGTTTTTATATACCGCACCTTCCATTGATCAGTTGTGGTTTACATAGAACAACAGTAAACAAGGCAATGCTGTTTTTACATATAACAATGTGAGAGTACAAGAAGTTCAAATCTTACAATTAACAGTTGTAAACTATATACAAAGAACCGGATTATAACTATGTACAAGGTATGTATGTTTTCAAAAACATCGGTTTGGGGTTTTAGCACTTATTTCAGTTCAGAGATGGTTAATGTCAGCTGGTGAGATTATCCTTTTTCTTGTTGAAAAGGTGAGTTCGACAAGGATCCGTAGTATGTTGCGAATAAATGTGTTTTAAGTTTTTTCCTGAACTCCATGATTTGAGGTAAGGATCTTAATTCCGAAGGAATGTTGTTCCAAGTTATAGGAGCAGCATGAGAGAATGCTTTCTTGTTTGTTGATTTTTTGGCCTTTATAAATTCCTTTGGTGTTATTAGTTTATTTAGTTGGTCTCATCTTTGAAGATTATGATTGGGTTCTTTATTGATAAGGTTGTTTAAAGTAAGAGGTGCTGTGTTATTTAGGACTTTGTAAGTAGTTAAAAGAGTTTTATAATGAATCCGGCATTGAATCGGGAGCCAGTGTAAATACTCTAAAATAGGTGTTATATGATAGTCCTGGCTGCTGCATTTTGTGCTAGTTGGAGTTTTTTAAAATTATGCTTTGTTACGCCTAGTAGGGTTAAGTTCGCAATAAGTTCATCATTGATGGAGAAGAAATTGAAGTAGTTGACAACTTTAACCTACTTGGATCAACAATTAATAAAGAAATGACTAGCAGTCAAGAAATCCAACGACGTATTGCTCTTGGTAGAATAGCTATGAAGGACCTGGACAAGATTCTCAAGAGCAGAGATGTCTTTCTCCATACAAAGATTCGACTTATCCAGGCCATGGTATTTTCAATAACGTCATATGGATGCGAAAGTTGGACAGTGAAAAAGATAGACAGGAAGAAAATTGATGCCTTTGAATGATGGTGCTGGCATTGAATTCTGTGTATATCATGGACTGCCCAAAGAACAAACCAGTCAGTACTAGAGAAGATCAAATCTATGTTTTCCTTAGAAGCTCAGATGAGAAAACTTTGACTTTCATACTTTGGACACATCATGCAAAGAGAAAGAACATTGGAGAAAGGCATAACGCTTGGCAAGGTAAAAGGTCACCGTAAAAGAGGAAGGCCAGCAAAGAGATGGATCAATATAATAACAGCAGCTATAGAT
Source organism: Ichthyophis bannanicus (assembly GCA_033557465.1). Taxonomy (NCBI): domain Eukaryota; kingdom Metazoa; phylum Chordata; class Amphibia; order Gymnophiona; family Ichthyophiidae; genus Ichthyophis; species Ichthyophis bannanicus. The sequence continues at coordinate 216,355,376 of CM066040.1, forward strand.
ACCACTCTATCAATAATGAGCCACTTGGTTGAAGACCGAAAAGTTTAGGTCAACTATTCAGAGGGTTGCCAGGAGTCGACACTGACTCGACAGCACTTAACAACATTTGGATGGCCAGTAATTTTGGTCTTAGGAATGGCTTCTACCATTTTCCCTGCCACCAACATCAGACTCACTTGTCTCGTTCCTGGATCACCTCTGGATCTCTTTTTAAAAATGGGTACTACCTTGGCTACCTTCCAATCCTCAGGTACTGAAGCTGATTTGAATGAGAAATTAGATATTATTAGTAATAAGTAAATAAGACTGTTTTGAACTTATTTTAGAATTCTGGGGTATATACCATCCACTCCTGGTGATTTGTCACTCTTTAGTTTGTCAGTTTGTGCTAGTACACCTTATCAACTCACCGTGATTTGCTTCAGTCGCTCTAAATCATCACCATAAAAGAATGCTTCTACTTAGATATCTCCTTGATATACTCCTCAATAAAGGCCAAAGGGAAGAATTAATTTAGTTTTATTTCTATGGCCTTGTCTTCCTTCAAAGCTTCTTTTACTCGTTGGTTATCAAGTGGTTCAATCAAATCCTTCACAGGCTTCGTGATTTGAATATATTTGAAAAACGTTTTTTGTAAAAATTCTGCTTCCCTGGCAAGCTTCTTTTCAAAATTTATTTTTATCCTGCCTTATTAATGCATTATATCTGACTTGCTAGTGTTTATGCTCTTTTCTACTTTCTTTCAGACTGATGCAAAAAACTAGTGCGGCCTTTAAGCACCAAAAATGGCATGTTTAAGCACACTTTAAGCACATTTAAGCTAACATCAAATGCAGAAAAGAGACAGACATATACATAAATGGTGATGGAAAAACTAGTGCCCAATTAACGCCACAAGTATTTAAATGTATTTAAATTGCAGGCAAATGAGCTGCACATAATAATCTGCTATGCAAATGATTGCAGTGCCCGATGCAGAGACAGGCGTAGAGGATTTTGCAACCAGCTTTAGCACTAATCTTTCTATGCATGGGTCTGAGGTGGCTTAAACCACCCCTGACAGAATTTGATGCATTGGGGGTGATCCCGGCATCAAGAAAAGCCCTGATGCCATCAAAATACTCTCGTGGATTGTTGCTCTGACAGAAAATCACTCCCTGGTGGTCTAGCAGTTCGATCCAGTGGCCCCAGGACCCCCTCCCAATATCTTTCAAAGTGGGAGCGCCGCCTACATGCTCCCGCTCTCTGTCCACCATCTTTAAAAATGATGGCACCTGGCCCTGCGCTGTTCATCCTGGCAGTCTGACCTTGCTTGGCACATCCCAGGATGCACTATGTGCGGCCAGTGCCACCATTTTCCAAGATGGCGGACCGAGAGCGGGAGCATGTAGGTAGCAGTCACGCTTTGAAAGATACCGGGAGAGGGTTCTGGGGCTGCTAGACAACCGGGTTAGTTTTTTTAAAGTGGGGTGGGGAGTTGTGGGGCTGCTAGACCACCAGGGAGTGATTTTCTGTCGGGGTACTAGCCCCCAACAGTATTTTGATGGCAATGGAGCCCAAGTCCCTATCACTGAGGCTAATAGGGTGCAAGAAGTGGAGGGACAACCACCCCACCCACTGTTCTTTTCTTCCCTCTGGCTTTCCCCCAACTGTGCTGCCAAGTTCCATGAAGTTACATGTTTTTAAGTTTGAAAAAGGCTGACACTTGGCAGAATTCAATTGGCTGAACATCTCTGGGAATCATGGGAGTGGTGGGGGAGGGAGGGAATCAGAGGAAATAGAGTAGGGAAGCAATCCTTTATTGGCCTTTTTGTTTTCCCTCAATGTTGGGTGCACCTGTCCACCCATCCCTATTAATGTTCACATTTTGTATTCTGTAATTGTGTGATTGTTCTTGATGCTGCAGCAAGTTACCTGAGCCAATGAGTTATTTTCAATAAGAGAAATGTCTAGATGTGGCTGGGTGGCAACTGTCCAACTGGTGGAATAGGATGTTTGTATTCCTGCACGGATATGGTGCAGCAGCCATGTTTTGATGGGATGCCACCCAACTAATAACATGACATGTTTGAAGATGTCAGACTCTTTGATGGTAAAGGTAAAACAGTTTCAATTCTGTGTGAACTCTGTTGACATCTTTCGTTCATTATATTTCTGCTTTCATGAGCCCACGTTAAAGGTGCCTATGCAACTGTAGAAATGAAATGTGGTTGCAGGATTTTCTTCCTCATAGCATTGGAACATTTATCTTGAATAGTTATATAGCCATTTCTCAAGGCAGCTCATTCTGTGATTAAATAATTAGGTTTATGTTGGTATTAAAATGGAAACACAGCTTATACTGCCTAGCATAAAGCGAACAGTCCAACTTAGGTGGTGAAAGAATTTTATACAGAATTTTATTTCCAAACACTAGCTAAAGATAATAAATTAATGCAAATTAAAGAGAAAGTGACAAGATGGAAAATTAACATGGGCACAAAATGTCACTTCATAGAAGTGAACTAACTGCTTCTTCTATTGCTTCCCAGTTGACTCTTTCTACTCAACTTAGATCTATAAGTGCTCCATCTCTACCAGTTTTGGAAGCTTTAGAAACTTAAAAACACAGGGGGGGAGGGGGTGCTGCCTGCTCTGGCAGCCTGATCTAGACTCCTGCTCTCCATGACTCTCCCACTCACCTAATCATTATTCTACTTTCAGCTAGAGTTGGCGAAAAATGTCCACACTTAAACCTGCTGAACTTGACTACTCGGCTGCAGTAGCGCAAGGTGTAAAACACTCCAACCGGAGCCACCATCCCCACTTAAAATAGTGCTGATCAAGGAGTCCGAAGAAGGCCTGCACAAGATCATCCATGAAATCTGGCAAGTTAAGGAGCTGGTAACATCCAATGCATAGGCACTCGGAATGGTACAAGCTGAGCTACAGGAGGTTAAAACATAGTTTGTGGCTCTCACAGGATGGCTCAATGTGGTCGATGCTAAGTTACAGAGCCACAAGGAGCTGCTGCAAAAGATAGGCAAGAACTCAAAGCTCCTCACGCTATTAGAATGCCAAATCAAGGACCAAAACAAGCGGTCTAGAAGAAATATTATATGGCCACTGGGAGTGTCAGAAGGAGTGGAATGCTCCAATCTCATCGCCTTCCTTGAACAACTGCTACCCAAACTTCCTCAATTGGATTTCAAGCATCCTTTTGAACTGGAGTGGACACACAGGACCCCCTCTCACCAGGTTCTCTCCTCTAAGTTCCTGCACCCGTTTGTCATTAAAGTGATGTGCTATCAACAAACATTGCAGAATCTGCAGGGAACTCAGCATCAGGTCCTGGTGATGTATGAGGGGCACACATTTTTTTATTTTATTTATTTATTTTATTTACATTCTCTTATATATTCTGCATCAGTGCGGTTTACATTGAACAAACTGAAATTACATTGAACAGGGCATTATAACTTGGAGATAACTATTTTACAGGGAACATGGGCTATGGAGGGTTAAGTGGCTTGCCCAAGACCACAAGGAGCACCTGTGGGACTAGAAACCCCAGTCCTTCCGGCCCAAGGTTGCTGTCCTCTAGTGGGATTTGAACCCCCGACCTTCCGGCCTGAAGTACCTTGCCCCAACCACTAGGCCACTCCTCCACTCCATTTTATCTTCCCGCATGATGCCTGGGGAGAAGGCTGCAATGCGACGGACCTTACATGGCGCTGCTCCCATAGATGATCCCGATTACCCCTGGTCAGCTCCCCGACCCACATGATCTTTCTGTTCTGCCAAATGCCATTGAGCACAGAGACTGCTGGACTCATGGAAGTCTTTATTGGGTCTGTATGGATGCCTAGGACCCCCGATGAAGGATAAGCCTCATTAGTATCTGTTTCACTTAGATGGTGTGAATGTCCAAGTTTGAATGGTGGGTTAGGGGCACTGTTCCCTCTAAGCTGTGCCCGTGTGCGCGCGCACACATCTCACCGAGCGAGCGCACATACTTTACAACAGAGCGCACAAAAATTACGGCTCTGATTCTGATAGAAAACACCACAGACGTCTTAAAATTTAAAAGTTATGATTGTAATTACTAGAAATTTCCCGCTTCATTTAGTAATCGTCTATTTTCATTTAATTTGATTAAAATCAATGTGGTGTACATATTGTATTCTGACGTGTAGTCAAATTTTAAAGTCTATAACTCCAAGTGTCGTTATGTGGCGCACAAAAATTTAACCTTCCTTCAAAATCTGCTCACAGCTGATATTTTATGTGCACACAGCCTACAGAAAATTAGAGGGAACATTGGTTAGGGGGAGATAGATAGTGTACTAAAATGGTGGAGGGGAGGGTGGGGAGGACATAATGTACTGGTCATTTTGGGCCATTTTGCACACTTTAAGAGATTAGCTTCACTACACATGCTGTTCCTAGTTAATGTTTGAATTATGTTAGTCCATGGCTCATTCTTGTTCTTTGGCCTCCTTACTCTGTGGCATCAACATACGCTCCTCCATCACATTATTTTGTTCCTATGGAGGTACACAGCAGTAACTGGCATAGAGATGCTGTCCAGGGCGATCTCTTCTACCTATCCGATATGGCTGTGTCTGGGCTGATGGTTCAGCCCCTTAAGTTTCTCTCCTTAAATGTTAAGGGGGTTAATAAGTCTATAAAGCGAAAAAAAAATACTACTCTACTGTCAGCAGGAGGCAGCTGATATTCTTTACTTGCATGAGATCCACTTATCCTTATCCGAATTGGTCAAACTGGGTTTAGGGAAGTATGTCCATACTGCCTCTTCCCCCGCCTTAAAGAAAAACGGGGAGTTAGTATCCTGATGAGAAAGACCTTACTGCCCACAGTGCTACAAACCCGATCTGATGGTACAGGATGATGGGTTAGAGCTACGGTGTAAATAGGTTGATGACCTCAGCTCTGCTTAATGTCTATGCCCCCAACCAAGATGATCCCAGTTTCTTTCACACACTTACACAGGAACTTATAGACGTTGCTCCTCACTCCATAGTACTGGGGGAAGACTTTAACATCACACTAGACCGTCTGCTTGATCAGGTCTTGTACAGACCAAAAGATCAAGCCTGGGTTAGCCCTAAACTCCCTTGTGACTTCCCTGGGACTATTGGATCCTTGGTGGCAGCCGACTTCGAAACAATTCACCTTTTTTTCCCTTCCTCACAAATCCCACTCGCGCATTGATTTTTTTCTATTTTCTAAGGTCCTTGTTCCAAATGTGATCGGCTCTGACATTAGAGGTGTAACTATCTCCAATCATGCTGCTGTCACCATCTCTCTCCTAAGTTGTTCCCTGGCCAATGGTAGGGCTCCATGAAGAGTCAAGAAGTCACTCTTAGCCAAAGATGTTTTTGCGGCCTCCATGAAGCAGGCAATCCAGACTTATTTTGTGTGCAACTCCCCAGAGGAAACTTCCACTTGGGCCTGGTGGGGGATACATGCCTATATCACTTTATACTCTATAGGAGTGGTGAGAAAATGTAGGCAAACCATGCAAGACCTCAAATCACAAATCAAGGTAGGAGAATGACTGCTGGTAAAATGTGCAGATGGTGCTATTCTGCTACGACTTCAAAAATTGTGATATCTGTACAATTGGCTCTTAAGCACAAAAGTGCATCAACAAGAAAAATCACCCCAAAGTCAATATTACTTTGAAAATAATCGAACCTGTCTCTTGTTGGCAAATTCCCTTAAAGTGCTCAAGGCTGCTGGAAGGATAGCCGCTGTTCGAGATAAGTTAGATCATCTTCTGGTCCAAGACTCTGATATCCTGACACGGGGATTTCTATGAAGACCTGTATCACTTCAAAGCGCAGGATCGCCCTGAAGAATTTGCGTGTCTGGTAAAAGACCTGGATAGGACAGTATTTACGGAGCGGCAGGCAAAGAAGCTCTCGACGATATACAGGAGAATGAGATCCTACATGCCATAGAGCAGCTGGCTACTGGGAAGTCAGCGGGCCCAGATAGCTTGCCTCTGGAGTTCTTTTGTGTCGTCAAGAATGACTTAGCAGGCCATTTGTGGATTATTACAATACCTTAGCCTGTCAGGCTTCGAGAGTAGGCTCCCTAGTGGATGCCAATATAGTAATTTATTTTTATTTATTTATTTATTTACATTCTCTTATATACCGCACTATTCAGCATCAGCGCGGTTTACATGGAACAAAAATGCTCAGTACAGTTAACACGTATGAGTTTACAGATAACAGGGCAAAAAACTTGGATAACAGGGGTAAACTATTTACAAAACTTGCTACATAGAGTCATATGAACAGGAGTTTCATAGATCCACGAGAAACTGGGAAGAGACTGGGAAGAGACCCCAGAGAGTTGAGAACTATCAATCAATCTTACTGCTCAATGCAGATTATAAAATATATGCTAAGATTCTAGCCACCTATCTGAACACCATCCTCTCTCACCTCATTCATCCTGACCAATGTGGTTTTGTGGCAGGGTGTTCTATGGCCGATAATGGTAGGCTTTTTTGTCATGTTCTGGCTCTTGCCCAAGACTCTTCTACTCCTTTGGTAGGCCTTTCCCTTGATGCAGAAAAGGCCTTTGAACGATTGGAATGGTCCTTCTTTTTCTGAGTTCTTAGTTGGTTTGGTCTGGGTAACAAATTCAATGAGAAAATTGGGCTCCTTTATGCACAACCCATGGCACATATATGTGTGGACTCAATGCTATCAGCCCCCTTTTGGCTTCATAAAGGCACCTGTCCTCTCTTCTATTCAGCCTGGCATTAAAGTTGCTCATCTGCCAATCAACAGAGATCCAGGGTCTCAGAGTGATGGATTGTCAGATCAAACTCTCGGCCTACGCAGACAACCTTCTCTTTGCAGATGTTTGGTCTCTCCCTGCTATCCTTGATACTATTGGTAAATATTCAGGTCTCTAGGGATGCAAGATTATTTGGATGAAGTTGGTGGTAATCCCATTGAATAAACAAGTCTTGGTGGCTAATTTACAAGCATTTTCCTTTCAAATATCTGACTTGTTCTTTAAATATCTAGGAGAATATTATACCCTAACCTTCAGAATACAGTGAGAAGAAACACCACTGATTGTATTAGTCTGATTCAACCCTACACTACTCGTTGAACACTGCTGTTTCTCTCCTGGTAGGGATGATTGAAAACCATCAAGTTGGTACTGGTTCCTAAAATTAATTATATTTTGAGTTTGATCCCTCTCCTTTATCCAGCATCATTCTATAAACAATTAGAAAAGTGACTTTTAGTTTTCTTGTGTCAAGGCAAAACACCTTGAATAGCTGCCTGGAAACGGAAGCTTCCTAAATCCAAAAGGGGCGTTAATGTCCCTGATTTCAGATGGTACCATCTCTCTTATATTCTCAAACAAGGTACTTTCTAAAGTGTAGATGTGCTAATGGAGGACGCCCCTTCCTGGGCATGGCTTGAGAGAAGCCTTCTGGCCCCTGCACCTATGCCTTTACATATTGGTATGACAAGTGTGGGATTGGAAGGTCCCCTATCAGTTATTCATTCCACGTGAGAGGCGTTCCATGCATTAGTCTTAAACTTTAAGGAATTTACCACCTATGCCAAATACATGCCCATCAAGCCCATGCTTCAAAATACACGATCGACCCTTCCGATGGTGCCTGTGGCAGCAGCATGGTCTGACAATTGGGCAACTCCTTCTTCCTACCTCTTTTAAACCCTTTTGCGATCTTTGGAAGGAATTTGGTCCTCCTTCACAATGTCTCTTCCAATGGTATCAGCTATACCACTGCCTCATGCAGGAGGGCATTACACCCTCGCATGTTGTGGAGGGATGGAGTCTCTCGAGTAAAGTCCGAAATCTGGCAGCCCGCAATAATAAGTCTCTGCAGTATATACCCTCTTTTGGGTCAGGGCCAGTTGTCAGCGTACAGGGGTAGAAAATGCCTGAGAGACGGAGGCTGGAGATCTTCTCTCATAGCAGTTCTGGAATAAATTCTAGGGCCCCTCCATTAGGTTGACACGTTCAGCCTCCTTTACACAAGTGCTATACTTTCTAGTGCATAGGACTTATATTACCTCGGTCATGTTAACCAAGTGGCAACCTCAGCAAGGGAACCACTTCTAGTCATGCATCTCATCGATGGGCACCCTATCTCACATGCTTTATACATGACCCAAGGTACAAAGATACTGGCATTGTGTTTGGTCCCGAATTTCACAGATCCTGAGACTATCTGAACCTCTTACTTTCCAGATAGTTTTATACAAATCCTTAGTGGGTCTGCCATCCCTGAGTAAGGAAGATTGCTTCCTCTTAAACATCATGCTTAGCCTTGCCCTTAAACTGATATTATCCCACTGGAAAGACTCCACAAGGTTGAATGATGCCCACTGGTGGAATGTACTATGTTTCCATCATCCTCATGACAATACATACTCCCATAATAACCCATCATCCCAAACCAACTCACCAAAATAGAATACCCTGGATGTCTATACCTTCAAGGGTATTGCCTACATAAACATATATATCTTCCTCTATAGTTTCTGCCATCCTTTTTGCTATTTTACATAGTAGGTATGTGAAGGGTGAGAGCAAGGGATGGGAAGGGGGAGGGGTTGAAGTGGGATTGAAGTGTTTTTTGCTGTTTTCTGTTTTACTATGCTTTTGAAAATAAAATTTCTAAAAAAAAAAAAAATAGCAGCTCAAAAACAGAATATGGACTCTAGATTGTCTATCTTTATCGAGCAGTTGGAATTCTTTCCATGCAATCACTCTTTTTTTCCTTTCTTAAAATTTTAAGTACATTGGGTTCAATATTCAAAGGCATATATATGTTTTACAGACCTGCAAACTGTGTAAATGCTGCTGAATGGGGTATTTAATGGCACAGATACGGTTAGTGCCACTGAATATCCCCTACTAAAGCCGCTAGATGCCCCAATACTAACTGCTTAGCATCGAGGTGTGTCGTGGGCATTCTGGGGCATGTCGTGGGCAATATTTATTTTATTTTTATTTATTTATTTATTTAGACAGTTTTTGTAAACCGCCTTATCCTTCAATCAAAGCGGTTACAACACAATTGGGGGATACATTTAACATGCGGGGATAAGAGACACATACACTAATACTTACAGGGAACATGGGCAATGGAGGATTAAGTGGCTTGCCCAAGACCACAAGGAGCATCTGTGGTCTTGGACTATTGAACTGCTACCCATTTAGCGACATGTGGGTAAAGCTAGGTGCAGCAACAGCTGGCCTAGCTTTACCCATAGGAGCTAACCGGGCAGCGGCTCAATATCACCGCTACCCGGTTAGCTTCTGCAGCTGCGGAAACTGTGCGAAGACCCTGGATATTCAATGCAAGGACTGCATATGACCCCAACATTGAATATCCAGGGTTAAAGGTAGGCAGCAATGGCTATGCGCCATAGCAACGCATAGCCATCCCTGAAGAATATCGGGCCCATTGTCCTTAGTGTCCATGTCTTTAAGTTTTGATACAACCAGTTAGGTCTAATCTCCTGGACGAGTTACTGCTGTATTTAAAAAGTTCGTCCAATCCCAACTCGAGAATGAGTTACAATGCTTGCTATATTAGCACTGTTTCTAGGTCTCAGATTCGATAAGCACTCATTTAGGACCCGCGTCCTTTCACTCGGTGCTGTCGTTCACATCAGTGACCCCAGTGTTTCTTATATATCAGGTGTTTTATGGATGCAGGTGCTGTATTACTTTTAAAATATAACTTAACTTAACGCCGCGCGGCGTCTCTTTGAGACTTTGGAGTTATTCTTTGACATCAGTATGGGACGTGGGCAGCATCACACATTGTTTGGGGAAGGATCTCCTGAAGAAAACTAGTTTGAAACGCCGGTAAGGCGCCATAGCAGAGCGTCGGGATCCAGTTCACCAGCACTGTTCTTAAGGCTGTGAATAAGGGCTGCAGTTTTAAGTTAAGTTATATTTTAAAAGTAATACAGCACCTGCATCCATAAAACACCTGATATATAAGAAACACTGGGGTCATTGATGTGAACGACAGCACCGAGTGAAAGGACGCGGGTCCTAAATGAGTGCTTATCGAATCTGAGACCTAGAAACAGTGTTAATATAGCAAGCATTGTAACTCATTCTCGAGTTGGGATTGGACGAACTTTTTAAATACAGCATGTCTTTAAGTTGACAAAAAAATCCAACATTTGAATTATTTCCAACTATTTTTTCTTTAGTGAATACCAATCTAGCTTCAGCATATATTCCGCTTTCTTGGAAAGAAGCTATAGTATGATCTATGTTGAAAAACAATACATTGGATTTAACAGATCAGGCCAATTATTGACCCATATCTAATACTGCATTTGTAGCAAAAGTCACAGAAAATGTATTGCAGGGATAACTCTGTAACTATTTGGATGTTACTAATACTTTACACCTCAGTCAATATGGCTTTTGACTACTCACTTTCCTAAATGAAGCGAGGGGATTCCTTGATTCAGGAAAGAAAGCCATTATTGTTTCATTCAATCTCATATCTGTTTTTGATTCAGTGGAACATGGCCTCTTCTTGAGTCCTTTTTCAGATCTTGGGAAAGGAGGAATAGTAGTAAAATGGTTTCAAATCACAAAGAGTAGCAGTGAACACCAATCACAGATAAGGACAGATTTATTAGACATTTACTGCATACAAGTACATCAAACAAAACCCATAAAATGCAAATCAATAAAATACTATGCACTCAAACTTATTAAAAAAACATTTTGCCTGAATTAGGGGTGTATTTTTAACATTTACAAACAAAAATATACTGGTAGAGCCAATAAAATGTATATAGGGAAACCTATGTATAAATACTCCTGTAGAGAAAAGGGGGCAAAAAAAACAATAGAAAACCAAAACTAAAAAACAAATCATAAAAGAATCAAAATTATAGTAGAAAATCATAAATATCATAAAAATAATGGGCCTGATATTCAGCAGCGGCAGCTAGCGTGAGTACAGTGCCTATCCATCGCCGCTGAAGATTTAACCTGCATATTCAATGCCAGGATCTTATCCGGCCACGGCATTGAATATCTGGGTGTGCCACACATCTGCACATATATAAAAAAATCTCCTTAAGGAGCCAGTAGTATCAATGAAAAAACAAAACCCCCAAATAAGGCACAATAAGAACTGTCCAAACAAAAAAACAAAAACATGAACGTGAGGAATCAGTGGACTCAGATAACAGACCGCCTGTCAGTAAAAAGGAAAACCAGACCTCAGCAGCCAATGCCTTTGAAAAACCAGTCGAGCTCTACGGACACGTCTCATTGAACATCGGAGTCGCCTCCACCGTTTAGTAGAAGGAGCACCACTTGTCCATCATTTTCGGTCCTCTGGTCATGTTTCTGAGGATTTGAAATATCTTGTCATCACACAATGTAAACCATCTATTTATGGTGGGGACAGGGATAAGGTTTTGACACGGCTTGAACAACGCTGGATTTTTTCTTTAAATACTGTTATTCCTAATGGACTAAACGATTCAATTGAATGGAAGATCTGTCTGTGATCTTGCTTGATTTCTTTTTCGTCTGATTTATTTGCTATCTGGGTGGGAGGGTGGTGCATTTTTGTATTTTGTCTTATTTTTTTGTCCTTTGAAGCACTGGAGTGCATTTCTTTTTTCATTGGCTGGTGTTTCCCGGCTTTCTTCTGACGTCATTTGCTTTTGCTGTTTTATAGCGCATGCGTCTGCATTTTTAGTCCGGCGGTTTTTCATGTTTTTGATCGCCAGGACTCACTGCTCTCCTGTATGGTGCTCCTTTTCTTTTCCTTTAAGCAATGGTTTGTGAGTACCCTGGACCTGCTCTCTATTTACTGTTGTTTGTTTTTTTCTTTTATTTCATTTTTTCTGACGTGAGGTTTTGATCTATAGTTCAGTGTTTTCTTTTTTTTCAGGATAGTGCAACATTTTGATAGTGCACCTTGGAGCTCCCTGAGGAAGCCGTAAGGCGAAACATCGGATGTCGGGGCTCCTTCCACCTCTGCCCTCCTGGTTTGCTTGCTGACCTGGACCACAGATAAGTTTTTTCAGTCTGTGCTTCAGTTTGCACTATTGCTTTGTTACTATGTCATGTTTGTACACTGTTTCTTTGATCTCCTTTGCTTTGGACTGGGACTATATTAGTGCTGGACTGTTTTCTGCCGTGAGTACTAGAGGTTTTTTCAGACCTTTGATGTTAGCTGAGTCTTATCATTCTCTGTGGCACCTGTGACATTGTGGTGTCCTTTGATAGGCTCGATCTCTCCATGTTTATTTATTTATTTATTTTATTTATTATTTATTAACATTTTTTATATACCGCACTATTCGATATCAGCGCGGTTTACATGGAACAAGAAACTTCAGACAAGTTACATTTATCATGTTATTGGCTAGAGGGCTGCTGAGGTCTGTTTTTCCTCTTTACTGACAGGCGGTCTGTTATCTGAGTCCACTGATTCCTCACGTTCATGTTTTTGGTTTTTTGTTTGGACAGTTCTTATTGTGCCTTATTTGGGGTTTTTGTTTTTCCATTGACACATCTGCACATGGCAGAAAAGCTAACTGGGCAGCGGTGATATTCAGCCGCTGCCCGGTTAACTTTGGCGGCAAAAGTTAGGACAGCTTTTGCTAACTTTCACCACTGAGGGCTAACTGGGCAGCGGCTGAATATTGCCGCTGATCAGTTATCCCTGGGTACTGCCCCTGGAACCTCATCGGAATGCCCCGATACTAACCGTGTAGCATTGGGGTGTATAGCGGCGGTATCCAAGAATATTCAGCAGTACTAACCATGTTACAGTAGTGATGCTGAATATCTCGCTTAGAAGCAATTACATGAAATAGGAGGGACAGTCCTTGAATGGTTCAAATCACACATCTCACACAGATTAATACGGATGCAATTAGGTAATGAAACATCAGAAACCTTCCCTCAAGATAAGAGTATTCCCCAAGGTTCAGCTCTCTCCGCCCTCCTCTTCAATCTGTACCTCCAGCCCATTACAAACATATTCAAGAAGCATAAAATCAACCATTTCATATACGCGGATGATATCATGCTTGCCACCCCCATAAACCCCAACAACCCCAAATATGATAGCCTACTCCAATGCATGAACGAGACTACCACATGGCTGGAAGACAACCACCTAAGCATTAACCTCAAAAAAACAGAAGCAATGTTCATAACGAGGAAATCAGACACTGACTACAACTACCCTACTACAATCACAATAAGTAATACACCTATACCTGTTAAAAAGGAGGTAAAATACCTTGGAATAATTATAGACCACTCACTCACCATGATCCCACACATAAAACATACAGTAAAAACCATATTTCATAAACTCAAGACAATACAACATCTGAGACCCCTACTTAACACAGATGACTTTAGATCAGTAGTCAATACCCTCATCACCCCCCATTTCGACTATTGTAATAGTCTCCTAAACGGACTACCATTAAAGAGCATATACCTTCTCCAAAGAGCCCAAAACATATGCGCCAAGATGATCACAAAAGCTAAACTAACAGACCATGTAACCCCAATTCTATTAGACCTACACTGGCTCCCTATAAACAGCCGAATAAAATATAAAATCCTCCTAACTACTTTCAAAATCATTAATAACATCTCTCCCTCACAACTATCTACTCTAATACACCCCCCATCAGAAGCTAGAACGCGCAGACAGAATGCAACCCATTCCCTCAACATAAAAACAAATTTCAGAAAAACTAAAGCGACAACAAGTGATAGAGCCTTCTCCTTTGCTGCCCCCACCCTCAGGAATGAAATACCATTAACCCTCCGCATGATAAAAGACCTTCATCAGTTCAAAAAGGAACTAAAAACCTACCTCTTTACAAAACACTTTGAGATCCCCTATCAACAAAAAACCTCACCAAAACAATCACAGAAACACATCCACAGTATTCATGACAGAACAAAACGACTAACTCAAGAAACTTTATATATATCACACAACATGCAAAAAGATCCGCTCAGCTTTCAGCTATATCACTATTGTAAATAACCAATGGTAATTAACTATGTTGTGCTTCATGTTATATAACCTGTACATAGTTTTATTAAGTACTGTTATAGTTAACGTTCAAAAAAAATATGTTCCCTGTAATTACACTTGTATATAGTTAAAACTTAACGTTCCTTGTAAATGTATGCTGAAGAATACAAATGTTCTGTTCACTGTTTAATGTAAACCGCCCCTGATCTCTGGAAGGGGCGGTATAGAAGAAACTGTTAAATAAATAAATAAATAAAATGGTTTGCAATTACATGTTTTGCTGTAAACTATGTAACTGCTCTGGAATATCTGGCCGCACATTAATAACAATAACATTAGCAAATTTAAAAAATGATGTAACAAGATTAAAAGCCTAGCCCACAGTTGAGGATATGAATGTAAACTCTGTGTGCCAGACTTCAAAGAGTAAAATCTATGTAAAAACCAAACAAAACAGTCACAATCAAACAATAATAAAAGCAATATCTTGTACAAAAAACAATATATTTACTAATGAAGGGTCACACCCATGCTAGAAGACTACACTGCCTTTCTCAAACAGAGCACTCTTCTCAAGATCCCACAAAACACGGCCAAATCAAAAAGTGACAGGAAAAAACTTCATATCGCAATGCTTAATATGGGCAGGGCACAGATAGGAACACTTAATTGTGACAGCATAAAATCACTCCTTCTACAAAAGTAGCTAAAGGGTTGTACCACATTACACACTTGCCATGTGCAAAAAACCTGCATGTAAAATAAGTGGAGAAATCATAATAATTCCTAGAGGTGCAATTACCTATCTAGCACTATAGAAACATAGAAATATGATGACAGAAAAAGACCGCATGGTCTATCTAGTCTATCCTTCCATATAAACAACTACAACAGTCCCCTTTTTTCCTCTGAAGATCTTCTGTGTTTGTCCCATGCTTTTTTGAATTCAGTTACTGTCCTCATCTCTACCACCTCCACTGGGAGACTATTCCACGGATCCACCACTCTTTCCGTAAAGAAATATTTCCGCATATCACTCCTGAATCTATCCCCCTTCACCCTCATCCCATGTCCCTTCGTAGCAGAACTTGCTTTCAATTGAAAGAGGCTCTCCCCCTGAACATTTATGCCACGGAGGTATTTAAACATCTCACTCATATCACCTCTATCCCGCCTTTCCTCTAAGGTGTACATATTAAGATCCTTAAGTCTGTCCTCATATGCTTTATAATGAAGACCACAAACTATTTTAGTAGCCACCCTCTGCACCGACTCCATCCTGTTCACATCCTTTTGAAGGTGCGGTCTCCAGAATTGCACACTATACTCCAAATGAGGTCGCACCAAAGACTTATATAGAGGCATTATCACCTCCTTTTTTCTGCTAGCCATTCCTCTCCGTATTCACCCAAGCATCCTTCTAGCTTTTGCCATCACCTTTTCTTCCTGTTTAGCTACTTTAAGATCATCAGACACAACCACGCCTAGGTCCCACTCTTCTTTAGTGGACAAAAGTACTTCACCCCCTATACTATATTGCTCCCTTGGATTGCTGCAGCCTAAATGCATAACCTTACATTTTTTAACATTAAAACCCAGCTGCCAAATTCTAGACCATTCTTCAAGCTTAGCTAGATCCCTCCTCATGTTATCTACACCTTCCTGGATGTCTACTCTATTGCAGATTTTGGTATCATCCGCAAAGAGGCAAACCTTACCCGACAGCCCTTCCGCTATATCACTAACAAAGATGTTAAAAAGAATCCGACCAAGGACAGATCCCTGTGGCACACCACTAGTAACATCCTTCTCCTCAGAGTGAGCCCATTTACCTGTACTCTTTGTTGCCTCCCAGTCAACCAATTTCTAACCCAAGCAGTAACTTTAGGGTACATCCCTAGGGTGCTCAGTTTGGTTATAAGTCGCCTGTGAGGAACAGTGTCAAAGGTTTTACTGAAATCTAAATACATCACATTAAGGGTTCTCCCTCAGTCCAACTCCCTGGTCACCCAGTGAAAGAAATAAACAGATTTGTCTGACAAGACCTGCCTCTGGTGAATCCATGCTGCCTCGGATCCTGTAATCCGCTGGACTCCAGAAACCTCACTATTTTCTCTTTCAGCAGCGTTTCCAATTTACTCACCACCGAAGTTAAACTAATTGGCCTGTAGTTTTCAACCACATCCTTACTTCCGCTTTTGTGTAAAGGCACCACATGAGCCTCTCTCCAGTACTTTGGCACCACTCCCGACTCCAATGAGGCATTGAAAAGGTCAGTCAGTGGAGCTCCTAGAATGTCCCCAAGTTCCCTCAGTATTCTAGGGTGTATCCCATCCAGTCCCATCGCTTTGTCTACTTTAAGTTGAGCTAGTTTCTCACGAACGCAGTCTTCTGAAAATTGTTCAAGATGTCCCTTGCTTCTGTTCCTGTTTGGGGGTGTTTTCTGAGGTCCTGCTGCTGTTTCTTCATCTGTGAACACAGAACAGAGATATGTGTTAAGCAATTCCGCTTTATCCTCATCAGCTTCTATATATTCCTCCCCTTCACCCTTGAGTCTGACAATACCACTTTTGCCCTTTCTCTTCTCACTAACATACCTGAAAACTGTCTTATCCCCCCATTTTATTGCATTGGCTATTTCCTTCTCTTTTTGAATCTCTGCTTTCCTGACCACTTTGCTAGCTTCTCTAAGTTTTTCCAAATATAGATGCCTGTCTTCCTCTCTCTGCGATCTCTTGTATTTCATGAAGGCCTCCCTCTTTTTCTTCACGTTTTCAGCTACTTGTTTCGAAAGCCATAGTGGTCTCCTTTTCCTTTTATTTACCATTTTAACAAAAAAGTTGGTTGCCCTTAAAATATCCCCTTTCAGTTTTGTCCAGTGTTTTTCTACATCCCCCAGCTGTTCCCATCCCGCTAACGACTCCCTGACGTATTGGCCCCTCTTGGCAAAGTTAGTCTTCCTAAAGTCTAAGACCCTCACCTTTGAATGGATTATAACAGTCCTAGTCTTAATACTGAACCACACCATCTGGTGATCACTGGATGCAAAATGATCTCCCACTATAACATCAGAAACACTTTCACCATTGGTAAGCACCAAGTCCAGTATGGCCCCTTCACGTGTGGGATCTGTTACCAATTGTTTGAATAGTTCTCCCTGTAGAGAATCCAGGATCTCTTTACTTCTAGATGATACTGCAGCAGGAATGTGCCAATCAACATCTGGCATATTGAAATCCCCTATCAGTAGCACTTCCCCTTTCCTAGCAATGCTGCGCATGTCTTCAATTAACTCTCTGTCCACCTCTTCCTCTTGTGAGGGAGGTCTATATATCATGCCAATGCAAATAGATTTCTCTTTCCCTCTTTCAAATTTAACCCACAATGCCTCCTTTCTCCCTTTTAAGTTCTGTAATTCCAAAGCTTTAATAGTATTTTTTACATAAAGTGCCACTCCTCCTCTCCTTCTTCCTACCCTGTCCTTTCTGAATAAAGTATAGCCAGGTATAGTTACATCCCAGTCATGGTTTTCTGCGAACCATGTTTCTGTAACTGCCACTAAATCCAAGTCGGCCACTCCCACCAAAGCTTCAACATCAGGGATCTTATTTCCCATGCTACGGGCATTTATACACACTGCTTTCCATATGTTACCCGTTACCCATTTCCATAAAGGTATTTAATGTATCACTTACCTGGGGAATTTCACTTACCTGGGGGCTTTCTTCACCCATCCCCACCGAATCTAGTTTAAAGCCCTCTTCAGTAGATTAGCCAGTCTTCTACTGAAGACGCGTTGACCTTTCTTGGATAGATGGATGCCATCTCTGCTCTGCAACCCTTGGAACAGCATCCCATGGTCTAGGAAACCAAAACGCTCTCGATGACACCATCCACACAGCCATGCATTCATCTCCAGGATGCGAGCCTCTCTGCCTTGGCCTTTACCCTCAACAGGGAGGATTGAAGAGAACACCACCTGTGCACCTAACTGCTTCACCCTCTGTCCCAGAGCCATGAAGTCACTTTTGATATGCTCAGAGGGATACCTGGCAGTATCATTTGTTCCAACATGGATTAGCAACATTGGGCAATAATCAGTGGGCTTGATGAGTCTTGGAAAACTCTCTGTAACATCTTGGATTTTGGCACCAGGCGTGCAGCACATCTCTCTGGACATCAAGTCTGGTTGGCAGATGGACACCTCAGTACCCCTTAGAAGAGAGTCACCAACCACCACTACCCTTCGCTTCCTTGTGGTCACTGATTCTGCAACTTTGAGCTCTGGTTCTTCCCTTTCCAGGGATGCTTTCACCTCCTCCACTTCCAGGGCTGCATAATGGTTCTCCAATTCAAGGGCTGGAGAAGTTGGATTGGTGATTCTGCAGGCCCTGGTGACTTGTGTCCAACCTTCGTCATTCTGTTGGCACCCATCTTCTCCTGTGCTGGAGAGCTTGGTTGCTGCAAGAAGCATATCATAAATGTACTTCTCACTGTCTTGAATGCTCCTCAGCCTCGCCACCTCCTCTCTGAGTTCCTCCACTTGTTTCCTCAGAGCTTCAGCATGCAGGCACACTGCACATGGAACCGGTCCTTCAACTGGCATTGGGACCTCTGTCTGGACAGAGGCAGAAGCTGTAATGGGGGCAACAGCTTTAGCGATACGATTTTTCCCAGCCATTGTTCTGTTCGCGGAGCTTAGGTATCTGTTAAAGCAAAAGAGAGAGATCTACGAAAGTACCAGCCGGTTTCCCAGCTGTTCTTTAAGAGAAAAAGCAGTTAAATCTCTAATTATATTCAAAATGTGCTGTTCGAAGTCCTTGTGCTTTGTTAAATGGGGAGGTGCCCTGTAAAGCAAGACTGCTCACTGGGGGTGGGTGGGAGTTGGGGTGGGTAGGGAGGGAACTAACACCTGATTAGGTGTCAACAGTTCCCAAAAGCTGAGAAGGATACCAGAGTTTAAAATCTACTCCACTACAGAAAGGATTTCTACCAAAGCACCAAAATAATGTAACTTTGCTTTAAAAATATACCAAAACCCTTTTAAGAGCTCCCTGTCAGAGAGCTAGCAATTTAATAAAAATAAACCCTCAAATCTTTACCGTTTTGACCTGTAGAGCCCTTGTTAGGAATGCCTCAACAGGGCAGGGTTCTGAAGCCTTTTATGCAGGCCTCAGCTGCTCTCAGTTCATTCAGAGGCTAATCAGGCCCACTAACTCCTGATTAGGTGTCAGCAGTTCTCAAAAACTGAGAAGGTTACCAGAGTTTAAAACCTACTCCACTAAGAAAAGATTTCTACTAAAGCACCAAAAGAATGTAACTTTGCTTTAAAAATATACCAAAACTATAATGGACTATTATTTCCCAAAACTGCCCATCAACTTCAATAAGGAGGAGTAAGACTGGCCAAATCACTAAAATGATTAAAATATAAATGTCAAAGACTTATGGCGCACTTATTCAAGAAAGCCCAGGGGCTGGGTTGCCAGAAGACAGTATTGACTCGATTTGAAGGCACACACATACACGCCTTGCAGATGCTGATGTCCTCTATCAAAACATCATAAAAATAATATTAAAAAATGCTACTAAAACCTTCAAAAATGCTGTAAAATTACTGTAAAATTAAAGAAAACAAGCCTGTAGAGCCATGCATTTAGCCTAGTTGGGTTTAAAAAGGTTTAGATAAGTTACCGGAGGAAAAGTTCATAAGCCATTAGTCATGTAATTACCTTCCAACCAATATTGGGGCTGCACTAAAATATAAAATGTATCATACTGGATCAGACCAGAGTTCCATCAAGCCCACCCTCGTGTCTCTGTCGGTGGCTAATCTAGATTGCAAGCATCCAACGGGATCCCAAAGAGTAGATTCACTCCTTATTGCTCATAGCCAGAGATAAGCAGTGGGTTTTCCTAAGCCTACATGACTAATAATGGTTTATGAACTTTTCCTCCGGTAACTTATCAAAACCCTTTTTAAACCCAACTAGGCTAACTGTCTTGGTCACATCTTTTAGCAATAACTTCTATAGCTTAATTATATGCTGAGCGAAAAAAATACTTTATCCAATTTGTTTTAAAAGTGCTACTTATTGGTTTCATGAAGTATTCCCTTGCCTTAATACTATTTTAAAGAGTAGACAACCATTCCACCCCACTCGTGATTTTATGCATTTCTTTCACATCTCCTCTTAGCTGTGTCTTCTCCAAGCTGAAGAGCCTTAACCTGTTTAGTCTTATTCACGGGGAAGCCATTTTATTTGCTCTTTCATTTTAGTTGCCCTTCTCTGTACCTTTTCTTGTTCTGCTATATCTTTTTTGAGATGGGGTGACCAGAACTACACATAGGGGGCTGTTTACTAAAGAGCACTAGGATTTATCAAATAACGCACGTTTAGCACTAAAAATAATAAGCGGTAGTTACAACTCCTTGCACTAACTACTGGGAGCATGGCCAGCTTGTTACTACACAGAATGGCACTCTAGCTCACTGCGGCAGTGTACACTATTACTGTGGGTGCGCTGACTGCCACCTATTGAGGTTGCGTTCAGTGTGCCTGTGTCAATTGCATGAGCTGCTCCTTCACCATCGCAATGCACGACACACTGATAACGCGGAATTCAGCGTACGCTTGCTCTTCTGGCTCCATGCTATCAGTCACTGCAGGCTTCAGTGCGCATTTAATGTGTGCCAAAACCTGCGCTGACTGCGCAACGCACTTTAGTATTAAAGATATGGTCATACCAGGAATTAATACAGAGGCATTCTATATTTTATTCTCCATCTCTTTTGGAATAATTTTTGACTGGTGCCACACATTGAACTGACGATTTAATTATATTGTCCACAGTGACTCCCAATATATATATATTTCACTTGTTCACATTAAATTTCATCTGCCTTTTAGATCCCATCCCCCAGGACCTCCTAGGAGCAACTTCTCACAATCTACTTGTGATTTAACAACTTTGCATAATTTTGTCTCATCTGCAAATGTAATCACCTCACACATTGCTGCCTTTTCCGGATAACACAGGTACACTAAAAAAATTTTTTTTTAAACTGCCTCTAATGTTTCGATTGATTTTTACGTTTTTTGGTGCGCTGAATCCAAATCTGGTAACCAATGTGCTCCATCACGTACAGATTTTTTGCTACATTGGGTTAGCAGTTTGAGGTGAACGTTTCAGATTGAGTGCGATCGAGATAAAAGTTTCTTGGATGAATTCTTTATACTAATTGTTTAGTAGTTATTCAAATAAGAATAAAGAAAATTGTAACAAGGCAGCACATAAGAATAGAGTAATGTCAACAAAACACACTGTGATGGTAGCAAAATTGTCTGCACTTAAAACAGCCACATACATGTGCACAAACATTGAGCATATAAGAGCGAGGTTAGACACAAAGCAAAGCAAAGAAATGTGCAAAAAATGTTGTACAGGTATGTATGTAAGAATAGAAAACGCAAACCGCACCATTGCAATACATGAAGACAAACACCCGATGGTGTGAAAATAAAATTCTAATAAATGAGATCCGACACTGTGGTAATAACTAGCAAATTTTTATTTCAAAGTTTAGTAAAAACACGATATTTGTCAACACAGTTTAGATTTTAAAGTCATTCTTGGGTCAATCAATCTCCTGGTGGGCCCGTTTCTTCTTCCCCCGAATGCTTCTCTTGGTGCGCTGCTTGGCGTATTTTTCATCTGGGGTTTCCCGCAGCAGCAACCAGCAGAAATCAGCCATCATAGTGGTGTTCCATCTTCCTTGGTACCTTCTCTCTGCGTCCTTGATGTCCTGGTGAAACCTTTCACCTTGTTCTTCACTGTACGCCCCCAAGTTTTCGGGAAAGTAGTTCACATGGGAGTGCAAGAAATGGACTTTCAGGCTCATGTTACAGCCTTGTTCTTTGAAGGCATTGAGCATCCTGGCAACAATATCCTTATAGTTCTCATCCCGCCTGTTCCCCAAGAATTTGAGAACAACACCCTTGAAGGAATCCCAGGCTTCTTTTTCCTTCTCAGACATCGTTTCAGCGAATGCTCCATCTGAAATGAGTTTCCTTATATCAGGGCCAACAAACACTCCTTCCTTTAGCTTTGCTTCAGAAAGTCGGGGGAACTTTGAGCAAAGGTACCGAAAGCACTCACCATCTTTTGGAAGGGACTTGATGAATTGCTTAATGAGACCCAACTTAATGTGGAGAGGTGGTAATAGAATTTTATCACGAGGTACCAAGCTCTCATGAAGAACATTTTTCTCACCGGGTCTCAAATACTCCCGAATTGGCCAGTCTTTTTTCCCCCAGTGTAGGTCGCGGGCCCGGCTATCCCACAAGCAAAGGAAGCAGGGATATTTGGTGAAACCGGATTGCTGCCCTAATAGCATGGATAGAATTTTAAAGTCTCCACAAATCATCCACTTATGCTCATCATAACGAATCTTCTGAAGAATCAGGGCCAAATTCTCGTATTTTTTCTTGGAGAATAACAGAGTGAGCAATAGGAACTGAAGCGAATGTGCTGCCATTATGAAGAAGAACACCTTTTATGCTGTCTTTTGACGAATCAATGAACAGCCGCCATTCAGCACGATCATACTTGAGTTTAAACTTTTCCATCACTCCGTATATATCGTTGCAAAATACCAAATCTTCCTCTTTGCTGAAATACATCAAAAATTGTGTCTCACGGTTGCGGTACCAATAAAAAGTTGTTCCTGGTGACAATAGATTTTTCTGTTTAAGCCGAGAACCTAGCAGTTTGGGCAGCATCTTTTGGGAGTCCTAAATCCCGGACTAAATCATTCAATTCAGCTTGAGAGAAAAGTTCAGGTTTCGGATCTGGTTCAGTTTCAAACTCGGAAGTACTGGACTCATCGGGAAAAGCCATCTGATGAGTCTCATCATGATCAGAACCGTCCACACAAATATGATCCAAAGATTTTGGTGGTTCAGGCACAGGTACTTCGTTGCTATGAGGCATAGGCCTAATTGCTGAGGGAAGGTTGGGGTAACTTATTACGTTCTTATTTTTTAAGTTGTATCCCTTTACAATGCAAGAGCAAAAATAGCAGTCACTGCTGTGGTCTCTTTGTTCACGCCACATCATAGGTATTCCGAAACGAAATGCTTGTTTTTTACCTTTCATCCATAAGCGTAGATCTTCCTCACATGTCTTGCACACTTTGTGAGGAGCCCACGGTTTGTCTTGATCGCCTAACTTCAAACCGAAATAGGCGAAATATACTTTTTTAATAAATGCAAAAATGTTCCTCTGCTGCTTTTTCACGGTATATTCCCCACAAATAAAACAAAAACTGTCCGGAGAGTTGACGCAACCTCTGGCTCTGTGAGCCATCACAAATACACAGCACTGCAAACTACAACTGTAGTGAACCACTTCGGAATAAAGCTGGATTACGACTGAGCAAACAAAAGGTAATAATGAACTTGCAAGAAACTGAAATTTGACAGGAACGTTCATGTCGCAACCACCGTGTTTGAGCGAGCGAGCGAACGAGGCGAGGCGAACAGGAAAGAACATGCGCCAGCGCGAGTACTGGATTTAGCCCCCCGCCTCCCAATTGTCCTGTTAATGTATAAAATGAATACAAAACACTCTAAAATATCATGAGGGAGTGTTTCTAGTTAGTTAACCATTACAACCTCTATTTTGGGCCAAGAAACTAAACTGCAGTCGGCTAAAAAGAAATTATGTGAACATTCCTTATATGGGTAAGAAATCTAATTTTGCAAGAAAACGTGACGTGATGGAACATTTTGGCTATTTTTCCTGGATTCAGCACCCCAAAATCTATGGGAATCAGTTGCAAAACTGGAGGCAGTTTTTTGGTAGTGTACCTGTGTAATTTATTAATACTAAAAAGCACTAGTCCCTGTACACATCCCAGGAACATGCCATAAATTGCCTTTCGCCACTGAGAAATCTGACCATTGAACGCCACTCTCTATTCCCAGTCTTTTAGCCAGTCCTTAATCTACAACAGGACATTGCCACCATCTTGTAACCTTAATTCTTCAGGAGTCCCACAACCGAATTTTGCCTACTCGTACTAGTTATCATTTGTCAAGCAGTACTAGGCATACACAGGGCTCTACAGATGCACACAAGAGATATTACCTTCTCCACAGAGCTTACAATCTAGTCAAGACAGGCATGCATGAGGTCAGGCAGTTCTGTGGCTCAGGGAAAGTAGCTGGCAGAGAGGAGGCCAGCAAAGCTCTGAATGGGGACAGGGGCTAAAAAAGGTCCTCTGTCAGCTCAAAGCCTACATCCTAAGACAAGAAAAGTGGCTGACAGAGGAGTTAAGCTGAGAGAAGAAGAGAAGATATAGGAAGAAGGCGAGAGAGGACAGCAGGCTAGAACATATGGAGAAGCACATAAGGGAGAAAGAAAAATGCATGAAATGAGAGGAGGAAAGGAGAAATGACATTAAAAAAAGAGAATGAGGAACAGGTGGAAGTAAGAGAAGAGGGAGGAGGAGGGAAATGGAGGATAGAAATATCACTGGAAACATACAAGTTGGAAAACTGCTGATTTTAAGTTTGGGGTGGATTTCTTCTTGTTAGGCAGCTAGTTTGAAGCAGGAGGCTTCTATAGGTAAGAGAAGCATTGCTATCTGTCTTTCTCATAAAGGCCTGGTGTCACTGTTGTAAGGTCGGCGGTTCAAATCCCACTAGAGGACAGCAACCTTGGGCCGGAAGGACTGGGGTTTCTAGTCCCACAGGTGCTCCTTGTGGTCTTGGGCAAGCCACCTAACCCTCCATAGCCCATGTTCCCTGTAAAATAGTTATCTCCAAGTTATAATACCCTGTTCAATGTAATTTCAGTTTGTTCAATGTAAACCGCGCTGATGCAAAATAGCGCGGTATATAAGAGAATGTGAAATAAATAAATAAATAAGGAGGGCTGTATCACAGAATATACACATACAACTTGGTACATCCAAGTTGGATGTTTCAAATTATACTTATTGTGTGGGCCGCTCAGATGTTGAAGGCACCTTTTAGAAAAAAATAACATGGAAGTCAGCCGTTTCTAAAATACATATCCAATTTACAAATATGACTGCGAGAAAAATGAATGGAGGAACCCCGGCAACCTGCATGCGTAAGTTCTGTGATTTCACAATGCACATGTGTAAATATCAGAACTTACGCGTGTATCCCGGTTTTAGAAACCTAGATGTGTAGATATTTCTAACTGACTAGAGAGGGCTCTTTCTTCAACTCATTTCACTTTGGAGGGGGAAACAAACATAGTGGGGGGGGGGGGGTTAAGGGGGATATCCCCCTCAATCCTTCCTATAAAGGAATGGCCAAAAAAAGACACTTTTGAAATGCCTGTTCGCTTTAGGGAGCAATTATAAATTAAGACATGGGCAATTTTGAACTTATATGTGCATCCACTGTATGAAATGGGTGATACGCATGTAGATATTTGCCCTTCCACTAGGGCCACTAGGCATCCACCAAGGGCAGCAGACCTTGTGGTCGGCACTTGTGGCCCCTTCACATATTCCAAGACAGTGGCAGAGCAAGCTGCTGTTGGCACTGCGGCAGGCCTCGAAGCACCTGTGCATGCGTCCACTCATGGCCTGACACTCCTGCCCCCTGCAACCCAAACTTCTGTCAGAGGGGGCAGGAGCAGCAGGTCATGAATGCGTACATGTGTGGTGCTTCAAGGCCCAACAGGATAGCACCTGGGCCACCTAGTGGGGGTGCATGACCCCGGACTGATCTGAGAGGAGCACATGATCTTGAGCTGCCTAGGGGGGAGTATAGAATTGAGGGTTCATCTAGGGCAGCAGATACCCTAGGGCCGGTCCTGCACCCAGGCCACACATTGAAATATCTCCAGAATGCTTCCTGGGCAAATGCTCATAAATAGATGTGTCCGGGGTAAAAATGTATAAATTGCAGCCTTCCTAAATCATGTTTTACACATGGATGAGGCTTGCATGTTTTTCTGTCACCACGTTGATGTTTAAAATGCAAATAAGGCTTCTAAGATTACTCTGTTAACTTATATATGTTTAGCAGCAGAATATCACCATTTAAATGTATTAGTTTATGGGTTCAGTATCTGCAGAACACCCCATATCTTGCCACATTTTTGGACTGATATCTTTGACTGCATAATGATTTATGCATTCAAAATTATCCATTCAAGGAATGAGGATGTTTTTAACAGCATTTATGTAGCTGGTGCCATTGCAAATTGCTTGTGCATTTGAAGATTAACCTCAAGGTATTTTCTGAAAAGACTGTGGGTAGGGAAAAGGTTTGAATGATATGGGATGGCAGAGGGGATCTGTTATCAAAATCTTTTTAAAAAGGCTCCCGCTTGGCTGTAGAGTAAAGCAGGGACAGAGCTGCTTGGAAGGCATCTTTGTCTGTGTGACTGGGTCTGTATGTGGCCATAGGTAAGATTGTGGTGTTTATGGGAAGCAAATAGAGGCTATAAAATGCTGGCAAGTGTTCCATTCCATATGTCATTAGGACTTGAAACTAGCTTGTTTCATTGCATATTTCATTTCCACATCCCTACCACATAGTTCCAAAGTCCCTAATACGTTAACTGTGGAATTTGGATAAGTTCTTAGAGGGAAAGTGAACTGAATAGGGGGAAAGGTGCCCACACAGATCCCGCACCTTCATTTTCCGTGAAAAAGCAACATGCAAGCTTTGGAAAATGCAGAACTATATGCATTGTTGCTGGAGGAGGGCCGATGTTAGACATGCAGGGGCCCAGGGCAGAAACGCCCACATCCAGGCTATGCCTCTTTCAGCTTGAGGCATGCTTAGGGCAAGCGTTAGGGGGTAGCATGGGGGCCCAGTGAAATTGCCCTCTTGGCATCCCATAACGCTGGCCCTGGTTGTTGCTTCTCCTGACCTAGCCCTACCCCCAAGCTCTCCTGCTTTTTGCCCAGAAAAATTATCTTGTTGATCTTAGAGAATAATTTTACCCAAGGAAAGGATGAACTATTTTCAGACAGTAAATCGCTTTTTATCAGGGTAAATGTCATCTAAAACTGCACTGCAAAAACGTGTCTGTGGCTTCCCATATCTTCCAGCAATAGTTTACCAAAGGCAACTCATCCATTTTCCAGTACTGTATCCTGTCTACCGTCAAGTAGAAGCTCTTGAAATATGGTTTTATCCTGCCAAACTCAGGTATCATATTCTGATATAGCTGCATGCTTATATGCTAGACCAGTGGTTCCCAAACGTGGGGTTGGGACTCCAAATGGGGTCACTTCATCGGTGGATTGGGTGAAAGAAACATCGCCATTTCCCCTTCTCTATGGACTTTCACTGTGATCAATGCCAAGTAGTAGCAGTCACCAGTCAGCATGTGACCTATGAGTCAGTGAACATTCATAGGCCTTTCCCCCTTCCTGGGTAAGTTCCCTATTAGAATGGAAACCCATGCTGAGTACTGGGGTCTGTAAGCACACACTGCACACTGACACAAGGGACCCTGTGCTGACTGCTGCTTCTGCCTTCCTGCTTTAGATGAGTGGAGGGACAGGAAGGAGGCTGGAGATCTACTACTTTGACTTCATCATCTGGGGTCACGTGAATTTTCACTTGTTAAAATGGGGTCATATGGGATAATAGATTGATAAGCACTATGCTAGACAGCTCCTCTACAGCATGGCTGGCCTAGTCCATTAAGCATATGGTTTTGAGTCAGGAGCCTGCTAATTCCTAGAGATGGTGAGAAAAAAGTAATGCTGAATTTTCCAACTTATTGTTGCACCTCTTTGAAAGAGGTCCACTCCTCAGACTTTTAGATGTGATCATGCTGTTTACTGTCTTTAACAATAAAAGACGCTCCGTCACAGGCAACATTACAATATAATAAATGCTGCAATAGTTGCATGCCAGTAAGATTTAGCATCTGAGAAATGACTAGAACATGAAGTCAAGTATTTCATACATTTTCAAATCCTGATGACCTCATTGTTTTATGGCTATCACATTAATTTTAATTGTGATTAATTCATAGCAAATACTTATCATATGTCGTGCAATATATCAAAGGGCATATAAAACCAGTAATATGCTCCCTGAACTGATATCAATCAAAATATTTTAAAGTATTTTTTTAAAGCTTTTCTTAGAATTTCTCTGACTTCCTGGGTGAAACCATGACTGAAAGTATCAGAAATGGCCATATCCACACTATAGGAGGCTGATATTCCAAAGACGCCAAAACTGTGTACATTGTTGAGGTTTTTTGTACCGGAGCTGCCATGCAATTAAGTTTGGTGGCAAAATATCATGTATAGTTTTGCTACAAACCTTTTGACAAAAACTTTGAGGTGTAGTTAAATTTTTTTGTGAAACTGTATTTGCATATCAATTTTCGTGCATATAATTATAGGCACCATTTGATAGGCACAGCTGTCCTGAGCCCTGTAAGAATGCTGCCTAAGATTCCTAAAAGCCAATTTTATTCTCTTGGGGAAAGAATTGGAGGCAGTCCCCTAAAAACAGGGCCGGCATTACCATTAGGCAAACTAGGTGGTCACCTAGAGCATTGGCCCTCCAGGACAGACAATAGTGGAAATAGTTGAAAACAGCTCCATGGTGCTTACCTTTGATCTTCTGCATCACAGGGCTGTTTGCTTCAGCCTCTCTTTGACTCTTGATGCCAACTTCCTGTTTGCATAGGAAGTCAGTGGTAGATAGCAGTGGAAACAAACAGCCCTCTGGCGCTGAAGCTCAAAGGTAAGCATCTCGGGCTGTTTGCGACTATTTCCACTGCTGTTGGTCCCAGGGAGGGGCAGCAGCAGTAGCGATAGGCACCGCGGAGGAGTGCAAAGGATGAGGTTCACCTAAGGCACCTCATCTTCTTGTGCCGGCCCTGCTTAAGAGGAGAATTCGCTGGGAACCCTGGATGGGAAATGAGGGACAGTCCCTAGGGAAAGAACAGCCTGCAGCTCAAGGAGATGGGGTGAGTGACTCAGCAGTTCCCCAGGCAACAGGGAGGACATGGCACATGTGCCTCCCTGAGAATTATGGAACCCATGGGGGAGAGAGGCATTCTACTTGGAGCTTGCCTGTCTTCTGACCTGACCAGCCACAGGAGTTACCTGAGCCCATGGAGATAGACCTCAGTGGGGAGCATTGATGTAATCCTGATGAGATGGAAATGGAATATCAAGTAGGGTGCCAATAATTATGAGTTTGTTTCATTTACCTTTTTTTGGAACAAGCCTGGCTGTGGGGGACTGGCCTTGTAGGAAGGCCAGTCCCCTTCAGGAGCTCACCAACCTTGTTCTATGGAAGTGAGCAAGAGAGCAAGTGTTTGGACTTGGAAAAGGCTGTGTTGACAGGAGTTTTGCAAAGTTTCTTTTTCTAGTGTGTGTATGCAAATCCCAGTCATACCAGAAAATGTGAAAGAGAGAGTTTCCCTTTTTCTTGCGAGGCCAAGAAGCCTGAATTTGGACTGTGCTGTGGAAAACCTAGATTGGATTAGTTTGTGGATGCAGCAGCTTGTGATCAGCCAGGGCTAATGAAAGCTTTTGTTTGATGTCTTTATGCTTGAACTTTTTTCCCATGTTGGGGAGTCTTACAAGCAGGAACTCTGGACTGGGAAGAGTTACAAAGAACTTATAAAGATTATAGGGGACTTTGAATTACAGGATTTAATGGTGAAGAGAACCAGATTCTTTTTCTTCTGCTGAAATTTCGTGGGAATCCATTTGTGAGCTGGCATTAATGGGCAACACTTGCTCATCCCGTTGTTCCAATTTCTTTGAAAAAGTACAAATACTTAGGCTGATTTAGCACTGCAAGATATGCCTTGCGTCAATGTTGATTCCTGGCAACCCAGCAGCTCCTGGGTTTTCTTGGCAGTGTGTCTGGAAGTAGATTGTCAGGCCTTTCTTCTAAGGCCATGGAAGATTAAGTGACTTACCCAAGACCAGGAGGAGTGTTAGTGGGAACTGAACCCTGAGTTTTTGATTATCAAGCCAGTGCTCAAACAATTAGGCTACTCCTACACTCCAGTTTAGCACTACAAAGTGTTTATTCTTGAGAGTGTTACAGGAGGTAGTCCAGAGGATCCAGGCAGCACTAGAGGACTTCTCACCTATTCTCAGATCATGCACTGGTAGTCCCTCCATCCTGACACAACCCTGCTCTTCCCTGCCCCTATTGTCACCATTGCTATCCCTGTCCAGGACCAGCAGTGATGGCAATGGCTCAGAAACTGACACAGTGCTTATATAAATTTTCCGGTGCTGCATCGTGGTTTCTCTCTTCTACTATCTGCCTCTTGACAAAGGAAAGTGTGGTAGGAAGGTTCTGGAGGCTAAATTTAGGCTTTTAGGTAGGAAGTTGAAATCCAGAACTTCTAGGGTAGCATTCTCCGAAATGCTTCCCATTCCATGTGCCGGACCCAAAAGGCAAGCAGAGCTCTGGAGTCTCAATGTGTGGATGAAATGATGGTGCAAGGAAGAGGGTTTTGGATTTGTTAGAAACTGGGGAACATTCTGGTGAAAGGAGAGGCTTTGCTGAAGGGATGGGCTCCACCTTAACTGGGATGGAACCAGGCTGCTGGCATTAACCTTTAAAAAGGTGATAGAGCAGCTTTTAAACTAGATAATAGGGGAAAGCCAGCAGTCGGCCAGGAGTGCATGGTTCGGAACTATGTATTCTTGAAGATACTAGCAAAAGATTGAAGTTAGGGTATATCAGCAGAGAGGTTCCAATAAAGACAAAAGTAGCCCAAATGCCCTTGAGTAGAGAGCAGACAGAGCTTAAAGATTCTAAATTACCCCTGCCTACCAGTTTAATTTGAATAAAATACAGCCTCTAAAATGCTTGCATGCAAATGCCAGAATTCTAAAAAATAAGATGGGAGAGTTAGAATATATAGCACTAAATGAGAGGTTAGATATGATTGGTATCTCAGAGATATGTGGAAGGAGGACAACCAGTGGGACACTGTGATACCCAGGTACAAACTATATAGTCCTTAGTGGAACACAAGATCTGGTGCAAGAGATAAGGGTGTTGGGGCCACTTGGCAATAGTGATCATAGCATGCATTTGATTTAATATATGGAGGAAGGACAGTAAGGAAATCCACAATATTACCTTTTAATTTTCAAAAAGGAGATTATGATAAAATGAGGAAAATAGTTAAGAAAAAATAAAAGGAGCAGCTGCAAAGGGTTTGTTTAAAAATACAATCTTGGAAGTCCAGACCTGCTGTATTCCACTCTTTAAGAAAGTCCAAAAAACTGCCAGCATGGTTTAAAGGTGAGGTCAGAGAGGCTGCTTTTGCCAAAAAAACACTTTGAGGAAATGGAAAAAGGAGCCAAATGACAAAAACTGGAAACATAAACACTGGCAATTTATATACAAGGCATTGATAAGCCAGGCAAAAAGAGAATTTGATAAGAAGCTTGCTGTGGAAGCAAAAACACATAATAAAGATTTTTTCAAGTACATTCATAGCAAAAACCTATGAGAGAGTCAGTTGGACCATTAGATGATAGAGGAGTAAAAGGGGCACTAAGAGGGTACAAAGCCATAACAGAGAGACTGAAAGAATTCTTTGCTTCAGTCTTTACTGAGGAAGATGTAGGGATGTTACCTATGACTGAAAAGGTATTTAAAGGTGATGTCGCAGAAGAACTGAAAGAAATATCAATACACCGGGAAGATGTATTACGACTATTTGATAAACTGAAGAGTAGCAAATCACTTGGACTGGATGGTATATATCCAAGGATGTTGAAAGAATTGAAATATGAGATTGCAGACCTACTGTTAGTAATCTATGAACTATCGTTAAAATCATCTGTAATATCCGAAGACTGGAGTATGGCCAATGTAATGCCAATTTTTAATAAGAGTTCCAGGGGTGATCTGGGAAACTACAGACCGTTGAGCCTGACATCAATACCGGGAAAAGTGGTAGAAACCATTATAAAGAACAAAATTACTGAACATGTAGATAATCATGCTTAATGGGAGAAAGCCACCATGACTTTAGCCAAGGAAGGTCTTGTCTTACTAATCCGTAATGTTTTTTTGAAGGTGTGAATAAACAGGTAGACAAGGTAGACAAGGTAAGTCGATTGATAGTGTATCTGGATTTTCAGAAATCCTTTGACAAGGTCCCTCATGAGAGACTTTTGGCAAAATTAAAAAGTCATGGGATAGGAGACAGTGTACTATTGTGGATCAGGAATTGGTTAAAAGATAGAAAGCAGAGGGTAGGGCTAAATGGCCAATTTTCCCAATGGAGAAAGGTGAATAGTGGAGTACCCCAGGGGTCTGCTGCTTTTTTACATATTCAGAAATGACCTGGAAATGGGAACAACAAGTGAGGTAATCAAATTTGCAGATGATACAAAATTATTCAAAGTTGTTAAAATCTATCAAAGTTGTTAAAATCCATGAGGATTGTGAAACATTGCAAGAGGACCTTGATAAATTGGAAGACTGGGCATCCAAATGGCAAATAAAATTTAATGTGGACAAATACAAAGTTATGCACCTAGGAAAGAACACCACAAACTATGGTTACACGATGCAAGGTTCCACATTAGGAACCACCATCCAGGAAAAAGATTTAGGCGTCATCATGGATAGCATGTTGAAACCCTCTGCCCAGTGTGTAGTGGCGGCCAAGAGAGCAAAGAGAGCAAGAGAGCTAGGTATCATAAAGAAAGGAATGGGGAATATAACAAAGGATATTATAATGCCTCTGTATCGTTCCATGGTGCTACCGCTCCTTGAATATTTTGTGCAATTCTGGTCACCATATCTTAAAAAGGATATAATATTGTTAGAAAAGGTACGAAGAAGAGACACCAAAATGGTAAAGGGGATGGAAAGATACCCCTATGAAGAGAGGCTAAAAAGGTTAGGACTCTTCAACCTGAAAAATAGACAGCTGAGGGGAGATATGATAGAGGTCTATAAATTAATGAATGGAAAGAAACGGGTAAATGCAGTTCGATTGTTTACGCCATGAAAATATAGAAAGACTAAGGGACATGCAATAAAGCTACAGGGTAACCTATTTAAGACTAATAAGAGAAAATATTTTTTTCATTCAACGTGTAATCAAACTGGAATTCATTACCGGAAGATGTAGTAAAAGCTGTTAGTGTAGCCAGGTTTAAAAAAGGTTTGGACAGGTTCCTGGAGGAAAGGTCTATAAACTATTTTAAAAGGGGACCCTGGATATCCACTGCTTGCCCCATTACAAACACTGTGGAACCTGTATCTTTTAGGGAAACTGCTAGGTACTTGTGACCTAGATTCTCTACTGTTGGAAACAGGATACTGGGCTTGATGGACTTTGGTCTGACCCAGTACTGCATATCTTATGTTCTTATGGTCAGTTAAAGAGAAAGCTATTGCTCAGCTTTGTGGATTTACATTCGCTAAATAAATAAGCATTTCAGTTCTAACAACATAAAAGTGTAAATGTTAATTAATGCAAATGAAATTACTGCTATTGAAATTCTACACTAGGGAATGCTGGGTATGGTATTCCATTAATGTGAACTTCTGTTTTCAAGAAAACTTTACTATGAAAAGGGGACTTTTGCACCCGTATTTGCACATGAAACCTAAACAAGCCATGACCAAATAAGACAAAGGAAATAAAGCTGCATTTATATCACTTACAGTGCATTATACTTTGCTATGATGTGTTTCGAGCTAAGTTCTTTCCTATTTGTAATTAGGTAATAGAACAGATGTGCAGTCTTAGTGGAAGCGGTTTAGCCATTAAAATAATTACGTTGCCCAGTGATTGTTCTAACAAGAGATTCATTCACTATGGCATGTTTCTTCTTCATTAAAATAAATTGTTAGGAAGCAGGACTTCAGTGAATGTGAGCGTTATCAAGAAACAAGGCCAGCATGCTATGAAAGGTTACGACACACCATCTGGGGCCTCACTCTTACTAAGCTACATTTTTTTAAATTTTTATTTTCATATCTTTGAAAATTATGAAGAAAATCTCAACTTGCGCTAGCGTTTCCTTTAATCAATTACTCCTTCTTATGTAAGGATATCCGATTTTTTTGCAGGCAGATCTGGTATACATGTGCAAATAATGACTGGGGGGGGGGGGGAAGACACCTTAGTCCCAGGCAGGGGGTCAGTATAACATATTTTCTGTGTGCAAGGGCAAACAAAGGAATCTACAGCCCTACCCCCAACCTCTCTAATTGCTCGTGCTGTTTTGGGCCACCCCATTCCACTGCCCCTGGTTCTAGGTTTGAACAAGGTGTGAAGGACGAAAGAGGCGTCTTCATCTAGCCACTCCCCTAACCATCCTATGACAGCAATAATGTCACTTCCAAGCAAACAAACTGAGAGAGAAACAGAAACAGTGATTCAGTTCCCCCCTACTGTGTAAAATATAAAGATAATGGATGTACATTCTAAAAACTGACATATTCAAATCACTAAATTGACAATAAAATGTTTAATTTACCTCTGTCCCCATTGCTGGTATCGGTGACTGGAGGCTGCCAAACAGATGGGAGATGGGGACACAGTTCGAAAATTGGAGACATCTGGAAACCTTATTCTTATATCCAGTTCAAGAGCCCAATGGGATACGCCTAGGCCGGCCCTTTTCACAAGGTATTTACATGAATGTATTGGGTTAATTGAAAATATCCCTCCTCAGATGCAGCTGAAAGTATGTCTGGCTACCTTACTAGGTGTTCTTTTTGCTACGGGAAAAGGGAGGCATTTCTATGAATGCGTTTAGGTCAGGAGAGGAAAGCAGTACGCCTACACTCAATTTTCATGTGCATTGGACAATTTTGCCTCTGTTCTGCCATCCCCATTACTAGAAGGTGCACTGATCTTTTATTTTTTAATGTGCATTTTGCCTCTGCAAATTTCCAAAGTGAAACAATATGCATCATTTGTCTATGAATATTTGCGCAAGGTATGTTCATTAAAAGAATCTGCATAATTTGTAAGTATGCGGGTTTTTTGCAGCAGTGGATGTTATCCTCTGGCTGCCCCTAGGCATTGGGGCAACTGACTAGAGGTGCCCCCCCCCATCCAAAATTGAACATTGCAGCAGGCCAGCCTTATTGAAGTAATAAAGGAAACATGC
Source organism: Ichthyophis bannanicus (assembly GCA_033557465.1). Taxonomy (NCBI): domain Eukaryota; kingdom Metazoa; phylum Chordata; class Amphibia; order Gymnophiona; family Ichthyophiidae; genus Ichthyophis; species Ichthyophis bannanicus. The sequence continues at coordinate 216,390,613 of CM066040.1, forward strand.
AGAAGCGTCACTTCAGTTAACGGCTGAACGTCAATGGCAGGGCTATATTTTATGAGCATGAAATAATAAGGGAGCCATTTTAGAAGTGCTTTGGATGTCTGAAAACAGGCACAGAGACATCTCCAGAACCATTTTAGAAGCCAGCTCGGGGGACATCTGAATCCGAACAGGGGCATGGCCAAGAACCAGGACATCCCTGCCTGATCGCAGAAACATCATGGACATCAGGCATCACACCTAACTTTAGCCCTGCTCCAAGGCAAACATTGCAATGAACAAGCATCTGAAATGTGCTCGCTCATTTTAGCAGAAAAACATCCAGAGGGTTTAGAGAAGAATGCACTCACGCATCCCCAGTACTCAGCATAATATCAACAACTGTAGGATTTGAACCCTGGCTGCCCTTCTCCTAGCCAACTACTCTAACCATTAGGCTCTCCTAGACATTCAGGTTATGTAATGCCATTCTGGGAGGTCTATGTAGATGCCCTCACAGTCTTCCATATTGGACACATCCAGGTTTGTGCCCGGACCTGCTTGCATTTTTTCACATATTCTGACTTAGACATTGCTGATTGCACTTGGATGGATCTTCTAAAATTCCCCTCCATAATTTTGTAATGGGTTGCAAGGGTTAATTGGGCAGACATATGCCTATTTATTTATATTATAGACACTTTTTAAGGCATATTTTACAAAGGACATCCAAGTGCAAACTGGGATGCTGAAGCCTGAATGTCCATAAAAACAACAAGTACGTCCAAGTTTGAGCACAATTTCACACACATGGATGTACCAGATATAGATGTCTGCAGGGACATCTACACAGGTGTTCTTTGTATAGTATTGATACTGGAAACGTCTACGAGAGATGCAGCAATGGTGCAAACTCAAAACAAGTTTCCCAAACACAGACAATATAGTATTGTCATTGTGAAGAGTACTGAGGATAGTGCTGTGCCAACTTCTTGACAAAACACACACTTATTTTCAGTGCCTATTCATGTCTGGAGCAGGTCTAAGTTTGGACACAGGCAAAGATGTCTCAAGAGTTCTAATATCGATCATGGAGATCTATGTAGTTCCACCTCAGACTTGCCTCCGTCACACTCCTGCCTATTTCTACATCCCCACAGTGGAAACATCAGAAAACCCACTTCTGAAATCGTTCCTGGGACATTTCTGTGATTTGGACATCCATGTGTATGTTTGCGGATGTCCAAATCACATCTAAGTGAATTAAAATGACCCCCATAGGCATTTATGTGTCTTTATAAAATACTAGCAGAAATCCTGTGGAAATTGCACCTACATTGAAGGATCCAATATCGGGAAGGCCGAGGAGCCTCGTGCATGCGGCCGGAATTAACTGGGGGGGCGGCTGGTCACTTGCGCCCGGTGCACGGCAGCGTGGCAAGCCGTTGGGTGCGGGGGAGGCACGCTGTTTAAATCTCTTGGCTTCCGCAGGTGGGAGGAAGACGCGGGAGCCAATGGGATAGGTGGGGCTCGGCGGGGTGGGTGATGCAGGGCACGGCGTGGCTCAGATCCGGGCTGGAGGCGACGGTCATGGACGATCGTGGTGGAAGCTCTGATTCCTGGGCCGGCAGCTCCGCACGGGTGAAGGACGTCGGGACGGGCAGTTGAGGACCGGTGCGAGGTGCGGCTGCAGTCGAAAGGCTCTGGCCGGCTCAGCGCGAGTGAGGGAGGTCGCGGCAGGCAGCTGGGGACTTGCGCGAAGAGCTGCTGCAGTGACGGGCTCTGTGCACGTGGCGGCCTGTTTTGGAGGCAGCAGGCAAGTGGGTCTCTCCGGGCTGCGGGTAGCAGGCAAGAATTCTTTAAAGGTAACGAAGACTTCTGGGAAAGGAGGGCATATTTGAAACCTGTGCCTATCAAAAAAAAAAAATAAAATAAAAAAACAACAACCGGGGAGGGGGGGGGCACAGAGAGTAATACTACATAAAAAGGGGAAGGCTGTGTGCTTTAAGATGCAGCCTCATCGGGGTGGGGGTAGCGGTACACGACAGGGAAAAGGGGCAGGAAGGGGTGGTGGGGCTAGAAGGGGGGTTGAGGTGGAGGAGCAGCCGGTGGTGCCTTCCCAAAGGGGGCAGAGGGGCAGGGGGCGGGGGCCCAGGATGCAAAGGGGGAGCAGCAAGCGAAGCGAGGGACGGGGTGGTTCCACGGGTAGGGGCACAGGGGCAAGGAAAGGCAGCAGGCAGAATGATGGGGCACCTAATGTTAGGGGGAGGTTAGGGGGGGTGTCCCTGCTGCGGAGGGGCAGGGGGACCCTAATGGCCCTGGGATGTGGGGCAGGGGATTGGTTAGGGGTACATTGGGACTGGGGGTGGTGCGGGGTTCTGGAGGTTGCTTGGGCTTGGGACCGGTTCCTGAATGGGAGGGGCACGCGGCGGGGAGGATGGTTGGGGGTGATGGGGGGAGTTAGAGAGTGCTACAAGCGTGCATGGTGTACAGGGTGGAGGGTACCATCCGGCTTGGGAGCATTGGTGGGGGGGGCAAGGCTCATCTCGGGCAGAGTGGTTGGGTGTGTGGCAGCCGCCTTGGGCCATGGCAGGTACCTCTTCGCCTTTTGGTGTCTTCTCTCCTCAGGTACCGCCTGGCTGGCAGTACGTGGGAGGTCCTGGGATGAGCAGTCTGTGGCAACAGGACGTGCGATGGGGCGCACAGACAGAAGTCATGTGGCAGGAGAGTCGAACGATGAGCCTACGACCGTGGCTGAGCAGCAGGAGTCAAGTCTACATGAGGGAACGGCGAGAGGCATTGCAGGTGAGTTGGCTCCTGACCATGGTGCGGAGGTGGGTGGGGGAATGGGGGCGGTTGAAGGGGTGGGGAAAAAGGCGAAAAGAAAACGGAAGCATTCCTGTCGACAGCGTCGTAAGTCGGGATCCTCTACCACGTCCTCTACTGATTCGTCGTCGCGTTCGTCTACGTCGGAGGAGAGCGGGCGTGGAGAACGTTGCAAGAGCGTGGTGCAGCCTACGCTGGCAGCTTTCTCGGAATTATGGGAAGGGGTGCCGAGGAATTTGCGGCGTAAAATCAGAAGGAGGCGTTACATTGACATTTTCTGCTTGTTGGAGGGTAGAAAACGAACGGGGGACAGCAGGAAGAAGAGGAAGGAGGATGAGAAGGCGGGTAGGGTGCGGAAGGTGGCTAGGAATGTAGTTAACTGGACTCGGGCTTTTTTGCGTCTCGCTAGTGTTTGCGGGCATCATCATCCTGAGCAGTATGGGATGCTGTTGGCATATATGGACTCCATTTTAGAGGCATCTCAGTCGCATGAAGGTTGGGCATGGCTCAACTATGATGAAAAGTTCCATGATAAAATGGAGGAAAATCAGCTTTTGTCTTGGGGGACGCAAGATATTAATTTATGGTTAACACAGATGGCGGTCAGACCGAGCGGCGGGGGGGCTAGTGGAGCGAAAGGAGGACTAGTCGCGCCGGTTAGTGCTGGGCGGTCCTTTCGCGCTACTGGGCTCCCGTCAGGGCAGAGGGCAGTCGGGGGGGGGGGGGCACAGGAGATTTGTGTTGGCGTTTCAACAAGTCTTCATGCCCCTTTCCGGATTGTAAGTTTCGGCATGCGTGTTCTGTCTGCAATGGGGGGCATTCAGCACTCAAGTGTGTTAAGAAAGGAATGGTTGGTTCCGGCATGCCAGCTACCAAGCAGTAGGGACTTATTGGGTTTAGCTTCGACTCCGATCAGGATTGAAGCGCTTCGACCGTGGTTTAGGAAGTATCCCAAGCGCAGGGAGAGGGTGGTTTTGGAGGAGGGGTTTCAGGGGGGTTTATGATTCCAGTGGTGGGTAAGGTAGCCTCGAGCACAGCCCGGAATTCGCCCTCAGTGCGGAGGTTCATCCATATTGTGAGGGATAAATTGGCTGTGGAGCTCCGGTTGGGCAGGGTCGCGGGCCCCTTTGCGGAGCAGCCCTTTGCTGACTTCATTGTGTCCCCATTGGGAATTATACCATAAAAGGAGCCGGGTAAATACCGGTTAATTCATAATTTGTCCTCCCCATCCGGATCTTCCGTCAACGACCACATCCCGAAGGAATGGTGTACGGTGCGCTATGCATCTTTTGATGCGGCTGTGGAGCTGGTGAGGCGATGTGGTCGTGAATGTTTGATGGCCAAGGTTGATATTGAGTCTGCGTTTCGTTTGTTGCCGGTACACCCGTCCGCGTTTCACTTGTTGGGATTCTGCTTCGAGGACAAGTATTATTTTGATAAGTGCATGCCTATGGGCTGTTTGGTATCCTGTGCCTATTTTGAACAGTTTAGCACGTTTATGCATTGGGCTTTTGTAAAAGTAGTGGGTTGTGCGAACGTTGTGCACTACCTGGATGACTTCTTGTTTGTAGGGGAAGCGCAGTCAAGTCGGTGTAAGACGTTGCTGGATGGCTTTGTACAGTTGGCCCAGGATTGGGGTGTCCCATTGGCGGCGAAGAAAACTGAGGGCCCTGCGACCAGTATTACCTTTTTGGGAGTGGAGTTGGATACGGGAGTGATGGTGGCACGACTGCCAGTTGACAAGGTGGTGAAGCTGCGGGTGTTAGTGGCAAATGTGCTGGCTTCAAGTAAATTGACGTTACGTGAGATGCAGGCATTGATAGGCTCCCTTAATTTTGCGTGTAGGGTAATACCGATGGGAAGGGTGTTTTTGCGTCGCTTTGCAGCGGCCACAGTAGGGGTTACTAAGCCTCATCACCTCATTAGGGTCTCTCAGGGCATGCGAGATGATTTAGGGGTTTGGGATGAATTTCTGCAGGACTTCAATGGTACCACGGTCTTGAGGGAGTTGGAGATTTCCAGTGGTGAGTTGCAGTTGTTTACTGACGCTGCAGGTGGATTGGGTCTTGGTGTGTACTTTGGGGGTTTATGGTGTGCGGCGCCATGGCCGCGAGCATGGCACAAGGTGGGCCTCACCAGTAACATCACTTTTTTGGAATTGTTCCCGATGATGGTGGTTTTGACAGTGTGGCTGGACCGGCTGCGGAATCGCAACTTAATTTGGTGGTGTGACAATGCAGCGGTGGTCAGTGTTATCAATAACTATGCTCCGCGATGCATGCAGGTAGCTGATTTGATGCGTAAGGTGGTATTAGCTTGCTTGCGCTTGAATGTGGTGGTGCGGGCTCGGCATATTCCCGGGAGTACTAACAAAATTGCTGATGCTCTTTCCCGTTTTAAGTGGGAGCTGTTTCGGACATTGGCGCCGAAAGCGGAAGATGTGGGGGTATCCGTCCCAGAGCACTTATGGCAGATTGGTCTCCAGAGATAATGGCGTTGCTGAAGAGTTCGGTGTCAGCGGCAACGTGGGCTTCGTATCAACGCGGCTGCAGCAGTGTGGTGAACTTCCTGGTGGACCAAGGATGGGTGCGGGGACCGGTCTCGGATCAGCTGTTGGGTCAGTATGTCCTGTCGGCTAAGGCGGCGGGATTATCGCGGACCACGGTGCGTATGCAGTTGGCAGGCTTCTCCTTTTTTTTCGAAGGCGGTGGGGTGGGGGGCAGCTGGAGGGGATTTTTAACACGCAGGCTGCTGCAAGGGTGGGAACGGTCATTTCCCTCACCGGGCGATGGTAGGCAGCCGATTACCCATGACTTGCTGGTGCGGTTGTGTCAAGAATTGCCTCAGGTGGTAACGTGCTCATATGAAGCCACACTCTTTCAAGCGGTTTTTGCGGTGGCCTTTTTTGGCACTTTTCGAGTTGGGGAGTTGGTAGCAGAGTCGGGTCGGTCAATGCGGGGCCGGGGCTTGCAATGGCAGCAGCTGACGTTTGTGGAGGGTGGTGTTCGTATTCGATTGACGCGATCTAAGACGGATCCGATGGGGAAAGGAACGTGGGCACTCTTGAGGGAGGCAAAGGGGGCACCCACGTGCCCGGTTACCTTGCTGAGGTCGTATTTGCGTGTACGGCCTGGCGGGGCAGGCAGTCTTTTTATTCACGAAGATGGGCGGGTGTTGACACGCTTTCAGTTTACGGCGGTGTTGCGGCTGTTGCTGCGGTGAATGGGTGAGGAACCGAGCCAGTTCGCACCGCACTCCTTTCGAATTGGAGCAGCGACCAGTGCAGCTGCTGTGGGACTGCCTGAGAGGGTGATACAGCGGATTGGTAGATGGAAGTCGCAAGCGTTCCAGAGCTATGTGCGATTATAGGTACTGTCTGGTGGATAACTTTATAATTTTGCTTTTCAGAAGTGGGACCAGGATCGTGTAGCTGTTGGGTGATTGGCCATTCGTTTGTTTATTGGGCCAGTCGGCGAGCAGCAACACGGCCGGTAGGCCTGAACATCAGATTGGATGCATCGAGGGTGACTGTCTCATGGCTGGGCGAGCGCGGCCTCCGGTGGATCCAGCTATTGCCTTTGCTTCGGCACCACGAGCGTCTGAGAGGGGCACCAGACATCGTCTTGATACATCTGGGGGGCAATGATTTGGGGTCCTGGACTTGTAGGCAGTTAATTCGCGCAGCTCAGAAGGATTTTGGGGAGCTGCTCGTAATGTTTAAGGGTATGGCTCTTGTTTGGTCTGATATCATTCCAAGGCCTGCTTGCATGGAACAGCAGCGGTGGTCGCGGGGGTTAACGAAAATTAATCGCCAGATTGGCCGATGGGTGGAGGAGCACGGGGGGTGCCAGATTATGCATCCATGGACTGAGGTTGCCTGTGTAGGCTTATACAGACCGGATGGAGTACATTTATCCCCGGTTGGGATGGACTTGCTCCTGAATGATTGGCAGGAGGCCTTGGAGGGTATTATGCAGGGGAGAAGGGCTGGTCACAGCTTAACCTTGGGGGGCGGCTCAGGATAGGGTGTCCCGAGCCGGTGGCAGGCTCCCGGAGGTTTCAGGGGTCCGGAGCCAGAGGCAATACTTAGGGCGGAGGTGGGATACCCCCGACCCAGACAATCCCTCGGGCTTTTGCTAATAATATGGCGAAGCCGGAAGAGGGAGGGCTAGGAAAATAGCCGGGGCCTGGACCCGGCGGAAGCAGAAACGGCGTCACCTTGCTACTGACATGGCTGGTGAGGGCTTGATCTGCAAAAAGGGGGGGGGGGGCAATTATGTTGGAATTTTGAATATTGTTTGGTTATTGTTAAAAGTTAATAAAGCTGCGACCAGTTTAATCCCAGAAAGGGGTCGTGTCTATCATTGCTTAAGGTGACAGGGGAATAAGGGGTGGAAAGGTGGGGGAATTGAGGGCGGAAAGCGACTAGTCCGCCGTACCCGGTTAAAATGTTAGCACATAAAGTACAAACATAGGGACGTATTCTATAAAATACGCAAGTAAATTGGAATTCTTCCCAGTCCTGCTCAGACTCCTTCCTTGAGCACAGTACTTTATAAATAAGAGCCTGCTTGCACCAGGCATACTTTTAGGAATGTCTCAATTTATGAGAGGCCTTTTCTGTCTGTAAATCAGCGTTTTACACTGGAAAGGTGTATATCATTACCCCCTGAGTGCCTAAGACAGCAGAATTTGATGAAGAACTCTGATTATCCTTGTCAAACTGTTCTTTAAGGACCTGATTTCCCTTTTCTTCATAATTTCTTTGGGAACATTGTAAAGATCAGCATGGCACATAAAGCCTTACCATGGCACTCCACTCTAACAGTTTCATGCAAAAAGCAAAACTGGAAAGATAAAACCTTAACATAATAAAAAAATAATCCAGGTCAGCAATTACCAGGGGAGACAAACAATGTATTTCAGATTGCACTGCAATATGTAGATAGTGTTCCGATAAGGTAGACTATGAAATATTAAAATAGCAAGCACTCAACACACTTTCAGTTCCATCTAGATTAACACCTTGTACATAACAAATTTACTGCCCTGTTCATTGTGCTATTTAGTGTTAAAAATATTATTTGAAAAGAATTGCCATGAATATAGTGAAATTCTTGCTGCACCAACTGCTTGATATCCTTTAGAAAATGAAAAATGACCAGCTGAAAATAGAGAATGAATTTTACATACGTGTAGTCTTTACACGCTCTACTACATTTATTGGACCACTGTAACTGAACTGAGCAGTGTGCATAACTGTAGATAATAATCAATTCAAGGTTAAATAGTTTAAATATAAATTAATTAAAAAATATATTTTTATCATCTAGAGAATCTCCAAACCTAAACTACTTACTGCGATTCATCACTAATTTAGTTAATACCTTATCTACATTTAGGGGCCCTTTTACTAAAGTGCATTAATGTTTCCTGCAGAGTTTGGCATGTGCTAAGCAGTTAGTGGGGGCCTGCATTAACTGCTACTACATGCTAAAAACAGCCAGCGCGGTAAAATTCTCGAGATAATTGCTTAGCGCATGATGGGATGAGGATGGGGTGGGTTAGGGATGGAGAGTGCATGTCGACTGCGCATTGCATTAGCATGGGAGTAATTAACATGAACTAATTGTGAATGTTGCATTTAGCACGGGCGCATTTCACTGCAACTTTCTCAATGTGTGGTACTGAGAGCACCCCTGCTCATTGTGAATGAAGTTTTAGCACGGTGAGGTACTTTTCCATGCAGTAACTGCAGGGGGACATGCTCCCAAAGCTTAACGCACAGCTTTTGCACTTAGCACAGATGAGTTTTTATTCCTAATGAGCGGTAAAGGCATAAACTTACCACATTTTAGTAAAAGGGTGCCTAAATCATATCAAACAAAAAATCTATAGATTCATAAATGTTTTGAAAAAATAAGGGGTGATATTCAAAAGGGTTTAACTGGTTAGCAGGACCTGCTATCCGGCGATCCTGATATTAAGTGGCACTATCTGATAGTGCTGCTGAATATTTCCACAGACCGTAGGAAAAATGCCTGTTAAATGTGGAGCAGGGGCAGTCCTGGTAGCTATTCAGTCAGCAGTAATATCGAGCCACTAACCAGATTGCTACATCACATAACGTTAGGACAGATCAATGGCCGTCCTAACTTTATGTGGTTTCACTATATGGCTTGTGGCTCAATATCACCGCTGACCGGATCGCTGGCAAAACTGCATCGTCAGCACCGGATGTCAGATAGGCTCTGGCACTGAATAGGCAGCTTTGATTTTGGCAGCAGTGGCCGGGTGCTTTAAAAGCACCCAGTCACTACCGCTGAATATTGACCCCATATTTTCTATGTAAGAATCACTTCAAAGTTCTATGCGTGGTAGCAAAAAACATTCTTTAAAAATGGTTGAGAAAAAGCTCAAAAGAAAACTGGTGTCATGGATTTTATCATCGGCATGCATCAGTGAACTTCACCATCACGCCCCATTCCATATAAGAGTCCTTCCCTCTAAGTCCATAGATGTTAACCGCGGACAATTCAGAGACATGTAAAAAATGATCGCTTACTCTGTATATTCATGTGCATGTTTTCCCTCAGTCTAAACAGGGACAGTGCAACCATTAGGCAAGACAAGGCGGCCGCCTGGGGCAGACGTTTTCACAGAAAAATAATAAATTCTGATGACCCCACAAACTCAGAGAGCCATCAGCACGTTCGTTTACCTACAGGAAGAGCAGGCACACACATACTTACCATGCAAAGCTTAACATTTCAAGGGTCCTTTTGCTAAAGTGCAGTAAGCACTTAATGTGCATTTTCACGTGTGGTAACTGCATGCTAGGGCCCATGATAAATATTGTTGTTGGGGCATAACAGTTACTGCACACTGATTCACCTACTGACCCTTGTGCTGAATAGGTGGGGTGGGGTAGAGAGTGGGTGTGGTGAGCACATTGCATTTAGTGCAGGGGGACACATTGTGCGCTGTCAATGTTACCATTCGCACAGATGCACTTAATGCACCCTCAATAGGTGGAGTTAGGTGCACCCGTGGTTCCTGCGCTGTGCACTAGGATTACCACAGTTTCCACAAAGGATTTGCACTTAATGCATCTTCAGTTTTGTGCTAAACACATTAGGCAAAAAACCTAACACACTTTGTACAAGGGCCTTTAAAAGTATGATGTCCAATTTATATATTTTTATAGGGTTGTTATTGGAAGAATAGTGTTCAGATGATCTGGATTGTTAGGTTTAATTATCAGAACCAAGGGGGGGGGGAGGAGGCATAAGGCTGAATGTTTGCCTAGGACACACACTACCTTCAATAGCCCTCACTCCCATTTACAGATCTTTACTTCCAAAATAATAGCTTCCAAGTTACCAATAGAAAACGCAGATGATTCAAAGTCCCTGGTTCATCCACACTATATTTTCAGGCTATAGTGCTAAAATCACTGAACCAAACTCATTCAAAACTATAAACCCCCACCATGATTTTGCAATGATGGTGCTTCTTCAGGGAGGTTTTTGCGTCTTACTCCGTTAGATCAAAACTTAAACCAATTTGTCTGCGACCACCTCGAGCCTGCCCTCTAGAAGTTCAACAACTGCATCCTAAAAAATGCATCTGTTGGCCAATAAAGTTAAGATAAGGTAGATGTGGCCAATAGCAAGTTGTTGTATAAAATTTAATTATTATTGGTAGTATTTAGCTCACACCTTTCCAGTAGTAGTTCAAGGTAAGTTACATTCAGGTACAATAGGTATTGCCCTGTCCCCAGAAGACTTACAATCTAAGTTCGTACCTTAGGCAGTGGAGGGTTAAGTGACTTTCCCATGGCCACAAGGAGTAATAGTGGAATTTGAAAGCTGGTCTTTCTGGTCCCAGGTTGTTGTCCTCCACTCCAGCATTGCATTGCAGATCTATGTTGGAGGGTTATATATAGGATTCGCTCCAAAGTAAGAGGAGGCAATCAGGTTGCTATGTTATATCAAAGAAAGCAATTCTAGATTTTTAAATTGAACATAGATGTTTATGCGATTTTGGATCTATAGATGGACTGGAGGATTGAATCATGTGAATCAGTTTAGATCTCCAGAAGTATCGTAAACTCTATAATGTTGGTCAAGAGAAACATCATGACTACAAGAAGTGTATATTTTATAATAAGATGTAATGATGATAGCTGGGAGTCTAGAACTAAACCATGTTTACTTATAAAGTAAAATGCAGAAATGGAATACGTTAAACCCTCCAACCCTGATGCAAGTTGCTGAAACATGATTCATGTTGCAACAGCAAGGTAAGAAAAAAGTCACACTTGAAATTTCCTCCGAGTCTGGATTGAGTAATAAGAAAGGGAGAAGGGATAGCTGAACATATTAGCATTATGGAATGTTGAAATCAACTAAAATGAAATTGATTTCTGTGTAAGATAAGTGGGATTCATTTCTAAATTGATCAATAGAGGCACATTTGAATATTTAAATTGTAATATGAATCAAGATAATTGATAACAAGGTAGACTATAAATTAATTTTTAAAGGCAAAGAAAATACTTCTATAAAAAAAATTAAAACAACATGAGATATTGAGACAGGAATAAAATTCATTCGGTAAGTCTTCTATGGTATATGATGATCTGATAAAAGATGTATAGGAAATTAATATAAAACTGTGCAAGTTTTAGATGATTGTGCTTGGTGGGTTGATCTGAAATGATATTTTTTCCAGCATTGGGATCCTATTTTAAAATGATTTATTTATAACTTCAAAAATTCTTACCACTCATACATACAATGAATGCATGAAAAAAGAGCAATAGTTATAATAGGTAAAAAAGAAAAAAGAACAAATACTAAACAAATTAATCTACATCTGTCTTAAAGGAATAATGTTACACATGAATTACTTACTCTCTAGAAAGCAAAAAATAAAGGAGCTGTTTGGGTTCCAAAAACCAAAATTGCTTCTCTTGATATGAACTAAAGCATCTATAGGGAAATTTTGAAAGAAAAGTATCCCTCCAGGACTAGGATCCTTGTTTTGAGTACCAAGAAATCCCTCCGCCTTTTCTGGGTATCTTGTGAGAAATCAGGAAAAATACAAACTTTTGTTCCAAAAAACAGCTTATGGATATTCTTAAAATATAAACATAATACTGTGTTTTAGTCCAGCTCCAGGGCAAAACTAACAAGCAATATGAGTCTATCAGTTATTACGTCTAGCGAACTGTCGAAAACCCAGTAAAGTCTAACATACCCAGCTAGGCAATCTCGTGATCAACACCTGCCCCAAACAATAGGAGGCAACACATCCTGAGGAATTTTGAAAGTCTCATGAAAGTACTTCCGAACTATTTTCACTGGAGATAGCAAAGACTTAGGAAAAAATAAAAATCTCAAATTGTTCCTGCTAGTCTGATTCTATAAGTACTCAATCTTCCAGGCCAATAATACTTTATCCTTGGCTGCTGCACTGCTGAGAGCCTGGAGTTCCCCTAGAACTTCCAGCAGAGTCACCTTCCCAGCCTTCCGGTCTTGCTCTTAAGAGACTTCCTCCACCAAAGAAGTAACTGAAGATAGGTAAATCTTCTTTAAACATTCCAGCAAAAGTACAGAGAAACAATCAAAGCTGCAATAGTGTCCCATAATGTTTCTAATGTTACAACTGCATGCTTTTCAATCTTGCTGGGAACCAGTGACCTTCCTTTTCCCACTACAGTGATATCCTTCTCCTTCAAACTTCGAGGGCACGATGAAAGGACTGCCATCTCTCCTCTCTGACCAGCTAGAGGAACCTCTGCAGCCAGAACAACCCTCTTCACTCCCCTTCACTGGTGTGCTCAACAGACCAATCATGGGGAGTGCTTCTCTGATGCTGGTGGCACGTCCAGATCATGATGGTGCAGATCTCAACTCAGGGCCAGAGGACACTCCATGGCTGATAAGGTCCATTATAGTCTGGCCATGGAAATGCTCGAGACTCTCAGCTGCTGGACTGCAAAACTCTCCAGGGTTGCCTGAAGTGTTGCCAGGGATTCCACAGAACCCAAAGGATAGGTTCTTTGGCTTCCTCTTCCTCTGCCCCATCCTCATAGAGATACATGGAGCCTGATTCTGGTAGGGCCATATCCAGACTCTCTGGATGACCCCAAGAAAGATGGGCTCATTTGGACCCCATACTGGACTGCAGGAACAAAATGTTCCCACGGTAACCAGAATCAGGCACAAGGATTGCCCGGTATGCCCCTGCAGCCTGCATGGACATCCTCTCCGCCGACACCCCTACTCCCATGTCCTTGGCCCCCTTTTTCCCAGTTACCCGACCAAACGCTAGCCTGCTGTAGCATGGATCAGGCGGCGGGGACTGCCCCGCACCCTGTGCTGGGCCTCGGGTGGGGATCCCCAGGCTCAATTACCAGGTTTTCGCTGCTTATTCCACCCTTGAAGTGGAATAAGCAGCGCGTCCCCACGGGCCCAGCAGGATGTACAGGGCTGTGACCTGAATCGGCCCTGTATGTCCTTCCTGGCTGGCTGTCCCCCTCTGCCCCAATCCCACCCCCACAAACTCTTCCCGTCCTGATGCTCAGGATGTACAGGGAGAGCCGAATAGTGGCCCGACAGTTTTAGGGGGCTGCATGTCCCACTGGGATGTGCAGCCCACAACACAGGTTTCAGAATTGGGCCCATAGTTCAGTGTCAGTGTCCTGAGGAATTAGGAGCTCTCAAACTGGGCATCTGACTAGGACCCATCTTGCCCCTCCTCCTTTGGGATCCCTTTTATGTGATTTACAATATTACTGTGAAACACAAATGTCAATAGTTTCTAGTGCTTAAGTATTACAGTAAAGCATGTTTATTGTGAGAAAGTCAACAATAGGAAGTATTAGGGCTTTGGATTTAAAAGCAAACTCATTTTTAATGGGACATAAACATGTCCAAAAACAGAGCGAGAAGCACCAATTCAGGAAGGCAGTTCCAAGCGAAAAGAGGGTAAATTTATAACAGGCAGCCTATGTGTGAAGGCCTCATAGGCACCTATTTTGAAGCTATTTTATAGAGACATATAAAAGATTGTTTTAGAAGTGCCTCCACATGTAAGTAGAGGCATTTAACACATATACATAACATAATAGCCCCACCCTAATACAATCCACATGAAGCATAACATAATAGCCCCACCCTAATACAATCCACAGTCTCTCTCCTTGTTCCAAGCATTCCTGCTAATTTTATGTAAATAGTTCGAGCATGTTATCTAGTTAATAGATTATATACTCCATGTAAATAGTTCTCCCATGTTATCCAAGTTGATACTCCTGTTATATGTAATACCAAACAGCCTGTTGTTCTGGTTTATGTTATCTGTAAACCGCGCTGATGTCAAAGAGTGCGGTATATAAGAAGTTGAAATAAATAAATAAATAAATATACTGTAGATTGCATACACGTGTAAATCAGGTTTGCAGAGACACTATTTACTTGTAGAGATCCACACCACACAGAGATTTCAAGGGGACATGGTTTGGGCGAGGCTTGGGTGGGCCAAAAATCTACACTTATATTTCCCATCTTACAATGGGAATACACATATATAAGAAAACAATTTTCCCATGGGGTATTGCAGCTGTGCAGAGATAGGTGCAAGTGCCAGTTACCAGTATAGACGTGGGGTCTACACAAAGGGGCAGGTGTAAACTTTAGTCAACCATCCCCACAATCTCCTCCAGCACACGTCAACTCCCTCTCACCAAACCCTGCTGATACTCATCTAATCTCCTCATCCCCATCTTCACTGCATCAACTCACTACCCACCCTACCCTTCCAACCTCACTCCATATACTCTCCCACCCCTATATCCGTCTTCCTGCTCTTATTGAGGATTTCCTGGTGTCTAGTGGCAGGCAGGAGTTATCCCCAGATGTTCCTATGATGTTGTTTCCAGGTCCAAAAGGATGTCTCTGACCCCCTAATGGTAATCTTGTAATTCTATCGCTAGATGTTAAGCTGCCGAATAAGGGCCCACTATCTGCATTTCTGAAGCTAAGAGCCCAGTGTTCCTAGCTACAGCAATGTATAATTTGCGTGATGGGGATGCTCTTTTTATTTTAAACATCCAAGATGTTATGGAGAGTTTGCTGAGACTTCTCAAGCCTGCTGACTTTTATCTGATGTACTCATCCATGTTTTCAGAAATGATGCTGCTAGGTTCCCATCTGAGCCTATCAAAAGTGGTTTTGTGACTCTGGGAGAGGAGCTGAAACAGTTGATACACAGGTGGTGTTTCCTCAATCCTTCCTGTGGAGAGTCAGGGCTGAGGCTGAGGGATTCGGATACTGGAGATGAGTGCCTGGTTGCAAGGATGGTATCATCAAGAGCGTTTCGGCTTCCTAGACCATTGTATGATTTTCCAAGGGCTGCTGAGTACAGATAGCATCCATCTATCGAAGAAGGGGAGATGTGTCCTCCACAATAGATTGGCTAATCTGATGAGATGGGTTCTAAACTATGATCATCGAGAATAGGTGAACAAAGCCCTTAGGTAAGTAAAACATTAAAAAATAGTATAGATAAAGGGGAAAAAAGAAACATCTGGAAAGCTGCATATACTAATGCCCATAGTATGCAAAATGACGTTCCAGATTTAGAAACCATAATGGAAGAGGCTAACTTGGATATAGTGACAGTCACAGAGACATGGTACACAGAAAACAACGACTGGGACATAGTTAAATCAGAGTATAATTTATTCAGGAAAGACTGGGTGGGAAGAAAGGGAGGAGGAATAGTGCTATGTAAAAAATAATATTAAAGCCAAAGAACTGCATGGCTTATGAGGGAAAAAGGATGCACTGTGGGTTGGTCTGGGAAGAAAGAAAGAATGGAAAATGTATTTAATTGGTGTGATATACAGACATCCCTTGCAGGCAGAAGAAAGAGAGATTAATTGAAGGCATTCACATTATTGCTATGAAAGTGGAAGTACTATTTGTAGGAGATATCAATTTGCCAGATGTTAAAACTGAGATATCCCTGCTGCAGTGTCATCTAGAAATAAGGAGATGCTGGATTGTCTACCGGGAGAAATGTTCCATAACTATACACAGGAGGGGGCAATACTGGACCTGGTGCATACAAATGCAGAGTGTGTTTCTGATGTTGTAGCGGGTTATCATACGGCATGCAGTGATCACTGTATGGTGAGCCTCAATATTTGAACACGAGTGGAGATAGTTCATTCAAAAGCAAGGATCCTAAACTTCAGGAAAACTAACTTTGCAAAGATGGGAGAATACCATAAGGAGTCGTTAGCTGGATGGGAAAATTTGGTAGAAGTAGAACAGTGGGCAAAACTGAAAGGAGATATTTTAAGGCTAAGGAACCTTTTTGTTAGGAAAGTAAAGAAAAGTAAGAGGAAAAGGAGGCCACTATAGTTTTCAAAAGAAGCGTCTGAAAATAAGAAAAAATAGCCGATACAGTAAAACATGGAAAATACTTTTTTTAGGTGTGAAAGTGACAAGATGAAGTGCAAAGGTGCCATTGTGAGACTCAAAGATGAAGAGGGGGAATACGCAGTATAAAGCAGTGCTTTTCAAACTTTTATCCAAGATGATTCTATTTAAGCAACTGAAAATTTACGTGACCCCCAGATGATGTTGAAATGAAAACAGTAGGTCTCCAGCCTCTTTCCCCTCCATCCACTCATCTAAAGCAGGAAGACAGAAGCAGCAACAATAGTGACAACAGCAGCAGCAGTCAGCACAATTACTTTGTGTTGATGTTCAGTGTGTGCTTACAGACCCCACTTGTATTCAGCAAGGGTTTCCAGTCTAACAGAAAAGTTTCCCAGTAGGGAGTAAGGACCAATGAATGTTCACTGGCTCACAAGCCACATGCTGACTGTGAACATCCAGAGAGTAGGGGAAATAGCCATGTTTCTCTGACCCCATCCTCTGGTAATGTAATCCCAGTTGGGGTCTCGACCCCAAGTTTAGGAACCACTGGTATAAAAGCTGATGATGGGCTTGGAATAAGACTTCAGAAAATAAACACAAATAGGAATAGATGTGAGGTAGAACTTGAAGTATTTTCAGAAGACTGTGAGGAGCTAGCAAAGCTAAAGTGACAAAGTGATAGGGCCAGTGGGGATTCATCCAAGGGTATTAAAAGAACTTAGGGA
Source organism: Ichthyophis bannanicus (assembly GCA_033557465.1). Lineage (NCBI taxonomy): Eukaryota > Metazoa > Chordata > Amphibia > Gymnophiona > Ichthyophiidae > Ichthyophis > Ichthyophis bannanicus. Next base: position 216,407,600 of record CM066040.1, read on the forward strand.
AGTACTGGCGGTTCCACTGGCTGACCTGCTCAACGCTTCTTTAGAGTCATGAGTGATCCAGATGAGCAAATGTGACTCCTGTCCAGAAAAGAAGTAGTAAAGAAGAGGTTGGTAACTACAGACTGGTTAGTCTGACCTCTGTGATAAGTTAATTAATGCATATGGCTGCTAAAGAAGAGGATGGTGCAGTTTCTAGAATCCAAAAGATTATAGGATCTGAGATAGAATGACTTTACTAGAGGTAGGGTTTGTCAGACAAATCTGGTTGATTTATTTGACTGGGTGATCAGAGAATTTGATTGGGGAATATCACTGGTGTGATATAATCAGGTTTCAGCAAGGCCTTTGATACCATTCTGTATTGGTGACTTATTAATAAACTCAATGCTCTTCGGATGGACTCTAAAAAATAACTGGTTGAGTGGGAGGTGCCAGAGGATAATAGTAAATGGAGCTCACTCTGAAGAGAGGGGTGTTACCAGTGTCATGCCTCAGAGTTTGTGCCTTGCTTCTGTTCTTATTACACTTCTTTGTAAACAATATTGTGGAAGATCTGTCAGGAAAGATATGCCTCATTGCAGATGATGCCAGAATCTGCAATGAGGGCAGACACCTGGAATGTGTAGATTACACCAGGCAGCTTGAAGAATGGTCAGGAATCTGGCAACTAAGATTTAATGCTAAAAAATGCAACGTCATGCATTTGGACTGCAAAAAGCCAAGGAGGATGCCTGGGTATGTAGGGAGAGGAATGACCAGCAGGAAAAAGGAGGTAATAATGCCTTTGTATAAGTCTTTAGTGAGATCTTATTTGGATTACTGTGTACAATTTTGGAGACCACACCTTCAAAATGATATAAATAGGATGGAGTCGGTCCAGAAGACAACTACTAAAATGCTCAGTGGCCTTTGTCATAGGCTATATGGGAATTGACTTTAAAGATCTCAATATATACTTTGGAGAAAAATCAGGAGAGAGACAATTAGAAACCTCCATGTTATAAATGCACAGGAGGTGGCCTTCTTCCAGTTGAAAGGAAGTTCTGGAACAAGGAATCATAGGATGAAGTGAAAAGGGATAGGCTCGGGAGTAATCGGAGGAAAATGTTTCTTTACAGAAAGGGTGGGTGGATGCATGGAACAGCTTCCTAGTGAAGATGGAGGAGATGAGAACTGTATCTAAATTCAAGAAAGCATGGGACAAATTTAGAAGATCTCTGAGGGAGAGGAAGAGATTGTGGAATTTAAGATTCCTTATTGATGGACAGTCAGGATAGGCCGAATGGTCTTTATCCGTCATTATTTTCTATGTATCTATGTTTCATTTCTAAAAGAATACTCCTGCTGGTTGTCCCAGAAATACACATGTACCCCTGCACATCCATATATGTACTTTACAAAAGGCTCCACTTTCAGCAGAGCCTTTTGTAAAATACGGAAGAAACTATGTCTCAATTTCCATCTCAATGACCTATCTAAAAGAGGCCTTCCAGGTGCCTATGTGCTTTTATAAAGTACTAGTGGTGGAAATCACAGCTAGATCGAAGCCACAGACATTTATATCTGCTCAGGTGCAGGTGTAAATGTTCATGCATATGTCATCACTGTGCTCTGCCAAAACTCTGCTCAGTGCACGCCTATATGAGGGCTGTATAAAAGCATGCACCTTCTTGGCACCACGCATAATCCCTGGGGTAATTTTATAAACCTTTTTACATGCATGAAAAGGCCTTTACATACTCAAAATTCTTTATAAAATTACCTCCAAAGTGTAGAGTCTGGAGCTGACAATGAAGTGCAATGGCAGAGATAGGAGCAGTTTGCCCAATGAACAGAGGTCATGAGGGGGGACATGGGGGAAATAAGAGAGCAGTGGTAGCATGGAGCTACCTCAACCATGAGCCTGGTTCATTGTGACATTTTATAAACAGAGACCTGCGAGTCATCTGGTAGAAATCTCTGATGTTTAATTCCATATATTCTGATGGCTACCTTCTGGTGTTTCATCAGGATATATACAGGGTGGCCCAAAAAAAGTGAGAACATCTCGTAGCATATAAGTTATTTAAAAATTCAAAAAGACAGATGTAAACGATTGACAAATTTAAAAAAAAAGATGGCGACTGGAAATTGTCGAATAAAGACGTTATATAGCTAAAAAAGCTAAATAAGTAAACTATTTAAGCTTTTAATTTACGAGATGTTCTCACTTTTTTGGGCCACCCTGTATATGAACTATAATGAGACATGTAAATATTGAGGATCACCTACTTAGACAAAACCCTTCTTAATAAGTCTCACATGAGAAAATGCTAATTTCAAATATTAAAATAGAAGTTCTCAGTATATGTTAGGCCAGTTTGCCAGTGGTTCCTTAACCTGTTCTGGGGGACCCCCAGCAAGTCAGATTTTCAAGATACCCACAAGGAATATGCATAAGACACATGCATTTGGCGGGGAGGAGTAGCCTAGTGGTTGGGGCAAGGTACTTCAGGCCGGAAGGTCGGGAGTTCAAATCCCACTAGAGGACAGCAACCTTGGGCCGGAAGGACTGGGGTTTCTAGTCCCACAGATGCTCCTTGTGGTCTTGGGCAAGCCACTTAACCCTCCATTGCCCACGTTCCCTGTAAGTATTAGTGTATGTGTCTCATATCCCCGCGTGTTAAATGTATCCCCCAACTGTGTTGTGACCGCTTTGATTGAAGGATAAGGCGGAATACAAAACTGTCTAAATAAAATAAAATAAAAAAATACATGCAAATTTATCTCATCCATATTCATTAGGGGTATTCCGAAAATGTGGCTGGTTATGGAGTCACCAGGACAGTTTTGGAAAGTCTACAAGAACATTGGCATTCACTAGAATCCCCTTTCCTACTAACCCCATGTAACAAGAATTACTGGCAGCCCCCTGAACATAAGGGACTGAATGATTCCAGAGAATAATTCTATCCTGTTAGGGCTTGTTGCAGAAATTTAAAGCAGATTATCATGATGTCACTTTCTGGATTCATATTATATTATTTTGTAGTGGTTATTTGCAAATCTGCATTCCTTTTATAGACCGAGTCATACAATAAAATTATTGAAAATTTAGAATAAGGAATCCTTCAGAGACAATTGCTGTATAGATCATTTCAAATTGTGTACAGCAGAATTATGAGCACATATATATTCCTTTCTGTTGTTGCTCTGTTACATTTATTATGTCTTCTTTATCTTGTTTGGTTATAAATAGTTTGCCATATAATAGTGTAATACACCACAATTCAGTTTTATAATGGAATTTACATAATGTATTTTCTTATTTGGCTCTGCATGCTCTTGGCAAATTTATTATTCTGCTTATTTAGCTCATGTCTTTCCAGAGTAGTTTGAGGCGAGTTGCAGTCAGTATAGAGGGTATTTCCCTATCCTTGAGGGCTTACAATCTAAATTTGTTCCTCAGGCAATGGAGGGATTATCATCATCATTAAGGGGATTATTTTAGAAGCCCTATTCATGCCTTGGACATCTGAAAACAGGCATAGAGATGTCCTCAGAGTCATTTTAGAAGCCAGGTCTGTGCATGTCCCCAGCATGAGGGCATCCAAGTCAAAAAGGGGGTGTGGTATAGGTGTGGCCAGGATAGTCCCAAGAACTTAAATGTTCTCATTTGAGTTCAGAAACATCCGGGATGTTCAGAGCCTTGTCAAAAATTATACATGCTCCAGGCATGAATAGACCTCTGAAAAGTGCTTGTTTTGTCAGGCAGAACTCTGGAGCGCTATACAAATGATAAATAGTAGTAATAGTATATATTACATGAAAGTAGATTTTAAATATTGGGGCACATTTACAAAAAGTTAACGTGTGTTAATGTAAAGTTAATGTGCATTAAGTGCTGCCACTGCCCATTCATTCCTATGGACTGTTGCAGCATTTAACGCGTATTAACTTTCATTAACGCACACGAACCTTTGGTAAACATGCCCTGTTGGTCCCAAAGTTACCTGTATTCATTTTCTATATCTTTGTTCTGGCTTCTTACCAGCTTGTTTTAGGTGACATGCCTAATGTAATTGGGGAAATGCTGGGAAATATTAAAGCCACAGCTTTTTACTGTGTCCCTCAGGAACAGTGCTTTTCCTAGGCCTCTGTAAAAGCTGTGTAAATGTAAAACTTCTTGATTTAGAAAGAATCAGCCCGAAGACAATTATGTGCAAATCAAAAAGTGAAGAGATTTCAGATGGATCTCACCGAGTTTTAGAAACACTTAGAATAAGAGCCGTGGTCACTAGGGTGCTATAACGACATACCCCATTATAAGAAACGACACTAAGTAAACCTAGGAGTAGAAATTTAACAACTGAACATTTAATGGGAGCAATTATACCAAAAGAATAATGAACCTATTAGACAGGAGAATTGCCAATTACTCTGAGGCTTATTGGAATACAGCTGTGAGAAGAAATACAGTGGTATGGTTAAGAATGGTTATTAAGAGGGGAAAATGCATTCTGCTTGGGCTGGCATCAGCCTTGCTCCTTTTCAAATTAAATAGGCTTCTTTGATTATATGGCCCTTCTATACTAAACTGTGTAATGTTTTGCAGTTGCCACGCAGTAAGTGCCAGAATTAACACGTGGTAACTGGAACACCTCTGCACTAACCGTTTGGGCCAATCCCAACATTTTTGAGCGTGCTTCTTGTGCAGTAAACACAGAGAATATGTTGCTACTGCAAGTTAGCTTAATGGTAGGTAACATGCAATGAGGTTAGCTATGCTCTCTTGAAGAGGTATTAACTGCGCTGCACTGATGTGTGGGAAGGACAATGTGTTAACTGCAAGAAGCAGTCCCTGTGCATTCTCCGTCCATTCCACGCGACAGAATGGCATTGTCCTGCTTAATGCAGGAACTAGCGGGCACTATTGCTCACTATAGTTAAACAGCTAACACAGCTTAGGCCTCTAAAAATTCTAAGCTCAGCTATTGAGATCCTAATATATAGAGGTAATTGGGCCACTATATAGCCAGTGTGGCAAGTAGAGTTTTTTAAGCACTAGCCACTGTTTTTAAGAAAACCACATAATACTCAGAACTACAATGGGGTTCGTTCAGTGGCACAAATAGCGGGGATGGATGTCCGGATTGGATGTCCCTCCCTGCTATTCGCTCCCCTGCTGTCCCCAGCTAATGCCTCCCCGTATGAACAGCTCATTTACGGGGAGGCTTAGATGGGGTCGGGAGGGGGGAGTGTCTGAGGAGGAGTGAGGGCAGGGCATGGGTGGACTATGGCCCTGGATGTACAGGGCCGATTCTGATGTCAACCCTGTACGTGCGGGGCGTGAACATGGATGGGGAACTTATTCCACTGCAGAAGTGGAATAAGTTCCCCTGGACGTGGGGAATCATGCCGTGGTGTCATGGCAAATAGGTTTGGGGGTGCAGGAGGATCCCTGCAGCTGGACTCTGGCCATGGGAGGCCAGATCGATGGTCTGGCTGTGGGGAAAGAAAAGGGTCAGTGGCGGCCGGCATTTGCGGCTCCTGAATGGAGCCATGGTGCTATGGCGACAGGACGCCTTGACACTGTGGCTCCATTCAGGAGCCTGACTGAGGTCGCTGGGGATCTGCTATGCATGCAGGCCGACCAGAAGCGGGGCCCACCCTGCACGTTCAGGCCTTAGATCTGATTCTGATCCTGTAGGCATGTCTAGCCCTCATGGGATCAGAATCGGGTATAACTCTGGGCGTCCCACTTCTGGTCGGCCACACATGGGGATAGACAGCCAATGCAGAATGTGCTTCCATATGTTTAGTCAGCGGTGCTGAATAAACTCACAGACCACTGACGGTCACTGGCTATATAGATAGCAGCCATAGGCGGCCACTGTTTCTATGGTTATATGGTTTAACTTAATTTTGGGCAACTGGAACTTGCAATTCACATTTCTCTATTGCATTCCCTAAGAAAAGCAAGGCTACCAATCTCTGCACATGCAATGGGGTAAACATAGGACTGGATGAGCTATCTAAGGTAAATCTGGAATAAGTTAGCAACCTTATGAATAGCTGCAAATAAACCACAAACATTTACACATTTTAAAGTAAGTTTACACAGGTAGTTTTCATAGTGGCCTCTATTGTCTCTAAATAGACAATTTTAAGCAAAGTATGTGAAAACTGCTATCCCCTATCACAATAACCTTATAGTTTTCATTCATATGGACATGTTTTAGATTGCAGAATCTATATTTTGGATTAATGAGAGTAGGCACTTTTTACAGGAGTATATAGCGATCAATGTACCATGTCACACACTGATATTGATTTCTGTATGTTATCAGATAGCAACTTGTTTCAAAAACAATAATGGTACTCCTTCAGCAAACATAAAAGGAAGAGAAACGCGATGGGAGGGGGGTAAAGGGCTAAATGTTTGAAAGCATTACTTAATGGAGTAAATTTACTTTTTTCATAAAATATTTTCATATACTTACAAATAAGTTCAATTCTTACAAATAAGTTTGATTCTTTTTAACATATTTGTTAGTGATATTTTAGAAGGGCTGTCGGGTAAGGTTTACCTCTTTGCAGATGATACCAAAATCTGCAATAGAGTAGACATCCATAAAGGGATCTAGGTAAGCTTGAAGAATGGTCTAGAATTTGGCAGCTGAGATTTAATGTTAAAAAATGCAACGTCATGCATTTGGGCTGCAGCAATCCAAGGGAGCGATATAGTATAGGGGGTGAAGTACATGGGTCCACAAAAGAAGAGCAGCGCCTAGGTATGATTGTGTCTGATGATCTTAAAGTAGCTAAACAGGTAGAAAAGGCAACGGCAAAAGCTAGAAGGATGCTTGGGTGCATAGGGAGAGGAATGGCCAGCAGAAGAAAGGAGGTGATAGTGCCTCTGTATAAGTCTTTGGTGCGACGTCATTTGGAATACTGTGTGAAATTCCAGAGGCCACACCTTCAAAAGGATATGAACAGGTTGGAGTCGGTATAGAGGGTGGCTACTAAAATGATTAGTGGTCTTCATTATAAAGCATATGAGGACAGACTTAACGATCTTAATATGTATACTTTAGAGGAAGGGCGGGATAGAGGTGATATGATTGAGATGTTTAAATACCTCTGTAGCATAAATGCTCGGGAGGAGAGCCTCTTTCAATTGAAATCAAGCTCTGCTACGAGGGGACATAGGATGAGAGTGAAAGGGGATAGACTCAGGAGTAATATGCGGAAATATTTTTTTACGGAAAGGGTGATAGATCTGTGGAATAATCTCCCAGTGGAGGTGGTAGAGATGAGGACAGTGTCTGAATTAAAAAAGGCATGGGACAAACACAGAGGATCTTTAAAGGAAAAAAGGGGTCTGTTGTAGTGGTTGATATGGAAGGGCATATGTTTTTTTTTCTGATGTCATGTTTCCATGTTTCTATAACATATTCATAGCTAAGCTGTTGTTTGGAAAATATCTCATCATAAAAATAGATTCTCTTTTACTGATTTGGTAAGCTCACTTCATACAATCTCAGTTCTCTGTCATATTTGAAGCATGGGGCTTACTAACATATACTCTATTGTACAATATGACCGAAAGGGCATTATAAAATGCTCAAATTAATTGAGTCTTTCTGTGAACACAATGCCATTTTTAATGTTAGCATATGCCCATCTCTGCAATCAATGGTATGAGCAATCATACTTCAACTTTTTATCCAACAGATCCATCTCCTAGTTTATTTTATCCAGCTTCTACCCATCCGGTATTTTGTTGGCATTTGCAAACCACTTTATATTAAAAACATAAGAGCATAAGACATGCCAAACTGGGTCAGATCAAAAGTCCATCAAGCCTAGTATCCTGTTTCCAACAGCGGTCAAGCCAGGTAACACATACCTGTCAGGTTCCCAAATCACATTTTAGGGCATGTTTACTAAAGGAGGTTAGTTGCTACCATGGTGCTAAAATAGAAACAGCACCTGGCGATAGCAGCTAATGTGGGAAAAATTGCAGAGTTTTTAGAAAGTAGAAGAAATGGATTAAAATATAGCAAATGATATTGAAGAAAACAGCTTGATCAGCATTGCCTGGAGACTAAAAGAATACAAAGTATATAAGGGAGGTTCCATCCTCTCTGTAGATGATACCTACAATATCTGAGATAATTTAAAGTAAAAAAAAACCCTGAAAATTATACAACCTTGTTCCTTCTAACAATAATAAGGAATAATTTAAGTTTTGCCTCGGGAGTCTTGTCCAAAGTATTAGAGACAGAAATAAACACAAGTGCCTACACAATATTGGACAATTTTATATATCTGGAGATCTTACTGATTTTCAGATATTTTAAAAATTTGGATTAATTTAGAAAAATCATGTTGAAGTTCTTCAAGTGCATTCATCTTTTCTAGGAGACTTCAAAATGTGCTTCTTACTCTCCCCTAACCCCTCTTCAGAAAATGCTATCAAAGGAGTGAGTTGCAAAAGGCTTGATTTCTAGTCTTTCCAAATTAGAGTGAAAAGACCTCTCATTTAGGATAAACTAGATGTCAGTGAGGGAAAAAATGTGGGTTGCAGACTCTTGGAGAAGTAATGGCTTAATCTTACAATTAATGAGAACAGGTCATAACTATCAGCAATGATTTCAGAAAATGGCCCTAAAACTATGACAAGATGGTACTTAGTGCCCCCTTTATTAAACACTTAGCATGTTCTATCTGTTGCATGACCCATTTTATTTTTATGGGACTCTGCTAAGTGTTAGCCATAAGAAGCCCTTAATTCCTTAAAGAATTCATAGCATCTGGGTATTATAGACAGTGTAGAAGCATAGGATTGTTTATTCATGTTTGTTGGACTTGTTCCATTTTAGAAGACATTTCAGAACATTCTAAGCCAAATTTTCGATGTCATAATGCAAGCCAACTCAAAATAGCTGAAAAGCAATGAATATGAAAGCTCACAGTTTAAGCAAAACAATTTCCAGATTTGCAAGCCCTAATAATGGAGGAAAACTTAGATATTGTTGCTATTAGACAGACATGGTTTCATGAATCCCGTGATTGGGATAATGCCATGCTGGGTTATAATCTTCTTCAGAGGAACAGAGATAGCCAAAAAGGGGGAGGAATAACACTTCTCATCAACAATAGTATAAGGGCTCTCCCTGCTATAAGGTGGTTTCCAGGTCTTACACAAACAAATTGGGATTTTTATCAGTTCATGTCTCTGAAGGCCAGGCCAGTATTGCTAAGGAATAGCAATACTGAAGTACCAAGTTTTGGGCACAACTGGCCTGTGGATTTGTAGGTACAAGTCCCCTCTGGGTAAGGACGCTTCTCTAGCAAAGTCAATCATACTTAAGAAATAGCATCACCATAATGGGGACTCAACAGAGTTAATGATCTTGATCAGTACATTCAGGAAACTTTCCACAGTGTATTTACAATGAAGTAGGTATGTGATTCAGTATAACACACAAAAAATTGCTTTCCTCTTTTCCCTCAGCAGATATTTGTTTTTCACTTCATCTCACGCCACTCACTTGTTACAGTGACTTCACTGACACGATGGTTCTCACAACTTTCCTTCCCTGCAGTAGCAGGAATATATCTTGGGACAGTTTCACCCGTAGATCTCTCACTTGGTTGGCAGGCAGCTTCTGGATCTCTGCTCTCCCTCCTCTCCTCCGGGATCTTTTATTTGCTTCAAAGTCGAGTTGAATCTGGAGATCCCACTGGCACCGGCTTTTGATTTTTTTTTTCATGATGCTAACTATATTGCCCTTGGTGCACAGTGTTTAAGCAGGGCAGTTTACAAATAGAGTAAAAACAAATAGGCCAGCTTGGCAGAAACTAGCCCTTTAGGATGGCAGTCTTCCTACTGTTTCTATGGTGATGCCTTACTGTGTGTGAAAGCCAATTACCATAGCAGGACAACTTCCTGAGTGAAATTTGACCATCTATCACACCACTCCAACTTTAGGAGTGAAAGGTCCTTCACTCCTGAAATCTTCCACCTAGATAAGGTTGACTTGGGGCTTGCAAAGGGCAGCCAAGAAGATAATTACCCTCCGAAAACACTAGCTATTATATTCCAAACAACAGATTACCTCTCAGTTCCACCTATGGGGTTGGATACCTCTTGGTGCACTCATGGAAAAGTGCTAGTTATTATGTTTATGCTGTGTCCTAGTCAAATCCAACCTCTGACTTGTTCAGCTCAACCTGACTGGGCAAATAGGGCTTAGTGAACCCTGGGTCACATCAGTATCAAAGCAACTGAAATGCAGGGGCATGGGGAAAGAAGGAAGCCTTGTAGACTTTCTTGAAGAGAGAAGAAAGCACTTACATCCACATGGGTGTTGTCCATGGATCCCTATCTCAGACAGAGGGACTAGAGAGAGACCAGACTATGTTGTTTTTGTTGTTGTTAAGTGCCGTTGAGTTGGTGTTGACTCATGGTGCCCCTCGGGATAGCTGTTCTAAACTGTGTTCAGTCAGGTGGCTCATTGTTGATAAAGTGTCATCCATGGCTGCTGTTATTATATTGATTCTTCTCATTGCTGGTCTTCCTCTTTTGCATCGACCTTCAACCTTCTACCTTTTTCACTGTGCAACTTTTGCATCCATGTTATTGATATAGATATCCAAAAATTGGATAGGAGATTTCAGCCTACTGGACTGGACTATCCTATCTCCTCGATACCCTGTCCTTGCTTGGATTTAGGGGTTCTGTTCTGCCCTGGTTTTCTTATCTCTCCCTTCGCACTTTTAGTGTCTGTTCTGGTAGTTCCTCCTCTACTGCCAACCCCCTCTGTTAGTGTAGCTCATGGCTCTGTCTTGGGACTTCTCCTTTTCTCTCTCTACTCTAGGTCCCTTGGTGCACTTATTTCCTCCCATGGTTTTCAGTACCATCTTTATGCTGATGACTCTCAGATCTAACTTTCTGTGCCTGAGATCTCTCCAGGGATCCAGGCCTGGATCTCTGCCTGCTTATCTGACTTTTCTGCCTGGATGCCTCACTGCTGTCTGAAACTGAACAGGGCCAAAACTGAGCTCCTTATCTTTACCCCTAAACCCACTTCCCTCCTTCCTTCCCTCTCTATTTCTGTGGTTAACACTACACTCCTCCCTGTTTCCTCAGCTCGCAACCTTGGGGTCATCTTCGACTCTCTCTTTCTCTTCACACATCCAACAGACATCTAAAACCTGTCATTTCTTTCTCTACAACACTGGCAAAATTCGCTCTTCCATTCTACACACACAACTTAGACATTTATCCACTCTTTAGTCACCTCCCATCTAGACTATTGCAACCTCCTCCTTGCTGGTCTCCCTCTGAATCATCTCTCTCCCCTTCAGTCTGTTCCAAATTCAGCTGCGTGGCTAATCTTCTACCGGCCTCAATATGCTCATATAACCTCTCTTCTCAAGTTGCTTCACTGGCTCCCTATTCATTTCTGTATCCAGTTCAAACCTCCCCTACTGACCTATTAGTGCATTCATTCTGCTGCTCCTCACTACCTTTCCTCTCTGGTCTCTCCCTACACCTCTCCTTGGGAACTCAGTCTTCTGGCAGATCCCATCTATCTGTGCCCTTCTCTTCTTCTGCCATCTACAGACTTCGATCCTTCCACCTTGCTGCTCCTTATGCCTGGAACAAACTACCTGAGTCTATGCATCAGGCTTCATCTTTGGTTCTTTTCAAATCCTGGCTGAAAACTACCTCTTGGAGGCCGCTTTTGGATCCTAAGCCACTTACTCTCCTATGCGTTTCCTTATCATGCCCCATGTCATATCCTTGACCTTAGCTATTGTGTTGTCCATCTTGACTAGATTGTAAACTCTGATGATCAGGGACAGTCTTTTACATGTATCTGTACAGCACTGCATATGCCTTGTAACACTATATAAATGATAAGTAGTACTGGTAGCAGAATCAAAGATTTAGAGAAATTGTGGATGCCTTTTAAGGTGCTCTACACACACAAATAGAGACTGAACCCACAAGTGAAGGAATAATGCTGGGACAATCAGGGAAATTTTAGAAGGGACATCTAAGCAAGAACATCTGAAAAAAAAAAAAGCAGGCACGTCCAGGCACAGAAACTATTTCACAAACATGGACATGCCCAATATGGACATCTGTGGACATCTACTTAGACATCCCCAGAACCATATTTCAGAACCTTGACAACTAGGATAGCCTAATGGTTAGAGTAGTGACCTAGAAACAGGGCAGCCAGGATTCAAATCCTATGTCTGTTATCATTGACATTGTGCTGAGTACCGGAGATGGAGGAGTGCTATCTTCTCTACACCCTCTGGATTGTTTTTCAGCCAAAACAAGCACTTTTCAAATGCCTGTTCATGCCTGGAGCAGGTCTAAACATAGACGCAATGTTGAAAGTCCGTGCAATTTCTGAGATTAGGCAGGGGATGTCCAGGTTCCTGGAAACACCTCCTCCATACCCTCATTCAGACTTAGATGTCCTCATGCTGGGGATGTCCCCACAGCCGGCTTCTAAAATGGATCTAGAGATGTCTCTGTTCTTTGGATGCCTCTATGCCTATTTACAGACATCTAAAGCATGAATAGGGATTCCAAAATGACCCCCATTGAGCCCAATTCAGATAGGGTCACATCCAGGCTGTCTGGATAGCCCTAAGCAAGATGGGCCATTTTGGATCAGATTCTGGACCATGGGAACAAAACATTCCCACGGTAACCAGAATCGGGCCTGAGGATGGCCCATGTGCTCCTGCCATGCGTGGGGACGTCCTTCCCATAGGCACCCCCGACTCCAGCATCCTTAGCCCCCCTTTTCCCAACCGCCTGACCCAAGGCTGGCCTGCCTTGGCCTAGATCGGGTGGCAGGGACCCCCCATACCCAGTCCCGGCCCTGGGAGTTATCCCCCGGCTCGATCGCCAGGGTTTTGCTGCTTATTCCACGTTATGGGGAGAGCCGGAGGGGGAAGTGGGCCCAGACAGCTTGGGGGCTGTCCTGCAACCCATGTCCCAGAATCGGGCCCAAAGTGTCTAATACAGAAAAGAAGTAATCTAGTGGTTACTGCAGTAGGTTGAAGTCAATGAAGCAAGGTTCAAATCCCAGTGATGCTCCTTGTGACACTGGGATCATGACCCTAAGAGTATTATGGAGAATGAAGAGGTAATGATCCCTTGGAATACTTCCATTATGACTGATAAGAAGCTAGATGCAAGGAAGCCAGAAATAGTGGTAAAGGAGGAGAACACCAAAATGGCACTGATTATAGAGATGCCAGTCCCAAGCGATTATTCAGTGAACCGCGTTGAGAAGGAGATTTTCAAGTACCAAGAAATGCAGTCAGAGACCAAGAAAATGTGGCATAAAGATAACAGGTTATTTCTCATTGTGTTGGGTAACACAGGCTTGATTTAAGAAGAATTTCCAAGAAATAAATTACCCATACATGTTTCATTCTTCTAACCCCTGAAGAAGGTTCTCTTTAGCACAATATAAGTACTATGCCAAGGATTAGCAGCAAGTCTGAGAGACTGAAATCATACTCCGCATACCATGACTTAGGAGTGAGGTTCATGACTGTCATGGTATGCACAAAACTAACCCATTTGGATAAATTGCTCCAAAAAGAATATCAGGTAGAGCTGAGAGAAACAAAGAGAGAAATCAGGAAGGCAGAATAAAAGATGGTCAAAGATGTTAAATAAGGTGACAAGACTTTCTTCAGATATGTTCAGGAGAGAGAAAGGCCAGAGGTGGAATAGTAAAACTAACAAGTGCTGAAGACCAATATGTGAAGAATTACAAGAAATGCTAACCAAATAATTCTGTTCACATTAAAAAAGGTCTGGAGAAGCACTATGGGTTACTAGTAAAAGAACATATGAGAACGGAGTAGAGACAACACTGTTCACAGAAGAGAATGTTTGTAAAGAACTTGCAGGACTAAAAGTGGGATCATATGGAATATATCCCAAGATTCTAAGGGAGCTCAGAGATGTTTTGGAGATAGAGAGGTTCCATGTGATTTGAGAAAGGCAGGCCCCTCATCATAAAAGTGGTAACAAAGAAGAGATGGGAAACTACAGGCCGGTAAACTTCACTTTGGTGGTGGGAGAAGTAATGAGCTGCTACTGAAGGAAAGGATAATAAACTTTTTACAGTTTAGTGGATTGCATGATCCAAAGCAATATGATTTTACCAGAGGCAGATTGTGCCAATCAAATTTGATTTATTTCTTTGACTGAGTGACTAGAGAGAAGGCATGTGCTGGATTTAGTTTACTTGGATTTTGGCAAAGTATTTGATACAATTCCTTATAGAAAGCTTATATATAAACTGAACATGATGAGGAACTAAACTGTGATACAATAACCGTGGTATCCGGATGCCCTGACCCCGGCCTCTGCAGCAGCCCTACACCCCCCCCCCCCACACACACATCAGGGATCCATGCCCTGCTTGCTCGAGGTCAAACCTTACTATCTACCTACTCCCTCCACCCTCCCCGACCCTGACCCCAGCACCCGAACAGAACACGGAGACATCGGACTTGGTGAAAATTGCTTGGTCGCAGCTTTATTAACAGCATTGTAACACCGGCCCCAACATGGGCCAACTCAACATTCGTAAATCCCATAACTTGCCCCCCCCCCCACAGTTTTCCGGATGATGCCCCCACCAGCCGTTTATAGCAAAGCGGTGCATCATCCACCCCCCATTCCCCCTACCGCCCGCCTCGCCATGTTGTTAGCAAAGGCCGGCTCAAGGATGCCTTCCACCGGGCAGAGACCCCAGCCGGGACGTCTCTCCCAACCTAAGGAGTGCTGCCACTCCCGTGTAAAGCGGCATCAGCCCCAAATGCCCCACTGGGTCGGCGAGGGCCTGCTCGCTACCCCAAACCACTAACCTTAACAGATGAACCCCCCCCAGCTGCGACACCCACCACCAACCCACGGATTACAAGAGAGGGTGGGTAGGGACACCTTTTGGTGAAGGCGAGCAGGCAGGAAGAGGGAGATCGCACGCCGCCGATCTCCCTCGCTCCCTGCTGCCCTGCCCCCAGCTGCCCCTCCAGCGAATCGCTGGGCAGCACGTCACCGGCATGGGACTGCCGGCACGAGCGCCACTTCCCTCCTCCGCTCTGGCCCCTCCCCCACTCCCACGTGCACCCACACAGCGCGCCCGGGCCTCGGGCCCCGGGGACCCGGTTACTGCCTGGCCTCGGGACCCGGCCCAGCGGCTAGGCAGGATTTTTGCAAAAATGGACTTTGCATACAAAAAAAGCGAAAAACACCTAAAAGCATGCAAACACACCAAAACTTTGTTTTATGCTTTTTTGCATGTGATATTACTAAAGCAAGATTACCAGATCAATAAAAGAGTAAGTGCTCTTAACTTGTGATTAGATATTTTCTAAGCTATGACTTAACTAAATACAGTTTGTATGTAAGTATATGCAGATTATATTCCATGTAAATTACTGTTTTCATTTTCCTGTATCATGCCACATCAAACATTTACCCTCATCAAGTTACTTTCATGTATAGTCTATTGCATGAGAAAGTTTATGTTAATGCCACATTAATGAGCTATTATGAGAAATCATGCAAAGCAGCTCAGTATTGCAAATATTTTTGCAAAAGGAGGGGTGCCAAAAGTGCTTTGAAGGCCCATTTTTGTAAAAAAGATAACTTGCTGTACTACTAGACAGCAAGTTAAACCAGATCAACATCTTTATGAGAACACTTTTTTTTTTAAATTTCTAACTGTTTTTTTGCAAATAAGTAAACAAGGAAGTTACTGTAGATAGTTGAAATCAAGAATACTGCACTGATTTGTGTGATGTGTGTTTGAATGAATGAATAATTGATACAAAGATAATGCAATTGATGGGGGCCGAGTGGGAGGGAAGAAGTAATCTAGCTTGCTTTATGTGTCTAAGAATGATATTTCTGCCTTAGGGAGAGACTGCCTATAAGGACAAGGATTTCTACAGATGACCAATATAGTAAGGTCAAATGTTACCCTATGGGTTAGGGCATGAAGCCAGGAAGATCTCAACAAGACTGGAGGGATTACATGTAACATTCAAATTATGAGTAAAGATTAAATGACCCTTGCAAGAAGCTGCTTTTTTCTGAGCAGCTAAGTTTACATAGACATGGTGTAAACATCCAAATACAAACTGTATAGACAGACACTCATACCTGGTAACAATGGATGCCATTATTATTAAATCTAACCACAAGTCAAAGCTTATTAAAGACATGCAAAATCCATAATGACAAATTCGAATTTCTCAGTTGTTCAAGGAATTTTCTTCATTCCACAGACAACATGCAATATTGAACAACACAAAGGAAAAATATCTCTAAGTCTTTAGTCTTCTGGAACAGACAACAGATTCATACTTGATTTCTTCAGGGAAAAGCTCTATCCAGAGCTAGTTGGGCTGGAAAAGGTAGAGCACCATGATATTCCTTCCATGGTAATAACTTGTTCTTGCTTCCTGCTGCAGCAGCACTGATAATAGGGCTTGGAGGCATCCTAAAGGCTCTGGGAGTCCTCAGGACCCTCTCTATCCCTGGTTCATACAGTAGGCCTACACACAAGAGACATCTGAGTTGAACTAGGATGGGGGTTGATATGTCAATGCGCACTATCAAGGACTTCTGAATTTTTGGCTCATGCAGTTTACCAGATGGTCCAGTAGGGTCCATTTTGCTGGTATTTCCAGGTAATAGCTTGTGTTTCTTGACACATCATTGTTAAGAATGAGGCCTTCATGACCAATCAAAGGAATAGTAGATCTTTTCTCTGGCTCTTGTGGAGATCCCATATCCTCATGCCGGCTTTTGAGCTTCAGTTTATTATAACATCACATCACAATCCACTGAATGGTCTATAGTCACAAAAGACATTCTTCTTCCTTTGGAAGGGGCTTCTTCTGAAAAACACTAAAGTCTCACAGGCTTTGTTATGCGCCAGTGAGCCCTGTTGGCCAGGGGCGGCTCAAGGCAATCTGCTGCCTGAGGCGACGGATGAGATGGTGACCCTCCACCCCCTAGCCGGGGGGGGGGGGGGGGATGCTTTCTCAAAACTGCAGTCAGGGACTGAACCAAACCAAAAAGTAAATTAGATAATGTGGAGGAAATAAAAAGATGTTTGCATGCCATTGAACTGAAAGAGAGAGCAAGAACCACTGCACAGTTTATAATACCAAATTGAATAATTCATTTTTAATTTGTTGTTATAAATTGTGTTATGGTTGTTGCTTTTTTTTAACATATATTTTGCATTCACAGACTGCCCCCTCCCCCTCAACAATGGGTGCAGAGCAGAAATAGGACATTCACCCACAAAACTCAATATCTAATTTTAAAAAAAAAATCTGATTCTGGTCAACTCACTAACAAACATTCTCCAGTACTAGGCATATTGTGAACTAATACAAAACCCTACAAAAGTCACAGATGATCTACATGGCCAAATCAACCATATCATACCAGCATAAACTTCCAAAACTCATACAACAAGGGGCCTACCCAGATAAAAGCAGCACTATAAATATTGTAGCGGGCCCTAGAACATCCATACACCGTTCGAAAAGCTAAACAAGGCAAATAACTGAGGCAGGTCGGACCTGGTGCTATCATGCCCCCACCCCCCCTGATTTAACCAACCCATCCTATCCCCCCCCACCAATCCTCTATACAAACTGACACCAACACAGTTCTTGGGCTCATATGGTCACAGCTTTATTAACCATCAAAACATTCCAAACATTTCTTGAAACATAAACTCCTTAACAATAACCCACAAGCAGAATGAGCCATCACCCGCCATATCACTAGCAAGATGACCTCATTCCACTCCCGCCGCGGCCGTGCCAACGGCAATTGCCACCCCCCCTTTCCCCGTCCTCGCCATGTTACTAGCAAAGACCGGAACAAAAAACAAGAGAGTGGCAGGTTCACACACAACACCTTTATTGACCAAATAATAGGTGGCCTAAACCCAACACAGGACCGTGTTTCGTGGTATACTTCATCAGGGGTTATCAGGGCACACTAAAAAACATATAAATAAATAATACAATTATAAATTATTAAAAAGACACGGTTAAAACAGTACTTTAAAATAAAAGGCTAAAAACAATATATATAAACATTAATAAATCAGAAATTACACATCAAAAAACTTTAGTCACACTATTCCATAAGAGGCTTTGGTCTCAGATGAAACACAAAACATTTCTAATCTCTGATGTGTCCCATAAAAACAATATGATGCTCAAAAATTAACTAGAAATACAATTGAAAGTACAGTCAAAACTATAATTCAAAAAAACAAAATCTGTACATGTATATTTCTAATATCTAATGTGTTACATGCAACCGATATGGAACACAAAAACAATTAAAGGTGCAATAAAAATATAATTGAAATTATAATTGAAAATACTTAAAGATGCAGTGAGACTTAAAATGAAGGATCAGAATGTGATTAGAAGAATCAATAATCAGATCTATGTACTTAAAAATAACCCATAAAAAGAAAATCACATGTAAAACTCTTCTGTAAAAAAGAACATAAATTTAGAAGATTTTTGAAAAGGTATGCCTTGTAAAAGTTTTAGTTGGTATTGTAAAGTTTTTTAATGAAAAGAATTTCCATGTGTTTCAGTACGGTAATGTTTTTAAGTTTCATATATGTATTGCCCCCTTCTTGGACCATTGAACCGGTATACCTTTTCAACGTGGAGAAGAGGCAAACGTTGGTAGTGGCTCCTTGATCTCTTCAAAATAGGTAGAAGTGGTTCCCAACAACTTTGTAAGTTTTAAAAATAGGCATTTCAAAATTGGGTCTTAAGACAAGTTTTAGTCCATGCTCCCTCGCATTCCCACAAATGATACAAGAGTGCCCTTGGGGGTCCGTTTAAGGGTAACATTTCACAGGGGTGTCCCCCGTGAAGGGTAACATTTTTATCTTTATTTATTTTTTATACATTAAACATTATTTTTGTAGTTGTACTGAGCGCCATGGTTTTTGTATTTACCTTTAGGTATTTTATTCGTCGGTTTTTTGTTGATTCAAAGCCGGTTGATTGTATGTTCATTTTTTACTACAAAAAAAGACGTTGTTTAATGGCAATCTTATTGGCCTTTCAGAACAGATTTTCTTCTTGCTCCTGTAACATTTTTCAGTATTCGGCACGTTTAACCATCATAGGTGCTTTTGTGGGTCACATGGGATTTACTATTCTATAAAAAGATGCAGACAAGATCCCTTTCTGCCCCCCTAGACATATTTAGTTATTTAGTTATTGTTCATGGTACATTGAAATGGCAGATAGTTCAGTGATCCACCCCCTCAGCTCATTATTCTCTTTTTGACAATGGACAATTTATCTGTTCCGGGCCGCATTCGCTTCCTTTTTAGTTTGACTTTAAAAAAATCGTCTAAATTTATGTTCTTTTTTACAGAAGAGTTTTTTGTTTATGGTATTAGCGACTTCAATTACACAATTAAGTGTATTGGGTAGTCTGTAACCACCACACACCAATCAGGTAATATCAAATTTTAATTCATATTAGCAATTTTGTTTAAACACCCCCACCTCTTTCTCTATAATTGTTCTCCTCATTCCTCTAGCTCTCCGTTTTACATGTGATTTTCTTTTTATGGGTTATTTTTAAGTACATAGATCTGATTATTGATTCTTCTAATTACATTCTGATCCTTCATTTTAAGTCTCACTGCATCTTTAAGTATTTTCAATTATAATTTCAATTATATTTTTATTGCACCTTTAATTGTTTTTGTGTTCCATATCGGTTGCATGTAACACATTAGATATTAGAAATATACATGTACAGATTTTGTTTTTTTGAATTATAGTTTTGACTGTACTTTCAATTGCATTTCTAGTTAATTTTTGAGCTTCATATTGTTTTTATGGGACACATCAGAGATTAGAAATGTTTTGTGTTTCATCTGAGACCAAAGCCTCTTATGGAATAGTTTGACTAAAGTTTTTTGATGTGTAATTTCTGATTTATTAATGTTTATATATATTGTTTTTAGCCTTTTATTTTAAAGTACTGTTTTAATCGTGTATTTTTAATAATTTATAATTGTATTATTTATTTATATGTTTTTTAGTGTGTCCTGATAATCCCTGATGAAGTATACCACGAAACACGGTCCTGTGTTGGGTTTAGGCCACCTATTATTTGGTCAATAAAGGTGTTGTGTGTGAACCTGCCACTCTCTTGTTTTTTGTTTCTGCTCAGCCCTGAGTGGCCTGTGCTGTTTTCCTTGCTGGTTACTAGCAAAGACCGGCCAGGGGTCATCCGGGTTGGGGGCAACCGCCCCAATTCCAGTTTAAGGCTCCGGACCCCGGACACCTCCGGGATCCCGCCACCCCCCCCCAGCTGCGTTAACCCTTCAACCTCATATCCACCACACCATAGAAAACAAAACAGCAAAACAAAAGGGCGGGCGGGCGGGAAGCAAGAACTCGTGCACCCTCCTGCTGCCCTTGCCGCACAGACTGCTGCCAACGTGCACCTTGCCTCCAACCCCCCCCAAGCCCAGCACTTCTCATTGGCTCACCATGCTGTTCATTCCCGGTGAGCCAATGAGTTCAAAAGATGTCCCCTCAGCCACCGCCCCCTCGCACGCGACAAGCAGGACCTAAGCACCAAGCCGACGCGCCCGGTTACCGACGGCCGGTGAGGACCCTGCCTCGCGGCCTCATCATTATTACAGTACAGGTCCCTTTGTACAAACTCCATGTTAACAGAACTCCTGGCCTCAGTCACACACTCAGACCCCTCACCAAGTACAGAATAAGTGAGGATAACCTAATGTGAAAATAGAAATATGTAGACAAAAATTAAACTGAAAGCCCAAGAAGACAGACTCTGCATGCAATGCAATACTATAGAAATAAAAGACTCATTTCCCTGTACTGTGTAAAATTTAAAAATTGTGCAAAGTCCAATCACTCCTTTGAAAATAAAATTATGTTTTCTTCCTTTTTTGTCTGACCATTTTATACTCTGATCATGCTGGTCCCGATCTGAAGCTTCTGCTTTCTTCTGTCTTCTCTTAGCTCTCCTTCTATGGTCTCAACTCCATCTGCTATTTCTTGTCTCTCCTTTTGCTTTCTTCACTTCCTTCCATCTTGGATATTGATTTTTTTTCTTTCCACATTCTCTCTCTGGCCGCCCAGATTTCACTACTCCTTACTATCTATTTCTCAATCTCCCTCTTTTTTATGCCATCTACCTACCGCTTTTCAACCTTCACCCCCAGTCCTTCCATTCCCCAGCTCTTCAACCCCTCTGTGTTGTCCCGCATTTGTCCTCCTGTCTCCCCCCCCCATTGTCCAGCATGTCTCCCTACTTCCCCCCATCCAACATTTGTCTCCCTGCTTCCCCCACTTCCAACGTGTCTTCCAGCCCCCTTCCCTGTTGTCCAGCATTTGTCCCCCTGTCCCTCCCAGTGTTGTCCAGTACTTGCCCCCATTTCTCCCCTTTGTCCAGTATACCCCCTGTCTCCCCCTTTGTCCAGCATTTGCCCTGTCTCCCCCTTTGTCCAGTATGCCCCCCTGTCTCCCCCTTTGTCCAGCATTTGCCCTCTGTCTCCCCTCTTTGTCCAGCATTTGTCCCTTGTCTCTCCCCTTTGTCCAGCATTTGTCCCCCTGTCTCTCACCTTTGTCTCTCCTTGTCCTACTCCTGTCCCAATTCCCTCCACCTGCACCTCTCATCTGATGACGGTGGCGGCGGTGGCACTCCAGTTGTTTTTATTTTAGAATTTGCTGCCTCTATCCTGCCTCTGACTTCCTGCCACTTTTTTTCCTAAAGAATATTTGCAGCAAGAAAAAAAAAAGTGGCGGGAAGGCAAAGGCAAGCCAGAAGCAGCAAAATCTAAAATCTAAACAGCCGGAGTGCTGCCGCTGCCACACAAATCAGCCTGATTGCTTGCAGGGTTCCTGCTAGCGATCAGGATGATTTGTTCAGTGATGGCATTTTGTTAGTGATATAGCGGAGGCAGGGGCGGCCCAAGGGGGGTGCGGGGCCATGTGCGGAGACTCGGTGCGGGGCCTCCTTTGCATAAGTGGCCTTATTTGCATAAATATTTGCATAATGCTAACATTCATTAAGAGACATGTTTACTAAACGTTAGTGTGTGTATGGATAAAAACAGACTAAAAGATTTCTACATTACTATAATCCAGTGCCAACCGCCAGGCACATTAGGAACTACTACAAACACTGCCCATTTAGAACCCATAGCAAACCCGCCATATCCTAACAGCACTACCAGGACTCACAAAGCACAATACCCTACCTATCAAAAGGCAACACTGCAAATATTAAACCAATACATTTCAGAGAACAACAATACATGACCTACTGGGGAAAGAGAACAAGTGGCAATGTCAAATAGGAATTACATAAACAGAATACCTCAGCTCAGTTACACATGCAGAACATAGACCATCACCAAACAAGGAATCACAATTTAGAAACAGGAAGGCAATAATTAAACTGGGAACCCCAAAAGCCAAACTTGGAATGTACAACAACACTGTAGAAATAAAACTATAAATTAATTTCCTCTTGTACCAAACAAAGCGCAGACGTTAATGATGCACATTTCCCAGAGCTTTCATATTCCAGTTAATAAATTCAAAATAAAGAGATATCTTTCTACCTTTTGTGCATTTTTTTTCAGTTGCAATTGCTCCAGCCACTTTCTTCTGGTTTCTTCATGTTTTCTGCTAACTCTCCATCATCTGCTGTCCATTTGTCCTTTCTTCTCTCTTCTAGTTTTTTTTCCATTCTCTCTCTCTACATCTGCTTTAACATACTAATCTTTCTCCTTTTGCTCTTTCCTCATTCCTATTTCATCCACTCAAATTTTACCCCTCCATCCTCAATCCACACTTACTCTCCCAATACCCGGCTAAGTGTAGATTTTTTATCCCTCCCACACAAAATATTTTTCCCCTCTCCATTTTACTCTCCCAGCCCCATCCCATTCTAATTCTCCCCCAACATCAGCTCCCTTCTAGTTCCAGCCTCACCCAGCATCCATTCCCTTCTAGTCCCTGCATCAGCCCATTTCCAGTCCTAGCCCCCCATCAGCCCATTTCCAGTCCTAGCAACCCCCCAACCCCATACCAGTCCTAGCCCCCCCATCAACCCACTTCCAGTCCTAACCCCCATCAGTACACTTCCAGTCATAACCCCATCAACCCATTTCCATTCAGCCCCCCATATCCCATTGACAGTCCTATCCCCCCCATCAGCCCACAACCCATTACCAGTCCTAACCCCCTCAGCCCACCTCAAGTCCTAACCCCTCCCCATCAGCCCATTTCCTGTCCTAGCCCCCCCATAGCCCATTATCAGTCCTAGCCCCCCCATAGCCCATTACCAGTCCTAACCCCCCCCACAGCCCACAGCCCATTACCAGTCCTAACCCCATCAGCCCACCTCCAGTCTTAATCCCCTCAGCCCATTTCCAGTCCTAGCAACCCCCCCAACCCATTACCAGTCCTAGCCCCCCATAGCCCACTCCCAGTCCTAATCCCACCAGCCTATTACCAGTCCTAACCCCATCAGCCCACCTCCAGTGTTAACCCCCCCATCAGCCCATTTCCAGTCCTAGCCCCCCATAGCCCATTACCAGTCCTAACCCCCCCAACAGCCCACAGCCCATTACCAGTCCTAACCCCATCAGCCCACCGCCAGTCTTAATCCCCCCAGCCCATTTCCAGTCCTAGCAGCCCCCCAACCCATTACCAGTCCTAGCCCCCCATAGCCCACTCCCAGTCCTAATCCCACCAGCCCATTTCCAGTCCTAATCCCCATCACCCAATTTTCAGTTTAAGCCCCCCATATCCCATTACCAGTCCTAACCTCCCCATCAGCCCACTCCCAGTCCTAATCCCACCAGCCCATTTCCAGTCCTAATCCCCATCACCCAATTTTTAGTTTAAGCCCCCACATAGCCCATTACCAGTCCTAACCTCCCCATCAACCCACTTTCAGTCCTAATCCCATCAGCCCATATACAGACTTAGTTCCCCCATAGCCCATCACCACTCCTACCCCCCCCCAGCCCCCCCATAGCCCATCACCACTCCTAGCCCCCCCAGCCCCCCCATAGCCCATCACCACTCCTAACCCCCCCCAGCCCATCACCACTCCTAATCCCCCCCAGCCCAGCCCAGCCCAGCCTAGCCTAGCCTAGGGAAAATCTTTTAAAAAAAGAAGCTGTCTTCTCCGGCTGCCGGGGCCGCCGCGGCAGAATTGAGTGTGCTGCGGGGCCCCCACTGCCCAGCAGAGCCTGCCCTCCCCTTTATCACCTCTGTCTTCGCAGCTTCAGTCACACGCGCCGGCTTTCAGAGTGCGAAAGGACTAGTTTCCCTTTCGCGGCTCTGTTAAGCCCGCGGGGGCTGATGGGAACTCCCCATCAGCCCCCGCGGGCTTAACAGAGCAGCGAGGGAGAAACTCTCCTCTCGCGCTCTGAAAGCCGGCGTGTTTGACTGAAGCTGCGAAGACAGAGGTGATAAAGGGGAGGGCAGGCTCTGCTGGGCAGGGGGGGCCTCGCGGCACACTCGATTCTGCCGCGGCGGCCCCGGCAGCCGGAGAAGACAGCTTTTTTTTTCTTTTTAAAATTTTACTTTAGGATCAGAATGTTTTTTGCGCGGGGCCCCCTGAAACGCGGGGCCCTGTGCAGAAAACATTCTCGCTCAATGGAAGGGCCTGCCCTGAGCGGAAGGACTGTCGGGTAAG
This sequence comes from Ichthyophis bannanicus, assembly GCA_033557465.1. Classification (NCBI taxonomy): domain Eukaryota; kingdom Metazoa; phylum Chordata; class Amphibia; order Gymnophiona; family Ichthyophiidae; genus Ichthyophis; species Ichthyophis bannanicus. The sequence goes on from CM066040.1 coordinate 216,432,420, forward strand.
ATTTGCTTCTTTGTAGGTGATACCAAAATCTGCAATAGAGTAGACACCCAGGAAGGTGTAGATAACATGAGGAGGGATCTAGCTAAGCTTGAAGAATGGTCTAGAATTTGGCAGCTGAGATTTAATGTCAAAAAATGCAAGGTCATGCATTTGGGCTGCAGCAATCCAAGGGAGCAATATAGTATAGGGGGTGAAGTACTTCTGTCCACTAAAGAAGAGCGGGACCTAGCGTGATTGCGTCTGATGAGCTTAAGGTAGCTAAACAAGTAGAAAAGGCGACGGCAAAAGCTAGAAGGATGCTTGGGTGCATAGGGAGAGGAATGGCCAGCAGAAGAAAGGAGGTGATAGTGCCTCTGTAGAAGTCCTTGGTGCGACCTCATTTGGAGTATAGTGTGCAATTCTGGAGACCGCACCTTCAAAAGGATATAAAAAGGCTGGAGTCAGTACAGAGGGTGGCTACTAAAATGGTTAGTGGTCTTCATTATAAAGCATATGAGGACAGACTTAAGGATTTTAATATGTACACCTTAGAGGAAAGGCGGGATAGAGGTGATATGATTGAGACGTTTAAATACCTCCATGGCATAAATGCTCAGGAGGAGAGACTCTTTCGATTGAAAGCAAGTTCTGCTACAAGGGGACATAGTATGAGGGTGAAAGGAGATAGACTCAGGCATATTATGCGGATTATTTCTTTACAGAAAGTGTGGTGGATCCCTGGAAGTCTCCCAATGGAGGTGGTAGAAATGAGGACATTATCTGAATTCAAAGAAGTATGCAACAAACACAGAGGATCTCTAAAGGAAAAAAGGGGACCGTTGTAGTGATTGATATGGAAGGACAGACTAGATAGGTCATGTGGTCTTTTTCTGTCGTCATGTTTCTATGTACCCCTTTGAAAAAATATATATATTTTTTATGCCTGAGCATCCTATTGCTCTATTGAAACTTTCTCTTTTACATGTATGAAGATCGCCCAACTGCAGTGTGAGGTGCTACTAAGAATTGATGGACACTAACATGTATATGCGATCAAATTTGTATCAAAGAAATATAAAAACAAAAAGAGACCAATCCGACAAATGTACATATAGTGTGTACAGTTGTGTCATACAATGAGATCTGTACAGCAGTGTCATGCAATGAGATCCATAGCAAGCAGGACCGTACCAAGCCCTGTGCGAACGGTGCGGCCACAAAGGGCGCAAAGACTTCAGGGGCGCATTTTGGCTCTCTGCCGTTGCCTGCCGCTGCAATGGCAGAGAGCCGAAATGCGTCCCTGAAGTCTTCCCGCCGGCACACTAAGCAGGTCTGGTCTTTCCGGAGGGGACCAGACCTGCTTACATGCCGGCGGCAGGCAACTTTCATATTGCGTGCACGCCTCTTCTCTCCCACCCCCATAAAGTGGCTAGATGGGGGTGCGGGGGGGGGCGCCCGATGTGGCAAGTCATACAGGGCGCATTTCGTCATCGGTACGTCCCAGATAGCAAGGATCAGTAAAAGGTCTTTTTTAAAACTCACAACCAAATAATCAGTTGTATATCTAGTAATCTCAAAGGAGGTGAGTGCAAATCGCATGCTCATCTTGGCATTGAATGAAAAACTGTAGGGAACCAGTCAAGTAGATGCACATTCCATGGACTGCGAAAGGAACATAAACCAGACTACAGATCTAATTCAAATCGTGTACGTCTCCTTAATTAAACAAAAAGTATAAACTTCACAGTAATAAGGCATGTGTCTGAAATAATAGAGTTGAACTTGTTTAAAAAATTATTAAACTAAGCAAAAAGTAAAAACCACACACAGGTCGTGTATCTGAAATCATAGATTTGAACTTAAGAAATTATTTAAAAATTTTTAAATTTTTAAAATTGTTAAACCGGGCAGAGGATTAGCAGGGTAAAAAATAGAAACATGGAATATGGCCCATGAGGGGCAAACAAAACCTCAAAAACTAAAAATGTGGAGCTGATGAAAATAAAAATGAAATACTATAAATTAAAATGCAAAGCCACCCTAATGGCTAGTGGGCAAGAAGTGTGAATAAGGGGTTTAATGTTTTATCTCCATCTGATTTTAGCCCCTTCGGGCTTACTCACACTTCTCACCCCCTAGCCATTAGGGTGGCTTTGTATTTTAATTTATAGTATTTCATTTTTATTTTCATGAGCTCCACATTTTTAGTTTCTGAGGTTTTTACCAACTAAACTATAATCAAGTTCTATACTGACAGCAAGGTCATGCTAGATTGCATATACAATCAAACCAGAAGTTCAACGTATATGTAAACAACAGAATTGAATACATCCATAAGTCAATATTTCTGCATGGACTTCTGAGTTCAAACGTTTTCAGCTAGTTGGGGGTATGTAGTTGGGTTTTACAAGGGAATCTGGTCCTGGCAACCATGTTGTCCGCATCAGCAGGGATGCGGAAATGGCTCTTGTAACGTAGTGTGCTGGGTTTAAGCTATTGGAAACATAATACCATTATTCTGGTTGCAGTGACTTATGAATGTAGTCAGCTATATTACTTACTGCATGTATATGTTAAACTTCTAGTTTGATTGTATCTGCAACTTCGCGTGACTATGCTTTCAGTATAGAACTTGATTTTGTCTAGTTGAGTATCTATCTCAGTCAGCATCAGTTCTGCTATCTCTATAGCCAGTATCCCTCCACATATCTCTAGTTGTAGAATGGCGAGGGTCCAACTAAGCCTTGCCAAAGATGAATCCCACATAGGGTATGCCTTATGCATCTGTTATCTTCAAGTACGTCACTGCAGTTATTGCCTTTACAGATGTGTCTGAGCAAACACAAATGTCTCTGCAGCAGGCAGCATTAAGAGATGGCCTTTCCTCTTGTTGCTTGTGCTTTCTTGTTGGCTTTTTTTTCACTTGATCAGCTGCTCTGACAACAGTGCTCTGATTGGATTGCTAGCACTTTCTTTAGATACTGGTTTAGACATTTTGAACTCTCAGGAGCAGTAAAACATGTTAAATGCAAGGAGTTCAGCAGAGTTCAACAGGCATCATGTGACACTCCCCTGTCCATTAAATTCTTTAACAAAAAATATTCAGAATGAGAACATTTTTCATAACTTATTTTAGCCAACACAAATATCCTAATTTTCACCATTTGCTACTGTGAACTCTTTTTGTGCATCTTTATTGGCTACATCATTGCATTTAGTAGAAACAAAGGTTACATCTTAATTTTTATGCCCATCTGCAATTCATTTATAATAGATTAAATAATGGTGCTATCTCTTGCTGTAATCCATTAGTCATGACAAACTAATCAACTATTGCTTATTAGTGTGGCCACATTGAAATTTTCAGTCCATTGTGCTGCAGCTGCCAAAAAAGCAAACAGAATATTAGAGATTGTTCAAGAAGGAAAGGAGAACCAAACTGAGGTTATGATAATGTCTCTATATAGACCCATAGTGCAACCGCATAGTGCAGTTGCATAAAAGGATATAGCAGAACTAGAAAAGGTTCAGAGAAAGGTGAAAAGGGTATAGAACACCTTTCTTATGAGGAAAGGTAGAACAGGTTAGGGCTTTTCTGATTGGTCAATACACTACTGGGAGAGTTTACAAAATCAGGAGAAGGGTGGAGCAATTATATAAGAAACTGTTTGACCTTATAAACAATATTAAAACAAGAAGGCAGCCCATGAAATTAACCATCAGCAGACTGAAAACAAATCAAACATAGTATTTTTTCATGCAGTACATAATCGTTTGATTAGTACATTGTTTGGATATTCTTATATGAAAGGCGGTCAAGCAAATGAATAAATATTAAGCATTAATCAAACTATGGAATCTGTTGCTGGATGATATAGTCATGTTGACTATCATAGTGGGATGCAAAAGTAGTTCCCAAAGGAAAAGGCTACAATAAATTATTAGCCAGGTAGACTTGGGAAAACTATCAATTATCGCTTGAAATGAACTATGAGAAAATGAATCCACGTTTTGGAATCTTCCAGATTCTTGAGATAGGACACTGGACTCAATGAGCCTTGATCTGATGCAGCATGGCTTCTCTTATCCCCTAATGTTCTTATATTACCCATTACTCGGATTTGATCTTTATCTCCGTAAAAACATCAAGCCAATATTCTGAGTCAGTTATGAGATCAGATCATGTTCAGTCTTGAACGACTGCTAAGAGAGAAGCTGAAAGAAGAAATCTGCAGTGGTAAATATTTACCTGCTGGGAAATTCTCAAAATCTTGAGAAAAAAGGAAATTATTTTAGGTAAGCTGACAAAATCTGTGTGTTTAAAATTCTGAGTTTATAGGGTATAGTTGAACTGGTAAACTTACTTTCACTTAAACTATACTCCAACTGACTTTTATTTAATAGGAAAATGTCCACTTAAATTAAAGCCAGTTAGGGTATAGTTTAACAAGCAGATTTCCAGTTAGTGCCCCCCCCCCACAAGCTCCCACTCATCCCAGGCACAATCTTTGATTTATAGGCTCTTAGGACAATTAAGGAGAAAGGAGATAAAATTTGTCACTTTGGTTTAACTGGTTATCTTCATCAGCAAGTTATTAGGCCTTAGGAATAGATTCATTCTAAGTCCTTACAGTTCATCTTGAGGTGAACATTAAACAAAATTCCTTAAACTTACGGTATTGATTCAAGTATCCTTATTCCCCTAGCAACTGTAAGTTACTGAACAACTTTAGAAACAGCAAGGCGGCAACAACAAAGAGAGCATTCTCCTTTTATGCTCCAACAATGTGGAACTCGCTTCCAGGCAACATAAGGGACACTAAGGAACCAAATAATTTTCGCAAGCTCATAAAAACCTTTCTGTTCAGAGAGCATTTCAGAGAATCAGTTACTTAAAACATGCCAGTCTTGACTAACCCTCAGTTCTCAACGTAAACTCAGCGTCACACAATACATCACCTGAAACAAGACACACAGGGCAACATTTTAATGTAAATAGATTAAGTAACTTAATTTAAACTAAGGTTAATAATCAGTTCAGAACTTTCTATATTTACTCACAAATACCACATGTAAATAGTTGGTTGAAATTCTTTGTTAAATACTATACTAATCTTGTGGTAGGGAGGTTCTGGAAGCTAAATTTAGGCTTTTAGGTAGGAAGTTGAAATCCAGAACTTCCAGGGTAGCGTTCTCCGAAATGCTTCCCGTTCCACGCGCAGGACCCAATAGGCAGGCAGAGCTCCGGAGTCTCAATGCGTGGATGAGACAATGGTGCAGAGATGAGGGGTTCGGATTTGTTAGGAACTGGGGAACATTCTGGGGAAAGGAGGGGCTCTTCCGAAGGGATGGGCTTCACCTTAACCGGGATGGAACCAGGCTGCTGGCATTAACCTTTAAAAAGGAGATAGAGCAGCTTTTAAACTAGATAATAGGGGAAAGCCGACAGTCGCCCAAGAGCGCATGGTTCGGAAGAATGTATCCTTGAAGGATACTACAAAAAGCAGAGAGGTTCCAAAAAAGAGTAAAGTAGCCCAAATGCCCTCGAGTATGGAGCAGACAGAACTTAAAGATCCCAAATTACCCATGTCTACCAATAGCCAAATTAATATGAATAAAATACAGTCTCTAAAATGCTTGTATGCAAATGCTAGAAGTCTACAAAACAAGATGGGAGAGTTAGAATATATAGCACTAAACGAGAGGTTAGATATGATTGGAATATCAGAGACATGGTGGAAGGAGGACAACCAGTGGGACACTGTGATACCTGGGTACAAACTATATCGAAATGATAGAGCTGATCAAATTGGTGGAGGGGTTGCGCTCTATGTTAGAGAGGGCATTGAATCAGAAAGGATTAAAGTTTTGCAAGAAACAAAATTTGCTGTAGAATCTCTATGGATTGAAATTCCATGTAAAAAGGGGAAGGCAATGGCAGTGGGGGTGTACTATCGTCCGCCTGGCCAGAATGAACAAATGGATGATGAAATGCTCAAAGAAATCAAGGAAGCTAGCAAAAGTTACAGTGCAGTAATAATAATGGGTGATTTCAATTACCCCGGCATCGACTGGGTCAGTGTCACAACAGGACATGCTAGGGAGATAAAGTTCCTAGATGAAATAAATGACTGCTTCTTGGAGCAGCTGGTTCATGAACCGACCAGAGGGGAAGCAATATTAGACCTAGTCCTTAGTGGAACACCAGATGTAGTGCAAGAGATAAGGGTGTTGGGGCCACTTGGCAATAGTGATCATAGCATGATCGCCTTTGATTTAATTAGTGGAGGAGGGATAGTAAGGAAATCCACAGTACTACCCTTTAACTTTCGAAAGGGAGACTATGATAGAATGAGGAAAACAGTTAAGAAAAAACTAAAAGGAGCAGTTGCAAAGGTTAAAGACGTACATCAAGCTTGGGTGTTGTTGAAAAATACTATCTTGGAAGCCCAGACCAGCTGTATTCCACGCTTTAAGAAAAGTGGAAGGAAGTCTAAAAAATTGCCAGCATGGTTTAAAGCTGAGGTCAGAGAGGCTGTTGTTGCCAAAAAAGCATCTTTCAAGAAATGGAAAAAAGAGCCAAATGATGAAACCTGGAAAAGCACAAGCACTGGCAAGTCAAATGCAAGGCATTGATAAGGCAGGCCAAGAGAGAATTTGAGAAGAAGCTTGCTGCGGAAGCAAAAACGCGAAATAAAGACCTTTTCAAGTACATTCGTAGCAAAAAAACCCGTGAGAGAGTCAGTTGGTCCATTAGATGATAAAGGGGTTAAAGGAGCACTAAGAGGCGACAAGGCGATAGCGGAGAGACTGAATGAATTCTTTGCTTCGGTCTTTACTGAGGAAGATGTAGGGATGTTACCCACGACTGAAGTGGTATTTAAAGGTGTGGAAGAATTGAAGGAAATATCGATACATCGGGAAGATGTCTTACAACTATTAGATAAACTGAAGAGTAGCAAATCACCTGGGCCGGATGGTATACATCCAAGGGTGTTGAAAGAACTGAAATTTGAGATTGCAGACCTGCTATCAGTAATCTGTGAACTATCATTAAAATCATCTCTAATACCTGAGGATTGGAGGATCGCCAATGTAACACCAATTTTTAAAAAGGGTTCGAGGGGTGATCCGGGAAACTACAGACCGGTGAGCCTGACATCAGTACCGGGAAAAATGGTAGAAACCATCATAAAGAATAAAATTACTCAGCATGTAGATAGTCATGACCTAATGGGAGACAGCCAACATGGCTTTAGACAAGGAAGATCTTGTCTTACTAATCTGTTATATTTTTTTGAAGGAGTGAATAATCAGGTGGACAAAGGTGAGTCGGTTGATATAGTGTATCTGGACTTTCAGAAAGTCTTTGACAAGGTCCCTCATGAGAGACTTTTGGCAAAACTAAAGAGTCATGGGATAGGAGGCAGTGTACTACTGTGGATCAGGAACTGGTTAAAAGATAGAAAGCAGAGGGTAGGGCTAAATGGCCAATTTTCCCAATGGAGAAAGGTGAATAGTGGTGTACCCCAGGGATCTGTGCTGGGTCCGCTGCTTTTTGACATATTCATAAATGACCTGGAAAGTGGAATAACGAGTGAGGTTATCAAATTTGCTGATGACACAAAACTATTTAAAGTTGTTAAAACCCAGGAGGATTGTGGAAAATTGCAAGAGGATCTTGATAAATTGGAAGACTGGGCATCAAAATGGCAGATGAAATTTAATGTGGAGAAGTGCAAGGTTATGCACCTAGGGAAGAACAACCCAAACTATGGTTACACGATGCAAGGTTCCACATTAGGAACCACCACCCAAGAAAAAGATTTAGGCGTTCTTGTGGATACCATGTTAAAACCCTCGGCCCAGTGTGCAGCGGCGGCCAAGAGAGCAAATAGAATGCTAGGTATGATAAGGAAAGGAATGGAAAATAAAACAAAAAGATATTATAATGCCTCTATATCGTTCCATGGTGAGACCGCACCTTGAATATTGTGTGCAATTCTGGTCGCCGTATCTTAAAAAGGATATAGCGATTTTAGAAAAGGTTCAGAGAAGAGCCACCAAAATGGTAAAGGGGATGGAAGGCTACTCCTATGAAGAAAGGCTAAAAAGATTGGGGCTCTTTAACCTGGAAAAGAGACGGCTGAGGGGAGATATGATAGAAGTCTATAAATTAATGAACGGAGTGGAACGGGTAAACGTAGATCGATTGTTTACCTTATCAGAATATAGAAAGACTAGGGGACATGCAATGAAGCTACAGGGTAAACTATTTAAGACTAATAAAAGAAAATATTTTTTCACTCAACGTGTAATCAAACTCTGGAATTTGTTACCGGAGGATGTAGTAAAGGCTGTTAGTGTAGCTGGGTTTAAAAAAGGTTTGGACAAGTTCCTGGAGGAAAGGTCCATAAACCATTATTAAGAAGGGACCCAGGATATCAATGCTTGAACCAATACAAGCATTGTGGAACCTGTGTCCCTTGGGGAAACTGCTAGGTACGTATGACCTAGATTGGCCACTGTTGGAAACAGAATACTGGGCTTGATGGACCTTGGTCTGACCCAGTATGGCATATCTTATGTTCTTATGTTCTTATGTAATCTTATTATGTGTGTTTACTACTATAGCGCACCATGTTACAAAGTTCTTTGTAATGCTTGTATGTTGTAATGCAGTTCTTGAGTTCATTGTAAACCGCTTGGATTTAGGAAAGGTGGTATAGAAGTGCACATAAATAAATAAATAAAACTTTAAATAACTAAAAAAAATCATTATAACTAAGATGCAGATAGTAGTCCAGCAGCAAGATTGGGGCTATCCAGTCTTTTGCTCTGAGGGGCATGTTTACAAAAGTGTTGATGTATGTTAATAAAGTTAAGATGTGTCACGTGCCCAGCACCCTTTTATTTCTGCTTTATGTGAGCAATGTCATTTAACGCTCATTAATTTCATTAATGTGCATTAACCTTTAGTAAACATGCCCTTGAGTGTCACATGCATTATTTATCTCCCAGTTGGTGAGAGGTTTTAAGAGTGCACTAGGTTCAAAGAGCTCCTAGATCTAAGGGAATCAGTACGATCTCTGGTGGCTATAATTAGAGAAGCTGAGGCAGGCAGAGAGATATAAACTGTAGAGGACACCTTCAGGGACATAGTAGAAAAGTCCCAGTTCCAGTCTGGCATCCTCTCTGCAGCCATGGAGGACAGAGGTCACTTGAAAGGACAGTATCACCTTGGCATAGCAGGAAGGAATTCTACAGCTAAGACCAGTCCTCCAGGTGATGTAATATCCTCTCACACTAAGAGTGTGTCTCCAGGGTCATGTGCCCCTGAGGCAAGGGCTAGGATAGCCATTATAGTTGGTGATTCAGTCATAAGTCATGAAGATAGTTGGGTGGCTGGTGGACATGAGGATTGCCTGGTAACTTGCCTGTCCAGTGTGAAGATGGTGGACCTCATGTACCACCTATATAAGGTTTTAGACAGTTCTGGGGAGGAGCCTGCTGTCTAGGAGTATGCTGGTACCAATGACATGGTAAAGTGTGGAAGGGAGGTTCTGGAAACCAAATATAGGCTTTTAGGTGAAAAATCCAGAACTTACAGAGTAGCATTCTCAGAAATGCTTCCCATTCCACATGCAGGACCCAAAAGGAGGGCAGAGACAGGAGTCCCAATCCATGGATGAAATGATTGTACTGGGAAGAGGGTTTTATAATTGTTAGGAACTTGTCAACTTTCTGGGGAAGGGGCGGAGGGGTTCCAAAAGGATGAGCTCTATCTTAACCAGGGTGAAACCAACTTGCTGGCATTAGCCTTTAAAAAGGAGAATGTCAGCTATCCCCCATGATCTAGTTTAATAGCTGCGCTATTATCCAAGTCCGCATGGGCGGCCAGAGAGAGTCTCCCAGTGGAGGTGGTAGAGATGAGGACAGTATCTGAATTAAAAAAAGCATGGGACAAACACAGAGGATCTCTAAAGGAAAAAAGGGGACTGTTGTAGTTGTTGATATGGAAGGACAGACTAGATAGGCCATGTCGTCTTTTTCTGATTGTCATTTTTCTATGTTCCTATCATCTGATAACCAGATTCTTAATATGAACCAAAAGCAAACTTTGAAATGCCTATATACAAATGCTAGAAGTCAAAAAATAAGATGGGAGAGTTAGAATGTATAGCATCTCAGAGACCTGGTGGAAGGAGGATAATGAATGGGACACTGTGATACCTGGGTACATATTGGGAGTCATTCAGTGGCATAAATAACGGGGATGGACGTCCATCTCTGCTATTTGTTCCCCTGCCGTCCCCGGCTAATGCCTCCCCGTACATACAGCTTATTCGTACAGGAAGGCTTAGATGGAGTTGGGAGGGGCATGTCCGAGATGGAGCTAGGGCGGGGCATGGGCAGGCCATGGCCCTGGACACACAGGGCCTATTCTGATGTCAGCCCTGTATGTCCAGGACCGTGAACATGGTCAGGGTCTTATTCCACTGCAGAGATGGAATAAGTCCCCCTGGACATCAGGGAATCATGCCGCAGTGCCATGGCAAATAGGTAGAGCGGAGCATGAGGATCTCCGCAGCCAGACCCTGGCCATGGGAGGCTGGATCAGGGGTCTAGCTGTGGGAAAAGAAGAGGGTCAGTGGCGGCCAGGATTTGTGGCTCCTGAATGGAGCCGCGGTGCCATGGCGATGGGACGCCATGGCATCACGGCTCCATTCAGGAGCCTGACTGAAGTAGCCGGGGATCTGCTATGGGTGCAGGCCAACCAGAATCGGGTCCCGGCCTGCACATTCAGGCTTTAGAACTGATTCTGATCCCATGGGCACATCTAGCCCCTGCGGGATCAGAATTGTGTCTAACTCCAGACATCCCGCTTCTAGTCGTCCGCACAGGGGGATGGATGGCCCATGCAGAATGTGCCTCATTGTAATGATAGGGTAGATCAAATTGGTGGAAGGGTGGCGCCATATGTTAAAGCAGGCATTGAGTCAAGCAAGAAAAGGTTTGCAGAAAACAAAATACACTATAGAAACTCTGTGGATAGAAATTCCATGTGAAGAAAAGGAATGGCAGTGGGGTTGTGCTACTGTCCACCTGACCAGAATGAATGAAAAAATGCTAACAGAAATTAGGGAAGCTAACAAAATTGACAACATAGTAATAATGGGTGATTTTAATTACTTCATGTGATGGGGTCTATACAATGTTACCCATCCCTCTGCAAAGGGAGTATCAACAGTCTCCTTTAAAAGAGTTTGCAGCCCGGAGTTCAGGGGTGGAAGGGCATGGCTCACAGGGAGAGGTTAAGAACCCATCAGTCTGCAAGAGGGAAAGAGGCCCGTGGAGCCAGAAGTCCTCCTTCTGTCTTCTGATGATATTAATCCCAACCCCCCTTCACTTTTCTCTCATTACCATATTAGTTCCTCTCTCTACCACCCCAATCTCATCCATTTCCCTCTCCTTTCCTCCTCTTTTCTCCTCTGCTCATGGGTCTTATAGAATGTCCATTCCATTCCTACTTAACATCCCCCTCCAACTATTCAAAAAGACACAAGCCAAGAAACAACGTCAGCAACGCCTACTGAAATGTGCTCTGATAAACGCCAGATCAGTACGCTCAAAATGGCCCGCAGCCATTGATCTGATATCACTACACAATCTCGACATCTTGATGATCACCGAGACTTGGTTGTCAGCATGCGACAATGTTCTCTTAAACCAGATGCTTCCCCCAGGATTTTCCCTATATACTTGCCACAGGTCCACTCAGAAAGGAGGCGGGACACTCATCCTGGCCAAAGCTGACCTTCAATTTAAGTTGCGTAACACCTCCAGCTCTACTCACCTTGACACCCTCACCATATCAAGTGAACTCTGCACCATCAACCTCATATACCGGGCGCCCACTCCATCACAAGATGACCTATCAACAATAATTGAGTTAACATGTCAGAATTCCACCCCGTACTCTCCAAATTGGTTAATCGGCGACTTTAACCTCCCATCTCTTCAAAACAGCCACTCAACAACATTCCTTGAAACCCTAGAGGATCTAGGATACATACAATGTGTCAACTCTGCCACCCACACTAAGGGGGGCAAGCTGGACCTAATATTCGCACCTCTTTCTAATGCCTCATCATCCCAAGACATCGCACTATCCGTGACACCAGTGCCATGGTCCGACCACCACCTCCTTAGCTTCCACATACCCATAAGCACTCCCAGTGACAACCAGACAACAACAAATACAAATAATTCCAGAACTACTGCAGCCCGCTTCCGCCCACTCAACAAGAGCGAAGTCCTAGAGAACCTCCAACCTCTTATGACCAACACATCCCTCAGCCTTGATGACCTCATATCTAAATGGGATGATAACCTCAGAGCTGCATCCTGTCCATCTTTCGCCGAAAAAACTACAAAACGACGAGAACATGCACCCTGGTTCTCCACGGACCTACGAACATCGCTTCACCATCTACGCAAACTCGAGAGACAATGGCGTCGAACCCACACCTCTGAAGCACACACTGCATACAACTCATACTTGCTGACCCACCGTGAGAAGATAACACAAAAAAGGAAACTCTATCACACTGATATTTTAAAACGCTCCATCAACAAACCACATGCTTTATTCAATATAGTAAAGTCCATAACAGGAGAACCAATCTCAGTCCACCCCCCAATGCCTCAACCACAGGACTATGCAGACTATTTACAATCGAAGATGGTTAAGACAAACGCAAACATAGGCACTAATAATCCCTCCACACCATCTGAAACTTTTCAAGCAACGCCACTATGCAACTTCACCACAGTATCCACTAAAGAGGTCGCCGACATCGTTGCTTCTGTTAATCCCAGCACAGCACCTAATGACCCCTGCCCAGCCAGCTGGATCAAAGAGCTTCGTCATGACATAAGCAACATCCTGGCCAAAATTCTGAACCAGTCCTTCACCACAGGATCATTCCCGCAGAGCCTCAAAAACACCTCTATCAAACCATTACTAAAAAATAGCAAACTAGATCCAGCCAAAGTAGAATCCTTCAGACCAATATCGAGCATTCCCCACCTTGCCAAGATCATTGAGAAAGCCGCCCAACAACAAATCCAGCAACATATCGACACCGAAGCACCATTGGATCCAGCCCAACACGGATTCAGAGTAGCACACAGAATAGACACTGTCCTCACAACCCTGTTTAACGATCTGATCACAGGAATCAACAACATACAACAAGGCTTTGTCCTTATTTTCCTGGACATATCTGCTGCCTTCGACTCAGTGAGTCATGACATTCTTCTACAACGCCTGAAAGAAAAGGGGATCCAAAATACAGCTCTAAAATGGTGTGAATCCTACCTATCCAATAGATGGCAGCAAGTCAAGGCTGGCCATTCATCCTCCGAACCATTTCTACAAACACAGGGAGTTCCCCAAGGATCGTCCTTATCTTCATTAATGTTTAACATTTATATGCAGCCGATATGCGACTTAATTCGATCCTTCAACGTAAAATGCCTTGCATATGCTGATGACATCCTCCTTTACATGCCATTCTTGATAGACCAACCAGTGCTCTCCCCAATAATTAATTGCTTCGAAGCAGTAACAGATTGGCTATTATCCCAGAATTTACGGATCAATCACAGCAAAACGGATGTCCTATTTGTCACGAGGAACCTCAAATTCACACCCCCTTCATCTCTATGAGTCAACAATGTAGAGTTGAAATCCAAATCCACAATTCGTTACCTCGGCATCACCCTGGACCAGCACCTGAACATGACAACGCATATAAAAAACATCACAAAGGCAATATACCATAAGATCAGAACTCTACGTCACCTCCGACACTTACTGGACTTCACAGACTACCGAACAACCTTTCAGGCTCTAGTCCTTCCACATGTTGATTTCGCGAATATTATTCTTCATGGCCTTCCACAGTCGACCTTAAATCCGCTCCGCTTAGCCTTGAATGCAGCCGCAAGAGTCCTCTCCGGATCATCAAGATCCGACCACATAACACCCATCATGAAGGATTTACATTGGCTACCTCTTCACGCCAGGATCCAATACAAATCACTGGTTCTTACCTTCAAAGCCCTAAATAACTACCCCCCTATGCCAATCAGCACGCTAATCCATGGCACCCTAGAAATATAAGCAGAAGATCTACTGCACGGAACACGTTAGCAGTCCCCAACCTAATGACTAAATGCACAAAAGCTACCTCCAACAGAGCCTTCTCCTTATTTGCCCCTTTAAACTGGAATGCACTCCCCCATGAAATCCGTGGAATAAAAAGCATCATACTATTCAGAAAAGCTTTAAAACTCCACCTATTCACAAAATATTACTCAGAAACCTCCAGTGATAGAAGCACATCCAACAACCTGCAAACTTCCCCCATATACCTGCCGCCCCTGCACATCATCTCCTCAGATAATGGTTAGCTTCACAAAACTAATGCAACACCCATTTACATTAAAGTATTGTACATAGTTTGAGTTAATATGTATTTAGTTCCCCTGGTTTCCTTCCCATGTTCAATTTCCTGTTCTTTGTAAAACTCAATGTTGTTTGTATACATTGTAGTATGCTTGTTTGATGTACACCGCGCTGATTTTAATAGCGCGGTATAGAAGCAAATGTTAAATAATAAATAAATAATAATAATAAACTTCCCTTTACCCATGATCTCTTTATCTCTCACGCTTTCCATCTTCTTGCTCCTACTGAGACCTGGCGCCTCCCTTATGGCTCTTCTTAAGATGCTGCCCTCTGTTATGGTGGCTATCAATTCTCTCATGCTCCTCATGCCACTGGCCACGGTGGTGGTGTTAGGTTTCTGCTTTCTCCTTCTTTTCAGTTTCAACCCCTCTTTCTATATCAGTCTCATTCCTTTCCCTCCTTTGAAGTCCACTCTATCTGTCTTTTTAATCCCCTACCTCTCTGGACTGCTGTCATCTATAGACCCCCTGACAAGTCCACTTCTACCTTTCGCACATATTTTGACTCTTGGCTTTCCTTATTCCTGGATTCTTCTTCCCCCTCCCTTATACTTGGTGACTTTAATTTTCATATTGATAACCCTTCTGACTCCTATGTGCCTATGCTCCTTTCCTTACCTCCTCATTAAACCTTCAGCTTGGTCACTGCCTTGTCCTTATTTTCTATTCTAATTGTTTACCTTTTAATTTTCATACCTCAGTTCTTCCCTTATCCGATCACCATCTGTTAAGTTTCACTCTTCATCACTCTCCATCTCAATCTCACCCAATCTCCTATCTTTTTAGGAATCTTCATGCTATCGATCAATTGACTCTATCCGCTACTGTCTCATCTCCTCTTTCTTCCACTATGTCCTCTAAGCAGAGGCGGCTCTATCATGAGGCGAAGTGAGTTGGCTGCCTCAGGCGGCAAAGTTTTGAGGGCGGCAAATGACCCCAAAACAGCCGCCTCACTTCGCCTTCAAAGTTAAAAAGCAAAACATTTAAAATAAAAAAAAAGCGCACATTGTTGCCGCTGCTGAGTCCACTTCTCAGCAGTGGCAAACTCACCACCTCCCTTCTTCTTCTGCAGCCGTGGCTCCCTGCCTCTTAGGGAGCCATGGCTGTGCTGGTGAAGCCAGTGCGGAGCCTTCCAGTCTCTCTCGAAGGGCTCCATGAAGCATTGTCCCGCCCCCAAAGGAACCCTGCACTGGCTTCACCAGCACAGTCGTGGTTCCCTAAGAGGCAGGGAGCTGCGGCTGCAGAAAAAGAAGGGAGGCACAGGAACTACGGTGGGGGCGGTAGCAGGCAGACATGGGGAGAGGAGAGGAGGGGGCAGGGAATTGACAAGGGAAAGGTGAGATCTGCAACTGGGCTGACATGAGGAGGGGGGAAGGGAGGGGGCTGACATGGGGGAGGGAGGGGGGAGGGGGCTGATATGGATGGAGGGAGGGAGTGGGGGCTGACATGGAGGGAGGGGGGCTGGAAGGGAATTGACAAGGGAAAGGTGGGGTCTGCAACTGGGCTGACAGGGGGCTGGAATGGAATTGACATGAGGGGAAGGTGGGGTCTGCAATAGGGATGACACAGGGGGAGGAGAGGGCTGGAAGGGAATTGACATGATGGGAAGGTGGGGTCTGCAACTGGGTTGACACTGGGGGAGGAGGGGGCTGACACTGGGGAAGGAGGACACTGGAAGGGAACTGACAAGGGTTCCTTCTCATCCAGCAGGAACAGCCGGAGTGCTGCCGGCATCAAAGAAATCAGCCTGATTGCTGCAAGTGATCAGGCTGATTTTTGCAGTGGCGGCACTCTAATTGTTTTAATTTTAGATTTTGCCGCCTCTGCCCAGCCTCTGCCTTCCCACTGCTTTTTTTTTTTTTTTTTTGCTGCAAGCATTCTTGAGGAAAAAAATGCAGTGGGAAGACAGAGGCAGCGCAGAAGCAGCAAAATCTAAAATTAAAACAGCCAGAGTGCCCCCGCTACTGCCAGATGAGAGGTGCAGGTAGAGGGAGTGGGAACAGGAGGTGGACAAGGAGAGATAAAGGTGAGAGATGGGGGACAAAGGGGGGCAAAGGGGACAAATACTGGACAAAGGGGGAGACAGGGGGAAAATTCTGGATAAAGGGGAAGACGGAGACATATTGGACAAAAGGGGAGGCAAGAGGACAAGTACTAGATAAAGGGGAGAGACAGGGGATAAATGCTGGACAGAGGGGAGAGACAGTGCGGGTTAGGATTATAATGGGCTGATGGGGGGGCTAGCACTGCTAATGGGCAGATTGGGGGGGCTAGGACTGGTAATGGGTTGATTAGGTAAGGCTAGGACTGGGAATGGACTGATCGAGGGGGGGGTCTGGGACTGGTAATGGGCTGATGGGGGGCTAGCATCGGAAATGAACTGATCGGGGAGGTTAGGACTGGAAATGGACTGATTAGAGGAGGCTAGGACTGGGAATAGGCTGATGGGGAATAGGACTAGTAATGACTGATTAGGGGAAGCTAGCACTGGTAATGGGCTTAGGGGGGGGATTAGCAGTGGAAATGAGCTGATTAGGGGAGGCTAGGACTGGTAATGGGCTGATGGGGGCATAGGACTGGTAATGGACTGAGGGGGTAGGACTGGTAATGGACTGAGGGGGGCTAGCATTGGAAGTGAGTTGATCGGGGAGGCTAGGACTGGTAATGGGCTGATGGGGGGGTAGGACTGGTAATGGGCTGATTAGGGGAGGCTAGCACTGGTAATGGCATTGAGGGGGGACTAGCACTGGAAGTGAGCTGATTGGGGGGCTTCAACTGGGAATGGGATGATGGTATGGAGGGGAGGATAGAGATGCTGGCCTTGGAAGAAATCTGGGGGGCTAGGGCTACAAATGGGCTGATGCGAGGGGATGGGAGAATGGGACTGGAAGGGAGTGAATGCTGAGAGGGGCTGCCATGGTATTTGGACTAGAAGGAGCTGGACAGTGGGAAGGAGGGCGGCTGGAAGGGAATGGACACCAATGGCAGTCATGGGAATGCAAGTTGACTTTGTTAGATACTGGGAGGGAGGACTGGAAAGGGGCTGATACTGGGAAGGGTTACGGGGACTGGAAATAGGCTGATGGAAAGAAGTGAAGAAAACAAAAGAAGAGATAAGAAATGGCAGATGGACCTTAGACCACAGAATGAGAGGGATACCCAGCTAAGGAGAAAGGAATTCCTGCGGATGAAACCCAAGGTCCTCTCTATTGGCGGGTCTTTTGTTTTGAAATTTCCTCCGAGATGTCATGTTTCCTATAAAGAGAAGTTATATTTGTTTTTTGAACCCCAACAGCTAATGGAATTTCTAGTGGCTCGGGAGGATTCTGTGGTTATTATTGGCTCCCATTTGGCTGATGCCTAAGTCTCACACTGCTATGTATTGATTTTCTTTTCTCATGTTAATGTTTCCTGAAGCCTCTCTCTCTTTTCTAATTGTGTGCTGATTTTGGATTATGTTGTATTTTCCTCAATGCGATTTTTGCTTCTTAGTTCTTTTGATTTGCCTATTTTCTTTATTCAATTTCATGAATGTATATTGGAATATCTAATAAAAGATTAAATTTAAAAAAAAATAATTTAGTTTTATAAACTGTGCTGTTGGTTCTTGCTCTCTTTTAGTTCCTTGGTGTGCAAACAGGACCGTACCTAGCCCTGTGCAAGTGGTGCAGCCACACAGGGTGCAAAGGCTTGGGGGGCACATTTTGGCTGTCTGCTGTTGCCCTGCTGTCTCTGGCAAGACAATAGCAGGCAGCCAAAATGCACCCCCCAAGCCTTTTCGCAGCACTTTAAGCAGGTCTGGTCCCTCCCTTCTCCGATGTCAGAGCAGGGAGGGACAGATCTGCTTAAAGTGCCGGTGCCTTTCAGATCGGGCGCATGCCCCCCTCTTCCCCCCATATTTCCGTCCAGCGCTGCTTGCTCTTTCTCTGTTGCCAGTGCCGCCATGAAAAAAACAGAGGGCGGCAGCAGCAGGGAAAGAGCAGGTAGCACTGGACGGAGGTATAGGGAGGAGGAGGGGGGCGCGCGCCCGAGCTGCAAGTTGCACAGGGCGCGATTGCAGCTTGGTACGGCCCTGTGCACAAACATCTTGCATTCCCTCCATATAATCTAATTGGCTTTTTGGTTTGGTTCAATTCCTGATTGGAGTTCTGAAAAAGCCCAGCCCCCTCTAAGGTGATGGGGGGGGGCGCCATCTCATTCTTCGCCTCAAGCAGCAGATTGTCTTGAACCGCCCCTGCCTCTTAGCCTGTTGATGAGGCTATAGTTTCGTATAATACAGCTCTCTTCACTTCACCTCAGTCCTGGCTGTCTTCAACTACCCACTACCTATGCTCCTGTGCCCGCTCAGCTGATCTCATTTGGCTCAAATCCCATTCCCTTTCTGACTTTCTTCACTTCAAATTCATGCTTACGTCTTTCCAGTCTGCCATTGCACTCGACAAGCAAAACTATTTTATCCATCTAACTCTCTTGCCTTTGACTCCCGCCATCTCTTCTCTACTCTTAATCCTCTTCTCAAAGCGTTTCCACCTCCTTCTACTACTACTACTACTGAGCATTTGTATAATGCTACAAGACATACGCAGTGTTTAATAGACATGTAAGAGACAGTCCCTGCTCATCAGAGCTTACAATCTAGTCAAGACAAACAACACAGTAGGCGTAGACAGGGATACATCTAGGGGGAATTCCTCCTTCTTTCTCTGCCCAAACCCTAGCTATTTCCATGACAAAGTCCATACGATTACACTTCAGTTCCCCACTAAATCTTCTTCTCTTCATCTTCAATACCAACTTTTCCCCTCAAGCTCTATCACCCTTTCATCCTTTTTTTAAGATTTCTGAAGAGGAAACCTCTCTTCTTCTTTCCACCTCTAAACTCACTACCTGTTCCTTTGATCCTATCCCCACCCGTCTCCTCAACTCCATCTCCTCCTCAGTCATCCCTTCCATCTCACATATTCCCAACCTTTCGCTTTCCACTGTAACTTTCCCTGCGGCCTTCAAGTAAGCTATGATCACACCTCTCCTCAAGAAGCCTTCACATGGCCCTACTTGTCCTTCTAATCATCCACCCATCTCCCTTCTGCTGTTCATTTCTAAAATTCTTGAACATGCAGTTCTCCACCACTGCCTCAAATTTCTCTCCTCTCAAGCACTCCTTGATCTACTTCAGTCTGGTTCTTGTCCCTTTCATTCTACTGAAACGGCTCTTGCCAAAGTCTCCAGTGACTTGTTCCTGGCTAAGTCCAAGGGCCTTTACTCAGTTCTCATTCTCCTTGACCTTTCTGCTGCTTTTGATACTGTTGACCACCTCATTCTTGACACATTATCCTCTCTTGGTTTTAGGGGTTCTGTGCTGTCCTGGTTCTCTTCTTATCTCTACAACTGCTCTTTCAGTGTTCTTGTGGTTCCTCCTCTATTGCCATCCTTCTCTTAGTTGGTGTACCCCAAGGATCTGTTCTAGGCCCTCTCCTTTTCTCTCTCTATACCCAGTCCCTTGGTGCCCTCATCTCTTCCCATGGTTTTCAGTATCATTTTTATGCTGATGACTCTCAGATCTATCTATTTACACCTGACATTTCTCTTACACTCCAAGCTCATATCCCACTATTATCTGAAATTGAACATGGCCAAAACTGAACTTATCTTCCCCCCTAAACCCCCCTTCCCCCTTCCTCCTTTCTCTATCTCTGTTAATAACACTCTTCTATTTCCTGTTTCCTCAGCCTGCAACCTTGGGATTATCTTTGACTCCTGCCTCTCCTTCTCCACACATATTCAACAGATAGCTAAAACCTGTCTTTTCTTTCTCTATAACATTAACAAAATTTGCCCCTTCCTCTCTGAATACACTACTGAAACTCTTATCCACTCTTTAATCACCTCCCGTCTCAACTTGTTCCTCCTTGCTGGTCTCTCTCTGAGTCATCTCTGTCCTCTTCAATCTGTTCAGAACTCTGCAGCGTGGATAATCTTCTGCCAGCCCTGATACACTTATATAACCCCTCTTCTTAAATCACTTCATTGGCTCCCCTTCCTGTTCCATATCCAATTCAAACTTCTTCTGACCTATAAATGCATTCACTCTACTGCCCCTCATTACCTTTCCTCTCTTCTTTCTCCCTTCATTTCTCCCTGTGAACTCTGCTCCTCCTCTGGCTTTCTTCTCTCTATGCCCTTTTCTTCTTCTGCAAACTCCAGACTTCAGTCTTTTCACCTTGCTGCTCCTTATGCCTGGAACAAACTTCCTGAATTTTTACATTGGGTCTCTTCAAATCTATGTTTAACGCTTACTTTTTTGAGGCTGCATTTGGATCCGAATCCCTTGTTCTCCTCGTGTCTCCTTTCTATTTGAACCCCCCTGTTTCTCTTGCATCATACTGTTTGTCTTGATTAGATTGTAAGCTCTACGAGCAGGGACTGCCTTCTATATGTGTTTTTACAGTGCTGCATATGACTTGTAGCGCTATATAAATGATTAATAGTAGTAGCAGTAGATCAGAAAGGCTATTATAGCCAAAAAAGCATTTTTTCAGAAAATGGAAAAAGGAACCAAATAATAAAAGCAGGAAATAACATGAATACTAGCAAGTTAGATGCAAAGGCATTGATAAGGCAGGCACAGAGAGAATTTGAAAAGAAGCTTGTCGTTGAAGCAAAAACTCATAATAAAAACCTTTTCAAGTACATTCATAGCAAAAAACCTGTGAGAGAGTCAGTTGGACCATTAGAAGATTAGAAGGGTGAAAGGGACTACGGGAGGACAAGGCCATAGAGGAGAGACTGAATGAATTCTTTATTTCAGTTTTTACTGAATGTAGGGAAGTTAGTCAAGACAGAAATGATATTTAAAAATGATATGTTGGAGGAATTAAAATAAATCTCAATTAGACCTGGAAGGTGTAATACAACAATGGATAAACAAACAAATAACAAATCACCTGCATCGAATCATATACATCCCAGAGTGCTTAAAGAACTCAAAAATTAAATTGCAGACCTGCTATTAGCAATTTTTAAACTATCGTTAAAATTATCTGTAGTACCTGAAAATTAGAGAGCGGCCAACGTAATGCCAATTTTTTTACAAAATGTTCAAGGTGTAATCAGGGAAAATACAGACCAATGAGTCTGAAGTCAGTGCAGAGTCTAATGGTAGAAACCATTAGAAAGGATACAATTATTGAACATATAGATAATCATGGTTTAATGGGACCCAATCCACATTTTATTTAGGCAAGGAAAGTCTTGTCTCACTAATCTTCTTTATTTTTTGAAGGTGTGAACAAATAGGAAGATAAAGGTGAGCCGGTGGATATAATATATCTGGATTTTCAGAAAGCCTTTGACAAAAGTCATGGGATACTGTACTGTTGTGGATTGAGAACTGGTTAAAAGATAGAAAGCAGAGAGTAGGGATAAAAGGTTAATTCTGGAGTACCTCAGGGATCTGTGCTTGGCTCGCTGTTTTTTAACATATTCATAAATGACCTGAAAATGGGAATGAATGAGTTGATCAAATTTGCAGATGACACAAAGAGGCCAATTCCAATCTGCCCATCCTCTTCCTGTACAGCCTGTCAGGATCAGAGCGTGCATCGGTAGCACCTGATTCTGATTCCACGGGGACATGCCTGTGGGATCAGAATCGGGTCTACTGGCCTGAACATGCAGGCTGGGCCCCAATTCTGATAGGCTGGACATCCTGCACTTACTCAGCTAGCTCAGCCTGGCTCATGAATTGCTGATCCAGTCACAAGTCGTGATTCCTGGCAGCAGCGGCAAACCCCACATTCCCCACAGCCCGACACCCAATCGGGCCCTTCCAAGGCCAGGGTAGGGCTGTGGGAAACCACCTGCATCCCCTTACCTTGTCTTCTAGGTCCTGCGCCGCTATCCCCCGCCTTCCAGCAGACTTATTCCACCTCTGAGGTGGAAAAAGTCCCCATCTACATTGCAGACTCTGGATGTACAGGGCTGACCTCTGAATTGGCCCTGTACATCCAGGGTCAGTCGCCGCCAACTGCCGCCCTCGGTCCTCCCCTGGCCCACTCCTTCCCACCCATTAACAGAGTTCCATGCACCAGTTGGCTAGATGTGCAGGGAACTCTGTTCCTGCCAGTGCGATCTGGGTGTTTAGCGGATATTTGTGAAAAATTGCAAAAATTCGGAGATTGGGTACCCAAATGACAGATTAAATTTAATGTGGACAAGTGCAAAGTTATACACTTACAGGCTCATTGCATCCCAGACGTACAGCCCCTCTGTATGTCCAGTTTGAAACAGATGTACAGAGGAGGTCACAATTCTGATCCTGCGGGGCATGTGTAGCCCCATGGGACCAGAATCGCAAACAACCCTGTATGTGCAGGTCGGGACTATGATTCAGCCCAGCCTTCATATGCAGGAAAAGCCTGACTAACTCAGTCAGGGCTTTACAATGGAGTCACGACACTATGGTGTCTGGTTGCCATGGCACCATAGCTCCATTGTAAAGCCGTGATCCCAGCTGCTGGCTTAACAAAGGCTTTCCCCACAGCCCGACCTTCAATCCCACTTCCTAAGGCCAGGGTTAGGCTGCAGGGAATGTCCTCAGGCCTCCCCTGCCCCATCTGTGCCCCAGGCCCGCCAATAAAAAGCATCCATTGAAGTTATTCCACCTCGGAGGTGGAATAACTTCCTCTCACAAGTCGCCGGCCCTGTACGTCCAGGGCCAGCGACTGTCCACCGCCCGCCCTAACTCCGCCCCCAATCCGCTCCTTCCCCACTCCGCCCCCCATCCGCTCCTTCCCCACATCTTACTTCCCCGTACAACTGTCAGGGAAATTAGACGCCGGCAGGGAGGGCACAAATAGGGGGGATGGACGTCCTGTTGGGACATCCACCCCCGCTATTCGTGGGGCAGAATCGGGCCCTTAGGGAAGAACAACCCAAACTAATTAACATGATGCAAGGTTTTGCATTAGGAACCATGGCCCAGGAAAATGATTTAGGTGTTATCATGGATAATATGTTGAAAATCTCTTCTCAGTGTAGAGCAATGGCTAAGAATGCAAATAGAATGCTAGGAATCAAGGAAAGGAATGGAGAAAAAAACCAAGGATATCTGAATGCCTCTATCACTCCACGCTGCAACTGTATCTTGAATATTGAGGAAGTTCTGGTTGCTATATCTAAAAAAGGATATAGCAGAATTAGAAAAGGTACAGAGAAGGGCAATCAAAATGATAAAGGGGATGCAAGGATACCCCTATGAGGAAAGGTTTAAAACAGAGCTCTTCAGATTGAAGAAGAGACGGCTGAGGGGAGATATGATAGAGGTGTATAAAATAATGAGTGGAGTGGAGCAGGTAAACATAGATCGGTTGTTTACTCTTTCAAAAAGCCGAAAGACTAAGGGACATGCAATGAAACTACAATGTAGCACATTTAAGACTAATCAGAGAAAATATCTTTTCACTCGACATGTAATCAAATTCTGGAATTTTGTGCTGGAGGATGTAGTAAAATCTTTTAATGTAGCCTGGCTAAAAAGAAGTTATAACAAGTTCCTGGAGGAAAAATTCATAAACCATTATTAAAGTGGACTGGGGAAATCCATTGCTTACCCTGGGTTAAGCAGCATGAAATCTGTCTATATTTTGGGAACCTGACAGGTACTTGTGACCTGAATTGGCAAGTATTGGAAACAGGATACTGGGCTTGATGGACATTTTGGTCTGACCCAGTATGGACTGTCCTTATGTGGGTCAACAGCAGCAATAATAGCATGAGAGCTTAGGGTGGATCTATGCATAACTTTGGGTAGTTTTACTCAGAAAATGGCCAAAGCTTCAGATGAAAACTTATATATTTTAGAAATGAAAATTAGCTGCTAAATATAACATATTAATTATTAGGTCATATTCATAACCACTTATGTGGTCAACCTTCTGCTGACCACAGAAGTTCTTTCTCAAAAGATATCTGGGCCAGTTTAACGGATAATTTCTGGATTATATGAAAAATAGGCTACATATATAGAGGGGAATTTTAGAAGATCTGTCCAAGACATCTGAGCCAGAACATCTGAAAAAAATGTAGGCCTGTCCAGGCGTGTAAGTGATTTCATAAATTTGGATGTGCCCCATATGGTTGGCTGTGGGGTATCTACCTAGACATCTCCAGAACAGTATTACAGAACCCTGATGTCTAAGGTAGCCTAATGGTTAGAGCAGTTGGCTAGGAACAGAGCACCCAGGGTTCTAATGCTGTGGCTGCTGTTGTTGCCATTGTGTTGAGTACTGGGGATGAGTGAATGAATTCTTCTCTACACCCTCTGGATATTCTTCAGATGTAATTCATTGCTGTTTGTGCCTCAGAGCAGATCTAGAGTTAGATGCGCCACCATCTATGATGTTTCTAGGAATGCTCTGACCACGCCCCTAGGTTCCTGGAACCTTGCCATGCCTCTGTTCAGATTCGCACTTCCTCATGGTGGAGATGTCTCCAAAGTTGGCTTCTAAAATGGCTCTAGAGATGTCTCTGTGCTTTGGACTTTTAGCTAATTTTTGAACGTCCAAAGCACAAATAAGACTTCTAAAAGACCCCCATAATGCTCACACCTTGCAACAATAACAGATCAGAAATACAATACATTGCAAAAGTGTGGGTTTTTTCCCCTTTCTTTTTATAAAGTCTTTCAAAAAGCAAACCAGATATCACGAATCATCAATTAATCAAAATGTTTTCTTCAGAGAGCTCAGACATCTTCACGATGAGGTAATATTTCCAATCCAATGGAGATTTCAAATTCCATTAAAACAATGCACGGACTGTAATACAAATGGAGTAATATATGTCATACTGTGTCCTTGCAAGTTGATATATATAGGGAAAACTATCCGTAAAATTAATACCAGGATCATAGAACACTGCTTCGCTATCCATACTAAAAAATTGTTGGCTCCTCTGGTAGCCCATTGGCAGTCAGCTATCGTTTTGGATTTAAAATATTTTGTGATTGAAAGTATGCCTCAAAATCATTAGTGCAATTTCACTCAGGCTTTGCTACAGTGTGACAGCTATATATCTTTAATTGAAGATTAGCCCCAGGAGGTTTAAACATAGAAACTGAATGGTGATGTATCCTTTAAGAATATGCTGGGTACTGATTTACTCTTTTTTCAGTTACATTTTTTCAAAGTTGGGTGCATGTGCTGGCATTTTTTGAGTAACTTGAATTGCCAATGCAGTGAAGAGGTTATCAGCTTAATTTAATTTGATATATGTCAGTAGCTATTATTTTTATATAGTTTTGTAATGCAGTTTGATTTTAATGTTTATTTTTCGAGATATTTATCCTGAGGAAGCCCCGTGTTTGGGGCAGGTCTTGCAGTTGGGATTATATGCTGTTGGCAGTCTGCACCTGTGATGATATGGTGACGCTACATATTCAGCTATGTCAGCTAAATGTTATATTTGTCAGAACTCTCATGCATTATAATCTGCAACATATGGCACAGTTGAATAAAAGAATGGACTGAGATTTTTGAAGAGTAGCTACTGTATTTGCGAGATCAATGATGAAGGATTAAGTTCATGGGATGGTAGAAAATATTGAAAACCCCCCCACACTTTTGCAATTTATTATACAGTTGTGGTCAACATTATTCGCCCCCTTGCAGTTTAACCCCTTAATGTCCAATATCTCCTAAAATAATTGGCCAGTAAAATGTCTTTGAACTATATATGCACACGTATTTGACACACAAAAGAATCAAATAAAACAAGACCATTTTAAAAAGGAAATAGTACCAAATAACATAAAAACTGGGTCATGACCAAGACATGATTAGTGGCACACTTATAAACAATTGAAATCAGTTTGAACAGAAGAACCACATTTCCACTGCAATAAAATTGTAGGCACCTGTGATCAATTGTCAGTATTCACATGACTTGAATCAACCAGTGAATGATGGCTCTAATGTTTAAAGTGGCCACATTCACTCCCTGTTCCATGTTTACAGTGGTGAAAACATGAGAGCTTCCTGAGACCATCAGAAAAGCCATTATCACCAAACATCAAACTTCAAAGGGGTACAAGGCCATTTTCAAAGATCTTGGAATTCCAGTGTCTACAATTCGCTATCTTATTAATAAATTTTCTGTTCATGGAACTGTCAAGAACCTCTCAAGACGTGGTGGGAAGAGGAAAATGAATCTAAGGCATCTTTGAAGGTTAGTGTGAACTGCTGGAAAAATACCATGTGCAACATCCAAAGAGCTTAAGGCTGACCTGGAGCAATCTGGAATGGTGGTTTCAACCCACAACATATGCTGTGTATTAAACAAAGAAGAACTTCATGGGCAAAGGCCAAGGAGGACCCCACTGCTCAAAGAGAGACATAAAAAGACACACCTGATTCTTGTCCAAACCCACCTTGAGAAACCACAGTCCTTCTGGGAAAATGTTTTATGGACAAATGAAACCAAACTTGAGCTCTTTGGCAGTGCAGACCAGTGATACATTTACAGGCAAAGAAATGAAGTTTATAAGGAAAAAACATCCTTCCTATAGTTAAATATGGTGGAGATTCCATAATGTTGTGGGGCGGTTTTGCTGCCTCAGGAACAGGAAGCCAGGAACGTATTAAAGGTATCATGAAGTCAGAGGACTACCAAGGTATTTTGGAGTGAAATCTGCTACCTAGTTTCAAAAGTTTGGTCTGGATCAAAAGTCATGGGCCCTCCAGCAGTACAATGACCCAAAATGTACATCCAAAAATACAAAAGAATGGTAAAAAAGATAAAAATGGACTGTTTTAAACTGGTCAGTAATGAGTCCTGATCTCAATCCAATTGAAAACCTTTGGAAAGAGCTGAAATCTGCCATTAGTAAAAGGAATCCCGGAAACATTCATAAGATGGAACAAATCACAGTTGAAGAGTGTGAAAAACTACTAGCAAACAGATGTACGAAACTTAGAGATGGCTACAAGAAACCTTTGAAGGCTGTTTCACTGACAAGGGTTGTGCAATTGAATATTAGTAAATGGTGCTATTAATCCTGTCCCTATCGTATTTTGTTTTTTTCTCATAAATTACTACTTCTAAGTTGCAGACATCTTTTTAGTTGCATACCTTTAAACATAGTATTAAAATATTATGATGACATACAGTTGGAATATTTCCAATGACTTCCCAAGATATTATACACAACAAATGCAAGGATGCCAATAATGTTGACCACAACTGTATGACCATACCATCGTTTTCTTTAGATTTTAATAAATGTCCAAAGGGACCTAACGAGAGGGTGCTAATGGCACGGTTGTCATACAATCGTCATTGATCCCGTTTTTTTTCAATATTTTTAGTGAACAAATAAAAACATTCTTATGCCCTCAGTCTACCAACATTCCTAAGTGTAGACAGAAAATCCACGCATATTAAATTTCACTCCATTAGACGCCAACAAGTTGAAAAGTGTACACTAACCGTGCAATATCATGGCAGATTTCCCTCACCTCCAGAATCAAGCGGGTGGAGTATTCAGGTCTGTCTCATAGATGTGTTGTTGGTAGCAGGGGCTAGGTGGGCAAATGTGAAAGGATGTATATGTGTGTCGAGGTGTGTGTGAGTGTGTCATGATGGGTGCGTACGAGGGGGTGTGTGCATCACTGGAAATGTTGAGAGGTGCACCCATCTGTCTGTGTATCAGGGGTTGTATTGCAGGATGCGTACATATGTGTGCATGTGCATGTGTATTGAGTGCTTCATGCATGCTTACATGGGTGTATCATGGAGAGTGTCGAGGGTTTTATGCATGCATGTGTGGGTGAGTGTGTCATGGGGAATGTTGAGGGCTTTCTGCATGCATGGTTTTGTGTGTGAGTGTGTGT
The DNA here is from genome assembly GCA_033557465.1 of Ichthyophis bannanicus. Classification (NCBI taxonomy): domain Eukaryota; kingdom Metazoa; phylum Chordata; class Amphibia; order Gymnophiona; family Ichthyophiidae; genus Ichthyophis; species Ichthyophis bannanicus. Next base: position 216,460,826 of record CM066040.1, read on the forward strand.
GTCATGTGGAGTGTTGGAGCTATGTGTGTGTGTGTGTATGAGTGTGTGTCATGGGGAGTGTCAGGAGCTGTCTGTGTGTCATAGTGAGTGTAGGGGGCTATGTGCATGTGTCTATGTGAGTGTGTGAGTCATGGGGAGTGTCAGGACTGTTTGCATGGGGGTGTGTGTTATGAGGAGTGTTGGGGACTGCTTGCATGCATGGGTATGCGTGTGTGCCATGGGGATTATTGAGGGTTACGTGTATGTGTGAGTCATGGGAAGAATTAGGGACTATTTATTTATTTGCATACATTTTTATACCGTCCCTTCCAGAGATCAGGGGCAGTTTACATTATAATGATAAACTATAACAATTACATGCAACAAGGTTTAGAACTTTATACATAGAACAGTTGAGTGAGGGGATGCCTCAAACTATTTACATGAAGCAGTACTAAGATGGACCACTAAAACTATTTACAGAGAGAATTTACAGTAATGTTCTTACTGGCGACAGTGAATGAAGTACAACCATCAACTAAAATTTGTTGCAGGGGGGAAGGGTGGGACCGTATAGGAAGTAGGGGAGAGGGAAGATGGTAGGTGGAGAAACAGGAAAATGGACTAGGTGTTGTTGTAATATTCTCTGGGTGTGTTTTTAGCCCTTTGCAGAATGATTGAAGGTGCTTGTTTCCTCTTAATGTATCCGGAAGGTTATTCCATTGTAGGGGGGCTATGTATGTGAATACTCTGCTGCTCGTAGATTGTTTGGTGTTGCATATAGTGTGGGGTACTTTTAGTATGTTTGGTTGGGAGTTCTTCTATTTCTATTCAGCGGTTGTACTTTGATGAGTGTGGAAAGGTGTGAGGGGGCTATGTTATGTATTAATTTGAACGCCATCATTATTATCTTGTATTGAACTTGGGCTGGAATTGGGAGCCAGTGTAGCCCCATTAGGATTGGTGTAATATGATCCGAGAACTGTGATTTCATTATGATTCTTGCAGTAACATTTTGGACCAATTGAAGTATGCTTAGTGTTTTTTTTAGGAATTCATTGTAGAAGGCCATTGCAGTAGTCCAAGTGCAGAGTTATAAGCGCTTGAACTACTGTTCTGAAATCGGACAGTTCAATGAGGTTTTGTAGAGGTTGTAAGATTCTTAGCTTGTAGAATATGGTTCTGTTTAGTAACCTTAGATGGGGCTCCATGCTAAGTGTTTTATCGAGGGTGACCCCTAGGTATTTTATGTCCTGTTTGATGTTGAAAAGATTATTATTTAAGAGGATTGTTGTAGGGGGGTTTAATTCTGGGATTTTTGAGATGAACATTACCTCGGTTTTCTTGAGATTGATACTAATATTATTTTCTTGAAGCCATGCTTGGGTTTCTTTGAGGCAGGCTGCTAGTGATTCGTATATTGGGTTACATGTGTCTAGATGGGTATACAACATAATGTCGTCTGCATATATGTGAAAATTAATTTTGTATTTTTTGAATATTGAATATGTTGTCTGAATATATGTATAAATTAAATAAGAGGGCTAATAGTGGCTATGAGTGTGTGTGTGTGTGATGGGGAGTGTCAGGTGCCGTGTATGTGTGCATGTGTCATGGAGAGTGTTGGGGGCTGTTTCTGTGTGTGTACGTATATATACCACTATGCAATTTTATAGAAGTCCTTTCACGCATGTTGGACAGGCTTTACCAGTGGAAAAACCTTTATAAAACTATGCCCCACATGGGCAAAATTATTCATCTAAAAAGGGGGTGGAATTGAAAGCATTCCTGGGACAGCACCACTTAGATATATAGAGCCTGATATTCAGTGACGGCAGCTAGTACTGATAAAGCGGCTAGCTGCCGCCGCTGAACATTAGACCCGGATATTCAATCCTGGGACCATATCCATTTCCTGGCATTAAATATCTGTGTTGCTCCAATTGCCTGGAAACTAACCAGGTAGTAGCGATATACAGTTGCTGCCTGGTTAGCTTCTGCGGTGAAAGTTAGGCCAGCTTTTACTGCATCTGGCTTTCACAATGTTGCTATAACCAGGCTCAATATCGCCACCATCCAGTTATGGCCGGGTGCTGCCCCTGGAGCTCCCTGCTGCTAAACGGCTAGCATCGGGACATGCAGCAGCGGCACCTGGGGATATTCAGTGGCATTAAGCATATTAATCCCTTTGAATATCAGGCCCCTAACAATAATATCACAGGTACTGCCGCTAGGGGTCATTCTACCAAATAAAGAATGGTGGTATCAAGTGCACCTGTGCTATCATAAGCCATGACAGTGTGTGGTACTGCGACCTCCCGTCCTCTGCCCATGACCCTTCCAGCTCCTGCTCTACAACGCGTTAAGCAGTTAGCATGAAGTTTTTACCCCATTGCCTGTTTAAGCATGCAGTAGTAGCCAAAAACGTGGGCTTGTGTTAATGGTTAGCACATGCTAAAATCCACACGGACTGCTTACTGCACTTTAGTAAACATCCACCTACATGTCAATATAAAATCACTCTCAAAAGCAACCAAAATCACGGCTACAATATGGTCACATACACTTGACACATTTCGGGAGCAAGTGTAAATAAGAAAAACATTCAGGGGGTAATATTTAAGCTTTCATAATGTGCAAAGCCATGCATAAAAGGTCTTTTAGATAATTGCGTGACTGCACGTATGCAAAAAATGTACATGCATGTAAAGCGTGTGCTTACATTTATGCAATCTGTGTGTAGCCATTTCCTAGGGGCATAGTTTAAGTGGCGTGGAGGTGAGGTTGCGATATACATGTGTATTTATGAAATATGCACATGAGCTCATAGGCACACATTTACACCTTCTTTGGAACAGATGTTAATTCGTCTATTGGCATTGGAGTTGGATCTATGTTGCCTTTAGCAAATTATCTTAAAATAGGTGCCTCTTTGGACTTCTCACATAGATGCCCTTAAGTGCTATTAACTTCAGTCATTTCCAAATTTTTTTGCCACTCAAAATATATACTGTATAGCCTAAAGTGGTTTCTTATCTGTTGATGTTAGATGATGTTCCCCATCTCTCCAAATTGACCTCTTTATTTTTTCCATTTATTTTATAACTTTTTTTCTAATGTATTCTATAAAGCAGCTATGCCAAATACATACAAATCACATGAGTCCTATTTCTTACACCTACCATTTGTTTGAATTCCTTGATTGTGTTTGACAAGACCTGTGTTTTTTTCCAGTTCCCATGTTGATTTCCACTGAATTCTATTATTTCTTAGATATTTTCTAAATCTTCCTTTACAATCAAGTCCTGAGTCCAAGCTGGAACAAAAGATAAATATTAAATGGTAACCATTTGCAGATCCAGTTCTCTGACTAGACTGGGATTGGCCTCATAAAGAAAACACCTTTTATCTAAAATGATCACGATAAAGACTGTTCTAGATAATATACATTTCTGGATAATAGGAGATATTCTCATATGTTTAACTCCTCCCTGGATGGTGAACAGAAGCTGCCATGATGCACCGCGTGCTGAAGCCAATGCACCCCTGATGAAACAAGCAAGGCAAAACATCGACCACCAGAGGGTACTTGGGTGCTTAAGTTGATGATTTCAATTTCCACCTCAGATAAGTAAAATGTATTAATATTGTCAACATTGTTTTCAAAAAATATATCTTCAGAATTTTTCATGAGCCTTTTTAATGACCTGTGAGCATTAATCCTGGTTTCATGCAAGTGTTTTAAAGACATTGTTTGATGGCATAAGAAAGAACGTGGAGGAGTAGCCTAATGGTTAGAGCAATACACACGAGATCTGAGTTCAATTCCCACTGGCACTTCTTGTGACCTTGAGCAAGTCACTTTACCCTCCATTACCGTGGGAGAAAAGGCCTGGCATCTACTTCTGGTGCTATCTTGCCAAGAAAGCCCAGGGGCTGAGTTGCCAGCACTGACTTGATGGCATTTAAAAATAAAAAGAATATACACTGAGATCTTTTACCTCCAGTAATAATTGATATTGAAGAAAGGTAAGTGCTGATTGGAATTACATTGGCCTATCAGCAGTATTTTTTAATGAATTGACAGTGTAGATATCTGTTTTGGTCAGTGGTCATTATCCACTCAGCTATCCATACAGTAGCGCTGAAAATCGCCGCTATACAAATAACTTTGTGCTCTGCTCCTAGACCATCCCAGCACTATCCGAATAGCTGTAAGACATTCAGACAGAACATTCAGTGGTACTATCCACATAGTGACCCCTGTGTCTTTACAGACATTGAAATGTAACTTCACTGAAGGAATCTAGAAGGCTTAGGCTAATTATAATAAATATTGTCTTTTTTGTCATGTAAATCTTGAATAGTCTGCAGTAATAATAAGAGAACAAATGCAAAAAAGCATTTGCTCTGTAGTTTCGCATTTTGTAGGTTAATTGACTATGGTATAATTGTCCCCCCAGGGTTAAGGATGTGTATTTCAGCTCTGCAGTGTTCTCAGAGTCTGAACCAACATAGAAATATGAAATGTTGTTGGGTTATCTGGTAATTGTGTCATTACCAAGCTGAAAAAATTGTTCATTTTTGCCATTGCGCAATTATAATTATGCAGCGAGGACGCAACCTAATTTTCCATATTTCACCCTCAGCTTAAACAGCTAGCTTTGTACCCCGGGATAACATGTTTGGGGTATGTTTATTCAAGTGCATTAAGATTGTGCAGGTATTGTGGTAGATATCAAGTATAGTTGAGCTACCGGCAACATTGATGGCAAACCCGCACTGCCAATGCCTGCACAAACCGCAATGTGCAGACACACCCACACTCTGCCCCATCCCGCCCATTTCCCTCCCTGCTGCATGCTAAGCAGCACAGAATTAACCCCGCACTGTCTATTTAGCATGCATGCTGTTATCATCTGGCAGCGTAGCTTAGTAAACATGCCCCTTTGTGTCTTTGCAAATCCAGTTAAAGCAGCATGGTCATGCTCCACTATGTTATATTTCAGCCAAAGAACATAAGACATGCCATACTGGGTCAGACCGAGGTCCATCAAGCCCAGTATCCTGTTTCCAACAGTGGCCAATCTAGGTCATACGTACCTAGCAATATCCCCAAAAGACACAGGTTCCACAATGCTTGTACTGGGTCAAGCATTGATATCCTGGGTCCCTTTTTAATAGTGGTTTATGGACCTTTCCTCCAGGAACTTGTCCAAACCTTTTTTAAACCCAGCTATACTAACAGCCCTTACTACATCCTCCGGTAACAGATTCCAGAGTTTGATTACACGTTGAGTGAAAAAATATTTTCTCTTATTTGTCTTAAATAGTTTACCCTGTAGCTTCATTACATGTCCCCTAGTCTTTCTATATTCTGATAGCGTAAACAATTGATCCACGTTTATCCGTTCCACTCCATTCATTAATTTATAGACCTCTATCATATCTCCCCTCAGCCGTCTCTTTTCCAGGTTAAAGAGCCCTAACCTTTTTAGCCTCTCTTCATAGGAGTAGCCTTCCATCCCCTTCACCAATTTGGTGGCTCTTCTCTGTACTTTTTCTAATAACGCTATGACCTTTTTAAGATACGGCGACCAGAATTGCACACAATATTCAAGGTGCGGTCGTACCATGGAGCGATACAGAGGCATTATAATATCCTTTGTTTTATTCTCCATCCCTTTCTTTATGATACCTAGCATTCTATTTGCTTTCTTGGCCGCCGCTGCACACTGGGCGGAGGGTTTTAACATGTTATCCACGATGACTCCTAAGTCCTTTTCCTGTGTGGTGGTTTCTAATGTGGAGCCTTGCATCGTGTAACTATAGTGTGGGTTGTTCTTTCCTAGGTGCATAACTTTGCATTTGTCCACATTAAATTTCATCTGCCATTTGGATGCCCAGTCTTCCAATTTATCCAGATCCTCCTGCAGTTTTCCACAATCCTCTTGGGTTTTAACAACTTTAAACAGTTTTGTGTCATCTGCAAATTTGATAACCTGACTAGCTATTCCCTTTTCCAGGTCATTTATGAATATGTCAAAAAGTAGCAGACCCAGTACAGATCCCTGGGATACTCCACTATTCACTTTTTTCCATTGGGAATATTGGCCATTTAGCCCTACCCTCTGCTTTCTATCTTTTAACCAGTTCCCGATCCACAATAGTACACTGCCTCCTATCCCATGACTTTTTAGCTTTGCCAAAAGTCTCTGATGGGGGACCTTGTCAAAAGCTTTCTGGAAGTCCAGATACACTATATCAACCGACTCACCTTTGTCTACCTGTTTATGCACACCTTCAAAGAAACATATCAGATTAGTAAGACAAGATCTTCCTTGTCTAAAGCCATGTTGGCTGTCTCCCATTAGGCCATGACTATCTACATGTTGTGTAATTTTGTTCTTTATGATGGTTTCTACCATTTTCCCTGGTACTGACGTCAGGCTCACCGGTCTGTAATTTCCCGGGTCACCCCTGGAACCTTTTTTAAAAATTGGTGTTACGTTGGCGACCCTCCAATCTTCTGGTATTACAGATGATTTTAATGAAAGTTCACAGATTACCAATAGCAGGTCTGCAATCTCATATTTCAGTTCTTTCAACACTCTGGGATGTATACCATCCGGTCCAGGTGATTTGCTACTATTCAGTTTATCAAATAGTTGTAATATATCTTCCCGGTGTAGCGATATTTCTCTCAATTCCTCTGCAGTATCACCTTTAAATACCACTTCAGTCATGGGTAACATCCCTACATCTGAATTTATTTATTTATTTATTTATTTAAAGTCTCTTTTATACCGCGCTATTCAGCATCAGCGCGGTTTACAATAAACAGTGAACATACACATTTCCAATAGTACTTTGTGTTTACATATGAACAGGATAATCAACTTGGCTAACAGGGTAACTATGTACAACCATAAATATACAATATATACAATTTGTAGGCTGATCATGTGTTTGTGTGGTTTTAGACAGTAGTGATTTGGGTGGATTCGGCAAATGGTGCTGAGTTTCTATTAGGTTCAGGGTAATGTATGAGGAAGAGGTAATGATCTAAAATAGTACAATTAAAATGTTGAAAACACTGTGGGGCCTTTTACTCAGGTGTGGTAAGCAGTTACCACCTTAAATAGTGCACGCTGTAGGTGAGCGAGTGCTAATTCACATGCTATCGGGATTATTTTATATGGTGCCATGTAAAGGTATATATCAGCAATGCACGTAAATCATGTATTTGCAATGATTTACATGTGCCGATGTGCCTTTACTCGCGTACTTTAACCAATCGCTATTCTATAAGTATGCACGTTAGGTCGATGACACATACTTTCTCTGTGAGTGTTCATATAAGCGGAGCTTCTGCATAGCGAGGACGGAGCACATATTTACACACTTGGAACTCAATATTCCAAAGGATTAACATGGTTAGCAGTCCTGCTAAGTGTGTTAATCTCACTAGCTGGGATATTCAGCGGCACAAATACTGTTAGAGCTGCAGAATATCCGGGGGAGCCACCACTGCACACCCCGATGCGAATCAGTTAGTACCAGAGCGTCCAAGGGCAGCACCCAGAGCTAACTGGGCAGTCACTGAATATCAGACCCTTGCTTTATAAAATACAGGCCTATCTTTATCTCTAGTCACACATTTTATATACTGCTCTTTGTGACACCAAAGCGGTTTACAGTAACCAGAAAAATTAGGAAAGACGCCGAGGCCAGAAAAGAAAGGAACTACAATTCTTGATAGGAAAGGAAAGAAGCATTCATTCATAGCAGAAGAAAGATAGTTAGAATAGGGGAGAAAAGCTAGGGAGAGGAGGAAGGTAGATCAAAGGCAGAAAGAAACAGGTGTGCTTTGAGAATATGTGCATAAGATACTCCTCACCCCTTCCCTGGGTCCTGCAGGGGTTCTCTGGTGACCGTAGTGGAGCGCAGTCTCCCTCTGCTCTTGTTCTGGCTTTGGCAGCTTACGAAATGATGCCAGTAGCCTCCAGTGTACTCTCGCATTACTGACCCCCAGTATCTTCTCATGTCTTGTTTGAATTTCCTAAAGTAAGTTTCTTTTCTGAGATAGAGAGGAAGAGGGTTCCAGAGCCGGGGGCCAGACAATAGAAAGCCAAGGTGCCGGTGGATTCTAAATGTGCCCTAGGTTTTATGGAGGTGACAAGCTTGAGAGCAGATCCAGGATGTAGACTAACATTATGTAGGATGTAGGCCACTAGGTGAGCAGCCAGGAATTGGGGGATGTCAGTATAAAATATCCTGTATGCTAGAATTAAGACTTTAGGGCCCGATATTCAATTAGGCAAGCTATGTGCTGGTAGGGCGCATAGCCGTGCCTGCCAACCCCCTAACCCCAGATATTCAATGCCGGGGTCATATGCAGCGTTGAATATCCGGGGTTTGCCGCACATGCTGGAAGCCACATTAGCCAACCGGGCAGTAGTGATATTGTATGCTGCCCATTTAACTCCTGTGTCTTAAAGATTGGCAAGGGTTTTCCTCACCTATCCTTTAGGTGCAGGTTGCTGACCAGGTAGCATACAATATCGCTGCTGCCCAGTTAGGGACAGTTGCTACCTGCACCCCTTCCTGGAATGCCCCGAATGCATTCAGGGCCGTAAACCGTGTAATTGCCCTTAAATTTAATTCTATAAGAAAAAGGAAACCAATGTTTCTTCATTAAGGGGCATGTTTACTAAACTGCACTAACTGCTAGCATGGGGTCCAGTGTACACTGCGCTAAAATTTAGCATGCTGGGCCATGCAAAACATCCCATGAGAAATGGTTGGCACATGAATAAGCAGAGATAGGGAAGGTTGGGGGGTGTATCATGGGCGTTGATGGTGCGTCGCGGTTAGCATGAACATTCTGGCTATGCACTAACCACGATCGTTGACATTAGCAATGTCCCAATAGCAGGGGGATGGGTGCACACGCCCCTTTAAGTTGGCATGGACCTCCACACTGTTATTGTGGCCTGACCACATCCTATGGGTGCCTTTCTTTGTAAGCATACTCCTAAAAGAGCTGGACATGATTATATTTGGCAGCATTACAAAGAAGTTTAATAACTGCATTTTGAATACGTTGGCTTTTGGATAGAATGAGCTAGAGTTACCACTGTAGTAATATCGCAAATGGTCGAGACATGAGATGATGAGTAAGATCAATGTATGGAGTGTGCCGGGACTGAGAAACCTATTTAATTCCTGAGGATAAGAAAAGTTGATCTTTTAACTGTTGAAATGTGAGGTGAAAAGGTAAATTCATAATCAGTGATATAATCCAGAATTTTTATGAACTTTACTGTTGTTGTTATAGAAACATTTAACATGGGGGTGAAGGAGTAGCTTAATGGTTAGAGCACTGGCTTGCTAGCCAAGAAACCAGAGTTCAGTTCCCTCTAGCACTCCTTCTGACATTGGGCAAGTCACTTAACCCTCCATTGACTCAAAAGAAAAGCCTGGCAATCTACTTTCAGTCACATTGTCAAAAAACAAAACAAAACAGGAGCTGCTGGCTCAGCAGGAGTCAGCATTGATTTTTTTTTATTCAAAGGCACACATTCATTTGTATTGTATCATGGGTGTGACAGTGGGTTTTAACAGCGGAGCCATTTATCCAGATGATATTTCTGGCCTATAAGACTGAAACAAACATGGAGTCATGCCAACGACGGCACATTAAAGTGCATGTAAACTGGAGAATGCAAGTTGGAGTGGGGAAAGGGCGGAGCGTGAGCATGGAAAGCATATTGTACCTAGTGCAAGGGAAATTGCTGCATGCTTATGGCAAGTAGTATGAGTGCACCTAATGATGGTGGTGTCAGTTGCACTGCATTATGTGTGCCATGCGTTGGCATTCACGATCATGAGCTAACTGCAGGAAGCATGTCAAACATGCCCCCCGATAGGTAGCGCACATTTATTTATTTATAGTTCTTTTATACCGCACTCTTTTTCATCAGCGCGGTTTACATTAAAACAGGAATACTCATTGCAATCAACAGACTGTTGAGTTTACATATAACAGGATAATACAACTGGGATTATAACTTTGGGGAACTTTGTACATATTTGTAACTTGAGAAGAACCTATATACACAGTATGACTGTATTGCCGCTAACTGCATGACTGTATTGCCGCTAATCACACTGTATTCAAAGTTGTTAAAACACAAGAGGATTGTGAAAAATTGCAAGAGGACCTTGATAAATTGGAAGATTGGATGTTGAAACGACAGATTTATTTATTTATTTATTTAGCATATATTTGTATACCGCTACTTCCAGCGATCAGCAGCGGATTAGATTACATATTGGAAACTGTCAAATCAGGACAGAATAATTTGAAATATATACAAGGTGATTTGTAAGGTGAGCACAACACACAGTAGTTAAGTAATTGGGTTACTTTACATATGTACATTTTTTTTTTTTTTACATATATACATGCATGGTTCTTTTGGGTGGCACAGTTTGGTCCACGTGGACTAACTCAGATTATACTGAATCTGAAAAAGGTGAGTTTTGAGTTTTTTTCTAAAGTCGATCAGGACTATGCTAGCTCGCAGCTCCGGTGGCAGTTGGTTCCAGAGTGTCAGTGCTGTGTAAGAGTATGCTCTGTTACTAGTACCGGTTTTGACAGATCTTATATCTGCTGGTACACAGAGGGTGTTAGAGTTGATGGTTCTTCTGCTTCTGTTGGGTGGTTGTGTGCAGATTAGGTTGGAGAGGAAGGATGGGGCTATGTTACGCATGAGTTTGAAAGTGGTTATTAGTGTTTTATATTTTATACGAGCTGTGATTGGGAGCCAGTGTAGCTCAATCAACACAGGTGTGATGTGTTCAACAAAACTTTTCTTCATAATGATTCTAGCCGCCACATTTTGTGCCATTTGAAGTATGTTTAGGGTTTTCTTTGTTAGGCCCTGTAATATGGCGTTGCAGTAGTCAAAATGTGGCATGATGAGAGCTTGTGCCACGGACCTGAAATCCTGAGGCTCAATAATGCTGCGTAGAGGTTGCAGGACTCTTAGCTTATGGAAGATGGCTCTGTTAGTTATGCGGAGGTGCTTTTCCATCTTTAGATCACTATCGAATGTTACCCCCAGATATTTTATTTCCTTATTTGTTTGGTAGGTATTGTTGCATAGGGTGATCGTTGTAGGGGGGTTGAAATTTGGTTTTCTTGAGATATACATCACCTCCGTTTTTTTTATGGTTGATTGCCATGTTGTTTTGTTTAAGCCAGGTTTGCATTTCGATTAGGCATTCTTCTAGTTGGATGTAGTTTGGGTTATCTGCGTCAAGTTGTGTATACAGCATGGTATCGTCTGCATAGATGTGGTAGTTGATTTTGTGTTTTTGGAAGGTTTCAAAAATTGGTTGCATATATACGTTGAAAAGGAGTGAGGAGAGAGCAGAGCCTTGAGGTATGCCTTGTGTTTGTGGGAAAGGCTCTGCTTTTTCGTTGTTGAACTGTACCTGTTGCATTCTGTTTGTTATATATGATGAGAACCATTTTAGGGGGGTTCCTAATATTCCAATTGATTTAATTCTGTTCATGAGGGTTCCATGGTGTACTGTATCAAAGGCTGCTGAGATGTCAATGAATATGAGTAAGAACATTTTCTTTTTGTCCTCCAGGCCTTTGAGTAGGTTGTCAAGTAGTGCGAGCAGTAGGGTTTCAACCCCATGATGTTGCCTGAAACCATATTGCTGATCATCTAGGGTTTTGTTGTCGTCAAGGTGGTCTTGCAGTTGTAGTAGGACTGCCTTTTCAATGATCTTTGCTAGGAAAGATATGCTGGATATCGGGCGGTAGGAAGCTGGGTCGTCCTTGTTGAGTGTTTTGTTTTTTAGAATAGGTCTTATGATGAATTTCTTAAGTTGCGTAGGTATGATTCCTTGTTGTAGCGATAGGTTTACTATATGTGAGATGTGTAGGGCAATTTCTTGTTTCGCTGCCTTGATCCATGCGGTTGGGCAGGGGTCCAGTGGCGAGGTGGTGGTGTTGATGCTTGTGATTATGTTTATGATTTGCAGGTCTTCAATTTTGTGAAAGTTGCTCCATCCCTGGTCCAGATTTGCGCTGATCGCCATGTTGAGATGTGGCGCTGGGTGGGCTGTGTCCAGGGATTGAGTGGGTTTTGTAGCCGTAAGTTTGCTTGCGTAGTGATTTGCCAGGGTTTGGGCCTTGATTTTGTTGTCGAAATGGTCCTCCTGGGGTGCTTTGATTAGAGATTTGACCAGTTCGAATAATTCTCTGGGCTTGTTGATGGCCTTATTTAGTAGGTTAGTGTGATGCGTTCTTTTTGCCAAGTTGACGTCATTTTTGTATTTTGAGAGAAGAGTCAGATATTTTGTTTTGTGTTCAATGGTTTTGGTTTGCCTCCATTTTCTCTCTAGTTTACGGAGTTCCCTCTTCAATCTGTTGAGCGTTTCAGTATACCATGGTTCTGTTCCGTATTTTGTTGTGATCGGTGGGGCTTTCCATGTTGGGTTTGAAACAGATTGTATTCCTGAGTTCCACCTGTGTATTAGATCATTGAGGTCCGTGCGTTCTAAATCTAAGTGGGATGTAATGGAGCTGGTGAGGTCTTCTTTGTTGAATTTATTGAATCTCCTTTGAGGGTGTATTGATCTTCCAGTTTTCAGGTTTTTGGGTAGGGAGGGCAGTTTCATTTTGAGATCAATTTGGTGGTGGTCTGACCATGGTACTTGGGTTATCCTTATTATGGGTTTTTCTTCATTTTGCTGCTGTTTGATGAAATTTAATGTGGACAAGTGCAAAGTTATGCACCTAGGAAGGAACAACCCAAACTATGGTTAAACGATGCAAGTTTCCACATTAGGAACCACCACCCCAGAAAAAGATTTAGGCTTCATTGTGGATAATACATTGAAACCTTCCACCAAGTGTGTAGCAGTGGCCAAGAGAGCAAATAGAATGCTAGGTATCATAAAGAAAGGAATGGAGAATAAAACAAAGGATATTATGATTCTGTATTGTTCCATGATATGACCGCTGTCACAAGGTAGACCTATCGGAGCCTGAGAAAATGGAAATCAGCAGCAGTGATCAGGGGAGACATGACAGTATAAACAAAAAACTGTCAGATGGTTGTTATAGACAACCTAGGCACACGTGGGTAAGGGCTGAGAAGACACACCCAGATAGCAAGCAAAGGGAGTTTGCTTTGCCTAATAGGAATCAGCTGGGTAGAGGTGGAGCCCAGAAACACAGGGATATAATACGCTCCCAAATAGTTAGAGAGGGAGAGGAGGTGAACCAGCAAGTCTCACAGCAGGGGAGACAACGGTCAGCGCAGCAGAAGCTGGGAAAAGTATGGAAGTGGAATGAAAGAGAGTCTGAATTACTGGGACAGCATGCAAGCCCACACGAAGGTCTGAGTGAGTCTCAAACCCAGAGTGAAACACTTGGAAGGCAGAAGCCAGATATTGAATGCATGTGTGAAGAGCACGAGAGACGTGGGAAAGTTGCAGTACAAGGTAACAAAGCCAGAAGTGTTGATAGTGGCTGTTTCCTACCCGAGTGGGTAAAACCCTGCAGCAATAGAAAAAGCCACCCAGAAATAAGCTTTGGAAATAATCCCTTCCCTTGTGCTAGGAAACCCAGGAGAAGAGAAGCTCACTTAGAGAAGCTGGTGATTCTAGTATCCACTTTAAACTCCCAGAGTTTGAGCAACCTCCGTATAGAGCAGTGCAATCTAGGGCAGCTGTGAGGCAAAGGCTAGACCCGAGCACGCTCAGAGTCTACCGTAATCACTCTAACAGCAGAGCCAGGGAAGTTCCTGAATGTCCTTATGCTTACCAGCAGGGGCTGAGTTCTCATAAGCCTCATGCAAAAGTATATGGTAGTTCCCAGGGAGGCTTTGAGTCAGAAGGACAGCATAACTTCCTGCTTGACGAGGAAAACCTACATTATCCTTTTGAAACAGCTGACCTTGAAAACGTGAGTGTTAATGAACCAGAATCTATGGAATATGAGAATACAGAGTTAGCAACAGTTCCTGAGCCCATGGAATGCTCAGTCTCGGTAATTGACCCAGAGTTTTCCTTAAGGTGAAAAGGGTTGAAGATAACCTGAGTAAGAGTCACAAGGTGTGGGCTGGAAAACGTGTCTCACAGAAAACCATGTGAATGAGCTGTGCTCTGGCAGCAAGAAGGAAAGCCTGTGAAAAACATTGAGAATGTTTAATTCTTTTCTTTTTGCATTTAAGCTGAAGTAAGCTATTTTTGTTTAACCTTTTTATTTCTGTTATATGCCCAAAGTGGGTTGTTTGCTTTGTTTTGCCAAGGAGAAAATACCTCACGGACGGGGAATAAAACCCTGAGTTTTGAACTCGAGTGTCTTTTGTGTTTTATAGAGAAGGTACAACTACCACCCTCAGGGGAGTCCTCAGGCAGTACCAAGGCCTCACCGGTAGGGCACCTGGGGGTGCGACAAAATGGCGTAGTATTGAGGATTTTTTTTCCTTGTGGTACAAGCCAATTTTCCTGGACGAGAGGAAAAAGGACATTTCTGAGAGAAAAAAAGGTGGATACAAAGCACCGTTGGAGGAAAAATTTGACTGGCAGATCGGCCAGAGGACGGACAAAAGGCTTTTTCTCACATGCTGAATTCTACCAGGAGACTAAGATACTAGTAGCCTGGGTAGACGGGTACAGGATACCAGTGAGAGAAAGAGGGCGCTATAGCTGGGATAAAATTTCCTGTAGAAAGTACCGCACTTGGTGGGTCTTTCTTTTCTTTTCCATTGCAGGTGCAGAATCCACAGAAGAGGAGGATGGATCCACAGGACATGCTATCCTGGATGAATGCCCAATGGGAGAAACAAGCAAGGATGGTGCAACATCTGCAGGAGCAGTATATGACAGCCATGAGAGAACAGCAACAACCATTGCTGGAGGCAGTCAGCGCACTAGTGAACAAGTCTCGTGGAGAAGAAGCAGCATCTACTACCACACCGCAAGTAGAACTGAACACTGGTTTTGCTTTGCCATTAAGACATTTGAAACAGGAGGACAATCCTGATGATTTCATAGAAGCATTTGAACGTATAGCCGGAAATCTGAAATGGCCTGCAGAGCAGTGGGCAATGAGATTTGCCATGACTTTAAGTGGTGAAGCTCTGTCTGCTTTTAAGGCCATGCCCGCTAGCCTTGCTAATGATTATCATGAGATCAAGAAAGCTGTAAAGGATCGGCTTGGTCTTACTCCTAGACATTATAAGAGGTTGTTCAGGGGAGCACAAATGCTAGAGAATGAAACACCAAGAGCCTTATGCCAAAGACTTAAACGTCTGGCGTATAAGTGGCTAGACCCAGATGGTAGAACACTAGAATCTCTCATAGATGAGATCATTCTAGAGCAATTCCTGATAGCAATACCCTTAGAAATGAAAACCTTTCTAACACTGCAAAACTGCTCTAACACGGAGGAGGCAGCTAAATTGGCCGAAGTATATAGGGAAGCCAAACAAGCGGATACCTCCAAAATAAGCCTCTTAAAAGTGGCAGGTGTGAAAGAGATGGATGAGTGTAAGAAGGATGAAAGGGTTAAGGTATATAACTATGATTCTGGTAAGAATGTGATGACTGGAAACACGAGGAAATGTTATAAATGTGGTAGACCTGGACATCTCATGAAGGAGTGTAGAGTGAAGACAGTCCTCGTAGTAGGGACAGAAAAGCAGATTCCCAAGGGTATATTCTTACAAGTCCAAGTAGATGGATTAGACACCCTAGCTCTACTTGATTCGGGAGCAGAACAAAGTTTGATTGCCCAAGAATTTTGGGAAACCATGAGACCGTCGCGCCCTGTAGCTCCGAAGCAAGTACAAGTAAAATGTGTACATGGTATGCAGCTTCCCTACCCCCTACACCAGGTTTGTGTTAAAGGACTAGGGATAGAGAGAAAGATACAGGTGGCAGTAGTCCCCGGGCTACCGCAGAACCTAATCCTAGGATGTGACTGGCCTTCTTTTCAAGGAGGAATAAGACAGGGGATATGCATAAAGACAGGATTGGTCTCTACCCGATCCCAAGCCACTGTAGCGGAGACCCGAGAATCCCCGGTAGGAGAAGTACAAAAACCGGAGGAAGAGGGTGTTAAGGAGGCTCCCGAAGAGAGGGCTGAGGCAGAAGAGGCAGATACACTTCCCAACCACGACGATTTGGTTCAAAGCCCGGTTGAGGGAGGGAAGAAAGCCAAATCTAAAAAACGCCATGAGAGGAATAAGAGAACCCAGGGAAGAAGGGAACTAGAAGTGGGAGAGGGGTTGCCATGGGTACCCGCCGCACTGGTCCAAAAATTCCCATCTTTCCCAATGGAGCAGAGAGCAGATGCAGCACTCAAAAGAGCTTTTGAGTGGGCTCAGAAAGATAGAAATGGGTTACCCTGATTCTTCTTAGATGAAGACATTCTATATAGAGAAAGCCTGGATCCCTATACAGGGGCTGTAAGAAAACAACTGTTGGTACCAGTAGCTTTTAAAGCAGTGGTTTTACGTTTAGCGCACGACCATCCGGTTGGGGGACACAAAGGCGTTCAGGGAACGCTAGACCAGATTTTAGCGCGCTTTTATTGGCCAGGGGTGTACCAGGAAACAAAGCGCTATTGCGATTCCTGCCCCGCTTGTCAGAGGGTTTCCATAGCCAAACCCAAAGCCGTGCCTATGGTACCATTACCAACCATAGCGACACCTATCAGACGCATGGGTATGGACATTGTAGGCCCATTAATAAAGACACCTAGGGGTTTCCAATACCTTTTGGTTATTGTCGACCATGCGACTCGGTTCCCCTGGGCTATTCCCCTCAGAAATATTTCAGCCAAGATTATAGCACAGGAACTGGTAAAGTTGTTTTGCGAGGTGGGGTTTCCCCAAGAAATCTTGACTGATCAGGGCAGTAACTTTGTTTCAAGATACCTCGCTAGGGTTTGGGAGGCGTTTGGTATACGCCACATAAAAACGTCGGCATACCATCCCCAGACCAATCGGTTGGTGGAGCGCACCAACCAGTCAATTAAGCATTTGTTACGAAGGGGATTAAGGAGTGGAGAGATGGCGGAATGGGACACACTACTCCCATTTGTTATGTATGCTTGCCGGGAGCGTGTTCAAACCTCCTTAGGAGTATCCCCATTTGAACTTTTATATGGTAGGACCCCAAGGGGAATACTTGATATTCTACGGGATGAATGGGTGGAACCTAAAGTACCAGAGATAGGGATTCCACAGTTTTTAAAAGAGCTGAGGACGCGCCTGAGGAAAACATCCCAGGCCTCAGTAGAAAATTTAAGTCGTAGTAAACAACGACAAAAACAATACTATGATAGGGGCACACAGGCCAGAGAGCTGGCAGTAGGAGACAAGGTCCTTATACAAGTAGCGGACCCAGGTCCTAAATTTGAAGCTCGCTGGAAAGGACCAGGCATAATAATAAAGAAAGTCGGATTCGTGTCATACCTTGTTGAGAACGAGAAAGGACGTAGGCAGGTATACCACGTCAATGTGTTGAAGCCATGGAAGGAAAGGGTGGCCACAGCTAAGTTGGCCTACCATGAGCAGCATTATAGAACCCCGCAAGGGATTACATGCTGTCCGCTAAAAATTGCGGCAGCAAGTAATATTTTAAGGGGGGGAATGTGTCACAAGGTAGACCTATCGGAGCCTGAGAAAATGGAAATCAGCAGCAGTGATCAGGGGAGACATGACAGTATAAACAAAAAACTGTCAGATGGTTGTTATAGACAACCTAGGCACACGTGGGTAAGGGCTGAAAAGACACACCCAGATAGCAAGCAAAGGGAGTTTGCTTTGCCTAATAGGAATCAGCTGGGTAGAGGTGGAGCCCAGAAACACAGGGATATAATACGCTCCCAAATAGTTAGGGAGAGGAGGTGAACCAGCAAGTCTCACAGCAGGGGAGACAACGGTCAGCGCAGCAGAAGCTGGGAAAAGTATGGAAGTGGAATGAAAGAGAGTCTGAATTACTGGGACAGCATGCAAGCCCACACGAAGGTCTGAGTGAGTCTCAAACCCAGAGTGAAACACTTGGAAGGCAGAAGCCAGATATTGAATGCATGTGTGAAGAGCACGAGAGACGTGGGAAAGTTGCAGTACAAGGTAACAAAGCCAGAAGTGTTGATAGTGGCTGTTTTCTACCCGAGTGGGTAAAGCCCTGCAGCAATAGAAAAAGCCACCCAGAAATAAGCTTTGGAAATAATCCCTTCCCTTGTGCTAGGAAACCCAGGAGAAGAGAAGCTCACTTACTTAGAGAAGCTGGTGATTCTAGTATCCACTTTAAACTCCCAGAGTTTGAGCAACCTCCGTATAGAGCAGTGCAATCTAGGGCAGCTGTGAGGCAAAGGCTAGACCCGAGCACGCTCAGAGTCTACCGTAATCACTCTAACAGCAGAGCCAGGGAAGTTCCTGAATGTCCTTATGCTTACCAGCAGGGGCTGAGTTCTCATAAGCCTCATGCAAAAGTATATGGTAGTTCCCAGGGAGGCTTTGAGTCAGAAGGACAGCATAACTTCCTGCTTGACGAGGAAAACCTACATTATCCTTTTGAAACAGCTGACCTTGAAAACGTGAGTGTTAATGAATCAGAATCTATGGAATATGAGAATGCAGAGTTAACAACAGTTCCTGAGCCCATGGAATGCTCAGTCTCGGTAATTGACCCAGAGTTTTCCTTAAGGTGAAAAGGGTTGAAGATAACCTGAGTAAGAGTCACAAGGTGTGGGCTGGAAAACGTGTCTCATAGAAAACCATGTGAATGAGCTGTGCTCTGGCAGCAAGAAGGAAAGCCTGTGAAAAACATTGAGAATGTTTAATTCTTTTCTTTTTGCATTTAAGCTGAAGTAAGCTATTTTTGTTTAACCTTTTGATTTCTGTTATATGCCCAAAGTGGGTTGTTTGCTTTGTTTTGCCAAGGAGAAAATACCTCACGGACGGGGAATAAAACCCTGAGTTTTGAACTCGAGTGTCTTTTGTGTTTTATAGAGAAGGTACAACTACCACCCTCAGGGGAGTCCTCAGGCAGTACCGAGGCCTCACCGGTAGGGCACCTGGGGGTGCGACACCGCACCTTGAATATTGTGTGCAATTCTGGTCGCCATATCTTAAAAAAGATATAGCAGAATTAGATATGTACCTGTTGTGAGAGTGATAGTGTATCGAAGGGAAGGGAAATAAGCAGGTACCAAAGATTTGAATGTCAGGATACTTTGGGGTTCTATTTGGGGGTTTAGATGATTGTTGATCCTGTAGAACTAACGTACTTGAGATGGTAAAGCTGATGAGGAAGTGATCCGACCAACTAAGTGGTAGGGAAGTAAAATTGGCTAGGCATAGATTGTAAAGTGACAAATCAAAAAATGGCATCCAGCATATGACCATCTATGTGAGTGGGGGGTTAAATCTTAGGTTATCCATAAAGTCTATGAAGGCGATATCTTTATGTCTCACGGAGTTGTCAAGGTGGATTTGAAGTCCACTAGTATAATTTTTAGAGTAGTGGACAGATGCTTTTGTGATTAAGGAGAAGAGTAAGTCCAAGCTTGGGCCTAATAATGATAGAGAGCAACAAATTAGAAGTACATAGGAAAGTGAATGAGTTACTACATGTAATAGCAGCGTTTCTGAATAACTTTAATAGTTTTATTAGATGTGAGCAATGCAAGTCCACCGCCTGTCTTGTGAGAGTGCTCTATTTTGAAAAAAAGCTTGCTATAGAGGCAAGAACTAATACTAAAAACTTTGTCAAGTTCATCCAAAACAACTAGCTGGTGAGAGAGAGCTGGTTGGACTGGGCTAAAAGAAGTAAGGGAGGATGAGGTATTAGCAGAAGATATAAATAATTTTCTTTGCCTTGGTCTTTAATGGGGAGGGTGTTGGGTGTCATACTCGCACTGGAAACCTTCTTTGATGGTGATGATCTGAGCAGCTAAAACACATCATTGTAAGTCTAGAGGATGTAATACATCAAACTGATAAGCTTAAGAGCAACAAAACATCAAGACCAGATGACATTCACCCTAGAGTCCTGAAAGTGCTAATCTGTTACTGGGTATCTGTAACCTAGTATTCAAAATGGTCACAGTACCACAAATGGAGGGTGGACATATAAAACATATGAAATGTAGATAGATTTCCCCAGTTATACCCAAGTTTATTTACCCTGTTTATTGTAAATACAATGCAGCTTGCTGCACTGTAGTATGTTATGTTTTGAATGTACACCGCACTGATCTTAATAGCGCGGTATATAAGAAAAGTTAAATAAATAAATAAATAAAACACATTTCTAAAAAGGGCTCCAAAAGTGATCCAGAACACTATAGACTGGTGTACCTGATATCAGTGCCAGGCAAAATGTTTGTAATTATACTAAAACATGGCTTAATGGGAATGAGTCTGCATGAATTCAGGAAAGGCAAATGGGAATGAGTCTGCATGAATTCAGCAAAGGCAAATTTTGCCTTACCAATTTATTAGATTACTTGAAGGTGTAAACAAACAAGTAGATAATGCTGAACCAGTTGTAATAGTGTATTTGGATAGCCAAAAGGCATTTGATAAAGTGGAGGACTTGCCCGGTGGTTAGGGCAGCAGCCTGTGACTAGAAAGACCAGAGTTTAAATCCCATGACCTTCCTTATGACCTTGGACAAGCCACGTAACCCTCCACTGCCTCAGGTACAAACTTACAGGTTGATACAGAAATCCTGTGCTAGAACCCAGTGATTAAAGCTCTAGCACAGGGTTTCATTGTGTGACTTTAACGCTGACTCTATGTGCTGGGATGCAGGTGGTGGTCGAGCACTACAGTGTCCCAGCCATTGCCCTCCACCCTGTGCAGATGCATCCTGGCCAATCCGCCCTGTCTGGGCCATATCCACAATACCTTGCTCCTCATTATGCACATTTTCAGGCTAATGCTGGAAGCAGTGTGAGCAATGTGGGCTCAGTGAGGTGCTGGCAGACACAAAACAATGGAGAGACATACGCACACTCATAAGGACATAAGAACATAAGATATGCCATACTGGGTCAGACCAAGGTCCATCAAGCCCAGTATTCTGTTTCCAACAGTGGCCAATCTAGGTCATATGTACCTAGCAGTTTCCCCAAGAGACACAAGTTCCACAATGCTTGTACTGGGTCAAGCATTGATATCTTTGGTCACTTCTTAATAATGGTTTATGGACCTTTCCTCCAGGAACTTGTCCAAACCTTTTTTAAACCCAGCTACACTAACAGCCTTTACTACATCCTCCGGTTACAAATTCCAGAGTTTGATTACACGTTGAGTGAAAAAATATTTTCTTTTATTAGTCTTAAATAGTTTACCCTGTAGCTTCATTGCATGTCCCCTAGTCTTTCTATATTCTGATAACGTAAACAATCGATCTACATTTACCCGTTCCACTCCGTTCATTAATTTATAGACTTCTATCATATCTCCCCTCAGCCGTCTCTTTTCCAGGTTAAAGAGCCCTAACCTTTTTAGCCTTTCTTCATAGGAGTATCCTTCCATCCCCTTTACCATTTTGGTGGCTCTTCTCTGTACCTTTTCTAAAATCGCTATATCCTTTTTAAGATACGGCGACCAGAATTGCACACAATATTCAAGGTGCGGTCTCACCATGGAACGATATAGAGGCATTATAATATCTTTTGTTTTATTTTCCATTCCTTTCCTTATCATACCTAGCATTCTATTTGCTCTCTTGGCCGCCGCTGCACACTGGGCCGAGGGTTTTAACATATTATCCACAATGACGCCTAAATCTTTTTCCTGGGTGGTGGTTCCTAATGTGGAACCTTGCAATGTGTAACCATAGTTTGGGTTGTTCTTCCCTAGGTGCATAACCTTGCACTTGTCCACATTAAATTTCATCTGCCATTTTGATGCCCAGTTTTCCAATTTATCAAGATCCTCTTGCAATTTTTCACAATCCTCTTGGGTTTTAACAACTTTAAATAGTTTTGTGTCATCTGCAAATTTGATAACCTCACTCGTTATTCCACTTTCCAGGTCATTTATGAATATGTCAAAAAGCAGCGGACCCAACACAGATCCCTGGGGTACACCACTATTCACCTTTCTTCATTGGGAAAATTGGCCATTGTGCAGAGATGGAGGTGGTTGACAACCCTACCCGCTGCACTGGTCCTGATCACAGTGCCGACACTGCTAATCTGTGGAGGGGGTAATAGTAGTGCTCTGGTGATAACTGCAGTTCTGTGCTGGGGCCAACATCCTGACACTCCATGAAGCTGTGGATAGTGGAGCCCTTGTGAGTAGGTGTCCGTACCAATGTTCCCTCTAATTTTCTGTAGGCTGTGTGCGCATAAAATATCAGCTGTGCAGCTTTTGAAGGAAGGTTAAATTTTTGTGCACCACATAACGACACTCGGAGTTATATACTTTAAAAGTTGACTACACATCAGAATACAGTATGTATACCACACTGATTGCACTAGAAAATATTGTAGAACTTGTGAAAACCAGAAATACATAACAACTTTTAAATTTTAAGATGTCTGTGTTGTTTTCTATCAGAATCAAAACCGTAATTTTTGTGCGCTCTGTTGTAAAGTATGTGCGCTCGCTCGGCGAGGTGTGTGCACGCGCACACGTGCACAGCTTAGAGGGAACAGTGGTCCGTACCCCTGTGCACTGCTGCACTGGGGTTTGCCCATGTTGTTGTTGTGGCTGCATTGTGGGCTCAAACTATGGGGAGATACTCTGCAGGATCCACAGATGGGACCTGAACCTCTGTTCCTGGACATGCTGGCTGAGTGTACTGCATCACACTGTTGCCACAGAAGCATAGTGGTCCCTGGGGCTACCCTTACATTCCTCGGCCAGACCTCTTCTGTTGCACTGCACACCACATACTGGTACAGGGCATGGCCTAGGTCCACTGCAGGCGGGTGCCACTACTCCCTCCAGCACAATCACTCACCCCGTCTGCCATGCTGCCCTGACCATATGCTGTCGGTGCCGGTGGTGCGCCATCCCAGGCCATCCTAAGGTGTGGGTTCTGGGGTAGGGGTGCCTACATAGATGTCCACGCTTCCCCCGGCACCGCCTGTCAATGTTATGTACCCCTGCTGGGTAATGTCCCCTGGATGGGACACTGTGGAACACAGACTCATGGGCATGTATGACCCTGGTCAGTTGCTGTCTTGCTGGTTTCCATTTTCTGTGTTCCTATGTGCCACCTAGGCATACGCCTAGTCCACCCTGTGCCCCAGTTGCTCCCACTGCATGTCCCGCCTGCAGTCCCCTTGCCCCATTTGCGCCATCACCATAGTGGCCTTTCATACCTGGGCACTATGCTGTTGCTGCAAATGGAGCACTACTATCACCTTTCTTGGGCTCCCTGCCTATGCTGTACATTGCTGACACTTAAATAGTTTCTCTCTCTTGCAAATGTGTGCTAACGCCAGGTTTTCAGTTGCGTTAGGATTCAGCCCTTCATTTTCCCATGTTAGTGTGGAAGGGGCCTCTCCATGCCCACTCCCCGCCCAATGACCCCTTCTCTCCGCCCTCTATCCACCCTCTGCGGGACTTACAGTAGCTGGGAACGTTAAGGCGTGTTATGTAACGTTAGCACGCGTTAACGTTACGTTACGTTACCGTGCATAAACGTTACATAACGCACCTTAACGTAGCTGCTGCTACGTTACCGCAGTTTAGTAAACATGCCCCTACGTTTTTTTGCATCAGCCCATTAGATTGTAAGCCCTCTAGAGACTGGGAAATACCTATAGTACCTAAATGTAACTCACTATGAACTACTACTGGAAAAGGGTGAGCTAAATGCAAGAACAAATAAAAGTCCCTCATGAGAGACTCCTTAGGAAATTAAAGAATCATCAGATAATAGGAGTCCATGCATACTGGCTTAAAGACAGGAAACAGAAAGCAGACTTATATATGTGTGTGCCATCAAGTCAATGCTGACTCCTGGAGATCTACTTCCAGTTGCACCTTGCCAAGAGTAGAATTAAATGGTCAGTTATCCACATGGAAAAGGATCACTAGTGCAGTGTCCCAAGAGCCTGTACTAAGGCTTGCACTGTTTAACATATTCATAAATGATCTGGAGATAGGCAGGACAGGTGAGGTCATCAAATTTGTGGATGACACAAAATTATTCACAGTTTTAAAGTGAGAGAGGATTGAGCGGATTTGCAGAAGGATCTTGGGAGATTGGATATGTAAATGGAAGGTGACATTTACTGTGGACAACTGCAAAGTGATGCATATACGGAAAATCAGTCCCTACTAAAGGGCACAAAATGCTGGGCTCTAAGTTTGAAGCCACCACCAAGAAAAAGATCTTGGAGCTGTTGTGGATAAAATATTGAAATGTTCGGCCCAGTGTGCTGTGGCTGCTAAAACAGAAAATATTATCTATCTATCTATTTATGTGAACTTATATACCACCTTTCCAGAATCAAAGCGGTTTACATTGAACTCCATAGGCAATAAAACTATAACTTACATGGAACAGTGATAACAGTGTGGGTCAAATAACTGTTTGTACGTATAACATGAATCACCTTGTTTACAATTTGATTCCTTGAACTCATTTACATGTATCATGCAGTAACATCTGCTTGATCTAGTTAGCCTATTATAACCATTACTTTGATTTAAAGAGTAATTTCTTGAACATATTTACATGAGGTATTAAGCATCTCTGAAAGGTGTACTAGGTAACAGTATTGTTCTGGGAACTAGGATTGGCCTTAGATGATTTGAATCAAATTATTGAGTCCCCAAAATGTTCTTTAAAGAGGAAGGCTTTTAGCAGTTTGCAGAATGCATTCGGATCCGTGTTGGATCTTATATTTTCTGGAAGAAAGTTCCAAAGAGTTGGCGCATAGAGTGAGAATGCTCTTCTGGATGTTGATGCGTTGCTTTTCCTGTATTCCAGTGGTACGACCAATGTGTTTTTTCTGCCATTTCTACGATTTCTGGTTTCTGGGGTGGTTTGGATGATCGATCCCAAATATGTAGTGGGTTCGTTTTGTAAAGATTCGAATGTTGTGTGCTGTATTTTGAACTTTATCCTGCTTTCTATTGATAACCAGTGAAGTTGTTTTAATACCGGTGTGATATGTTCCCAAATTGACACTTGGGTAATGACTCTCGCTGATGTGTTTTGAGCCATTTGCAGATGGTGAATGGCATGCTTTGGGAGACCCATTAGAATACAGTTGCAGAAATCGATATGTTGGATGATCATTGCCTGCACTGTGGTTCAGAAATTGCTTGTTGATAGGAGAGGGTCACAGGTGTTCAAGCATCTTCAGTTTTGAGAATATTGCTCTGACGGTATTGTTTATGTGTTTAGTCATGCTGAGGTGTTGATCCAACGTGACACCTAAATATCTGGGGAGACTGCTAAGTACTTATGACCTAGATTGGCCACTGTTGGAAACAGGATACTGGGCTTGATGGACCTTGGTCTGACCCAGTATGGCATGTCTTATGTTCTTACCTCACTTAATGTTAGAGATGATTTGAAAAGGGATGGAGAACAAAACTCAGATTATTATTATACAGCTGCATAGGTCCTATATTTGTTAATTTCTGGTTACCCCATCTCAGAAAGGATACAGTGCAACAGGAAGATGTTCAGAGAAGAGCAAGAAAAATGATAAAGGGGATAGAAGACCTCCCTTAAGGAGAGAAGCTAAACAGGTTAGGGCTCTCTAACTTCGAGAAAAGATGACAGAGGAGATATGATAGAAGTTTATAAAATCATGAATGGGGTGGGGCAGCTAAATAGGGAACAGTTGTTTAATATGTCAAAGAATATAGAAAGACACTATGAAACTAATGACCAGCAGGTATTGTGCAGCAGATAATTAAGCTGTGGAATCTGTTGCTGGAGAATGTAATCAAGGCAACGAAATAGCAGGATTTAAAAGAGATTGGAACAAGTTCTTGGAGGAAAAATCCATAAAAAATTATTAGTCAGGTAGACTGTAGAGAGCCATTGCTCAACTCTGGAAATGAACTATGAGAAATAGATCTACTTTTTGGGATTTGTTGGGTACTTGTGACCCAGACTGGCCTTGTTGGAGACAGGATGCTAGACTTGATGGACCTTGGTCTGATCCAGCATGGCTTTTCTTAGTTTTATGCTAATAATTGTTTTCAGCAGTGAGCCAACTGTCAGCAGGTCACATTCAGATGCCATATTAGTTTTAACTGAAACCTTAATTTTGTCTTTGTTTAGCAGTCTGACCTCTAACGATAATATTGCAAGATTACTGCTAGGTATCATGGGTGCCATTTTAAACTTAGGACCAAGGTGAGCAGGAATGGCTTCAAATTGATCCTGCCTTTGTAAGATAACTGGGACCTCTAGCAAGGTCAAGGATGGGAACAGAGCAGGGGAGGTCATGCAGTGGAGGTTATGGGGAGGGGTGGGGAGATGGGTTTCTTCATTCGAGGATCAGAAGGTTTGGAGGGAGGGTTTGATGACTTGGAGGGCTCAAGGGGATTATATGTCATGTAAGACTGACAGGGGAGGCAACATTCAGGAGAGTGATGGGGGAGGTCAGAGAAGTACTACTACATTGGGTGTTTACCTAGAATGGGAATAGTGATGTAAAAGAACTATTCTCATGCATGTGTGGAGGAATTTGCATGTTTTCCCCTTCTTACAGTTATTAAAAAATTGCTGCTCCCACTGGACATGAAGCGACATACATGTGTAGTCCTGCACCTATTTTAGATGAGGCTGCACCTTGGCAGAGCCTCTTGTAAAATACTGTTGGAATTCTCCATGTCCTGAACTAGACAGGGAAATTCCCCTCTCCACTATCTAAAATCTGTGTTTCAGTGTTACAGTCACCTTGTGAGAGTCTCCAGGAGATACTACAGAAATAAGGACATAAGAACATAAGATATGCCATACTGGGTCAGACCAAGGTCCATCAAGCCCAGTATCCTGTTTACAAAAGTGGAGAATCTAGGTCACAAGTACCTAGCAGTTTCCCCAAATGACACAGGTTCCACAATGCTTGTATTGGGGCAAGCAGTGGATTTCCCGGGTCTCCTTTAATAATGGTTTATGGACCTTTCCTCCAGGAACTTGTCCAAACCTTTTTTAAACTCAGCTATAGTAACAGCTTTCACTACATCCTCCGGTAACGAATTCCAGACTTTGATTACACATTGAGTGAAAAAATATTTTCTCTTATTAGTCTTAAATATGTTACACTGTAGCTTCATTGCATGTCCCCTAGTCTTTCTGTATTTTGATGGTGTAAACAATCGATCTACGTTTACCCGCTCCACTCAGTTCATTAATTTATAGACCTCTATAGCACTCCTTGTAGCCTTGGGCAAGTCACTTAACCCTCCATTGCCTCAGAAGAGAGGCCTGGCAATCTACTTCCGGTGACACTGCGAAGAAAACCCAGGAGCTTCTGGGTCGCCAGGAGTCAGGACTGACTCGAAGGCACACATTGCATTGCATCATATCTCCCCTCAGTCGTCTCTTTTCCAGGTTGAAGAGCCCTAACCTTTTTAGCCTCTCTTCATGGGGGTATCCTTTCATCCCCTTTCCCATTTTGGTGGCTCTTTTCTAATAACGCTATATCCTTTTTAAGATACGGCGACCAGAATTGCACACAATATTCAAGATGCAGTCACACCATGAAACGATACAGAGGCATCATAATATCCTTTGTTCTATTCTCCATTCCTTTCCTTATGATTCCTAGCTTTCTATTTGCTCTCTTGGCCACTGCTGCACACTAAGCGGAGGATTTCAACATGTTATCCACGATGATGCCTAAATCCTTTTCCTGGGTGGTGGTTTATAATGTAGAACCTTGCATCGTGTAACCATAGCTTGGGTTGTTCTTGCCTAGGTGCATAACTTTGCACTTGTTCACATTAAATTTCATCTGCCATTTGGATGCCTAGTATTCCAATTTATCAAGGTCCTCTTGCAATTTTTCACAATCCTCTTGGGTTTTAACAACTCTGAATAATTTTGTCTCATCTGCAAATTAGATTACCTCATTCATTATTCCCTTCTCCAGGTCATTTAAAAATATGTTAAAAAGAAGCAAACCCAGCACAAATCCCTGGGGTACTCCACTATTCACCTTTCTCCATTTGGAAAATTGGCAATATAGCCCTGCCCTTTGCTTTCTATCTTTTAACTAGTTCCTGATCCACAATAGTACACTGCCTCCTATCCCATGACTTTTAGTTTTGCCAAGAGTCTCACAAGAGGGACCTTGTCAAAGGCTTTGTGAAGATCCAGATATACTATATCAACCAACTCACCTTTGTCTACCTGTTTATTAGGTCTGCAATCTCATATTTCAGTTCTTTCAACACCCTTGGATGTATACCATCCAGTCCAGATGATTTGCTACTCTTCAATATATCAAATAGTTGTAATACGTCTTCCTGGTGTATTGATATTTCTTTCAATTCTTCTGTAGCATCACCTTTAAATACCATTTCAATCATGGATAGCATCCCTACATTTTCCTCAGTAAAGACCAAAGCAAAGAATTCATTCAGTCTCTCCACTATGGTCTTGTCCCGTCTTAGTGACCCTTTTACCCCTCTATCATCTAATGGTCCAACTGATTCTCTCACAGGCTTTTTGTTATGAATGTACTTGAAAAAGTCTTTATTACGTGTTTTTGCTTCCACGGGCAGCTTCTTCTCAAATTTTCTCTTTGCCTGCCTTATCAATGGCTTCCATCTAACTTGTCAGTGCTTGTGTTGTTTCCAGTTTTCGTCATTTGGCTCCTTTTTCCATTTCCTGAAAGATGCTTTTTTGGCAAAAACAGTCTCTCTGACCTCACCTTTAAACCATCCTGGCAGTTTTTTGGACTTCCTTCCACTTTTCTTAAAGCATGGAATACAGCTGGTCTGGGCTTCCAAGATAGTATTTTTAAACAACACCCATGCTTAATGACATTCTTTAACCTTTGCAACTGCTCCTTTCAGTTTTTTTCTTAACTATTTTCTTCATTTTATAATAGTCTCCCTTTTGAAAGTTAAAAGGTAGTACTATGGATTTCCTTGCTGTCCTTCCTCCGTTTGTTAAATAAAATCTGATCATGCTATGATCACTATTGCCAAGGGGCCCTTACACCCTTATCTCTTGCACCAGATCCTGTGTTCCACTAAGGACTAGATTCAAAAGGGCTTCCCCTCTGGTCAGTTCATAAACCAGCTGCTCCAAGAAGCAGTCATTTAGTTCATCTAGAAACTTTATCCCCCTAGCATGTCCTGCCGTGAATCTGACCCAGTCGATACCGGGGTAATTTAAATCACCCATTATTATTACTGTGCTGTAACTTTTGTTAGCTTTTCTGATTTCTTTGAGCATTTCATTATCTATTTGTTCATTCTAGCAAGGTGGAAGATAGTACACCCTCACTGCTATCGCCTTCCCCTTTTTACATGGAATTTCAATCCATAGAGATTCTACAGTGAATTTTGTTTCCTGCAAAAATTTAATCATTTATGCTCTCTCTAACATAGAGTGCAATCCCTCCACCAATTTGATAGGTTCTATCATTACGATATAGTTTGTACCCAGGTATCACAGTATCCCACTGGTTGTCCTCCTTCCACCATGTCTCTGAGATATCAATCATATCTAACTTCTCATTTAGTGCTATATATTCTAACTCTTCCATCTTATTTTTTTTTATTTCTAGCATTTGCATACAAGCATTTTAGACATTGTATTTTATTTATATTAATCTCATTATCGGTAGGCAGGGGTAATTTGGAATCTTTAAGCTCTGTCTGCTTTGTACTGAAGGGTATTTGTGTTACTTTTGTCATTATTGGAACCTCTCTGTTGATATGCCCTAACTTCAACCTTTTGCTGGATTCCTTCAAGGATACGTTGTTCTGAACCATGCACTCTGGGGCGACTGTCAGCTTTCCCCTATTATTAGTTTAAAAGCTGCTCTATCTCCTTTTTAAAGGTTAAGGTCAGCAGCCTGGTTCCATCCCGGCTAAGGTGGAGCCCTTCCCTTCGGAAAAGCCCCTCCTTTCCCCAGAATGTTCCCCAGTTCATAACAAATCCCAAACCCTCTTCCTCACATCATTGTCTCATCCACACATTGAGACTCTGGAGCTCTTCCTGCCTTTTGGGTCCTGCACATAGAATGGGAAGTACTTTGGAGAATGCTACCCTGGAAGTTCTGGATTTCTACTTCCTACCTAAAAGCCTAAATTTGGCCTCCAGAGCCTCCCTACCACACTTTCCTATGGCATTGGTACTAACATGTATCAAGACAGCAGACTCTTCCCCAGCACTATCTAAGACCTTATCTAGGTGGTGCGTGAGGTCCACTACCTTTGCACCAGGCAGGCATGTTACCAGGAGATCCTCATGTCCACCATCCAGCCAGCAATCTACATGCCTAATGATCGAATCACCAACTTTAATGGTTGTCCTAACCCTTTCCTCATCGGCACATGGCCCTAGAGAAACCTCCTCGATGTGAGAGGATTTTATATCACCTGGAGGACAGATCCTAACTACAGGATCACTTCCTGCCTTAGCAGGTTGATGCTGTCTTGTCACGTGACCTCTTTCCTCTATGGCAACAGGGATGCTGCCAGACTGGAAGTAGGACTTCAGTACTACATCCCTTTAGATCTTGTTTATGTACCTCTCTGTCTTCCTTATGTCCTCCAAGTCTGCTACTCTAGCCTCCAGAGATCGGGCTCGTTCCTTGAGAGCAAAGAGCTCCTTGCACCTAGTGCACATGTAAGACCCCTCACCCACTGGAAGAAAATCATACATGTGACACTCAATGTAAAAGACTGGAAAGCCACCATCTTGCTGCTGGACTGCTGTCTGCATCTTAGTTTTAAGGTTGTGTTTAGGTATTTAAGTTGTTTACTTACTAAGGTTCACTAATAAAACTATAACTAATACCTTTAATGGACTTTGTTCACTTCAAGATTAATAAATTTCAGGTCCTTAATGAATGACTGATGAGAATAAACAGCTGCACCTGAGAGTGAATATGGACACCTCCTTCCCTTTAAGAGGTTTAAGTACCTATAAAGCTACGATTATCCCAGGGATGGGTAGGAGTCGGGGAAGGAGGGAGGGAGGAAAAGAAGACTTATTAAAAGCTGGCTGCTATACAGTTCCCTGTCCTATGCGTCTAAGGTAATCTGTGACCAATTTCCTGGGTGTTTCACACAGCCCTTGCTTTGATAGAGGGAGTCTTTCAAAATGCCTCTTTGATCTGTCCCTTGGCTTTAACACCTATTTAAAACAATTTCACAGGTCTCTTTTCTCCTATCTAGAAGGCCTCTTGTGTATCCAAATCTATGATGAAAAATAATGCAATTTATCAGCTATAATTTTCTAACTATTGTTCTTAGAAAGTACATAAAACCTTTTGAAATGTTGCAAGAGAGTAGGGAATTTCAGGCAGGAGCTGTAATAACAGGAACAATGCATATATTAAGGCTTGCGCATGTCAAATTTAACACAATCACAACCCATTTCCCTTTTTTCATATACAGGGTGGCCCAAGAAAAGTGAGAACATCTCGTAAATTAAAAGCTTAAATAGTTTACTTATTTACCTTTTTTAGCTATATAATGTCTTTATTTCGACAATTTCCAGTCGCCATCTTTTTTTTTAAATTTGTCAATCGTTTACATCTGTCTTTTTGAATGTTTAAATAACTTATATGCTACGAGATGTTCTCACTTTTTTTGGGCCACCCTGTATATACATAAAGAGATACTAGGTGATACAATAAGGGCACAGATCCAATTAATAAAGCACCCTACCATTCCTGCTAGGGCATTATATAGTTTACTCACAACCAGTAGCGTAAATTCTGCCCAGATGGATCCAGCGCTGCAGAGGGGCACCAAGGAAGAAGGGAGCCCACTTGCAACTGCTCCCATATCTTCTGAAGTGGACTTCCCCCACTCCATGGGCCTTTTAAAATTATTCCTTAGGGATCCATAATTTGAATTTCTGCCACTGCTTGCAACCATGCAGCAGATAACTCAAACTCAGTGGTAGTAAAAGGGGCCCTTCGTGTTCTTCGTCTGATGCAATGCTGTGTGTCCTGACCCGAGCCTCTATCTATACAAATGTTTGTTTCCCTTGGAACGAAACCAATTGAAGTCAGAACTTCAGCAGCCTTCGGGTTTTCGACACCACAGTGTTTCATGCCTCCTTTTTCTTATCTGTTGTCTTCCTGATACAAACTGATGCTGAAACCCCTGGATGCAAAGAAAGCATTCTTATTTCAAAACAATGCTACTTTGTCTTTATATATCTGTTAAAAAATCTTAAACAGCTGTTTTACTATTATATTCCATAGCTATTTTTAAATAGATGTATGGTGATTTAAGGTACATTGGTTGGGTAGTTTAGATCTTATGAGGCATGGGGAAGGTACAGGATATATGCCATATATTTGGGAGCTCTAACCATGAGTTTTGAATCTCTTGGTCTGCTTTAAAGTAATATGACAATGACAGTACAACATTTAGCGTCTTTTGTTGTAGAATGAAGATCCCTGAAGCAGGCTGGTGTCGAAACATTAATGGTGTTGCATTGTTAGAAGCAGAGCTGCATTTCAGGTTCTACTGAAACAGATTGTGTTGAAATCATGAGTAATAATAAGAAGCCCTCTCCACTGGATCTGAGATAAGTGAAAAAAAATTTCATACAGACAGGGCTTGATTTTATAACAGTCTGCCTATGTGAGAAGTCCAATGTGGTACCTTGTTTAAGCTTATTTTCTGAAGGCAACTTAGATGCCTATGTATCTTCATAAGGTAGGCCCCCAGGACCAGCTCTGAGAGTGTGTGAATACTCACACACAGCTCTGTAGTTGGTGGAAATGTGTGCATTTACTTGGTACATGTAACCATGTAGTTTCCAAAATGTGAACATACGTTGGAAGCCCACCTCTGCTCTGGCCAAATTATACGCTCAGAAACATCTGCGCCAATAGAAGTACCCATGATCTTGTAGAAGTGTGTACATATACTTATGCAAAAGTTGCACAAGTTTATAAAAGGCCATTTGCACACAGATCACTGACTTTACACATGAAACCACCTTTATAAAAATACCTCCTACAATGTCTACTTGTTGAAAAAAAATTCAACATTTCAAGAAGATAGATACTTTTTTGCTTTTGTTACACATGGTTTGGTGCTTTTGTGCAGTGGAAAATCATGTATTGTGCAGTGGTAACATAGTATATGGTGGCAGATAAAGACCAAGGTGGTCCATCTAGTCTGCCCAGCAAGCGGTAAGAGTAGGTGCACCTGCCACTCCGTGCAAGTCACTCCTCCCCACCTCTTTGTTTAGGGGTATACCCGCCACTCCGTGTAGGTCACCCCTATTTCTTGAGATATAAGATAGTTATGTTTATTTTGATTTTATCCCTTTGCTATAAAGGGATCTACTGTGTCTGTCCCATGCCATTTTGAATTTTGTCACTGTATTTGCCTACACACATGCTATTGACAGAATTGATTGCCTATACAAATGCTATTGATATCTATCCATATTACTCCAAAATGTCTTGTTTTAATTACTGATGTCAATTGGTATAGGGCATGTTAATTAAAATGTACTATGTTAGCATGTGGCAAGTCTGAAAAGTTAGTGTGGTAGATGGAGTAGACCCACGCTGTTGGGGGCATGCCTAGCATGTCCTCCCTGCAGTGACCATAGGGGGCGCACCGCACCACGCTAACTGGCAAGCACACCTACCAAAGTTGCACTCAACACCGCCTACTGAAGAGGCATAAATGCACCGGTGGTTAATGACAACATTCACAGTTAACATGCGCCAATGATGCCCATGCTAAACACAATATGCAATCAATGCCCACATTCTGCTCTTAACCTGCTCAATCACCACTATACTAACCATTAGCACACTTTAGTAAACATGCTCCTATATTTTGGTGTTGATGTAAGATAAGACAACATACGGTAAACAGTGGGCTATAATGTATTGTACAAGACAGACAGAAAGTATATCTGGCAATGACAACAAACACAGGAGGTAGATCTTGAAATAATATATGCCAAGAAAGCGGTAGAAGACTAGTGTGTCATCAAGGCAGCTACAGTGATGAGTCATTACAGCAGAAGGTGCAGCTAAAGAGAATGATCTGCCACCAACCGTGACCAGGTTATATAACTGGAAAGTGTAAAGTCAAGAAGTAGAAGAATGAGGAAAACACTTGTAAAGAAAAATAATGTCACAGAGCAAGGTGGAAGTAATTTCAAAGAGAATTCAAAGACAAGGAGCGATTTTAACCTAAGGCACAAAATAAATAAGGAGTCAGTGTAATAAGAGTGATATATTCCCTTTGTTTTTTTGGAAGAGCTTAAGGGGACAAGCTTAAGGGGACAAGCAGCATTGTTGTGCCACCGGTAAAAGTGATCTAGAACCAATAAATCAAGGGGGTAATTTTATAGAACCCTTCCTGTGTGTAAGGCATGTTTTACACACAGAAAATGGCTCCTATAAAACTGCATGTGTGAATGCAAGCATACAAGAATTCATCCTGAAAAAAATCGCATGTATTTTTATGCACACCATGCATAGGCTTCCTGAGGGTAAAGTCTGAGCAGTGCAGGGCAGTGGTGCAATGAATGTGTGTATTTTGAAAAATATGCAAGTAAATGCCTTAAGTACATGCACACATTTATGCCGTCTTCAGAACAGTTGTAAATCTGTGAGAGGAAACACATGAGCAATTTAAAATCACTGTGCCCGATATTCGCTAGCATCAGGGCATTCCAGGGGCGGAGCCAAGGTGCCACTGAGGGATAACTGGGCAGTGGCGGCAACAGTAAGGGCCTTAAATGTTTGCCTAACTTTCGCCACTGAAACTAACCATGTAGCGGCTAAATATCACCGCTGCCCAGTTAGCTTCCATGCTATCTGGCTGAATGGGATACCAATGCCGGTGGGCAGATAAGTTCAGTGGTGACAACTCTCACAACTCTCACAATCCCCAGAAGCAGGCTAGTGCCAAAATATTGGTTGAGCAATTTGTGAGTGCAGTTAGAAGAATGTGAACATCATATGTGAAGATAGATCTTAAGATAAGTTCCAGAATTTTTGAGAAATGCTGGAATAGGCAAGATGGCAGCAGGAAGGTGCCTTCAGTGTGTCAGCTCTTCCTTTGAAATCCTTCCCTTCTGCTCTCCTTGCTATGGGGCGTAGACAGAGGAAAAAAGTCAGCCTACTCTCAGGCTCGGCTCCTACTACCTTGGCTTCTCAGCGAACGTTGGACTCCTGTGGCATCTTCGGCAGGGCCAGGTGGTGTTCAGTCTTTGGCCCTGAGCACATCAGGGATTTGGTTGTCCCCAGAGCAGAGTACTCTTCCACTGTGACCCAGAAATTCTGCGCATGCCAGAGAAGTGCTTCCCAATGGCCTGCCAACGAGCACACCTGTGCAGCGAGGCAAAGAGCACTCTGTTGGCATTTGTGACCCTGTTTGGCCCAGCGCAGCATGTGGTTGGTGGTGTGGGATTATCTTCTGCTCCTCTTGAGGAACATCCGGTGAGGTCTGGAGAGACGCAGCTTCCTGGAGGCTTGTGGTTGGGAAAGCTTGCATGTATCACTCTTGAAGTGCTGTGGGACGCTCTGGCTGCTTTAAAGTCTTCCTTGTAGACTGTTGTGGGAACTGTACTGAATTAATACCAGTTAAGCAAGATTTCCAGGAGGATTCCGTTGGACCAAGCGGGGAAGATATCTCAAATGGAAGAAGAGCTTGGGCAGCTCCATAAGCTGCCCAGGTTAAAGACAAGATTGTGTTGTTGCGGAAGAGAGATTTTGAAAAATCAAGTTTGTAAGAACAATTTAAGACTTAAATTTTCCTAGGTCTCCAACTCTGTCTCCTGTGGAGATGGTTAGGAGATACTTCAGGGAGACATTAAAAATCTCTGGAGTGTCTCCTACCTCTCACTTGGGCACAATACTTGTCCCTGTGCACTGGTAACCAAGGTGGTTTATTTATTTTATTTATTTTATTTTATACACATTTATATACCGCATCTTCCAAAGTTCAGTTGCGGTTTACAGTGAACAATAGTTAACAAAGCAAGTTTGTTTTACAGGGAACGTCATATTATAACAGAACATATTTACAAGGAACATCATATTATATAGAATATACAGTCTAAACAATGTGGGATAATACAGAACAGAATAAACTATATACAGTTTTATATGTATTTATATACATGGAAGTGAAAGGACATAAGCTGTGAGGTCATCATGAGTGTGTGCTATCTGTGTGGGTTAAAGGGTTTTTGCTTGATGCGGATAGATACCTGTTTAACCTTTGTCTAAGGCAGGTTGTGAGTTATCTATGTTATAGTGTTTGGTGAACAGATAAGTTTTTAATTTTTTACGGAGTTCCATGATCTCCGTTAGAGTTCGTAGCTCCTCTGGAAGGGAATTCCAGATCGTTGGGGCTATGTGGGAAAAGGCTCTGTTATTTGTTGATTTATGGGTTCTTGTATAATCTTTCGGGATCTTTAATCTGTTCAATTGTCCTTTTCTGTGTGTGGACTTAGATGGTTCTTTGTGTATTAAGTTACATAGCATAGTTGGGGCCATATCATATAAGGCCTTGAATGAAGTTATTATTGTTTTGTAGATTATTCTACTTTGAATTGGTAGCCAATGGAGAGAGGCTAGTATTGGTGATATGTGTTGGAGTGAGTTAATTTTCAATATGATTCTGGCTGCTGCGTTTTGCGCTAATTGCAATCGTTTGATGTTTTGTTTTGATATGCCTATTAGAATTAGATTGGCAAAGTCAAGATGTGGAGTTATGGTGGCCTGAATTATGTTGATAAAGTCTTGTGTAAATACTAGCGGATGAAGTTGTTTGAGGGTTTTGAGTTTGAAATAAATTTTCTTTATGGTATTGCTAATGTGTGTTTCCATCGTAAGGTGTGTGTCTAGAATTATGCCTAGATATCTTATTTCTTTTTTTATTTTAATTTCTTGGTTTTGAAGTCTTATGTGTGTTGGGGGGATATAGGATTTGTTCTTGGTCACGATTAGAACTTCAGTTTTAGTGTGGTTTATGTGGAGGTTTTGTGCTTTTAGCCAAGTTGTAATTTCATTATAACAGTCCGATAGGAGTTGTAGCGGTAGGTTGGGTATCGTGAATGGAATATACATCATAATATCGTCTGCGTATAGATGATATTTTACTCCAAATTTTTTGAAAATGTTGCAGACTGGTTTTATGTAGATATTAAAAAGCAGGGCTGATAGCGCTGAACCTTGTGGTAATCCAATTTCTTGTTTATATGTGGTTGAGTTTTGATTT
Organism: Ichthyophis bannanicus; assembly: GCA_033557465.1. Lineage (NCBI taxonomy): Eukaryota > Metazoa > Chordata > Amphibia > Gymnophiona > Ichthyophiidae > Ichthyophis > Ichthyophis bannanicus. The sequence goes on from CM066040.1 coordinate 216,498,256, forward strand.
CCAATTCTTACATTTTGCGTTCTATTATTTAGGTAGGATGAGAACCATTTATGTACTGTAGAGTTTAAGCCTATTTGTCTCAAGCTATTGAGCATTATTCTGTGGTGTACGCTGTCAAACGCAGCTGATATATCAATGAAAAGTAGAATGAAGGCCTGTTTATTATAGTCAATCCCTCTTAGGAGTGTATCTATTAAAACTGTGAGGAGTGTTTCAACTCCATGGCGTGGCCGAAAGCCATACTGTTGCTCATCAAGAGGGTAAGATGAGTCTAGAAAGTCCTGTGTCTGTAATTGAACCACTTTTTCAATTATTTTAGCCAAGAATGGTATGCTTGAAATGGGTCTATATGATGCAGGTAAAGTTTTATCAAGTTTGCTGTTCTTGAGGATTGGCCGTATTTGTGCGTGTTTGAGTGATGGTGGGAGGTAGCCTTGGGTTAGTGAGAGGTTCACTATTGAGAGAATGTAGGGTAATAAAATTGGTAGGGTATTTTTTATCCATGTTACTGGACATGGATCTAGATATGAAGTTGTGGTGTTGAGACTGGTGATGATGTTTTTTAGTGTCTCTTTAGTTATGGGATGGAACTCGGACCATTCATCTGGTGGCTGGTGAGATAAGTTGGTAATGTCTATAGACATTAACGGCATTTTTGCTTTGTTTTGATAATGGTGGGCTAAGGTTTGAACTGAGATGTCTGTAATTTCGCTGTCAGAGGTTTGAGGGTTGGTTAGATTTCTGACAATGGTGAATAACTCTCTTGGCCTGTTATATGATTTTGATAATATTTTAGCATAATATTCTTTTTTTATGCTGTCCATGGTTTCTTTGTATTTATTGAGGTGGTTATTGTATATTTCTTTGTGTATTGTCAATTTAGATTTGCGCCAGTTGTGTTCTAGTTTTCTCAGATTCCGTTTCATTTGCTTTAGTGTATTGTTGAACCATGGTTTGGTATTAGTCTTAGAGTAAGTGATCTTTTTGTGTGTGTGATTAATTTTGGCTGCATTGTTGATGGTTTCATGCCAGTTTTTGACAGTGTCATCTAAATTCGTTGCTGGTGATAAGAGGTGGGGGATTGTTAAGTCAATGAATTCTTCATTGTTGAACTTTTTAAATCTTGTAGTTGGGACAATTCTGGATTGGTTATTAGTGCTAGTGATGGGATATGTAAGATTTAATTTGATAATGTAGTGATCAGACCAGGGTATCTGTGTACATTCAACTGAATTTGGGTTGATTAGTTTGATGAGTGTATTAGGGAGAAAGACAGGATCAAGAGTTCCACCTTTGATGTGTGTAGAAGTGTTTATTATCTGATGATATTCCATGTCTGATATTGTATCAAAGAATAGTTTAGAGTCCAGTGTTGGTAGAGAAGGAAGGTTAAAGTCTCCTAGCATGATTATAGGGTGTTGTTCAGTGGAGGAGCTGAGGAGTTCAATAAAAGCGTCAAGGCAATCTGGGTTTTGGTCTGGGGGTCTATATACTAAGCAGAGTTTCATGATACCAATTTTTATTAATAACGTATCTATGTTGTTGGAGATGTTTGATTAGATGTTTGGTTAGATGGCCTCCTTGGGACCGGGGGACCTTATGGGGTTCCTCGAGAATTCCTTGGAGGTCATCATTGAGAGAACTACTTTGCTGGTCACATTGGCCCTCGAGTCCGACAAGGGTTTAATTCTTTGGGCATATTTTAGAGAATTTCAAAGAGAATTACATGGCTTTCAGGTTCAGATGTTCCCTGACCTGTCTTTGGCCATCTAGATGAGGAGGAATTTTGGGGCTATTGCAAGTCCTTTCCCTGGGGGCTGCGTTTGTTTTGAAATTTCCCTCTAGGTTTTATGTTTCTTACAAAGATCAATTTTTTTTCTATTCTTTGAGCCCAAGCAACTCTTGCAATTCTTATTGGCAAGGGAAGAGCCTAAAGTCACAGTAGAGTCCCACACAGCTGGCGTATAAGTCTCCACCTGCCATTATGAAGTATTTCTTAGTTCAGTTTCGGGCATTTTGGTGCCTTTGCTGTTGGATAATTTTCTGTAGACTCTTCACTTTTTCCCATTTATTGTGGACCAATGTGATTATGGTTATTTTAATTCTTGCCTTTTGATTTTTCCTATGTATTATGTTGTGGTGACCATTTTCTTTATCATTCATGTAGAAACCTGGCCGTGTATTTTGCAAAATCTAATAAATATAAAATTTAAAAGAAAAAAAATGTCCCTGAATTTTTTGAGTTATAGCTGCGTGGTTGGTTGAAGCCACATAAATGGGCGCAATAGTGGAACTGTATCTGCAGCTATAAAATAATAGAACAGAAGAGGTTATAATCTGTGAAGGCAAATGATGGGTATGTATTAGGGTGGTCCATAAAAATGAATTCCTGAATTCCTTTGCTCCCTGGCCTGATTCTGGTTCCATTTAGGTAGCAAACACTGTGCACAAAGTTTGAAGCCAATCAAATAATATTTAGGGGTGGCTCAACAAGTCTTGAGATTTCCCCCTGGGAGCAGATGACAAAATGTTGCATCATCTTGTATCATCCACTCAGTTCCACGCTGATTACATTTGATTGCGTCAAATTTGAACTAATCTCGTCTCTGAGAGGTGGCAAAGACATTGTACTATTATCTTTGTATCTTTATTCTTTTCAGATGGTGAAAAAACGTGGTTTTTATCTCATTGAAGAAATGTCCACCACAATTCTGGGGGCCAAGCTCCCCAGCAAGGAGCAAGTGTTAAGTGTATTTTTACATCACCATATGACATTAAACAAAGGCGTTAGTGAAAGTGCATCTATTGTAACAAGTGAAGTAGAAGCTTACTGGGAAAAGGCCAGGCTTCCTGTTCAAAGAAATGACAAAATTCAAGAAAAAGTAAAGAAATTGTTCAATCAGTGGAAACTTTTGAAGAAAAACAAAGGGAGAGGAGGGAAACAAGAGGCAAATGAAAAAGAATTCCAGGTTGCAATGAAAAACCTATTTGATGTGGCGCATGCCAATGCAATGTCTTTAATTCATATTCAAGAAGACAAAGAATTCTTAATAGCGCAATGAGAACCAGGGCGCCGCGGCTCAATGTGCGCGATGGACAAGAAACTGGCCAACACGGAAGCAAGATCGCAACAGCGAGAAGAAGAACTGAAAAGGCGCAGACAAAAACATGTTGCCGAAGCCGAGGCAACTACAGGCCAAGTTCAGCTGGAAGGATCTTCTTCCTCAGCAGAGTCAGGTGAAGACTCGTCGACATCTGCGGATTCAGATAACGGACAGAAGAAAGCAACTCCACAAACGAAGCAGTTTCGACCTAACAATGTCTGGACCCCAGAGCTTAGAGCAGCCCTGGATCGGACAGGGACAACGGATCGCAATGCTCTGTTTGTGGTAGCTGAAACTGCCAGAAGTCTGGGACATTATCCTGGGGAGCTCAATATCAGTCGCTCCAGCGTCAAGTGCCATAGAGAAAAGCACCGTCAGCAACAATGGACGGACCTGCACAACGCATTCAAAGCCGAAGGCAAAACATGCATTGTGCATTGGGATAGCAAGTTATTGCCATCTCTCCTCTGTTCAACCACATCCGTTGACCGCCTTCCAGTTTTGATAACGGCTGTCTCCACTGGAGAAACACAACTTCTTGGTGTACCAAAACTGACATCAGGAACGGGCGAGAATCAAGCTGCAGCAGTTTATGAACTGTTACAGGAATGGTGTTTGGATGAAAAGGTTGCATGCTTCTACTTTGATACAACTGCATCGAACACGGGACGTCGATCAGGAGCGTGCATTCTTCTAGAACAGAGACTCCGTCGCACAGTCCTTCATTTGGCATGCCGCCATCACATTTACGAAATAATTCTTGGTGCAGTATTCTCTACATGCTCTGGAACTTCATCGGGTCTCGATGTCCAACTCTTTCGCCGGTTCCAAAAGAATTGGGGCTCCCTTGACAAGTCCAACTATCAAACTGGAAAAGACTTGGAGGTGCTGCAACCTGACAGGGATCGCATCATGAAGTTTGCGGAATCCAAGTTGGCACAGGGCAATCACCGAGATGATTACCTGGAATTCTTGGAGTTAACGATTGTCTGCCTTGGAGGGAATCTTCCTAGTTTCAATTTCAAGAAACCCGGAGCTTTCCATCATGCCAGATGGATGGCAAAAGTCTTGTACTGTCTCAAGATTTGGATGTTCCGAGGACAACTCAAAGATCTTACCCAACGGGAGGAGTCCTGTGTTCGTGATGTGAGCATTTTCTCCATCCTGATTCATGTGGAAGCCTGGTTTTCTGCCCCTGATGCCGCAGTTGCTCCTCGAACAGATTTGGAGATGCTGAAGAAACTACACTCTTACCACAATGACCGTGTTGGAAGAGCGGCCAGAGACAAACTGCAACAGCATCTGTGGTATGTGTCAGAGGAGCTTGTGGCACTGTCACTGTTCGATGAAGCTGTTTCAGCACCAACAAAGCGGGCCATAGTGTCGGCCATGATCCCGGCAGAATCAGATGAAAGCGATGAGGATGATGACGAAGATGAAGATCCCCCAAAGCGGGTCGACTTGAAAAGTTCTATTATTCCACCACTTGAATCTTTTGCAACTCGCAAGTCAATCCATTTCCTGAAACACCTCGACATCAACAGTGATTTTCTTAATGCAGACCCAGAAGACTGGGAAGAGAATGCATCATTCAAAGACGGTCTGAAGAAAGTAAAAAATCTTCCAGTGATCAACGATGTGGCTGAGCGAGGGGTCAAACTCATTGAGGAGTTCAACAGCCGACACACAACAAAAGAAGAGCAACTCCAGTTCCTTCTGGGTGTTGTCTCGCAACACCGTAAGATGTTCCCCACATCGTCAAAGTCCTTACTAGCATCTGGACCACATTGAGTGCTTGGCAAGCATGATACCCCCGTCTATGAGCGGATAATACCCAGTGGTCTGACGAACCCTGGGGGGGATCCAGGGGCCTGATAGATAGGGACCTTGAGCCACCCCTAAATATTATTTGATTGGCTTCAAACTTTGCACACATTCTTTTCTACATACATGGAACCAGAATCAGGCCAGGGAGCAAAGAAATGCCTACTTTTATTTTTTTCCCCTATGGCAGTGGACCACCCTAGTGTGTATGGTGAGCGTTTTTCTCCATGCTGGTTTGAGGTCTCATTTGTAAGTATAAATGTTTTAATACATTTAAAATAGGGAATATGTTCACTAAATTCGTTTGGTACTATCTTTATAAAATAGGACCTTATTTTGACATTTCATATAGGTGCCTTGTTATGAAATTACCCCATAGTGCACGACAGGGAGAACTGAGATACAGTAATGTGTTAGGTCTCAGCAGATCATTCAAAGTTGGAATTAGGAGTAAGGGCCCAGGAAAAGAGACGAGGCATTACAGATAATAATGGGCCATTTATTCACAGATATGTTAATGCATGTTTTTCTGCACGTGTCTCACTCCTATTTTATAAAGTATGCCAATACTTTATAAAATAAGGGTGCAAATGGTCAAAAATGTACATTAAATTAAGGTGCAATCATTTACCACCAGCCCTTCAGCTGATGTAAATGCCCATGCCTAGATGTGGGAAAAATAGGTATAAATAATACCATTTTATAATTTATGCAAATACTAGTGAGGCTCCACCCCTAATGCCTGGAATTCTTGTGCTTTGATGTTAACGAAGAAATCCATAAAAAACATAAATTCCTTTCTGTTCTGAACGTTGCCTGAGTGTGCAAGCTCTCTCTTAGTTTTATAGCAAAAATTCTAATATAATGACCCAATAAGGATCTAATTAATAGTTACACAAATAAATGAATCATTAACAACACATCACTTTCTGTTGTTTACTAATTACCCTTTCTTCCTTTTACATTCCTGTGTTCTATGATGTAGGTTACTCGTTTTGCAATCTCATTTCATCTCTGTCCCTCCCTGTATCTCTGCTTCTAAAAACAAGGGATGCTCACTTCTCTTTTCTCTCCAGGCTTCAAAGAGAACGGCTGTGATTGGTTAATGAACCTCATTTGTACTCTCTTAATTAGGTGATATGAGCATCAGGTCACTAGGCTTACCATTGGCAAGTTTTGAAGCTCAATACAAGCTCTCAGAGTCAAACAGTGAGCATGAATATCCTGCCTTCAGTTTCCTTCTTGAAGCCAGTATTTGTCCATGTTGTGGGCAAAGCAGGTGTTTATTACCTAGAGTCTTGTGTCAGCAGATTATTATAACTGGGGTACGGCGGACGCGGCGCTCCTGTCCACGCTCCACACCGCCCCCCCATGCCCCCCCCCAACCACCTCCTCCCTCCCCCCTCCCCCCCCCCTAATTAACCACATTACAATGCTTTGGGAATCAACTGGTCGCAGCTTTATTAACCATATAACATTATCCAATAACAAACTACCAACAACAAAACCTTCATCATTCGAGTTCCGGCAGCGGAACGAACCCTCGCCAGCCGTGTGAATAGCAAAGCGAGTTACTTCCCGCTTCTGCCATGAACCGGCCCCAGGCTATTCCATCCCCCCTCTTCCGGCTTCGCCATATTATTAGCAAAAGCCCCGAGGGGTTCTTCGGGTCGGGGGTACCCCACCCCACCCTGCATATTGTCAACGGCTCAGGACCCTGGACACCTCTGGGATCCCGCCTTCCCCTTCCAGCTGCAACCCCCCTCCCCCACTCCTGCCCAACCCTAGGGATGGGAGGGTGGGATGCCAGCCACCTTCCCTCACTCTCATGGCGACTGCCGTCCCGCCGGATCACTCCACCCGCGGGAGCCAATGGGTTTAAATGACGCCGCACGAGCCGCCAGCCTCCCTCGTCCCTCCTCGAGGGCTGTGACCACACACCACGCCGCCTCCCCGGTTAACAGCGGCCATCAAGTATGTGGCCCCACGGCCTTTTTGTAACGGGTACGGCGGATGCGGCGCTCCTGCCCCTGCTCCACCCTACCCCCACACTTCCCCCCCAACCACCTCCTCCCTCACCCCTAATTAACCACATTACAATGCTTTGGGAATCAACTGGTCGCAGCTTTATTAACCATATAACATACTACCAACAACAAAACCTTCACCATTCAAGTTCCGGCAGTGCAATGAGCCCTCGCCAGCCATGTGAATAGCAAGGCGAGTTCCTTCCCACTTCCGCCGTGAACAGGCCCCAGGCTATTCCATCCCCCCCTCTTCTGGCTTCGCCATATTATTAGCAAAAGCCCCGAGGGGTTCTCCGGGTCAGGGGCACCCCACCCCCGCCCTGCATATTGCCAACAGCTCTGGACCCCGCCACAGGCACAGGGACCCCCGTCCCTGTGCCACCCCCCAAAGCCAAGCTGCGACCAACTACCCTTCCCTTCAACACGTACTCCAAAGCCTCTTGCCAATCGTTCAGGAGCAAATCCACCCCCACCGGGAATAAATGTACTCCGTCCTGCCGATATAAACCAGCGCAATCCAACTCGACCCAAGGATGCAAAATCTGCCATCCTCTTTTCTCACACACCCATCGGCCAATTTGCCGATTAATTTTGATCAACCCCCGAGACTACCTCCGGTGGCCCCAGCAAGCAGGCTTTGGAATTATATCTGACCATAATAAAACGACATTGTTAAACATCAACAGCACGTCAGCCAAATCCCTTTTTGCCGCTCTGATCAGCTGCTTACAGGTCCAGGTCCCCAGATCGTTGCCTCCCAAATGCAGCAACAGAAACTCCGTAGCCCCCTTTTCACGCTGTTGGTGCCGAAGCAAAGGCAAGAGCTGCATCCAGCGAAGACTGCACTCGCCCAGCCATAAGACAGTCACCTCAGAGGCGTTCAATCCGATATTTGCCCCCACTGGCCTCGTAGCTGCTCGCTGACCAACCCAGTAAACGAACGAATGGCTGATAATCTAGCAGCAACTTGGAATCCAGCCCACATCTAAAAGAAAATACAAAGTTAGTAGCCATTATGCACTCTTCCCCTCATAAGCGCACATACCCCCGGAACTCTCTTGACCACCATCTGCCTATCCGCTGAATCTCCTGTTCCCTTAAGCCAGCCTCCGCAGCACTAGTAGCTGCACCAATTCTAAAAGAATGAGGAGCAAAGTTTCCGGGATCCAATCCCAACTAGCGCAGCATCATCCGCAGAACCGCTGTGAACTGAAACCGCGTCAGCCAGCAAGCATCCTCATGCACAAAGAGATAACCGTCCCCCTGTGGCCTCACCCGCAGGTAGGCCTCCATCGCTGCCACCGGACAAGTCAGGGAACCCCCAACGGCTCTCAAGAGTATCCACACTCCTCTACCTTTTTGATCCGTCTTGGACCTTGCCAAATATATTCGCAACTCCCTCCTGGACACCTTTACCTGCTGCCTCAGTAATTGCTGGACACAGCCACCAATTCCCCCACCTGGAAAGCCCCAAAAAATGACACACAATACACTGCCTTGAAAAGCGTGGCTTCATAGGCCGATGCTGCCACCAAGGGCAAAGCTGCACACAACCTCCCAAGCAATTCATGCATGATAGGCAGCCGCCTGTCGCCTTGCGAAGGGTGAGCCCACTCCCAACACAGCAGCAGCTTTCATATCAGGAACCCCCCGCTGGATGCTTCCCAACCCACTGCCCTTGAGAAAAAGGCAAACCCCGCTAAGTGCGCCCGCACAGTTGATCTCGCTGTTCCTGCTGCCTTCGCCAACATGACATACTGGCCCATGAGCTGGTCCGACACTGGACCTTGCCGCCATCCCCGCGCCATCAAGACGTCCACCACGCTGTCGCAGCCTCGCCGATAGGCCTGCCATGTCGCCGATGACACCGAACTCCGTAATAGGTTCAGCATGCCTTCAGGCCAGTTTGCCATAAGTGCTCCGGGACCCGCACTCCCACGGCGTCTGCCTCTGGTGCCAATCTCCGGAACAGGTCCCACTTGAAACGTGAAAGAGCATCAGCAATCTTATTAGTACTCCCAGGTATATGACGGGCCCTCACTACAACATTCAACTTTAAGCAGGCTAGCACCACCTCCCTCATCAAGGCCGCTACCCGCAGGCAGCGCAGAGCGTAACGATTAATCACGTTAACCACTGCTTCATTGTCGCACCACCACAGTACCTGGCGATTGCGCATCGGTAAATAGCTGCATATTGAAAGTAGACATTTCCTTCTCCATCCCATTAAAGCCTTTCAGGAACTCATCCCAAACCCCCAGGTCAGCCCTCATACTCCTCGATACCCTAATGCGGTGATGAGGCTTAAGGACACCTTATGTAGCTGCCGAGAACCTACACAGGAACACCCGCCCCATCGGAATGACCCGGCACGCAAAATTCAGGGAGCCTATCAAGGCCTGCATTTCCCTCAGCGTTACCTTATTAGACCCCATCACATTTGCCACTAGCACCTGCAGCCGCAAGACTTTCTCCAGCTTCAATCGCGCCACCATATCCACAGTATCCAATTCCACACCCAAAAATGTGATGCGTGTTGCCGGGCCCTCCGTCTTCCCTGCAGCCAATGGGATGCCCCATGCCTGGGCCAATCTCACGAAAGCCGTCCAGTAGCTCCTGGCACCGCACCGACTGCGCCTCGCCGACGAACAGAAAGTCGTCCAGATAATGGACCACATTCGTACATCCCACTGTCACCTCCAACACCCAATGCATGAACGAACCGAACTTCTCAAAATACGAACAGGAAACTGAGCAACCCATCGGCATGCATTTATCAAAATAATAATGCCCCTCAAAACGAAACCCCAGCAAATGAAATGCAGAGGGGGGTACTGGCAACAATCGAAACTCCCAGGCCCACATCTCCTCACTAAATCTACCGCCTCGTCGAAGGATGCATAGCGCACTGCACACAACTCCCTTGGAATGTGATCATTAACAGACAACCCTACCGGGAAAGACAAGTTGTGAATCAGGCGGTACCTTCCGAGCTCCTTCTTCGGGACAGTTCCCAACGGGGAAACTACAAAGTGCGCGAACTGCCGCTCTACAAATGGCCCGGCTACCCTGCTCAACTCCAGCTCCGCGGCCAGCTTGTCTCTCACAATCTGAACAAAACGCTTCACCGATGGGGAGTTCCGAGCCCCATCTAATCCAACCTTCCCCTCCACCGGTATCATAAATCCATACTGAAACCCTCTCTCGAGCACCTCCCCATCCCTTTGCCTCCTGTACTGCCTAAGCCAGGGCCTAAGGGCTTCGACCCGTATCGGCGTCGGAGCCAGGCCCACTAAGTCCCTACTGCTTGGGGACAAGTAGGGGGCCACCTGAAGCCCATTTTTTGACATACTTGATTGCTGAATGCCCCCCACCACATATGGAAAAGCTATGCTGGAACTTGCAATCTGGAAAGGGGCATGATGACTTATTAAACTGCCAACATATGTCCCCGGCTCCTCTGCCGACTGTTCTCTGCAGCGCAGGAGCCTCTCCCACACGAAAGGGCTGCCCCATACCTGCCGCAGTCCCCCCTCCCCCTCTTTGTCCGCCTCCATCCCCCTGCGCCCCCTCTAGCCGCCATCTGCGTCAACCATAAGTTGATATCTTGCGTTCCACAGGACAACTTATTCTCCTCCATTTTATCCCGAAACTTCTCATCATAGTTGAGCCATACCCAACCCTCATCATTCTGCACCTCTTCCAAGATAGAGTCCGCATAAGCTAACAACATCCCAAAGTGCCCTGGGTAATGATGCCCCCAAACACTAGCTAGCCGCAAGAAGGATCTAGTCCAATTAATGACATTGTGTGAAACCTTCTGGACCCTCCTTGTCTTCTCATCCTCCTTTCTCTTCCTTTTACTGTCCCCTGACCGCTTCCTACCCTCCAAAAGCCTAAAAATGTCTATATAGCGCCTCTTCCGTATCTTCCGATGCAGCTTCCGCGGCACCCCCTCCCATAATTCAGAAAAGGATGCAAGCGTGGGGGCCACGCCACCCGTTACGGCTCCACCCGCCCCCACGCTACCCCCTGCTAGTTCCCTTTCCTCCGAGCCGGACGAAGATGACGAAAAATCATATGACGAAGACAAAGAGGACCCCGACCTGCGGCGTCGCCTATGGGAGTGTTTTCGCTTCTTCTTTGCCTTACTCCCAGCTCCGCCTTGCCCTTCCCCCTCATTTTCTGGCTCCCCTTGCCCTCCATGTAACTCACCAGCTGCAGCAGTCCTGTGCCTTGACACCCGTGTACAGCCATCCTGCGCCAGCAGCCCGCTGTCCGTCAGAAGCACCTCCTCCTGCTCCCCCGTCGTCTCTGCAGCCTGCTCGCTGCCCGCTACCCCCGCATCCACTTCGTCCTCTCGAGCTGTACCTCCTCCACGCTGCCCCACCGTAAGCAGCCTTCCAGGTGGCATCTGTGAAGAAAATGCAGAGAACACCGAGGGGGAACCTGCCATGATGCAGGGAGGTTGCCAAGCCCCCAACCACTCGGCCCTGGAGGATCCCTGTCCCCCTCCATGCCAATGATCCCAGGCCGCTGGATAATAGCCCCCAGGTATCAAAGGCCAGCCCCACTGGCCCCCTACACCTAGCCCTTCCTGACTGACCTTCCCTACCGCTCCCCCCACCGCCCCCTGAGGGGAAGGCCTTAATCCAGCCATCCCCAGGTCCTCCCTCCCATCCCGTAAGGTTCCCACACACACTGCCACCCCCCCACACCTCTGAACTCCTCCGCAGCCCTACCAATCCCCCCCCCGCCCCGCATACCCCGAGCACTCCCCCTGCCCCTTAACAGCGCCCGTACAGACTCCGCGCCCCCTCTCCTGAGCCTCCTTGCCCATCCCCTGATCCTCCTTGCCCATCCCGTCCCCCCACCCCATGCCCCCCCTTTTTCCCCATGCCCTGGAGCCCCCCCCCCGCTTGAACCACCCCTACCTGAATGCCCCCTTTTTGCTGCATCGGCCCACCTACCTGCTCCCCTTCCCCCCCTGGCCTCCCGGCCCTCACGTGCTGGCATATTCCCACTCCAAATGAAAACAAATCCTTTCTGGGGGGAGGTAATCAAGATGGCGACAGGATGCTCTGACCTGTTGAGCTGCGTCTGTTGAAGCTCCTGTGTGTCCGTGGCTGGCCCTGTTTGGATTTAGATGGGGCGGAAGAAACGAAAGCAGGTTGCCCTTCCTCCTGGGGCTGACTTGCCGGTGCCATTGACCCAGCGAACTTTGCCTGACTGCGGCTTTTGGGTCGGAGGACGGGCCGCGTCTTCGGCAGCGGCGAGGGTAGAGGATTCGTCGCTGGGTGCATCGGGTATTCTTCTCTCTTCGGAGGAACGTACCCCTCCACCGCGCCCCAGAAGTGTTTTCTCAACAGAGGCTGCCTTTCCCACTGGTTTGCTGGGGAGTACACCGGTGGATGGGGCGGCAGGAGGTGCTCTGGGTGTTGGAAATTGCCCTGTAGAGGCTGGGAGGCAGACAGGATCTGCAGAGTCGGCGAGTTCCGGGCAACGAAGTATGCTTGGGATGCCCGGTCGAGTAGAGGCTCTTTCGGGGCTTCCTGTTTTGGAGAGACCTGCGGTGATATCTTTGGAGGCACTCTGGGATGGTCTCGCAGCGCTCAATACTTCCCTAAAGGATATTTTTTATCATGTGAGTACTGAGATAGTAGAGATTCGAGCTTCATGTGGAACTCTTTCTGGTGTACAAGTGCAGCAGGCAGAGAGACTCTCTACCGTGGAGCATGAACTTGGTCAGCTGCGGGAGACAGTGGCTGTCCAAGTAAAAGACAGAGCTGTAACCGCTAGGAAATTAGAGTATTTGGAGAACCAAGTACGGCGGTGTAATCTACGCTTTTTGAACTTTCCACGATCTCCCATAATGTCACCGATGGAGATGGTAAAAAAATATTTTGGAGAGATTTTGCAGATCCCTTTGGATCAGTTTCCACCTATGGTGCGTGTGCAGTATCTGTCTAGGGGCTAGGGGGCCGTTAGATCCAATGGCCCTGAGTCTGCCCGTGTTAGAGATGACCTTACGGGGTTTTTAGAATCTTCCCTGGAGGTCATCTCAGAGAAGTCCACACTACTTGTTACCTTTGCACTAGAATCTGATAAATTTTTTATCCTTAGATTATACTTTAGGAACCTCAATGAGGAATTTCTGGGGTCTAAAATACGTATTTTCCCTGATATAGCCCGGAATACGCAGCTGAGAAGGAAGGAGTTCCTAGTACTTCGCCCTAGGGTGGTGGCATTGGGAGCCACCTTCCAGCTTAAATTTCCTGCAAAATGTTATGTGATGTTTAACCAAAAATGTTTTTTGTTTTTTGACCCTGGGCAATTGTTGGAGTTCCTGGTGGCTAGGGAAGTTGTAACTGTTGCCCTGTCGGGACCCCCGGTATTGGCTGATGCTTAAGTCCCTACCTGTTGCAAATATTGTTAAATTTCCTTTGTATGTAGATAGTTCAGGTCTTGGTTTTAGACCTTTACTTTCTTGTTTTTCCTAGAACCTCCCCCTATTTCCTTTTTTTATTGTGGTCTATAATATGAGTGTTAGTTATATTTAGGTTGTTGTGTCGATAGCCTTTGGGGGGGGGGGGGTTGTTGATTACTTGTGTATAATTTATTTCTTTTGATAACTATGCTCATGTCTGTAACATTCAATGTTGTTTCTTGGATGTATAATTGTTAAAGTTGAATAAAATTTTAAATTTAAAAAAAAAAAAAGAAAACAAATCCTTTCTCTCCTTTTTTTTTTCTTTTTTTAAATTCCCTAGCACAGCTAAGCCTCCCTCACTTCAGGCTCTAGCAAACCAACTCTTCCTTTCTTACTTGTTTTTTGTTTGTTTTTTTAACTCGTCTGATCCCCGCTGCTGAACTCCGCCAACCTCAGCACTCCGCAGGTCCAAACAATTTCTTTTAGCTGCTTCTCCCCCACGTGGCAGGGGCTGACAAACAGACCAGCAGCCTTCTTCTCGCCTGCTGCTCGATGTTCCGCCCACTGTCCCCCTTCCGCTGCCGCAATCGTAGCCTCACCACCGTCAGTCACGGAGCTTCTCAGCACGCCAGTCACCTTCCCTCGCTCTCATGGCGACTGCCGTCCCGCCGCCTTGCTCCATCCTCGGGCTGCCTCCCGCCTTCCCACCTACTCCCCCATTGGCTCCTGCACTCCTCACTCACCCGCGGGAGCCAATGGGTTTAAATGATGCCGCCTGAGCTGCTTGCCTCCCTCTTCTCTCCTCGAGGGCCGGGACCACGCACCACGCCGCCTCCCCGGTTAACGGCGGCCATCAGGTACGTGGCCCTGTGGCCTTTTTGTTATAAATAACCACATATTATTGCATAATTGCCTAGAATTAACTTTGCAGTATGGGACTGGGAAATACACTCTTTCCTTTAAAATCCACCTTTATACTATTTGTATCAGGTGCCAGAAGGGGACGGAAGGAGAAAAGGGGGGAGGAAAAAAAGGGGGAGAGGGGGGAAGGAGGGAGAAAGAAAGAAGTGGGGAGGTAGGAATGGGAGGAGAGATGATAGTCACATATAGTGACCATAAAACCTTGAAATAAAAATAACACTGGTCAACAAATTTTTTCAAAAGTCATGTTACTTAAATAAAAAGTCATTTCTTATCCATTTTTATATGCTGAACACGAATATGACAGTGAAATTGCAAAGTTGGCTGTAGTTTTTTTGTAATCTACAAGAATTAATGTTTACATCACGAAATGCATGTCAATAGTAAATATAATAGGCCTTCAGTTAATACCTGTAAAAAAACAAGTCATAGACTACTTCTTAGATTTTTTTGCCTGTCTCTTGTACAGCTATTCGGGAGCTTCTCTGGGGAGAGTCCAGCAGTAGTCAGCCAGCATTTTAGTGGACCATTTTCCTTGGTATCTTAGCTCCATCATTGCGGTATCCTGGTGAAAACGTTCGCCCTGTTCATCACTAACCATACCACAGTTGTCAGGAAAGAAATCGAGATGGGAATCAAGGAAATGGATCTTTAGAGACATATTGCAGCCAAGTTTCTGATACTGCATCAGCATGTCTTCTACTAGTTCCTTGTAGTTTTCTGCCCTAACATTTCCGAGAAAGTTTGTTGACACTAGGCGAAAAGCATTCCGTGCTTGTTTCGCATCACCCTGCAGCAAGTTGTTGAACCGGTCATCTTTGAAGAGCTCTCGAATCTGAGGATCCACAAAAACTCCCTCTTTAATCTTTGCTTCGCTGAGTCGAGGGAATTTTTCATGCAGGTATCAGAAAGCTGGCGAAGTGAGGTCCATGGCTTTCACAAAGTTTTTCATCACTTAGTTTGATGTGAAGGGGTGGTAGCAGGATTTTGTGAGCCTCAACCAGAGCTGGGTGCTGGATATTCTTCTCTCCAACTGTTACATTTTGTCTGCAATTCCATTCCTTCTGCAAGTAGTGCCAATCCCTTGCTCGGCTATCCTACTCACATAAGAAACACATGTATTTTATATATCCCTGCTGCAGTCCCATTAAAAGGGCAACTACCTTCAAGTCACCACAGAGGTGCCAGCTGTACTTGTTATAGTTAATGGAAGTCAGTAGATGCTTTAAGTTATCGTGTCTCTTTCATTTGGACGGCGTGCGCAACTGGAATAGATGGAAGATGGTTTCCGTTGTTCAAAATCACAGCCTTCAGACTCAGTTTCAAAGAGTCTATAAATAGTCTCCAGTCATGAGTGATTTTTAAGGCATTCATGAGGCTTTCAATATCGGAACAGAATACCAGATTACTTTCCTTTCCGACTGCGTATAATACACTGCTGACGTCAGATGGCTTCAGCAGCTGTCTGGCAGTAGTATTGCATTGCATCAGAAAATGATGCAATCAACTCTGGATGATGTGTGCATGCTGGTATTATGCAATGTGATGCAATATTACATCATTCAAGGTTTATTTGGGATGTTGTTGATGTCCTACTGGATAAATTTACATGGTGAAACGTCAAAAATGAACTACATGCAATATCTTCAAAACAAGGGCCAATACAATTTTTTTAATGTTATATTAGTGTTCAGCTCACCAAGATACTACAGATTAGGGCCTTTTAAAGTCAGTAACGATTTCAATGTTGACCAGTGTAATAAAAAACATGTGAAAAAATTATATATATATATTTTTTTTTTAAGCCCCAAAAAAAGGTAGGTAAAAAAGAGGAATAAAAATGAAAAATAAAACTGTAGTCATAAAATTATAGAAAAACAGAAAAATCAGTCTCTAAATTTAAGCCCATAGAGTGCATAGACTGTAACTAGAAAATGTATTTCTGCTCAAGCCGGAGAAGTACTCTATAAAAATTTTCCCCTCTCCATTTGGCTTTAACCACCTGCAGAACAAAAAAATCTAAGGTCCGAAATCTAGTGATGCTTCTCCATCCAATGTTGTAAAAGGGGTTTGTAACATAGTATCATAGTATATGATGACAGATAAAGACCAGTATGGTCCATCTAGTCTGCCCAGCAAGGTGGCAAGAGTAGGTGCACCTGATGCTCCGTGCAGGTCACTTCTCCTCATGCCTTTGTTTAGGGGTGTACCCACCACTCTGCGTAGGTCACCTCTATTTGTTCAGATATAAGAGATAGTTATGCTTATTTTGATTTTATCCTGTTGCTATAAAGGGATCCATTATGTCTGTCACATGCCATTTTGAATTCTGTCACTGTGTTTGCCCTCACCACTTCCATCGGGAGGGCATTCTAAGCATCCACTACCCTTTTAGTGAAAAAGTATTTCCTGACATTGCCTTTCAGTTTACCCCTTGCAGCTTCATGTTATGCCCTCTAGTTTTATAGCTTTCCCGTCTTTGGAAGAGGTTTGTTTGTCCATTAATACTCTTTCAGTATTTAAAGGTCTGAATCAATCTCCCCTGTCCCTACTCTCCTCCAGAGTGTACATATTTACGTCTTCAAGTCTCTTCTCATAAGTCTTCTGATGCAGGCTTCAAATCATTTTGGTCGCCTTGCTCTGAACAGCTTCCAGTCTTTTTATATCCTTTGCGAGATACGGTCTCCAAAGCTGAACATAATATTCCAAGTGAGGCCTCACCAGCGACTTGTCCACGGCATTAGTACCTCTTCCTTTCTGCTGGTAATTCCTTTCTGTATGCAACCCAGCATCCTTCTGGCTTTTGCCATCGCCTTGTCACAATGTTTTGCCACCTTGAGATCATCAGAAACAATCACACTAGGGTCTTTCTCCTGGTCTGTGCACAACAATTTCTCGCCCCCTATTGCATACAATTCCCTTGTATTTCTGCCTCCCAAGTGCCACTGCACTTCTTCACATTAAATCTTAACTGCCAAGCATTAGACCATTCTTCCAGCTTTTGTAGATCTTTCCTTATGTTCCCCAGTCCCTGAGAGGAGTCCACTCTGTTGCAAATTTTGGTGTCATCTGCAAAAAGACAGACTTTTCCATTCAGCCCTTGGGCAATATGAACTCACGAATATATTGAACAGTACCAGTCCAAAGACCGAACCCTGGGACACACCGTTAATCATTTTCCTTTCATCCAAGTGAGTTCTATTTACTGTCACTTTCTGTTGTCTGTCTGTCAACCAATTTCTGATCCAGTTCACCAACTTGTGACCCATCCCCAAGCTGTTGAGTTCATTGATAAGCCTCCTATGAGGAACAGTATCAAAGGCTTTGCTGAAATCGAGGTAGATCACATCCATCACATGCCCTTGATCCAGTTCTCTGGCCACCCAGTCAAAGAACTCAATCAGATTTGTTTGGCAAGATTGTTCTTTGGTAAAACCATGTTGCCTCAGATCATGCAACCTGTAGGTTTCAAGGAAGTCCACTATTTGCTCTTTCAGGGGCGCCTCCATTACTTTTTCCACCACTGCAGTAAGGCTTCCTGGCCTGTAGTTTGTCACTTATTCCCTCTTACCACTTTTGTGGAGAGGTACCACATCAGCCCTTCTCTAGTTCTGTGAAACTTTTCCTGTCTCCAAGGATCTATTAAAAACATTCTTTAAACGCCCTGCAAAGAACTTCTCTGAGCTCTTTCGGTATCCTGGGGTGTATCCCATCTGGTTTCATAGACTTGCCCACTTTCAGTTTTGCAAGCTGTTCTAACACATCATCTTTTGTGAATGGTGTGGTATCTACTCCATTCCTATTTGTATATTTGTCAATCACAGGTGGTCGTTGTCCAGGATTTTCTCTAGTGAAAACAGAGCAGAAGTATTTGTTTAGCATTGTTGATTTTTCAATGCCACTTTCCACAAATCCGTTCCCAGCACTTTTGAGTCCTGCAATTCCACCTCTGATTTTCCTCCTCTCCCGAATATACCTGAAAAAAGTCTTGTCGCCACACTTCACATCTTTAGCCATTTTTTCTTCAGCCTTTAATTTTGCTATCCTCATTTCTCTTTTTGTCTCTTTTAGTTTGATCTTGTATTCTTTTTATGTTCCTCTGTGAGCTTCTGAATTTTGTGAAAGCTGTGTTTTTTGCCTTTATTTGTGCAGCCACTTATTTGGAGAACCAAATAGGTTTCCTTTTCCTCTTGTTTTTATTTACTTTCCTTACATATGTATCTGTTGCACCTTTTATTGCTTTCTTTAGTTTAGTCCATTGCAATTCCACTTCCCTTAACTCCTCCCACTCTACCGACTCCTCCTTCAGGTACTTGGCCATTTTACTGAAGTCAGCATTTTTGAAGTCTAAGATTTTGAGTTACCTGTGATTGGATTCCACCTTGGCTTTTATCTGAAGCCACTCCATGTGATGATCGCTGTTGCTCACATGGGTACCCACCTGGATATTCGACACACTATCTCTATTGGTGAACACTAAATCCAGCACAGAGCTCTCCCTGGTCGGTTCAGTCACCAATTGTTTAAATAATGCATCTTGGAAGGCATCCACGATTTTTTTTACTTCTTTCTAGATTTGCAGAAGGAACACTCCAATCCACATCAGGTAGATTAAAGTTACCCAATATGATCACGTCCCTCTTCATGGCTATCTTTGCAATATCAACAACCAATTCACTATCCATTTCTTTGGTTTGAGTTGGAGGCCTGTAGACCACACCAGTATGGATGACAGTGCTATCTCCTCTTTCCAACACAATCCAGAGCACTTCTTCTTTTCCCCAAGTCCACTGCATTTCAGCAGCTTTAATATTGCTTTTGACATACAGGGCTACTCCTCCTCCTTTTCTACCTTCTCTATCTTTTCTAAATAGATTATAGCCAGCTATGGCTATATCCCATTCATGTGACTCTTTAAACCATGTTTCTGTAATGGCCACAATGTCCAAGTTCATTTCCAAGTTGCAATATTACTCATAAGTTTTAAGACGACATAAGACAAGTTCATTTCCAGCAGTAGGGCTTCCAGATCAGGAACTTTGTTGGCTAGGCTTTGTGCATTTATATTCAGTGCTTTCCAGCATTTGTTGAATGGCTTGCCTGCCTTTTGCATAGGTTTTGTTCTACACGCCCCTTCCCACTTGCTATTGATGTGGCTGTTTCCAATGTTGTTTTTCTTTTGCTGGGAGTGATGTATTGAACTTGTCTTTCTCCCATCTGTCACCCCCTTTCCCTAGTTTAAATGCCTGTCCACATAATTCCTGAATTTTTCACTTAGGATCCTTTTCCCTGCTGCGGAGAGATGTAGTCCATTAGTACAGTACAGTCTCTTGTTGATCCATATGTTTCCCCAGTTGCCTATATATCTAAATCCTTTTTTTTGTACCAGGTTTGGAGCCATGCATTAAAGTTGTTTATGCGATGAAGCCTTTCTGCCCCCTTACCATAAACAGGTAGAACTTCTGAGAATGCTATAGAGTTAGCAATGGGCTTGAGTTTCTAACAGAGTCTGTTAGTCCCTTTGAACTGCAGAAGCACTGTTTCTAGCCAGGTCATTTGTACCCAAGTGGATGACAATATCGGTTTTGGTGTGCTTACTTTCTGCACTAACTATTCCAACAATTTCATTTGTATTCCTGCTGACTGAAGAGCCTGGGAGGCATTAGACCAGCGTCTCTCCTTTGAGCTTTGATCCCAAGTTGGTGTCTCTGATGATGGAATCTCCAATGAGTAGTTTTCTGTTTTGTGATTTTTTCTTCCTATTTATCAGTAGATCGGCATTAAGTCTATCATTTAAGGGCACTTCAGTTTCCATCGATTGGGTGCCCTCATTATCCAAGGCAGAGAAGGCATTATGCAGGGATATCTCTTGATGTATAGGGTGTCTCTGTGTTACAGGTCGCAACCTACCAGAGCCCACTGTGATCCATTTGTTCCTGGTCTGTTTGATTCTTTGTGGAAGCGGTGGTTTATTTTGTTCAATTTGTACCCTAGAGGAGGTGTGTTTAATTGCAGCTAATTCTTCCCTTAGTAGAGTCAATTCTTTATGCATAGCAGTTAACTTGAGGCATATAGGGCAAGATCTTAGGATCCAAATGATTCTTCTTGGAATGAAAGCACCACAGTTATTGAATTGAATACACAACAGTCTGACTCAGCTGTCCTTTCCAAAGCAGAAGAACTGAAGGGTAGCACCTTGGCAGATCATGTTGGCAAACAAATTCATGAGTTAAGTAAGTAGCTTGTGATGCTTTTTTGAGAATTTCGGTATGAATCAAGGGATTGTATCTAGAGAAAAGTAAATCCTGGCACGAGAACTACCTGAAGTGCAAGCAGAGTTCAGGAAAGGGCGAGGAACAAGAGACATCATCACAGATGTGAGATGGATCTATTTAATTTATATTGTAAGGAATACCTCTGAGATACACAGGGAATCCCTAAGAGAAAGGGGGTTTAGAAGACCCGGTTACTAAAGCAGAAGACAGGGAATCCTGAGAAATGGAAATCTTGTTGTGGGGAGGGCTCTTTTTGACTCTGCAGAGCAGGAAAAATGCTGGAGGAGAAGTTTGCCTTCCAGTTGCTTTCTCAAACAGCTTTTGTGTTCTACCATACATGTACCATACATGTGCGGACACTGTGTTTGGTTTTGCTTACATAAAATAACAGATAACAACTTAGATAACACTCTCTGTTGTGCAATTAGATAAGCCAGTAAGATAATATTACTTTTGAGTTAGAGGATGGACAAAAACATTCTTCATGGAAATTGCATGTACAGACATAGAACACTGACCATATTGGTGAGACTGTGATGAGGATGATGCTCTGGGAGGGCAGAAGAGACTAAGAGATTGGCCAGATTGGCATTCCTTTTATATGCAATAGTCATATTTAAATCCGAGAAAACATGCAACATCTGAATGATACCTCACTCATTTCATATGATCTTGGATATCTCTTGGGAAAGGTGAGAGAAGGTGAGCAGACAGATGATCATGTTGTCTGCCTGTCTTTTTGTTTTCTTCAGAAGTTCTGCTGGTTCAGAGCTTTTGGTCTTATGCTACGCTTTATGAACATAGTGGGCTGGGTATCCTCTGGAAATGAATCTTTGCCTCATATTGTAGGCATGCCTCTCACAGTCTCCCGGCATTGAACAAAATCTATGTTTTGGTTTTGGTTTTAACGAATTGGCTAATGGGCAGATTCACTTTTAGGGAAGGATTATGGAAACTTTGGTAATGAAGTAGCTGGTTGT
This sequence comes from Ichthyophis bannanicus, assembly GCA_033557465.1. Taxonomy (NCBI): domain Eukaryota; kingdom Metazoa; phylum Chordata; class Amphibia; order Gymnophiona; family Ichthyophiidae; genus Ichthyophis; species Ichthyophis bannanicus. The sequence continues at coordinate 216,519,817 of CM066040.1, forward strand.
GATCCATGGCTTCCTAGATAGATCCATAAGGAAGCCCATGGATCCCTTAACAATAAGAAGATTAAGATAGGGTATAGATGTTCAACTGAATAAAGATTGGAACTGTAAATATGAATCCAGAGAGTTAATCAAGAGGAAAAATTCTTCCAATGTGGTATGATCAGCATCCCAAATCATCAACACATCATCGATGTAGTGATTCCATAGTTTAATATTGTCCAAGAAGGGGTGTTAAGTAAGGAACGTTTATTCAAATTTCGCTATATACAGGTTGGCTATATCAGGAGCCATATAGGAGCCCATGGATACACCCTTGGTCTGCTTATAGAAAATTTCTTGAAAGCAAGAATAATTTTCTGTGAGTGCCAATTGAGCTAGTTGAATGAGAAAAGCTGTAGGATGTCTCCTATGATTTGTGCTTCCCAGAAGGACATCCTTCACTGGTCAACAAACTTTTACAAAAGTCATGTTACTGAAATAAAAATAGTCATTTCTTATCAATTTTTATATGCTGAACACGAATATGACAGTGAAATTGCAAAGTTGGCTCTAGGTTTTTTGTAATCTACAAGAATTAATGTCTACATCACGAAATGCATGTCAATAGTAAATATAATAGGCCTTCGGTTAATACCTGTAAAAAACCAAGTCATAGACTACTTCTTAGATTTTTTCGCCTGTCTCTTGTACAGCTGTTCGGGAGCTTCTCTGGGGAGTGTCCAGCAGTAGTCAGCCAGCATTGTAGTGGACCATTTTCCCTGGTATCTTTGCTCCATCGTTGTGATATCCTGGTGAAAACGTTCGCCCTGTTCATCACTAACCATACCACAGTTGTCAGGAAAGAAATTGAGATGGGAATCAAGGAAATGGATCTTTAGAGACATATTGCAACCAAGTTTCTGATACTGCATCAGCATGTCTTTTACTAGTTCTTTGTAGTTTTCTGCCCCGAGAAAGTTTGTTGACACTAGGCGAAAAGCATTCCATGCATGTTTCGCATCACCCTGCAGCAAGTTGTTGAACCGGTCATCTTTGAAGAGCTCTCGAATCTGAGGACCCACAAAAACTCCCTCTTTAATTTTTGCTTCGCTGAGTCAAGGGAATTTTTCATGCAGGTATCGGAAAGCTGGCAAAGTGGGGTCCATGGCTTTCACAAAGTTTTTCATCAAACCTAGTTTGATGTGAAGGGGTGGTAGCAGGATTTTGTGAGTCTCAACCAGAGCTGGGTGCTGGATATTCTTCTCTCCAACTGTTACATTTTGTCTGTGATTCCATTCCTTCCGCAAGTAGTGCCAATCCCTTGCTCGGCTATCCCACTCACATAAGAAACACATGTATTTTATATATCCCTGCTGCAGTCCCGTTAAAAGGGCAACTACCTTCAAGTCACCACAGAGGTGCCAGCTGTACTTGTTATAGTTAATGGAAGTCAGTAGATGCTTTAAGTTATCGTATGTCTCATGTGGACGGCATGCGCTACTGGAATAGATGGAAGACAGTTTCCATTGTTCAAAAGCACAGCCTTCAGACTCCGTTTCGAAGAGTCTATAAATAGTCTCCAGTCTTGTGGGTCATGAGTGATTTTTAAGGCATTCATGAGGCTTTCAATATCGGAACAGAATACCAGATTACTTTTCTTTCCGACTGCGTATCAGCAGCCATCTGGCAGTAGTATTGCATTGCATCAGAAAATGATGCAATCAACTTTGGATGATGGGTGCATGCTGGTATTATGCAATGTGATGCAATATTACATCATTCAAGGCTTATTTGGGATGTTGTTGATGTCCTACTGGATAAATTTACACGGTGAAACGTGTGGTGCAGCAGAGGATACACAGTCCATGGAAGTGCAGGTAAAAGAGGAGCTTACATTAGACTCAGCTGTGCAAAGAGACACGAGGCATAGGGAAACAGTTGAGCAGGGAAAACTGTTACTACGTGCCAAGCAGAAAGCTTATCAGGAACACCTGATTTCAAATCCTCACGTTACGTGTAGGGCTGGGAACCAGATAAGAGAAGGTTCCAGTCAGTGGATAAAGGAAGAGGGCAAAATCCGGAGTGAGAGCCTGAGCCAGGGAGGACAGAGATGGACACACCCACATTCACCAATACGAGGGAGTGCTAAGAGTAGCACAGGAGGTGGAATAGCAGTTGGGGCCATAGCAGATGACGTAGCAAGAGAAAGCAGCAGGAGGTGTGGCTACAGGCAGCTGAGCAGAAACCACAGAGGAGTGCTGGGAGAGAAAGCTGCTACCGGAGAACCAGGAAGTGAATGCAGCTACAGCACTCGAGGGAAAAGGTTTGAGGCAGGCTGTGCTGGGAGAAGTTATGCCACCAGAGACAGACCTCAAGAGAAGCCAGGAGAGTCTTATCATCCAGGAGACCGGTATGTGCCTGCAATAAGCACAGGTCAGCTTAGAAAGAGAGTGTCGGGGGATGGGAACTCCAAACATAGCTGCACACTGAGAAACAGCTGGAAGGCTGACACAAACTCTGCTACTTCACAGTACGGCTGGGAGGCTAGAGAAAAGGGACATTGCAAGCCAAGAGCCAGGACAATCCCTAAAGATAAAAGGTGGGAACCCTGTTCTTATAAAGAAAGGCTTGAAACGTATGCATGCAAAGGGCGTGGCCCTGAGAATAAAGGCAGGAGGAAAAGGTATTCAGAACCTTTACTTTGGGAGGAAAACCCAGAGAGAGTCTCCCTCACGTCAGACAGGTATAAACCTGGGAAGAGAGAAACATTTGCAGGAAGCTGTAGTGATTTATCACAAGGGGACGTGCCAGAATATACCACACAGGAAGAGTGTGATACCGAGAGCTTGGGGAGTGCCATAGAGGGTATGTTGTGGGAAGATAACAGCTGCCTTCCAGACCCCATGCCCATGGACTGTAGCATTTGTTATAAACGCAACCATTCTGCTTAAGTTAAGTAATTGAAAGGAGCTTTGTGAGATTAACAAAGGAACAGAAGTTCGCTGTTACCATTTTTGCTTTATTGCTTGTTTCTGGAGTTTTTGATCCTGGAAAATGTCCGAGCGGGAAGGGGAATAAAACCCATGTTATTTTTCCTTATCACTTTTTGGTCTGCAAGACTCTGTTATTCCACAGCAAGAGCAGAGTTACTTATTTCAATGACCCTAGGCAGCCGCCTACATAGGGTTTAGAGGGCTCTATCCACGGGCACCATCACAAAATGGCGTTGTTTTTTCGGATCCAATCAAGGGGTAAAGAGCTGCGGAGCAAGCAAGCAACAGCGCGGGAAGAGCGGGAGTTGGCACGCCCAGAGAGGATCCAGGTCCTACAAGCGCAACAGCAAGCGCCTTCTCAAAACAAGAACCTCCACCTGTCTCAGGAAAAAAGGAGTACCACGATGGAGGCACAGGATGTCTTAAGATGGATGAGTATGCAGTTCGACAAACAGGGAGAGCTAGCACGGGTGAACCAGGAGCAGGCCATCACAGCCCTGAGAGACCAACAAAAGCCCCTGACGGACTTATTGCATACTCTTCTAAAGGAGCCAAGGAAGGAGGCGACACCAGCGCCAGCAGCAGCACCCATCTGTGGGGTAGGCCCACAGAGTTGTGGGATATGGACACTGGGACAAATGAATAGAGATGATAACTTTGATGACTTTGTTGAGACCTTTGAGAGGGTAGCTCTCAATGCCAACTGGCCAGTAGAGCAGTGGGCCGTTAGACTGGCCTCAGCGCTAACTGGCGAGGCTCAGTCGGCTTATAGAGCCATGCCTGCCGCTTTGGCAGTAGATTATGATGAAGTAAAGAGAGCGGTGCGTGATAGGCTGGGTTTAACACCAGCGGTGTATAGACGCATGCTCCGGTCTACCCGGATTCAACCTGACGAAACCCCAAAGGCGCTCTGTCATAGAGTGCACGGTTTGGTCTTAAAATGGCTTGAACCCGAAGGTAAACCGGTGGAAGACATAATAGATCAAATTGTGCTGGAACAGTTCTTTGAGGCAGTTCCAGAGGAGGTGAAAACTTTTCTAACCTTACAGAATTGTAGAACCTCTGCCGAAGCAGCGCAGTTGACTGAAAGGTTCTTTGAGGCTGAGGTAACTAAGAAGGCCAGCGCTGGCAGTAGGTTTGGATTAACCAATTCTGTGAGAGGTACTAAAGTTCCTCAGAGGAATGTGTGGGGTTCAGGGGAATCCGCATACAGGAAAACGGAAAGTAATGTTCGGTCAAAATGCTTTAAGTGTGGAAGAATTGGGCACTTGAAGAAGGATTGTGTGTATCGTACAGCACTAGTTACTAATAATGACCAACATGTACCAGCGGGTTTCCGTGTAGATGTAGAGGTGCAGGGAGTACCTGCTAAGGCCTTGCTTGACTCGGGGGCCGACCAAAGTATGGTCTCCCGCCGTTTTTGGAAAACCATACAGGCCCAAAGTGGTTTTCCCCCGAGTCAGCAAGAGGGGACGGCAAAAATACAATGTGTGCATGGGGCGACAACCTGGTATCCTCTGTTTAGATTAAAGGTTAAGGGCTTGGGCACACGAAGAGAAGTCCTAGTAGCCATCATTCCCAAATTACCCTATGATATAGTGTTGGGAAGGGATTGGCCGCCTTTCTACAGGGGTATAGAAGACAGCACATGCATAAAGGGAGGACTAGTTTCCACCAGGTCCCAGGCAAAAGGCCGAAGAACCCTTAGTGAAACTTCAGAAGAGGATCCTGTCCCCGTAGAAGAAGAAGGAGGGGTAGAGCCAGAAAAGGGGGAAGAAATAGCTGTAGATGAGGGCCTGAGCGAGCTTCCCCAGCATGAAGATTTGATTGATACCCCTGCCAAGGGTGAAAAGAAAAGTAAAGGCGAAAAGCGCCGGGAGAGGCATCACCGGGCCCAGATGAGAGCCGGGGTAACCAATGGGCAAGATTTTCCATGGGTACCAGCTGACATAGTGAAAAAGTTTCCGTCTTTTGCCAAAGAACAGAAGGCAGATCCCGTATTGAAATACGCCTTCGAGTTTGCACAGGCAGGTAGAGATGGGCTCCCCAGGTTCCTATTAGAGGAAAATATTTTATATAGGGAGAGCAGTAATCCCCATAATAATGCCATTAGGAAACAGTTAGTAGTTCCCACCACTTTCAAGGCCGTTGTTATGAGGCTAGCTCACGACCACCCAATTGGGGGACATAAAGGGGTACAGGCCACACTCGACCAGATCCTCGAGCGTTTTTACTGGCTGGGAGTATTCAGAGAAACAAAAAAATTCTGTGAGGCCTGTCCGGCTTGTCAGCGGGTGAGCGCTGCTAAGCCCGTAGGAGTTCCCCTGGTCCAGACGCCTACCATAACGGAACCAATTAGGAGAATGGCGATGGATATTGTAGGGCCCCTGGTGAGAACACCTAGGGGATTTCAGTACATCCTCGTCATCATGGATGTGGCCACCAGGTTCCCGTGGGCAATCCCTCTCCGAAACATATCCGCCAGGTTTATAGCCACAGAGTTAATAAAATTGTTCTGTGAGGTGGGTTTCCCGAGGGAAATGCTTACAGACAGGGGAAGTAATTTTGTCTCGAGATATTTAGCACAAGTATGGGATGCTTTTGGCATCAACCATATAAAAACATCGGCGTATCATCCACAGACAAACGGTCTGGTGGAGCGCTTTAACCAAACCCTTAAGCAGTTGCTAAGGAGGGGCTCATTTGTATATAGGAACACGATATCCAGAGTGACCAGCACCAGTCGGTTATGGTACCCTTTAAAACATTCCAAAATCTGAATTAGGCGGGAAGAATCCCTAACATAAGATGGAGCGGCACTCAAAAAGGTCTAAGCAATACATCAAAAACTGTGAAACTGGTTCAAAGAGAGAACTACTAGCAAGATGATAGGGCGTCCTGGTGGATTCTCCAAGGACTTGTCGATTTTGGGCAAAATGTAAATAGTAGGAATCACAGGGTGTGTTACTTTAAGAAAACCGCTCTTTTTTTGTAAGGTTCTCTATTTTCAAACAGATCTGTACTTAAGAATCTATATTTCTTTTCAGAGGGACACTAGGGTCCCCATCCAGTCTTTCATAAAATGTTGTATCCCTAAGATATCTATTGATTTCATCAATATACAAATCCCTGGCCATAACGACCAATGCTCCTCCCTTATCTGCTGGCTTAATGATGATATTTGGGTTCACTTGTAAGGATAAACGTGCTTGTTACTCTTTCTTTTTTTTCCATTTGATCATTTTATTAAGTATTTAGTATCATTACAAACATCACTTAACATGTATCTAACTTCCCACAACATTTGTATTTATTAACAATTATATATTCTATTTATTAATTCATATAATATTACTCTAAATACTCTTCATATCATTCCCTTTCTAACCACCCTCTCCCACCCTCCCCCGCTCTTCCAACCTCATCCATTATTGAATTAATATCCTCTCTCCTTTCACCCAATCACCATTTGTCCTTCCAGTAAAATTGTATTTAAATTTTGTATAAAATCCCTCTCATATTTTCTCTAGCACTCCCACTCATCCTTCCTTCCATTTTTCCAACCTCTTACACACACTCTTCCATTGTTCCACAACTTCCTCACCTGTCCCCCGCCTCATCTCCATCAATCTATGCATCAAACACATCTCTGTCACTCTTCTCACAAATCCTGCCTTATGTGGCATGGATTGCCCCTGTGCCAATGTTGTGCTATTTCATTTCTAGCAGCTATTATACAGTGATGTATCACTCCACTTACTCTCTTTGGAATGTCCGCATCTAATTGATGTAGTAAACAAATCTCTGGCTTTCTTTGTATTTGATATCCTGTCATGTTATATATCAACTCCAAAATCTGAATCCAAAAGGCTTGTATCCACTTACAATTCCAACACATATGCAACCATTTGTTACTCTTTCTTAATGATGTCATGATATACTGGTTTTAGTTTTGTCTCTAACTCAGGAATGCGTGTAAGAATAACCTTCTGAAAGGATTCTATGATGGGATTTGTCTGACGTGGAGGAATCCAGGTAGACATTTTGTCAATAATAAGTCAGACTGTATTTCTCCAGTCTGTGAGAAAAAGTTTTTGATTTTCAATTTTTTGAGTAATTTGTATACAGTAAATCTATTTGAGTTTCAAAAGTATTGCATTTTTGTGTGGCTACAAAGGTAAGGCCCTTGTTCAATATGCACATTTCCTCCTGACTAAGGGGAATCTTGGATATGTTAATGACACCACTAACTAATTCTGATATGGGGGCTTCCTTGTTTCTGACCTGTCCCTCCCCCATCCTACTCTCCTCCCTCTTCCCTTCCCCTGAACCCTGAATAGTAGGTCAGATCTGTAAAATTCCATGGCTTGGAGGCATGGGGGGGGGGGGGGAGGAATGATTCTGACCACCTTCCTTCCACAATCTGTCCATTTGGAAAAATGAATGGTTGTCTTTTTGTGTGGCACAGGGCTAAGTAGAAACATCTATGCAATCTTCTGACTGGCTTCTGTTTCTTTTTCTAGCCTGTTCTATATGGATCAACCACATGTGCCTCTTTCTTATTTGAGAAATTTTATGTCTAGGTATGGGCAGCAAGGGGCAGGAGGTTTCCCTTGCCCTGCTGCTTCCATCGAGGCCAATCAGGCTGCACCGAGACACAAAATAAAAGGAGAGCCATCGGGAGCGTGCAGAGCAAACCCCAATCAACATCGCAGCAAGGAGCAGGAGGTTTCCCTTGCCCTGCTCCTTCCATTGAGACCAATCAGGCTTTATCTTTATTTGTTGCTTTATATACCACCCACACTGAGGCACCAGAGCGATTTACAATATAAAATCAAAAATTTGGGCTGCAGAAAAAGGAAACAGAACTTAATTGGTTTGATAGGAAAGGGATAGAATTAAAGGTAAAGATAAGCAGATAGGCATGGAATTCAGAGGAACAGACTAGCAGGGAAGAACAAACTATGCAGGAAGCTAAGGGGAGGGGGCTGGCGGGGGGGAGGAAGGAGGTGTCAGGTCGAAGGTGGCACAAAAAAGATGGGTCTTTAGATCAGCCTTTAATTTGACAAAGGAGGATTCAAGGCGGAGGGCAGGGGGGAGCAAGTTCCAAAGCTTGGGGCCAAGGAAGAAAAAGGCAGCGGAATGGGTGGATTCTAGTCAGGCAGAGAAAGGGGAGGGGAGGAACATGCAGTTGTCATGGATGGATCTGAGTGAACATTGGGGAGCATGAAGGTGAACCAAGTTGGAGAGGTACTGGGGGACACCGGTGTGAAGGACTTTATGGATGAAGGTGAGTATTTTAAACTGGATCCGAAAGGATATGGGAAGCCAATGGAGATGGATAAGGAGGGGAGTGATGTGATCGAAATGCGTAGCGTGTGTGAGGATCTGAGCAGCAGTATTTTGGATGAGCTGTAGCCTGCGCAGTCGGTACTGGGGAAGTCCGGCAAGAGAGATGTTACAATAGTCTAAATGGGACAGAACGAGGGAGATGAGCAGAGTGGTCAAGGAGGAAACAGGGAGAAAAGGACAGACAGCATGGATTTGTCTTAGAGAGAGAAAAGATCAATGAACCACGGAAGAAATGTGTTCCTGAAATGACAGAGCAGAGTTCAAAGTGGCACCGAGATAGCGGAAGGAGGGGACAACAGGAATGAGGGAGGAGTAGAGCAAGGGAGAGATAGAGGGAATGGGGCCACTGAAAGTGAACCATTTGGCCATGGTTTTGGACAGGTTGACGTGGAGGTAATTGGAGGACATCCATGAATCAATGGAGGAAAGACAAGAGGGGTCAGATCTGGTGAGACAGGGTCAATGTGGTAGAGGAGGAAGACATCATCAGAGTAGTAGTAGGCAGAAATGCCAAATTGCTGTACCAGGAGAGTGAGGGGGGCCAGAAAAACATTGAACAAGAGGGGAGCTAGGACAGAACCCTGAGGAACACTACAGGTGAGTGGATGTGCATGCGTGGATGAGGAACTAGAGAGAACTGAGAAAGATCTGTTGATCAAGAGAGCAGAACCAAAGGAGAACAGAGTCTGAGATCCCAACATCGTAGAGATGAGTGATCAGAGTATGGTGGTCAACAAGATCAAAAGCGGAGGACAGGTCAAGAGAAACTGCGATATAAATAGAACCATGATCGTGTGCAGAGTGAAGTTCATTCAGGATAGCAAGAAGAATAGATTCTGTGCTGTGACCAGGACGGAAACCAAACTGACAGGGGTAGAGGGAAAGTGTGGCATTGAGGTATGAGGAGAGTTGGGAGAAGACCAGTTTCTCTAGGAGCTTGGAGAGAAAAGGGAGATTGGCTGCACCGGGACACAAAATAAAAGGGGAGCCATTGGGTGCCCACGCTTGGCGGGCCCGTGCCTGAGGGCCTCGCCAGAGGGCCCTTTGGTGTGGCCCTTAAGCGGGGCACGGTGGCGGTGTGACGGGCTCCCAGATCAAGAATAGTCCACTCAACGATTGCAACAGAACAAACTACCCAAGGTGGCAGAACCATTCCAGGTTCCCGGTCTCCATACCCCTATTCCGAGGCTCCAAGTGGAAATCACAAACCACCCCGGTCACCAGACAATACAGGACTGGCAAATAACACTGAAGAAGCACAGCCCATTCCCATGAAACAAACTTCACCAACTGAACCCCAAAAGGTATCATTCAAAATCGACCAAATAGAGCTCGACGATCAAAGGAACACCCTAAATTAACCCTGGAATTACCAAGAATTTTTGCACACACTGAATACTGTTGGGGTCATAACTAACCCCACGACGAATTTTAATTGTTAACCATGAAAAATTTAAACAAAACAGACAAAATATTATTCCGAATTAATTATTTATTAAATGACGGTTAAATGTTTTGAAATTTAATGCTTTATCATAAAATCACATGAAGAAGAGTTGCCATGAAAGCAGTTTTTGCATGCACTTGATGAACACAGTAAAGTACTACAGTCATTTGCATGAGACACAGACAATTTCTGAATGTCCTTTGCAAACATTGCGTTTGCAGGAGGTGCAATCTATGTTGCTTTTCTTGTCTTTTTCTCTGAAACAGCAGTGACACAATTCCCACAAAGTCAAAAGATCCCAAAAACTTTAAGCTGCTTTCTGAATTCTTTGATGACTTTGTGGGAATTGTATGGCGTGGAAGATATGAAAGCAAGTTTCCAATTAGCTGCTTAGTGTATAGGATTGGGTTCCTATTTCACACGCATTGGAAAATAGTAACTGGAAGGTGTAGCATAGTTACATTTTCAAGAACTTTAAGCAGCTTTTAGGTCCACTATTAGCCCCTGAAGAAGGCAGCGAAACACGGCCTGTGTCGGGCCAGTGGCTTTTGTTTTCAATAAAGTTGCTTTTCCCTTCTGAGTTATCCACGTTTTGTATTGGATTGTTCCTCTCTACGTGGATTCATGCCTGAGCGTTGGCCATCTGAATCATGACTGTCATCATCAGATTTATCGCCCGAACTTGGCTGATATGCTTCTTCGCTTGCTGAATATGTTGCATCATCAGACGACTCAGAGCCGTCACTGTCAGCATCTCGTTTCAATATTTCTCTTACTTGGGCAGCTGAATACTTTCGTTTTGACATCATAAATAATAACCTAAAATAAATAAACAAAGATAAAGTTGAATAAAACGCAAAGCAGTTTTACTATAGGTATACAATAATCGTGATGAATGAGCTGAAAGCCTTTAGATTTCATCGGAAATAATGAGAGAACATATGATATCAATTACAGAAAATGTGTAATTTTCATAAAATAAGAGTACAAAAAATAAATGATACATAATTAAGTGACACTGTCAAGAAAACCCAGGAGCTTCTGGGTCGCCAGGAGTCAGGACTGACTCAAAGGCACACATTGCATTTGCAATTAATGATAAATACCTTTGTCAGATCAAAAAATTCACAAAACTGCAAATTGTATCACGATCCAAACCGGACGTAAGCAACTGGGGTCAAAAATGACCCCACTGGTACTCTGTGCTTCAATTCATCACTAGCGTCACCTAGCGGATGAAAATTATTCCTCTCATGGCGCAATATAAAGAGAATACTGAAATGTGAAAAGTCATAAAAAGATTGCATTCTTGAACAACTAGTTTCTGAGATACGCATTGTGAAACTTGCAATGGGGTCACTTTTGACCCCATTGGTACTCCCAGGGTTAAGCTATTAGACCAGCATCCTCAGCACAAGGAACCCATAGCCACAAACCTGGACTTCAGCTTACAAACCGCCCCTCAGAAGGCCCTCCAGTGCCAACACCTGCAAAATTCAGCGGCCCCACTTCCACCAGGCTAGCTCCACCTACAGCAGACAACAAATGAGGGCACCCCGCGCCCTTCCACAGGGCACACCATCCCACAACCCCTCTGTGGATGGGCCAGGAGGAATTGATGGCAAAGAGAAATCGTGAGAAATTTGACGGCAAAACGACCACCTCCATTCACCCCACCGAGGAAAGCAAACATGCATGCAAACTACCAGCAACTCATGGCATACTTTACCCTGCTGCTACTAGCACATGGAACCCAACCCAACCCATATCGATATACCCTGTCCAGTCCACCCAACCCATAAAAAGGCCATGGTCTACCCCCTCGCAAAGGCACCAGCATCCCAAGCAGACAACAGGAAAAACCCGTAAAATTGTCCATACACTACCCCCACAAAACTCTACCAGCAACCTCATCCTCGCATTTACTATCAAATGCGCACTACTAAATGCGAGATCAAGCCAAAACAAGCCAAATACCATCTGTGACTACATTTTGGACCAAAAGCTGGATATCATATGCATCACCGAGTCTTGGTTTACGGACACAGACCAGGTCATCCTGAACCAAGTTACTCCGCCAGACTTCACAGCATTCAGTTGCCCTAGAGCGCACAAGAAAGGAGGAGGAACCCTAATATTGACTGGAAAAAGCTACAGGTTTAAAACAATCTCAACTAGCAACTCAACTGAGTCTAACACAATCATCATATTTAATCACTACGTCAGCATTTGCCTCAACTACAGGCCCCCCAATGCCATGATGGAACATCTTTCAGCAATACTTGAATCAATATGCGCATATAGCGACCAGCATAAACCGCTTATTGCCATCGGGGACTACAACTTGACATCTGCACCCACCAAAGAAGCCACAGCATTTCTCAAGGCCCTGGAATCGCTAGATTACAGACAGATGGTCAATGCGCATGTACTCAGACAATGTTTTACATTACATTGCACCCAGCAGTGTCATGATCACGTATTTTTAATATTTTCCATGGGTATTCTTTTATGTGGATTGTTCCAGCATCTCCTGTTTGATGTGTCCTGCATTTTATTTAATGGCTTAGAATCTCAATGTCCCTATGTGACCAGTGATCCGAAGTTATGATTCCCTTCAGTGAATAATTTGGGCTCATGATCTCTTAGTCTAAGGGGTATGTTTACTAAACTGCGGTAATCGTGAATAACGCGCATTGTATAACGTTAACGCTCGTCGTTAGCGTGTCATAACATGTGTTATGATGCGCTAACGAGCGTTAACGTTATACAACGCGTGTTATGACACGCTAACGAGCGTAATGCTCCGCGGCGCGGTAAAACACCGCAGAAGGTGGAGAGAGGGCGGAGAGAAGGGGTCAATGGGCGGAGAGTGGGCGGGGAGAGGCTCCCCTCACACTAACGCACTGAATTTCAGGGATGAATTCCAACGCGAATGAAAACCTACCGTTAAAGGCACATTACTGGGGAGAGAAACCATTTCAGTGTCAGCAATGTACAGCCCAGGCAGGGAAACCAAAAAACAGTGATAAGTGTGATACATGTGCACAGAACAAAAGGGCACAGAAACACTGAAAATGACCCCAACAAACTGGAAAAAAACAATAACCAAGCTGGGCAATAGTGGTATCAATGAGAAACATCACCCCCTCCCCCCCCCCCCCGAGTAAGCCCCATAGAACAGATATAAATCGTGGAAGGGTCTATACGCCGTCCCCATACAAGGTGAATGAGCCCACAGTGACATAGCGCTGCTCAGGGTTTTCCCCACCATCGGACAGGTGCACATGTCCCGCAACATCAGGGTGGGCATGTCGGAATGGCAACTGGACAGATGCCGGAGAAGAGGATACAGAGGGCCGCAGGCGGCACATGCTGTGGTGGAGCTGGGCCACAGTGCGGACTAGGGTGATGCCTAGGTGGCCCATACGAATTCTGAAACAGCGGAGCAGCCAGACAGCAACTGCTGAAGGTCCAACATGGGCACGAGTGGGTTTCCCAAAGTGTCACAGGGGATAGTACCCAACAGCTACCCCCAAGGGCACGGAAAATTGGCAGGCGGGGCCGGGGGGGGGGGGAGCGTGGACGTCTATGCAGGCACCCCTACCCCAGAACCCGCACCATAGGCAGCCGCCTACCTGCACACTGGATGGCCTGAGACTGCGCACCACCAGCTCCACCAGCAGAACGGCATGTCAGCATGGTGGCTGAGGGATACTGGTGGTGGAGGGGGCAGTGGCAGCTGTCCAGAGCAGACCGTGGCCTAGCCCTGTGTAGGTGGGTGCCATGCACTGCAACAGACAGGCCCTGTCTGACCAACAGTCATGGTATCACCAGGGAATGCACCATCTCTTAACCACAACCACACCAGGGAATGCACCATCTCTTAACCACCATCTCTTAACCACATTCAAAATAATAAACAACCTATCTGCAGACAACCTACAACAGCTCATAACAGCTGACGACAGCAAAAGACCAAGAAGAAAGGCAACATCAAACAACATCAGAACCCCAAAGGACTATACCAGGACAAACCAAGCCACATCAAAAAGAGCTTTCACCCTGGCAGTCCCCGCCATATGGAACTCTCTCCCTGACCACCTCAGAGCAACAAACAAAATCAAAGAATTCAGAAAGCAGCTTAAAACTGAACTATTCAGAGACCATTTCAAGGACCTCACAGAATGACTCTTAACCAACCATTTAAGTTAACATAGCCATCATTGTAAATACGTAACTGTAAATATGTATCATAAGCGCACAATGTATATAGCTTCACATCAAAATCAACCACACTCACCCACACAGCACACTGTGACAAATCACCCACTGCATGCTACTGACAACACCCCTTTCATTGATTGTTTGCTGTGCCAACCGCTTTGATTTCATGAGAAAGCGGTATACCAAGTCCGTTTAAATAAATAAAAATAAAATAAATAAATAAATCTCTGTGATAACATGGTGGTGCAGTGCACAAAACTAGTGTATTCAGAAGCAGAAGGTCACAGGTTCAAGACCCAGCTGTGGTTTCCGCCAACCCAGTCCTCATATTTTACCCACTACTATAACGTGCTAATACAGACAGAACCTTTTGTGCAGATGACGTAAACAGGCCCAATACACCTACATTTTACCCTACAGGGCACAGACACCATAAACATGCACATTACCTAGAGCAGAGCCTCCCAAATGCAGTCCTGGAGGGCCAAACACCATTCAGGTTCCATGCTGCCTCTGATAAAGATGCCTGTGCTGCATTTCTATGCGCCACCCCCATGGTATGCAGATGTATCTCATGCATATTCATGAGGGACAGCATGAAAACCCGAACAGTGTTTGGCACTGCAGGACTGGAGTTGGTAACCTCTGCCATAAAGCAGCAGCCAACAGGGGCAGACACACCCGCACCCACAGGCCCCATTATCCAAAGCCTCCTGGAGAGGCAGGACTGTGGGCTCTGCATGCATCTCCCAATACTAGCACTTGCATACCTTAGTAATGCCACCCTAAACCTGGGAATATGGTACACATCTATCAAAAGGTTGCTATGATTACTGGCAGATAGCAATTCCTAGGTTAAGTACAATTGTCGGAGTGAGCTGCATCATAGCAACCTTTCTGGTGTCTGTGGAGTGTGCTACAGGTCTTGTGTCTGACAGTGTTTACCAATCTGGGGAGTGACTCCTACAGTATTGCGTACCATAGCCATGCCTGCACTGTGCCCAGGACTGGTGTGGTGGCCTGGGCTGCCCAACACCTCTATAGTTGCACAATGCTGGCATAGGTGTGGGGAGTGTGTGTCTGTCTATCCAGTGTGTGGTGGCTGCCAACACCCTCCACAGCCCACACTGCTAGCACTGTTGCCAGTATTGGCCTGCCAATGTGCATAATGAGGAGCAAGGTACTGTGAGAATAGCCTGGATAGGGTGGCCTGGCCTGGCCGCATCTGCACAGGGCATAGGGCAATGGCCAGACATTGTAGTGTCCGGTACCACCTGCATGGACAGGGTGGCCATAGCATGTCCTGCTGGGAGGTCACTCTCACCCTGACTGAGCAGTGACCATGGCATGGCTAGGTTCCCCCATAGTGCTATATAGTATTTCTTTTATGTGATATTTATGGGTTTCCTTTTGGGGCCCAATCACTGACTTATCTGCTTGGTGTGTATGCTGATATCCCCGTTCTGGGTACATGCATCTCCTCCAGGACCATGCACTATGGACTAGCTGGCGGACTTTCTGCAGCTAGTATGTGTCTTGCTGGAACACCATGCAGGGTGCAGCAGCTGGAGGCTTGCTGCTGTAGAATGTCAGATTATGGTGGGGGGCAGCTGAGCATTTCCAGACCTGCCGTCTGTCTGCTATTGCGTTATGGATGTGTACTGCTCTGCATTGCCTGCCCTGTAGGGTGTTTGATCCCTAGCAGGACTGGGGTGATGGTCCCCTCTACTGCCACCATTGCAGGGGGGTAGAAAGTGGATCTGTTGGCGGGAGATCCTGTCCCCCACCCTGAGCCCCAGAGGGTGGGTTGGGTGGTGGTATGTAATCTCCCTGGTAACCACAGCAGAATGTGGGTGTGGTGCCGTGCAGTCTTCCTGTAGCCAGCCGGGTGTTTATTAGCAGTTCTAGCCCACTGGTTACTTCACTGCCCATGGAGTCAGAGGTCATGGGTTCACAACCCACAGTGGGGTTCATCGATAGGGCTGTCTTAGCCATTGTCTATTTGTATTGTATATTAGTGCTGCCAGGACAACCACCCTCAGGGTACTGTCACCTTAGGGTGGCTAATAAGGCGCCTCATATGGCGCCCTATAAAGTGTCGTATAAGGTGCCTTATATGGTGTCCTATAGGGGATATTATAGGGTGCCTTGGCAGACAGCGCACTTTATAATGTGCCCTATGGAGTGCCTTCCTAGGATGCCTTTGTAATTGTCCTTAGTGGTGGGTTCCCTTGCCTAGTCCATTGCTGTAACGTTTTAAACTTTCTCTTAACTTACCTGCAGGGGCTACCCCTCCCCCCCCTGCTGAGTTACTGTTGTGGACAGCCATTTCCTGAGCTGCACGTGGGTTTGCTTAGATTGCCTTGTGTTCCTTAAGAGGAGGAGTGTTTTTTCAGAGCTCTCCCAAAAGGTGATTTTTGCTGTGTTTGTTGCATAACTGAGTCTTTGTCTCCAAATAACTGTGAGTCTGTCTCCACATATTTGTCTTTCTTTGTAATTGTCCTTAGTGGTGGGTTCCCTTGCCTACTCCATTGCTGTAACGTTTTAAACTTTCTCTTAACTTACCTGCAGGGGCTACCCCCCCCCCCTGCTGAGTTACTGTTGTGGACAGCCATTTCCTGAGCTGCACGTGGGTTTGCTTAGATTGCCTTGTATTCCTTAAGAGGAGGAGTGTTTTTTTCAGAGCTCTCCCAAAAGGTGATTTTTGCTGTGTTTGCTGCATAACTGAGTCTTTGTCTCCAAATAACTGTGAGTCTGTCTCCACATATTTGTATTTCTTTGTAATTGTCCTTAGTGGTGGGTTCCCTTACCTACTCCATTGTGTGTGCCAACAGTTCAGGAACAGCCTACTAGCCAGTGACACTTAGGTTCCCGCCCACCCTACCCCTCGCCCCACCCACCCCATGGGCTACATTGCCTATATAGTGGTCACAGACGTGCCATCTAGCATTCCAAACTTGGGTTAAAAGCCACATCGTATTCATCCTTTCTTCTTCTTCTTCCTCTTCTGGGACTGCATAAACATGTCATGTATTCAGTGCAATAACTGCGGTAATTTCATTCAAAGACGAATCATTTGGAGACTAAGAGCTTGTCCTATATGTCTAAAGTCAGCTGCCATGCATGAAGAACTGACTCTACTAAGGAAAGACCTAGCTGCCATGCATATAGAAGTATCTCTACTGAGGGAGGAACTGGCTGCAATGAAGCGCACCTCTTCTAGGATACAAACTGAACGAAGTCCACCACCGCTCCCGCAAAGAATCAAATGCCCCAGGAACAAATGGATCACAGTGGGTTCTGGTAGATTGCGACCTGTAACACAAAGACATCCTATACATCAAGGGATATCCCTGCACAATGCCTTCTCTGCCTTGGCTAATGAGGATGCCCAACTCAAAGAAACTGAAGGGCCTTTAAATGAGTCAGACTATGCCCAATCCCCTGCTAAAGCACTAAATATGAAGAAAACCTCACCAGACAGAAAACTACTACTACTTGGAGATTCCATCATCAGAGGCACCAACTTGGGAACACAGTTCAAAGGAGAGAAGATAGTCATGTGCCTACCAGGCTCTTCAGCCAGCAGGAATACAAACCAAGTTGTTGAATTACTTAGTGCAAAAAGTGAACACTCCAAACCTGATGTTATTATCCACCTAGGCACAAACGACCTGGCTAGGAACAGTGCCTCTACAGCCCAAAAGGACTTCCAATCTCTGGGGGAGAAACTCAAGCACATTGTTAACACTGTTGCATTTTCAGAGGTTCTACCTGTTCTTGGTAAAGGGACAAAAAGACTGCATCGCATTAACAGCTTTAATACATGGCTCCAGACCTGGTGCAAAGAAGAAGGATTCGGATTTATTGGCAACTGGGACAACAGATGGACCAACAAGAGACTATACTGTGCTGATGGACTACATCTCTCTGCCACAGGGAAAAGAGTCCTAAGTGAAAAATTCAGGCAGTATGTGGACATGCATTTAAACTAGGAAAAGGGGGTGACGGATGTGGAAGGTCAACATCTGCCTGCCACCCCCAACAAAAGCAGAACATCAGAAACAGCCACACTTTTAAACCACACATCAAAAACATGTGGGAGGAAGTGGGCAGAACAAAATCAATGCAAAGTATACACAAGCCAGGAAAATGCTGGAAAGCAATGAGCACAAATGCTCGAAGCTTAGCCAACAAAATTCCAGACCTGGAAGCCCTAATGGTGGAAACGGATTTGGACATTGTGGCCATTACAGAAACATGGTTTAATGAATCACATGATTGGGATATAGCCATAGCTGGCAATAATCTATTCAGAAGGGACCGAGAAAATGGAAAAGGAGGAGGAGTAGCCTTGTATGTCAAAAGCAATATTAAAGCTACTGAAATGCAGGGGACATGGGGAAAAGAAGAAGCACTCTGGATTGCGTTGGAAAGAGGAGATGGCGCTGTCATCCATATTGCTGTAGTCTACAGACCTCCGACTCAAATTGAAGAGAGAGACAATGAATTGATTATAGATATTGCCAAGATAGCAACAAAGGGGGAAGCAATCATATTGGGTGACTTTAATCTACCTGATGTGGATTGGATTACTCCTTCTGCACATCTGGAAAGAAGCAAAAAAATTGTGGATGCTCTCCAAGATGCATTATTTAGACAAATGGTGATGGAACCAACCAGGGAAAGCTCAACGCTGGATGTAGTGCTCACCAACGGTGATAGTGTATCAAATGTCTGCGTGAGTGCCCCTGTGAGCAACAGCGACCATCACACGGTGTGGTTTGAAATAAAAGCCATGGTAAAGGCCAATCATAGGAAGCTCAAAGTCCTAAACTTCAAATACACTGACTTCAATAAAATGGCAGAGTATTTAAAGGAGGAGATGACGGGGTGGGAGGAGATAAAGGAAGTGGAATTGCAATGGGCTAAACTAAAGGAGGCAATAAAAGGGGCAACAGATAAATATGTAAGAAAAGTAAATAAAAGCAAGAGGAGAAGGAAACCTATTTGGTTTTCCAAAGAGGTGGCTGCTCATATAAAGGCAAAAAACACAACTTTTGCAAAATTCAAAAGCTTGCAAACAGAAGAACACAGAAATGAATACAGGATCCAACTCAAAGAGTCTAAAAGAGTAATAAGGATAGCAAAATCAAAGGCAGAGGAAAAGATGGCTAAAGATGTTAAGGGTGGCAACAAAAATTTCTTCAGGTATATTCAGGAAAGGAAAAAGATCAGAGTTGGAATTGCAGGACTCAGAAGTGCTGGGGAAGGACTCGTGGAAAGTGACACTGAAAAAGCGAAATTGCTAAACAATTACTTCTGCTCTGTGTTTACTAAAGAAGATCCTGGAGATGGACCAGCTGTGACTCCCAAATATAAAAATGGGAATGAAGTAGATACCACACCATTTACAGAAGAAGAGGTGTTAGAACAACTTGCTAAACTGAAAGTGGACAAAGCCATGGGACCGGATGGGATACATCCCAGGATACTGAAAGAGCTCAGAGAGGTTCTAGCAGGACCGTTAAAGGATGTCTTTAACAGATCCTTGGAAACAGGAGAGGTTCCTCAAGACTGGAGAATGGCTGATGTCGTACCTCTACACAAAAGTGGTGACAGGGAAGAAGTGTCAAACTACAGGCCCGTGAGCCTTACCTCAGTGGCGGGAAAAGTAATGGAGGCGCTCCTGAAAGAGCGAATAGTGAACTTTCTCAAAACCAACAGGTTGCAAGACCCGAGGCAACATGGTTTTACCGAAGGACGATCTTGCCAAACAAATTTGATTGAGTTCTTTGACTGGGTGACCAGGGAACTAGATCAGGGGCATGCGATGGATGTCATCTACCTGGATTTCAGCAAAGCCTTTGATACTGTTCCTCATCGGAGGCTTGTCAACAAACTCAGTAGCTTGGGGATGGGTCCCAAGATAGTAAACTGGATTAGAAATTGGTTGACTGACAGACGACAGAAGGTGATTGTACATGGAGCTCACTCGGATGAGAGGAAGGTGATTAGCGGGGTGCCCCAGGGTTCGGTCCTGGGCCCGGCACTGTTCAATGTATTTGTGAGTGATATTGCTGAAGGACTGAATGGAAAAGTCTGTCTTTTTGCAGACGACACGAAAATTTGCAACAGAGTGGACTCCCCCGAGGGAGTGGTTAACATGAAGAAAGATCTACAAAAGCTGGAAGACTGGTCTAATGCTTGGCAACTACGATTTAATGCAAAAAAGTGTAGTGTCATGCACTTGGGTAGCAGAAATCCAAGAGAAATGTACACGAAAGGTGGCGAAAGGTTGGTATGCACGGTTCAGGAGAAAGACCTTGGTGTGATTATCTCTGATGATCTCAAGGTGGCAAAACAGTGCGACAAGGCGGTGGTAAAAGCCAGGAGGATGTTGGGTTGCATACAAAGAGGGATTACCAGCAGAAAAGAAGAGGTACTTATGCCACTGTATAGGTCACTGGTGAGGCCTCATTTGGAATACTGTGTTCAGTTTTGGAGACCATATCTTGCAAAGGATGTAAAAAGACTGGAGACTGTTCAGAGGAAGGCAACCAAAATGATTTGGAGCCTGCGTCAGAAGCCTTATGAGAAGAGACTTGAAGACCTAAATATGTACACTTTGGAGGAAAGGAGGGACAGGGGAGATATGATTCAGACCTTTAAATACTTAAAGAGAAATGATGAACAAACAAACCTCTTCCAAAGACGGGGAACCTGTAAAACTAGAGGGCATAACATGAAGCTGCAAGGGGGTAAATTGAAAGGCAATATCAGGAAATATTTTTTCACTGAAAGGGTGGTGGATGCTTGGAATGCCCTCCCAATGGAAGTGGTAGGGGTGAACACGGTGACGGAATTCAAAAAGGCATGGGACAAACACAGAGGATCCCTTTACAGCAATAGGATAAAAACAAAATAAACAGTACCATCTAACTTCTGAACCATATAACGTCTCAACAAATAGGGGTGTCCTACATGGAGTGGTAGGTTTACCCCTGAACAAGGATATGGGGAGGGGTGGCCTGCGCGGAGCAACAGGTGCACCTGCTCTTGCCATCTTGCTGGGCAGACTGGATGGACCATGCTGGTCTTTATCTGCCGTCAACTACTATGTTACTATGCCACTGTGAGGGTGTGTTTGCTGGCAGCACTATTAACGTACAACTCAACTTCCTCACAGCCCAATACTTAACCCTTTCCAGGCCAAGCCCAAAACTTTCGGGATCCAAACATCTGCCTAAATATTCCTATCAAATGGTATATAATACATGACCATGGCAGAGGGAACGTCACTATTGGAACATATTGAATATGACGGGTACAATTTTCCTGACATATGCAAACATTAACCTGGCTGCAGACTATGGATTAAAATATTATAGTAGGCTTTCAAAGGGTTACATATGACGCCTCAGCCAGCCTTATTCATTAGGCACACTGGGGAATCGAACCCATGACCCTTGTACCATCGGTCTGTGTAGTAACAATTGTGCTACAGCTCTGTTTCTGTATTTGGGTGTCTGCGCGCCTTCTTACGCTTAACGCGCAGTAACACGCCCTGTAGCGATCGTTGCTGCGCGGCGCGTTATAGCACGCGTTGTCACTAACGATGTACCGCCCATGTCCTTTTTTGGCATTTCTTCCACTAACACAGCTCCTAACGCGAATCACACTAACGCAGTTTAGTAAACATACCCCTAAGAGTTTTATAGCATTTTTTATTTTTCTATTTTTTTCTCTCTTTTTTAATGTTTTCTTTACTAATGGCCGAATGATAGCAGCTTTAATTTTTTAAATCGATGTACCGTTGGTGTTGCCCAGTCCCTCTCATTTGGGCTTTTGTTTACTTGATTCCATGATTACATCCTTCTCAACATTTTCATGCCATTAACCTCACTGATTTATTTTTGTTTTCGATGGCATACTTGCTTTTACATTCTCAAATTAGAAATCACTTAATATACAGGTATACTTTGTTCTTCAGGTTTTATCTTTCATTTTATGCTGTTGGTGGTGTCCATTCCCCCCTTTTAGTATGCCTCTGTTTACTTTGTTCCCATAACTTTAGCATTCCTGGTGCTTTTCGTACCCAATTAATTTTTGCTGACTTATTTCCATTTTAAACATATGACTATTTATATTAGAATTCTTTTAATGTCTTTTAACTATTAGGGTATGTTTGGTTTATCAGTTTTTACCTTTCATTTCCCACCCTTTATATAAAAAAAAATGTATTGCTTATTTTCTTGGCACTCCATTTTAGACAGATCCTTTTTACAAAATTGTTTTATAAGAAGTTGCTATAATTTCTTTGTTATATGTTCCCCTTGGCTAGATAGCCCCAACCCCCTTTGTTTGCATTGTAACCATGGGCACCATCGGGTCAGCATCTTCACACCAAAACACTTTTAAAATGCCGGACTTCTATAGTACTCTTGCCTCTCTTTACCAGGGTGACAGATATATTGCATTGTTCTCAACCAGGTAATACTTTTTAGGTATAATATCTAAAAAGGGACCATTTATTATTTTCCTCGTCTTCTTGTATCTCTTTAGTTTCATTTTTAAGTTATTGATAATCTTACAAAACTTCAGGTTCTAATATATTACCGATACAATGTTTCTCTACATATTGCTGTACAATTTGCTATGGAATCAACATGTATTTATGAACATTTATGCCCCAACTGCTTTTAACCACCAGTACAGCCCCTATGAATTGGTCATTATCGCTTAGTACATTATATTAAACATATCACAGCATCTTCTATCATTATAAATACAATAAGATAGGTTTCCTGCCAGTTTACACCCCCCCTTTTTTTACCCTCTCTTCCACATATTTATTTACAAAATTGTTTCTTTTGCAGTTCATCTAGGAATACTACGGTGGACTTTTATTTTGCTACACATACGTCTGGTGACATGCCACAGTGTGAGTAACCGAGGTAGTTCGGACATGGTGCTCCGGGCCCCTCTAACCACCCCTCATTCCCCCGCCCCACCTTTAGTTCCCCCTCTTTGCCCACAAACGCACACAGACAACCGCTCTTGGGAAACAAAAGTCAGCCAGGGGTTGTCCGGGTCGGGGGCACCCCGCCCCCAGCCCAAGTATAGCCTAAGGCTCCGGACCCCGGACCTCTGGGATCCCGCCCCCCCCCCCCGCTGCGACACCCCATCAGCCCCACCCCCAAATCCCTAACACAGGGAGGGAGGGAGGGAAGCAGGCCCAGACCACGAGGAGACTCCTGAGTACAGGCAACCGCTGCCGACTCATGGCGCCTCCCCTTCACTGCTGCCCGCCTCCAGCTCCCAGGCTCCACCGCGCTCCTGCACGCAGGTGGAGCCAATCACCATCATCGGAGCCCTTCTCGTCATTGCGCCTCCGCCCCCTTCTAACGACGGCCGCGGGCCAGGGTCCTCGCACCGGCCGAACACCCGGTTACACGCGGCCGCCGGGACCCTGCCCCACGGCCTTTCATTAACCGAGGTAGTTCGGACATGGTGCTCCAGGCCCCTCTAACCAACCACCCCTCATTCCCTCGCCCCACCTTTAGTTCCCCCTCTTTGCCCACAAACGCACACAGACAACCGCTCTTGGGAAGTAACCGGTCGCAGCTTTATTAATCTTTATAACATACCGAACATTACAATCCAAGAATAATCCTGTTAACAATCCAAACAGTGGAGCAATGCCTCACCAGCCATGCTATTAGCAAGGTGACCCTGCCTCCGCTTCTGCCGCGGCCATGCCAATGGCAATCTTCCTAATCCCCTTTCCCCGACCTCGCCATGTAATTAGCAAAAGTCAGCCAGGGGTTGTCCGGGTCGGGGGCACCCCACCCCCAGCCCAAGTATAGCCTAAGGCTCCGGACCACAGACCTCCGGGATCCTGCCACCGGCACAGAGGACATTAATGTCAGGTCGAGGGCACCCCGCCCTCGACCCTGGTACCGCCTAAAGCTCCGGACCCCGGACCTCCGGGATCCCTCTACTGGCACTGGTGACATTAATGTCCCGAAGCCTCCCCCCCCACACACAAGCTGAGACCGGTGAGCCCCCCACCTAAGCACACATTTCACTAGGGGATACGTGCTCACCGTCCCCTTAACAACCATGCCCCCGCACTCTCCACACACAAATGTCAGATTAGCTAACTGCCTTGTACACGGACCCCGACTGGCACCCAGCCGATTTCCCCCTCCCCCCTCTTTTTTTTTTTTATAAAGTCAGCCAGCCGGCCATGACATTAAGTCCGCCACAGAGACTCCACTGGGAAACCTGCACCGAAGTACAGCAAGATTCTTCGACACCACTCGTAGCACTCACCGTCCACTCCCCGACCCAATCGTTGCCCTTCTGCAAATGTAACTCGATCCATGCCAGCGTGGTCCTCGATCCCAAGGGTGACCGAGCAAAGGCATTAGGAGCGGACCAAATGCGACCGTGCTCCCCCAGCCATAATGACACCCTAGCCGGCTCCTGACCACATGAGTCCACACCAGCTACTGATTCTCGCTCACCATCCCCCGCCACAATGGGACAACCATCAGCCAACCTACCCTAGACATTTTCCCCGCAACTGAACCGCAACTGGTTAGTACTAAACCTCAACTGGTTAGCCTCCAACAATTGCGTGCCCGTTCACCTCCCCGAAGCCGAAACCAGCCCGCAAACCCCAGTCCCCCTCCGCCGATGCCTGTAGCTGTTAATCCGGCACCCGCACCATGACCCCCCCCGGTCACTGCCCCCAAAATCGCACAAGCTGGCTGCGAACTGCCCCTTGCCATCTCAGACATGCTGACACACCATCCTCAGCACCGCTGAACTTACCACAGCATCCAGCCCTACGTTCTGCTGCCGCATCCTCAGACCAGCTGACTGACAACGCTTCCGTCGCCCTGAATCCTCATACCTGAAGATTTGCCTCCCGTGCGGGCATGAACACCACCAACACCACAAGGTGTCCAATGGGCTGAACACCAGCCCAGCATACCTCCAAAATCCCTTCCCTTGCAGTCCATTTCAGATTTCCCTAGGAGGACCCGCAACAGCCCCTGTCCTGCCCGTACCCGCTGTCGCTGTATAACCCCCACACCCCTGCCTTGCTGGAATTTGCTACAGACCCACCCATATGGACCGCACCGAAATTACCCGGCATCAACGCCCGGAATAGTGAGGCGTCATACTGTAATCCTGCCCCCCATGGTAAGACAGAGCAGCGCTTCCCCCATCAGCCCTTGTGTAATAGGCCCCCCAGCATCAAGAGGCGTTGACCATGAACACTCCAATCCCTGCAGCTAATCGTACGCCCCGCATCCCCCCCGGCCCATGTTCCATCCCTTCCACGGGACCCCGCCCCTTTCCAGGCCCTTTCAGGTCTACCACCGTACCCCTTCGGGAGGGGCAAACCCGTCCACCAGCCCTTTAGAGCCTTCAGGGACATGCTGAGATAAATCCCCCGCTCGCTGATGCAAACATGCCAATACCACTGCCCTGCTCCGACCACTGCGACCACTGCCCCACTCCAGTAACCTGCGGTTGCGCGCTGATCGAGCAACAGCCCTCCCGCCCCTAACTGGAAGATCAATTCCTGGAATGCTATTGCTAGATAGGCAGGAGTCACGCCCAGCCTGCTAAGAGCTGTCAACACGCCCACGCTCCCTTGGAAGAATTCCCGCACCCATAGACTGGCAATCCCAGCATAGCATGTCCCTCAGACCCGCAGCCCAAGCCACCCGCAGAACTCGGATTCCCAAATCCTGTGGTGCAGTACAAGCACTCCCGAAGTTGCCACCACCCACTGCCGCAGCAACCCTGCATCAGGGAGCCTGTGTTTCCTTCAACGCTAATTACAATGCAGCTGACTCGGTCACCACGAACACCTGCCGTATCGACGTCTTATCAAGAAGGAGATGACCCGCCAACTCCCCGACATCCAAATCCCCGCATAACCGGCACTCCTCTGCACCGGGCCTTCTGTCTTACACAGTTCGGGCTGCAAATCCATTTGCCCAACCTACCTTCCGCTCCCACAAGTACTAAAACCGCAAGTAGGCAACCGCAACTGCACAGCCCATCGTCAGGCATTTTCGCACTAACCTCCCCCGTCACAGCAGAAACCATGCCATTGACACCGACAGGTGTACTTTCCACAAATGCAAACTGGTTCCGTAACCCCTGTGCCCTCCGCGCCCCAAGACCAAAATGGCCAACCACTGCAACTGTCCGATCCACAAGTAGCAAGACCCGTACCCCGAATTAGTGTAGTAGGCCAGCAACCCCCGCTGAATGCTCGAGGGGCCGGCACGGAGGCATAACGGGTCCCTTTTCCACCTTTCCTGACGCTCATCGGCCCCTAAAAACTGAGTCCACATGGCGTTATTCGCAGCCACAAATGTGCAAAAAGACTTGGGACCTCCCGTGCCACTCACTTGCCCCACTGCCTCCTAACTGCCGCCTCACCACCACTCTCTCTTGTTTTTTTTTTGTTTTTTTGTTTGTTTGTTTGTTTTTTACTGACTCCCGCTTACCCAACTTCTGCCCTCTAGAAGGCGGAAAGCTCTACATATCGCCGCTGCCAAATCCTCCGGCCAGAGTCTTCAGACTCTATCCCAGAGCCCCTTCTTCTCGAAACACGGCTTCCCGCCCCTTCTGCAGAAACATCCACCCCCCAACGACGCGGTCGAATAATTGGTGAACGCCGCGGGGAATGACTCCACACAGGGGAGCCGCCCCGACACCACTGCCCCGTTTTTCACACGCGTATTACCCTTGTGCCTCCCTGCGATCTCCGCCGCCGACCCAGCCCCCCGGTCTGCCTGCAACTCACCTGCTGCTCCAGTTTCGGCCACCTTGCTGCCAATGGCTGAAGCCTCAAGCGTCCGCCATCCTCGTTCATCTGATGCAGCCGGTCCTGGGCGCTCTGCTCGCCGTTGGCCACCTCCACCTCCACTGCACCTGCCAGTGTGCCGAGTTCCTATCGCACCTGTGGAGACAAAGAGAACAACAGAAGAAAACCAAGGTGGGGAGCCCCCCCCCCCACCCGCAACCATTCCACCCCGCATAAACTGTGCCCCACCTCCAAGCCAGCTCTCCCATCAACAAAGCCCCCAACTGGTTAATAGACTCCTGGACCACGGCCAGCCCCCCGGGAGAACCCTGCACCAACTTACCCTCACCCCCCAAGCCTTGTCACCTCCCTCCAAGCGAAGGCCCACAGTCCCAATGCCCCTGGGGGGGAAATACATAATAGTACATAACATAACATAACGGTTGAAGAATGACGAGCTAACACGAATTGCGATGAAAAAGTGTGAACAGCCTAGAACCAAGTACCTGATGATGATTTGTACACAAGTGTGGCATGCAGGAGAGAGCAGCTCTCTGTCTGTACACGAGACGTCACAGTGCTGGCCACGCCTCCCTGCACTGACCGGAGCTGCTGCTATCTGCTCTGTGTCTCCCTCCCACTGGATTCTTCAGGAAAGATTAACCCCTTCTGCCATTAGAAGCACGGACTTAAAACTTGCTTAGCTTATGTATATATTGCTGACCATCAGATTTACAGTGCTATATATTTTTTTACATAACTCGGACAACCCCTTTAAGGTTTTTTTGGCATTTTATATCTTAAATGCACTTATGTGAATTAATTAATAGTAATATGAATTAATTAATAGTAATTTGAAAAAATTTGATAAATTCGAAGACAAGTTTGCATGTTGTGGCACATCATGACGTCTAGGAGTTTTTTCAATATTTTATTTGTTTTCAGCACACCAAAATACATGGAAATTAGATGAAAATAATCAAACAGCTTTTTAGTTGCAGACCTGTGTTATGCTTTATTCCCTGGTATTTTGTATGAATTTTAAAATTTAAAAATGTATTTTTCAGGTCTTCACTCCTTAATTGCCTAGAATGTGATTCCTATACGTGGCAGCATTTCCACGTAAAATCCCACGCGTTACAGCATATGCCGAAGCTGCCAAGTGCTGCTGCTCTTTTTTCTGTACACGTGGAGGGGGATTTTAGAAAGGACGTCCAAGTGTAATCAGGGGTGACCAAGCCAGAACATCTGAAAGCAAAGCAGGCACATCCAGACACGATGTCACAAACGTGGATGTGCCCAGAATAGTATTTCAGAACCTAGATATCTAGGAATAGCCTAATAGTTAGGGGAGTAAGCTAAGAACAGGAAAGCCAAGGTTCAGATCCCACTGCTACTATCATTGAAATTGCCCTGGGTACTGGGGATGATGGGGCGCCTTCTTCTCTACACCCTCTGGATGCTTTTTAGCCAAACTGAGCACTGTTTGAGCCT
Organism: Ichthyophis bannanicus; assembly: GCA_033557465.1. Taxonomy (NCBI): domain Eukaryota; kingdom Metazoa; phylum Chordata; class Amphibia; order Gymnophiona; family Ichthyophiidae; genus Ichthyophis; species Ichthyophis bannanicus. Next base: position 216,548,150 of record CM066040.1, read on the forward strand.
GGAGCAGGTCTAAACATAGATGCGACGTCTAGGATGTTTCTGAGATCAGGCAGGGATGTCCAAATTCTTGGGAATGCCTCAGTCAGGTTTCCTCCACATCCCTGTTCAGACTTGGACATCTTCAACCTGGGGACCTCCACAGACCTGGCTTCTAAAATGATTCTGGAGACGTGTCTGTGCTTTGGATGTCTCTGTGCCTGTTTTCAGACATCCAAAGTATGAATAGGGCTTCTAAAATGACCCCCAAAGGTTTCTGAGTCAACACTCCTGGTTTATGTGCAAGCAAATATGCAAGTTTTTGCCGGTGTCCTTATACATGTTTTACAAAAGGCTCCTCAACCCCAGCTCTTCCCTCAATGTACAATGCAAAATGGGGCTTTTTCTATCTCTCATTCCTGCACTTCTCTGTATTACACCTGTTTAACACTCGCATTTTTATGTTTGCTCACAGTTCTAGCACACGTTTTCATTTTGTTTGCTTTTTTAAGCTGTCTATTTGCTTTGAGTGTTAGCTCACTTTTTAACACTAAAATCTGAACACATTTGCCCTCACATTTAAATCTATTCACTCCTAAAAGAGCAATTTGAAACAATTAATAAATGTCTACCTCTTGACTTACATACAGAGGCCCCTTTACTAAATGGCTTTGGCTGTCAGCGCAGGTCTGCACGTGCTAAAGGCGTGCATTAGACATGTGTTGACAGCTAGCACAGGGCCATGACTGCGCTATCGGATTTTGGCGCTGTCCATGGTATGTTAAGGTTTCTAGTGGGAGGGCTAGGGGTGGAGAATGGGCATCGTGAATGCACCCATGCCAGGCTAGTAGCACAGGTGAACTCACCATCACCTCTCTAGGTGGCATTGAGTGCATCCGCTCTATTGTTAATGCCGCAGCAGGGCCACTTACATCCTGGTAACTGCTGGGAACATGCCTTCCCTGCTCTCAACAGTTAACGTTGTGGTGTTGCCCTGACATGCCATGGATTTGCATGTTATCAATGCGTTTGGTGCAACACCACAGCATCCTTTAGTAAAAGGTCCCCATAGTTTCCAATACTGGGTTTTAACCTGCATAGTAAGACTGCAAACGTTTTTGAAACCAAGAGGTTTCCCAGACAAAGTCATTCCCTTTTCTGGTTTTACTGTTTCTTAAAGAACTTTAAACAGCAGGGTTCAACACCTGCCTCTTATCTTTACAAACTATGAAAAGCAAAAAAAATACCAGCTGAGAAGGAACTGTATACAAACAAACAAAATCTGGTCTCATTAGGGGAAGAAAAACAGCTGTCCCCGACTTCTCTGGCTTTTAACAGGACACCACAAATCCATCTCCCTAATCACTCTTGTCACTAGAGAAAAGTTAGGTCATCTGCCACAGACACCAAGCTCTCTTACAAGGTTGATATGATAGCTTCTCACTCCCTTCCAGATGAAAGATACCATAGAGGCATTCACCGTATCGCATATGAGCATAAAGACTGAGGAAAGAAACTAAAGCTAGTACAATTTAAAATTGCAAATAAATAACATTAGATGTGACAGGGCTTTTTAAAGTGGGAATGAAAAATAATATTAAATCCTGCAGATACAGGCAAAAACTCAATAAAAGGAAGAAAGAAAAGAAATATAGGAAGCCCTGATGCTCACATTACGGGAATACCAGAAGTGAGCATCTTTCTGATGTCTTATGTATTCTTAAGTTAAAGACAGATAGAAAAATGGATTATAAGAGCAGTCAATAAGCAAAGAGATGGATTACAAAATAATGGCAAGAGGAAAGAGGTGGTATGGTTGGTCAGGAAGCATAGTTTCCAATGCTTTCTGTAAGACAACGATATCCAATTTGTGGTAGTATCGGATCTTGTGGTTATGGTTATGGTTATGGTTTAGGCACTTGATATACCACCCTTTACTTACGCATCAGAGCGGTTTACATGGATGTATATACTAACAGGTACTTTTTATTCCCTTGTCCCAGAATGGCTCACAATCTAATTGGAGGCCACCATTGCGAAGGTTAATGTGTGTTTGTTGGAGGTCTGTGAATGGTTGAGGAATAATGGGTTAGTTTTGAATGCCCAGAAGTTGGAGTTGTTAATTTTTGGAGGACATGAAAAGGATGATGTTCAGGTGTGGCCGGAGGTGGTCGGGGTGCGTCTGCCATGGCGGAAGGAAATTATGAATCTAAGGGTACAGTTGGACTCTGGGCTAGATTTACAGTTACAAGTATCTAAGATGGTGAAACTAGCATATGGGAAGTTTCAGTTAGTTTGTCAACTTTGCCCTTTTTTGGATGCGGTGACCCTCTGCATATTGATCCAGGCCCTAGCGTTGTCTGTTTTGGACTACTGTAATCTTCTGTATGTGGGTATGCTCAAGTACTTGATTTGGAAATTGCAACTGGTACAGAATGTGGCTGCACATGTAATTTCAGGATATAGGCATAAGCAGACTGTGGAGGATGTGCTACATCAACTTCATTGGCTCCCAATGGAGCAGCATTCAGTGGTCAAACCTCTCCTGGTTACCTTCAAGGCTCTGCAAGGCCAGGGGCCAGGTTACTTGGCAGATGTGCTGCACTGGTATCAGCTGGGTCAAACACTGTGGTAGAGCCATGGTCACAGTTTGGTAATTCCTGGCCCCCGGCAGGTTCAACTAAAGAAATGGCGTGAGAGGTGCTTTGCTGTAGCTGCCCCTTCTTGATGGAACTGGCTACCGATTTAGTTGCGACAGGGGGGGTAGTCTGCTGGCCTTTCGGAAGGCCTTGAAGACCTTTCTGTTTCCTCAGCTACAGTAGGGAAAGTGAGGGACTGGACAAGGCAGGCAGGTGGTTGGTTGGTTGGTTGATATGGAGTAAGGTGAGGTTTCAGTTTACTCTGTTAGGTTTTTAGTTTGTTCTTAGTTTGTTCACCACCTTGATGTCCTTTGGGCAATTTGGTGGGATATAGATGTTTCAAAATAAATAAATAAAATTGGGCATGAAAAGCAAGCAAAAGTCTTCAGAGATATTTCTTTATTATGCAAAAATGTGAAAATGGAGCTAATTGCAAAGGTAGGAAGATACACATTTGAGATCTTAGAGACTGGCAGCCTGATATTCAAGTGTAAATGCTGTTAGCAGGACCCATAACTGCCTAAGCCCTTCTGAGCCAAATATTCACTGGTACTAACTAGGCCAGTGCACCTGAATATCCCAACAGACCACTTTGCCACAATCCAGAAATCGCAAGGGTGGGCATGGGGCAGTCTCGGCACCTAGCAGGTCAACAGAGATTTTCAGCCCGCTAACCAGATAATCACAAAGTTAGGACAGGTCAATAGTCATCGTAACGTTATACAGTTTTGCGATCTGGTTAGTGGCTGAATACTGACAGGCATTGAAACTAGGAAAAGGGGTGACGGACGGAGAAGGACAAGTTCAGGATGTCACTCCCAGCAAAAGCATAACATTGGAAACAACCACACTTTTAAACCGCACATCAATGGCATGTGGGAAGAGACGCGTAGAACAAAATCCATGCAAAATACAGGCAAGCCAGTCAACAAATGCTGGAAAGCAATGAGCACAAATGCTCAAAGCCTAGCCAACAAAGTTCCTGACCCGAAAGTCCTAATGGTGGAAATGGACTTGGACATTGTGGCCATTACAGAAACATGGTTTAACGAGTTGCATGAATGGGATATAGCCATAGCTGACTATAATCTATTTAGAAGAGATAGAGAGGGTAGAAAAGGAGGAAAAGCTGCTGAAATGCAGGGGACCTGGGGAAAAGAAGAAGAGCTGTGGATTCTATTGGAAAGAAGAGATGGCACTGTCATCCATACTGGCGTAGTCTACAGGCCTCCAACTCAAACCGAAGAAATGGATAGCGGATTGATTATTGATTTGCAAAGATGGCCATGAAGAGGAAAGTGATCATACTAGGTGACTTTAATCTACCCAATGGGGATTGGAGTATTCCTTCTGCCAATCTGGAAAGAAGTAAAAAAATTGTGGATGCCTTCCAAGATGCATTACTTAGAAAAATAGTGATGGAACCAACCAGGGAAAGCTTGATGCCTGATTTAGTGCTCACCAATGGAGGCAGCATGTCGAATATCTGGGTGGGTGCCCATGTGAGCAGCAGCAATCATCACACAGTGTGGTTTGAGATAAAAGCCAAGGTAGAGTCCAATCACAGCAAGCTCAAAATCCTAGACTTCAAAAACTCTGACTTCAGAGAAATGGCCAAGTACCTGAAGGAGGAGATGGCAGGGTGGGAGGGGATAAAGGAAGCAGAATTGCAGTGGGCTAAACTAAAGGAGGCAATAAAAGGGCAACAGATACATATATAAGGAAAGTAAATAAAAACAAGAGGAAAAGGAAACCTATTTGGTTGTCCAAATAAGTGACTGCACAAATAAAGACAAAAAACACAGCTTTTACAAAATTCAGAAGTTCACAAACAGGGGAACACAGAAAGGAATACAGGACAAGTTAAATGAGACAAAAAGAAATAAGAATAGGAAAATGAAAGGCAGAAAAAATGATGGCTAAAGATCTGAAGCGTGGAGACAAAACCTTTTTCAGGTATATTCGGGAGAGGAGGAAATCAGAGGTGGAATTGCAGGATTCAAAAGTGCTGGGAATGGATTTGTGAAAAGTGACATTGAAAAAGTGAAAATGCTAAACAAATACTTCTGCTCTGTTTTTACTAAAGAAAATCCTGGAGAGGGATCACCTGTGATTGACAAATATACAAATGGGAATGGAGTAGATACTACACCGTTCACAGAAGGTGTGTTGGAACAGCTTGCAAAACTGAAAGTGGACAAGGCCATGGGACCGGATGGGATACACCTCAGGATACTGAAAGAACTCAGAGAGGTTCTTGCAGGGCTGTTAAAAGATGTTTTTAGTAGATCCTTGGAGAAAGGAGAAGTTCCACAGGACTGGAGAAGGGCTGATGTGTTACCACTTTACAAAAGTGATAATAGGGAAGGAGTGACAAACTACAGGACAAACCTCGGTGGCAGTAAAAGTAATGGAGGTGCTCCTTTTTTTAAACCTAGCTATACTAACAGCCTTGACTACATCCTCCAGTAATGAATTCCAGAGTTTGATTACATGTTGAGTGAAAAAATATTTTCTCTTATTAGTCTTAAAAGGGGTACATTGTAGCTTCCTTGTGTGTACCCTAGTCTTTTGTACTTTTTGATGGCATAAACAATCAATCTATGTTTGCCAGTTCCATTCCATTCATTAGTTTATAGACCTCTATAAAATCTCCATTCAGCCGTCTCTTTTCCAAGTTGAAAAGCCCTAACCTTTTAAGCCTTTCCTCATAGGGGTATTCTTCCATCCCCTTTACCATTTTGGTGGTTCTTCTCTGTATCTTTTCAAATTCTGCTATATCCTTTTTAAGATACGGCGACCAGAATTGCACACAATATTCAAGGTGCGGTCACACCATGGAACGATATAGAGACATTATAATGTCCTTAGTTTTATTCTTCATTCCTTTCTTTATGGTTCCTAGCTTTCTATTTGCTTTCTTGGCCGTCACTGCATACTGGGCAGGCGGTTTCAATGTATTATCCATGATGGCACCTAAATCTTTTTCCTGGGTGGTGATTCCTAAAGTGGAACCTTGCATCATGAAACCGTAGTTTGCGTTCTTTCCTAGGTGCATAATTTTCATTTATCCACATTAAATTCCATCTGCTATTTGGATGTCCAGTTTTCCAACTCTCAGATACTGTGGAAAGCACACTTGGTTTGGGTTCAAGAGAGCTTAAAAACTGCGTCTAAAGGGGTAAGTAATAAAATTGCTCATGGTATTGGAAACCCGTGATTTTAACTCACTGGGTGTACATCATACTGAAAGCAAAGCTATACTCCCTGAAAAACTGGCTGCTTTTTAAGATATGATTATATAAAACTATACACGTGATTCTAATTCTCCATGTTTCCCTGCCCCTGGAAACACTTATTTATATATTTATATATATTTTTTTTCATTTCTTTTTTATACCGCACTCTTTAGAATCGGTGCGGTTTGCATGTATACTAACAGGTACTTTTTATTCCCTTGTCCCCGAAGGGCTCACAATCTAAGTGTACCTGAGGCAATGGAGGGTTAAGTGGCTTGCCCAAGGCCACAAGGAGTGGCCATGGGACTAGAGACCCCAGTCCCTCCGACCTGAAGTTGCTTGTCCCCATGCGGGTATTGAACCCTGAGGTAACCTGTCCCAACCACTGAGCCACTCCACGCTTCTTAACAATGCTGGCAACATATTTGAAACCTAGCTTCCCTATTCCTAACCCATTAGACTGTTCCTAGACATCCAGGTTCTGAAATACTTCCAGGGCTGCCTGTGTAGATGCCTCTGCAGATGTCCATATTGGGCATGTCCATGTTTCTGGAATTGTGTCTGCATCTGGACATGCCTGCTTTTTTTTCAGAAGTTCCGTCTTCGATGTCCCTGACGGCACTTGGATGTCCTTTCTAAATCCTCCCTCTCCATATGCCAGGGAACTGCTGTCAATCCTGACGTGGACAATTTTGGTCATACACGTGCATCCCCTATATGAAATGATGAATACGTATGTAGATTTTTGATCCACCCAGGCCATGCCCTAACTATGGCCCCAACATGCCCCCCTTGCAATTTCTGTGTATTAATGATCTCCTTATGTAAATGTCACCCTTTCTGAAATCTCTGTTTGCTCATGGATACCATTTCCGTGTGTAAATGCTGGATTTTCCACATAGAAATTGTGAAGACGACTTCTAAAATAACTCCCTCAATGTCCAGGTGCAGTCGGTGGCCTTGTTCAAAATCACAAGTTCAGGTCCTGTGGGCAGGACTTCTGTTGTTTCCATCCTTTATCAAAATAAACAGAAATTCTGTATAAAGAGCTTGAGATTAAGGCATGAACTCACAAAAATGAAAAATGATCATAGCCCATAACAGTTTCCAAAACATGCATTGTTGTGTTCTACGGCACTCAGAAAGGGTTTACGTGTTCTCCATTCTAAAGGGAAATAAGTAGCATTTATGAAATTTTGCTGAGTAGAGACATAAAAGGCCCCAGTGACTAGTGTGCACTTCTACAAGTCCTGTTGGAGAATTTGCTTCTTTCAGATTATTTTGATTCATTAAATTCAACGTTTCTTCCTAATTTTAGCCTATAATGAACCATGGGAAAAAAATTCTAATCTAAACAGAAATGGTATAGCCTGTGGACTTTCTCAAAGTGTTCCATAATTAAGCAGTCGGTCACATGCAAAAGTAACAGCAACACATCTCCCCTGTATTAGAGGAAAAGGCTTCTTTATCATTCAGAGACCGTTTTCTCCTTATTCCTGGTATCAAAAGATCAGAGTTTACACAGAAATAAGTCTGCTTCCCAATCAAGTTTAAACTAGATGAGGGGGTTATCAGTTGATCAAATTGGACTCCCCCCCCCCAACCCCGCTCTCCCCCAAAAACAAAGTTAATACAAAAAAGCACACAAGGCTACCGGTAAACAAGAACATAAGATATGCCATACTGGGTCAGACCAAGGTCCATCAAACCCAGTATCCTGTTTCCAACAGAGGCCAATCTAGGTCATAAGTACCTAGCAGTCTCCCCAAAAGACACAGGTTCCTCAGTGCTAAGGTGAGCGGATTGGGGGGCGGGGAGGGGAGGAGAGGGCCAGGTATGAGGATGTACAGATGGAAGACAAGGGAAAGAGAAATCAAAGTCTATGAACACAAATGCTGATACTCTAGGTCAGTGGTTCCCAGGGGACGCCCAGCCACTCAGTTTTTCAGGATATTCACAATGAATGTACTGTATTTGAGATGAATTGCCAGGCACTGCAGCCATTACTTACGAATTTGCTTCATGCATTTTCAGTGCAGATATCCTGGAAACCCAGCTGACTGGTGGTCCCTCGGGACAGTTTTGGAAACCACTGCTCCAGGTAATAAAATTCCAGGTGTGCAAGTTCTAATGGCTGAGACAGATTTTGATGTGTCTGCTATTGCAGAGATTTGGATCAATAAATCCCATTCTCCATGACTAGACTATAACCAAACAGGATTGCAATCAGTTTAGGAACGATAGGATAGACAGAAAAGGTAGTACTTTAGGTAAAAAATAGTATTAAGCAACTGAAAAGCAAGGATCATGCAGAAAAGGGAGACAGCATCTTTTTCTACAAATCTCTGGTATAGGCAGAAAAGATGAATATAGAATTGAAGACATAAAAGAGATTGCAATAAAAGAAAAGGAGATTTTAAACGGTGAGATACCATCTGTAGAATCAGAACTAGAGAGCTCTTGAACTCTCTCCAAATGCCTCTGTGCAGGCAAGTGGCAGTGGACCCAGTGAAGGAGGGTGTGATACTGGACCTGGAATTATGATTACTAGATAAGGAAAGTGTTTCTAATATCCGGAGAGGGGGCCTTCTGAGCTCAAGGGATCATCAGGTGGTTCAACTGAAGAGCACAGGCAGAAAGAAGACACACACCAACTTGGAGTCCTGCACCTCAAGACTACAAATTTTGTAAAATTGGGGCGGGGAGTACCTTATGAGGTGCTGGAAGAGTATAAAAATCCTTGTGAAATAGCAGAAAAGAAGGATCTTTAGTAAAGGCAACATAATACATAAAAGTAAGTTGAAAGAGAGACCAGTACGGTTTTCTTTTTTTTTCCACATTTTATTTACTAATTGTACAAATGTTACAAGGATGACCCTTAATTAGGCAAAACCAATTGCATAATGCAAGAAGAATTACAAGCTCCAAGAGGTAATTTAAAAAAAAAGGAAGTACATTGTAATTGTATTAGTCAACTTCAAGAAGGTGAAGCCATTTCAAAATGGAGCAGAAAAATTAACAAAAAAATTGAAAAGCTAGAAGAAGTCTCAAAATAACCTAATGTTGGTCACATTTACAAGAATTATCTCCTCTGGGGGCCATCTTTACTCTCCAGAAAAATTTGCAATTGATCAGGATTATAAAACACATTCCTATTGCTTTGATATACAATTTTACACAGAGAAGGAAATCCAAGACTGAAGTCAGGGCTGGTGCTAGGATTTCCAGCACCTCCCAGTGCTGTTTTTGATAACACCTTAGTTTTTAATATTGCTTTCACTTTTTGCCATTTTATTTGTATCTTTTTTTTTCATTTCCTCACTTTTTATTTTTCAGTATTTTGCTGACCCCCCACCAAAGGTTGGCACCCCTGCCATGCTGACCTTGCTGTGTTGTGCTGGCCCTGGCTGAAAGTAGCATCCTGCTTTTTAGCCAAAAAAGATCTACACTTCACGAGAGGCCTTCAGGAAAATTGACATTTTATGACCAAGAAAAGAAGTATCCCTCCATTAAAAAAAGTCTCAAAGTCCAATTCTTGTTGGGGCTCAAGAGCATGTGTCACTAATAAAGTTCCTCAATTAGTAATCCCTTCAGTTGACATGTCTAATAAATTAGAAACATCCAATGAGACAGAAGACATTTCATAAAAGCAAGTACCAGCGCGGAGTCGCGAAGGACGCCGGTAACCGGGCGGTCGGCCCGGTCCCGGCTCGTCCTTCCGGCTTCTGCAGAAAGGAAGGGGGGGGGAGGGATGAGGGAGAATGCGCGGAGGCTGATGACGCCGGCAGCATTTTTTGAAGGGATTGGCTCCGCAGAGGGAGTGAGCGGAGCCAATCAGTGCTGCCGGCGTTAGGCGAGATAAGGAGGGAGCTGTTACGCTACCCCCTCCTTTTTTCGGCAGCGGGTTGGAGGCAGGACGGCTTTTTTGGTCCGGCGGGTTGGAGAGTGCGGAGAATCGGGGAAGCAGAGCTGCTAAGGTGGTTGGGGCAGCCGGGTAAGTTGCGGGGGGGGGGGGCCTGAGCGGTGTTTGTTGGGGCTTTGCAATTTGGGTGTAGTGTGCTCTTCGGCGGGGTGTCGCCGGGGTTTTTTGCCAGCTGAGGGTGCAATTGGCAAAAGGGGGGGAAACGTGATATAAAAAAAAAAAAAAAAAGCCGAACTACTGCTTAATTTATTCTTATTGCTGGGGGCCTGTGCTCCTGTGTGGAATGGCACGTGGAGCGAGGGCTGGGGCAGGTGGCCCTGATAGGGCTGCACAGGCAAGGGGTGCTCAAACGAGTAATAGGGGTAGGGTTGCTGTGAGGGGGGTTGGTGGGGGGCCGGGTCATCGGGGAACGGCCAGGCGGGGGCTGCCTCGAGCAAGGGCGCCTCACCGAGGTCGGGGAGAGGGGTTGTCATTGGGGCGGGGTAAAGGGGCTGCAGGATCCAGAGCCAGGGGGCACGCTTGGCGGGGCCAGCCTCAAAGAGGAGGTTTGGGGGCTAATTCTGGGCCTCCGCCTGCGGCTTTAAATGAGCAGGGATCTGCTAGGGTTGGGGATGAATTAGTGGGTGGGCAGGAGCAGGAGCAAGGGTGTGTAACCCAGGGGGGATGGGGTTATGGGAATTTAGGTTTAGGACCTATGGTTATGCCTGCGGCGGCACATGCCATAAATCCTCGAGACAGGGCCTCCTGGGAGAGCGTGCAGAGGGGCCATGGTTCCTATGGGGCTTGGAGTGGCCCCTCACAATGGGGACACTGGTTGGGGGGTGGGCAGGGTTCCTCTCGAGCTGAGTGGTTGGAAGCATGGCAGCCAGGGTGGTCTTCTCCTGTTCCCCCTCCCCCTCTTTTTCCTATTATGTCTCCTCAGGGCCCAACACGTTTATCAGGAGGAGCTGAAGGTGGACTGCAGCAGGTAGAAGGCGTGGCTTCGTCTTTGATCCAGCAGCGGGAGATGTCTGGTGAGGGTGCGGTTCGCGACGCGGGCAGACGAGAGCAGGATGCGGAGCTCAGTGCAGTGGATGTTGATCCGGAGGAGGTGGTGGCGTCTGCGACGGGCGTTGCAGGTGAGTTACATGTAGATTTGGGTGAGAAGAGTAGAGAGAGTGGTAAAAAGAAGGCAAAGAGGACAGCAAAAAGGAACATTCCTGTAGACGGCGTCGCAGGTACAGTTCGTCGTCCGTGTCGTCCTCGGTGTCGTCTTCGTCACTGACGTCATCAGCAGATAGTATGTGTCGGCGGTCGACGGGTGATAAAAAAGTCTCAGGACGGGGTCCGGAGGGTGGTTTGCCTTCAGCAGTGGTAATTTCAGAGTTATGGGAGGGAGTTCCACGGAAGTTGCGCCATAAAATTAAAAAGCGGCGTTATATAGATATTTTTCGGTTGTTAGAAGGTCGCAAACGTTCGGGAGAAAGCAGGAAAAAACGTAAGGAGGATGAGAAAGCAGGGCGTATTAAGAAAGTTTCACGAAATGTGGTCAATTGGACGCGTGCGTTTCTGCGGTTGATTAGTGTTTGGGGTCAGCATTACCCGGGGCAATACGAGAGGCTTTTATCTTACGCGGATTCAATTTTGGAGGCGTCGCAGACACATGAAGGGTGGTCATGGTTAAACTATGACGAAAAGTTTAGAGACAAGATGGAAGAGAATAGACTTGTGTCGTGGGAATGCAGGACATTAATTTATGGTTGACCCAGATGTCGGCCAGGAGTAGTGTCGGAGGAGGGACAAAAGGTGCAGTCGTGAGCGGGGTGGGGACTGGTCGGTCCTTTCGTGGGGGAGCAAGTATCGCACAGCAGCGTACGGGCGGCAATGGGGCAGGTGATGTTTGTTGGAGGTTCAACAAGACCTCGTGCCCTTTCCCAGATTGCAAATTCCGGCACGTCTGTTCCCTTTGCGGGGGAGTGCATTCAGCAGTCAAATGTGTCAAAAAGGGAGCTCCCAGCCCCCTATTTCTGGCACAAAATGATGCGGAGCTGTTTGGCCTCGCCCCCACGCCTGTTAACGTGCAAGTACTGAATGCGTGGTTGGGCCAGTACCCTCGAAAAAATGATAGAGAGGCGTTATATTCTGGTTTTAATTTTGGTTTTGTGATCCCAGTGTGTGGGCAGGTGGGGGGATCGGCGGGGCGGAATTCGGTGTCAGTGAAGCGATTCGCGTCAGTGGTGAAAGAAAAGTTGGCAGCGGAATTGTCGCTTGGTAGGGTAGCGGGCCCATTCGTCAGTCAGCCATTCGCAAGCATGGTAATTTCTCCATTGGGTATAATACCGAAAAAGGAGCCGGGAAAATTCCGCCTGATACATAATTTGTCCAGCCCCATAGGAGCGTCGGTCAATGACTATATTCCGCGGGAATTATGTTCCGTGCGATATGCGTCGTTCGACAAGGCAGTGAGCTTAGTACGATCCGCTGGGCGTGGGGCGCAGATGGCGAAGGTAGATATTGAGTCGGCGTTCCGGCTGCTTCCAGTGCACCCTGCGTCATTCTACTTGTTGGGTTTTTGCTTTGAGGATGGAATATATTTTGATAAATGCATGCCCATGGGCTGTGCCATCTCTTGTTCATACTTCGAGAAGTTTAGCACTTTTCTACAGTGGGCAATCGAACGTAAGGTGGGTATAGCGCAGGTAGTGCACTACTTGGATGATTTTTTATTTGTCGGGTCGGAACACTCTGGGGACTGCTGTGTATTGCTGGATGGTTTTGTGGATTTGTCCAAGGAATTGGGAGTACCATTGGCGAAAGAAAAGATGGAAGGTCCTACTACACGGATCACTTTTTTGGGGGTTGAGCTTGATTCGGACGTCATGGTGGCACGTCTTCCCCAAGATAAAATTCGCAGATTGCGGGTGTTGGTGGCCAATGTGCTAGCATCATCGTCCTTGACGCTGAGGGAGATGCAAGCTTTGATAGGCTCGTTAAATTTTGCTTGTCGGGTGATACCGATGGGCCGGGTGTTTTTGAGGCGGTTGGCAGCAGCTACGGCGGGGGTACGTAGGCCTCATCATCATCTGAAGGTCTCGAAGTCAATTAAGGCAGATTTGCGGATTTGGCAGGTCTTTTTGGAGGATTTTAATGGGACCACAGTTTTAATGGAACCAGAGATCAGTAGTGCGGATTTGCAATTATACACTGACGCAGCGGGTGGCATAGGTCTGGGCATTTACTTCGCTGGGGCTTGGTGTGCGGAGCGTTGGCCGCAGTCTTGGCTCGAGTCGCGGCTTACCAGTAATATAACTTTTTTGGAACTGTTTCCCATTTTAGTTGCCTTGGAGTTGTGGTCGGATAGACTTGCTAACAAAAAGGTTTTGTGGTGGTGTGATAATGAGGCTGTAGTGCAGGTGGTGAACCATTATTCACCGCACTGTCTTTTGGTGGCTAACTTGATGAGGGAAGTGACTTTAGCCTGTTTGCGGTTAAATGTGTATCTGAAAGCCAAACATATTCCAGGGTATGCTAATGCCATCGCTGATTCTCTTTCCCGTTTCAAGTTCGAGCAATTCCGACGATTGACACCACACGCAGATGCAGAAGGACGTGCGGTCCCTTGGAAGTTGTGGAGTCTTGGCCATCCGGGATGAAAGACTTGTTGCGGTGTTCTGTAGCGCCTGGGACATGGGCAGCATATCGGCGAGGATGTCAGAAGGTGGTCGACTTTTTGGAACGCTTGGGTTGGCGGTTTGGGCCGGTTTCAGCTCAATTGCTAGGACTATATGTGGGATGGGCTAAAGAGAATGGAGTGACTCGCTCGGCTGTGCGTAGTCATTTGGCGGGTTTCGAGTATTTTGTGAAGGCAGTGGGCTGGGACTTCCCGTCAGGGGGTGCCTTAGCTCGTCGGCTTTTGCAAGGATGGGGTCGGGCAGCACCTATACATCTGGATGCTCGGCGTCCCATCACGCATGATTTACTAGAAAAAATATGCAAGTCATTAGCGGTGGTGGCCTCGTCGCAATATGAGGCGACGCTTTTTCGAGCAGTTTTTACTTTGGCATTTTTTTGGGGCTTTTCGCATGGGGGAGCTGGTGGCACGATCATCCAGAGCGGGAGATTTGGGGATTCTACAGCGTCAGCATGTTTGCTTTGAAAACGGGCAGTTGCGAATTTTGTTGGCAAAATCTAAGACTGATCAGCGGGGCAAGGGTTTGTGGGTACGGCTGAGTGGGATTCCAGGGTTTCACACTTGTCCGGTGAGCGCCATGCGTGCTTTCTTGCGGGACCGCCCCGTGAAAGTTGGGGGGTTATTTCTGCATGCGGACGGACGGCTGCTTACACATTTTCAGGTGATAGCAGTTCTGAGGTTGGCATTGAAGGCAGTAGGTGAGCCCCCCGAACAGTATGCGGCTCATTCTTTTCGTATTGGCGCGGCCACCAGCGCTGCTGCTGCGGGCCTGTCGCAGCAGGACATTCAGGGTATTGGGAGGTGGCGTTCCCAGGCTTTCCGGGGTTATGTTCGTTTATAAAAAAAAAAAAAAAAAACAGAAAAGAAAGGGGGGGGGGGGACTTGCTATGGATTAACTCTTCTTTTCTTTTGCAGTTGCAGGAGGGAGTGTCCGGAACTGTTGGATGATCGGGCACTCTTTCATGTACTGGGCCGGCCGGCGAGCAGCTGAAAGGCCATTGGGGCATAATCTGGGGCTGGATCCTGCTCAAGTGTCGCTGCTATGGCTGGGTGAGAGAGGGTTGAGGTGGTCTCAGCTTCTGCCTTTGCTCCGGCACCATGAGCGAGTGAGGGGCAAGCCACGGCTGCTGCTGTTGCACTTAGGTGGCAACGACCTAGTTACCTGGACTTGTAAGCAACTCATAAGAATTGTTATAAAAGACTTAACTATGTTATTGCAGATGTTCCCGGGAATCCAGTTAATTTGGTCAGACATTATTCCAAGGCCTGTTTGTGCGGCCCAGCGGCGTTGGTCGCGGGGTCTTACAAAAATAAATCGTCAAATAGGACGGTGGTTAACTGGCCAAGGTGGGATTCAAGTTCTTCACCCGTGGGTGGAAGTGGATTGTACGGGGTTGTACAGGATTGATGGGGTTCATTTGTCCCCTGTGGGTATGGATTTACTGTTGAATGATTGGCAAGAGGCCTTGGAAGGTGTTTTACATGGGGATACTAACTGGTCGCAGCTGAGCATTGGGGGGGCGGCACAAGGGCATTAAGATGCCAGTGCCGGTGGCGGGATCCCGGAGGTTTCCGGGGCCCGGAGCCGTTTGGTCAGACTTGGGTGGGGGCGGGGTGCCCCCGACCCGGATAAGCCCTGCTGGCCTTTGCTAGTCATATGGCGAGGTCGGGGAAAGGGCGGTAGGAAATTGGCCGGTGTCGGACACGGCCGGAGCGGAGGCGACCCCACTTTGCTAATTATGGCTGGAGGGGTATCACTCCGCTGGGGGGAGATTGTTTACAGACTGTTTGATATTGTAAAGTTAATTGTTTGAATTTTAATAAAGCTGCGACCGGTTGGTACTTCCAATAAGAAAATTGTGTCTGTGAAATTTTGTAATGGTGGGGGGAAGGTTGGGGGAGGGGGTGAGAAGAACGAGGGAGGTGGGGTGCGGAAGGACGGGCATAGGGCACCGGATACGGCCTGCCTCGGTTAAAGCAAGTACCAGCGCGGAGTCGCGAAGGACGCCGGTAACCGGGCGGTCGGCCCGGTCCCGGCTCGTCCTTCCGGCTTCTGCAGAAAGGAAGGGGGGGAGGGATGAGGGAGAATGCGCGGAGGCTGATGACGCCGGCAGCATTTTTTGAAGGGATTGGCTCCGCAGAGGGAGTGAGCGGAGCCAATCAGTGCTGCCGGCGTTAGGCGAGATAAGGAGGGAGCTGTTACGCTACCCCCTCCTTTTTTCGGCAGCGGGTTGGAGGCAGGACGGCTTCCCGCCCTCCCTCCCTTAATCTTTTGGTATGTGGGGGTGGTGTTGTTTTCGGGGTGTCGCAGCTGGGTGGGGTGGGCAAGGCGGGATCCCGGAGGTTTCCGGGGCCCGGAGCCGTTTGGTCAGACTTGGGTGGGGGCGGGGTGCCCCCGACCCGGATAAGCCCTGCTGGCCTTTGCTAGTCATATGGCGAGGTCGGGGAAAGGGCGGTAGGAAATTGGCCGGTGTCGGACACGGCCGGAGCGGAGGCGACCCCACTTTGCTAATTATGGCTGGAGGGGTATCACTCCGCTGGGGGGAGATTGTTTACAGACTGTTTGATATTGTAAAGTTAATTGTTTGAATTTTAATAAAGCTGCGACCGGTTGGTACTTCCAATAAGAAAATTGTGTCTGTGAAATTTTGTAATGGTGGGGGGAAGGTTGGGGGAGGGGGTGAGAAGAACGAGGGAGGTGGGGTGCGGAAGGACGGGCATAGGGCACCGGATACGGCCTGCCTCGGTTACTGACCTTTTATCTCCTTCAGCTCCCAAAACAGCCAAGGAGAGCCTTAACACCTAGTACTAGATAGAATGGTCTCAGCAGGAACATTCAAAATTTCCTTATAAAGCTTTTTAAGCAACTATATTGGTGAAATAACAGAAGAGAATGGAAAACTCTAAAATCCGAGATTTAACCTCCTAATATAGTAATCCAAATTTTTGAATTTCCTATGAATAACCACCTGCTTGTAAACTGAAAAGCACTGAGCCACTTGCTCTGCCTTGGTGATAATTTCCTTCAATTATAAATCATGAGAACCCAACTGTCCTTTGAGCCCAGTCACTTCTCATAAAACGTTGTCCAGTCTGGATGAAAGGGATCTCTCCATTGAAAAGATTTTCCCTAAGGAGGAGTCTGGCATTATACCAAGGATGATTTCAGAGAATTTGCTTGCCTGGCAGATGATTCCTCCAGCATACTTCTCTTTTTTTCGTTTAGACTTTCAAAATACAAGACTAATATAATCATAAGCCAGGAAAAGGCAAATACAATAACACAGTTCCTAATGTAATAGGAAATTATAAATGTATCACCAGTAGTCCACATTATAATGGGGGGGAAGCCCATTCCTGGAAATTGAAAACAATCAAGAAATAAACCTAATCTGGCTACTAAATATTGAATAATTCCACTGTAACCGGCTAGTTTCATAATGAAAATAATACAAAACCAAGTTTATGAAGAACTTTTATTTGCAAGAAAAGACTACAAATGAACTTGGTCGGGGAACCTAAGTTACAGCTAACACCTGAGGCTTCAGTTGTAAAAAGACCCTCTTGCATGCCTGTGTGGCTTTGTCAAGATCAAGGATCAGCGCCACTCTCTGGCCACTAAAGGAAGTATCTTTAAGCTTGAAATAATTTTTAAAAATAATTAGATTTGCCCATCTCAGAGCACAGCACTACCACCAAAGTTGTATAAGTTGCAATATTGTCACTTGCTGATTCTGAAAAGGCCAAAAGATCCCTTCCTCAACATTTTCAAGCTTCTTCTCAGATGAAACATAAAACATTTTAGAGACCCCCCTTTTTCTTCAAATTACTTATCTTCAAGACATTTCTCAAACACATAGTCCACAGTTCAACCGCTGCCACAATCACATTCTAAGAAAGTTCAGAAGTGTCAAGTTCTTATTTTTAATTCTGTTTGCCATGGCTTCCAATTTTTGATATAACACTCAGTCCTTAATAAAGGGGGCATGAGCACCCTGAAAAGTTGGCATCTACTGTTCTACTTTCACAAATGCTGCTCCAAGGCCTCCATCCTGTTTTCATGATTCCCAAGTTTAGTTGCCATTTGTTTTGGTAAATTCTAAGACTGAAGTCACAGAGTCCTGCAGGATAGCTTCTATCTATATCAAACCTTCTCAAATGTCCTCTAGGATAACCTTGATTGGGCAGTGACTCCCTCACCTAGCCTTACCTCAGATCCAGGCTTCCTTCCAAATGCTGAAAATCCTGGGAACTGTAGAAAAGTCAGCTGGTTTGACAACTGGGTTTGGGAGGGGAAGCTTTAAAATGTCCCTTCCATATGCCCATAGCAGCAGGAACCCAGAACCACTCCAGTCCCGGCCGCGAATTAACGCGGCCGGGCACAGGCAGGCGTCGGCTGGCCAAGGGTTAACCTTGGCGGGAGGAGGCGGGGTGGGGCGGGCAGCGCGGCGGCTATAGAAAGACCGGCTGCGCCTTTGCTCGCCCTCTTTCCCCCCCTCACGGTGCCGCACGAGCGTAGTTATTGGGGGGGGGTGGAGGGGGGGGGAGAGTTAGCGACCCGAGGCCATCTTGCCGGTCGCCTGGCTGTGCAAACCGGATCTCACTGGTATGCAGCCATCCAGTATGCCATCTTGGTTCCACCCCCCAGTTAGACCAATATAGTTTTCAAAGGAGATGGCTGAAAAAAATCAACCAAAAAAGATCAACTTTGAAAAGGTACAAGGATTGCAGAAAATGGAAGAGCGATATATATCTGGAACAATGAAAGATGTAGGAAAGGTAGTTGACAGGACAAAAGTCTGAGTACATGAAAAGATAGCTAAGAAATTAAGCGAGTCAGAAAGACACTTTCAGGTATGTCACTGAAAGGAGACTAGCATAAGTCTGAGAGATGAAAATGAGGATGTGTGGAGCACATTCATTGAAAAAAATACTGGAGAAAAGGACCACCAGTAGTTGGTAGATGTACATATGGTATTGGGGTGGACTCCATCCCATTTGCAGAAGAGGTGGATTATCTGAAACTAACAAAACTGAAAGTGGGCAACATTATAGGACCAGATAGGACACATCTTAGGATACTAGGGAATTCACAGAGAGATGGGGTGAGGGAGGGGTTGCAAGACTAGAGGAAGATGGGTGCCATTGCTTTTCATAAAAATAGTAATGTAGAGATGGGTGGGAACTACAGACCAGTTAGTCTGACATTGATGGTTGCAAACTTAATGGAATTTCTATAAGAGGAAATAATAGTGACGTGTCTTGAATCCAATAGGCTGCTTGATAAAAGGCAGAATGACTTTACCAGAGGGAGATTGTATCTGAGAAATCTAATCAATTTCTGTGATTGGATGACTAGAGAATGAGACTGCAGGTTTATATTGGTAGACTTAGATTTCAACAAAATGTTTGATACTGACCCTCATATGAGCCTCATAAATTAACTGAGCAACAAATGGATTACCCAAGTGCAATCGACTGGATTAGACACTGGTTGGAGGATAGGTGGTAGAGTAAATGAGGTTCATTCCATGGAAAGAAGAGCAATTAGAGGAGCGCCTTAGCGATCTGTCCCAGAGCTGGTTTGGCTCATCACTTTTTTGAGAAATATTTGCTGAAGGGTTAATATAAAAAGATTTTGCTTTTTGCAGATAACACCCCTTTCTCACCTCCTTGCCCATATTTAAATAAATTCCATGATAGATGTTTAATGCGGGATTTGATACACGGTAGCAACAGTTACTGTGTGCATATTAAAACCAATGTTAAATGCTTAGGGCTTGATATTCAGTGCGATTATCCCCTCCAAGAAATGACCCAATCTAGAAATGCCCTCACACTGCAGTGTAAATAGTTTATGTATATAGTTAACCCAGTTATCCAAGTTTGTACTCCTGTTCAATGTAAAACCTGACAGTTTGTCGTTATGGTCGTTTTGTTATGATGTAAACCGCGCTGATTCTAAATAGCGCGGTATATAAGAAACTGTAATAAATAATAAATAAATAAATAAATAAGATTAAAGCAACTAGCTGCCCGTGCTAAACATTAAACCCAGATATTCAATACCGGGGTCATATCCAGCCCTAGCACTGACTATCCAGGGTCTCTGCCCAGCCTCCAAGGGCGCAGAAGCTAACCAGGCAACTGCAATATTGAGCCACTGTCCGGTTAGCTACTTCGGGTACAGATAGGCCAGCTTTTGCCATGCCTATTTTTATTTATTTATTTATTTATTTACCGGGTTTTATTCTGCTTTATAATTAAGTCGAAGTGGGTTCTATTACAACAAGGGCAGCAACTTGGATCTGGGGGAAACCAGGTCAATGGTCCATGAGATTCACATTTCCGTTATGTTCAGAGAACAGATACGTTTTGAGCTTCTTGCAAAAGTCTCTTGTGTCCGTAAGCCACGTAAATGCTTTGAATATCGGGCTCTTGGTAATTAGGATCTGAATAGCAGCTGAATATAATCACTTTCCATCCCTGGCATGCCTCTCATCCCTCCTCATTTTATCTGCATAACATTTGGCTCTATATCAACTTATTTGGCCAGAGGTTATCTAGCAGACGGGCAGGAATTTTAAAGCAAAATATATCAGATCCTGTAGTATTTGGGACATGCATTTTTAGGAAAAAAAATGAAGAATAAAACAGAGACTACCATAATGCCCCGTATCACTTCATGCTGTGACCAGACTTTTAGTAATAGTGTGCTATTCTGAGTGAAGTGGAAAGGATAAGGGCCAATTGATTGTTTACTCTTTCAAGACGTTTTTCACCCAAGACATTATTAAGCTTTGAAATTCACTGCCAGATGATGTGGTAGATGCAGTTCATGTATCTGGGAAAGTTTGGACAAGTTTCTGGAAGAAAAGTCCATAAACTGTTACTAAGGTAGAACTGTGGAAGCCTATTGCATATCTCTGGGATTAAGCAGAATGGACTCTGGCTACATTTTCGAACCCTGCCATGTGTTTGTGACCTGAATTGGCCATTGTTGGGATATAGGATACTGGGCTTGATGAACCTATGGCCTGAGCCAGTATGGCAATTCTTATGTTCTTACGATCAGCAAATGTAAATCAGTGACTGAAACAGAAAGAAAAAATCATGAGTAACAAAAAAGGATGTTTAAAATAGGAAAGCTAGGGTAAAAAAATCCCCGAGACATTTTATTTAAGTGAAGCTATATCTTCCCAGCCTTATTCTTTGAATTGCATCCAACTAATCTTCAAAATTGAAAGGTAATGAGCAGTATTTCCTTAAAACACATTAAATAATACTGTCAGAATGCAAATTTATTCATTAAGTATAAATGAGGCTGTTAAATATTCATGAATTGTTGCTCACGGTATATAATTAATCCCATAGTCTGTGTGTCCAAGAGCATTTAGAAGATAGTGTTGAGCAAGTTCTGTTATAGGATGATAACGCTCTAAAACATGCTTTATAAATCAAAGGTTATAACTCACCTGATTTACAGCTGCTTACGTAAGACCCTTTGTTACCATGCTGCTTGAGGGTTTACATAGCCTTTTATCAAAACAAATGGCACAAACAAAATAGCATTATCCAGTGCTAATGCTCATGCAAGATGCAGGGCTGCCTTTTGGAGGAAAGGCAGCAATCACCCAAGAACCCACCCCCTGGACTTGCCAACCATGAGGCAAAACTAGGTGGTCCCCAAGGGCGGCAGCAGAGAGTGGAAGTAGTCAAAGCAACACGACAGATCCTAACAGCCACATAAATTCAAAGAGCCATCAGCACATTCTTTTATCTGCAGGGAGAGCAGGAACACAAATGCATACAAAACAAAGTTTAATATTTAAAAGTATGCTGTCCAAGTATGCATTTTTATAGGATTATTATGGGGTAGGTGGTGTTGGGATGATCATGATTGTTGAGCTTAATTATCAGAATCTCAAAGGGGGAGAGGGCATAAGGCTTAGGTTTTGCCTAGGGTGCCCAATATCCTTGCAACTACTCACTAAGTAGCTCTCTCCCTGCAATTGATCATCAAGCCCATAAAAAAACAACACTGCAGATACTACTCCTTCCCTTAGAACACCAACACACCTGCCATTAAGAAAGCAGAGCAAGTCAAAGTGCTTTTCAATAGTATGTGTCCAATAGCCAACAACCCACATTCAACAATCTAGCATCCAACAGAAAACTACTGCTCCTCATCAAAACACTATAGCTCCCTGGCTATGAAGTTCTTATTTGAGGTCGCCTTTATATTTAGGGTGAGTTCTGGGGTTCACATGGACAGTCCATTTTCAGCCCTTCCTTGTTCTTCATCCCCCCAAGAGACTTTCAAAGGGGTTTTCGGGGAAGTCTTCCCCCCCCCCCCCACCTGGGAGGAGACCCCAGGGAGAGTTAACAACTCCCTCAGTCTATGCAAATAGTATGTAAATGTTCTCCTGACCCAGAATGCACTCCTCCCCATCTTGTTGATCTTCTACCACCAGCACACACACTCAGGGATTTGCTATCCCTACTCCACAGGTGGGTCAGACCAAATCCTGGTCAGCCCTACCTGCCACCATACATTGAACTGTCCCTGGTCAACTACAACCACTT
Organism: Ichthyophis bannanicus; assembly: GCA_033557465.1. Lineage (NCBI taxonomy): Eukaryota > Metazoa > Chordata > Amphibia > Gymnophiona > Ichthyophiidae > Ichthyophis > Ichthyophis bannanicus. Next base: position 216,570,182 of record CM066040.1, read on the forward strand.
GCTTAGCAGGTATTGATTCTCTCTAATCAGAATGGGAAGTGGGTACCCCTTATACCCAGGAGGTTAGCCTAAATTGAGGATCCTGGTAGATCTTCTGTGATGGGATGTACATACCATAACAATGTCTGTTTGTGCCATGCTCTTTCTCTCTCTCTCCTATCAAGCTATCCCATTTAGGATCTTACACCCTGGCTCTCCCTGTCTTCTTCATTCTGACAGGAAATCAGCATTGGGGTGGTATTTACCCACCCAGGATTCCATCTTGAAATTGTATTTCTGGAGGGCCATGTACCACCTCATAAGCTTGGCATTATTTTTCATCTAGCTGAGCCAATGTAGGGTGGGAATTTAAACCACCTACCCATAAGCTTTTAACCCAGTGATTTCACGGCCAGGTATTCATTTTCCATCATGCAGTAATGCTATTCTGAGTCAGACAGCTTCCTACTCAGATAGAAGACAGGGTATTCCTTCCCACCTACTGCTTCCCACCCACTGCTTCTAATCCTCCACCTCAGGCATCTGTCTATAAAGTAAAGTCTCGTTGGAAGTTCGCATTCCTTAAAACAGGCTCTTTACACAAGGCCTCCTTAAGCTGTCTAAAGGCTTGATCCCAGAGTAGCTGATTGGGTCAGGAGCTTTTCAACAGTGAGATGAGTGCTAGTGGACAATTCCACAAAGTGTAGCACAAACTTACAGTAGTACCCTACCAGGCCTAGAAAAGCTCATAGCTGTTTTTCCATTTTTGGGGGACTCACCTCTTGGATCCCTGCAATTTCTGATGTCGTTGGCCTCACCCAACCTCTCACTATGCAATGCCCGAGATACTGTACCTCCTTTTGTCCTAGAGCACATTTTTTCAGGTTTGCCATCAGTCCCGCCTGATGGAGAGCCTGACAGACTGCCATTAGATGTTTTAAGTGAGCCTCCCAGGTAGGGGAAAAGATGACCACATCATCCAAATACGCTCTAGCAGAACTCTGATGTGGTCATAATTCTTTATTGATAATTCTCTGGAATATTGAGGGGACCCCATGAAGCCCTAAGGGGAGCACCCTAAACTGGAATAGCCTTTGGTGGGTTGCAAAGGTGGTCTTTTCTTTAGACTTTTTCTCTAACTGGATTTGCCAATATCCCTTACTTAGGTCCAAAGTGGATAGGAACTGGGCACCTCCCAACTGTTCCACTATTTCATCCGCTCTCAGCATGGTAGAGAGGGAAGTGGCGGAAATGCTGTGATTCAAAATAATTGAGGAATCCTCTAGTGGGTGGGCTAGTTCCATAGTCCTCGTCCCAAAACCGGATGGGTCCTCGAGATTTTGTATGGATTTCTGAGAGGTTAACGCCATTTCTCAGTTTGATGCCTATCCCATGCTGAGAGTAGATAAAATAGTGGAACCCAGTTCCTATCCACTCTAGGCCTAACTAAGGAGAGGTGGAGTAGCCTAGTGGTTAGAGCAACAGTCTAGTTCTGGGTTTGATTTCCACTGGCACTCCTTGTGAGCTTTAGTAAGTCACTTTACCCTCCATTGCCTTGGAAGAAAAGGCCTGACAATCTACTTCCAATCATACCTTGCCAAGAAACCCAGGGACTGCTGGGTCATCAGGAGTTAGCATGGATTTGACAATACTTAAAAAAAATATTTTTTTTTCAATAAAATATTTTCAAATACTTTGTATTTCTTGCTTATTTCTTCTTATCAGTCTTTATGGGGGGTTTTTTGGTCCTCTCTCTTGATTCCATCGACTGTATTTCTTTCATGCTTTCTTTATTCTTTTCTTTAAACTTTGGGACCTCCATGTTTAAAAGCATTTATCCAGTTAGCAATACCTGCTAAATGGATGCGTCCGCTGACCGAGGCCAGTCACTGATTTTCAGTGGTATGATCTGGACCATGCCTCTAAAAATCATTGCAGATCACAATGAAATTATCCAGCTAGGGCAGAATCAGGTCAGAGTGGCAACTTATCTGAATGGCAGCGATTTTCAACATCACTCTTTGGATAACGTTCCACTTATCTTAGAACGGCTAAATAGGCATTCACATGACTTAGGATATTTATCTAGATAGCAGCAGTGATCATTTCCATTATCTGGAGGGTATGTCATTCAGCAGCATCCTACATTTGTGCTTCCTGCACTTTTGAAGGCAGAGCCGGCCCCGAGTCGCTTCAAGATGTTGGCACCTTAGGCAAATTTTAGGCCTTATGACCCCCTGGATTTCAGAATCTATTGTTTAGCTTTGAATGCCCCACTCTTTGCCACCCCCCCTCCCCAGAAACTGCAGCCCTAGGTGACTTCCTAGTTTGCTTAATGGTAGGCCTGGCCCTGCTTGAAGGTATTTTACAAAAGTCTCTGCATTCAGTGAGCCTTTTCTAAAATTCTCTGCAAATTGTAGATGTCCAGACCTGAATATCCATTTTTCAATCTAAATATCCATTTTTCTAACTGGATGACTTACGTAAAACCAGGCTTGGTATCTTCTTAAGGATGAAATTTAAATACGAATGAAAGAGGAATCATTGTGAACTGAATAATCTAAAACATTGCGCTCACCTTGTAGCCTGTTGCAGGGGTTTTCTCTGTCCTCAAAACCCACTCAGCCAGTCTTCTTTTCATGGCATCCACAATGAATAGATCTGAGATAGCTGCATACTGTGATGAATATTCATTGTGGATATGCATAAAAGTAGATGAGCTGGATGTGTGCCGAGGACTGGGATGAGAACCACTGGCCTACTGCCTAGATTATTTTCTTAATGTTTCTAAGCTGGTGGACTAAATCTAGAACTGTTGTGTCCTCGAGCCAATTTCATATATTGAGAAATGGTCAAAATTTAAATAGCTTCTCACAGTTCGAGCTTGTTTACAAATTAGGGCTACAGAAAATGAAATTGTAAGTTTCCTTTTTTTAATTGAACAGCAGGTTGAGTGAGGATGTCTACCATGAATGTTTGTTTATTTTATTCAAATGTAAAGCCATTGCCGAATTCTCAATTACACATGCAATTATAACAGAACAGTGAAAAGAAATAACCCAAGACATTGAATTCACAATGCAGTTACTCATGGATTCAAATATTAGACATTTCAACTGTACCTCAGCTTGACTTCTGTATTATAATGGCTATTTTCAACAACAGAATCCATCAATCAAGCAATACATTTAATACTCTTCATTTTGCTTTTCTTAGATATAAACCATCTGTGTTCCTACATTTTGTAATATAATTTAGCAGTAAAATATTTAGCTGGCGGAGTACCTTAGTGGTTACAACAGGAAGCTGGAATACAGGGTTCAAATCCAAGTGATGCTTCTTGTGATCTTGGGCACGATTCGTCACCTTAGACAGGTGCTTCTCAACCAGTGCAACATGGGGTGACTGATAGAGACATGATTAGGCATGGGTTCATGAGGGCATTGTTCCATTTCTATTGGACAGTACCCGAAAGAAAATCCCTCTACTTCTCAAACTAAATGGTCTGCTTAGTACTAGCACAGGAAATCAGGTAGTCTTACTCGCCACTATGCCTCCCCTGGAAGGAGAAGGACGGTGCTTCTTTCCTGTGCATGTCTTTGCTGACCTCACATATTCACATCTTAGAATGAACCCAGCTGAATGGGACCCACACAGGATAAAAGTGCTGCTCCTCTTCTTCTAGTGGGAGGGACTGAGTGAGGATCATGCGCAACTGGGTTTGGTGTGCAACGAGGATTGAACAAAGTCAAAACGTGTACCATAAAATAAAAAAGGCTGAGGAGCACTGACTTAGACATCTCTTTACTATGATGTGCTATGGCATCAGCACAATTAAAAGGCAATTAATGCACATCAAAACCCTATAGCATGCGCAAAGTATGCCTAACATGTGGCAGTAGGGATCAGCCACTAGTGTGAATTGTGGTCCTACAGAAGGTTGGCCATATGCAGCGGCAGTGTTTTATGACGGTTGGCAGCGGGGAATAGTCAACAGAGCACTTGATACAGGGATTTTTATATCCCGAAACGTGCACGTCATGCTTTCACATTTTGGATGACTGCTGCCTTTAAGCTAAGTGATTTTTGCTTGCTTGTTGGAAGATATATGTTTCAAAGAACCTTTGGTGAATAAAATGGACATCGCCATCTGGTTTGGACAATTTTGAGTATTCTCCTCCCTCGGCGTTTTCCGACAAAAAATTGTTTTATGATATCTTTTGGACTACTTCAGGGACTGTTCTATTGCAATAACTTGTGTTACTGGCTTGTAATACAAAAACGTGTGATCCAACGTGTTAAAAAATAATGAGATTATGCAAAATGGATAACCCTTCACAAGTTGCATTATTCATGGACACTTGGGGGTATGTTTACTAAACCGTCTTAACGTGTGCTCTCCCACGTTATCACGCGATAAGGTGCCTTAGCGCGCATTATCGCGAACTAAGGCGCAAATGAGCGCTGAAGGCACAGGAAGGCTCCACAGGGGTGGAGAGAGAGGGTCAAAGGGCGGAGAGTGGGAGGGGAGAGGCTCCCTGCACACTAACGCTGTGAAATCCGAGGCTGAAAACTAACGCCAGTGAAACCCTGGCGTTAGAGCTGATTTAAAGGGAAAAGAAACCATTTCCGTCAGCAATGTACAGCAAAACCAGGGAAACCTACAAAAAAGTGATAAGTGTGATACATGTGCACGGAACAAAAGGGCAAAGAAACAGTGAAAATGACCAGAAGAAAATGTAAAAAAACATAACCAAGCTGGGCAATAGTGATATCAATGGGAAACATAAAAAAACACCCCCAAGAAAGCTCCAAAAAAAAGATATGAATTTTGGAAGGGTCTATGCTCTGTCCCCATACAAGGTGAATGAGACCACAGTGAAATTGCGCTGATCAGAGTTTTCCTCTCCATTGGACAGGTTTTCTTTGGTGTGCACATGTTCCACAACAGCAGGGCGGGCATGTCAGAATGGGCAACTGGACAGATGCTGGAAAAGGGGACACAGAGGGCTGCAGGCGGCACATGCTGTGGTGCAGCTGGGGCACAGTGCGGACTAGGGTAATGCCTAGCTGGCCCATAGGAATGCTGAAACAGTAGAGCAGCCAGACAGCAACTGCTGAGGGCCCAACATGGGCAAGAGTGTGCTTCCCACGGTGTCACAGGGAATAGTACCCTGCAGGTACCCCCAATGGCACGGAACATTGGCAGGCGGTGCTGGGGGAAAGCGTGGACAGCTATGCAGGCACCCCTACCCCAGATCACTCACCATAGGCAGCCGCCTACCCACACACTGGATGGCCTGAGACTGCGCAGCACCAGCACCACCAGCAGAAGGGCATGTCAGCATGGTGGCAGAGGGGTACTGGTGGTGGAGGGGGCAGTGGCAGCTGCCCAGAGCAGACCATGGCCTAGCCCTGTTTAGGTGGGTGCCGTGCACTGCAACAGACAGGCTCTGTCTGACAAACAGTCATGGTATCTCCAGGGAATGCACTATCTCTGTGGCAACACGGTGGTGCAGTGAACACAGCCAGTGTGTTCAGGAGCAGAAGGTCACAAGTTCAAGTCCCAGCTGTGGTTCCTGCCAACCCAGTCCCCATATTTTACCCACTACTAAAACGTGCTAATACAGACAGAACCTTTATTGCAGATAACAGAAACATGCCCAATAAACCTACATTTTACCCTACAGAGAAAAGACACCATAAACATGCACATTACCTAGAGCAGAGTCTCCCAAATGCAGTCCTGGAGGGCCAAACACCATTCAGGTTCCATGCTGCCTCTAATAAACACGGCTGTGCTGCATGTCTATGCACCGCCCCCATGGTATGCAGATGTATCTCATGCATATTCATTAGGGACAGCATGAAAACCCGAACAGTGTTTGGCCCCCAGGACTGGAGTTGGGAACCTCTGCCCTAGAGCAGCGGCCAACAGGGGCAGACACACCCTCACCCACAGGCTCCATTATCCAAAGCCTCCTGGAGAGGCAGGATGTTGGGCCCTGCGTGCATCTCCCAATACTAGCACTTGCATACCTTAGCAATTCCACCCTAAACCTGGGAATATTGTACACACCTATCAAACGGTTGCTATGATTACTGGCAGATAGCAATTCCTAAGTTAAGCACAATTTGCTGATTGAGCTGCATCATAGCAACCTTTCTGCTGTCTGTTGAGTGTGCTTCAGGTCTGATGTCTGACAGTGTTTACCACCCTGGGGAGTGACTCCAACAGTATTGCGTACCATAGCCATGCCTGCACTGTGCCCAGGACTGGTGCGGTGGCCAGGGCTGCCAAGAGCCTCTATATTTGCACAATGCTGGCATAGGTGTGGGAGCGTGTGTTTGTCTATCCAGTGTGTGGTGTCTGCCAACACCTTCCTCAGCCCACACTGTTGCCAGTGTAAGCCTGCCAATGTGCATAATGAGGAGCAAGGTACCATGTGTATAGCCCGGACAGGGTGGCCTGGCCAGGATGCATCTGCACAGGGCATAGGGCAATGGCTCAGACATTGTAGTGCCTGACAACCACCTGCACAGACAGGATGGCCACAGCATGTCCTGCTGGGAGGTCACTCTCACCCTGACTGAGCAGTGACCACGGCATTGCTAGGTTCCTCCATAGTGCTATATAGTGTTTCTCTCATGTGATGTTTATGGTTCTCTTTTGGGACCCAATCACTGAGTTATCTGCTTGGTGTTTATGCTGACATCCCAGTTCTGGGTACATGTATCTTCTCCAGAAACATGCACTATGGACTAGCTAGCAGACTGTCTTCAGCTAGTATGTGTCTGGATGGAACATCTTGCAGGGTGCAGCAGCTGGAAACTTGCTGCTGGAGAATGTCAGATAGTGGTGGGGGACAGCTGAGCATTTCCAGGCCTTCTGTCTGCCTTGCCTTATGGATGTGTACAGATCTGCATTGCCTGACCTGTATGGTGTCTGTTCCCCAGCAGAACTGGAGTTGATGGTCTTCTCTACTGCCACCATTGCGGGGAGGTAGAGTGTGATTCTGTTGGTGGGAGATCCTGTTTCCCACCCTGAGCCACAGAGAGTGGGTTGGGTGGTGGTACATAATCCAACTATGGGTCCAAATACCCCCCCTTCACTTACATCATGTGATCATGGTACCAACACAGGATATGCACTATTTTGGGTGCATCATAGCCCATAAGGGATAGACATGACTGAGAAATACAGATATGTCTGCAGAAACTACCTATCACACACACTAGCACTGATGGGGACCTGCAGCATAGCCTATTTCAGCCATGAAAGGTGCTGTGGACCTGGTGCTGGGTGCCCCACCTCACCCTCAGGGTGAGCACAGTACCCACACAATGTGATGGTCTGTAGCTACTCTGTGCCAGTAACATACACGGTCAGTACCCCCTACCAGGCTGAGGTGCTGTGGGGGTGCACACGGTCAGTTCCCCCTACCAGGCGAGGTGCTGTGGGGATGTATACACCATCTTGTGATCATCTGTAGACTGCTGATTTGCATGTGCAGTGCATCATGGGTATGGGTGGGTTAACCCTATCCTGGTAACCACAGCAGACTGTTTGTGTGGTGACATGCAGTCCTTCTGTAGCTAGCCAGAGGCTTGTTAATAGCTTTAGCCCACTGGTTACTTCACTGCCTGTGGAGCCAGTGCTCATGGGTTCAAACCCACAGTGGGGTTATTTGAGAGGGCTATCCAGAGCATTGTCAATTTTTAATGTACATTAGTGCTGCCAGCAAAAACACCCTCAGAGTACTGTAACCATAAGGTGCCTCAGAAGGCGCTTTATAGGGTGCCCTATAAAGCACCTTCTGAGGCACCTTATGGTTACAGTCCATATAAGGTGCCTTATAAGTTGTCCTATGGAGCGCATTATAGGGTGCCGTGGCAGACAGTGCACTTTATAATGTGCCCTATGGAGTGCCTTATGTGGCACCTTAGGTTATGGCACGTGAGGGTGTGTTTGCTGGCAGCAATAATTAAAATACATATAAAATGCCTTAAGAAACAATACTTACATGTCAAAGCTGATGCCTCAGCCAGCCTTATGCATTAAGCACACTGGGGGATCAAACTCATGACCCCTGTATCATCAGTCAGTGTATTAACCATTGTACTACACCTCTGTTTCTGTGTTTGTATGTCTGAGCGCCTACTTAAGATTACCGCGCGTTAACGCGCTTAGCGGCGCTTAGCCCATTTATGTGCGCAGCAGCGCGCGTTGTCGCGCGATAATCCCGTTTTGCTACTTTAAGACTGAAACGCCCACTCCTTTTATGGCAGCCTGCACACTATCGCCGGGCGTACATTAAGACGGTTTAGTAAACATACCCCTTGGAGGCCTATTCACTTCTGGACATCCAGCCCCTTGTGCAGCTGGGCAGAATCGGGGTGTACAGCGATAAACCCAATTCTGTTCCACCCCCATGGGATCAGAATTGGGTCTACTAGCCTGGACATGCAGGCCAGCCCCGTTTCAGATTGGCCACACACCCAGCTGCTTACCCATCTAACTCAACTTGTCTCCATAATGGTGCCACAGTGCCATGGCACCATGGCTCCATTATGGGGTCACGAATGCCACCCACTGCTGAGCTTGTCCTTTCCCTTTAGCCAGATACCCTGGCCATGGGAGGCCAGATTGGGGGTCTGGCTGCAGGGAAAGGGAAAGGACAAGCTCAGCAGTGGGTGGCATTCGTGACCCCATAATGGAGCCATGGTGCCATGGCACTGCGGTACCATTACAGAGCCAAGTTGAGTTAGATGGGTAAGCAGCTGGGTGTGTTTTATGAAGGTTGGCAGCAGGGAATAGTCAACAGAGCACTTGATACAGGGATTTTTATATCCCGAAACGTGCACGTCGTGCTTTCACATTTTGGATGACTGCTGCCTTTAAGCTAAGTGATTTTTGCTTGTTTGTTGGAAGATATATGTTTCAAAGAACCTAACTCAACTTGGCTCCATAATGGTGCCGCAGTGCCATGGCACCATGGCTCCATTATGGGGTCGCGAATGCCACCCACTGCTGAGCTTGTCCTTTCCCTTTCCCTGCAGCCAGACCCCCGATCTGGCCTCCCATGGCCAGGGTCCGGCTGTGGGGAACTTCCTGGATGCCTTCCTGCTCTGTCCCCACTGGCCACTGCTGCTACCCCACATCCAGGGGGACTTATTCCGCCTCTGAGGTAGATAAGTCCCCTGTCTAAATAGCACACCCCAGACGTATAGGGCCAACCTCAGAATCGGCCCTGTATATCCAGGGTGATGGCCTGCCCATGCACCACCCTTGCTCCGCCTTCTGCCCCCCCCCCCATCTAAGTCTCCCCGTACAACTCCGCTGTTCGTACAGGGAGCCTTGCATGTGGATGGCAAGGGGGACAAATAGCGGGGATGTATGTCCAGGCAGGGTGTACATCCCCCACTATTTGTGGCTCAGGATAGACCCCTTAGTTTCTCTAGAGATGGCGATAACTTTCCTTATAAGGGACAACTTAAAAGGGTGGGTGTTTAGCAATAAATACCCCTCACTCTCAATTCCTTTTCAAATATCCACCAGGAACACATTCACCCACTGCACCCCTCCAGCAACCTATCAAGAGTCTTCTAGTGGGGAGTGGACAAAGGCAAATGCTGTTACTCGGCAATTCTTACCTGGCAGCTCTCTCACTCAAAATGGCAGCTTCAGTCCCCCCTAGTGGTAATCTTCTAAAATTATCACTGGGGAGTCAGGCTGTCAAATAAATAGATGCGGATGTTTATTATTTTCCTTTCACTCTTGCTTAGTCAACTGGCTGAGAGACGGCTATTGCCTTCTCCTAGAGCGAAGGAAAGAAATGATACAAGCACTTGTACTGTGACATGTGTGCTGCAAGAGTCTCTCCCATAGACCGTCCCAAAAGGAACTTGCACAATTAATGAAACGACCAGCTATACCCCAGAGAAGTATAAGATGTCAGGTGAAATTAAAAGGAAACCACAAAACAGACCAAGTCATTAAAATTAAGGTCATGACAATCTGCTATCACAAATAAATATGAAAACAGTCATTTTAGAGGTCTTTCTATTGGAAAGAGCATAGTATGTGACATCTTATCCCTAGGGTATGGAGACTTATAAACCCATGGCAGGAAAATGATGCCGTGATTGACAGGAAAATGAAAACCTATTAGAGGCATCTCAGAAACATGATCAGATCAAGCACTATTTATAGAAGGAAAACAAATAATTCATCTAATGTAGTCTGCTGCTTTTAGGGAATATTTGGTTTTAGTACAAGTGTAGCTAAAAAAAAAAAAGGTGGAATTAGCAATTTCTAGACCCATTTTAAGATTGGAATTGGGGAAGGAGAATTCTTAACATTTTCTTGATCAACTGTGCTTCATTTTTCTGTGAGTTCATGTTCCTTATATTTTTGTCTAATAAAAATAAATCACCCCTTCCCAGTTGTTATTACTATAGCCATCTCTGTGTGGTTCCGAAGAGTCTTTCTTGGGCCATATTCAACAGTTAAATGGCTACCTGTACCCAGATTACTTTATTTAGACAGTCAGTGACATTTAAATGCCACGGACTATAACCAAAGTTAACTGAACAAATTATATTTTGTTAATCTCACCTTTATTTAACCAAATTTTGTCTGACCATTCAGTTTACCAGAAACTTAACTGGTCAAGGAGGGGGTGGATGTAAAAAGCAAAGGTTTATCCTGTTGATTGTGACATCATAAAGCCCATTTCAGCATATAAAACAGAGGTTTATGTGCAGAAATGCCTTATGAAATTACTCTTCACAAAGGCAATTTTCAAACAGGTCACCTATGTGTGGAGGATAAGTGAGCACCAATTTCAGGCCTATGTGTCTTTATAGAATATCCCTATAAAAGCTGCAAGGACTACGGGTGAAATGAACCTATATACCTTTACATCATCATTCTAAAATGACTCCCTTATTGTCCTGAAAGTTATCTCAGATGTTGAGGCCTAACAGAGGATCCGTGTGCACTAACAGCACTGTGGCTTTACGCAGTTGCTAATATCCATGTTAACTGCCTGGCAGGAAACACGGCGGTGAATGGGTGGAGATTGAGAGGACAATGGGTGAGGACTGCACCATAGAGTTAACACAGAAGAAGTTACCACACATTGACTGTTAACATGGCACAGTAAGGGGGTAATTTTATAAAAGTTAGGTACTATATTAGTACCTGGATTAGGTCTCCATGAGCGAATGTGGCAAGGCATGCAGTAAGCATGGGGAGAATGGGTGGGCCTGGAAAGTATGCACATATGACATACTTTGCACTGTGTGCAAGTATGTCATCAAAAGTTGGTATATAATTAATTCAAGGAAGATGGCTTGTCCTCGAATGTTGGTTGGTGCTTGGTACTGCTGATTAGCATATCATTGAGTAGTCAGTCCTTATTCATCTTCAGACTAGCATCTATTCTGCTGTCCTCTATTCCTCCTCAAACATTTTTCAGCCTCGTTCCTATGCTGTCTCCTCTCTTCTTCCTCTCTCTTTTTGCCTCTTCTCCTTCACAATACCCTCTTGCTTTCTACAGCACCCCCCCCCCTCCCCCAATCCATGCCCTTCCTCTCTCCTACTCCAAAGTTCTCTCTGTCTGTTTCTCACTCAGAATATATATGTGTGTGTGTGTTTGTGCGTCCTCTTGTGCCTTTGCTGGAGGTGGGTAATCAGTGGTGGTGCAAGACAGGTGTGGCTTCCTTGTGGAAAGGCAACAGAGAAAAAGGAGGTGTCCTCTGCAGAAGGTGTACTGGCTCAGGACACAGTTCCTGGACCTGACAGAGGAGGAATGCATGGGTAGGTTCAGATTTAACAAGGAGACAACACGTCTCCTGTGCAACCCATTTGAGACAGACCTTCAGGCTACAATTTGTTGGTGGTTCCAAATTTTAAAGAAATTCATTACCAAACGTTTTTCATTGTCTGCTCCTGTTTTATGGAATGCGTTACCTGAAGATGTAAGCAAGATTTCTGACCTGTTATTATTCAGATGATAGTTAAAAGCTTATCTGTTCAGACAAGCATTTTCTACATTATGTTAATAATTGTATATTAATTGTTGCTTTGTTTTACATTATATTACAATTTAAGTGTTTTAATATTAATTTGTTATTTTTGTTTTATGTTATATTGTGAATCATGTATATTATGTTTACAATTTATTTTATATGATTATGTATGTACTTTTGTAATCCGCAACGGTAGTGTGCGGAATATAAATTTTTAAATAAATAAATACATGCACACTGTAGATCCCACTGCGTTGACAGGAAGAGCCCTGCCAGTGCACTTGAAGGTCACCACAGCTCTGGCATTTCTTCCCACTGGATTGTTTCAAACCACTCTTGGGCCACAGCAGACATTAGCTGGGCAGCCACTTCTCACTGCATAGCGCAGTTTCTGTATGCTTTTCTAAGGAAAGACACTCAATATAATGTCAACCCTGAGACAGAGTAGCAGCAACATGAAACTATGAAAGTATTTTAGGAACTGGCAACCTGTGAGTAAATGGGCAACATATCACAACTGAATCCTTTCACTCCTTGAACATTGAGGTGGTCTGCAATGCCTCACATATTATAACTAATGTGTGTGCCTACCATCCAGGCTTGTGACATTCTGACTACATTCTGTAAATCAAGCAGTTGTTTGGAATCTTGAAAAGTAGATGCAAGTGCCTGGATAGGTCGGGGCAAATTGCTCTACATCCCTGCTAAAGCATGTGACATTTTCTTTGCTTGCTGCCCAACTTTGACCTCACTGATCTCTGAATCAGAAGGCCCTCTGCTGCTGTGCAGATATGGATGAGAATGAGAAGCAAGCCCAGCATTGTGATTGTGTTTTGATATTTGTTGGGTGGAGTTGGGGTGGGGGATTGGTTGGATGGTAGGGGGTATGGGTTAGAGGAGTTGTATGTTGCTGTTTTATATGTATTGGTCTGTACTGCACTGGGTGGGTGTTCGATAGTAACATTTATAAACTGCACTAAATAAATAAATAGTGAAAGGGGCCACCAGACAAGGACATTGGGTAGTGACAAGCCCATTCTTCTTAACTTTATCAGTTATCAGTCCCACTTAAACATGTACAGTCTCAAAGTTTAACAAAGAAATTCAATATGTGACTTAAAATTATATCTTCATCAAAAATAAAGAAGCACAATCCATCAATCGAGTATAAACAAAAGTATTTATCTTGCAAAAAAATTGCAAATCACTGAAGAAGGCCAAATGATCTCATGTGGTACAATGTCCACAAATGATGAAAACTTTGCAGCTCCTTTTGGATTTTGCTATCCATTTTTCTCATTTTATCATAGTCTCCCTTTTAAAAATTAAATGCTATGCGATAGATTTTTTTTAGTGTTCTTCCTCCAGTTATTGTCAAATTTTCCCTTAGAGGTCACAGCCATTATTTTGAACCCAGTACTGCAACAGGGCAGGGACATTTGTAGTTAGCTCTGTCGTGCTACTAAACCACCAGGGAAAATCCTATAAGTGCTAGACTAGGGTTTGAACAGGGTCAAGTGCCTCTTTGGAGGATGGGTGTAATGGTGATCAGATGACTTGATGCTCTTCAGGGATTGGGTGGAGTGGTGATGGTGATCAGGTGGCTTGATGTTCTTCTGGTGGATGGGTTGGGCATGTTGATTAGGACCAGGGGGTAAAGATGCTAATCAAGAGATGTGGGAGGTTCAGCATGGTGATTGACCAATTGCAGTATTTTTTCTTTTGGAGTGGCCCATGCTAACTGCATGCCAGTAGCATGGGTAGGCTTGAGTAGATGTTAAGTATGCTTATGGTATTGGCAGCCGAGACAGCATGCGGTAAAATACCACACACTAATACTGTGCAGCTCGTGTCCATTCTGCACTCATAACCCATCGAGTTTCTGCCCCATACCACAGCAAGTGGTTCGCATAGGAACTTTAGCTCACTGGCTATTTTAGCATGCAATAGTGTGTACTAACCAGTAGTGCATGCCTGCTGCAACAGCTAAGTCCCACACTAACTCCTTAGCATGCTTTAATAAATTTGTCCCTTTGTGTGTTAACTTTTATTTCCATGAGTCAGTCTATAAAATCCCCTTTCAAGTCAATGAGAGTTGCCTTTTCAGCTGCTGATTTTGTTCCCTACTGTACCTCTTCCACAAATCTCCTGTTTCTCCTCCTTGTCTCTCCCTATTAAATACTGTCCCAATTTGTCCCTGCTCTGAAGAGGAGAGATAGATACTGGGAAAAAACCTCCATCATGTGAGCCCATCCGACCTCCAGTTATCAGCAGGGGTACTGAATTTTCGAGGAGGTACAACAGGAAACACTCTATGAGGGAGGAGTAACCTAGTGGTTGGGGCAAGTTACCTCGGACTGGAGGTTCAAATCCTGCTGGAAGACAGCAACGTCAGGCTAGAGGGACTGGGGTTTCTAATCCCACAGGTGTTCCTTGTGGCCTTGGGTAAGCCACTTAACCCTCCGTTGCCTCTGGTACATTATGTAGATTGTGAGCCCTTTGGGGACAAGCGAAATATATACCATTCCTGAATGTACATTGCTTTGAACCAGTGAAAAGCGGTATATAAGTATTGCTAAATAAATGGGATCTATGGAAACTTCTTAGAGTAGCTTTTCATGAAAAACCATTCTGACAGCCCTAATCATAATGTCTGTAAGCTTCCCTTCCTCTTTCTCCTTACTACTTGGATGGAAGCTGGAGCACAAACGTATTTAGAAGCACACTGCATTGGGAATCATTCACATGAAAATAAATGAACATCAGTTGCCATATTTAAATGAGCTAGTCTTTAGCATAAACTAAACAGAAAGATTTACATGATTTTTTATTATATGGGCAGGGAGCTGTGACAGGATTGCTAAAACAATTTCATAAAGAAAAACGACTTTGCTGGGATTTGTTATAATTCAGTGTTGCATTTCTTCTCATTGCCTGATCCTTGGAAGAAAGATTGCTAATGTGCTGCAGACTAATAATATGTTGATCATGATTTATAGAAGAACTGTGAGGAGACCTATCCAGAATGGTTAAGACGTCTCCCGAAATTCAGTATTTTTCAGATCAAGAAAACTGGGGTCAGATTAATGTAAGACAGGTTGCAAATAAGACTGCTCAGATTTCTTTATAACAGTTCAAAAGCATGAAACATTTTATCATTTATATCTACCAAACAAGGAGACATTTATATTTATATTTAGTGCCGCATTAGGGGCTGTAAATTATATTTGGAAGTTGCCTTAAAAATTAGAAAAGTTGAGTATTGAAATCAAAAATTGTTCTTTCAAATGAATACCTTTATCCATCATATATATTTATATTGTTTAAAAGGGATTACGTTTTAACATATTTTTTATAATGCTACCACAAAGAACAAACAGCAAAGGAGAACTTATAGTGTGACATAAAGGCATGTTTCCCCCTTTTTCCATTCTCAAACTCAGGCAAGTTTGTATGGAGAACTCAGTGGGAAGCGGCATAATAGAGTGTGTCTCAGTAGGGTGGTAGACTTGTGTGACTGGGCATAGGGGATGGGGGTATATTTCCTTAGGTGGAGAGTGCCGTGGCAATGTGTATATGGTCTGTATAGGAGGTGTGGGGTGTGGTTAGCAGGTGGTTTCTGGTGGTAGGTGTATAGGCATTGTCTTCTGACCCCCCCTTCCATTCACTTCTCAAACTTCCACCCCTTCCACTGTTTCCCCTCCAATCTCTCTCTCTCTCTTGTCCCATTGCAATCACTCACTCTTTCTTCCTCCTCCTCCCTTCCCCATTCTGCCGCTCAATTTTTCCCTGATTCTCTCTCCCTCACAAACGCTCATCCTTTTCTATCTCTCTCTCTCTCTCCCAGCCCCTCCTCCTCATAGACATTCACCCTTTTCTCCCACTCCCCCTGCCTCCAGCCCCCTGCAGCCCTTTCTTCCCTTTCCCTTTTTCACCGTTCCCCTCCCACTTGCAGTCTCTCGTCCTTTCCTGCATATTTCTTCACCCTTCTCTCTTCTTCTGCCTCTGGGACTTGGGACTCTGACAACTCCAAAGTGCCCATTTCTTCACCTTGGCCTCAGTCACATCTCATCTCCTCTTTTGTCACTGGAGTTACATGTTGCACCACGGCACCGCTTTCTCCACATTTTCTGGTGCCATGGGGACCTTGAACCCCATGGCACCAACTGTCTTCTTGCCCTGGTGATCTTCAGGTAGTACTGTGTGAGTTGCCCACCTCCCCGCTGACGCTTCCTGCGGGCTGCTCTTTCAGTATTTAACCCGAACACATGAGTTGCGCAGAGACGAGGGAAAAGAGAAGCAGACAGAAGGACGTATTCAGTGGATTGAATTAAGTATATAAGCCAGCTGAAAATCTACTTAAAGTCATCCAGTTAGCTTTCAATGTGGATGGGCAATGGGTGGCTAATGGCATTGTGCCCTATGGTAGTTACAGTATATTGACACATAGCGTGGAGCAGTTAATACCACCTAGATAGGTGCAGCTAAATGCACTGCATTCTGTTTATTGAGCTTAATCTGGCATGCCATTAACCCATGGCACATATATTATCTCTGCGTTAACTGTATGGGAATATGTACCAGGAGAGCAGAAGCCATCAAGAGCAGCTGTCTGTGAATGCTCCCTCCCCCTGCTAATTGGATCGCGAGTGAAGAACTGTTAAGCGGCCACTGCGGGAGCGCGCCCGCACCAGAGGGCCTCGTCAGAGGGCCCTTTGGCGTGGCCCTTAGGCCTTGGACCGTGTGAGACAAAAGAAACATCTGCTCCCTGCTATATAGTTGGTTATTCTGTTTGAAAGATATGACTATGTTAGTTAATTGTATTGTAATGCATGTATTGTCATTCCCTGTGTTATGTAGTCTCATTTCCAACCACTTTGATGTAATGATAAGGTGGTGCATGTCTTCCCTGCCTTTGTATGACCTTGTGGTGTATTGTGAACCGCTTTGATTGAAGGAAAAGGCGGTATACAAAACAAATAAATAAATATGTCAAATAAATAAATATGTCTGAACTAATCTCAATAGGAGTGTTCATTCTTGAACACAGTCAGTTTCTTTGGGTGCCTAAACATTTTTAAGTGCATACAAATCACTTCGACATGTGTATGGCTATGAATTAATGCATGCCCGATCAATTTGCTTACATAAAACGTCTCAGCATGTCTATAAAGCATGCATTTAAAACAAGTGTGTGAAGAAAACCATGAACTTATTATGTAAGAATCAAGAGAAGTTTGAGAAATCTACCAAAGGAACCAAATTTTAATTTGACCATGCACATTCCTAGCTCCCAACAGTTAAAGCATCTAGAGACACTGCAGCTTCTGCACAGTAATTTTGACAATTAATGCTCAATAACTGCAAAACCTCGCTGCAGGTTAGTACAAGGGCCCCTCAGTGTGCATCATAAGAAACAAAAAGGGGCCGGATGGCTAGTAATGCAGGCCTACTGCACTAGATGCAGGGGGTGGAGAGAGCCGTCCCCCTGGTTTTAGTGCAGCCACAGGGAGCAACTATTGCTACCCACTGTGCTGGCAATAGCTGCTCCCTGTCCAGCGCTAACAGTGTGTGCTTTCAAGGCCAAACTGAAGCTAGTGTCCAAACTTACGACAGAAAACAACGGCGTCATAGTAAACAGGGGATACTTCTAAGAAACATTGTTATAGCACTATAAAAAGTGATACACTAATTAATTCAAATGGAAATGTATACACAGAACAATCTGTAATTCTTCAGGGGCAATTTCTCCAAATGCAACCATGACAGTCAGGGTATGTGGAATATGAACTCATTCTCTCAAAATTACTGCTAGTGCTTGCTGTAGTACTTGCACTGTGCCAAAGATAGCCTCTTTCTGGAGTTCCTTTGTGATGAATGCGCTGTCCAAGTAAGAAATTGTACATAGGGAAAACTAGAAGGCAATAGAAATTATGACTTGCAGAGCCTAAGTCCCACACTAGAAGTTTCTATAATGCTGCACTGCATTGAGAAGGGCAATACGTTATCATTTCTGTGTGCTATGGCAATAGATGTATATCAGAAGACAAACATGGAGGAGTCTGAGACTAGGCACTGCCCCATTTAAGCAGAAATGGAGTTTAAACTTAACAACTTTGGAATCAGGTTTTTGAAGGCAGAGATCGATTGGAAGGTTTTATGCAAACGGGATAATGGAAAGAATTAACAAAAAATGTTTAATAAAAAAAAAATAAATTACCAGTTTATGCTGAAACTACTAAACTAGGATTGGTAGATTACATTTAGCCATTGGTAGATTTTTAGGATGATCATGATAGATCATGAGATATGCAAGAATAAATTGAGTCCCTGAGGTAGCTGTGGTGAAACAAAGGCCTCTGTAGGGCAATCTCTAGGCTTTATTTAAAAGGAAAACACGATGCAACAGATGAAGTATTGTGACTAAAGAATGTATAAAAACAAGAATTGCAAAAATGGAATAAAAGTAGGTTTGAAGAGACTGAGGTTTTTGACCCAGTGATTGATAAAATGCCTATCAAAGAATAGTGAACGAGGCAAACAACATCTGTGGTCCTCTTCGCTTTATATCATAGTAACTGAATGATGCTCTGAGATAGCTACTAATAGCACCATCTGTTACAAACTATGTTGCAATTTTTTTAAAAAGATGAAAAATTGTTCATATCTCTAAAAGAATTTACCTTTAAAAAACCTGGTGTTTTAGAAGAACATCATTCTTAGAAACATGCTGAGCATGTCAAACATGTTGCTATGAAAGTATATTTGATCAGAGAACAATTTAGGGGAATTCCTAGTACTAGATGGTCAAGCAGAGGGAGTGCTTGATGTTGTATAAAATGTTTGGAGGGGAATTTTAGAAAAGACGTCCAAGTGCAATCTGGGACATTTAAGCCAGAACATCTGAAATAAATGCAGACATCCAGGTGCAGACGTGATTTCACAAGCATGGATGTGCCCGAAATGGACATCTGGAGGGACAGCTACTTTGATGTCTCCAGAACCATATTTCAGAACCTGGACTTCTAGATGGCCTAATAGTTAGAATAATAGGCTAGGGACAGGGTAGACCGAGTTTAAATCTTACTGCTGCTATCAATGACGTTGTGCTGAATATCAGGGGTGATAGAGCGCTTTCTCCCCTATATCCTTGGGATGTTCTTCAGCCAAAACAAGCACTTTTCAGATACCTGTTCATGCCAGGAGCAAGTCTAAACTTAGATGCAATGCTGGACATTTCTGAAATCAGGCGGGAACTCCCTGGCCACACCTCGTTCAGATTTCGATGTCCCCAGAGCCAGCTTCTAAAATCTCTCCATGCCCATTTTCGGTCATCCAAAGCATGACCAGGGCTTCTAAAATAACCCCTATAATGTCTACTTGCTACAATTTAATACACAGCATGTGAAGCAGTATTTAACCCTGGGAGTACCAATGGCGTCAAAAGTGACCCCATTGCAAGTTTCAGAACGCATATCTCGGAAACTAGTTGTTCAAGAATGCAATCTTTTTATGACTTTTCACATGTCAATATTCTCTTTATATTGCACCATGAGAGGCATAATTTTCATCCGCTAGGTGACGCTAGTGATGAATTGCAGCACAGAGTACCAGTGGGGTCATTTTTGACCCCTGTTGCTTACGTCCGGTTTGGATCGTGATACAATTTGCAGTTTTGTGAATTTTTTGATCTGACAAAGGTATTTATCATTAATTATGTATCATTTATTTTTTGTACTCTTATTTTATGAAAATTACACATTTTCTGTAATTGATATCATATGTTCTCTCATTATTTCCGATGAAATCTAAAGGCTTTCAGCTCGTTCATCACGATTATTGTACACCTATAGTAAAACTGCTTTGCATTTTATTCAACTTTATCTTTGTTTATTTATTTTAGGTTATTGTTTATGATGTCAAAATGAAAGTATTCAGCTGCCCAAGTAAGAGAAATATTGCAACAAGATGCTGATGGTGACGGCTCAGAGTCGTCTGATGATGCAGCATATTCAGCAAGCGAAGAAGCATATCAGTCAAGTTTGGGCGATAAATCTGTTGATGACAGCCATGATTCAGATGGCGACAGCAGTTGGTCGCCAAGTGAATGTGAGACTGATGTTGAGCCGGTAACATCGCCTGCAGCAAAGAGTCAAGTTACAGGTCGAGGCAAAGGTCGAGGCTGTGCTGGACAGGGAAGAAGACAGGAGTCCTCGATGTCAGTATCATCTGTGAGGAATCTTAGTTGTGGTCGTAGAGGAGCTAAGAGGTCATCAACTATAAGCACAAATGTTGCCATTGGATGCCACATCATGGAACAGGAAACCTATAAAGCAAGCTGCTGGAAGATATGCCAGAGCTAATGTCATGCCCGTACAACAAGGTCCTACAAGGTATGCTGTACAAAATGTTGATGGCCCTCTCGCAGCATTCCACTTGTTCATGAGGAAGAATTATTGAATGAAATCATGATGTGGATGAGCAAACAAGGAAGACACATTTATGACGACACCTGGAAAGATTTGACAGACAGAGAATTTCAACATTTTCTTGGACTTTTGATCCTCTTAGACGTGTACAAGTCACGAAATGAATCCATAGTTCAGTTGTGGAACCTTGAAGATGGTTGTTCTGTTTTCGGCAAAAATATGGCCCGCAACCATTTTCAGCAAATTTCTTGTGCCCTCAGATTTGATGATGCAACCAACAGACGTGAACAACGAGGCGTGGATAAGCTTGCTCCAATCAGACATGTTTTTGATACCTGGGAAGCAACTCTAAGTGACGCCTTTGTTCCTGGTGAAAATGTTACCGTGGATGAGCAACTGCTTACATTTCGTGGCCATGTTCTGTTCAGACAATATATTCCCAGCAAACCTGGGAAATATGGCATAAAGCTATGGATATTGTGTGACAGTGTAACGTCATATGTTCTGCGTTGTCAATTATATACAGGAAAGGGAACTCAGACAAAACAGGGAACAGAATTAGGGTGAAAGGGTTGTGCTGTAACTCACTGAAGGATTGACGCGATCTGGCAGAAATGTTACTGTTGACAATTTCTTCTGCAGTTTATCCCTGTCACGGAAATTGCTAGAAAAACAAATGACACTTTTGGGGACAATTCGAAAGAACAGAAAAGAATTACCTCCAGAATTTGTAACAGCAAAGGGCCGAGAGGTATTCACTTCATTGTTTGCCTTTCGCGATGACGCCACTCTGGTTTCCTATTGCCTGAAGAAAGGAAAAGTGGTTGTTGTTCTGAGCAGTTTGCATGATCAAGAAGAAGTAGATAACACACGTCCAGACAAAAAACCACGCATGATCTTGGACTATAATTCTAGTAAAGGTGGAGTAGATATGGCAGATCAAATGTTGCGCACGTATACCACAAAACAAATGACAAGACGCTGGCCAGTGACAATCTTCTACAACATGTTGGACATCAGTGCTTTGAACGCCTTCATTGTTTGGATGTCACTAAATCCAGAATGGCAGTCCAAGTCAAAGCACAGACGTTGTCTATTCCTCTTGGAATTAGGAAAGCAGCTGCTTCAGAGTAATTGCAGCGAGACTTCTTCCAGCATTGAAGAAGTCACTGATGCTGTTTGCAATGTCGGGATCCCAAAGAAAAGGGCAAAGTGTCACTGCTGTTTCAGAGAAAAAGACAAGAAAAGCAACATAGTTTGCACCTTCTGCAAGCTCAATGTTTGCAAAGAACATTCTGAAATTATCTGTGTCTCATGCAAATGACTGTAGTACTTTACTGTGTTCATCAAGTGCATGCAAAAACTGCTTTCATGGCAACTCTTCTTCATGTAATTTTATGATAAAGCATTAAATTTCAAAACATTTAACATTCATATAATAAATAATTAATTCGGAATAATATTTTGTCTGTTTAGTTTAAATTTTTCATGGTTAACAATTAAAATTTGTCGTGGGGTCATTTATGACCCCGACGGTATTCAGTGTGCGCAAAAAATCTCGGTAATTCCAGGGTTAAAACTGTCATGAAAAGAAAAATATGAATCTACCTATTTCAAAAAAATTTCTCTTGAAAGACACAAATTTTTATTTTACATGTTGTTACGTGTGTTTACTACTGTAAATGTGTAAAAGTTTCAGTAAAATGCTGGAAAATGTGCGACAGAGAGCAATATAGGGAAAGAAAAAAAAGAAGCAAGAAAAAGGAGGAATCAATGAGAAAACATAGGGAAAAAAACCCCTGAAACAAAAACAAAACAAAATAATGGAAACAACAAATAGAACAAAAGAAGTATCAGCCGGACACATGTGGACAAAGTAATTTATTGTATTTTTAAAATGAAAAATATTAAAACTCCAACATAAATCAATACAACTCACGCATGAAAGCTAACAAATGATTCTGATTCAAAAATTGTTTTTGCTCAAAAACATGTTAAGTGAAGTGAACATCAAACTCTTTTCAAGACTACATTTGCAGCCAAAAGATGTGCCTACAGAAAAATCACACCACACTTTAGAGGAAAGGGACTAGAGGCAACAGTGAGAAACACAAGAGAGTTCTGACATTTTTGGGATAATGTTTCCTAGTTAAACCTTGACTTGGCTTGGAACAAAGTCATTGATCTCTGTCTTTCAGTAGCACAGAGCACTCTGTTGCACACCTCGCTGAGACTGTCCATAGACTTCTGTACATCTTTTAGACCCTATATAAATCATGATAGTCATAATAATTCTTTAACGGAGACATGCTTCTAGCAAACAGGTTCATCCATTCCAAGAGAGTTTCATCTAAGCCTTTTGCACCTATGTTTCTTATAAAAATAAAGTTTGTAGCTTAGAGATAATGTAAACCTTTGGCTTTTAAAATTCAGGGCTTTCCAACTACAAACATTTTGGCTGGACATCACGCCATCCAGCCAAAGGTTACGTAGTTAAATGAGTATTCCAAAAGTGAATCTAAAAGACAACTTCTGGTTAATTTTAGGACCACATATTCAGCAAACTGACTTAAGTAGATAAACAAGTAGATAACAAGTACATAAACAATTGAAAATCCAATTTAAGTCATTCAGTTTGTATCACTGAACTGTTTTTGAACTCCTAAACTCTGTGGGCCCGATATTCAGCTTTAGTGGCTAGCTAATCTAACGTGGATAATCGCTGCCACTTCTGAACTTTAAACCTGGATAGTCAATGCTGGGATCATATCCGGCCTTAGCACTGAATATTCAGGTCGCTCGGATTGGTAAGAAGCTAACTGGGCAGTGATGATATTGAACTGCTGCCCATTAGCTTCATAGTTAAAGTAAGGCCAGCCTTGACTATGCCTTACTTTCACCGCATAGCCATAACCAGGCAGCGGCTCAATATTGCTGTTGCCTGATTAACTCGGACTGCCTTGGTGCTAACCCCCAAACTGCCCTGGTGCTAACCAGTGACACCCATGTTAGTGCCGCTGAATATCACAGATAAAGGGGGTAACATGGTTAGCAGGTCTGCTAACTCACTATACTCTTGTATACTTCATAGCCACTCTATCCATTTCTGTATCCACTTCAAACTTCTACTGACATATAAGTGCATTCATTCTGCTTCTCCTCGCTACCGTTCTTCTCATTTCTCCTTGCACCCCTCCTTGGGAACTCCACTTTTCTGGCAGATCGCTGCTATCTGCACCCTTTTCTTCCACTGCCAACTTCAGACCGATCTTTTCACCTTGCTGTTCCTTTACGCCTGGAACAAAATATCTGAGTTGGTACATCAGGCTCCATCTCTGGCCCTTTTCAAGTCCAGGCTAAAAACTTACCTCTTTGAGGCTGCTTTTGGATCTTGAACTGTTTAATCTCTCCAACTATATGCTTCCTTACTATTCCCCTAAACATATCCTAGTCCCCAGTCATTGTTTTGTCTGTCTTGACTAGATTTTCAGCTCTGATGAGCATGGCCAGCCTCTTACATGTGCAGCGCTGTATATGCCTTGTAGTGCTATGCAAATGATTAGTAGAACTAGTAGCTGTTAAGTGTATTACACCTTTTGAATATTGGACCCTGTGTTCATAAAACTGGGAAAATAAAACTCACTTAGTTGGTCTTAACCAGAACATTTTTCTGGTTGGAGAGGGTAAATTAACTTTCACCCTTGCCCACCCCCCTAAGTTCCCTAGCTATTGATACTGGTGTTGTTAAGTGCCGTTGAGTCGGTGCCCACTCATGGCGACCCTCTGGACCCACCCATACCATTGTCTATGATATTAATCATGGTGCTCATTCCATATAAAGCTTCCCCTAATTCTGTATTTTAGATATATTTGCTCTCTAACCATTCAAAATGTAAACAAAAGTTAAGGAACATTTTGGCACTATATATCAAGGGGCTTATTCTCTTACTTCAATACGCAATAGGTCTTATTCAATAAACATTATTTCTGTAGATAGAATTGGAACATCCCTATTCTGAATATGTCTTAATGGGGTCAAACAAGTAGATGTAAAATACAGAAAGGAAATTTTAAAAAAAATGTTAGAAACTAAAAAATTTGCGTGAAGGCCCATTTTAGAGGTCATGGAGAGGGGAATTGAGCTGCCCGGGCCAGAATATGCACAAATCTCTCTGTATTTTACAAAGGCTCTGCAAAACATGGAGCCTTTTCTAAAATACTTATATGGATGTTGGCACTTACCAGCACATGTAGAGGGGGCAGTAATTTTCCAAAGCTGCACACGGGCAAAAGAAATGTATTGCTCTTGCCCAACTGTGCATGGCAGCAAAATTTTAAAACCATTGCTCATGACATTCATGCAACCCCTCATTCCCAATGCTCTTCCCCACCAGGCAAAACTCCTCTGCACCAGTAAAGGTGGCCCCAAACCCTTCCCAATAAAATAAGGGCAGCTTGGCCCCTAATGGTAGTACTGCAAAAGGTTCCATTTTGAATCCACTGCCCAATGGAGCAGGAACAACTGGAGATCATTCCTGTTCCCTACTACACCGCCAGTGAAATCCAAAGTAGGGGTCAGAAGCAGAATCAGGGGATGTGTAGGTCTGGCCTGGCAGGAGGGTTCATGGAGAGGGTCTAGATAGATTTGGAACAGTCTGTGGGGAGGGGGTGCTGAAATGGTTTGGAGGAGCTCAGGGAGATGTTGTATTGGTTTGCTAGATTCAGGGATCGCAGGGGTTTAGGGGTAGGTAGTGATGCTGTCAAGAGGTGTTAAGGGTGGGGGAGGGTTCAATAAGTCCTTGCATCTGCCTCTTCAAGCAGGTATTTGCATGTACCTTGAGGTAGGTGTAAGAGCCAACACAGAATATTTTTGATATCCACATGTATTCCCCTCATAAAATGGGGAATATACATTGATATTTTGGACCTGCCAAAGGTATGCCATATCCACGTCCCAAACATGCCCCCTGCATGGTGTGGATACTGGCTTTCTAACATTGCCATCTGCATGTGTGGCCGATCTACACATGTACGTGTTACTATATTTATATGTGGAGATGCTTCTAAAATAACCCATATGATGGCATTTTAGGTTCTATTAAAATTTGTCTATATTTCAGATTAGGGATGTGCATTTGTTTTGGAAATTCTAATGCACATAAAGAATGCCCACTAAATTGTGAGTATGCACATTAAGTTTCTGAACTAATGCATGTTAATGTGTTAAAACAATTCTTATACCTTTTATCAAATTTTACAGGTATGAATTTCTGAAACAAACAAAAAAATGGTGGAAAATATCAGCCAAAACCCCGAAAATAATCCAAAATGAACCAAAATCTTTTTTATCCACACCCTTACCTGAGATGGGCTTCTAGATCTAATGGTAATGTTCCAATTTCTAAATTTCTTTACCATTGAAACCAATTTGATGTATCTTTTATATACTCAGATTATCTGTATGTGGTTGTTCGATATATCTGATAGATTGGAAAATGGTGGCATAGTTTGAACATTTTCTCATAGAGTTTTTAGCTAAATGAGAGCATAGAGCCATAAATATGTAGTGAAAAAATAGATGAATTTCTCTTTTTAATCTTGTTACATAAGAGCTAGAGGTGTGCACAGCCTTCCCCCCTAAAAATTGCATTTATTTCATATTTGTTTTACCTATTTGTTTTTTAGGCGTGCATTGTATTCACACAAGTGCTTTGCTACTTATTGTACGTATGTTAATTTGTAGGTGGCATGTGCATGCAGGTGATCTGAATACCCTTTACATTTTTTAGAGAAACATAGAAACTTAGAAAAATGATGACAGAAAAAGACCACATGGCCTATCTAGTCTGTCCTTCCATATCACCCACAAATTAACCGAATGCACACTCATGAATGCACACCACTAGTATGAACTGCATGTTGGTGTGGGCAGGAGCTGAGGTGAAGTAGGAGGTAGAGATTCAGTTTGACAGCTCTCTGCTGAGACAGACAAACAGAATGCTAGTTCGAGCTACTTGACATGATGTTAGTGATGGCATGCTTATCCATTGGTTGATTTGATGAAGACCATCAGTTTATTACATAGAGGCCAATAAATAGCTCTGGTAATCCCTTCCTAACCTGAGCCAGCTTTCAATGGACAACCTTAGCGAAAGGCTCTGCATCCCACTGTCCACTGACCCTCTACTCTCTCCTAGGAAAAATAGAACATCAGTATAGAAATCCTTGTTTGTCTTATTCATAACAAGAAAAAAAGATCATACATTCACACTGTGTAAGATATCGAGATATATTTTTACATAGCGAACACTGGCTCAGTTCATTCCAACAATTTTATAGTCATATAAATCATGAATAATTTGTAATCAAATGATCTATTCAAATCTCTTGTAAGATCAGTGAAATATGTAACTGTGGGCTATATTTATGACCACATAGAACTTAAAGCATACTAATGCTCATTAGCATGCTCTAAGCCAGAGGTACTCAAATCCAGTCCTGGAGGGCCACAAACCAGTCAGGTTTTCGGGATATCCCTAATGAATATGCATGCGATAGATTCAAATACAATGGAGGCAGTGCATGCAAATATCTCATGCATATTCATTAGGGATATCCTGAAAACCTGACTGGTTTGCGGCCCTCCAGGACTGGATTTGAGTACCTCTGCGCTAAGCTTTAGTAAACATGGCCCTAGGTATAAATTATTGCATCCTTCTCCCTTTTCTTGGTGATTATTGGAGATGTGTGAACAATTCAAAGTCTAAACTTGACCTTATTAGATTTCAGCATGCTTCAGGTTTGGCCTTCCTATTTTCGCAGATCTACCAAAGAAAGCCAATAGATTTTTACTGATTATTCGGAAAAAATTCTGAAAAAAATGGAAAAACCAGAGCATCAAAAAAATTCTCTTTTTCAAAAAACTCCAAAGCAGATAAGCAGTTTGTCCAACCCTTTTCACATTTTTCCAAATCTGCTGCCTATGCCTTCAAAATCGTTCAGCAAATCAGTTTGATGAACCTTTGAAATATTTCCAGGTTCAGCAAACTGTTTGACAAACATATTTTTAAAAGGTTCACACGTCTCTTGTCAATATGTAAAGATCTTTTAAATGCTTTATTGCTCAATGGTTTTCACATTACAGTGCACATAGATCCAGGCTGTTTTATTCTGTCATTAGAGACGTGTACTGATCTTCAAGAACACAATTTTTACCTACCACTGTTGATAAAAGTGAATATGTATATATTCACATCCATATCTACGTATGTATAAGAACATATAAACGTACTTATACTGTATATATACATATTATATATACCAGCATTTACTACAGTATTTCCCACATACAGGCAACGTAGTTCATTATGGGCTGCAGACACCGTCTTCAGGAGCTCCACAATACAGCACATGAAATTTCACATGATATTTTTGTGCACAAAATTGGGTTCACCTGGATATAGAGGTACGACTGGTTGTTAGATGTTATTTAGCAAGGAAGGATAAAACATGTCAGGCCTGGGTGGCAAGTAAGAGCTGTGTTTTCTGGATGGGATCCAGCCGTCCTCACTAAGGAGCACCAGTTGGAAAGCGGCGATGTAGTTTTTAGCACATAAGTAGCTCTCAGAAAAGAGAGAGAAAATCTTTCTGTAGACAAGCATGGTGGAATGTCTCCCAGGATGGAGAACACATGTGCATAAGGTCCAACTTTTCAAAATGATTGGGAGTGCTAACCTCAACACAAATGAGTCCTCTCTGGATACAGTGAAGGAGTCTACACAATATTGGGAGTGCTGAAGTGCCCACAGCACGCAGAGTTGGCACCTATGCACACATGATTATAACTCAAGCCTGATACTTAGGGTGAAGGCTACTCAAAGCCCCGATGCAGGAGCTCGGAATGGTAACAGGCTTCTTTACATAGAAACAGAAAATGATGGCAGATGAAGACCATACAGCCTTATCCAGTCAGTTCATCTACACCAAACAAAGTCGTAGTAAGCTCTACAATCCCTTCCTCTCCCTTAGAGGCCCATGCTTTCTCTCCTTAAGGAAAACCTGGCTCACTTGAAATGTGTGTTTTGTGTGCTGTCGAGTCAATGCGGACTCCTAGTTTTTTTGCCAAGGTGCAACTGGAAGTAGATTGCCAGGCTTTTCTTTGGCTCTTTAACTTGGGAAAGAGATGGCTGAGGGGAAATATGATAGAGGTCTATAAAATAATGAATGGAATGGTAAATGTAGATTGTTTTTTTACTCCATCAAAAAGTAGAAAGACTAAGGGGTATGTTTACTAAACCGCGCCCACGTGCGCGGCGCACAGTAGCGTACACTAATGATGCACTTAAGTGCTCTTAAGTGCCCCGTACGTGTGCGCGTCACATTAACGGGCCCGCGCACGTGTGCGGGGTGCTGATGTGCGATAGAGGCGGGGAAAGGCGTACGGAGGGCGGAGGAAGGCCCCCGAGGGGCGGAGGGATGGGGTCAATGGGTGGAGAGGTGGAGGGGAGAGGCTCCCCACACAGGAGCGTGGCTGAATTTTGGCAAAAAAATACCACGAGTGAAAACCTCGCGTTAGAGCCGATTTAAAGGGAAGAGAAACCATTTACGTCAGCAATGTACAGCAAAACCGGGGAAACATGCAAAACGTGAGCAGTGTGATACATGTGCACAGAACAAAATAGCAAATATAAATTGAAAATGACCACAACAAATTCCAAATAAATTATAATCCAGCTGGGCAACAGTGATATTAATGGGCAACCATAAAAAACACTCCCAGGAAAGCTCCAAAAAAAAGAAATGATTTTTGGAAGGGTCTACGCTCCGTAGACTCATTCAAAAGCACTGCATTTTAATGGAGCTTTCCTGGGAGTGTTTTCCAGGTTGCCCATTGATATCACTGTTGCGCAGCTTGGTTTTGGTTTTCTTCCCCTTTTTTGGAGGGCATTTGTGAGGTTTATTCGCACCTTTGTCCCCATACAAGGTAAACGAGTCCACAGTAAAACTGTGCAGAGCAGGGTGTCTGACTCGTGCGGCCAGGTTTCCTATCTCGTGCGGCCAGGTTTCCTATCTCCAGAGACTGCACTGTCTCTGTGGCCACAGTGTGGTGCAGCAGACACAGCCAGTGCCTGTAGGACCAGAGGGTCACAGGTTCAAATCCCAGCTGGGGCTCCTGCCAACCCAGTCCCCATAGTTTTACCCACCACTAAACAGTGATAGTACAGACACTCCTTTATTGCAGAGATCATAAGCATGGTTCCAACACCTATATTTTACCCTACACCGCACACAAACCATAACAATGGGCATTACCTACAGCCGAGCCCCCCAAAGTCAGTCCTGGAGTGCTAAAACTCAATCAGGTCATATGCTTTTTCCCAGATAGGGACATGTCTGCATGTTGGCGGAAGGGTACAGGTGGTGGAAGGGGCAGTGGCTGCAAACCACAGCAGACAGTGGCCTAGGCCTGTGCAGGCTGGCACCATCCACCGCAACAGACAGGCTCTGTCGGATGTACAGTCATGGACTCCCCAGGGAACACAGCATATCTGTGGCAACACAGTGGTGCAGTGCACACAGACAGTGTGCGCAGGAACAAAAGGTCACAGATTCAAAGCCCAGCTGGGGCTACTGCCAATCCAGTCCACATATTTTTCCTACAACTAAACTGTGATAGTAGGGACAAACCTCTATTGCTGAGAACATACGCATGGTTCATATGCCTATATTTTACCACACCAAACACAGACACCATAAACAGCCGCATTACCTAGAACAGAGTCTCCCAAATGCAGTCCTGGAGGGCCCCACACCATTCAGGATCCATGCTGCCTCTAATAAAGATGCCTGTGCTGCATATCTATGCACCACCCCCATGGTATGCTGATGTAGCTCATGCATATCTATGAGGGACAGCATGAAACCCCGAACAGTGGTTGGAACACCAGGACTGGAGTTGGGACACTCTGCCGTAAAGCAGCATCCAACAGGGCCAGACACACCCACACACACACCCACAGGCCCCATTGGCCAATGCCTCCTGGAGAGGCAGGACATTGGGCCCTGCCTGTATCTCCCAATACTAGCAGTTGCATACCTTAGCACTGCCACCCTACACCTGGGTATATGGTACACAGCTATCAAACGTTGCCCATGATAACTGGCAGATATCAATTCCTACGTTAAGCACATTTTGCTCATTGATCTCCACCATAACAATCATTGTGATGTCTGCGGTGTGCGCTGCAGGTCTGGTCTCTGACAGTGTTTACCACCCTGGGGAGTGACCCCCAACAGTAGTGCGTACCATATCCATGCCTGTACTGTGCCCAGGACTGGTGTGGTGGGTATGGCTGCTGGACTCCTCTATAGTAGCACAATGCTGGCATAGGTGTGGGGGTGGCTGTCTGCCTATCCAGTGTGTGGTGGCTGCATACACCTTCCACAGCCCACACTTCCAGCAATGTTGCCAGTATTGGGCTGCCAATGTGCATAATGAGGAGCAAGGTACCATGGGTATAGGCCGGACAAGGTGGCCTGGCCAGGGTGCATCTGCACAGGGCATAGGGCACTGACTGGGACATTTTAGTGCCCGGCCACCACCTACACAGACAGGGTGACCTCAGTATGTCCTGCTGAGAGATCACTCTCACCCTGACTGTGCAGTGACCACAGCATGGCTAGGCACCCCCATAGTGCTATGTAGTATTTCTCTCATGTGATAGATATGGGTTTCCTTTTGGGGCCCAGTCACTGATTTATCTGCTTGCTGTGTATGCTGACATCCCAGTTCTGGGTGCTTGCATCTCCACTGGGAACATGCACTGTGGACTAACTAGCACACTGTTTGCAGCTGGTATGTGTTGTGATGGAGCAGCTTGCAGGGTGCAGTGGCTGATGACTTTCTGCAGGACAGTATCAGATAGTGATGGGGGTGCAGCTCACCATATCCAGGCCTAATATCTGTCTGCTATTGTGTTATGGATGTGTATAGAGCTGCATTGACTGCCCTGTGGGGGTGTCTGCTCCTCAGCAGGACTGGAGTTGATGGACCCCTCTACTGCCACCTTTGCAGGGAGGTAGAATGTGGATCTATTGATAGTGGACCCTGTTTGCCACCTTCAGCCCTGGAGGAGGTGGGTGGTGGTACATGGCCCACCTGCTGGTCCATAGGGGCTATACCTGACTGAGTCAGACAGAAATATCCAAGGTGTTTGTGCAGGAACTACCCATCTCACACATTAACACTGCTTTGGACCTCCAGCATGGCCTCTTTCAGCCATGGAAGGTGTTGTGGACCTGGTCCTTGGCGCCTCATTGCACCCTCAGGGTGAGCACAGTACCCGCACAATGTGACGGTGTGTAGCTACTCTGTGCCAGTAAAACACACGGTCAGTACCCCCTACCAGGCCGAGGTGGTGTGTGGGTACACATGGTCACATCCCTCTACCGGGCCGTGGTGCTGTGGGGGTGCATTGCCCATCTTGTGTTAATCTGTGGACAGCTGATTTGCATGTGCAGTGCATCATGGGTATGGGTGGGCTAACCCTATCCTGGTGACCACAGCAGACTGTGTGGTGACGTGCAGGCTCTCTGCAGCCAGCCAGGGGCTTGTTAGCAGCTATAGAGCTGTAGCCCAATGGTTACGTCACTGCTTCTAAAGCCAGAGGTCATGGGTTCAAACCCACAGTGGGGTTTTTTGATAGGGTTGTCCAACGCATTTTTTTTAATGTACATATTTTGATGACAGCAAAAACACCCTTCAGCGTACTGTACCCATAAGGTGCCTCTGAGGGTGCTTTATAGGGCGCCCTATAGGGCACCTTATGGTTCCCATCCATATAAGGTGCACTATGCAATATCCTGTGACGCAACCTATAGGGTGCCCTATAGGGGACATTTTAGGGTGCTGTGGCGGACAGTGCAATTTCTAATGTGCCCTATGGAGTGCCTTATAGGGTGCCTTATACGGCACCCTCCATTACGGCACGTGAGGGCGTGTTTGCTGGCAGCAATTAATAACATAAAATTAAAGTACTGCAGGACAAAATATGTACAATGCAAAGCTGATGCCACAGCCAGCCTTACGTATTAGGCACACTGGGGAGCAAACTCATGACCCCTGTATCAGCAGTCAGTGCCTTAACCATTGTGCTCCACTGCTGCTCCTCCTTGCCTGTCAGCGCACCTACTTATGCTTTTCATTCCTTAAACTGCACAGTGCTGCCATAAAAAACAGTACACTGACCTTGCGGTACCTCATACGGCACCCTCTAAAGCGCCCTATAAGCAACATTCTAAGGTGCCTTGGCTGACAGTGCACTTTAAAATGTGCCTTATAGGGCACCTTATGTTAACACGCTTTGGGAGTGGGTTTGCTAGTAGTGATAATTAAAATGCCTCCTAAAGCAATCTTCCCCTTAATATGTTCTGCCTCAGCCAGCCTTGTTCATTGGGCACTTTGGGGGATTGAACCCCTGATCCCTGCACTGTTGGTCAGTGTCTTAACCATTGTGCTGTGGCTCTGCTCTGTTTCTTGCACTTCAGCGCGCCACTTATGCCTCCCACGCAGCTATCTCATGCGCTAAGGTGCGGGGCGCACATGGGCGCCGCGCACCTTAGCGCATATGTAAATTCCGGCTTTTCTTTTCCAGGACGGCATGCCCACTCCTTATATGGCACACGCACACTACCGCGGCACGCACTTTACCGGGGTTTTAGTAAACATACCCCTAAGGGACATGCAATAAAGCTACAAAGACTAATCGGTGAACGTATTTTATAACTCAACGCATAATTTAACTCTGGAATTCATTACCAGAGAATGTAGTAAAAGTTGTTAGTATAGCTGGATTTGGATGACTTCCTGGAGGAAAAGTCCATAAACAATTATTAAATTGGACTGGGGAAATCCACTGCTTGTCCCTGGGATAAGCTACATGGACTATTTCTACCTTTTGAGAACCTGACAGGTACTTGGGACCTGGATTGACCACTGTTAGAAACAGGATACTGGATTTGATGGACATTTGGTCTTATCTGATATGGCATTTCTTTGGTTCTTATGTTCTTTCACCCAGTAAGTCTAGAGCACCTGTGATTCCATGGTGGTGTCCCATCGAAGTACTAACCTGGTTAGTAACCTGAATATAACTTATTACAAATTGTTTTTTTTTCATAACCCTAATGATACCCTCCATTGCCTCAGAAAAAAAGGCCTGGCCATCTACTTCTGGTCATACCTTGCCAAAAAAACCCAGGGGCTACTGGGTTGCTAGGAGTCAGCATTGACTTGATAGAAGTTAACCCCCCCCCCCCCCCCAAATACCCCCTGATATTAAGGGAAGTTTGATTTTCTAGTTTTGACTGATGATGTCAGTGCTTGGGGTGAGCCAGAACTATGGAAGAACTCACGGAATTACTGGTGTCATAGGAGAGGATATTCAGTGGAGGCGGCCAGAACTGGATATTCAGTACCGAGGTCAAATCCGGCCACTGGCGTTGAACACTTGGGTTGGCCAGATAGTGATGTAGCTAACCGATCAGCAGTAATATTCAGCCGCTGGCCAGTTAGCGACTGAATACTTCAGATACTATCCCTTCGCTGGCCCCAGAATGCCCTGATGCTAGCTGGCTATTGTTGGGGCATTTAGTGGCTCAAATCGGGCACATTCAGTAGCATTAACTGTGTTGGAACTGCTGAATATCCCAGTGAGCGGCATTTAAGCACTCTGCGGGTCTGCAAACCATCTAAATGTCATGGCATATCCCCCATAAACATTTTCTTAAAGGCCTAGGTCTGCTCATCATGAATTGATAGTCTGACAATATTTTGAAACACCTTTGTGGAAGAATTGCCTTCTTTGGCCATCAGCACTCTGATCAGTCTGTCACACGAAATATTTTGGCTCTCCTGAACGCTGGAACTGTTTTGGGCTCTTGAGGAGCAAGCTGTTTCTCTGTAGTATTTTTTATTAACATATAAAATGTTTGTGAGCATGTGTGAATGCGTGTATAAATGCACGCACATGCACACACACAGGGACATGTTTACTAATGTGCGCCAATGATTTGCATTTAGTGCACCTTCGGAGCCAAAACATGTGATAAGTGCAACAACTCTAATTACTGAAGGCATGCACAACATTTCCCCCTGCAGTTGTCATGCTGAAAAGTACTTCACTGAGCTCAATGCTGCATTTCCAATGAATGCAGGAGCACTTAACGCCACTCATTAAGGTGCATTAAGTGCACCAGCAGCAACTGCAACATTGACAGTTAGTGCACGTTAATTACCCCCTCGCTAAGCTCAATCTGTTCTCAATGCCCACGGTCTGCCCCTAACCCTCCCAGGTCCCCAACACATTGTGCACTAAGCAGTTAACGCAAGACGTTTACTGCTCTGACTGTTAGTGCATGGTATCAGCTACCATGAATGCACGCTGAACCCCGTGATAAATATTAGCGCACTTCGGTAAATATGCCCCATAAGATTTTCATGTAAACAAAATACACTATGAAATATAGAAGTATAGAAATATATACACGTAAAAATATCTATTACTTTATGCCATTTTCATGCAGTATAAAAGCCTAGTTTTCTTTAAAGTTCAGACAGTACCGGTAAGGTGAGGCTATGACATTAAAGCATACTGCATTCAAGTTTTCACAGTTATACTGTTGAGGTGGATGTTGTGGCTGGTAAAATATCCCACACTTACTGGACTCTTCTGTGTTCTTGTATTCAAGATTATTCATTGACAGCTACAATCCTGCCTTGGTTGGCTTTGCTGGTATTGCCTGCTGCATTTTGTTCTATACGTCCTCTGTCATATTGCTGTTGTGTTCCTTGATCTAGCTTCAGTTGGAAAACCTGTTAAAAGATAATGCGCACTGTGCTGTATAACTTTAAAAGGAAAAACAATTGAATACCCATCGTGTACAGATTGCAAAGTCTGGCCTCCGAAGCCCTGCCTTCCCCTTGCATCAGTATGCAGTCCAGATTCACCACCGTGACGACAGTGTGAGACAGAGTATGATTTATTGCGCAGCGTCAAGATACTGTCCAGTTTGGATGGGTAAATGTTATCCTGTTCTTCTTGGCCCATCTTGCAAATACTTTTTTTTCTGTGATAAACCTATGACCTCCGTAAGGAGCGTTTTCATGCAGAAAGTATTCATCGCATTCATTTCTTCCCGGCTCATAATAATGGTAAGGGACTTTTCTAAAGCCTTCTGACCTGAGGGAAGAAAAACAAATATAAATATGTAACAAAATACTTGATTTTTTTCAAAGTAATTGTTTTTTTTTTTTAATGTACAAGCACGCAGTGCTCAGTGACGCGAGGTTCGTGAAGTTAAGAATCAAATTGTCAATGCCACTGAGCGGTATCAAAGTAAGCTATAAGCTTTGTCTGGATGTATGCATAAATTGTTCTCTTCCAGCATCTGTGTGCTCCCAAATCCCCTCCAGAGGCATTTCCCCAAACCTTCATGCCCCAGTTCACACAGCGTAAAATCTTCAGAGCAAAGTTGCTGCCTAGCTGCACAGGAGTGTTCTGACCATACTGCTGTCAATATAGGGAAGCACTGCGATATCACATATTTAGTTGAGAGGAGCAGACAGTACAGCCAGAGGACTCCCACCCAGCTTAGCAGGAACATTGCTTCAGTGAGAGGAGGCAATTTGGTACAAAATCCAAGATAGTATCTCTGAAACACTGACCCAAATGCCATGTATTTTTGTGTTCATGTCAGAGTGACACAGGCTCCACTTTGGATTCTGTGTCTGCACTAACAGGAGACCCCATGCGCTGATACCTGGGGATCTGCAGAGACCTCTGAGGGCAGGTCTTTCAGGGAGGGAGGGAGGGTCTTTTGAAGTAAATAGATGCACACACTAATTCCTAGGAGATCTAATTCATCTAATTCCTTAACAAATAGGGGTATCCTACATGGAGTGGCGGGATCACCCCTGGACAAAGACATGGGGAGGGGTGGCCTGCACGGAGCGGCAGGTGCACCTACTCTTGGCATAGTACTGGGCAGACTAAATGGACCATACTGGTCTTTATCTGCCGTCATGTACTATGTTACTATGATAATATTGGGGGTGTTATTTATGATGACCATAAAGTACATATAGATTATGTACTTTACATTACCATGCGTTAGGTGCGAACATTAAGCTTAATGCTTGTTAGTACATAAATGAAAGAAATCCCTCAGCACATTTGGCTCAAATTATTATCTAGTGTGACTCTGGTGCTTCTAAAGCCTTTGCAGCTGAAGAATGAAATTTATGTCTTTTCAGGGGTGGAATTGCCTTGGAAGTAGCATAAGAGGATAAGAACTTAGGATTGTTCTAATTGTGCCCCCAACTGGGATATGCCCAAAGGAGGAGTTAGATGGGTTCCTTAGTGTATTTAAGTCTCTTATTTCAGAGGGAAAGTGTCTTTTTTTATTTCTTATTTTCACCTTCCAACAAGTTGGTTAAGCTCTAAAGGTTGAAGAGACTCAGGTCCTGAGAAGGGTACACACTTGGCACTATCCAAGTCTAAGGATAAAGGAAAAAGAAGGATTCATCTGAGCAGTTGCCAGGGCAGAGGGGAAACTCCCATGAAGGGCAGTCTATCTGGGACAGCCTCAATGGGACTATCCAGGATGAACGAGAGAGACCGGAGGCCTTTCCCCAGGAACATTCTGCTGTCTAATGTCATGGTACAGGACTGGAGTCAATCTACAGGGTGAGACCCATCTACTAGGGAAAGATATACACTATAGTAGACTACTATAGTAAGGGGGTTATTCTGAGCCCATCCCCGCTATTTGTTAGGACATCCATCCCTGCTATTTGTGGCTTCTCCTGCCCCCGAATAACTTCCCCACCAATTGTGCATGGAAGTTAGACAGGGTGGGGAATGGGTGGCCCGGGGGCGGAGTCTGGGCGGGCAGTGGGCAGTTGCTGGCCCTGAACGTACAGGGCAGATTCTAATGGAAATTTCCTAAGGAAAAGACATCTCCTTTTTCTTTGAGTACTTTTTTGAAAATACAAAAGTACCCGTTTGGTAGTAATTTATACCCTATTTCTCTCCCCCGCCTGCCCAAGGAATACCTCTGCTAAATTTGGGTCAAAGAAAGAATATTGTTCTACAAAATGCATACGTTTGCTTGCCCAAGGTGACCACTTTTTAAATAGTCCATCTAAGCAACACACTGCTTTCCTGTCAGGAATGGCTTTGAAAATTATCCTCCCAGAGAGTGTATATGCCATCTTGTAAATCTTATTAAAATAATTCAAGCTCTTCCTAACTAGAGCTCCACATGGCTGCTTTCAATAATGCATCATCCTTTAATCCACATTCTCTTTCTTATTGTCTCCTAGTTCTGTTAGTGTAAAGGGAATAACACATTAGTCTGTCAAAAATAGTTAAAAGAACACCAATAGAATAGTTGTGTAGAAATGATGCCTTTCTAATGTTTGCCAGTATTTCAAGAAGCATACTACCAGGACTATTATTACCCCTTACTCAGAGTGAAGACCCCCTCTACTGCATGCTTAATAGGGGTGTGCAGGCATAAAACTTTTG
Organism: Ichthyophis bannanicus; assembly: GCA_033557465.1. NCBI lineage: Eukaryota > Metazoa > Chordata > Amphibia > Gymnophiona > Ichthyophiidae > Ichthyophis > Ichthyophis bannanicus. The sequence continues at coordinate 216,608,214 of CM066040.1, forward strand.
TTTCAATTTGTTTCCTATTTTGTTTGCAGGTTTTTTTTCATTTCATTTTGTTTTGTTTTCTTTTTATAAATTTTGATCTCAGGGCAATTTTGTTATTTACAGAGGTAGCTGTTTCTTTTGTCCAAATGAAAAATATAGCTGAAAGGTTACTAAAGGTTTCAGGCAAATAAAAAAACCCAGCTGTTTTTTTTTCTCACAGCCACAATAGTGAGTTTTTAGCCTGCATTAAATACCAATCCCAGCATTTAAAGTACATTACCACATAAGTGGGTTTAATAAATAGTCCCCTAAATGAAATTTATAGGCATATTTTGCACTGATATGAAATAGAATTTAAATATTTCATGGAATTTACATTTATCCTAGTGCAAAGGACTAGGGACTTTGGATATAAGTAAAAAAAGAGTTAAACCATCTAAAACATATGAAGGCACATTTTATAAAGGACATCCAAGTGCAAAGTGGGACGTCCAAGACTGAACATCTGTAGAACCAGAAACCATGTCCAAATTCGGACACTGTTTGACTAATGTGGATGTGCCTGATATGGATGTCTGCAAAAATATCTACATAGACATCCCAAGTATAGTATTTAATACTGGGGACATCTACAAGATATGCAGCGATGGTGCAAACTCAAAACAAGTTTCCCAAACATACACAACAGAGTGTGAAGAGTACTGAAGATAGTTAAGTGCCAATTTCTCTCACACACTCTAGAGGGTTTTAGTGCCAAAATGAGTACTTTTCCAATGCCTATTCATGCCTGAAGCAGGTCTACGTTTGGGCATGGGTGCAGATGTCCCTGAAGGTTCTAAGAGCGATCAGAGATATCTATGTCTATAGTTCCACCCCAGACATATCTCTGTCATATCCCCTGCTATTTAGACATCCCTGTAGTGGAGACATCTAAAAAACGTATTTCCAAAATTTCTCTGGGGACATCTCCATGATTTGGATGTCCATGTGCAATCATGTCTAAGTAATTTAAAATGATCCCTCAGTGACATAGGTGGGACTGGCTCTAGCAAACACTGCTGTATTGCTAGTGATTTCCTTCCTGTTTTCTGATTGACCCAAAGTTTGCCTGGTTTGCAGCTCTGTGTAAAATGCTAACTTGATTTCCATTTCAGCTTGATAAATATCTCTGATAGCATATTTCAACATGGTTTCACAGAATTTCTGGTACAAGAACATGGCAAAAGAAAAATCTTTGGAGTAAATCTCTACATCAGGAGTCAATAGATTCACAAGGCACAAAATCCATGGAGTTGTGGTGGCTTTTCTGAAAGATATCTGCCTTCCATCTCAATGGTTACCAGTTTGAGGCTGGTCTGTGACAAAATAGGGGAGGGAAACATGAATTTCAAATTTTTCAGTGCCACGTTTTCAATTAAAATAAAATAACAATTTTTGTTGATATTCCCCATTTCATTTCAAATGAATGCACATCCCTAATACTTAAGGGAAGAATCTTAATAGTCCCAAAAGTGTGCTTCCTGAAATATTTCTTGTATGATAAAATCAATTATCGTCATTCTGATCAATAACTGCTGTTTATATCTACCTAAAGATGGGGCCTGTGAGGACTCAAAACCTCCTGCGCATGGTCACCTTTGGATAATTTTTATGCTGGTCTAATAAAAGATATTACAACCTGCAACAAATCCATTTTTCCGCTGGACCAATATGGCTGCTTGTATTTTGCACTGTTTAGTGACATCACAAGGTCCTGTCAAGCTAAATCAGCCAAGAAATCCAGAGGATAATTTTCAAAGCCTTTTAACCAGATAAACGAGTCTGTCTAAAGATTTCCTCCTTTCGACCAGCTGAAAGTAAATTTCCACTGCACAGGCACTTTTAGCTGGACTGAAAAGAGGCAATGCCAGGGTTATGAGTGAGCCAGAAGAGGAAAACAACTTGCATAGAGGGATTCCAAAGTACAGGTGCTACTTTACCACCTGCGAAAATCCCAAGTGCAATACGAGCAAGCATTTGTAACCCTCATAGTTTATGCTAGTTTTCAAAGACATACACTATGCGTAGTTCTCTTTGAAAATGTATGCAACATATGCTGTCAAGAGCACCCATCTAGTCTGCAAAAATATGGGCTATTTGAAAATTGTCCACATCGTACTAAAAACTAACTTAAGAAAGTTTTAAACAAAATCCATTCCATTATGGAAATGACACCATAATGACTTTCCATTAAAAGTCACAATATCCAGTCACGAAGGGAGAGGGAAACATTGAAACCATGAACATCTAAGCAGAATACTTCTTTTTCAAAGAGCAGGAATTCTGTACCATTTATATACTGTATTTTAATTAACGTTTCCTTGTAATATGTAATTTTAAACTTCACAAGTGCCCTTAAATTGACTCCATTTTTTTTAAACCAAATAACACTTAAAATTCAGTGACATGTTAATGATTAACACTTGGGGAAAGGCTGCTCAATCTCTTTCTTGGATTTAAGGTATTAAAATGGATGGTGAAATTTTGACAAGACATCAGAACTGTAAATGCATGAAAATAATTTCCTGTGATCTTACTTGCAGTAGGTATCATTTATCATTCCATAGACGTGAATGCCATAGCAGGCATCCATAGCCAGAATAAGGGTAAACCAGCCAGTGCTGAGATAGGAACCTGACTGTATTCTGTAAATAAACAGAAAACAAAAAAAAGCAGACATACATACAACAAAAGGGTTGATAAATTATTGCTGTTTATATCAAAGGAAAAGAAAATCCAGAACATTTATTAACTGAGATGAACTATTCCATAGGGATGTGCATTTTTGTATCAGTTTAGTGTGCACTAAGCAGCCTGCTTATTAAACTGCATGAGGATTCTGTACTTAAAACACATTGGGGCATGTTTACTAAAGTCTGTGCAGGTAGCACATGTGTGGGCTGCGTCGGAGTCGTACCAGGGGCTATGCGAGAGGTGTGGCCGCATAGGGCACAAGTACAAAACGGGTGCTACTGTCATCACTGGGCTTCCAGGAAGCTAGACAAAAGCGAGTTCTTGCACTCAGCTGGGTGGGGGGGGGGGGGGGGCAGCAGCACCAGGTTCACGAGTTGCACAAAGCACATTGATAGCTTGGCATGGTCCTGGGCTGCATTACCAGCATGAGGAGTCTGCGCTCACTTCAGGGGAAGTGTGCATCCACCCCCCTGTACTTAATATGGGTCCAAGATGCAGCACTGCGCAAGCCAGAACGTGGATGCACTTAACATCACCTATTGAAGAGATTGCACTAAGAGCAGTAACTATGGTTAGCATGAGCAACGGAAGCCCACGCTAGCCACGGCTTGCCTTCAATGCCTCCATTCCCCCCCTGGCCCACCCAGTTCCTGTCCCATTGCACATAACCTGGGTAGCATGGGATTTTTAGTGCGGTGGCCCATGCTACATTTTTAGTGTGGTGCCCAAATCCTGTGTTAAACCCCACGCTACCAGGTAGTGCACGTTAGTAAAGTGCCCATTCAATATTACCTTGCAATAAGTACAAAATCTTTGCAGTAAAATTTGGGGGTGTTTCCCGCACTTTGGGGAAGGCCGTCATGCAGATAATGCTGAGCAATGGTTGCTACCACGTGTTTACTGCACGGTCAGCTCTACTTCTGTAAATGTAGCTCAGTCACCACCCTGCGTTATCTGCCTTGTTACACTTGAGACGCAGTAACGTCTTCCACGTCAACCGCAAAATACAACCCCTATCTATTCCCCACCCATTCCATTCCCCCAATTATCCATTTCTGCATTAGGTGTTTAATGTGGCAGTTCACACACATGCTGTCAATGCACATTACAATCTGTGCTAAACAACTAACACAGTTTAGTAAGTAGACCTCCTCCATGAAATAGTGCATACTAAAATGAAAGGAAACAAAATATAAACAAAACAGAAAAAAATTGAAATGAAAATTGAAGAGAGTTTTCTGCCTGCACATCCCTAACATTCAATCAGCATAGCAGTTTATCAAAAATATACAAACAGAATGAATTCTATATGGGGAAATTCAAAGTTGTATCAGAGGGCATACTACATGACAAATACTGGCAGTCAGACAACTTATATCCCTTAAAGAAAAGATGTGTGTTAGAAAGCCCTTGCAGTAGTAGTACACAAGATCAGAAAAGATGGTACAAAGGAATTACCTTAGTTCTTGCTAGGGATGTGCATTCATTAGCATTCATTAGAAAAACGTGTGGGCAAGATCAATTTAACATGTTAAACTTATGAATTAACATGTATATGATCAACTTTTGCACATTAAAAACTATTTTATTAATACAAATGTCTGAAATGAGGGAATAAGGTCTTAAAATCAGGAGAAAGTCTGAAATAGAGGACATACCTACCTCCCATGAATGGCATGTTTACTAACATGCACAAACTGTTAGAGCAGGGTTTGGCATGCACTAAACATGTATGCTAACAGCATGGAACCCCATGCTAAAAATCCCATGCTAGCCAGCTAGCACGTGATTGGGCAGAGACTGGGTGGATTAGGGGCATAATGTGGGCATTGACCATGCCTGTTACCATTAACACAAGTACCTCTGTGGGTGTCAGGTTAGCATGGAAGGCCACACACAAATCCAAAAATTAGCATGGACCTCTGTGCTAATTTCACACTACAAACACATACTACCTGCTTGGAGTTCACTAAATATGGCCCTCAGAATTGTCTTTACTGATATGTTTCCCTATAAACACAGAGAGGCACATCCTGTCTGGCCGCATTGGCCATGCAAGAACCGGACGTGCAGGAGATGGACCCGATTCTGCCGCCACGGGGCCTGTATGTACCCATGACAGCAGAATAGGGAATTTAGATGTCCGGGCACTCCCCGTATGCTGACAAGATCAATGTATGGGGAGACGCCCATCACGATGCAAGAACACCATGGCTGGAACGCGGGAGCCATGGCGTTCTGGTGCCATGGCATTGAGCCATCTATCTGAAGGCTTGGAATGCCATGGCCCATGTCCGCCTCTGCAGACTGCGATCCAGCTGGCACTGGAGGCCCCCATGGCCTGGATTGTGGCAGGGGCACAGGTTGGCCAGGCACTTGTGTTGCGGGGGAGTGCGGTGTGTGTTGTGGGGGACACTAGGGACTTATTCCACCTTCAGGAATGAATAAGCTGGGCATGCAGCTGTTTGCCGGTGGACGTCCCCTGCTCTGTCTCCATTCCGCCCCACCCCATCCAGCACTCCCCGCACAAACGCTGTGTATGTGCGGGGAGTGCAAGGACTGGAATCGCATTCCAGGGCTGAGTATGGGTTGGACATCTACCCCGGACATCCAATCCTGCTATTTGGGTTACAGAATGCCAGCCAGAGTGAATTATTTTATAAGGGAAGTGAGCTTGTATTACAGTGTTTTAAATGCTCATTTAGGCACTTTTTGAAAATTACCTGGTGGTATAAGCATGTATAAAGTAGGCCCACACAAATGTGAAGGGGAACTTTAGAAGAGACATCCAAGTGCAGTCTGGGATGTCTAAGCCAAAATGTCTGAAAAAAATGCAGGCATGTCCAGGTGCAGACACAAGTTCACAAACATGGACATGCCCAATATGGACGTCTGTGGGAGCAACTACATAGACATCCCCAGAACCATATTTCAGAACCCAGACATCTAGGATAGCTGAATGGTTAGATAGTGGGCTAGGAACAGGACATTCAGGATTTAAATTCCACTGCTGCTGTCATTTACATTGTGCTGATTACTGGGGATGATGGAGTGCTTTCTTTCCTACACCCTCTGGATGTTTTCAGCCAAAACGAGCTGCCTGGAGCAAGTCTAAAATTAAACATGATGCCAGATGTCCATGATGTTTCTGAAATCAGGTAGGGATGTCCAAGATCCTGGGAAAACGCCTGTTCAGACATGGACATGCTCACACTGGGGACGTCCCCAAAACTGGCTTCTAAAATGGCTCAACTCTGTGCTTTGAACATCTCTATGCCATTTTTGGACATCTAAAGCATGAATAGGTCTTCTAAAATGATCCCCATAGCGCTTACGTTTTCATGATACATGCATAGGCATTACCAGAAGCTGAGAAAGAATGGGCTAGAGGCAGCACTGGCACTTATACACGTGGAGGCCAATTCTGATTGGAGCACGTCCGGCTTGTCTGGATGTCCAAAATCTGGGCAGGGCAGATTTGCACCCGATTCTGCTCCCGCGGGGAAAGACATCCCTGCAGGATCAAAATTGGGTGCAACGGGTCCACAGCATGTCCATGTATTTCCCCTGCTAGCTCAGCCTGGCCTCCTGCATGGAACTGTGGTGCACTGGTGTCCCATTGCCATGGCATTGCGGCTCCATGCAGGATCCCCAGTTGCCCGCACCAGCAGCAAAGTCCTTTTTCCCCACTGCCTGACCTTCCAGGGCTGGGATCGGGCTGTGGGAAACCCCCAGCCCCCTCTCACGTCCTCTGCTTGTCCCAGGCTGCATGGTCACTGGCGTTGGGAGGGACTTATTCCACCTCTGCCCTGGACATCTATCCCTGCTAAACGCGGGTCAGAATCTACCCTATAGGATGGTGATATTTAGTAGCTGCCCGGTAAGCTAAATTGGCTAAAGTTAGGCCAGCCTTTAAAGTGCCTAACTTTGGCCAGTTTAAGGTAACTGATCAGTGCCTGAATATTGCAGCTGATCAATTATCTCAATCACAAATCTCAGAATGTCCTAATAGTACGTGATTAGCATCGGGGCATTTAGCAGCATTAGGACAGGATATTCAGTAGCACACTGAATATCCCACTCACTGCAATTAATGCAGTTAGCAGGTCTACTAATTGTATTAATCATTTTGACTATGCCCCCCCCCCCATAACTTATAAAATGTGAGCAGAGGAGTAGCCTATTGATTAGAGTTACCATCTAGTACCCAAGATATCAGGGTTTGATTCCCACTGGCACTCCTTGTGATCTCGGGTAAGTCACTTTACCTTCCATTGCCTTGGAAGAAAAGGCCTGGTAATTTACTTCTGGTAATACCTTGCCAAGAAAACCCAGGGGCTGCTGGGTTGCCAGGAGTCAGCACTGACTTGATGGTACTTAAAGAAAAAAAACCCATAAAATAAGCACCTATTCCCTACTGGTGTATACATGTACACAATTGCACCTATGTTTCAGGTGTAAATTAGGGATGTACATAGGAAAAATGTTTGGTTCTCTTTATTTTCAGTTCACCCACCCATTTGGTTACTCTTCAGATTCCAAATCATTTGTTTCATTTGTTCCTATTAAAGGATGTGGAGCAAGCAATTTTCATTCTAACAGTGGGGGTTTCCATCCATTTTCAATAAAAAAGGCTTTAAAAATTTACTGTCAGAGAGGCAACCACAATTAGAAGCCCTATTCAACTTGTCCAGGCCATGGTATTTTCAATAATGTCATAAGGATGCAAAAGTTGGACAGTGTCAAAGATAAACAGGAAGAAAATTGATGCCTTTGAATTATGGTACTGGCGATGAATATGGTGTATATCATGGACTGCTCGAAGAACAATCTACTCAGTACTAGACGAGATCAAATCTATGCTTTCCTTAGAAGCTCAGATGACAAGACTTTGGGGCATGTTTACTAAAGTCCGCAAATCTGCGCGGCGCAAAATAGCGCACGGTAACGCGGCATTGAAACGCGCAGAAACAAATAAACCGTGCGCCGCTCTCTGCCGCCCAAATTACTATATTGACTTTCATATGTTGGACACATCATGCAAAGAGAGAGATCATTGGAGAACAACATAATGTTTGGCAAGATAGAAGGTCACCGTAAAAGAGGAAGGCCAGCAATGAGATGGATCGATACAACAGCAGCTATGGATACCACTCATCAACAATGAACCGCTTGGCTGAAGACCAAATAAAGTTTAGGTCAACTATCCAAAGGGTTCCCAGGAGATGACACCGACTCAATGGCACTTAACAAAAACAACATTCATGCTTTGGATGTCTAAAAATGGGCAAAAAGACATCCAAAGCACTGAGACATTTCCAGAGCCATTTTACAAGCCTAGCGTGAGGACATCCATGTCTGACCAGAGGTGTAGAGAAGGTGTGGCTGGGGCGTCCCAGGAACCTGGAGGCATGGTTAGAGCATTCCAAGAGACCAGAACATTCCTACCTGATTACAGAAACATCATGGAAGTCCAGGGTCATGTCTAACTAGCTCATGTCTAACAAGCTCCGAGAGATGCATAGCGACAAACAAGTTTCTGAAAAGTACTCATTTTAGCTGAAAAACATCCAAAGAGAAAAAATCACTCTATCATCCCCAGTACTCAGCACCATTTCAATTATAGCAGCAGCAGGATTTGAACCCTTGCTGTTCCTAATCCACTAATCTAACTATTATGCTATCCTAGACATCCAAGTTCTGAAATAGAGTTCTCGGGATGTCTAAGTAGACACCCAAGTAGACATCCCTATCGGGCATGTCCAGGTTTGTGAAATCACATCGGTACCTGGATATGCCTGCATTTTTTTCCAGGCATTCTGGCTTAGACATTCCAGATTGCACTTGAATGAATCTTCTAAAATTCTCCTCAAAATATCACAAGACAACCCCTCGACACCAAAAGAGGGTAAAATGGCATTAACAGTAGCATGAAGACTCCAAGCCACTGTGAGAAGGAGAAAGTGGTACAAATATTGGAATGAAGACCCCCAAGGTGCTAGGAAAGGGGTAAAACAGCACAAACATTGGCATGAAGGCCCAAGATACTGGCAGATAGTCAAAGCAGCACTGGCAGGAACACCTCAAGGTAAGGGGCAAAGCAGTAGCAACATTGGAATTAAGGCCCCCAAAGCACCAGAAGAGGGGTAAAGCAGCATCAATATTGACAGGAAGATGCAGAATCCTCTGGCCGGGGTAAAAAGAAACACCAGCAGAGTTAGGTTAGAGTCAGCTTTTTGAGGAGTACATGAAGAAGTATCTGAACATTTGCATAGACAGATTCATGTGGCAGAATTTGATAGCAAGAGCCTACTTTCTGTCATACTGACAGAAAGATCTTGGAAAGAAAGATTGAAAAGCAGCCTAAAGCTTCATCTGTGCTATTATTTTGTCACAAAGGACCTAGCCATTTCTGCTTCTTCCTTAGGTAGCACCATGCTGTCTGATCAAAGAGGTGACTTTTAGGAGCAGAAACTTACCTCTGAAGCCACAGGAACTGCACAATAAAAGTAGAAGCCAGTGAATAGTTATCCTCTGGACAGCAGAAGACAAGATGCCCTTGAAGGAACCCAATGATTAGAGACCAGCTGCTTGATCTGTTGAACTCCTCTGGGAGATTGCATTTCCTGCTGCTGCCCAGAGGATAACTATTCATTGCCTTCTACTGCAATTATGCAGCTCTTTTGGTTTCATTGGACATTTCCAGTTGCCGTGGGCTTGGTTCCCCTGTGAGTGTGAAATCAGCTAAACAAAAACAATTCCTATTGTCCTTTCCCCATACACTATAATGGTGCCAAAAAGGAATATATTTTGGTTCATTTGTGACCTGTGTCCATTTGGTTTGTTTAAATGTATGCAAACTGAAAATGCCCTCATTCATTGCATTTCACCATTCACATGAAAACAAAATCATATCCCTAGTGTTAATGGGTATGCTCACTTTCCCTGGGATAATATTATAAAGGCACATCTGTTGTATTTATAAAATAGGCACAACAAATGTGCCAATCTGCTTTTCTTGCCTAGACTCTCTGTTATAAAATTACCCTCAAAATAGGGAAAAAATACCAGTAAATTAGGCCCTAAAGATTTTCTATGTATCTATATGCTTATATGTTATTTGCAGTGAACCCCAAACACAATCACTCCAGTCCCCAAAGAAGCTCTGTCCTTACAAAATGTGGATTAACATAATTTGTCAACAAAGGTATGCAAATATACAGGGTGGCCCAAAAAAAGTGAGAACATTTCGTAAATTAAAAGCTTAAATAGTTTACATATTTACCTTTTATAGCTATATAACGTCTTTATTTCAACAATTTCCGGTCGCCATCTTTTTTTTTTTTAAATTTGTCAATCATTTACATCTGTCTTTTTGAATTTTTAAATAACTTATATGCTACGAGATGTTCTCACTTTTTTTGGGACACCCTGTATTTCATGAGTATTGGTTTGGATATCCTAAAAAACAATCTTGAAAATCGATGATTGATTGCATTATACCAGGGCTTCCTGAGGACCTCACACCCAAACGGATTTCCAAAATATCCATAACGAACATGGATAAGATAAATTTGCATACACTGGAGGCCAACTCTATGCAGATTCGTCTTATGCATGTTCATTCATGATACCTTGAAAACTCAACTGGCTGTGAGGTTCCCAAGAGAGATTTGGGAAACCATAAATTATACCATGCATACAACGAGCATGGAACATTGGAAGTGGTCAAGAATGAAATGGAATGTGTACAACTTGATCCATTGGGTGTCAGCAAACTGAAATGGACTGGCATCAGGCACTTTGCATCAGATGATCACATGGTCTACTATGCTGGAAATGAAAAACAAAGAAGAAATGGTGTTGCATTTATAATAAAGAAGTAACTTGCAAGAACTGTAATGAAATACAATGCAGTCAGTGAACGCTTAATTTCTATTCATCTACGAGGAATGCCTATCAACACAACTATAATTCAAGTATATGCCCCAATAACAGCTGCAGAAGAGGATGAAATTGAAGAGTTCTATGAACAAGTTCAAGTTGAAATTGACAGAACATGCAAACAGGATATCCTGATAGTCATGAGTGACTGGAACGCAAAAGATGGCAACAAAGAAGAAGGCAAAGTGGTTGTAAAATATGGACTTGGCAACAGAAATGAAGCTGGAGAAAGACTGATAGAATTCTGCAATTATCTATTCATCTCAAACACCTTCTTCCAGCAACACAAACGGCGACTGTACACATGGACTTCACCCAATGGATTGTATAAAAATCAAATTGACTACATCTGTGGAAGTCAACAATGGAAAAGCTCTATAACATCAACAAAGACAAAACCTGGAGCTGACTGTGGTACAGATCATCAACTACTAGTATGCAAACTCAAGCTAAAGTTGAAAAAGAGCAAACCACTCATGAATGCAGCAAAATATGACCTTGAGAATATACCACTGGAATTTAAAGACTGCCTGCAAAATCGATTTGCTGCTTTAGATACAAATGACAGAGCACCAGAAGAGTTATCGAATGACATCAAGAAGGTTGTGTTGGAAGAAAGCAAGAAGTCTCTACAAAAGGTGAAAAAGCAAAAACAGCCAAAACGGATGATGGAAGAAACTCTGAAAATTGCACAGAAATGCAGAGAAGCTAAAGCCAGAGGAGAAAGAAAGACATTCGAAGAACTCAGAGATTTCCAACGTGCACCAAGACAGGACAAGGAAAAGTACTACAATGACACATGCAAGGAAATAGAAGCAGAAACTATTAGAGGAAGAACAAGAACGGCTTTCCTAAAGCTATGAGATTTAAAGAAAAAATTCCAGCCTCGAATTGGAATGCCACAAGATGTTGAAGGTTCTATGTTGAATGATGCTGAGAAGATCAAGAAAAGGTGGAAAGAATATACAGAGTTTTTATATGATAAAGAACAAGTGGACCAACAGCCATTTCAACCTGTACCTTATTTATTATTTATTTAACAATTTTTATATACCGTCTTTCTACAAGTCAAGACGGTTTACATAGAACAATTTATAGCAGTGTGTTTCAACTGTTTACATGGAACATAACATTGGATACATATAGTAACAAGAATAACTATATACATGGAACATAGCATTCGATACGTATAGTAACAAGAATAACTATGTACAGCGATCAAAGATCAACTATTTACATATGAAATTATGAGGGGACATCTGTAGTGTAATAGAGTTTAAGTGATGGAGGAGGAGAAGGAGGGGGTGTAACAAGTGAAATGCTAAGGTGGGAGGAAATAATGTTCCAGGAAAAGATGGGTTTTTAACTTCTTACGGAACTCAGAGTGGGATGAACAGTTCCGAAGTTCAGGAGGAAGGGTATTCCATAAGGAAGGGGCATAGAGGGAGAAGGCCCTGTTATTAGTAGATTGTTTGCAGGTTCTCTTGTCTATAGGGATGGTCAGTAAGTTTTTGGTAATAGAGCGGTGTGGTCTTGTGTTATTGGATGAAAGAAGGAGGGGGAGAGGCATGGGGCAGATTCTTTGGAAATAATTTTATGTGTAAGAGTAAGAACCTTAAATTTAATTCTGTATTGGATGGGGAGCCAGTGGAGATCGTAGAGGACAGGTGTGATATGGGAACGTCTAGGGTTATTAGTTATGAGTCGAGCTATCGTGTTCTGAGCTAATTGAAGCAGTTGAATAGTGTTCTTAGGAAGGCCATGGTAGATATGATTGCAGTAGTCAAAAATAGGGATAGTGAGGGCCTGGCAGACAGTACGAAAGGAGTTTGGGCTTAAGAGGGGTTTAAGGTTTCTGAGGATACGGAGCTTAGAGTATATTATATTAGTAGTTTTCTTTATTTGGTCAGTAAAGGAAAGGTTCTGATCCAAGATGATTCCAAGATATTTCACTTGGTTTTTTATGGTTAGAGTGAGATTGCCAACAGTAATGGTGAGAGGTGGGGTGTATGCAGGATTGGAAAATATCTGGAGGACCTCAGTTTTGGATTGATTGATTAAGAGGTTGTGCTGGGAAAGCCAAGTTTGTAGGCTCGTTAGGCATTCACTAAGTTTAGAAAAGTTAGGATTAGAAAGGTTAAAAGGGGTGAAGCACATCATATCATCTGCATATAGTTGATACTGGATACCATAGTTTTGGAAGATCTTACAGACTGGTTGGAGGAAGATACTGAATAGCAGCGAGGAAAGACTCGAACCTTGGGGGACACCTTGTTTTAATGTAAATGGTAATGAGGTATCGTATCCAATGCGAACTTGTTGGGTTCTGTTATCTACGTAGGAACGGAACCAGTTTAGGGTTGTGAGTCTCAGTCCTATTTCGTGGAGTCTGTTTATGAGTTGATGGTGAGGGAGGGAGTCAAAGGCAGCAGATAAGTCAAGGAATATGAGAAGGCAACCTTGAGAGGGGTTCTGGGTATGGAGGTATAAGGAATCAATGATCGGGAACCATTGGTGATGAAAGAAGAAGTAGAAGCAGCATTGAAAGCCTTATCAAAGAACAAAGCACCAGGCATTGATGACATTCCCATAGAAGTATTACAGCAATCTGATGCAGCTGTTACCGTACATACAAGGCTCTGCCAAGAAATTTGGAAGACATGGCCAACTGACTGGAAAAGATCTGTGTTTATACCAATATTAAAGAAAGGTGATCCAACTGACTGAGGAAATTATCACACAATCGCTCTGATCCCACATGCCAGCAAGATTCTACTGAAGATTATTCAAAAGAGACTACAACCATACCTGGAACAAGAACTACCTGAAGTGCAAGCAGGGCTCAGGAAAGGGCGAGGAACGAGAGACATCATCTTGGATGTGAGATGGATCCTTGAAAAGACTAAAGAATACCAAAATGATATCTATTTGTGCTTTATCAACTATAGCAAGGCTTTTGACGTGTAAACCATGAGAAACTCTGGGCCACATTAAAAAGCATGGGTATACCAGAACACCTGATTGTTCTCTTGCACAATCTGTACATTGATCAAGAAGCAACAGTTCAAACAGAACAAGGAGAAACAGAATGGTTTAAAATAAGCAAAGGTGTAAGACAAGGCTGCATACTTTCCCCCTACCTGTTTAATTTATATGCAGAACAAATCATCAGAGAAGCAGGATTATATAAAGACAACAGAGGTGTGAAGTTTGGTGGAAGACTCATGAACAACTTTCGCTATGCTGATGATACCATATTACTGGCTGAAAGTGAAGATGATCTGAAACATTTGCTTCTCACGATCAAAGAATATAGGGGTATGTTTACTAAACTGCGCTAATGTACCTTAGCGCATGCTAATGTCGTGTTTCGGGGCACTAATGTGCACGCTCATATGCGCGGCGCACTAATGTGCACGCTCATGTGTGCGGCACGCTAATGTGCGATGAAGGCGGGGAAAGGCTCCTGGAGGGCGGAGGAAGGCTCCCCAGGGGCGGAGAGAAGGGGTCAATGGGTGGAGAGTGGGAGGGGAGAGGCTCCCCGCACATTAACGAGGCTGAAATCCGAGGCAAAAAATACCGCGAGTGAAAACCTCGCGTAAGTGCCGATTTAAAGGGAAGAGAAACCATTTCTGTCAGCAATGTACAGCAAAACCAGGGAAAACAAAAAAAAGTGATAAGTGTGATACATGTGCATGGTACAAAAGTACAAATAAACATTGAAAAGGACCCCAACAAAATTTAAAAAAATTATAATCAAGCTGGGCAATAGTGATAGTAATGGGAAACATCAAAAAACACTCCCAAGAAAGCCCCAAAAAATAAATATGAATTTTGGAAGGGTCTACGCTCCGTCCCCATACAAGGTGAATGATCCCACAGTGAAATAGCACTGATCAGGGTTTCCCTCTCCATTGGACAGGTTTCCTATGGCATGCACATGTTCCACAACAGCAGGGCGGGCATGTCGGAATGGGCAACTGGACAGATGCTGGGAAAGGGGATACAGAGGGCTGCAGGCGGCACATGCTGTGGTGCAGCTGGGGCACAGTGCAGACTAGGCAGATGCCTAGATGGCACTTAGGAATGCTGAAACTGAACAGCAGCCAGACAGCAACTGATGAGGGCCCAACATGGGCACGAGAGTGTTATCACAGTGTCACAGGGGATAGTACTCAGCAGGTACCCCCAAGGGCACAGAACATTGGCAGGCTGTGTTGGGGGGAAGTGTGGACGCCTATGCAGGCACCCCTACCCAAGAACACGCACCATAGGCAGCCGCCTACCTGCACACTGGATGGCTTGAGACTGCACACCACCAGCACCACCAGCAGAAGGGCATGTCAGCCTGATGGCAGAGGGGTACTAGTGGTGGAGGGGGGCAGTGGCAGCTGCCCAGAGCCGACCATGGCCTAGCCCTGTGTAGGGGGGTGCCATGCACTGCAACAGACAGGCTGTGTCTGACAAACAACCATGGTATCTCCAGGGACTGCACTGTCTCTGTGAGCACAGTGTGGTGGGTGAACACAGCCAGTGTGTTCAGGAGCAGAAGGTCACAAGTTCAAGTCCCAGCTGGGGCTACTGCCAATCCAGTCCCCATATTTTACCTGCTACCAAACCGTGATAGTAAGGACAAACCTTTATTGCAGAGAACATATGCATGGTTCAAACGCCTATATTTTACCCCACCGAGCACAGACACCAGAAACATGCGCATTACCTGGAGCAGAGTCCCCCAAATTCAGTCCTGGAGGCCCACAAATCATTCAGGTTTTATGCTGTCTCCAATATAAGGGCATGTCAACATGGTGGCGGAGGGGTACTGTTGGTGGAGGGGGCAGTGGCAGCTGCCCAGAGCAGACCATGGCCTAGCCCTGTGTAGGTGGGTGCCATGCACTGCAACAGACAGGCCCTGCCGGACAAACAGTCATGGTATCACCAGGGAATGCATTGTCTCTGTGGTAACACGGTGGTGCAGTGCACACAACCAGTGTGTTTGGAGGCAGAAGGTCACAGGTTCAAGTCCCAGCTATGGTGCCTGCCAACCCAGTCCCCATATTTTACCCACTACTACAACTTGCTAATACAGACAGAACCTTTATTGCAAATGACGTAAACATGCCCAAAACACCTACATTTTACCCTACAGAGCAAAGACACCATAAACAGGCGCATTAACTAGAGCAGAGTCTCCCAAATGCAGTCCTGGAGAGCCAAACACCATTCAGGTTCCATGCTGCCTCTAATAAAGATGCCTGTGCTGCATATCTATGCACCACCCCCATGGTATGCAGATGTATCTCATGCATATTCATGAGGGACAGCATGAAAACCCAAACAGTGTTTGGCACACCAGGACTGGAGTTGGGAACCTCTGCCGTAAAGCAGCAGCCAACAGGGGCAGACACACCCACACCCACACCCACACCCACAGGCTCCATTAGCTAATGCCTCCTGGAGAGGCAGGACATTGGACCTGCGTGCATCTCCCAATACTAGCCCTTGCATACCTTAGCAATGCCACCCTACACCTGGGAATATGGTACACAGCTATCAAACGTTTGCTATGATTACTGGCAGATACCAATTCCTACGTTAAGCACAGTTTGCTGATTGAGCTCCATCATAGCAACCTTTCTGCTGTCTGTGGAGTGTGCTTCAGGTCTGGCCTCTGACAGTGTTTACCACCCTGGGGAGTGACCCCCAACAGTATTGCGTACCATATCCATGCCTGCACTGTGCCCAGGACTGGTGTGGTGGCCAGGGCTGCTAAACTCCTCTAGAGTAGCACAATGCTGGCATAGGTGTGGGAGTGTGTGTCTGTCTATCCCAGGGGTGGGCACCTCCGGTCCTGGAGGGCCGCAGACCAGTCAGGTTTTCGGGATATCCCTAATGAACATGCATGAGATATATATGCATTAGAGATATCCTGCCAACCTGACTGGTTTGTGGCCCTCCAGGGCTGGATTTGGAGACCCCTGTCTTACACCTCTGTCATTTAAGATCGTGAGTGGGCAAGGTACAGATGTCCTAGACATCGAAAGGGTATATAGAATGTGTCACATTCCTCCTCGATTCTCACCACCACCAAAAAGTTGTCTAATAGACAATTTTTTGGTGGTGGTGAGAAGTGAGGAGGACTGTGACAAATTCTATCTAACCTTTTTGATGTCTTGGACATCTGCACCTTGTCCACTCAGAATCTTAAATGACAGAGGTGTAAGGCTGGGGTCTCCAGATCCAGCCCTGGAGGGCCACAAACCAGTCAGGTTGGCAGGATATCTCTAATGCATATATATCTCATGCATATTCATTAGAGATATCCCGAAAACCTGACTGGTATGCGTCCCTCCAGGACCAGGTTTGCCCACCCCTGGTCTATCCAGTGTGTGGTGGCTGCAAACACCCTCCACAGCCCACACTGCCAGCACTGTTGCCAGTATTGGCCTGCCAATGTGCATAATGAGGAGCAAGGTACCATAGGTATAGCCCGGACAGGGTGGCCTGGCCAGGATGCATCTGCACAGGGCATAGGGCACTGGCTGGCACATTGTAGTGCCCGGCCACCACCTGCACAGACAGGGTGGCCACAGCATGTCCTGCTGGGAGATCACTCTCACCCTGACTGTGCAGTGACCACAGCATGGCTAGGCACCCCCATAGTGCTATATAGTATTTTTCTCATGTGATATTTATGGGTTTCCTTTTGGGGCCCAGTCACTGACTTATCTGCTTGGTGTGTATGCTGACATCCCAGTTCTGGGTGCACGCATTTCCACCAGGAACATGCACTATGGACTAGCAGACTGTCTGCAGCTGGTATGTGTCCTGATGGAGCGCTTTGCAGGGTGCAGCGGCTGAAGGCTTGCTGCAGGAGAATATCAGACAGTGGTGGGGTGCAGCTTAGCATATCCAGGCCTAATGTCTGTCTGCTATTGCGTTATGGATGTGTACAGAGCTGCATTGACTGCCCTGTAGGGTGTCTGTTCCCCAGCAGGACTGGGGTTGATGGTCCCCTCTACTGCCACCATTGCAGGGAGGTAGAATGTGGATCTGTTGGTGGGAGACCCTGTTTACCACCCTTAGCCATGGAGGAGTCCATAGGGGCTACACCTGACTGAGACATACAGATATATCCAAGGTGTGTCAGCAGAAACTACCTATCTCACACATTAGCATTGCTAGGGACCTGCAGCATGGCCTATCTCTGCTGTGGACCTGGTGCTGGGCGCCCCACCTCTCCCTTAGGGTGAGTGCAGTACCTGCCCAATGTGACTGTGTGTAGCTACTCTGTGCCAGTACCACAAACGGTCAGTTCCCCCTACCAGGCCGAGGTGCTGTGGGGGTGCATACCCCATCTTGTGATCATCTGTAGACTGCTGATTTGCATGTGCAGTGCATCATGGGTATGGGTGGGTTAACCCTATCCTGGTGACCACAGCAGACTTTGTGTGGTGACTTGCAATCCTTCTGTAGCCAGCCAGGGGTTGGCTAACAGCTATAGAGCTGTAGCCCACTGGTTACTTCACTACCAGTGGAGCCAGAGGTCATGGGTTCAAACCCACAGTGGGGTTATTTGATAGGGCTGTCCAAAGCATTATCTATTTTTAAAGTACATTAGTGCTGCCAGCAATAACACCCTCAGCGTACTGTACCCATAAGGTGCCTCAGAGGGTGCTTTATAGGGCACCCTATAGGGCACCTTATGGTTACCGTCCATATAAGGTGCACTATACAGTCTGCTATGGAGCGACTGATAGGGTGCCAGTCCGTATAAGGTGCCTTATAAGGTGTCCTATGGAGCGCCTTATAGGGTGCCCTATAGGGGACATTATAGGGTGCCGTGGCAGACAGTGCACTTTATAATGTGCCCTATGGAGTGCCTTATAGGGTGCCTTATGTGGCACCTTAGGTTACGGCACGTGAGGGTGTGTTTGCTGGCAGCAATAATTAAAATACAAATAAAATGCCTCAGGAAACAATACGTACATGTCAAAGCTGATGCCTCAGCCAGCCTTACATATTGGGCACACTGAGGATGGAACTCATGACCCCTGTATCATCAGTCAGTGCCTTAACCATTGTGCTACACTGCTGTTCCTCCTTGCATTTCAGCGCACCTACTTATGATTTCCATGCGTTTAAATGCACAGTGCTGCCATCAAAAACAGTGCTATGACCTTGCTGTGCCTCATAGGGCACCCTATATGGCGCCCTATACGCCACCCTTTATGCAACATTGTAGGGTGCCGTGGCGGACAGTGCACTTTAAAATATGCCCTCTGGGGTACCTTATGGGGTGCCTTATGCAGCACCTTATGTTACAGTGCTTTGAGAGTGCGCTTGCTAGCAGCAGTAATTAAAATAAAATTAAAAAGCCTCATAATGCAATATTACACATAAATGGTAGTGCCTCAGCCAGCCTTATTCATTGGGCACAGTGGGGGATTGAACCCATGACCCCTGCACCATCTGTCAGTGTCTTCACCATTGTACTGCAGCCCTGTTCCTCTGTTTGCACATCAGTACACCTGCTTATGCTTCCCGCACGCGTTACTCATGCGCTAATGTGCGCGGCGCACAAGAGCGCGCGGCGCACAAGAGCACACATGCTAATCCCGTTTTGCTATTTTTGACCGGACCGCCCACTCCTTATATGGCATCCTGCACACTAACGCGGCGCGCACCTAACGGGGGTTTAGTAAACATACCCCATAGTCTCAAAATGGGCCTGCACCTTAATGTAAAGAAGACAAAATCATGACAACTGGCAAAATCAACAGGTTCATCGTTGAAGGAGAAGAAATTGAAATCGCGAACAACTTTAACTTACTTGGATCAACTATCAATAAAGAATCAACAAGCAGTCTAGAAATCCAATGACGCATTGCTCTTGGCAGAATGGCTATGAAAGACCTAGACAAGATTCTCAAGAGCAGAGATGTCTCTCTCCATACAAAGATTTGACTTGTTCAAGCCATGGTATTTTCAATAACATCATATGGATGTGAAAGCTGGACAGTGAAAAAGATAGACAGGAAGAAAATTGATGCCTTTGAATTATGGTGCTGGCAACGAATACTGTGTATACCATGGACCGCCCGAAGAACAAACCAGTCAGTACTAGAGAAGATCAAACCTAAGCTTTCTTTAGAAGCTCAGATGATAAAACTTTGACTTTCATACTTTGGACACATCATGCAAAGGGAGAGATCATTAGACAAAGTCATCATGCTTGGCAAGATAGAAGGTCAATGCAAAAGAGGAAGGCCAGCAATGAGATGGATCGATACAATAACAGCAGCTATGGGTACCAGTCTGTTAACAATGAGCCGCCTGACTGAAGACTGAACACAATTTAGGACAACTATCCAGAGAGTTGCCATGAGTCGACACTGACTCAATGGCACTTAACAACAAAAACAAGGAGCATGAACAAAACCTTAGCTACAATTAAACTTTTTACACACAAATAAATCTTGTGAGCTCAGAGAACCAAAAATAAGTTGGCAAGTGTTACACCAAAATCAAATACTGCAGAGGAAAGCAGCCGATCAACCTAAAGGTCAGTGATGAAAATGGTGCCTAATGCAAAATAATAAATACAGTACTAAGAAGAAATCTTCTTTGTGATAGGGTCATCATTGAGCCAACAGCAAGAGGTGCCTCATCCAAACTGCCTTTAATTCCAGTCATTTCTGATTATTCTAAGTTTTACTGTGATACAGTGTGATATAGTCCATTTTCTTAATTAGCAAACATTTGCCCAAAACAACAATTGTATTGTGAATTGAAATATCTGTAGGTCACCTAAGATCATATATTTAAAAATGATTGCTTCACACAATATATTACTGAAGAAAGTTTTTTTATTTAATTTTCTAAATGTGTTTTTGCGCTTGAGGCGTGTTAAGAGGCCTATTTACGAAACCCCATTGTTTATTAAACTGTGATAAATAGCTAATATGGACATTGGTATTAAGCAGTATGCAATGGGCTAATGTTGAGATCATTAAAATCAACTGTAGTACCTGAAGATTGGAGAATGGCCAATGTAAGCCAATTTTTGAAAAGGGTTCTAGGGGTGATCCAGGAAACTACAGACTAGTGAGCCTGACGTCAGTACTGGGCATAAATGATAGAAACCATTATAAAGCATAAAATTACCAAACATGTAAACAGTCATGGTTCAATGGGAGAAAGCCAACATGGATTTAGTCAAGGAAAGTCATCTTACTAAGATTTTATATTTTTTTGAAGGTGTGAACAAACAGATAGATAAAGGTGAGCTGGTTAATGTGGAGCCCGATTCAGGTAGGTGCATGTCTGGGTTGTCTGGACAGCCCCAAGCAAGAGGGGCCCATTAGGACCCAATTCTGGACCTCAGGAACAAAACATTCCCGCAGTAACCAGAATCGAGCCCGAGGACGGCCCAGCGTGCCCCTGCCGATAGCGGGGACATCTTCCCCACAAGCATCCCTGATTCCCATAGCTTCAACCCCCCCCCCCTTTTCCCTGCCACCAGACCCACAGCTGGCCTGCTGTGGCCTGGATCAGGTGGCAAGGATCCCCTGCAGCTGGCCCTGGCCCCGGGGATGGATCCCCAGGCCCGATCGCCGGTTTTGTACTGCTTATTCCACCTTTGCAGTGGAATAAGCAGCACATCCCCAAGGGCCCAACAGGATGTACCGGGCCGTGAACTGAATTGGCCCTGTATGTTCTTCTGGGCTGGCTCGTCCCCGCTCTGCCCAGATCCTGCCCCCTCCTGCACCTCCGCTGGCTCTCCCTGTCCTGATGCTCAGAATGTATGGGGGCAGCCAGAGGGGGAATCGTGCCCAGATGGCTTGCGAGGCTGCACGTCCCACTGGGATGTGCAGCCACCCAACCCGCAACCCAGAATCAGGCCCATACTGTATCTGGATTTTCAGAAAGCCTTTAACAAGGTCCCTCGTGACAGACTCTTGGCAAAATTAAAAAGTCATAGGGATAGGAAGCAGTATAATATTGTTGATTAGGAACTGGTTAAAAGATGGAAAGCAGAGAGTGGGACTAAATGGCCAATTTTCTCAATGGAGAAAGGTGAATAGTGAAGTACCCCAGGGATACATGATGGACCCACTGCTTTTTAACATATTCATAAATGACTTGGAAATGGGAACAACAAGTGAGGTGATCAAATTTGCAAATGACACAACATTATTCAAATTAGTTAAAACACAAGAGGATTGTGACAACTTGCAAGAGGACCTTGATAAATTGGAAGACTTGACGTCCAAGTGGGAGATGAAATTTAATGTGGACAAGTGCAAAGTCATGCACTTAGGGAATAACAACCCAAACTATAGTTACATGATGCAAGGTTCCACATTAGGAACCACCACCCAGGAAAAGGATGAAAGTGTCATTGTGGATAATACATTGAAACCTTAGGCCCAGTGTGCAGCGGCAGCAAAGAAAACAAATAGAATGCTAGGAATCATATGGAAAATAATGGAGAATAAAACTAAGGATATTATAATTCCTCTGTATTGTTCCTTCATGTGCTTGCACCTTGAATGGTGTGTGCAATCCTGGTTGCTATATTTTAAAAAGGATACAGCAGAATTAGAAAAGGTAGAGAGAAGAGCCACCAAAATGGTAAAAGGGATGGAAGGATATCCCTATGAGGGAAGGTTTTAAAGGTTAGGGCTCTTCAACCTGGAAAAAGACAGCTGTAGAGAAATATGATAGAGGTCTATAAAATAATGAATGGGGTGGAACGGGTAAACATAGATCGGTTGTTTATACCTTCAAAATTAGAAGGATTAGGAGACACAGAATGAAGCTACAATGTAGCTCATTTAAGATTACTGAGAGAAAATATTTTTTTTATTTGATGCGTAATTAAACTCTGGAATTCATTCCTAGAGGATGTAGTAAAAGTGCAGCTGTATTTAAAAAAGGCTTGGATAAGTTCCTGGAGGAAAAGTCCATAAAGCATTACTAGAGAGGATCGGGAATATCCACTGCTTACCGCAAGATAAGCAACATGGAATCTGTGTTCCATTTTGGGAACCTGCCAGGTACTTGTGACCTGGATTGGCCACTGCTGGAAACAGGATATTTGGCTTGAAGGATCTCAGTCTGACCCAGTATGGCATATCCTATGTTCTTATATTCTTGATCATTATCAAGCATCTATTATTAATGTAGCCGGTAAAGCGAAGCAGTTAACACCATCTCAAGAGGTATAGCTCACTGCATCATGCTTGTCAGGCATGCTGTTAGCATATGGTATGGACTTTTGCTCTTTTTTAACTGCATCTAGAGATGTGCTCATTATTTTACTTAGCGTGCGCTATTCTTACATGGTGTGTGCTTTGCATGAATAGTATGCATTAAGTAAGACTAGAGTGAGCAATTGAAGACGACCACCCCCTCAAAAAAAATGACAGGTGTTTTCTACCCTTCCATTTTGAAAATGATATTAAACAACCTAGGATATGCCATTGATATTTCTTATGTCGTTTCAAATGATTGCATGACTCTACTGCAGGGGTTCTCAACCTGAGGTGCCCACACCCCAGGGGGTGCAAGATGGACTTTTAGGGGATGCGACAAAGCGTAACTTGTGTCCCTTAGTGACGAGACACGAATCATTACTCAGACAGCTGCCAATGTGCCTTGAGCAGTGGTAGTAGGTGGTTGTGTTGCATAGATAGCAGTAATCAAAAGGAGAGAATAACAGAATTAACATATAAGTAAATAAGTCCCTGATCGTCACAGTATTGCTTTTAAATCATTATAACAAATATCTGACATAATCGTATATTGTTTCACTCATAAATTCACGATCGCGAGAATCCATTAAGTATTTCACCCCTCGGGGAATCTCAGCTCACCCGTCGCCTCTGCTCAACGCACTGTGCCACCCTCCTTCACTTATTTATTTATTTTATTTAACAGTTTTTTTATATACTGCCTTTGTCATTCGGCCAATCCCATGCTTATCCGCGCTTTGTCCAGCTAATCAAATGCCTCCCTCATTGCCGCCTACTTCCCTGTATATAATGCAAAGGACTGAGAAGTGCGGGGGAAACAGGAGGTAATGTTTGTCCCAAGTACACTCCAGTCTTCCGCTGCCTGAGTCGAAAGAGACATAAACCTCTTTGTGCGTGCTTGGTTCACCATATTCTGTAGCCCAATCTATTCACTCACTCATATTGGTGAGGTGCGAGTTTATTGGTAGTGAAATTGACCAACTACACAGTGTCATTCACTTGTCCAGAAGTTACTCCCATGTAAATTGTGGCATTGGTTAAGTGCAGCATGACACAGAGCTCATTACGAATCTCGTCACTTGAGCAGCACATTTACAGAAGCCCATGAGAACACATGTGAATAATTATTATTAGAGGATGTACAGTTGTGATACAGGCTGACTTCATGTGTCATACCTATCACACAATAATATACGCATAGTACAAACCTGTCTCATAATTACCGTGAATGTTTTGTCCCTATAGCATTTCCACCTGACGATTTATTATTTATTTATTTAACAGGTTTTATATACCGCTTTATCATTTCAATCAAAGCGGTTTACATTGTAACTTAAATTTGGTAATGTACCTTAAACAGGGATATTGATAACTTGGATTTTTCTGAGGCAATTGAGGGTTAAGTGATTAACCTTTCATCATGTCAAAAAGAAGGAAATAGAATGATGTCTATGTGTGCTTTGGTTTAATTTGCACAACAGGAAACGATGCTTCAAAAGCACTTCAAGAACAAGCATGGTGGAGCCGATATTGAAGGACATGATGTTGGGTCATTGAAAATCAAAAGAGCTTGTTTTGATTCGCAAGGAACTCTTCCAAAATTAAGTTTCATTTATGTTGAAAAACCACTGCTTCTTGCTTCATACCAAGTGGCATATAAAGTGGCCAAATCCAAGAAGCCCCATACAATTGTGGAAGATTTCATCAAGCCATGTGCACTGGAAATGGCAACAATTATCCAGGGCAAAGAAGTAAGAATAAGATTTGAACAGGTGCCCCTAACAAATAATGTCATTCACAACCGAATCAGTGGTTTGAGTGATGATATTTTGGACCAAGTCATCTCAGATGTCAGAGATAGTCATCATAAAATCTCTATTCAGTTGGATGAGTCAACTGATGCCTCCAGTTGTAGTCAACTCATAGCATTAGTGTGGTATGACAGTGATGGTGCTGTGAAGGAAAATTTCCTGTTTTGTAAAGATCTGAAAACAAGCACAACTGCAAAGGATGTGATACAGCTGTCTTTCACAGACTTCTTTGCCAAACATGATCTAGATATCAAAGTCATTGGTTCTGTGTGCACTGACGGGCACCTGCAATGTTTGGAAATAAATCTGGCTTTTCTGCATTAATGAAAAAGGAGATTCCAGACTTGCAAGTGACACATTGTTTTCTTTAATCGGCATGGTTTGGCATCAAAACCATTGCCTCCAAATTTAAAGAAAGTCCTTGATACTTGTGTGAAGATCATCAACTGGATCAGGGGGCTTGTTTTGAACCATCACATCTTCAAATCATTTTGTGAGAATTTGGAAAGTGAGCATTCAGTTTTGCTTTTCCACACAGAAGTATGTTGGTTGTCATGAGGACAAGCTTTAACACGTTTCTTTGAAATGCGAAAAGAAATCAAAGTTTTTCTGGAGGAGCATGAATGGGATCTGGTTGGGGCATTGGAATCACAGGAATTTGCCAAAATGCTGGCTTACTTAGCTGACATTTTTACTTTTATGAATGGCCTGGGTGTTTCTCTTCAAGGAAAAGGGATAAACATATTGAAGGCTTGTGAAAAGTTGAATGCCTTCAAAGAAAAGTTACGTCTTTGGCGTTGAAGGATGGAAAGAGGCATTCTCTCAAATTTTCCTTCACTAGAAGAGATGGTTGATGATGCTGGATCCATAACTCCTACTGTTGCATGAAAAAACTGTGGCTCATTTGGAAATGCCATCAGAATAGCTTGATGGATATTTTGCTGCTGGAGACTTGAAGATTTCAGAAAATGGATCATAAATCCATATTCCTACAATTTGGAGAAAATGTAAGATGATAAGAACATAAGAACATGATGAAGAGCTGAAGGAAGATTTTATTGATTCGTGGACAAATCAAGCTCTTGAAATGCAATTTGAAAGCAAGACTTTGGAGGAGTTTTGGTGTGCAGCACTGGATATGTTTCCAAGACTTGGTGGAAAGCATTCCATGTCCTCATTCCATTTGCAACAACATACTTGTGTGAATCTGGATTCAGTTCTCTTTTGTCAATCAAGACAAAATCTATGAATTGCCTGAATCCGCAGGTAGACCTGTGGATCGCAGTCAGCAAGAAAGTTCCATGTTTTGACAAAATCATGAATTACAAATAGGAGCAAAGTCATCATTTAATTTTATGTTCACAGTTGGGATTGATTTTACCTTTTATGATTTTTTCTGAATAAATTAGAATCTAATTGCTCAATTTATATTTGCATTATATGCATTCAGTTAAAAGCTTTTTTTCTTTTAAGTTCAATTTGTTCACCCACAGTATTGTATGTGGTTCAATATGAAGTTCAAAAATTAGAAATTAGACTTCTTCATCTTTTATTTATTTATTTTTACATTTGATATACCGCTCAGGCCAAAGCATCAGAGCGGTTTACAATAAAATATTAATGTTACAGAAAATACGAAAAGAACGCCATTTATATAGGACAGAATAAGAGACACAGTGATAGACAAAGGAATAGAAGAGGCAAGAGGAAGGAAACGGCAGATTACAACTCACAGCTGTTGGATCAGTCGCCACGGACTCACTTTTATAGTGGGTGTGAACATTAATCAAGCATTTCTTAGGTGTGTGGGGCATAGAAAAGGTGGAAATCACTGCTCTACTGCATAACTGCCTTCCTCCAACCATTCTGAAATTAAAAATGAAGGGTGATACAGCAAATATAAATAAGCATAAATATTACTGGAAACACAGAGGTTTGGCATTTAACACGCCTTATCTTTTGCACAGAATGCAAATTAGGTGCAAGGCCTTAGTGAAGGTTAGTAAATAAGCCCCCAAGTGCTAATCCTCTGCAGTAACGGTAGGGGGTGCTCCTAGCATTTAGGGGCAAGGGAGTCACCCCACTAAAGGGGACCAAAGGTCACTAAAATACCTGTTAATGGTGTGGTTACTACATCTCTAGCACAGATTAACGTGTTTTTAAGTGGGCATTTAAAGCCTTTCTAAAGAAAGGTCCGTACATACTTTACAAAATAGGAGCACAAGTGATCAAAAACACACGTTACGTTATGATATGAACACTTAACACCACCTCTAAAGTTACTGTAAATGCCCATGACTACATTTTTATGGCATGCAGGTAAATTGTAGTGCTTTACTGTATGTGGTATCCAAACTCTCCCCCTATACATGCTCACAGTGAAAGTGCACATGATTGGACCGATGCGCATGCTATCAGAATAGCAACTGTGTCAAATACATGTGTAAATTCCCATTTATGTGAGTATATGACTAAAATATCTAGATTTACTTTTGTTGGTGCATGGAAACGCTTTATAAAATTACCCTTTAAAAGCCTCTCATGCCCCCAGTTTTATCCCTGGCTCTCACCACAATCCCTGATAGTCTAGTGGAAGCAAGAGTGAACCCCAGTCTCTCCTGCTCATGCCAACCACAGATTTGAAATAGTGCCTGTGAACCCTAGCAGTAGTCTCCCAGTACTCAAGCTGCCAAATATGGGCACTGTACGTCTCAATTTGCTGTCGGGGACATCCATGGCTCTACCCACTCCAGGGCATGAACAGAACTCTGAAAAGTGGCTGTATTTAGGATCAGAGATCCCCCATGCTTGAAGACGCCTCTTACCTCATTTCTGTGACAGACCTCTTGCAGCCCATCGGCTTTGTACATCAGATGGTACATCCCAGTATAATGTCAGTATTAAAATCAGCACAATAACTTGCATTGTCATGCCCGTTTTACCTTGGCTTGGTACATGGACCCCTTAGTCCCTTCTATCATTTGTTTTTACTTTCCTTGCCATATTTTATATCATCTTGGCAGCATAAACGAGAATGATAAGTAAAACATTGCTTTCTCAGAGGGTTTGTTCTGTTGTGATTTATAATGTATGTCAATGGCAAATGTTGCAAATATATACAAGTGACTGTGAATCTTCATGAATATTCATACTGCAATTGCAGATCTCCAGAGGTACAGAGGGCCAGCATTGAATAATACATTTCTAACACCATAAAACCTCTTTGTTTTATGATTTTCTTCCAGTTTTCTCCTGCTTGAACACATTTTCTACTCCAGCACTATATTTAGTACTTTGAGAGAGTACTTTTATAAGTGATATGAGCTTGCAAACAGTGCTTCAGGTGCTCAGATAGACATGTATATAACTGCCTGGGGTATATGTGCATAAAGGAAAGCACTCGGAAAGCAGAGCATCTAGCCAGTTCTGGGGGGACGGGAGAGAATGGACAGAGTAGAGCTGGGAATGGCACGTGTGGGTCTGTGGGTCTATTTTATATAATGCATGCTTTGTTTTCCTTTGGTTTTAATTATGCATTTTATATATTTTATATATCACCTTGATGGTAGTCTCTCGAAAAACGGCATACAAGTTAACGAATTACTATTATTTGGCACTCCAGGCAAGTTACTTGTTTACTGCAGTTACATTATCTATAAATTGATAGTGCTCATTTGAAAATAAGAAGCAGCCTTTGGATGTAAGTGAAAAGGAGAGTATAACCACCCATGTGCCGGGGGGGGAGACACCACTGTGCCAAAGGGGGGCCCAACAACCCATGTGCCAGAGGAGGGATGAGACACCCCTGTGCCGGGGGGGGGGGAGAGACACCCCTGTGCCGGGGGGGGGGTGGCCCAACCACCCCTGTGCCAGAGGGGGGCCCAACCACCCATGTGGTGCCAGAGGGGGGGGGGCAGACACCCCTGTGCCAGAGGGGAGCTCAACCACTCGTGCCAGAGGGGGGATGAGACACCCCTGTCCCAGAGGGGGGCCCCAACCACCCCTGTGCCAGAGGGGGGCCCAACCACCCATGTGCCAGAGGGGGGCTCAACCACTCATGTGCCAGAGGGCGGATGAGACATGCCTGTGCCAGAGGGGGGCCCATCCGCCCATGTGCTAGAGGGGGGCCCAACCACCCATGTGATGCCAGAGGTGGGGGAGACACCCCTGTGCCAGAGGGGGGCCCAACCACCCATGTGCCAGAGGGAGGATGAGACACCCCTGTGCCAGAGGGGGGCCCCAACCACCCTTATGCCAGAGGGGGGCCCAACTACCCCTGTGCCAGAGGGGGGCTCAACCACCCATGTGCTCCCCTCTGGCACAGGGGTGGTTGGGCCCCCCTCTGGCACATGGGTAGATGGTGGTTCCCTAGAAATGAAGAAATATGGAGTATGGTAAAAAATGGTTTCACAGTATGGTTCACCATTTTTTTGCCCAAAGAAAGGGGGGGGGGGAGGGAGTATACAGACTGATTGATGTTATAGATTTGAGCAGTCGATGCCATCCAGTGTCCCTATTAGAGTTCTACACTATGAGAAGATAAGAACATAAGATATTCCATACTGAGTCAGACCAAGGTCCATCAAGACTAGTATCCTGTTTCCAACAGTGGCTAATCCAGGTCACAAGTACCTAGTGATTTCCCAAAAAGACACACAGGTTCCACAATGCTTGTATTGGGTCAAGCAGTGGATATCCTGGGTCCTCTTTAATAATGGTTTATGGACCTTTCCTCCAGGACCTTGTCCAAACCTTTTTTAAACCAGCTATACAAACAGCTTTTACTACATCTTCCAGTAATGAATTCCAGAGTTTGATTACACGTTGAGTGAAAAAAATATTTTCTCTTATTAGTCTTAAACGGTTACAATGTAGCTTCATTGCATGTCACCTAGTCTTTCTACTTTTTGATGGTGTAAAAAAAATTGATGTATGTTTACACGTTCCACTCCTCTATATCTCCCTTCAGCCATCTCTTTTCCAATTTGATGCGCTCTAACCTTTTAAGTCTTTCCTCATAGGGGTATCCTTCCATCTCCCTTTACATTTGGTGTTCTGTACCTTTTCTAATTCCACCATATCCTTTTAAAGATATAGCAACTGGAATTGAACACAATATTCAAGGTGCGGTCACACCATGGAATGTTACAGAGGCATTATAATATCCTTTATTTTATTTTCCATTCCTTTCCTTATGATTCCTAGCATTCTATTTACCTTCTTGGTCATCACTGCACACTGGAAGGAGAGTTTCAGTGCGTTATCCATGACGATGCCTAAATCATTTTCCTGGGTGGTGGTTCCTAATGTGGAACCTTGCAACATGTAACCATAATGTGGGTTGTTCTTTCCTAGGTGCATAATTTTGCACTTGTCCACATTAAATTTCGTCTGCCATTTGAACATCCAGCATTCCAATGTATCAAGGTTCTCTTGCAATTTTTCACAATACTCTTGCATTTTAAAAACTTTGAATAATTTTGTGTCATCTACAAATTTTATTATCTTACTTGTTATCCTCATTTCCAGGTAGCATTCTCCAAAATGCTTCCTGTTCCACGCGCAGGACCCAAAAGGCAGGCGGAGCTCCGGGGTCTCAATGCGTGGATGAGGCGATGGTGCAAGGATGAGGGTTTTGGATTTGTTAGGAACTGGGGAACATTCTCAGGAAAGGAGGGGCTCTTCCGAAGGGATGGGCTTCACCTTAACCGGGATGGAACTAGGCTGCTGGCATTAACCTTTAAAAGGGAGATAGAGCAGCCTTTAAACTAGATAATAGGGGAAAGCCAACAGTTGCCCAAGAGCGCATGGTTCGGAAGAATGTATCCTTGAAGGATACTACCAAAAGCAGAGAGGTTCCAAAAATGAGTAAAGTAGCCCAAATGCCCTTGAGTATGGAGCAGACAGAGCTTAAAGATTCCAAATTACCCATGCCTACCAATAGCCAGATTAATATCAATAAAATACAGTCTCTAAAATGCTTGTATGCAAATGCTAGAAGTCTAAAAAATAAGATGGGAGAGTTAGAATATATAGCACTAAATGAAAGATTAGATATGATTGGAATCTCAGAGACATGGTGGAAGGAGGACAACCAGTGGGACACTGTGATACCTGGGTACAAACTATATTGTACTCACATAGCTGATCAAATTGGTGGAGGG
Organism: Ichthyophis bannanicus; assembly: GCA_033557465.1. Classification (NCBI taxonomy): domain Eukaryota; kingdom Metazoa; phylum Chordata; class Amphibia; order Gymnophiona; family Ichthyophiidae; genus Ichthyophis; species Ichthyophis bannanicus. The sequence goes on from CM066040.1 coordinate 216,639,105, forward strand.
GTTGCGCTCTATGTTAGAGAGGGCATTGAGTCAGAAAGGATTAAAGTTTTGCAGGAAACAAAATTTGCTGTAGAATCTCTATGGATTGAAATTCTATGTAAAAAGCATGTTCGGTAATTTTGTTCCTTATAATGGTTTCTACCTGTTTGCCTGGTACTGACATTAGGCTCACTGGTCTGTAGTTTCCTGGAACACCCCTGGAATCCTTTTTAAAAATTGACTGGAGAATAACTAAGATTTTGCTGAATGGGGGAGGTTTCTTTCTGCCGTTTACATCATAATGGGAGGGGACTTCTCAGGGAGGGAAAAATCTAAGTCATATATAAATCACTCCCAAAAGTAGAACTCTGTCCTTTGACACTCAGCTAATGTAGCAAGTAGGTGTAAGTTTTTTGCTCTGATGAGGCATATGAAGGTGGCAGTTCCCCTTGCTCCTCATACCATTTTGAGTGGAGTTACAGGCATAGGAAGAAGAACTGATGAGAAGAGTCCAAGAAATGCATCCAAGCCTAACTAATCAGCAGCACCTGCTCCAAAGATTAGATCAGTGGTTCCCAATCCAGTCCTCGGGGAACCCCAGGCCAGACAGGTTTTCAGAGTACCCACAATGAATATGCATGAGATAGATCTGCATGCACTGCTTCCATTGTATGCAGATCTATCATGAATATTCATTGTGGGTACTCACTGGCCTGGGGTACCCCGAGGACCGACGTTGGGAACCTCTGGACTAGATGAATGCAGAAGTTCATCATGTAACCATTGAGACCAGAGCATGGGATGAGGCTCAGAACAGTGTTGGGGACTTGTACTATATCACCACCAGCTTCAAGTAAACTGAAATATGAATTAGTTCAGGGAAAAAGGGTTCCCACTCAGGGAAATTGCAAGAAGTACTACAAGTGTGTCAATAAATGGAAAGAGGTGGGGTTTCTCATCCAACTTAAGAGAAAGAGTACTTAAAACCTATCAAATAATAATACAGATTGAGAGGAGGAACAAAGCTTTATCTGTCTGCAACCATTTTTAAGTAAAGAGACAGCGTTGATTGCTTGTAATATAGTTATATTTTTCCATCTCTGTCAAAAGTTTGGTTTTTTTTTTGGTTGAGTGACTTTAAAGTTTAAGTAAACCCCTGGTTCAGAACACAAACTCTGGACTGGACTCAGTTATTTTGAGAAGGGAAAAATGTGGGTGGAATGCAAGTCCAAGGGCTGCCCAGCATATGTTAGTCCCACATAGAGAACCCGAAGCAACATAACTACAAGAGTACAGACTCAATCTAAATAAAACTCTGGGATTGGTATGACCCCTATCCACCAGACAGCAGGAAAGAGACCGCTGTAGGAAAGATGGATTACAAATAATAATAATAATAATAAAATCAAAATAATTAATAATAATATAGGGTCCCTATTATTTAAATTTAAAAAATCATTATTATTTTTTTTTACTTTTCTTTTCCCTGGGTCTTTCAATTATTTATTACTATTGAAAAGCAATTTTTATAAAAGCAAGATAGGCCTCAGCTCTAGTACGTTTTCAGCACTCTTTCCGCCACAATGTACTCTTTTTTCATCATCTGCCTCTCACCTCAAATTTTAAATTTTCATATATGCATGTGCATCTGTTGATATAATAATCTCAGCATCTACAAAAATGCCACTTCTAAAGCAGAGCTGCAATATGCTTCATAGACTCATTACTTTGTAGCCACTTCTTTTAAATGATATCCGAAATGTATCATGAGACTCTGCAACTTCTCCTTGTCAACAAAGTGTCAGAATGTTGCTGACACAAAAGCTACATTGTAGCCTGCCAATTATCTTCAATAAAGCTTCTGGAAAGGTGCTACCTTGTCAACCACTTGCTTATACATTCTCCTCACTCCGGTGCTGCAATCCGGACATGTCTTCTTATACTTGCCATCAGCTTTCTTGCAAACCAGCTCACTTTACCACATCATACAAGCTACAATGTCATTAAATTGGAGTCCTTCACATCAATGACTTTTAACATTCAAGCACTTAACTTATCACTGAAGCTGCTCCGAGGTGACCTTACGTAAACACCACAATTTCTCATATCACTTCTGTTGGCCTGCCATTGATGTTTCAGTACAGCCTACGTCTAGTGCATTTTATTCTTCCACTGCAACGACTGTCAAGAATCTTTCAATTGTTCATGTTCATTGTGAGGCTGCTCCAAACCATTTTAAAATCCTCTTTGAAGTACTACATCACATCCTTGTGGGATAGCTTTCACATTCAGATCAGCTGATTGCCTAACTCTTAAAAATCTATCAATAAAAAGCTGTCCACTCATTTTCTGCACTGAGGTCATAAGACAACTTTCTTTAAATTAACTATCCAGTGTTGCTCTTTGTGCCAAAGTTTTTAATTTAAATCCTCTAACCGAGGGTCATGCAGGTATCTATAATCCCCAGCGTTAAACTGGCAAAAGTAATTAGCAATTGAAAGGCACAGGAAAAAGAAAAAGGTCTATTGTGAGTTTTAAAAATATATATTTAAATAGGGATCTACGTTATTTGTATTAATTATTTTGTTTTTAGGTGGTTTTTCCCCCTGAATAAAGCATTTTATATTAGACTATAAAATAGGCACAAAATATTCAGCTATGAACCTTGAAAGCCTAGGCACCCTGTTATAAAATTACCTTCATTCTGTAAAAGAACTGCAGCTATATGACAAAGCGCTCCTATTAAAGTATTACTACTGTCATCTCCTTCAATAATTTTTAAATATTTTCTTGCTCTATCAGAGAAAATTATTTTGAAGAAATTCTATCCTGACTCACCTACTTAAAAGCAGCAGTCTACACCCTAAGACCCTCCAGCCTGCCGAGGTAGTTGCTTTATTTAAATGTTCTACCTGAATACTTGAATTACGTCATTGTTGCTTGAACTCATTTCTCAGAAATGCAATAATCAGTGCAGTATGAGGATCAGGACCCTTTCAGTAACAGAGGTTTATTGGCGGGTACTGTACTGACAGTTTCTGCTGAAGTGTGCTATACTCAGGAGTAAAAGGAATTTAAAGACAGATTGATCAATATTTCATGGTTTGTTTTAACAGTACTCGACCTAAATCAGTTTACCAATATGCAATGTTAGGAGAAAAACAGCAAACTTAGCAGATCTCTTCACTTGCAAGGGAGTACAGATATGGAAGCAATATACAAATTAGATAATTCTGAAATTTAAATTTATTATCTTAGCCGTTAGGTATCTGGATTTTGCAAGTTAATTTGGATTTTGGTCCACAGCTTGATATCTAATCCTCATGAATGTTATTGTCCTCATGCATGTTATAACAGTATTGTGCCATGTTATCAGATGTGCCTCGGAGAAACAGTATCTACTCTCAGGCATAGCAGCGTCCAGTCTGCATCTAATAACACACCACTAAAGACAACGTAGCCCGACTACTCAAATTAGACAAAGTTCTATTTTTTTTCCACACTACTTTCCTTCCTTATCTTTGAAGCTGTTGCATCTTTTCTTACATTGTGCCAAATCTGCTACAGGAGCATAATTCTGCTCCTACATAGTTAGCAAACTCATGAGGCTGGATTTAAGATTTTAGTGCCCAGAGGCAAGATCAGAAAACAGATCTTAGAAAGCAAGATGTGGGCGTTAATCAGAGATCCCAAAGGCTAGCAAGCAAGAAGAGAAGCAGAGAAGAGCAAGGCATAGCCAGGACTGAATTTTTGGCAGGGCCTGAGGTTAACATGGGTAGGCATTAGGCAGTGCAGATGTTAACACAGCCTTTAGTTCTCTCAATGATCTGTGCCACCACTGATTGGGTGGCCTGGCTTCAGAATGGTGCTCGTGGCCCATCCTTGGCTATGCAACTGAAGATAGCCAATAATGCCACATTGGTGGCCCTTTGAAATAGCACATGCACATGACCCTAAAATAAGTAGGAGTGAGCTTTTCTTTGGGCGGGGTATTTGCCATCTTCAAAATTTGGTACCCTAGGTAGCTGCTTATTCCTAAATAAGGGCCTGGATCCTCATTCCATGAGTTCCAGTGCTAGAGTGGACCTAGAATCAGAGTTTGAACTTGAGGAGATACAAGCACGAACCCAGAACTTGCATATATCAAGAGCTGGAAAAGCGCTGGAGTTCGAACAGGTCAATCAGCATGCAGGTCACCAGGATGCTTCCCTCATTTCTGTTAGCATTTTGTCATCTGTCTGTGCATTCTGGCCAGGTGGATGCTAAAATACCCCCACTGCCATTCCCTTCCCCTTTTTCTATCCATAGAGATTCTACAGACTATTTTGTTTCCTGCAAAACCTTTATCCTGATTAAATCAGTGTCCTCTTTAACATATAGCACCACCCCTCCACCAATTTAATCTATCCTCATTGCAGTATAATTTGTACCCAGGTTTTACAGTGTCCCATTGATTATCCTTCTTCCACCAGGTCTCTGAGATGCTACGTAATTATATCTGACATTTCATTCAGCACTATATATTCTACGGTAACTCTCCCATCTTATTTTTTAGACTTCTAGCACTTGCATATAGACATTTCAAAGTTTGATTTTTGTTCATATTAACAATCTGGCTATCAGTCAACAGTGGTAATTTTGAATCTTTCAAGTCCATCTGCTCTTTACTTAAAGGCGCCAGGGTTACTTTTACCTTTATTAGACTTCTCTGTCAGGATACCCTGACTTCCCTGTTTTGCTAGTATCTTTCAAAGATACATCATTTCACACCATGTGCTCTTGGGCAACTGTCAACTTTCTTCCACTATCTAGTTTAAAAGCTTCTCTATCTCCTTTTTAAAGGTTAATGCACATTGCTGCACACTGGAAATCTCTGAAATTCCATGACTACCTCTCTTTCTCCTCTGACGTTAGCTTTTCTGTGTTTATGAGCAATTTTCAGAGTTTCCTCAGTCATCCATTTTGGCAATCTTTGCTTTATCACCTTCTATAGAAACATTTCACACAACTTTCTTGATGTCATTCACTAGCTCTTTCTGGTTATTTGTATCCAAACCAGTGAACCAGTTTTGCAGGCAGTCTTTAAATTCCAGTGATATATTTTCAAGATTGTACTTTGCTACATTCATGATGTTCTTTTTCAGTTTTAGATGCATACTAGTATACAAAAATAAGATCCAGGTTGTTTTTGTTAATGTTATTGAACTTTTCCATTGTTGACTTCCACAGATGGAGTCAATTAGGTTTTGTGCAAACCATTAGATGAAGACCATAGGGGTCATTCTGTACTGCCAGACCCCCACCTGTGTGGCCTGTCAAAACTGGGGCGTGCAGTGGTAGACCCGATTTTGATTCTACAGGGGCTAGACGTGCCTGCGAGATCAGAATGGGGTCTACCAGCCTGGACGTGCAGGCCATGGCCTGATTCTGTCCAGCCAGATGTCCTGCACTTCCCCAGCTAGCCCAGCCTGCCTCCTGAATGGAGCAGTGGTGACATGCCATCCTGTTGCCATGCTACTGCGATCCCCGGCAGACCCACGATTCTCCTTTCCCCACCACCGAACCCCCAATCGGGCCTTCCATGGCCAGGATCAGGCAGCGGTTATCACCCTGAACCCCTTACCTCCTTTTCCTGGCCCTGGCTCCCACATCTGTCACCATCCAAGGGGACTTATTCAACCTCTGAGGTGGAATAAGTCCCCTGTTTAGATGGCCGACCTTAGAATTGACCCTGCGGGGGGCGGAGCTTGCCGCGAAGCGTGATGGCCGCTTAAAGAACTTGCTCCTCTATCACATTACAGAATCTACCCTCTCTTCCCGCTAAAAGCTCTGTGGAGACCACAAAATAGGTTGACTACCCATCAGACAAGGGACTATGGCGTCTTTAAAACCACCTAAGCAGCTGGATTTCCATTCCATTCTAGCAAGGCCAAGCGGTAAAAACGCTTAAAACAAGACTGCCGGCCTCGGATATCCCCCGCAAAAAGGAAGCCGGAAAAGGAGGCCCGATGATGGCTCCATGAAATTTTGGCAGAGGGCTGAGATCGATGAAGGCAGTTTGCTCACCAATAATGGTAGATAGACTCTTAACCAAATGCAAGAGGAACTGCATGAGGTTTCGTGAGAAATTACATACTTATATGGATGGTCGCGGATGAAAGTTGAGGGCCCATGACACCCACGGGAAGCATGAAGGCTTGGTTATGGCAAATAGCCCCCTGGCAAACAAGAGTTCCGCTCCTTCGTATACCACAAACCTTGAGGAACAGAGCAATACGCTGCACGAAGGAGCACACGTGCCGATCCTGGGTATCCCGGAGGGAGCAGAGGGTACCGATCCAATTGGATACATGGAAAAAATGATCCCGGAGCTCTTACAAATCACGTTTGCAGTTCCTTTCTCAGACACTGGAGAGAGCGCATCGAGTTCCTCACCACAATGGAGGCCCAGGCTCATTAAAGAGGCCGCGACCAATGGTGATCAAGATTCCCTGTCGATATCCCCCAGGCTCCTACCAATAATGGCAGGCGCGCGCCGAAACAGAAAGGTTCCATTCAGCTTACTGGCAATCACGATCGCCATTTCATTTATCTCAGTCTTTGTCCAACAAAAGACAGTGTGGAACTGCCAGACGGGAGCTACTCGCCTGTAGGCCATTCCGCTTCAAAAGATCCAGGGGACGCGCCTATGGTTTATTCTATCCGGCCCAAGATGCACCTCCTGTACTGTGGACAATGTCACAGAACGAAACTGTTGACAACGCGGGTGATGCTGCGATCATTGCGTCCTGCATGATTACTCACAGATTGGAGACTGGTCGTTGATACTGGGGAACTTGGACTGTCTATGCTCCCGAAGCGTCAAGATGCTTTTAACCCAGTGGATATAGGGGAGGGGCGCGTGCAAACAAGGGGAAAAAAAAAAAAAAAAACAAAAAAAAGGACTATGTCTTGATGGCTGCGACAGGTGATCGTTAGGCTGTTCATGTAACCCAGTGCCTCTCCTCCGTATCAAATCTTGGTTAAAAATATTGATGTTTATAATTATGGTGGTGGTAGACAAAGTGCGGACACCTTGTGCATAGATGAATGATTGAATATTTCTGTGCTTAGATATGAATTGATTTAGAGACGAATGGATGCGGGGGATGGAAGGGTTACGAGTGAAGAGAGTGGGTTGGGCATATGGGTCTTTGGTTTGTAGCTTCAACTGCTGGGGGTGGGTTGCTGGTGGTCTGATCGCAGAGGGGGGGGGGTACTCCCCCATACAAACAGGTTTACTATTAATATTTATGTATGTATATTGGCTATATCGGGTGCGGTCAAAATGTGCGTAGAATACACATGTAACGATGATACCGCACTTGGCGATGGATGCTGACCCCAAAGAGTTGTGCACACTACCAATTTGCTGTAGTGGGATAGCAGGTATTACATCGTTAAATTTCCAGGCATCACCAACCCTATCAATTCGCGCACGAAACTTTTAACATACTGTCAAAGACAAGGGCAGATCTCCTGTATTTACAAGAAACGTCATTTGATCCCTATCGGAATCCTACAAAGTTACCAATGGGGCCTACCAGAATATATTATCTCTCTCCAGCAGGTTTAAAAAGACAGGGTGGAGTATTATCCTTATTCGTAAAGCGTTAAACCCAATTGTTAAAGAACCAGGAATAGACGCCCCAATGGCAGATGGCGCGAGAGCATCCAATCGTACAGATAGGTCAGATGATATCTCTTCATGACAATCTATGGACCCTAATCTGAAAGACCCCAAATTTTTAGACCAGCAACTGGCAATCGGTATGGGTTCCAGTGATGTGGCTTCAATCCCGTTATACTGTGGAGGGGATCTTTTAACATGGTACAAATCCCTTGTTAGATCTCGTGCACCCCCCTAGAGGGCCTCCAACATTAAACCCAGGGCATCTGGGTTTTTTGCAGGGTATGAAGGATACCTTTGAGCTAATTGACCCATGGCGTCTTATGCCATCCCAAAGCTCGAGGAATATTCATACTATTATCTCCCTGCCCCCGCACAATACACCAAACTAGAATCGACTACTTTTTGATATCGAAATCCCTATTATCTCGACCTCACAAAAGTAGAGATGACTGCGAAAACACGTTCGGATCATGCAGCGGTATTTCTTACTATTGGGATCCAAGGTCATCGGACATCCCTATCCCCCCGATATTTAGATTTGATAAGGCCTTGGCTCTCCTGTGATGCTGCGGCAACAGCTAATTGCCGTTCCTGAATTATATACGAGAAGGTATAAATACATATCTGGAATTTAACAGTGGGTGACATGGCTACCTGGGCCTGGTTGGGAAAGCTCTCAAAGCGAGCTCAAAAAATCAGATGATATATAAATTTTTTTCCAGCTTATGATATTAAGCAAAAGACAGCTCCATAAGGAACAGCTGGAGGAGTTGCAAGGTTCAATTAGGGCAGGAGAGAGGCTTCTCACTCGGTAAGACTTACCCATTTTAGTTTTACTTCGACTACAGCTAACTACTGCGCTACCAATACACAACGCCTATAATGTGGCAAAGAAGCACAGCAGCACAATACAAGCTCAGCAAAGTGTCTATCACTATGAGAGGTAATCGCGCTAGTCCGCTTTTTGGCTAGAATGCTGAAGGCCAAAGGATCGGTTAAACGCATTGCGGATTGCCAGGAGCTCGCAAGGTCAACTGCTTGTGTGAAAGATGACATACATATCCTGAAGAAATGCAGAGAGTTTTACTTGGACCTCTATAGTCGGAAGTAATTTTGGAATGAGGAGTCTTTCCAGGAACTGGTTAACAATGTGTCCAGTGGCCCTAAGTTATCCCAGCCGCCAACAGGTATCGATGTTCTGGAAAAAGAAATCACCTGGTGCTGAAATAGAAAAAAGCTATGTGCCAGCTGGCTAAGGGGGAAGGCCATGTGGCCCTGATGGCATTCCACTGGAATTTTCTGTAACTTTTTCAGACACTTCTTGTCCCTCAGCTGCAAACTTACTTACAGTCGCCCTCTTTCTGATGAACATCCTGAGATTGGAGCCTTAGCTGAGGCCTCTATTGTCATACATCCTAAACGCTGGGGCCGAGATCCCCAAAGGATAGAAAACTATCGACCCATCTCTCTGCTCAATTCAGACTATAAAACCTATGCCAAAGTCCTTGCTAACCGCCTACTGAGTAAGTTACTGAGTCCTCCTTATCCATCGGGACCAATCTGGTTTTTATGCCCTGGAAGATCGACAGTTTGATAATGTGTCATGTTATTGCCCATATATTGTCGATCCGAGTCTCAAAAAATGTCAACCCCCCCAGTTTGTGGTCTGGCAATTGGGAGGCGCTGAAAAAGGCCGTTTTGATCGTGGGTCGCGATTGGGCCTTTCTGTTCCGATCCCTACAGTTGTTTGGGTTTTGAAGGTCTGCTGTTTTCCTGTCAATAATGTTGAGATGTCTATACACTGGGCTGTCGACCCAACGGCTCGGATCATAGCTAATGGAGGGATCATTCTTCGTCTTTTCCGACTATATACATAGGGGCACAAGGCAAGGCTGTCCACTATCACCATTGCTGTTCAACTTGGCCCGTTCGAAACTGTTGACATTGGGCGGTGCATTTACCGATTACCGACAGCAGGACAACATCCAGAGGTTATCTGGGAGCTCCATGAGTTGTCATTGTAAGTTATCTGCTTACGCGATATCTGCTTTTATTTGTGAACTCGCGCAGTTCGCTGGTCTCATTATTTAGACACTATTAGCACTGGTTACTTCGAGCGCTCCATATCGCCGACTATAAGTTGAAGACCTCACTAAGACAGTAGAGTAGTCCCACTTAATCATCTCGTCCTCCATGGATATAGGCTAGCTCAATAACCCGTTTTAAGATTGTAATCGACTTTCTTCAAATATCTGGGTTGAATATGGGCACCACCTTGGCAGAGACGATGACCCATAATGAAGTATACTGCGAGAGGATTGTGCGAGAGTACCTCACTGGTGGAATCCGGCTCCATCTGACGTGGGTGGGGTAGACTTGAGACATAAAGATATGATAGTAGTAAACTAAAATTACCTATATTCTAAGTATGAGTACCAGCTCTATTTCCTGAGTTGATTTTACACAACACTGATTAGAATTCCTATCATCTTTTCTTGTTGGCACAATAAAACTCCCAAATTGCGCTCTGGAAACCTCCAAGTTATCCAAGGAGTCGGGGAGGAGTACAAATTCCCTGCTTCTACTGAGTCCCCCGTCATGTTGGCGGCATATTTACGACTGGATGTCTTTTTTGGAGTGCACAGGGAGGAGCAGGTTTGCGTTGACTATTATCGAAGATCTGCAGTGGCTGTGTCGTGATAGAAGCCGCTACTACTGTAACCGCTCCCTGCATAACCATCTAAAGGAAGCTCTATATGACACTCAGATGGGACCTGTAGTGAAAGTGCGTGAGAGATCTTTCAGGAAGTAGGGGTAAAGTGTGACTAAATCCAACTGTAATTATCCATAGAAAGCTGCGACGCAACTCAAGCGTACGAGGCAACAAATCGAATCAAGCTTGCTTTGGGCAAAAAAATCAATCGAATGGAGGAGGGATGTTGGATTATACCTCTACAGAGCCACCCCATGTGGCAAATGAACCCCCAGACATTCCATAAGACAACCTAATTCAGCAGCGGAGATGACATTTTCAAATGTTAGGGCCCCCAATGCTCAAACGGGATAACAATATACTCTCGGCGACAATTTTACTTTTGATCTGCTTGCAGTGGTTTAAAGACCTACCTCCGGGCGCTCAGATACAACAAGTCCAATAAGTGTCTCCCTCGACGTTGTATGTTCCAATGGTGTCAGGCATACACGGCACTGTCTTTGCCCTCCACACCATGGGCAGCTGAGGTACGCTGGCCACTTGCTTATTTCTCTCTAGTGTATGGAGGAATGGGGTCACAAAAAATAAGGAGTACGAGATGGACCACGGATTGTCCTCGAAACTCGATCAATGCCTCAGAAGCAATCTGGCCACACCTAGATTGGTGCGGTTAAAGGATTGCAGTCTCCTACTGTGGATCCTGGCAGAAGGCAGAGCCACGTGATATGTGAATTCTGGAAGCCTGGATTCATTTTTGGCAACTCTCGCTATTACAACTCCCATGCTCACAACCCCTCCTTAACCCAAACGTGCTATATTTCATTGGGCACATACGGCGCCTATTTACTGACTCCAGTTTAAGATGCAAAATGGCAAACCCAAGCCGATAATGCTGTGGTGTTGGTCCTGCCCCTGTCAAGAAGGAACCTGGTACGTTGGAGCACTATGATATTTACTTGCTTGAAGCTCACGAGGTACTGGCGACAAGTCTGGGATAGAAAATCTGTCAACTGCTGAGTTATAACAGAGCGCCTCTTACAGCGTTTCACCGGTCACCTTAGTAATGTCGACGATTGAAGTGTTACATGCCGTCTAATACCTGTGAGTTACGGGAAGACTGATTATTCAATCTTAGGATCTACCCACTACTGTGGACGTTGCTGTTGAAAGTCCTTATGAGTCCATTGGAAAGAATTTTAGTGCTGTGTTGCACTTTTGGTACACACCCCTATAGGTACGAAATTCTTTATGTGCTTACCGGTGTGCATGTATGTTACATATCTAATGTCAAACAAAACCCAGGGATAATCTGTGGGTCCAGCAGCCTTTCTATGTGCAAAAATGGATGTGTAGCCTCGCCTGGGGAACCAAAGATCACTCATGGTTTTGCAAAAATAAAGTTGAAACCCTATGTCATTGGGGGTCGTTAGTTTGGTGTTTCCGTCCGTCAAGGGTGTTGATGTAATGGTCCGACATTGGTATCTTGACTCCCGGCGCAATAATACCAATACATGAATATTAGTGGTGACAAAGAGTATAACATTTGTATAGAGTTTTTTGTAATGTATACCGTTCAGCACCATTGGTATTTTATAGCCAAGGTTGTTTAATGTATTGTCTGGTTATGATAAGTTTCTATGTCTGTTCTGTGTGTTGAAATGGCTAAATAAAGCTTTAAAAAAAAAAAAAAAAAAAAAGAATTGGCCCTGCATGTCTGGGGCATGACACTACCTACTGTCTGTCCTCACTCCTCCCTTGGCACCATCCCCTCCCACCCATGAACAGAGCTTCCCACACATCTTGTATCTATGTATGGGGATCTCTATTCCACCAGTGTGATCCAGGCATTTAGTGGGTCTGGACGTCTGGATCGGATGTCCAGACCCACTAAACACAGTCAGAATGACCCCACATATGTATAGTCATCACTTCTTTTTTTTAAATATTGTATTTATTAATTTGCAATCATCATCCAAGTAAAAACATGAATGAAACAGAAAAGACCAACAAATAAAAGAAGAAAGCAAAAATATAATACATGTGAAAGAAATCGGGGTTACTTACCTGTAACGGGAGCTCTCCATGGACAGCAGGATAAGTCAGTCACACCTGGTGATGTCATCTGACAGCACTGAAGATTGAAGTACTCTCCATAGCTCAGAAGGGCTTTGCCCCTCTGAGCATGATCCACCTTAGCCCTACCCCCAGGCCTGCCCCTAACCAGCCATTATGTCATGAGTTAAGCCAGTTGCTAGGGGCGTTGACAGGCCAGGAGACTGGCCCCTTGCAGGGGAGGTAGGGTGGGAGCGTGTGGCTGACTTATCCTGCTGTCCACGGAGAACTCCCGTTACAGATAAGTAACCCCGATTTCTCCTAGGACAAGCAGGATGAGTCAGCCACACCTGGTGCCTCCCTAGCTGTGTAAAGCTGAGGTGGATGGGGCCATGTTGGTGCCAAAGGAGGAAGGAACACAGACGCGGAGGCCAGAGTGAAGAGAAAATGTGGATGCTTATTATGGATTGCGGGACAGGCAGGTGTTGAATAGACACCCGCCGCGCAAACCACAAAGTGCAAACAGTGCACTCAACATATCAGTGCAAGGCATGGCAATAACAACAGGCGTGAACAGTGCAAAACATGGCAACACAGAATGGGGAACTAAGCTTAGCTAAGGAAAGGACAAGAGGAAATGTGTAAAGTACTATACCTGAGATGATTGGTGGACTTTTGCTTGTTTGTGCCACACTATAAAAGCAGCTGGATTTCCTGGAACAGACAGACTGAAGCCTGACACCGGAAAGTACAGTGTCAGTGTTAGAATCTCCCTGCAGTTGCTTGAATTCTGTAATAAAATACGTCCACTAAGACAAAACTGTCAGTTCAGTCTTGATATTCAGGGACAAAGAAAGAAAGAACAACACTTCCAAGCAGGGAAATAGAAACAGTGATGCATTTCCCTTGTACTATGCAAAATCATAAAGATATAAATTCTAAAAATTGAAAAGAAATCTTTTTTCTACCACTCTGTCCCAATTGCTGGAATCAGAGACAGGAGGCTGCCAAACAGGTGGGAGTCGGGGGACACAGTTCTAAACACAGGGACAATCCCTGAAAATCGGGGACATTTCCTAACCTTACTCTGAACCTTCTCTCTGCTTCCCACCTTCAGTTTTTCTTGAAATACTCATCTTACGTCTTGCCTCCTACAGGCTCTTGCCATGCTGTTCCCAGTGCTACTATTTATATGTTTGTGTCTGTTTGATATACCACCAATCCACAAACATGTTTGCTATCACGGCGGTGTACAATATTTGAATTATGTCTATAGTGCTACTAGAAGAAAAATGATGCCTTCAAGGACAACACTAGGGCCTGATCAGAACTGAACTCATGACCCCTGGCTTACAAGGTCATTGAGGTACAGGGTTGTGTGCTTTCAGGGGCGGCTCTATAATGAAGCAGAGTGAGGTTGTAGCCTCAGGCGGAAACTTCCCCCAAAAGACCACCTCACTTGGCCTTCAAAACAAAAAAAAGAACCCCCCCCAAAAAACCGGCTGCAGAAGCGGCTGCAGCAGCAGCAGTGGCAGAATGAAGTGCCCCACGGCCACGGCCGCCACCTCCCCGGAAGAGCCGTGCCAGTGTTTCCTCCCCCCACCCCCCCCCCGCCCGCGCCAGCTCAGCTTTGCAGAGCCGCACGAAGGGAGAGTGTTTCCCTTTCCTGTGGCTCTGTTAAAGTTGAGCCTGCTGGCGCTGATGGGAAACAGGATATGCCTGTTTCCCATCAGTGCTGGCGGGCTCAGCTTTAATAGAGCCACAGGAAAGGGAAACACTCTCCCTTCGTGTGGCTCTGCAAAGCTGAGCCAGCGTGGGGGAGAAACGCTGGCACGGCTCTTCCGGGGAGGCGGCTGCCATGGGGCATTTCATGCTGCCGCTGGGTTTTTTTTTTTCAATTTCCCTAGCACAGGAAATAGTAATGGGCTGATGGGGGGGAGGGCTAGGACTTGAAATGGGCTGATGGGGGGGTTAGAACTGGAAATGAGCTGATCAGGAGGGGGACTAGGACTGGTAATGGGCAATCGGAGGGGGGCTAGGACTGGAAATGGGCTGATGGGGTTAGAACTGGAAATGGGCTGATGGGGGGTTAAGAATGGAAATAGGCTGATTAGGGTGGCTAGGATAGGAAATGGACTGATTGGGGGCTAGGACTGGAAATGGATTTATTGTGGGGGTTAGGACTGGTAATGGGCAGATGGGAGGCTAGCACTGGAAATGAGCTAGGACTGGTAATGGGGCGATTGGGGGGTTAGGACTGGATTGGGCTGATAAGGTGGATAGGACTGGAAATGGGCTGGGACTGGAAATGGACTAATGGGGAGGGAAGGAGAGTGCTGCTGGCCCTGGAATTAAACTAGGGGCTAGGGCTACAAATGGGCTGATACAGGGGGATGGTAGAATAGGACTGGAAGGGAGTGGTTTCTGAGAGGGTCTGCCAGGGGAAGGAGGGGGCAGGAAGGGAGCTCACACGGGGGGAGGAGGGGGCTAGAAAGGAGCTGACACCTGTGATGTACTGAAGAGGGACTGGAAGGGTGCTGACACTTGGGGATGGGAGTGGTAGGTGGCTGGGTAATGGGGAGGAAGCTGGAATGGAGCTTGGAATTGAGCAAATTGCAAATGGCAAATGGGAAAGTCGGGGATGGACAGAGGGTAGGGTGACATGGAAAGAGGTGGCACAGAGTGGACGTGAGCTGATACCTGGATGGTATTGTTTGGACTAGAAAGGGGCTGGAGGCAGGGTGGGGGAAGAAGGGGGGGAGTGGAAGGGAATGGACCCCAGTGACAGGTCATGGGAATGCAAGGCAGTTGACATTGCGAAGGTACTTGCCAAGAAAAATGAAAAACTGCGCCCAATTCTCCTCCGAAATTGGAATAGTAAAACAATGAATAGCCAAAATCTTATGACAGCATACCCATGTCCCCTGCGTGTCTTTGAATATTTTCAATAAGAGTAATTGTCTCTGGTACAGCAGCAGTCAGTGGAGGGGTATACTTATGCCAATTCTCTATAATCCAACTGTCATTCTTCCAACTGCCATCTGATTTCTTTACCGGCCACACCGGATTATTCCAGCCAGTGGTAACCGGATTAATCGCCCCTGCTTCTAGCAATTCCGTGAATTGGTTTCTCCTATTCCCTGATGTCCGCACTCCCGGGATCCTATACTGGCTCTCATATCCCCAGTTTAGTGGCGGGGGGCAGCTTTACTGCTGGCATTTTAAGGTGTCCTACAGTAATAGGTCTAGCCAGACATGTAAGGTTTTGATGCCAAATTGGTATTGTTCCTCATCAAGTATCCAGTGTAAAACCCTTTTATAGGTCTATCCCAATTATATACTCGGGGAATGGAAACAATTAACACCGAGTATTTCTCTTAGGTAACTGACCAATTTTCATTTCAATGTGGTTTGTACCGCATCGGTTTTCCTTCCTCCCAGCCCAGTGAGTGATGTAACATGCTGTCCTCTGAAATGTTGTTGGATTTCCATAAATTAAGGTGGCCTCCGGCTCCAGTATTACTAAGGCTCGGGACCCCTCTGGATTGTTCTTATGTTTCAAAAAATTCTAAATTTACATGGGGTCTCATGTCTTTATGAGTCCACCCTTCACTGGAGCTGTCCTACTTCCTATTCTTGAAACAAATCCCATGCCATGAAAGATCAGGGTATTATAAATCAGAAAGTGGTGCTGTGGGAATAACATTTGATCTTGCTTCTCTAATCTCACCTCTTCCTTTTCCCTCATTCTCTCTCTCCTCTTTCATTCACTTTCAGAATTTTGTTTACTCACATTCCTATTTACCACTTTCTTATTACAGCCTCTTTTCTTTATATATTTCCACATGATCTGTGTGTCAATTCCATCAATCTGTTCCTTTTTAACACCAGCTTTAAGGAGAGCAGTAAACATATCTTTCCTGGATACTCAGGTTGTTTATAGTTTCCCTTCTGTCATTTGATCTATTCTCCCTTCTGTCACCAGCAACTGTACTTTGGAAACCCCACTCTCCCAATTCACCTAATTGTCTCACTGCCTTCTATTATTTCTGATAAAGGATTCCCTGTTGATTTATCAGTAAAGTCATAATACCATGTTTGTAAGATGTGGAGCCAAACGTATAATCTTATTCTCATTGATGCAGTTCATGGCACAATTCATTAACTGATCAGATTGCCCTACTTAAAAATAGCAGTTTTCATGCCTTCCTCTTTATGCGACTGAATAGCGTCACGCAAAGCAAACCATTGTTTATCATTTGGGGGCCAATCAGCTTCGGCAGGAAATTTAGCATTACATCCTTCTACTGCCAGTTGGAGTAAATTAGTCATATTTTTGTGATATGTAATTTAATACGAAAACTGCTATTGGATCACAGGGTCAACACTAATGAGGACCAAAAATTTCCTAGCATCACCATGGATCTAGCTGTACTCCTGCAGCTCCAGGTTTCATAAATACGCAACTCCAGGTAATCAGTGATTCCCCAGGTTTGCCTAAAAACCTGTCCGGGCTATCATTAATCTCTTGTTGATTAAAATCTCCACCGTATCTAGATTAACTCCTCCCAGGATTTTGGGGAGTACTCTGCACTTTCCTCCTATAAATCGGTTGTGCCTGATAGTTTTTATTACTAACTCCTTGCTCTTCTCAGAGTTAGATGATTCAGTAGAATCAAGAAAACCAGATATTACCATCCCAGTCATCAGGGATTCCAATTTACACCTCTTAGCAAATAGACATGTGCACTTCTTTTATGTACTCTCCCCTTTTTTTTACGATATTTATACTGGGCCACCCTGACAGATGCTATCTCAGCAAAACCTGCTGATAAGTATCTAATTTATCCGTCAACAAACGGATTTGGCAGTTTTGTAGCAGCATTGTTATCATATTTTGTAAATCAACAATCTGTTTTTCAAGTTGTTCAATCAAATCTACTTTGCTGGAGTTTGTCTGTTGTATCTTTCGATATGCAGACAGCAAAGCCAACTCTCCTCCCCAACACACTCAATTCTATCCCTTTTCAACAGGTTGTTTTTGCAGAGCATGTAAGGAGATTTACAGTTCCGCATATTTTTAAAAACAGATTCCCAGTTCTCACTTAGTCCTGAATACAAGACCATTCTCTAGCTAATATTTCATAAGGCGCTCTGACTGATCCCCATCCGGGGCTATTACAAATTACAACATCTTTATCTTCCTTTACAGCTTCTTTGTACTATTTACATTTGTTACTCTTCTTTTCAACATTGTTATAGCCTTTCTTTTTATCGCACCCCACTTCTGGTACCAAATGTCTTACTTCAACAAAGGCTAAACACACCTTGTAATGAAGACGTGCGTTTATTTATAAATACAAAGCAGAGGGATAAACTTGAATTGCACTTCATTTACTTCTTAATTCGTACTTATTTAGAAAGGCAAGTAATTCATATATCTACCTATGATTAGTTAAAGATATCTGGAAAACGATTAGAATAAAGCACTTAATTACAGAATAGATAACTCGAAAGATAATTACAGAATAGAAATATCTTCACCGAAAGAGATTACTTCATCCCTGTCACACTTCGATTGAATGGATCCCTGATTCAAACCAGACAAGAGAGACTTCTCAATCGAGGCGAGGTTTGCTCTAGGCAATGCGTTCCATTCCTAGATGAATCCATTTTCTCTCTCTCTAGCTGAAAAACAGGTACCCATTTTATCCAGTTGCAAGAACATCCAGTTATTTCCTACCAGGTGGAACACATAGTTAGTATAGAGGCAGTTCTCCATTAAAGCACATCCAAGACCCTGGCAGGTGCGTGAAAATGGCTCAAGGGAACCCCCCACCCGCCCCTGGTCCTATACATTACAATTGATGAGATCTTAGGAGAAAGGTTCCAAGGCAAAGGTGAATTGTCCTGTTTTGTTCCTGTTAATGGGTTTCAATTTGTTTTCTGCTAGTAGAAAGGCTCCTAGGTGAAGTGTTCTTTGGTTCTCTGTAATGGGTCTCCATTTGCTTGCTAGGAGAAGGTCTCTCCTGATCTTTCCAGTATCTGTAGTTATGTAAATTGTTTCAACAGTTTCAAGTGCTCCTATTTACAGTTGAGGCATATTCACTACTGAGGCATAATCAATAGTGAGGCATAATCAAATAGTCAAAATTCATCTGTACCACAGGTACTGGGAGGGGAGGACTGGAAAGGGGGCTGATACTGGGGAGGGTTACTGAAACTGGAAATGGGCTGATGAAAGGAAGTAAAGAAAACAAAATAAGTGATAAGAAATGGCAGATGGACCATAGACCACAGAAAGAGAGCTAAGAGAAGACAGAAAAGCAGAAGCCTCAGATCGGGACCAGCATGATCAGAGAATAAAATGGTCCGACAACAAAGGTAGAAAAATAATTTGTTATTTTTAGTGATTAGATTTTGTGCTATTTTTTATATTTACACAGTGACTGGGGAACTGCATCTCTTATTACTATGAGGGTGGCACTGCATGTGGACTCTGGCTTCTTGGGGTTTCAGTTTAAATTTTAACTACATAGTTTTATTTTTACTTTAGTTTGTGATTACTTATTCTGTAATTGGTGATTTATTTATTTATTTATTTCAACTTCTTATATACCGCACTCTTTGACATCAGCGCGGTTTACAAATAACATGAAGAAACCAGAACAACAGGCTGTTTGGTATTACATATAACAGGAGTATCAACTTGGATAACATGGAGAACTATTTTACATGGAGTATATAATCTGTTAGCTAGATAACATGCTCGAACTATTACATAAAATTAGCAGAATGCTTGGAACAAGAGAGATATTGTGGATTAATGTATTAGGGGTGGGGCTGTTATGTTACGGTTCGTTGGTAGGTAGTATTTGATGAAAAGGTGCGGTTTAAGGGCCTTTCTGAACTGGGTTAGGTCAGTTATGGCGCGGAGATCAGGTGGGAGAGAATTCCAGCATTTTGGTGCGCTAAACATGAAAGCTCTGTTTGATGTTGATAGGCTGCAAGTTGTTATAGCCTTGGTCGATGTTGTTACTGTGTGACTGAGGTCAGGTGTTCTGTTAACATGGAGTTTGTTCATAAAGATCTATACTGTACTGTAGTAATTTGACTTGTTCAGCTTTTCAAATAGGTGTGTGGATGTTCCAGGGCCCACTGTAGTATTTACAGTGATGGGGTTTTTGGATGGGCTCCTCATGTGAGTTTTGGAAGTTTGTGCTGATATGGTATGGTAGGTTTGCTCTTTGTTGTAGGGTTTTGTATTAGTACACAATATACCTGGTACTGGAGAATAGTGGTTGTTGTTGTTGTTGTTGTTGTTAGTGAGATGATCAGAATCAGATTTTTTTTTTTAATATTGTGTTCTGTGGGTGAATGTCCTGGTTCTGCTCTGCACCTACTGTGGATGCAAAAAATAAATGTTGAAAAAGAAAAAGCAAGAACCATAACAAGTTTATAACAACAAAATAAAAATGAGTTATAATTTAGTTTTTATAAACTGTGCTGTTGGTCTTTTGCTGTCTTTTAGTTCCTTGGTGTGCAAACAGGACCGTACCCTAGCCTGGGCAAGCGGGGTAGCCTCACGGGTGCAAGGCTTGGCGGGGCGCATGTAGGGCTGTCTGCTGTTGCCGTGCTGCCGCTGGCTGCACAATAGCAGGAAGCCGAATTGCCCCCCCCCCCCCCCAGCCTTTCCACAGCACTTTAAGCAGGTCTGGTCCCTTCCTCCTCTGATGCGAAGTCAGAGAGAAGGAAGGGACAGATCTGCTTAAAGTGCCAGTGCCTTTCAGAATGGGCGCATACACCCCCTCCTCCTCCCCATTCCTCCGTCCAGCGCTGCCTGCTCTTTCCCTGCTGCCAGCACCACCGTGAAAAAAACAGAGGGCGGAAGCAGCAGGGAAAGAGCAGGCAGCGCTGGACGGAGGTATGGAGGGGAGAGGGGATGGTCGTGCACCCGAGCTGCAAGTCGCAGAGGCCGCGATTGCAGCTCGGTACGGCCCTTTGTGCAAACATCTTGCATTTCCTCCATATAATCTAATCGGCTTTTTGGTTTGGTTCAGTCTCTGATTGGATTTCTGAAAAATCCTCGCCCCCTCTAAGGTGTGTGTGTGGTGGGGGGGGGGCGCCCTCTCTTCTTTGCCTCAGGCAGCAGATTGCCTTGAGCCGCCCGTGTGGGCTTCCACCAATCTTCCCCCACTGTGCTGATGGCAGAAGGCTGCAATAGCAGGAGGAGACAGCAGCAGCCTGCCTTTGAAACAAGCCAGGGGGAATGCTAGCAGCAGGGACACACCTCCTGCTCTTTTTGGGGGACGTGGTTCACCAGGTCAGTATATGAGAATGTGGCGCAGGAGGTGCCGGTGGGAGGAAGCTGGCTGTGGTAGCAGTTTGCTTCCTTTCTGCTTTCCCTTCTGCTTCAAAAGGCAAATTCTGCACCAGTTTCTGCAGTCACAACCTACCGGGGGGCGGGGGACCTTACTTATGTGATCTGTGACATATGATACTGTAAGTTTCTACTCTGAACACTGTGAAATGTTGATTTATGTCACCAATAAGTTCCCACAGCCTAGGGAAGAGGGAGTTGATCTCCTGTGCTATTTGTGTTCCTCGAATGCTGAGGAGTCTGTCAGCGCTGAATCCGGACTCCCTGGCAACTGAGACAAGTTTGGGGGGTGAAAGAACTGCGGTTTCAACAAGTGCATTAGGCTAATGACATGATAAGCAGACCATAGTTTTACATGGACAATATAAGACATGCTGCAACTATTTATTTTCCAGTGGGGAAGCTGTTGCTGAGCCCTCCTGCCTGCCTCAAAGTCTAGAAGCAGAAAGAACACGAGTTGTAAAATCAGTGATATTCAGGGAGTTTAGAGAACGGCAGATTTTTTTTCTCAGGAGATGAATTAGAAGCACCATTCAGCTACTGAACTATTTCTCGCCTTTTATTTTGCTATGTTTACAAACTGGTGTGCACATTCTTCCACTGTGCCCAGAGGAATAACACGGGTGCTGCGTCAGATAGCGTGCGCTAACGTTTAATAAACATGGCCCTATACTGTACTGAAAAGGAAAGTGCATTTAGCACAGCAGCTGTGATTGACCTCACTTTTCAGTGCTGATCGTCACACATTATTTGAACAGGTTAACCTAATATATTACTGTCATTAGTCAGTCTGTATTCACCAAAATTTCTGTAGCTAAGACAGGTAATCTTTCTACATTTTATTTAATTATTTGAAACCATTTATTGCTCATTTATAACAACAACAACAAAAATTTTCAACCTGAGCTACAATCCCAAATAGGAAACATCAGATCACAGCAAACTTTAAAAACATGTAGACGGTGCAATAAATCATTTTCCAACAGCATTGACATTCGCATAACGACCATCCATTTGCTCTACAACCTTAACAAAATGCAAGAATCATCACAGTCAAGGTGCTTGACAAAAAAAAAAAACAAATATGGCCGAAGCTTTATTCTATCAAACATATTATTTAACATAGTATCAGGACTGTACCAAGCTAGAAATGCACCCTGTGTGATTCGTGAACCCGGTGCGCCTTGTTGTCTCAGCCCCATGCAGACAACGACTCTTATCAGGCTTCCTGAAAGCCCAATGATGATATTCAGGCCCCTTCCGTACTTGTGTCCTGTGTGGCTTCACTGCTCACACAGCCCTTGGTACAGCCCTGTATGGTAATATTTCACCTGAACTTCTATCTCAGACAATAACCAACTGGCCAGGCTAGACTGTGGTGTAGAAGGTGCCAGGAGGAGTCGGGAGCGAATGGCTACAAAAATTAAATTGCTGGAAGCGAAGGATAAGTCGTGTGCCTCACAGTGGCCGATGAACAGGACCACATGACAGTTCCCCGCGGAGGCTGGTGTCGGAGGAATCGGGAGACGATGCACTGAGTGAACTAGAGCAAGGCAGCAGGGCAACCTCCACACATTCTCTTATACAACATGAGCTCCAGAGGGGCTTTGAAGAGCTTGCTGCAGAGTTTAGATCAATGTGGAAGGAGGTGACGTCTACAATCACGGAGCTCTGCGGAGACATCAAGGACCAGGGCCACCGCGTGGAGGAGGTGGAAACAAAAATGTAGGACTGCAGTGAAACTTTGATTGAATTAATGGCCATGGGGGGCAGTACTGTCCGTTGGTGCCTATAGTTCATAACAGAGCCTTTCCTCTGGGTATGGGCGATTTGGCTTTCCGACAGTGGGGGCATAAGGGACTCAGTCGAGTGGGCAATTATTTGAAGATGGTGAACCTCGTCCCTTCTGTGATTTGCAGGGGGAATTTGATATACCGCAGCACCATGCTTATCATTATGTGCAGGTTACGCACTGGGTGGGGAGACGGGATGTTAAACAGAAAGTCGCCCGCGATCTGACGGACATTGAACGCTTATGTGAGGAGCGTACTAACACTAAAGGTCTTATAGAGGCCCTGTATGCAGAATTGCAGAGACAACACTTTGGGGAGGGTAAACAGAGCAGAGTGGATGCAAGAACTACACCTCTCATAAACTGCAAAATGAAAGTACCCCGGCTCACAAAAACCTGCCGTATAGCTTAATCACAAAAATCAAAAACTATGTTTTAACATTTTCTTTTTGTTGGAATAACCAAGCAGGAGAGAGCAGGATTTTACCCATCCCTCGCCGTGGTCAGTCCTTTTTAATAATTTTGAAATGCTTGAACACTTATCTTATTCACTTCAACTCAGCCAGCATAGAATTCCAAAGACACAACGTGCCACGTTTCGAGCCATCCATTGGTGGCCCTGCATCAGGTGAAGTTTGTTGAATCCCAAAAGGTTTGATCAGATTTGGGAGCCCTTTGTGTTAAAATACGGCTCATCGCTGGTATCATCACTAAATTTAACTGGAGATATATAAAGAGGTCCACTCCTAGACATGGGGACTTCTTAGTAACATTATGGGGAGGGGATGCACTTTACCTGTCTGATTCTGTAGCAGGGGGGAGGGGGGAAGAGGAGGAAGGGCAGAAGGGGGGAGGGGGAAGGGGCAGGGATGAGGGGGGGAGGGAGGAGGGAGGAGGGGAAGCGAGTGAAATAGGGGGAGAGGGAAGTAGATGAGTAGGGAATATGGGTTATAAGGGGATTTTATTTAACAACAAATTTAAAAAAGGCTGTGTTATGGCATTTGATTGAAATGTTGATTCTATGTTTCATTATTGTGCAAAGGTTTCGGGAATGGACTTTCTTTTTTTTGTAACTGTGTTGAAGCCTTCAAATAAAAAATTAAAAAAATACTGTTAGGGGCTTGGGCCCCAACAGAAAGTGACTACCTGATCGTCTAGTGTCCCCTATACCTCCCACCCCAAATTAAAATTAAATAACCTAGTAGTGTAGCGGCCCTTGATTACACAGTCAGCATGCTCAGAGACACATTATTAATGCTGTTTTCCTGAGAGTAGACATGCCCTGGGCTGCCCATTCAGCTCTGCTGCTCCAATAGAAATGAGGTTGGTGGGTAGGGAGAGAGTTGGTGATGGGGAAATGAGTAGAAGTGTCTGGACAGAACAACATCAATTAAGGGTCTGTCGAAAAAGCAGTAATATATATATATATATATCTCTAAGCCACACATGGCTGAATTCAGATGTCCATTTTTTTAAATTATATTTATTATATTTATTATATTTTATTATATCATAAATGCAATCCTAATACATAGTTCAAAAGAAATACACAGTCTGAGATGAATCAATACAAAGAAATATCAATAATCAAACTAAACTCAATACTGTGTAACAGCCCACATCATGGAGAAGACAGCTTAAAGATACCTGGGAAAATTCTTAATAAAGGCTACAACCACCTAACAAAATAATCTTATCATTAAAGAAAGATAAAAGAAGCAAATTCAGGCTTGGAGGGACAACAGGAGCGCATCTAGTTGAGATGATTCAACAAAAACATAATCTATACCCTGAATAGTAACTAAACATTTACAAGGAAACCGAAGGAAGAAGGTCCCCCCTGCAGCCAAAACACGAGGTTTAAGCTGGAGGAAGGACTTCCTCCTCAGTTGAGTATAACAGGAAACATCAGGGAAAATAGACATTCTTAATCCATAAAAATCAACATTCTTTTTCAGAAAAAAAGCTTTCATAATTTTTGCCTTGTCAGAGAAATTTACCAAAGTAATTACACAAGTGGCACGCGTGGAAATCAAAGCCTGAGAATTTTCAAGAAAATCAGTCAAATTTAAATCACTTTGTACTTCTGATGGAGCCACATCCTTGTTCAAGGAAGTCTCCCAACTTGGCAGATAATAAGAATGTGAAATCAAAATAAGATCAGCATCTGGCATCAATAAAACATCTTTGCAGTACTGCCTAAATAAAAGAAGAGGTGTCATAAAATGAGTCTTAGGAAAATTTAGAATACGAAGATTATTCGCACAAGACTTATTTTCCAATAACTTTAAAAGATACGCTACTTTTGTATAAACAGGTAGAGTTATTGGAATTCAGATGTCCATAAATCATTATGATTTTGAATAATATGAATTCCACCCTGTGTCTTTTTTTTCATTTCTGAATTTTTTGATCTATGATTAGTCTGGTTTTGCTAGTTTTTCCATCAATTTATCTGAAATGACTACATGTCTCTGTTAATTGTCTTTATTTTTTCCTAATCACTGATTCTTCAGGTAGAAATGTTTTTCCTGTAAAGACACTAACTCTTCCTTGAAGTGCCCTAGTCCCCTAGTCTTCCATGATTCTACAGCAATGGTAAGGGTACAGAATTCCCCATTCCCGCAAAAGTGCTGTAGAAGACTAGGGCTGGGATGAAACAGAAATGGCAATGGTCAGGTTGATATTTTTTCCTTTCCCCAATCTATCTTTATTAGGGATGTGCATCTATGATTAAGCCTAAGAACATAAGAACATAAGATATGCCACACTGTGTCAGACCAAGGTCCATCAAGCCCAGTATCCTGTTTCCAACATTGGCCAATCTAGGTCATATGTACCTAGCAGTATCCCCAACAGACACAGGTTCCACAATGCTTGTATTGGGTCAAGCATTGATATCCTGGGTCCCTTTTTAATAATGGTTTATGGACCTTTCCTCTAGGAACTTGTCCAAACCTTTTTTAAACCCAGCTACACTAACAGCTCTTACTACATCCTCCGGTAACAAATTCCAGAGTTTGATTACACGTTGAGTGAAAAAATATTTTCTCTTATTTGTCTTAAATAGTTTACCCTGTAGCTTCACTGCATGTCCCCTAGTCTTTCTATATTCTGATAGCGTAATCAAATGATCTACGTTTACCCGTTCAACTCCATTCATTATTTTATAGACCTCTATCATATCTCCCCTCAGTCGTTTCTTTTCCAGGTTGAAGAGCCCTAACCTTTGTAGCCTCTCTTCATAGGAGTAGCCTTCCATCCCCTTTACAATTTTGGTGGCTCTTCTCTGTACCTTTTCTAATAACACTATATCCTTTTTAAGATACGGTGACCAGAATTGCACACAATATTCAAGGTGCGGTCGTACCATGGAATGATACAGAGGCATTATAATATCCTTTCTTTTATTTTCCATTCCTTTCCTTATGATACCTAGCATTCTATTTGCTTTCTTGGCTGCTACTGCACACTGGGCCGAGGGTTTTAACCACGATGACTCCTAAATCTTTTTCCTGGGTGGTGGTTCCCAATGTGGAACCTTGCATCGTGTAACCATAGTTTGGGTTGTTCTTTCCTAGGTGCATAACTTTGCACTTGTCCACATTAAATTTCATCTGCCATTTGGATGCCCAGTCTTCCAAATTGTCCAGATAATCCTGCAGTTTTCCACAGTCCTCTTGGGTTTTAACAACTTTAAACAGTTTTGTGTCATCTGCAAATTTGATAACCTCACTCGTTATTCCCTTTTCCAGGTCATTTATGAATATGTCAAAAAGTAGCGGACCCAGTACAGATCCCTGGGGTACTCCACTATTCACCTTTTTCCATTGGGAAAATTGGCCATTTAGCCCTACCCTCTGCTTTCTATCTTTTAACCAGTTCCCGATCCACAATAGTACACTGCCTCCTATCCCATGACTTTTTAGTTTTGCCAAAAGTCTCTGATGAGGGACCTTGTCAAAGGCTTTTTGAAAGTCCAGATACACTATATCAACCGACTCACTTTTGTCTACCTGTTTATTCACACCTTCAAAAAAACATATCAGATTAGTAAGACAAGATCTTCCTTGTCTAAAGCCATGTTTTCTGTCTCCCATTAGTTGTTTGCTAACACTTATTTAAGGGTATCTATCATAGAGTGTGTAAGATCCAAAACTCGAAACAATACACTACAAATATATCACAACTATTGTAGTAAATGATAATGTTTCTTCTGTTTGTGGGTACTTTTTAGACGGAAGTGCACTCTTATTACAACTCACAAGGTCTCAGATTATGGGA
This sequence comes from Ichthyophis bannanicus, assembly GCA_033557465.1. Classification (NCBI taxonomy): domain Eukaryota; kingdom Metazoa; phylum Chordata; class Amphibia; order Gymnophiona; family Ichthyophiidae; genus Ichthyophis; species Ichthyophis bannanicus. The sequence goes on from CM066040.1 coordinate 216,665,977, forward strand.
AAATGTGGCCAAGAATGACCTACTCTTTCTCCCGATATTGCATCAACGACCTCTTTTTTATTTTATAATAACTCAGTGCACTATCCTAACTTCATCCTGCCCACACAAAAGAATAAGATTTTATCTTGTTCAAATGTTCTTTCGGTTCTTCTTGAATACCCAAACCTCTTTATAAACTCAATGGCTGTGGTTAAACCAAGTGGCAATAGAACTATTTCTTAGCTTTTACAAATCACCCAACGCCATTCATTGGCACTGCCGATGCATTTCTCCTCGCGGTTCTTCAGGGGTAATATCTCAAATGCCAAACATCCACACTATAGCTCATAAAACACCTATGGACCAAAAAACAAAAAACAAAAAAAATTAAAAATTAAAAAATCCCATTTACTACTAACATACTTTCCCCTTTACTTCACTTCAATCCTTGATAATAAAAACATAATCTTCCATAACTTACTGAATGCTGACCCGTCCTTTTACTGCACCGTGCAAACTTGCAATCCGATTAACCATAACCGATGAAAAAACGCCGCGCATGCGGGATGTCCCTCTTGCCGGGGTTTAAAGCTATACTCCGCCCACTAAGGGCTCTTCATCAAATTACTCTCACCTTCATTCGTCGATCATCCTCTATGGGTCTAACACAAAACCACCACGACTGGCATTTCTACCCTGTTTCTCAGGAGACTCTAATTAAAATATGCTACATACTGATACATCTGGAGGGCGCTGGGACCTGCCCTATTTCTATCCCGTTAAATACACTAGAACTAGTCCGGTAAAACTCCTAAATCATACCATACAGACCCGCCAATCAATTTTTTCATTTAGCCCCTCTGGCGCAACTGAACCTAATTCAAAAATCCACCTTTGCTCTCGCACAGAAAGCCATTGCTCTCGTGACCGGCCACGTTGGCCAAAAGTAACCTGCTCTATGCAAAAACATCGCATGTCAGCAAATGTGTGTTCAAATGTCAAGCAGTGTTGCACCATTGGAGCCTCCAATATTTCATGCTTCAGACGGCTCTTATGCTCAGCCATACGGGTTTTAAACTTCCTAGTGGTCTTACCAACATACAGCATTCGACAGGGACACTGTACAATATATATTACGTTGACTCACAATCTGACTCACTGTACAATATATATACGTTGACTCACTGTACAATATATATACGTTGACTCACAATCTGAATAATGACGTAATCGATATTCCTTATCATGATGACAAAAAATCTGTACTTCCTCTGTGATATCACATACTGCACAATGGCCACATTTATAATGACCTCTCGATTCTTCATTGTCATTCCCCAAATTAACCTGCTTCTGCAATCGCGAAGGACTCAGAAATTCTTTGAGATTTCGCCCGCGTTGCCATACACATCTAATCGTCTTACTATGAAGGGCTGGAACCACATGCAACACCGATTCATGTTTTCTAACTATTTTTTGAATGAAATGACTCAATGGTGAATAGGGAGTGATCAAATTTATATGTGTTTCCTCTATTGCCTGAGGTCTCCCATTAGGCCATGACTATCTACATGCTGTGTAATTTTGTTCTTTATGATGGTTTCTACCATTTTCCCCGGTACTAATATCAGGCTCATCGGTCTGTAATTTCCCGGATCACCCCTGGAACACTTTTTAAAAATTGGTGTTACATTGGCGATCTTCCAATCTTCAGGTATTACAGATGATTGTAATGAAAGTTCACAGATTACTAATAGCAGGTCTGCAATCTCATATTTCAATTCTTTCAACACTCTTGGATGTATACCATCCGGTCCAGGTGATTTGCTACTATTCAGTTTATCAAATAGTTGTAATACATCTTCCCGGTGTACTGATATTTCTCTCAATTCCTCTGCAGTATCACCTTTAAATACCACTTCAGTCTTGGGTAACATCCCTACATCTTCCTCAGTAAAGACCGAAGCAAAGAATTCTTTCAGTCTCTCCGCTATAGCCTTTTCTCCTTTTACTGCCCCTTTTACCCCTCTGTCATCTAATGGTCCAATTGACTCTCTCACAGGTCTTTTCCTACGAATGTACTTGAAAAAGTCTTTGTTTCGTGTTTTTGCTTCCGTAGCAAGTTCCTTCTCAAATTCTCCCTTTGCCTGCCTTATCAATGCTTTGCATTTAACTTGCCAGTGCTTGTGCTGTTTCCAGTTTTCTTCGTTTGGCTCTTTTTTCCATTTCCTGAAAGATGCTTTTTTGGCAGCAACAGCCTCTCTGACCTCACCTTTAAACCATGCTGGCAGTTTTTTGGACTTTCTTCCACTCTTCTTAATGCGTGGAATACAGCTGGTCTAGGCTTCCAGGAAAGTATTTTTAAACAACACCCAAGCTTGATGTAAGTCTTTAACCTTTGCAACTGCTCCTTTTAGTTTTTTCTTAACTATATTCCTCATTTTATCATAGTCTCCCTTTCGAAAGTTAAAAGGTAGTACTGTGGATGTCTTTACTATCCCTCCTCCACTAATTAAATCAAATACGATCATGCTATGATCACTATTGCCAAGTGGTCCCAACACCCTTATTTCTTGCACCAGATCTGGTGTTCCACTAAGGACTAGATCCAGTATGGCTTCTCCTCTGGTTGGTTCATGAACCAGCTGCTCCAAGAAGCAGTCATTTATTTAATCTAGAAACTTTATCTCCCTAGCATGTCCTGCCATGACACTGACCCAGTCGATACCGGGGTAATTGAAATCACCCATTATCACTACTCTGCTGTAACTTTTGTTAGCTTCCTTGATCTCTTTAAGCATTTCTTCATCCATTTGTTCATTCTGGCCAGGCGGTCGATAGTACACCCCCACTGCCATAACCTTCCCCTTCATACATGGAATTTCAATCCATAGAGATTCTACAGCAAATTTTGTTTCCTGCAAAACTTTAATCCTTTCTGACTCAATGCCCTCTCTAACATAGAGTGCAACCTCTCCTCCAATTTGATCAGTTCTATCATTACGATATAGTTTGTATCCAGGTATCACAGTGTCCCACTGGTTGTCCTCCTTCCACCATGTCTCTGAGATTGCAATCATATCTAACCTCTCATTTAGTGCTATATATTCTAACTCTCCCATCTTATTGTTTAGACTACTAGCATTTGCATACAAGCATTTCAGAGACTGTATTTTATTAATATTAATGTGGCTATTGGTAGGCATGGGTAATTTGGAATCTTTATGCTCTGTCTGCACCTTACTCAAGGGCATTTGGGCTACTTTAATTTTTTTTGGAACTTCACTGCTTTAGGTAGTATCCTTCAAGGATACCTTTTTCCGAACCAAGCGCTCTTGGGCGACTGTCGGCTTTCCCCTATTTTCTAGTTTAAAAGCTTCTCTATCTCCTTTTTAAAGGTTAATGCCAGCAGTCTGGTTCCTTCCCGGTTAAGGTGAAGCCCATCCCTTTGGAAGAGCCCCTCCTTTCCCCAGAATGTTCCCCAGTTCCTAACAAATCCAAAACTCTCATCCTTGCACCATTGTTTCATCCACGCATTGAGACTCCGGAGCTCTGCTTGCCTTTTGGGTCCTGCATGTGGAACAGGAAGCATTTTGGAGAATGCTACCCTGGATGTTCTGGATTTCAACCTCCTACCTAAAAGCTTAAATTTAGCCTCCAGAACTTCCCTTCCACATTTTCCAGGTTTCGTCATTTGGCTCTTTTTCCCATTTCCTGAAGATGTTTTTTTGGCAACAACAGCCTCTCTAACCTCACCTTTAAACCATGCTGGCAGTTTTTTGGACTTCCTTCCACTTTTGTTAAAGTGTGGAATACAGCTGATCTGGGCTTCCAAGATAGTAGTTTTCAACAACACCCAAGCTTGATGTAAGTCTTTAACCTTTGCAACTGCTCCTTTTAGTTTTTTCTTTCCTCATTTTATCCTAGTCTCCCTTTTGAAAGTTAAAAGATAGTACTGTGGATTTCCTTACTATCCCTCCTCCACTAATTAAATCAAAGCGATCATGCTATGATCACTATTTCCAAGTGGCCCCAACACCCTTATCTCTTGCACAAGATCTGGTGTTCCACTAAGGAGTAGGTCTAATATGGCTTCCCCTCTGGTCGGTTCATGAACCAGCTGCTCGAAGTAGCAGTCATTTATTTCATCTAGGAACTTTATCTCCCTAGCATGTCCTGCTGTGAAACTGACACAGTCGATACTGGGGTAATTGAAATCACCCATTATTATTACTGCGCTGTAACGTTTGTTAGCTTCCTTGATTTCTTTGAGCATTTCATCATCCATTTGTTGATTCTGTCCAGGCGGCCGATAATACACCCCCACTGCCATCACCTTCCCCTTTTTACATGGAATTTCAATCCATAGAGAGTCTACAGGAAATTTTGTTTCCTGCAAAACTTTAATCCTTTCTGACTCAATGCCCTCTATAACATAGAGTGCAACCCCTGCACCAATTTGATCAGCTCTATCATTACGATATAGTTTGTACCCAGCTATCACAGTGTCCCACTGATTGTTCTCCTTCCACCATGTCTCTGATATTCCAATCATATCTAACCTCTCATTTAGTGCTATATATTCTAACTCTCCCTTCTTATTTTTTGGACTTCTAGCATTTGCATACAAGCATTTTAGAGACTGTATTTTATTCATATTAATCTGGCTATTGGTAGACATGGGTAATTTGGGATCTTTAAGCTGTGTCTGCTCCATACTCGAGGGCATTTAGGCTACTTTGCTCTTTTTTGGAACCTCTCTGCTTTTGGTAGTATCCTTCAAGGATACATTCTTCCGAACCATGCGCTCTTGGGTGACTGCCGGCTTTCCCCTATTATCTAGTTTAAAAGCTGCTCTGTCTCCTTTTTAAAGGTTAATGCCAGCAGCCTGGTTCCATCTCGGTTAAGGTGAAGGCCATCCCTTCAGAAGGGCCCCTCCTTTCCCCAGAATGTTCGCCAGCTCCTAACAAATCCAAAACTCTCATCTCTGCACCATTGTCTCATCCACGCATTGAGACTCCGGAGCTCTGCCTGCCTTTTGGGTCCTGCGCATGGAACGGGAAGCATTTTGGAGAACGCTACCCTGAAAGTTCTGGATTTCAACTTCCTACCTAAAAGCCTAAATTTAAGCCTCCAGAACCTCCCTACCACATTTTCCTATGTCATTGGTACCGACATGTACCAAGACAGCAGACTCCTCCCCAGCACAATCTAAGACCTTATCTAGGTGGTGCGTGAAGTCTGCTACCTTCGCACCAGGCAGGCATGTTACCAGGTGATCCTCACGTCCACCAGCCACCCAGATATGGACAGTGAAAAAGACTGACAGGAAGAAAATCGATGCCTTTGAATTATGGTGCTGGCGAAGAATACTGTGTATACCATGGACTGCCTGAAGAACAAACCAGTCAGTACTAGACAAGATCAAACCAAAGCTTTCTTTAGAAGCTCAGGTGATGAGACTTCAACTTTCATACTTTAAACACATCATGCGAAGAGAGAGATCATTAGAGAAAGACATCATGTTTGGCAAAAAGGACAATGCAAAATTGGAAGGCCAGCAATGAGATGGATCAATACAATAACAGCAGCTATGGATACCACCTTATCAACAATGAGCTGCCTGATTGAAAACCAGATGCAGTTTAGGACAGCTATCCATGTGGTCGCCATGAGTTGACACCGACTCAGTGTCACTAAACAACAACAACATGAACTTAAATGAGCAGAGGTTATCTCTTTAAAGTCCTATTTTGAATAGGATGTCTAGTTCAGAAATGGGACTTCCAAGTCAGAATGTTCCGAGTTTCCTGGGTAGTTAACAAAAAGCTTGCTCAACACAGAGTGTTCTGTAAAATATGTATTTACATGCAAAATAGACGTGTATTTGTTAGTGTGTACAGGAAAAACAGCTACTTTACAAAAAAACTCATGCAAACAAATACCAACTTCATTCAAGGTGTTCTATCAGTCAGTGGCAGCATTTACATGTGATAGAACCGATTTTGCAACTACACATGGAAATCTAGGCAAATACACATTTTGGTGCTGGATTTTTTAAAACTTCATAAACAGAGTCAAGTCCAAAATCTCACATTTTTGACTATTTGAGGTAGCTTTTTTAAGCACAATTGTCCCCTTACTCACTTCTTGCAATCCCAGGTCCAAATGAGCAGTTAGCTCCCATCTAGGTCTAATTTGATGGAGGTACCAATGCATTTTTTGAAGTAAGTGTATTTGCCTTATACAATGGGACGTGCATGTCCAGCAACACTATGCCTAGAACATGCTCTCTTGAAATCTGTGCGTGCTGCAGATATACATGTTTCTAAAATTGTAACTTAATATGCATATGTCCATCTGCATCTGCATATTGCATATGTATATTGCATATGTACATGGCATTTTCATAAGTGTAAATGCCATGTAACCTTCTAAAATGACTTCTTTAATCTGCTGGGAAATGCAAATAAAAGCACTTGTAACCAGCACCTGATGATGAATGCTGAAGTCAAGGTTCATATTCCTAGCAATGTCAGAAATAGCCACCTTCCCCATTGTATTAATGTGTTTTCATTCTTAAGTTTCATTTTCTCTTTTAAGGGTTTAGATCAGGGTGAAAGGGTTAAAATTTGGATTTTACCCGAACAATGATTTTAATGGAGTTTCTGCTTTCTGTTTTATTGTTTTATGTAAACCATGCTGATATTTACAAAGGGCGGTATATCAAATTTAATAAACTATAAATATATATCCTGGAAGGGCTGAAAGGTGGCATAGTAATCAATGGAAAAAACCAAACTATACGTGCTTTTGAATATTGACCCCTAGCAGCCTACATTTAAGCACTCATTCCTAGTCAATATTTATAGGGGCCAGTTTAGGAACATAATTTTCAAAATCAGGAGCCTAAACTCTTAAAATATTAGCCTTTAAGTATCTGGGTTTTTGGCTGACTGCCTTGTCAATGGCATATCAGTAGGTCTTCAGGGCACTGCATAGAGGACTGTAAGGAGAAAATTTCAAAGTAATCTAGCTGCTAACTGTAGAGCTAAGGGGCTAAATTGTCCCCTTTTAATATTTTGCTGCTTATTCCTTTATCAACAGATTCATAAAATATTACACAGAGACTCATATGAGCCAATGGAATAATCACAGAAACAAATGATATGTGTCAGCACACACTCCTGGTGTTGCGAACTCTTGTTTATTCTATTTGCTGTATAGATATAAAGTAGGGGTCAAAGATACTAATGAATTCATGCAGAGATGTAGAACAAGTTTCTTGACTGAGTTCATTTCTTATACTTCACAGCTATTATTCTTACCAAATTGCACTTAAAATACTCATGATTTGTATTCAAGTGCTTATAACATTGAAAACAGCCTGATTTAAGTATTGCCTGGGAAGAGAGACTTAATGACAAACAAGTTCACAGCTATATTAGGGATTTCAAAGTAAAAAAAAATAATTTCTTATTTTATTTTAATTTTTTGGTACCAGTATTTTCTCCTTTTTCTTTCAACTTAGTTGAAACCAGCGCTGGGATTCTGGTAGTTCAGGCCTTCATTTGCAACTACCCTGAAATGCCCCCTATTTTAATAGACCTACATCCCCCACTATTGATGTTAACCTGGTCATGGAAATAGCAGGCCTGAAGCCAGGAGTCATGCACTAGAACACCATCTGGGTCCCTGTACCATGAGCTTTAAACCAGCCATCAGGTGTCTCCCTGACTGATGACAGCAGTTCCGTCCCCCACAGTGGTTGTAAGGACCCGGGACCTTACTCATAGAAGTGCACAGGAGTACCATTGAACCACTGAGTTGGCCTGTGACATAATGATTTTAATGTGATTGCTGATTGATAAAAGCACATGATTACATCATAGCCAAAGTAATACATGGGAGAGATAGAATATATACTAATAAATTCATTTCTGTTCTGTGTTCACAGATGAAGAATCAGAAAACACCCACAAACAGGAACAGAAGCGAGAGGCATCTTGAACAATTTTCAGAAGACTGTGTTGTGAGAAACTAGCTAAATTTAAAGTAGACAAAGCGATGGGACCAGATGGGATATACCCTAGAATACAGAGGGAACTTGGGGACATTCTAGCAGCTCCACTGACCTTTTCAATGCCTTGTTGGAGTCGGGAGTGGTGCCAAAGGACTGGAGAGAGGCACATTTGGTCCCTTTACACAAAAGCAGAAGTAAGGATGTGGTTGAAAGCTACAGGCCAGTTAGTTTAATTTCGATGGTGAGTAAATTATTGGAAGCACTGCTGAAAGAGAAAATAGTGAGGTCTCTGGAGTCCAGAGGATTACAGGATCTGAGGTAGCATGGATTCATCAGAGGCAGGTCTTGTCAGACAAATCTGGTTGATTTCTTTGACTGGGTGACCAGGGAGTTGGACTGAGGGAGAGCCCTAGATGTGGTGTATTTAGATTTCAGTAACGCCTTTGACACCATTCCTCACAAACAACTTATAAACAAACTGAGCACCCTAGGGTTGGACCCTAAAGTTACTGCTTGGATTAGAAATTTGTTGAGTGGGAGGTGGCAAAGCGTACAGGTAAATGGTGCTCACTCTGAGGAGAAGGAGGTTAGCAATGGTGTACGCCAGGGATCTGTCCTTGATCCGATTCTTTTTAATATCTTTGTTAGTGATATAGCGGAAAGGCTGTTGGGTAAGGTTTGCCTTTTTGCGGATGATACCAAAATCTGCAATAGAGTAGAAGATAACATGAAGAGGGATCTAGTTAAGCTTGAAGAATGGTCTAGAATTTGGCAGCTGAGATTTAATGTTAAAAAAGCAAGGTCATGCATTTGTGTTGCAGTAATCCAAGGGAGCAATATAGGTATAGGGGAGGAATGGCCTGCAGAAGAAAGGAGGTGATAGTGCCTCTGTATAAGTCTTTGGATCTCATTTGGAGTACTGTGTGCACTTCTGGAGACCACACCTTCAAAAAGATATAAAACAGGCTGGAGTCAGTAAAGAGGGTGGCTACTAAAATGGTTAGTGGTTTTCATCATAAAGCATGTGAGGATAGACTTAGGATCTTAATATGTACACCTTAGAGGAAAGGCGGGACAGAGGTGATATGATTGAGATGTTTAAATACCTCCATGGCATAAATGCACAAGAGGAGAGCCTCTTTTGAATGAAAGCAAGCTCTGCTACAAGGGGACATGGTATGAGGGTGAAATGGGATAGATTCAGGAGTGATATGCAGGAATACTTTACGGAAAGAGCAGTGGAAGCATGGAATAGTCTCCCAGTGGAGATGGTAGAGATGAGGACAGTATCTGAATTCAAAGAAGCATGGGACAAACAAAGAGGATCTCTAAAGGAAAAAAAGGGGACTGTTGTAGTGGTTGATATGGAAGGGCAGATTAGCTAGGACATGTGGTCTTTTTCTGTCGTCATATTTTCTCTGTTTCTATATAGCACTAAATGAAAAGTCAGATATGATTGGCATCTCAGAGACTTGGTGGTAGGAGGACAACCAATGGGACACTGTGATACCTAGGTACAAGCTATATCACAAAGAGAGTGAAAATCAAATGGTGGAGGGATTGTGCTGTATGTTAGAGAGGGCATTGTGTCACACAGGATTAAAATTTTGCATGAAACAAAATACACTGTAGAATCTCTATGGATAGAAGTTTCATGTAAAAAGCGGAAGGCGACAGCAGTGTGGGGGAGGGTATACTACTGACTGCCTGGCCAGAATGAACAGATGGATGATGAAATGCTAAAAGAAATCAGGGAAGCTAACAAATATTACAACACAGTAATAATGGGTAATTTCAATTATCCCGGTATCAACTGGGCCAATGTCACAGCAGGACATGCTAGAGAAATAAAGCTTCCAGATGAAATAAATGACTACTTCTTAGAGCAACTGGTTCATGAACTGACAAGAAGGGAAGCTATTTTGGACCTAGTACTTAGTGGGTTTGGGGGCCACTTGGCAATACAGGATCCGGTGCAAGAGATAAGGGTTTGGGGGCCACTTGGCAATAGTGATCATAGTATGATTGCATTTGATTTAATAAATGGAAGAAAGATGGCAAGGAAATCCATACTACTACCTTTTAACTTTCAAAAGGGAGACTATGAAAGAATGAGGAAAATAGTTAAGAAAAAAACTAAAAGAAGCAGCTGCAAAGAATAAAGATTTACATCAAGCATGGGCATTGTTAAAAAGTACTTGGAAGCCCAGACCAGATGCATCCCACGCTTTAAGAAAAGTAGAAGGAAGCCCAAAAAACTGCCAGCATGGTTTAAAGGTGAGGTCAAAGAGGCTGTTGCCAAAAAAAGCATCCTTCAGGAAACGGAAAGAGGAGCATAATGACAAATTCTGGAAACAACTTAAGAACTGGCAAGTTAGATGCAAGGTATTGATAAGACAGGCAAAGAGAGAACTTGAAAAGAAGCTTGCTGTGGAAACAAAAATGTACAATGAAATCATTTTCAAGTACAATCTGTGGGGGCCAGAGGAGAAAACATTTAGATCTTTTTTTATTAACCCTATCTAAATGCTGGTAATTGCACTGAGGTGTGTGCACGAGTTGCCAGAGGTATTAGGTGACATATATGGGAACCATATTTATTTTATTTATTTAATGTTATTTATATACCGCCTTATCATTCAATCAAGGTGGTTTCCACGGCAAACAATCAAGGGGAGGGCAAGTGTCTACATGCAGTGGAGAAAGTGGTGTGTTGGTGTAGGGGGGGATTGATTAGAGTTGAATTTTCTACATGGTGCGCTATAATACATCGTGAGCTATTATACAATCTTATATACAGTCTTGGGGTGGTGGGAGGGACCGAAGTTCTGTCTTGAATGTTGGCTTAGGGGGTGAGGCCATAGTGTTCGATGAACAGGATTGTCGTCAGTTGTTTTTGGAAGTCCTTGATTTCTATGGTTAGTCTCAATTCATCTGGGAGGGAGTTCCAGATGGACGGAGCAGCCAGGGAGAGTGCTTGTTGTGCGGTGTCTTTGCGGGTCTTGGTGAAGTCTTTTGGGGTGCTTACACGATTGGAGGTGCCTCATCTCCTTGGTTGTGTGCTTGTGTCAGATTGTATGAGTGTGTGTAGGCTTATGGCAGAGGAGTGTTGTTTGATCTTGAATATGTTTATGATAGTTTTGTATTTGATGCGTGAGATGATTGGGAGCCAGATGAAAACACACTTATCAGCAGGAGCACAGGGAAAGGTAAAATATGTCAGCTTAACATGAAGGGAACAAATGGCTCATTTTAGATATCAGAAGATATGGGGAGCTAACAAAATATATTTCTTGAGAACGAGGGGGGAGGGAAAAACTAAGTAAAGATTCAAATAAGTGGGAAAAAGGTCTGATATTCAAGAAATAAGTCTGATAACGCCCAGGCTGACAGGCAGACATGAGCATACAAAAAGCAACAAGGCATAAATCTGATAAGGACCAGGCAGACACGGGGAAAAATAAAGGAGGGATAACGGAAGAGAAATTCCAGATGCCTGGAACAGGAAAAACAAAGGGACTGTTTAGAAAAAAAGTATATAAGGAAGTAATGTAGGCTGCAATTCTCCATTGTTATGTTTGTTTGGTTCAGTGTGTGTGTGTGCATGTGAGTCTGATTCTCTGTGCTGTTTGCTTGCTGTGCAGTGTGCTATAGCTTGCTTTAGTATAGCTAGGAACATATATCTTTCTATCCTTTGCTGTGTTAGGACCTGCCAAATGACAGGGAAAAATAATCCAAATTGCTTTGTGTTTAGACAGTATTGTTATGCTTTATGTATGCTTGCTTCTGTGAGACAAGAAAGAGATAAGAATCTTTTTTCAAATAAACTTTTGTAAGAATATTGCACCAGTTACATGTGTAATTTGCATGAGGTGTGTTTTATTGGGTGTTAGTTTGTTCCCCTCTTGCACAGAGAAGGTGGGTTAGGAACTCCATCTGGCCAGCGGAGTCAGAATCCCTCCCTTTGGTCCATACAATTTGTAGCAAAAAACCATGAGAGAGTCAATTGGACCACTGGATAATAGAGGTGTAAAAGGGGTGCTAAAGGAGGACAAGGCCATAGTGGAAAGACTGAATTAATTCTTTGTTTCGGTCTTTACTGAAGATGATGTAGGGAAGTTACCCATGCCTGACATGGTATATAAAGGTTATGTAGTGGAAGAATTGAAAGAAATATTAATAAAATGAGAGGATGTATTACAACTATTTCATAAACTAAAGAGTGGCAAATCACCTGGACCAGATGATATACATCCAAGGGTGTTGAAAGAAATGAAATACGAGACTGCAGACCTACTATTAATAAATTGTGAACTATCATTAAAATCATTTATAGTACCTAAGGACTGGAGAGTGGCCATGTAATTCCAATGTTTAAAAAGGATTCCAAGGGTGATCTGGGAAACTACAGACGCGATCATGACGTCAGTACTGGGCAAAATGTTAGAAACCATTATAAAGAATAAAATTACTGAACATGCACTGTAGATAGCCATGGTTTAATGGGAGAAAGGCACCATGGATTTAGCCAAAGACGTTCTTGTTTTACTAATCCGTTGTATTCTTTTGAAGGTGTGAATAAACAGGTGGACAAAGTGAGCCAGTTGATATAGTGTATATGCATTTTCAGAAAGCTTTGACAAGGTCCCTCATGGGAGACTCTTGGTGAAATTAAAAGTCATGGGATTAGAGGCAGTGTAGTATTGTGGATCAAGAACTGGTTAAAAGATAGAAAGCAGAGAGTAGAGTTAAATGGCCAATTTTTTCAATGTAGAAAGGTGAATAGGGAAGTACTCCAAGTATCTATGCTGAGCATGCTGCTTTTTTAACATCTTCATAAATGACCTGGAAATGGGACTAAGGAGTGAGATGATCAAATTTTCAGTTGACACAAAATTATTCAAAGTTGTTAAAACACAAGAGGATTGTGGAAAATTGCAAGAGGACTGTGAAAAATTGGAAGACTGGACATGCAAATGAGAGATGAAATTTAATGTGGACAAGTGCAAAGTTATGCACCTAGAAAGAACAACCCAAACTATGGTCACATGATGCAAGGTATCACCTTAGAAGAAACCACCCAGGAAAAAGATTTAGGCATCATTGTGGATAATACGTTGAAACCCTCCGCCCAGTGTGCAGCGGCAGCCAAGAAAGCAAATAGAATACTAGGAATCATAAGAAAAGGAATGGAGAATAAAACAAAGGATATTATAATGCCTCTGTAACTTTCCATGGTGTAACTGCACCTTGAATATTGTGTGTAATTCCAGTTGCCATATCTTAAAAAGGATATAGCTGAATTAGATAAGGTACAAAGAAGACTGACAAAAATGGTAAAGAGAATGGAAGGATACCCCTATGAGGAGAGGCTTAAAAGGTTGGGGCTCTTCAACTTGGAAAAGAGACAGCTGAGGGTAGATATGGTAGAGGTCTATAAATTAATGAATAGAGTGGAACAGGTAAACGTAGATCGGTTGTTTACGCCATCAAAAAGTAGAAAGACTAGAGGACACAAATGAGGCTACAGTGCAACCCATTTAAGATTAATAAGAGAAAATATTTGTTTACTCAATGCATTATCAAACTCTGAATTCATTACCAGACGATGTAGTAAAAGCTGTTAGTATAGCTGGTTTAAAAAAACATTTGGACAAGTTCCTGGAGAAAAGGTCCATAAACCATTATTAAAGAGGCCTCAGAAAATCCACTGCTTGCCCAAGCATTGTGGCACCTGTGTGCATCTTTGGGAACCTGCCAGGATTGGCCACTGTTGGAAAAAGGATACTGTGCTTGATGGATCTTGGTTTGACCCAGTAAGGCATTCTTATGTTCTTATGTACAGTTTCTGATCTTTATATATGATAAACATTGGTGACAAGTTTATGTTTTTGACAAGTATGTTTAGGAAGATAGAAAGAAACACCTCTTTTAAGGAATGCACATGAAAATCATAAAGGATTGAATGTTTTAACCTCTTAAGAAGCAACAATTCCAGCAACTGAGTTATACAGCTTGACTGACATAAGACACTACCTGCCACACTCAGAAGGAAACAGCCTGCTAAGGAGACTAATGCAATTACTTTCATGATAACCAGATTAACATGACATCCTCATGCTTTTGTTTCAGTGCCCTACAAGAGATCCCATAAATCTTGTCTTCTTCACACAGATACAATTTAACCTCTGAATGCACTGTACATCCATCAGAAAGTATATGATGAGATGGTAAAAAAAGACAATAATTACCTTTATTTTCTTACTGCTTGCCTTTTTGCTTTCTGGTCAATTTGGCCCACTTGGAATTAAAATTATATTGCTAATGAACAAAGAGTGAAAAAGATAGACAGGAAAAAAATTGATGCCTTTGAATTAACATGCTAGTGACAAATACAGTGTATAACATGGACCACCCAAAGAACAAACCAGTCAGTACTAGAGGAGATCAAAACTAAGCTTTCCTTAGAAGCTCAAATGACAAGACTTTAACTTTCATACTTTAGATACATCATGCAAAGAGAGAGATCATTGGAGAAAGACATAATGCTTGGCAAGGTAGAAGGTCAACGTAAAAGAAGAAGGCCGGCAATGAGATGGATTGATACAATAAGAGCAGCTATGAGTGCCCCTCTATCAACAATAAGCCGCCTGACTGAAGACCGAACATAGTTTGGGTCAGCTATCCAGAGAGTTGCCATGAGCTGACACTGACTTGACGGCACTTAACAACAACAAATGAAGAAAGACTTGGCAATCTACTTCCAGATGCACCTTTCTAAGAAAATCCAGTGGAAAATCACAATGTGGACAACTACCCCCAGGATTGCCAGGAGTCAACATTGACTTGATGGCACTTAATAACAACCACCACCATGAAAAAAAAATTGGCTTTAAGAGTATTTTTTTCTCTCTCTCTGTTAGGTTTCCTTAGTTCACGGTATAATTTTTGTTTCTTAGAACATCAGAAACTTAAAGTGGTAAGCCACAAAAAATATATAAACATTTTTATGGTGTGCAGAATAAGGGGGTATTTTACTAATGGACGTTAGCTGGCAGTGTATATTCTGACATGCGCTGAAGACATGTGTTGCTAGCTACTGCAGGGTCATGACAGCGCAGGACAATTCTCATGCTAAATGTTCAACCCACATTAGGGTTGTGAGTGGGTGGGTTAGGGAGAGTAAGGATGGTGAGCTCAGCACAGTTAGTGCTGGGTTCATACTGCACACTAAGGGGGTTATTCTGTCCTATGAATAGTGGGGATGGATGGCCCGATGGGACATCCATCCCCGCTATTCATGCCGGCTCCTTCCCCTGATTAACTTCCCTGCCGGTTGTGCAGGGAAGTTAGACAGGGGTGGGGAATGAGCATCCTGGAGGTGGAATCTTGGTGGGCAGTGGGTGGTTGCTGGCCCTGGATGTCCAGAGCCAATTCTAATGTCGGCCCTGAATGTCCAAGGCCAGCGACATGTGCGGGGGAATTATTCCACCTCTGAGGTGGAATAACTTCCCTGGACGTGACTTAATTTTAATGCCAGAGCACAGATGGGACCTGGGGACATTCCCCGCAACCCAACCATGGCTTATGGAGGCCAGATCGTGGCTCAGGCTGTGGGGAATAAACCCCTTTTTCAGGCAGCCGGCATCACGGCTCTTCAATGGAGCCGTGGTGCCATGGCAATATGACGCCATGGCACCGCAGCACCATTGAGGAGCCTTGACTGAGTTATTCGGGGGGGGGGGGCAGTCCTACGTGTGCAGGCCAGACTGAATTGCAGTCCCGGCCTGCACATGCAGGACTGTTCACGATTCTGATCCCGTGGGGCTAGACGTGCCCCGAGGGATCAGAATCGTGATCCCCTCTGTGCATCCAGTTCAGACCGTATGCACAGAGGGGATCTACATACGGGATGGATTCGGGCCCTAACTGTATAAGTGCTGGTTCACATAATGCCACCTCAATAGGTGGGGTTAAGTGCACCCATACTAATTCAGCCTGCATTTGGGAGAAGTGCTCCATGTTAACTGCCGGAGAAATGCTCTCCACACCCCCGACAGTTACTGTGGTGGTGTTGCATCTAACACACAATAGTTTCAGTGCTTTTGGCACATTAGGTACAACACCCTAGAAACAGTTAATAAAAGGACCTCAAAAACTGACAATTGTAGTTGATTCACTAAGTTAATGACAAGCATGGAAAAAGGCCAAGGTTAAAGGAGGCATGAGCTTCTCAACATGTACACAGTGTTCAATTTCCTACATTAACCTGGCCAAAATTTGGCAAATCCTTTCTACCTCCATATGGGAATCGGTAAACATCTTATACACTCCGAAGCAACAGAGGCTCCTTTGGGATCCTTTAGGATCACAAATTACTACCTTCACCCATATCTGCCCCTCATCCCAGAAAAGACACCATCAGGAAGCAAGATCCCCCTGATTCAACAAAAAGGACTTCGGAGAGGGTTACCAAACTCCTCTCTCTTGTATATCTCACAGGGCCTTGTTGAATTTGATGCAGACTTACAAATATAACTGAGTTATCAGGCGTTGCTTGGGAAATCCAATATCTAGTAGTTGGTATATTAGAAAACTGTCAAATGAAGTCAAATCAACTTTGAAAGATTACAATAGACCAGATTTTTATTACAAAGAATTGTAATATATTAGATCATAATTTTATTATAAAACATTGGGATATGTGAAGGCCAATTTTAGATCATGGAGAGGGATATTAAGAGGCTCTGCCTAATGTAGGGCCTTTTGCAAAATACGTAAAATGATGTGCAGCAGTGCACATCAATATCACATCGCATCCAGTGAGACCAGAGATTTTAAAAAAGCTCCACATAGATTTCCAATCTCTCTGGCAGACCCCAACCCCCATCCTCTGATTCTTAACCCTTTAACAAGATCCCTGATAGCCTAGTGCAGCGATGGCGAACCTATGGCACGCGTGCCAGCTGTGGCACGCGAAGGCCTTGCAGCTGGCACGCGTGAAGGTCCGCAAAAAAAGAAAAAGCGGGCTCTGGCTGCTGCCGCGGACGCGGCAGCATGCAGTGTCCCGCGGGGCCCCCTCCGCCCACTAAGCCCCTCTGCAAGGGCTTTCAGATTCGCGAGGGAGACAGCGTCTCCCTCGCGTCTCTGTTAAGCCCGTAGGGGTTAATGGGAAATTTCCCATCAGCCCCTTTAGACGCGAGGGACTGATGGGAAATTTCCCATTAGCCCCTGCGGGCTTAACAAGAGACGCGAGGGAGACGCTGTCTCCCTCGCGAATCTGAAAGCCCTTGCAGAGGGGCTTAGCGGGCGGAGGGGGCCCTGCGGGACCCTGCATGCTGCCGCGTCCGCGGCAGCAGCCAGAGCCCGCTTTTTCTGTTTTTAAATTTGCCGGGGGGGGGGGGGTGTTAGGACTGCTAATGGGCTGGGGGGGGGTTTGGACTGCTAATGGGCTGGGGGGGGTTAGGACTGCTAATGGGCTAGGAGGGGGGGGGGGTTAGGACTGCTAATGGGCTAGGAGGGGGGGGGGTTAGGACTGCTAATGGGCTAGGGGGGGTTAGGACTGCTAATGGGCTGGGGGGGGTTTGGACTGCTAATGGGCTGGGGGGGGTTAGGACTGCTAATGGGCTAGGAGGGGGGGGGTTAGGACTGCTAATGGGCTGTGGGCTGATGGGGGCTGTCTGGAAATGGGGTGATGGGGGGTTAGGACTGCTAATGGGCAGGGGGGGGTTAGGACTGCTAATGGGCTGGGGGGGGTTGGACTGCTAATGGGCTGGGGGGGGTTAGGACTGCTAATGGGCTAGGAGGGGGGGGTTAGGACTTCTAAAGGGCTATGGGGGGTTAGGACAGCTAAATGGCTGTGGGCGGATTGGGGATGTCTGGAAATGGTGTGATGGGGGGTTAGGACTGGTAATGGGCTAGGGGGGGCTTAGGACTGCTAATGGGCTAGAGAGGGGGGGTTAGGACTGCTAATGGGCTAGGGGGGGGTTAGTACTGCTAATGGGCTGGGGGGGTTAGGACTGCTAATGGGCTAGGAGGGGGGGGTTAGGACTGCTAATGGGCTAGGGGGGGGTTAGGACTGCTAATGGGCTGGGGGGGGTGAGGACTGCGAATGGGCTAGGGGGGGGTTAGGACTGCTAATGGGCTAGGGGGGGGGGTTAGGACTGATAATGGGCAAGTGGGGGTTAGGAATGCGAATGGGCTGTGGGCTGATGGGGGATGTCTGGAAATGGTGTGATGGGGTTTAGGACTGCTAATTGGCTATGGGGGGGGGTTAGGACTGCTAATGGGCTAGAGAGGGGGGGTTAGGACTGCTAATGGGCTAGGGGGGGGTTAGGACTGCTAATGGGCTGATGGGGAGGGGTTAGGACTTGAGGTGGGCTGTTGGGTGGGGTTAGGACTGGAAATGGGCTGATGGGGGGTTAACACTGGAGGTGGTCTGATGGGGTTAGGACTGGTAATGGGCTATGGGGGGGTTTAGGACTGATAATGGGCTATGGGGGGGCTGGGACAAGAAATGGGCTGATGGGGAGGGGTTAGGACTTGAGGTGGGCTGATGGGGTTAGGACTGGTAATGGACTGTGGGCTGATGGGGGGGTTAGGACTGGCAATGGGCTATGGGGGGCTGACTGGAAGTGGGGGGTTAGGACTGGTAATGGGTTATAGGGGGGGGCTTAAACTGAAAATGGGGTGATGGGGGGTTAGGACTGGAAGTGGGTTGATGAGGGGGGGATAGGACTGGTATTGGGTTGGGGGGCTGCTAAGACTGGAAATGGGCTGATGCAGGGACTAGAAGGGAATGGATGCTGGGTGAGGCTGGAACTAGAAGGGAGCTGGTGTTGGGGGAGGATTAGAATGGGATGGGGCTGGGAGAGTAAAATGGAGAGGGGAAAAATATTTTGTGTGGGAGGGATAAAAAATCTACAATTGGCCGGGTATTGGGAGAGTAAGTGGGGATTGAGGATGGAGGGGTAAATTTTGAGTAGATGAAATAGGAATGAGGAAAGAGCCAAAGGAGAAAGATTAGTATGTTAAAGCAGATGTAGAGAGAGAATGGAAAAAAAAAACAAGAAGACAGAAGAAAGGACAAATGGACAGCAGATGGAGAGTTAGCAGAAGACACGAAGAAACCAGAAGAAAGTGGCTGGAACAATTGCAACTGAAAAAAAATGCACAAAAGGTAGAAAAATATCTCTTTATTTTGAATTTATTAACTGGAATATGTCAGCTCTGGGAAATGTGCATCATTAATTTTTGCGCTTTGTTTAGTACAAGAGGAAATTAATATATAGTTTTATTTCTACAGTGTTGTTGTATATTCCAAGTTTGGCTTTTGGGGTTCCCAGTTTAATTATTGTCTTCCTGTTTCTAAATTGTGATTCCTTGTTTGGTGATGGTCTGTTCTGCATGTGTAACTGAGCTGAGGTATTCTGTTTATATAATTCCTATTTGACATTGCCACTTGTTCTTTCCCCAGTAGGTCATGTATTGTTGTTCTCTGAGATGTATTGGTTTAATATTTGCAGTGTTGCCTTTTGATAGGTAGAGTATGGTGCTTTGTGAGTCCTGGTAGTGCTGTTAGGATACGGCGGGTTTGCTATGGGTTCTAAATGGGCAGCGTTTGTAGTAGTTCCTAATGTGCCTGGCGGTTGGTACTGGATTATAGTAATGTAGAAACCTTTTAGTCTTTCTTTATCCATATACTCATTAAGAGGCATGTTTACTAAAAGTTAGTGTATGGTAACATTATGCAAATATTTATGCAAATGAAGCACCTTATGCAAATGGGGCTTTAATTGACGTGCTGGCACTTTGAGGAAATTCTTTGGTTTTGTGCGGCAGTTTGGGCACTCGGGCTCAAAAAGGTTAGCCATCACTGGCCTAGTGGGAACAGGAGAGATCCCCAGTAGCTCCTGCTCATGGTCAAGCTCAAAATAGCACCTGTGACCCCTAGCAGTAATCTTGTTATATTAGTGTTAAAGATCAGGCTGCTAAATAAAGGGGTCAGTAATGGGAGGGAATCGGATGTCAGGAGGGGGGTGATGGATGTTGGGGAGAGGATTGGGGGAAGGGACTGGCCACAGTCTTTACACTTGCTCCCTCAATCAGATACAGGCCTGCCTGTAGGCAGGAGTAAATGCAGACATCTAGAATTTTTCATGATGATGTCATCTTGTAAAATGGAGAATACTCATCAATAAATCACCCCCTTTCCACACCCTAACCACACCCCCTTATAACCTCTGCATGGTGTGGATCACCACTTGTAGACAATGGCTTTCTAAAATTTGTATTTGCTTATGTAGGCTATCTACACATTTGAAAGTCACTATTTACATATGGGCATGTGGGGATGCTTCTAAAATAATCCTCGTTATGATTTGTTGTAGACTTAAGGGTAAATACATACACATTATTTCCAGTTTCAGCTCTCGAACATGCTACATAAGGTTGGCAATGAGAGAGGCACGGAGCTCCTAGGTTAATTCTTGTTTTCTTACATAACTGTTCTTGAGCTTTCTTGATGGAGAGTCCAAGAAAGAGAGAGATGCATGCATGAGATTTTTGGAGAGGGAGTGTGTTTCTTAGAGAGAGAGAGTGTGGGGGTTATTTTAAAAGCCTTATTTTCATTTTTCATGTGGAAAATCTGGCATTAACATGTGGAAATGACAATTTTAGAAATGGCTAAATTTACACATGGATGTTCATGATATGCAGAAATTGCCAAGAGGGTATGTCGGAGGTATAATTAGGGTGTGGCCAGAACAGCTCAGAAATTTACAGATGTATTCTCCATTTCATTTGCATGTGTATGACCAAAATCGTCGATATCGGAATTTATAGCTGCTCCTTGGCATGCATACATTTTGCCCAGCCTTTTACAGGAGTGATTAAGGGGGACTAACCTCCTTAATGCCCTATTATTTATTTCCCCCTTCTAATCTAAATGAATTAACGATAAGAACATGATATGCCATACTGGGTCAGACCAAGGTCCATCAAGCCCAGTATCCTGTTTCCAACAGTGGCCAATCTAGGTCATACGTACCTAGCAGTTTCCCCAAAAGACACAGGTTCCACAATGCTTGTACTGGGTCAAGCATTGATATCCTGGGTCCCTTCTTAATAATGGTTTATGGACCTTTCCTCCAGGAACTTGTCCAAACCTTTTTTAAACCCAGCTACACTAACAGCCTTTACTACATGGTCCGGTAGCAAATTCCAGAGTTTGATTACACGTTGAGTGAAAAAATATTTTCTTTTATTAGTCTTAAATAGTTTACCCTGTAGCTTCATTGCATGTCCCCTAGTCTTTCTATATTCTATAATGTAAACAACACAGGTACACTAAAAAAATTTTTTTTTAAACTGCCTCTAATGTTTCGATTGATTTTTACGTTTTTTGGTGCGCTGAATCCAAATCTGGTAACCAATTTGCTCCATCACGTACAGATTTTTTGCTACATTGGGTTAGCAGTTTGAGGTGAACATTTCAGATTGAGTGCGATCGAGATAAAAGTTTCTTGGATGAATTCTTTATACTAATTGTTTAGTAGTTATTCAAATAAGAAGAAAATTGTAACAAGGCAGCACATAAGAATAGAGTAATGTCAACAAAACACACTGTGATGGTAGCAAAATTGTCTGCACTTAAAACAGCCACATACATGTGCACAAACATTGAGCATATAAGAGCGAGGTTAGACACAAAGCAAAGCAAAGAAATGTGCAAAAAATGTTGTACAGGTATGTATGTAAGAATAGAAAACGCAAACCGCACCATTGCAATACATGAAGACAAACACCCGATGGTGTGAAAATAAAATTCTAATAAATGAGATCCGACACTGTGGTAATAACTAGCAAATTTTTATTTCAAAGTTTAGTAAAAACACAATATTTGTCAACACAGTTTAGATTTTAAAGTCATTCTTGGGTCAATCAATCTCCTGGTGGGCCCCTTTCTTCTTCCCCCGAATGCTTCTCTTGGTGCGCTGCTTGGTGTATTTTTCATCTGGGTTTTCCCGCAGCAGCAACCAGCAGAAATCAGCCATCATAGTGGTGTTCCATCTTCCTTGGTACCTTCTCTCTGCGTCCTTGATGTCCTGGTGAAACCTTTCACCTTGTTCTTCACTGTACGCCCCCAAGTTTTCGGGAAAGTAGTTCACATGGGAGTGCAAAAAATGGACTTTCAGGCTCATGTTACAGCCTTGTTCTTTGAAGGCATTGAGCATCCTGGCAACAATATCCTTATAGTTCTCATCCCGCCTGTTCCCCAAGAATTTGAGAACAACATCCTTGAAGGAATCCCAGGCTTCTTTTTCCTTCTCAGACATCGTTTCAGCGAATGCTCCATCTGAAATGAGTTTCCTTATATCAGGGCCAACAAACACTCCTTCCTTTAGCTTTGCTTCAGAAAGTCGGGGGAACTTTGAGCAAAGGTACCGAAAGCACTCACCATCTTTTGGAAGGGACTTGATGAATTGCTTAATGAGACCCAACTTAATGTGGAGAGGTGGTAATAGAATTTTATCACGAGGTACCAAGCTCTCATGAAGTACATTTTTCTCACCGGGTCTCAAATACTCCCGAATTGGCCAGTCTTTTTTCCCCCAGTGTAGGTCGCGGGCCCGGCTATCCCACAAGCAAAGGAAGCAGGGATATTTGGTGAAACTGGATTACTGCCCTAATAGCATGGATAGAATTTTAAAGTCTCCACAAATCATCCACTTATGCTCATCATAACGAATCTTCTGAAGAATCAGGGCCAAATTCTCGTATTTTTCTTGGAGAATAACAGAGTGAGCAATAGGAACTGAAGCGAATGTGTTGCCATTATGAAGAAGAACACCTTTTATGCTGTCTTTTGACGAATCAATGAACAGCCGCCATTCAGCAGGATCATACTTGAGTTTAAACTTTTCCATCACTCCGTATATATTGTTGCAAAATACCAAATCTTCCTCTTTGCTGAAATACTTCAAAACTTGTGTCTCGCGGTTGCGGTACCAATAAAAAGTTGTTCCTGGTGACAATAGATTTTTCTGTTTAAGCCGAGAACCTAGCAGTTGGGCAGCATCTTTTGGGAGTCCTAAATCCCGGACTAAATCATTCAATTCAGCTTGAGAGAAAAGTTCAGGTTTCGGATCTGGTTCAGTTTCAAACTCGGAAGTACTGGACTCATCGGGAAAAGCCATCTGATGAGTCTCATCATGATCAGAACCGTCCACACAAATATGATCCAAAGATTTTGGTGGTTCAGGCACAGGTACTTCGTTGCTATGAGGCATAGGCCTAATTGCTGAGGGAAGGTTGGGGTAACTTATTACGTTCTTATTTTTTAAGTTGTATCCCTTCACAATGCAAGAGCAAAAATAGCAGTCACTGCTGTGGTCTCTTTGTTCACGCCACATCATAGGTATTCCAAAACGAAATGCTTGTTTTTACCTTTCATCCATAAGCGTAGATCTTCCTCACATGTCTTGCACACTTTGTGAGGAGCCCACGGTTTGTCTTGATCGCCTAACTTCAAACCGAAATAGGCGAAATATACTTTTTTAATAAATGCAGAAATGTTCCTCTGCCGCTTTTTCACGGTATATTCCCCACAAATAAAACAAAAACTGTCCGGAGAGTTGACACAACCTCTGGCTCTGTGAGCCATCACAAATACACAGCACTGCAAACTACAACTGTAGTGAACCACTTCGGAATAAAGCTGGATTACGACTGAGCAAACAAAAGGTAATAATGAACTTGCAAGAAACTGAAATTTGACAGGAACGTTCATGTCGCAACCACCGTGTTTGAGCGAGCGAACGAGGCGAGGCGAACACGAAAGAACATGCGCCAGCGCGAGTACTGGATTTAGCCCCCCGCCTCCCAATTGTCCTGTTAATGTATAAAATGAATACAAAACACTCTAAAATATCATGAGGGAGTGTTTCTAGTTAGTTAACCATTACAACCTCTATTTTGGGCCAAGAAAATAAACTGCAGTTGGCTAAAAAGAAATTATGTGAACATTCCTTATATGGGTAAGAAATCTAATTTTGCAAGAAAACATGACGTGATGGAACATTTTGGCTATTTTTCCTGGATTCAGCACCCCAAAATCTATAGGAATCAGTTGCAAAACTGGAGGCAGTTTTTTGGTCGTGTACCTGTGCAATCGATCTACGTTTACCCGTTCCACTCCGTTCATTAATTTATAGATTTCTATCATATCTCCCCTCAGCTGTCTCTTTTCCAGGTTAAAGAGCATAACCTTTTTAGCCTTTCTTCATAGGAGTATCCTTCCATCCCCTTTACCATTTTGGTGGCTCTTCTCTGAACCTTTTCTAATAACGCTATATCCTTTTTAAGATACGGCGACCAGAATTGCACACAATATTCAAGGAGCGGTCTTCACCATGGAACGATATAGAGGCATTATAATATCTTTTGTTTTATTTTGCATTCCTTTCCTTATGATACCTAGCATTCTATTCGCTCACTTGGACGCCTCTGCACACTGGGCCGAAGGTTTTAACATGTTATTCACAATGACACCTAAATCGTTTTCCTGGGTGGTGGTTCCTAATGTGGAACCTTGCATCGTGTAACCATAGTTTGGGTTGTTCTTCCCTAGGTGCATAACTTTGCATTTGTCCACATTAAATTTCATCTACCATTTTGATGCCAAGTCTTCCAATTTATCAAGATCCTCTTGCAATTTTCCACAATCCTCTTGGGTTTTAACAACTTTAAATAGTTTTGTGTCATCTGCAAATTTGATAACCTCACTCGTTATTCCACTTTCCAGGTCATTTATGAATATGACAAAAAGCAGTGGACCCAGCACAGATCCCTGGGGTACACCACTATTCACCTTTCTCCATTGGGAAAATTGGCCATTTAGCCCTACCCTCTGCTTTCTATCTTTTAACCAGTTCCTGTGCCATAATAGTACGCTGCCTCCTATCCCATGACTCTTTAGTTTTTCCAAAAGTCTCTGATGAGGGACCTTGTCAAAGGCTTTCTGAAAGTCTAGATACACTATATCAACCGACTCACCTTTGTCCACCTGTTTATTCATACCTTCAAAAAAAACATAACAGATTAGTAAGACAAGATCTTCTTTGTCTAAAGCCATGTTGGCTGTCTCCCATTAGGCCATGACTATCTACATGCTGAGTAATTTTATTCTTTATGATGGTTTCTACCATTTTTCCCGGTACTGATGTCAGGTTCATTGGTGTATAGTTTCCCGGATCACCCCTGGAACCCTTTTTAAAAATTGGTGTTACATTGGCGATCCGCCAATCTTCAGGTATTAGAGAGGATTTTAATGATAGTTCACAGATTACTAATAGCAGGTCTGCAATCTCATATTTCAGTTCTTTCAACACCCTTGGATGTATACCATCCGGTCCAAGGTGATTTGCTACTCTTCAGTTTATCTAATTGTTGTAATACATCTTCCCAATGTATCGATATTTCCTTCAATTCTTCCGCACCTTGAAATACCACTTCAGTCATGGGTAACATCCCTACATCTTCCTCAGTAAAGACCAAAGCAAAGAATTCATTCAGTCTCTCTGCTATCACCTTGTGGCCTCTTAGTGCCCCTTTAACTCCTCTATCATCTAATGGACCAACTGACTCTCTCACGGGTTTTTTGCTAGGAATTTACTTGAAAAAGTATTTATTTTGCATTTTTGCTTCCGCAGCAAACTTCTTCTCAAATTCTCCCTTTGCCTGCCTTATCAATGCCTTGCATTTGACTTGCCAATGCTTGTGCTGTTTCCAGGTTTCGTCGTTTGGCTCTTTTTTCCATTCCCTGAAGATGCTTTTTTGAAAACAACAGCCTCTCAGACCTCACCTTTAAAGCGTGCTGGCAGTTTTTTGGATTTCCTTCCACTTTTCTTAAAGCGTGGAATACAGCTGGTCTGGGCTTCCAAGATAATAGTTTTCAACAACACCCAAGCTTGATGTAAGTCTTTAACCTTTGCAACTGCTCCTTTTAGTTTTTTTCTTAACCATTTTCCTTATTTTATCATAGTCTCCCTTTCAAAAGTTAAAAGGTAGTACTGTGGATTTCCTTACTATCCCTCCTCCACTAATTAAATCAAACGCGATCATGCTATGATCACTATTTCCAAGTGGCCCCAACACCCTTATCTCTTGCACTAGATCTGATGTTCCACTAAGGACTAGGTCTAATATGGCTTCCCCTCTGGTCAGTTCATGAACCAGCAGCTCCAAGAAGGACTAGAAAAGGGGACTGTTACTTCTGGAGAGAAATCTGCAATTGTGAGTATATACTTCTGGGAATTTTCTGAAAGGAATTCTTTGTATTAAACCTAATTAATCTGTGAACCCACTGTTTTTTGCTAAATCAGTCAGGGCCTAGTAGCAGCAGTTTAAGTTTAAATTTAACACACAGAAGAGAGCTTTCTAGTTAAATTTGGAACCCAGTAGAGAGCTTGTAGTTTAAATTTAATAGTCACTCAGGGCATAGCATTAGCAAAGTACTTTTAGTTTAAATTTAAAACACAGAGGAGAGCTTTCTGGTTAAATTTGGAACCCAGCAGAGAGCTTGTAGTTTAAATTTCATAATAAGTAAGAGCCTAGCAGCAGCAAAGAGCTTTAATTTAAATCAAATCAGAATATAGCTTACCTCAGCAGCACAGGACAGGGTACTGTGTAGCAACCCTCTTTTAATAAGTGTCATTTCCCCTCCCACCCACCCCTGGGATAATCGTAGCTTTATAGGTACTTACACATCTTAAAAAACAGCAGGTGCTCTCAGGTGAAGCTCGTTACCCAAATCAGTCATATACTAAGGACCTGAGATTAATTAAGCTTCAGGTGAACAAGGTATATTAAACATATTAGGTACAGTTTTATTAGTATAAATATCCATAGCAACCCTTAGTAAGTAAAGAACTTAAAGATCTAAACACAAGCTTAAAACTAAGATGCAGACAGCAGTCCAGCAGCGAGATGGGGGCTTTCCAATCTTTTGCATTGAGTGTCACATGTATTTTTTTCTCCCAGTTGGTGAGAGGTCTTAGTGTGCACTAGGTACAAGGAGCTCTTTGCTCTCAGGGAATGAGTCCGTTCTCTAGAGGCTAGAGTAGCAGACTTGGAAAACATAAGAAAGACAGAGAGGTACAGAGACGAGACCTACATGGATATATTCCTGAAGTCCCACCTCCAGTCTGGCAGCATCCCTGTTGCCATGGAGGAGAGAGGTCACGTGACAGGAGAGCATCACCCTGGTGTGGCAGGAAGTGATCCTGTAACTAGGACTTGTCCTCCAGGTGATGTAAAACCCTCTTGCACCGAGGAAGTTTCTCCAGGGCCATGTGCCCATGAGGGAAGGGTTGGGACAGCCGTCATATTTGGTGATTTGATCATTAGGCATGTTGATAGCTGGGTGGCTGGTGGACGTGAGGATCACCTGGTAACATGCCTGCCTGGTGCGACGGTAGCAGACCTCACGCACCACCTAGATAAGGTCTTAGATAGTGCTGGGGAGGAGTCTGATGTCTTGATACATGTCGGTACCAATGACATAAGAAAATGTGGTAGGGAGGTTCTGGAGGCTAAATTTAGGCTTTTAGGTAGAAAGTTGAAATCCAGAACTTCCAGGGTAGCGTACTCCGAAATGCTTCCCGTTCCACGCGCAGGACCCAAAAGGCAGGCAGAGCTCCGGAGTCTCAATGCGTGGATGAGACAATGGTGCAGAGATGAGGGTTTTGGATTTGTTAGGAACTGGGGAACATTCTGGGGAAAGGAGGGGTTCTTCTGAAGGGATGGGCTTCACCTTAACCGGGATGGAACCAGGCTGCTGGTATTAACCTTTAAAAAGGAGATAGAGCATCTTTTAAACTAGATAATAGGGGAAAGCCGACAGTAACCCAAGAGCGCATGGTTCGGAAGAATGTATCCTTGAAGGATACTACCAAAAACAGAGAGGTTCCAAAAAAGAATAAAGTAGCCCAAATGCCCTCGAGTATGGAGCAGACAGAGCTTATAGATCCCAAATTACCCATGTCTA
Source organism: Ichthyophis bannanicus (assembly GCA_033557465.1). Classification (NCBI taxonomy): domain Eukaryota; kingdom Metazoa; phylum Chordata; class Amphibia; order Gymnophiona; family Ichthyophiidae; genus Ichthyophis; species Ichthyophis bannanicus. The sequence continues at coordinate 216,694,026 of CM066040.1, forward strand.
CCAATAGCCAAATTAATATGAATAAAATACAGTCTCTAAAATGCTTGTATACAAATGTTAGAAGTCTAAAAAATAAGATGGGAGAGTTAGAATATATAGCACTAAATGAGAGGTTAGATATGATTGGAATATCAGAGACATGGTGGAAGGAGGACAACCAGTGGGACACTGTGATAGCTGGGTATAAACTATATCGTAATGATAGAGCTGATCAAATTGGTGGAGGGGTTGCGCTCTATTTTAGAGAGGGCATTGAGTCAGAAAGGATTAAAGTTTTGCAGGAAACAAAATTTGCTGTAGAATCTCTATGTATTGAAATTCCATGTAAAAAGGGGAAGGCGATGGAAGTGGGGGTGTACTATTGACCGCCTGGCCAGAATGAACAAATGGATGATGAAATGCTCAAAGAAATCAAGGAAGCTAACAAAAGTTACAGCACAGTAATAATAATGGGTGATTTCAATTACCCCGGTATCGACTGGGTCAGTGTCACGGCAGGACATGCTAGGGAGATAAAGTTACTAGATGAAATAAATGATATCAGCCAGTGTAGTTAATTATTGGCACTTATCACTTATAAGTTTGCAAAACACTGACTTGTTCATTCATGTGTAAGTTGCCGAGTTGCCTTTGTTGACTTTTCCCACATGTAGATTTCTAAAATGGTGGGGGAGGGGGGAATTGTGGAGCCTGGGAGGAGCGGACAGATGCAGTAAGAACTCTGATTGGTTCAGACCCTATTTTTGAATTATAAGCTTGGTTTGGACCGACCTGCATAACATTTACTTCTGTACTTGTTTTGGAGATGGCTGCAAGTAAACCAGCTAAGGTGGAGACCATCTTTGCCGTTTCTTTGGGACTCAAACACCATAAAACCGGGCCTCTGACACCTGAAAAAATGGCACCCGGGGAAAAGCTGTCAGAGGTGGACCCTATCATGACAAAGATACTTCAACTCAAAGACTTAATGTGCTCTCAACTGAAGCTACTAAATTGGTTCAGGGTGAACTGGAAGCTCTGAATAGATGGTTATTGGAGTCTCAGAAAACAGTCGAGGACTTAGAGAAATGGACTCAAGCTCTAGAAATTCACTGCTCTCAGATGCAAATTAATACCAACGCCATCACTCAACTAGATTTTGATTTGGAAGAATTAGCCAATTGTAATAGGTGCAACAATATACGGATACTGGGCCTACCTGAGGGAGCGGAGGTCGCAGACATGATTGCTTTATTGGAGCACTTGTTTCCTGAACATCTGGGTATACAATTCCAAATTCCTTTGGAATTAGAAAGAGTGCACAGAGTTCAATCCTGCCCCATGGACTCCGCCCGAGGGCCACGCCTGGTTGTTGCTACAATTCTGTGATATCAGCATACCTTACAAATACTCCAGGCGGCCCATATCAAGTCCTCTGTTTTATATCAAGGTCGCAAGATCCTAATGGCTACGGGCCTCGCACGTAGCATGACATCCAAACAAAAACAACTCTTGGCCTTATGCAGTCCCCTTCACGACTTGGGCACACAGTATGGTTTGCTTTATCTAGTGTGCATGCAAGTGACATACAGGAACAGAACCTCAAGGTTCATAGAGCCATCTAAGTTACAAGAGTTTATAGAGAGCCATAAAATGACTTGATATCACAGGTGGTGCCGATGGAAGTACTTCGTCATTCAAATTTTCCAAAGATGGCTATGGAACTGTATTTGTCTTCACTTATGACAATGTTGATCTCGTTGCCTTAAGGGTTGCTGCCATGGCCATGATATTAAGGACCTATGGTGTCCTCTGGCGTTGACACCAAATGGATTTTGACTGTGACTTTCTCCACAGGTGGTTATATTGATTATATTCACTGACAGAGCCTGAGGCATGCTACTACTCCTGGCAGTATGGCTTCTCCCCCCGTTGCTAGGCCGAGGCTTGGCTTTGGCACCCGCCTGTTGTGGAGGCCTGTTTTTTTCTTAGTTTGTACTATTGCTTTGGGAAGAGTACATGTGTTGTATGTAGATGACTGGATGATTGTAATGTGGGTGGATGTTGATGGGATTATTGAGGAGGGGGAGTCTTGAGTGAGTTCTTTGATAATTAGTAGATATTGTATCTAAAGCTCATATGGTATAATGTTAATGGTCTAAACCACCCTGAGAAATGCAGAAAGGTATTTGCTTATTTAAAGAAGGAAAGAGGTGATATCCTCTTTTTACAAGAGATCCATATGCCCCTTACTCTGTACACCAAACTAAAAGTGGATTGGTTAGGGGAACATGCATTTGCATCAGCCACATACAAGAGATGTGGGGTCTCCATCTATTTCCATAAAAATTTACAGGACAGATACAGCATAGACAGGCAGACCCTGGTCGTCAATGGCTGTTGCTTGAGGCAACAGTGGCTGGACTCTCTCTTGTACTGCTAAATGTGTATAATCCCAATGGAAATGATCCATTCATTTTTACTTCTTTGTCTGCCCTCTTTATGGATTACACTGATAGAGAAATTATAGTGGCAGGGGACTTTAATCATCCATTAGATTTTTTTTTGGTTAGACAATCTTCCTTTTGTACCTTCCCTTCCAAAGCTCAGAAGGCATTACATGAAATGATGAAAATGGCAGCTCTGGTAGACCTGTGGAGACTGTGGCAACAGACGAGTTGGGAATTTACTTTTTACACCTACCCTCATGCTTTTTATTCCAGAATTGATTATTTCCCATTAAGTAAGAAGTCTATAGCATCCATAACTGGGGCTACAATCTATTCCATACTCCTTACGAATCATTATGCCATATCCATCTCATTACAATGGAATACTCCTAGACCCAAATCTGAATCCTGGAGATTAAATAATGGTTTATTGACTGACCCTGGCTTTGTAAAATATATTCAGACCTTTACTGCAGAATTCTTTCCTTGGAACTCAATTAGGTAGGTCACTTTCCAACTGTCTGGGAGGCCTTTAAAGCCTCACTAAGAGGTGTGATTATTAGTTACTCTGCTTGGCAGCTGTGAGTTGTGGCCTCACAGCTGTGCTCCCTTAAGGCAGAGATACAGGAGTTGGAACATCAACATATACAAGAATGTGATCCCACACTTCTGACTCGCTTATGCAAGTTGAAATATCAGTACAATAGCAAATATAGCAAGTCTGCTCAACATGAGCTGTTTATGGGAAATATTTTTTATTATATGACACATAATAAGGCTGGACATATGCTAGCATGATATTTGAAAGGGGGATATGCCTGTCAGCATGTTTCTCATATTAACAAGCCCAGTTCGAGAATTTGCTATGGGAATCGGGACATAGCGGATGTATTTTTTCAATTTTATGCCTCTTTATACCAGTCAATGACTGGTCCTCAAATGTTTGAATGTTACAATTTTTTGCAGTCTCTCTCAGGTCCCAAATTATCCAAACAAGCAACGCTTCTCTGGCTGCTAATATAACAGAATCTGAATTGCTGAAGGCCCTCTCTACTGTATCTCTGAATAAAATATCTGGACCCGATGGTTTCACTGTCAAATTTTATGGACAGCTCCAATCCGCACAGTCCCTACCTCTGTCGATTGCATCAGGATATGTTTGAAGGGGGTGGGGTTGTCCCTGCATTTATGGAGGCACAGATAATTGTGTTTCCAAAACTGGGGAGGGACCCTGCAATGCAATGTGTGCCTTCGAGTCAGTCCTGACTCCTGGCGACCCAGAAGCTCCTGAGTGCAAAATTATAGGCTCATTTCTCTGATAAATGTAGTCAACAAACTTTAGCTAAGGTTTTGGTCCTTTGCTTGCAAAAAGTGCTTGGGTCACGAATTCATCAGGATCAAGCTGGCTTTACAACAGATTGCTTTATTGGGTATTGGGGGACAATGGTCAGTTGTTCTCATCTGTGTTGGTGGCATCCAGCGATAGGTCTGAACCGTTAGTAGCCCTCTCACTGGATGGAGAGAAGGCCTTTGGCCGCATTGACTGGCCATACCTCTTTCAGGTTCTAGAGTAGATGGGATGTGGTGGAGAGTTTTGCAGATGGGTGAACGTTTTCTATTATTCCCCATCCTCCTGGATTGTGGTCAATGGGATACTCTCCCAACCCTTTTCTATTAGAAGAGGTACTCATCAGGGATGCCCCTTATCCCCTTTACTTTTTAATCTGGCCATGGAACCTCTGTTGTTGGTTATTAGGCAAAATTCCTATATTCAGGGTTTCACTAACAATGCTTTTTCTTGTAAATTAATGGCCTATATGGATGATTTGATATTGTTTGTCCAGTGCCCTTCACTGTCCATCTCTGCACTGTTCGCAATAATTGATAGTTTTGCAATGTTTTCTGTTACAAGATCAACTGTGAGAAATCAGAAGTTATGCCACTTAACTCACATGTTATCCAATCTGATGTTGCTGATTGTGGACTTAAATGGATACTTCACAGTATGAAATATTTAGGATCCCTCTATCACTGGGATTTAGAACAGATGTTAGTAATAAATATATAAAAAATATTACCACTTATCAATGAAGCCATGGGACGATGGTCTCCTCTAGCCATTTTTTGGTGGGGCAGGATAGAGGCCATTTCTATAGTTTTAACCACACAAATCAAATTACATTTTTAGTAACATGCCCAGTCTCAGACCCAAAGCTTTTCATAAGCAGATTGAATGTCTGATCCTTAAATATCTTTGGAGGAATTGCAGGCCTCATATTTCTGGAGGGCACTCTTCATGGCTAAGGAAGCTGGTGAGGTAGGGCTTTCCAATGTCTACTTATATGATCTGGCAAATTTTGCCTGTTATGGTCTATTCTGGTTTATCGCCAAAGAATCTTCTGAGGATCAACCCTCCTGGCTAGCCTTGGAGCATGTTGCCCTGTGTTCAATGTGCAACTTGGTGGGTGTGAATATGGATGACACTATTCACCTGCTGGCTCCATTGTGAGCTACCCAGACTGCACTCAGGATTCTCGATCAAGGCCTAAACACACAGTGGGATCATTCTCAAAGGGTGTTGTCATTGTGGCGAAACCCTTCTCTTCGGATAGGGAGGAAAATGATATTTTGGCCTTCCTGGCAAGCCAAGGGGATAGGATTATCAGGATATGTTATGGAAGCTCATTTTCTTTACTGTATTACAACATTTCTCCCTCCTGGGGACTCATGCATTCAAATGGCGGCAGTTGAAATATTTTATCACACATTCAAAGTATAACCTTAATTCCATGGTACCGGAACCGGGGCTGAGGGGCTTTAGTGAATGGACTTTGGAAAATGGCCACTCAGTATCTATTCTTCATAAGCAGCTCCATGATTCCTATTATCCACTCCGGAGTGACCTATTACCACCCGCCCCCCCCCCCTAGTGGCAGCAGTTCTGGTCGGGGGTCAACTGACCTTCCCGCTTGGCCAACTGGTACAGTCCTTATTTTTTCTTATGCACTTGGCTGTGTTGACACCCTGGAAAAAATGGCGAGCTGGATTGTCTGGAGACTAATGCTGTTGGCACGGCGAATCGGCTATGGGTAAGCTCCGCCACATGCTATACGACTGTGGCCTTATTTTACCATTTTGGCAAGCTATCTGGAAGAGACTGCAAAAAATCTTTCATTTTTCCATCTCTCTTTCTGTGAGTCATATTTTCTTTCAGTTCCTCTGTATGTCAGATGGATTAACTCCCTCCAAAAGGAAATTATTTGATATCATTATTGCAGTGGGTATACAAATTGTTCTTTCCAACTGGAAGTCGGCCTCACTTATGTTCCATCTTTGGTAGCATGTGATTTGTTTGGTGCACAGTTATGAAAAGGCCTTAGCAGTTAAAACCTTTAATCTTCTTTCCTTATTGAAAGTGTGGGACTCCATGGAGAAGTTTCTCCTTGCCTATGACGATACCTTCCTGTCACCCAATATTGATACTTATAGATAATCTGGGTATCGTGTTACTACCCCTATAACATGTTACTTCTCTACTCTGATTTGATATTTGACTGTAACTCCCCCTATGTTTCAGTAGATTTATTTATGTTTAGTGCATCCTTCGTGTTGCTTTGTTCTTTTTTTATGTTTGCCGTTATTAAAATTCAATAAAAATTTGTGAACTCAAAAAGAATATGACTCTTCTGGATCTATGTATCAGCAAATACATGTCCTTATACATATTTTAGAAAAGGTTCCACGTTTGGCAATGACTTTTCTAAAATACCCTCAGAACAGTGTATGTCCTGACCTTTATGTCTCAATTCCAATCTCCAGGTGCTATCTAAAATTACCTTCACATCTGTATGTGTGTGTGTGTGTGTATGTTTCTTAGAGAAAGAGGGAGAAAAGGATTTCTCAGTGGGAAACTCCGAGGATCCTCATATCGTCTTCATTGGCTGCTCCTAGAAGGATTGGTGCAGTTTAAAATTTGTATTTAAAACCATCACAGCCTATGTATTTTACCAACAGTTTGGCCAAATATTCATCTGCAAGGACATTACAATCTTCCTTGTAAGGGAAATAGAATTGCAGTGGCTAAACTAAAGGAGGCAATAAAAGGGGCAACAGATACATATGAAAGGAAAGTAAATAAAAACAGGAGGAAAAGGAAACCTATTTGGTTTTCTAAAGGAGTGGCTGCACAAATAAAGGCAAAAAACACAGCTTTCACAAAATTCAGAAGTTCGCAAACAGAAGAACACCGAAAAGAATACAGGATAAAGCTAAAAGAGACAAAAAGAGGAATATGGATAGCAAAATCAAAGGCAAAGAAAAGATAGTTAAAGATCTAAAGCATGGTGATAAAACTTCTTTCAGGTATATTCAGGAAAGAGGAAGATCAGAGGTGAAATTGCAAGACTCAAAAGTGCTGAGAATGGATTCGTGGAAAGTGGCATTGAATAAGCGAAAATGCTAAACAAACACTTCTGTTCAGTTTTTATTAAAGAAAATACAGGAGAAGGACCACCTGTGATTGACAAATATACAAATGGAAATGGAGTAGATACTACACCATTCACAGAAGATGATGTATTTGAACAGCTTGCAAAACCTAAAGTGGACAAAAGCCATGGAACCGGATGGGATACATCCCAGGATACTGAAAGAGCTCAGAGATGTTCTTGCAGGGCCTTTAAAGGATGTTTTTAATAGATCCTTGGAGACAGGAGAAGTTCCGCAGGCCTGGAAAAGGGCCAATGTGGTACCTCTTCACAAAAGTGGTAATAGGGAAGAAGTGGAAAACTACAGGCCAATAAGCCTTACTTCGGTGGTGTGAAAAATAATGGAGGTGCTCCTGAAAGAATGAATAGTGGACTTTCTTGAAACCAATAGGTTGCATGATTCGAGGCAACATGGTTTTACCAAAGGATGATCATGCTAAACAAATCTAATTGAGTTCTTTGACCGGGTGACCAGAGAACTAGATCAAGGGCATGTGATGGATGTGATTTACCTTGATTTCAACAAAGACTTTGATACTGTTCCTCATAGGAGGTTTATCAATAAACTGTTTTTATGGGGATGGGTCCCAAAGTGGTGAATTGGATCAGAAATTGGTTGACTGACAGATGACAGAAGTTGATCGTAAACGGAACTCACTTAGATGAAAGGAAGGTGATTAGTGGCATGCCCCAGGGATCGGTCCTGGGGCTGGTACTGTTCAATGTATTTGTGCGAGATATTGATGAAGGAGTGAATGGAAAAGTCTGTCTTTTTGCAGATGACACAAAAATTTGCAACAGAGTGGACTCCCTTAAGGGAATGGAGAACATGAGGAAAGATCTGCAGAATCTGGAAGAATGGTCTAATGCTTGGCAGTTAAGATTTAATGTGAAGAAGTGCAGTGTCATGCATTTAGGATGCAGAACTCCAAGGGAATTGTATGAGATAGGGGACAATAGGTGGGTCAGCACAGATCAGGAGAAAGACCTTGGAGTGATTGTTTCTGAAGATCTCAAAGTGGCGAACCAGTGTGACAAGGCGGTGGCCAAAGCCAAAATGATGCTGGGTTGCATACAGAGAGGAATTACCAGCAGAAAGAAGGAGGTACTAATGCCACTGTACAAGTCACTGGTGAGGCCTCACTTGGAATATTGTGTTCAGTTTTGGAGACCATATCTCACAAAGGATATAAAAAGACAGGAAATGGTTCAGAGGAGGACGACCAAAATGATTTGGAGCCTCCGTCAGAAGACATATGAAAAGAGACTCCAAGATCTAAATACGTATACGCTAGAGAGGAGGGACAGGAGAGATACGATACAGACCTTTAAATAGTTAAGGAGTATTAATGAACAACAAACCTTTTTCAAAGATTGGGAAGCTATAATACTAGAGTGCATAACAAGAAGCTGCAAGGGGCTAAACTGAAAGGCAATGGCAGGAAATACTTTTTCACTGAAAGGGTGGTGGATGCTTGAAATGCCCTCGAGATGGAAGTGGTGGAGGCAAATACAGTGACAGAATTGAAAATAGCATGGGGCAGACACAGTGGATCCCTTTATAGGAATAGGATAAAATCAAAATAAACTTAACTGTCTCTGATATCTCAACAAATAGGGGTGACCTGCACAGAGCGGTGGGTACACTCCTAAACAAATGGGGACTGGTGACCTGCACGGAGTGGTGGGCACATCTACTCTTGCCACCTTGCTGGGCAGACTAGATGGACCATGCTTGTCTTTATCTGCCATCATATACTATATTACTATGTTTTTTTTAGAATTACCTTCTGTTCATGTTTTTCTGGGGCCACACCTAGGCTATGATCTAATTTGCTAGTAGAATAAGGGATATAACTGATTATTTGCATTTTCATAAAAAATTGGTTATCTGATAACTATTTTTTGGAATTTAGGGAGCGAGATTCAGTTGGGCTCTTGAACTGGGAAATATTTTAGAAGAACTGATGTATGTCTTATGATATGTTTGAATTGAATGAACATGAAGATATACCTGTATTTCGATTTGTATGACATATCATCATAAAGGCAAATTACAAATGATAGGCCTGATTTTCATCTGGGCAGTCTATGCGCTGTGTCGGCGCAAAGCCCGCCCGCCCGCCATCCGTCTAACCCAGATTTTCAATGCTTGAGTCAAGCATTGAAAACCTAGGTCTCGCCGCACAACCTGGAAGCCACAAGAGCTAGCCGGGTAGCACCAATTTTCAATGCTACCCGCTTAGGCCCTGCACCTGAAAGATAGGCGAGGATAGGCGATGTTATTAAATTAAATTGAGAGACTTTTAGTTGCAGCCTCTAGATTTGAGAAGACTGTATACTGCAGTTTACAAATGCACAACGTTATTATTGTAGCTCTTCTAAAACTGCAGGAGGAGGCTTTATTTTCCATTAGGACAATATATTTTACCTCAGATATAAGTCACCTTTAGAACAAGATCATTGATTTCATGTTTAGCTTTTAGAATCGACATGCTTTTTAGATTCCAGAGCTATATGTAATTATGAACCCACAAGTATAAACATGTTGAGTGAAATTGCATTCAGATCAGAAGAGATTGAATGCTATCATTACAGTGCTAGGTTATTTATAATGGCTCAAATACTGTCTTGAATTCACTAAGTCTTTAAGCCAAAAAAAATGACTACAATTTTTAAAGACAATGTTAAAATAGTAGTAACTTAGGTCTGTGTTTCAGGTCGAAGCATGGGGCTTTAATGGAAAACATCATTCACTCTAATATGGTGAACCCTCAGTTTCAGCTAACATGTACTGTACTATATTTTGTCTTCTTGGCTGCACATATCACCCCAAACTGACGACTCCTTAAAATCAATTATAAAAGGATTGAATATTTTTGGGAGAGGCCTTTTGGAAACAGTAATATTGTAATTCAGAGGGAAATGAGTTGTTTAATTTATTTTTATGCTGAAGCAACATGTTTTAATAGCGCAGTCACTGATTTCGGAGTCTGAAGACAAAGTATGTTGTCCCTGAAACTCTGGCCACTTCTACTTTTCCAGAGGCAGACTAATAAATCAGACCTCTCTTCTGGGCTTGCACGGCATCAATTTGTCCCTTTGAAAGGAGATAGTTTAGTACCAGAGAGGTTATAAAAGCGGGAGTACTGTCAGAACATTTTTGGACAATTTACTTAGCAGTCAAAACAAGATCGTTAATGTCCTCCCACTTTGTTCTGATTTGAAATTAATTTCGTGGGAGATCTGGGTATTTAAAATTTCTGAAAGCTTCTCCAGTTCAGCTACTCCCACTGAGTCAATCTGAGTTCTGCCGCACTGGCCTTCAAAAGAAACCCCATGCAGATACCACTGTGATACAGGAAAGGCATAAAGAGGGCATGTGCGACAAAAGCAATGGGCATGTCCACCATAAAAAGTACAAACCTTTTATTTCCAATGAGCATAAAAGGATTAGAATATTTGCTATCTTCAGAACAAAGTTTTCATAAACTCTTCATGGGCCTATATTCAAACACTGCAGTAGGTGCATTTTTTAAAATGCCAGCCGTGACTTTTAAATCATCCACGTATATTCAGCCGCAAGTAGCACTGAATATATGTGGAAAGCAGTGACCACCAACGCCCTCTGCACAGGAGTTATATTCCATCTGCTATCCATATAGCTAAGTGGTTTACTTTAGGACAGCGTTTTTGCTTGATTATACAGATAAGGGCTCATTCCATCCCGAACGCCCAGCTCCTCTGTACATCTGGTTTGACCGGACGTACAGAGGGGCTCGCAATTCTGATTCTGCGGGGCACATCTAGCCCCGTGGGATCAGAATCGCGATCAGGCCTGTACATGTAGGCTGGGACTGCGATTCAGCCTGGCCTGCACGTACAGGCACTCTCCGACTAACTCAGTCAGGGCTTTTAAATGGAGCAGCGGCGCCATGATGTCCAGTTGCCATGGCACTGCAGCTCCATTTAAAAGCTGTGATGCCAGCTGCAAAAATAAACAACCTATTCCCCGCAGCCCGACTCCCGATCTGGCCTACTAAGGCCATGGTCAAGCTGCGGGGAATGTCCTCTGGCTCTCCTGCCCCATCCATGCCTCGGGCCCGAAAAGAAAACATGTCCGGGGAAGGTGGAATAACTTCCCCACACAAGTCACCAGCCCTGGACATCCAGGGCCGACATTAGAACCCTGTGCGACTTGCAAACCTAATGCCCCCCCCACTGACATCAGACTTGTCATTTGCCCCATCCCCCCCATGTTTGCATGGTTAGTCTGATCCTTCCCTCCTCTGACGTATGCTCGTGCCACAGGAGGGCGGGACCAGACCAGTCATGCAAGCATGGAGTCAGAAAGACCCACGTTTGTTTTTAAATTGGAGGTCCACTGCCACCAAGGGAACAGGAAAACCAGCAATGGGGAAAGGGTAGGCTGGGCAGGCAGCAAGGGGGGGGGGGGTACTCAGGCTAGCGGTCGGAAACCCTAAATGTGCCCCTATTTTTTTGCGCCCTGTGCTGGTGACAATGGAAGGGAGAAAGAAACAATGGGGAGAGAGTAAAGGAAACAGAAAGAGCAGAGGGGAACAAGACGTCTGGGATTAAACCGGTTAAGGGAGGAGAAGGGATATGACAAACTGTAAGGGGAGCTAAAAAAGAAAGACTGAGGTCTGGGATGGGAAAAGTCAGGGCTGGCCCAACCACTAGGCAAACTAGGCAGTTGCCCAGTGCAGCAACTTTAAGAGGGCAGTGAAAGCAGGGCATTCAAAGCTAAATAATAGATTTTGACATCGAGAGTGGGTGTAAAGTTTGAGGTTTGCCTAGGGCACCAACACTTTGAACCAACTCTAGAGCCAGCCCTGGGGAAAGTACATGAGGGATTGAAAAAGACTGATACGAAAGGAGGACTGGGATAGGCTGAAAGAGAGATGAAGCTAGAGAAAGGAGAAGGAAGATGGACGGTTGAGACTGGAGTGAGAGAGATAGAGGAGGTGGGAAAACTGGAGGAATGAAATGTGGAAGGAAGATAAACAAAAAAGATGAAAAGTATGTGGAGAGATGGAGAGAAGAGAAAGTCACATGAAAGAAAGATTGTGATAGATGGAAAAGGAGAAAAGGCACATTAAAAGAAGGTCATGGAAATGAGAACTAGGAAAGCAGTCAGGAGAAGATGGATATGATCACAGGGGAGACAGACAGCAACATGAAGAGGACAAATAAAACTAACAAAAAAAGTAGAAGAAAAATGTTATTGTCAATCTTGAAATATATTATAGGGCTTATGGACTAAATGTTTTCCCCAATTTGTGATTCTGAGAAAAATGATTGGAACATAAAACCCATGTGAAGGTAATTTTTTTAAATGTATAGAATTTGAGGATATTTAATGCTAACCAGTATAGTATATTTATTTTAAGATGCAGCATATTCTAAAAAGAAAAACTTTTAGAATAAAGAAAGTTCTGGCAATAATAGTTGCTTGTACGGTCACAGATACACCACCGATTTTCAAGCAACTGATGGTCCGGTGCCTCTTTTAATCTGGACAAAGAAGCGGTGCAGCTGCATAGGGTGCATTTGTGGTTGCCGGACTTAGCTGTCCCCTATGCTGCCTACCCTTGCCTGGCCACTGCCATCTTTCATGTTCTCTTGGCTGAATTATATCCTATTTCTCTGATAACACTGGCTTACAATTTAAGATGTACCTTAGACAAAGTGACTGCCCAAGGTCACAAGGGGTGTCAGTGGGAGAAGCAGGATTTGAACTCTGGTATCCCTAATTCTCAGCCTCTAACTGCTAGGAAACCCTACCGGTAACCCTCTTCTGATTTTCAAAACAGTTAAGACCAATTTCTTTCATGTTTACATAGAATTTTGATATTCAGGTCAACTAGAACAATTTTAGCCACGTGGAGGTTAATTTATAAACTCCTGCACAAGCAACGTGCATTAGTGTATGAATATTGTGGGCCTGTTCTATAAGGTGAAGCAAACGCATACTTTATAAAATAGGGGTGTACTGGTGCACCTTAACCTAGTCACAGTAGCTAGTATATGTCTACTGAGGTGGCGTTAATTGCACCTTCGCTACTTACGCTGAGCGCAGGTAATGCAGGCTACAAATGCCTGCATGAGCTGCACTGTAGCAGGAATGCTCCCGTCCAGCCCAGTCACCACCTTGATGTGCACCAGTAGGGTAGTGTGGGGTTTCTTGCATGGAACACCAGAATACGTTTGAGCACCATGCCAAAAATGGAATAGCCCACCAGCTGAGGTGAAGCTGCCAGCACTTTTAATGTAATCTGGGTATACTTCGAGGACTTATGCAATTGCAATAGATGGAATAACCTCAAAACTGTTGGTCTGCCAGAAGGTGCCAAATCAGATGATCCCATGGTCTTTGTGGAATCTTGTTTTCCCGAATTGCTGCAATTAAAATTTGTTAGGCCTTTGGAGGTGGAGAGGACCCATCAGATCCTCACCCATTTGGTGCAAGGCTGGAATAGACCGTGGACTATGCTTGTTAAATTTCTGCTGTTTCCTCATGTACTGGAGATTTTGAACAAGACCTGGCAGCTCCAGCAGCTGATGTGGAAAGGCAACATGATCTACATCTTGCAAGACTTCACTGAAGAAACAGCAGATAGACAAAAAGACTTTCTGGTGCCGAGGCCTTGGCATCAGTAGTACCTGAAAATTGGAGGGGAGATATTATAGAAGTCTATAAAATAATGAATGGAGTTGAACGGCTAAACATACATTGGTCGTTTACTCCTTCAAAAAGTAGAAAGACTAGGGACATGAAATGAAGCTACATTGTAACCCATTTAATACTAATGAGACAAAATATTTTTTCACTCAGAGTATAATCAAACTCTGGAATTTATTACCGGAGGATATAGTAAAAGAGGTTAGTATAGCTGGGTTTAAAAAGGTTTGGACAAGTTCCAGGAGGAAAAGTCCATAAACCATTACTAGAGAGGACCAGGGAAATTCACTGCTTACCCTGGGATAAGCAACGTGGAACCTGTGTACCTTTTTGGGAACCTGGCAGATACTTGTGACCTGGATTGGCCACTGTTAGAAACAGGATACTGGGCTTGATGGATCTTGGTCTGACCCAGTATGGCATCTCTTATAGTCTTATGTTCTAGGGGCCCGCTATGGTCTGTTTGCCTGTTTAAAACATGCTTACAACAATAACTGTGGTCCTTTTGTCAGAGTCCTACTAACTATATTCTTCAAAAACTCTGCAGTACAACGTGAAAGTATCAAGCGACTTACAATGACAGTAAGCTAATTTCTATTGCATGAGAATGGCTAACAGGTCTCAGAATATCCGGGCGATTTGATGACCATTTAAACTGTGGTCAGTAAAGCCCTGCATACATCAATGTTCTAGGGGCCCGCTATGGTCTGTTTGCCTGTTTAAAACATGCTTACAACAATAACTGTGGTCCTTTTGTCAGAGTTCTACTAACTATATTCTTCAAAAACTCTGCAGTACAACGTGAAAGTATCAAGCGACTTACAATGACAGTAAGCTAATTTCTATTGCATGAGAATGGATAACAGGTCTCAGAATATCCGGGCGATTTGATGACCATTTAAACTGTGGTCAGTAAAGCCCTGCATACATCAATGACCTTAATTGTAGCCATAATATACATAACTTTTTTTGTTTCTTTTTAACATACTTTTTTGTAAAAATTTTTAACTTAACTGAAAGACATTCTGGAACGCTTGCATTAGAAGCCCAATGTCTTTCAGTTAAGTTAAAAATTTTTACAAAAAAGTATGTTAAAAAGAAACAAAAAAAGTTATGTATATTATGGCTACAATTAAGGTCATTGATGTATGCAGGGCTTTACTGACCACAGTTTAAATGGTCATCAAATCGCCCGGATATTCTGAGACCTGTTAGCCATTCTCATGCAATAGAAATTAGCTTACTGTCATTGTAAGTCGCTTGATACTTTCACGTTGTACTGCAGAGTTTTTGAAGAAAATAGTATATATGTTTAAAACATGCAACAATTCCATGAGCACTGTCCACAGGACTTAGAACAATTCCTTCAGAGCATCAAGCTGCCAGTTGCTGCGCAGCAGACCTGAGGTGTATGGCCCAGTGTGCTGCAGAAGATGTGGTGAGGGTGGATATGAATACAGTTTTCCAATTTGCTGGACCTGAAGGGTTTCCTGGAAGATGTGCTCCTGAAATGGAAAAGACAGCCCCTTCAGGATTTTGATTTCTGCTGGCATGCAGTGCTTTCCATATGCTTTCTGCGAGATGGTTCAGTGTTTTGATTTTTGTCTGTGAACGAGCATGTGTGCATGTTTGTTGTATATATGGCAGTGACTTATGGTTGTATTGGATAATGTGGGAGGGCTTGGAAATGATGGATGTAGTGCTGGTGCATGGGGTGAATGATGGGGTCAGGTGAGAGTAAAGGGGAAGATGTGCAAGCGAGTCAAGGTGTGTGGGTCAATGACTGCTTCTTGTCTGGTCCCTTGAAGTCTGAAGGCCCCCTACGATGATCTTTTTTGTAGGCAATTATGGTTGCCTAACAGTTTTATGGTTTTACCGCCTTACTGTTTCAGTGATATAAGGTATGGGGGTCACCTCAAGGGAGGCCAGTGAAAAGGGGAAGTGGGGCTGGGTCATTCATGCTGGGGTTATTCTTAACTTATATGAAGGATTGGTAGGACAGATGGTCCTGCATTGCTTTTATATCATATTTTAAAGAGTGGGGCTATGAAAGCGGCCTCCTTGAACGTAAAAGGGTTTAAATCCATGTGAAGTGCTAACATTTATGACAACAAACTGTCTATTGTATTTCTTCAGGAAACACATCTTTCTGCTGCAGAGTCAGTGAAACTGAAGAGAGATTGGGTACAAAATGTGATTTTCTCACCGGCAGTATCTAAAAAGAAACAAGTGGCTATCTTGCCTGCCAAAAGGACAGAGGTGTAATGGTTAAAAAGACCTGCAGATAGACACATTAAAAATAAATGAAAAGGGCCAGTACAGTCTCAAATGCATGCCAAATAAATAAATCTTTACTGATTCTGAAGGAATATGTGTGGGCATGTGTGTGTATGAATGCATAGGGCATCAGACTGCAGTTTCAATACAGTGTTGAAGGAATTAATACACAAGGCAGGGCTGATGCAGGAAGCAATTGAGCCTGGGGCAAGCAGGGAGAGAACTCACAGGAGATAAGGAGATAAAAAGCATGACCCAGTTAAGTGAATAAAACAGATACTAACTTTAGAAAAATGACCTGTAAAATTACTTCTCCTTGGAAAAAGCAGGATTCGTCAGCCACACCTGGTGACGTCTCCCGACGGCGCCGTACACAGAAGTGCCCTCTAGAGCTCAGAACCTTTCTGAGCATGACTGTCCAACAGGTAGGCAGTACTCACGTAAGTAGCACAAACACAGTCCAAGATGTGAGATATGTGGAAGACAATTTATTAAGTTTCACTTTTTGGGTTGCCATAGGTTCTGTGATACTTAATAAATTGTCTTCCACATATCTCACGTCTTGGACTGTCCTTTCTGAGCATGAGCCAGAGGCCCAACCCACTAGCTCGCCCCTAGCCAGTCTTTCTTCTTCCGCCGTGCCTACCACACGCGGATTCTGCTCTCTCACAGCCAGAGAAGAAAATTAAAAGACAAATACTCACGGTAAGAAGATGCCATCTACAAAACCAGGATTTAAAAAAATGCGGCCACTGCTCGAGGAAGATGAGCAGCTCAGATGCCCACAACCAGTGTGTTAGATGCTTAGGTGTCAACCAGGTCCCGGATTGCCAACACTGCTCTCGGATGTCCCCCAGAGCCCTGAAGTCCAGAGGTCACGCTTTAAAGGACTTCCTCGCATCCCAGATTCTGGAGTTTGCAAAGATTGCTTCACTGACACGGGATGAGCCCCTAGGGGTCTCCATCCCCGGTCGCTCAGCTCGGGACTCCCCAGCTAACACGGATGCTCCCACGGCAAAAAAGCACGACAACAATAGCGCCAAAGGTAAAAAGGTAGCGAAATGGCATGCTCCCAAGGCCTCCTCCAGCCTCCGCATCTCCCTTGGCACTCCTTGGAACCCCCGTGGAGATCTAGCACGCCATCCTCACCACACTGCTCCTGGGGGCCGCCATCTTGATGATGTCACCACTGCAAACCCCACCCTCTCTACTTCTATTGGCCAGCGACACGGATCGGCGAGCTCCGCCCACCAGACAACCATTGGCCGGCAGAACGGGCTCTCCCCTCGACGTCACAGGGCTTCCCCTTCTCTTGGCGCCGAAGCAGGATCTCCGCTCAGTGCTGGCCCTGTTTCCTCTCCAGCACCACAGCCATGGAGCAGTGATCACCGCGGCGAATGGGGCAGTGTTCACAATGGCCAGCAAAGGGAACGCTGTGGGGATAGGAGCAGCGATCGCCATGGGGCAGAGACCGGAGCCAGGAGCACAGTAGACATAAACTCAAGAGACACCACCGCTCCCGCAGCCCCGGCGCCTCCAGGAAGGATCATGGATCAAAGCGCAAATGTCACACAAGCAGCCCTAGCCCTGGAACCAGGCCACACAAGAGGGCCTCATCTGCAGTAAGGGCCCTTAAAGCAGCACAGCAAACAGAAGCACCCACCACCTCCGCGAGAGTACTTCCTAACCAATGAGCCATACTGCAGCTGCTTTCCAGTCTCACAGACCTTCTACGTGACAGTTTCACGGATAACGCAAATTCAGAGGGGCCACGAAACTCCAACCATCCCACCCCAGACGCAAACACCGAGAATCCATGAGACTCCAACCGCAGCTCTACCAGCAACACCTCAGAGTTCTGAATCTCCATCCTTCCTGAGCATAGGTGAGGAGGAGGAGGATGCAACCCCACTTGGATCCGAATCCCCTACTAAGGCCAAAGCGGCCTCAGTACCGAGTTCAGCAGGGGGATCCACCGGGGCAGCCACAGACACGGAGCCATCCCCATCAGATCCACCGGCTGAGGACCTCACATACCCCAAGTTTCTGTACAAAATGGCTTCCATCCTAAACCTTACACCTTTGGAACCTGAACAAGCCGGACCAGAGGTCCTCATGTACCTCATCACTCTTAAGATGCCTATCACCTTTCTAATCCATCACTATCTCCTGGATACACACGCAAAGCTCTGGCAGAGCCTGGCCTCGTCACTGGCGTGCCCCAGGAAACTGGACACAAAATACCAGGTCCAACAAGTGCCTGGGTTTGGGAAGAGTCAGCTACCTCATCACTCCATAGTCATATCCTCAGCCCTAAAGCGCATCAAGTCGTCATGCAACCACGCCAACACCCCCCCTCCCCCGGAAAAGACCCAAAACTCCTGGACGATGTAGGGAAGAAAGTCTTCCAAGGAGCTATGCTTAATGCATGAATTACAGCACACCAGTTCCAGCACATACTTTTCCAGAACTCCCTGCTGGCGACCCTCAAGGACACCTTGGCAGCCCTCCCACACGAGGAGAAAGCAAAAGCGATATCCACAATTGGGGACCTCAAGGAATGTGGAAAGCACCTCATCAGCACTGTGCATGATGCTTTTGAGGTTGCTACTCGCCCAGCCGTCACCGCCATCTCCACCAGGCAGCTAGCATGGCTGCGGGCTTCGGGTCTGCGCGAAGACACACACGAGCGCATCGTGGATACACCCTGCAACGGCGAGTCACTCTTTGGGGAGAAAGTCACTGACACAGTCAACGACATAAAGGAGCATTGCACCACCTTACAGACCCTCGTTGAGAATGGCCTGGAGCACAGCTCCAATACCAAAGGAAACTACAGCAGAAAATCCTACCCCACTTACAAAGGATATCACGCTTACCACAAATGGCAGTAACCTCGCTACAAGCAGGCAGCACACCGACCTTCATATGGAGCTCCACATCAGCAGAAGCACCAAAGGGACAGAAAGCAAAAGAAATAACCGTCTCAGCCTGGGAAAAGTGCCTAGTCTTTTTGACAATCAACCCACAGAGGACTGGGCAATCCTTCCAGTGGGAGGACGATTGACCACCTTATGGGACTCCTGGCAACTTATTTCTACAGACAGATGGGTCCTGCGGATCATTCGAGAGGGCTACCACCTGCGCTTCCTGTCTCGCCCTTGCCAGCGCTCCGCCCAGGCGCCATCCAACAACAGAGAAACACCTCTGCTGATGCACCAAGAATTGCTACACCTCTTGGCATCCCAAGCTATCAAACCAGTGCCCCCGAATCAGATCAATCTAGGATTCTACTCCAGATTTTTCCTGGTGCCCAAGAAATCAGAAGGGGTGTACCCCATCCTCGACTTAAGGAACTTAAACAAGTTTATCTTCAAGGAGAAGTTCCACATGTATTCACTGGGCTCGATCCTCCCTCTCCTCCAACCCAGAGACTGGATCGCATCCCTGGACCTGCAAGACGCCTACACACATGTCCCAATCCACCCACAGGACAGAAAGTACCTGCGTTTTCAAGCCCTGGGAGGTCATTATCAATATAAGGCCCTTCCATTTGGCCTCTCCCCAACGAGGGTGTTCACAAAGTGTGTGGCCGTCGCAGCGGCACACCTGTGGAAACAGGGCATCCATGTCTTCCCGTACCTGTACGACTGGCTTCTATCATCACCATCACCGCGGGAAACTCTGTGGGCAATCAGACAGACTATCCACCTCCTCACCTCCCTCGGATTCCTGGTGAACCACCAAAAATCACACCTCGTCCCCACTCAACATTTGGAATTCATCGTGGCCGACATAGACACCGTGAAGGCAATGGTCTTTCTCCCAGCGCAGAGGGCAGAGAAGTTGGCCACTCTAGCTACGACAGCCTCCCTTCAGACTGTCTCAACGGCCCGGACCCTCCTACATCTTCTGGGCCACATGGCCGCCACCACTCACGTGTTACCCCTAGCACGGCTACACATGCTCTTCAGTGGTGCCTATGCTCGTGCTGGAACCAGCACACCAAGCCTCTCTCCACCAACATTGCTCTCGACGCTCGCACCAGGAGGATCCTCCGGTGGTGGACTGTCAAACAAAACCTCACGGTGGGGAAACAACTCCAACAACCCAGTCACCAGATCACCATCACTACCGATGCATCCCAGATGGGCTGGGGAGTCCACATGGGTCAGCTACGCACGCAGGGGCCTGGACAACAACAGAGGTGGACCTCCACATAAATCTCCTGGAACTCAGAGCCATAAAGTACGCACTACATGCCTTCCAACCACACATCAAGAACAAGTCAATCCTCACACAGACAGACAACCAAGTGGCCATGTTCTATATCAACAAACAAGGAGGGACAGGCTCGCGACCTCTATGCAAGGAGACACTCACCATCTGGGCACTAACCCTAGCGAATCACTGCTGGATAAAAGTGTCCTATCTCCCGGGTGAACAGAACTCCCTGGCGAACAGGTTAAGCCGAAAACTGAGCCCACATGAGTGGACCCTGAGACCCTGGCTGGGGCCAACCGGAGATCGACCTCTTTGCTACAGACCAGAACAAGAAATGCCACCTGTTCTGTTCCAAACACCCGTCAGCCCACAGCGTGGCATCGGATGCCTTCGACGTGTGCTGGGGGGAGTGGTCTCTTGTGTACACCTTCCCACCCACCCCCCTGATCTCCAAAACGCTGCAGAAGGTGGTCCAGGATAAGGCCCATGTCATTTTCATGGCCCCATACTGGCCCCGACAAATGTGGTTCCCAACTCTGCTATGCCTCGCACAGGAGCAGCCCATTCACCTCCCTCTCCAGCAGTCCCTGCTCACCCAGGACGACGGACCCACTCTGCACCCCAACCTGAGGGCCCTGGCGCTAACAGCATGGAGATTTAATGGATAACCCTCTCTTCACTGAGCATCTCGGAGGAGGTGTAACACATCATTCTGGCAGCCAGACGGCCATCCACCAGAAATTCATATGGGCTCAAGTGGAAACGGTTCAGCCTGTAGTGTGCCGCCAAAGGGCTTAGCCCCTTCAGCTTCCCCGTCTCATGTGTCTTGCAGTACCTTGCTTTGCTCTCTGAACAAGGACTCAAAACCAACTCTGTCCGGGTGCACCTATCCGCCATTGCGGCCTTCCACAATCGCTCGGGCGACGGAACCATTGCCTCATTACCTCTGGTGGTAAGCTTTATGAAAGGTCTGAACAAACTATGACCTCCAATACGTGCCCCTGCCACAGCTTGGGATCTGAATATTGTCCTTCAACAGCTGACTCGGGCTCCCTTCGAGCCTATACTTGCAGCTTCAATGAAGCATCCGACATGGAAAACTCTGTTCCTGGTAGCCATCACCGCTGCACGCAGAATCAGCAATCTTCAGGCGCCGGTGGCACACCCCCCGTACACCCAACTCCTCCAGGACAGAGCCACCCTTCGTACTCACCCCAGGTTCATTCCAAAGGTAGCTTCGGAGTTCCACATCAATCAAACCATTGAGCTGCCCACATTCTACCCTGAGCCACACTCCTCCCCCGAGGAGGAGAGGCTACACACCCTCAACTGCACCAGAGCCCTCCAAGTCTATATCCTCAGGACAGGTCCTCTCTGGAATGGCTCTCAGCTATTCGTATCCTACGATCCCAACAGACCAGGGCACCCGGTCATGAAACATACCATGGCCCAATGGATCTTGGACTGTATCTGCCTCTGCCACGAACTGGCGGGCACACAAGCAGCACCGAATGTGGGACCACACCAGCTCAGGGTGCTGGCAACCACTATCGTGAACCTGCACTCCATTCCACTGATTGGCATCTTCAGAGCCGCCACTTGGTCCTCTGCCCATACCTTACAGAGACATTATTGCTTGGACTTGGACACTCAAGCGCAGCGCCTTTGGCCAGGTGGTCCTTTCCACCGCCAACAACAACCCTGATAGGGGACAGTAACTAGCTTCCGGCAATGTTGGCCTTGCTGACAGTGACTAGCTTCCAGCCATGTTGGCCTTGCTGTTCGGCTATGTTGGCCATTCATTCAACATTATGACAGTGACTTAGCCTCCGGCCATATTGGCCTTGTTGTTTGGCCAAGTTGGCCATTTCAATGTTGTACTTGCTGCTATTACCCGCTGATTACCCTGTCAAGTGTGAAAATATTACCCTGTCAAATGTGAAAATTCAAGTGTGAAAATAAACACTAATTGACTTCACCTAGCCTCCCTCTCCACTGCTACTTCGTGCCTCCCTCTCCACTGCTACTTCATGCTATCGCGCAGCTAGGGAAGCACCAGGTGTGGCTGATGAAGCCTGCTTGTCCAAGGAGAAAACTGGGTTTCTTACCTGTAACGGGAGTTCTCCATGGACAGCAGGATAAGCCAGCCACACATTCCTGCCCACCTCCCTGGGCCGAGATCAGCCTCCATGCGCCTCTAGCCATGGACATGCCAGGCACAGCTTGAGACACACTGGCTGGCTAGGGGTGGGCTAGTGGGTTGGGCCTCTGGCTCATGCTCAGAAAGGTTCTGAGCTCTAGAGAGCACTTCCGTGTACGGCGCCGTCGGGGGATGTCACCAGATGTGACTGACTTATCCTACTGTCCACGGAGAACTCCCATTATAGGTAAGTAACCCATTTTTTTGTGTGGTAAGGTCTGCTAAGAGCTTTTAGAGCAATGAACGTGTGCTATGTGAATTGAAATGAATATAGAAAGGGACTGTTTCTGGATGGAGATGGGTGTAAGAACACTTTGACAGAGAGGATAGAATCCTTGTACAGGATCTTTAGCTGGAGGTTTTTTGGGAAGAAGAAAGGTATGCCAGAATGTCTCCGTATGGAAAGAGCTGGAAAGGATTTAATTGATATCAGAACTGTAAGTAAATAAGAATTATTTACAGAAGGAGTGCATAAGAAGCTGGAATGAAAGCTGGAGAGAAGATTTAAAGTTAAATGTGGAAACATTTTTCTTGGTGACAGGAATAAGACTGAAGAAGCCCTGTAACTCATTCAAGCAGTTTTAAATTCGAGTTGAATGAGGATTTGAAATGATTTATTTGAGAGTAAAAATTTGAAATGATTTATTGAAGAGCGAGTTCAATTTTGAGCACTATTTTGATTACGAGTTCAACTGTGTGAGACTTGCTTTCTATAGCACTGGAGTCCTTCAAGCAGTGAGGGAAATCTAAAGCTGAAAGTATAAAACTCCCAGTGCAGTGAGAGAAATCCTGAAAGTGAGCTGTTTTAAACGGAGTACTGCTCACAGAAATTGTTTAATCCTGACACAGCTCAACTGTTTCAATGAAGAAGAGAGTATGGGGTCTATTCTGAGCCCTGAATAGTGCTGATGTATGCCCTGCCTGGAAGTACATCCCTGCTATATGCTTCCCTTGCCTTCCCAGTGCAAGGCCCCCTGTATGAACAGCGGAGTTGTATGGGGAGCCTTAGATGGGGATGAGAGGGGGGAAGGTGGGAGGTGGTGCATGGGCAGGACATCACCTCGGACATACAAGGCTGATTCTGAGGATGGCCCTGTATGTTTGGGGTAGGCCAGTTAGAAGGGGGACTTATTCCAGCTCAGAGATGAAATAAGTACCCTTGGATGCAGGATAGTGGCAACGGCCAGAGGGGACAAAACATGGAGGTGTGCAGGGGGAGCTCTGCAGCTGGACCCTGGCCATGGGAGGCCAGATTGGAGATCTGGCTGTGAGGAAAGGATAGTCTCAGCAGCAGCCAGCAATCACAGCTCCTGAATGGAGCTGCAGTGCCATGGCGACAGGATGCCATAGCATCGCGGCTCCATTCAGGAGCCTGTCAAGAATAGACATGGATGTGGCTGGATGTGTGGCCCATTGGAATCGGGGCCCAGCCTGCATGTACAAGCCAGTAGACCCGAATCTGATCCCGCAGAGGGGAAAGTAAATGGACTGGACATTCAGTAGAGAATAGGCCTCCACATGTTTGAAAGAGTGAAGGATTGAATGTATTTTGAAGAAAGAAAAAAACCCTTGCCTTATTTAAAGATTTAAATTTATTGGCATTTAGTATATTTTTCCTGAATTGATTGGCAGTTGTAGGGATAGACTCTGACATATACCTAAAGAAAAACAGATTTTTGCACAGAGCTCTATGGAAGGGAAAGACAGGGAATCGGATTATCTTTTGTTTTGGCTCTGTAATAGAAAAAGAAAAAGAAGAAAAAAGATAGGAACACTTTCTTGTTACTGCACACAGAACTAGGGAGGCAGCTTCTTTTTGAAGGAAACAATGTTGTACCACTGTTGAATAGAAGCATTGTAAGAAAAATACTTGACTGCTTTTATAAAATTTATAAAAATTGAATTGACACCATTTTTCAAAATTAAAATTAGACATTTTTATGAAAGTTAAACTTGTTCAAGTGGTTCTTTGTGTTTTTTCTCACCTTTGGTAAGTTCTAACATAGTAACATAGTATATGATGGCAGATAAAGATCTATCTAGTTTGTCCAATAAGGTGGCTATAGTGGTGGTAAGTGCAGCTCCGTGCAGATAACCCCCCCTCCCCCCCTCTATGCCTGTAAGGTTGTACCTGCTTCTCCGTGCAAGTCAGCCCCCTCTATTAAAAGATATTTAAGTTTGCTTTGATTTCATCCTCTTGCTATAAAGGGATCCACTGTGTCTGTCCCATGTCATTTTGAATTCCGTCACTGTATTTGTCCCCACCACCTCCATCAGGAGAACATTCCATGCATCCACCACCCTTTCAGTAAAAAAGTATTTCCTTACATTGCCTTTCAGTTTACTCCCTTGCAGCTTCATGTTATGCCCTCTAGTTTTACAGCTTCCCCGTCTTTGGAAGAGGTTTGTTTGTTCATTGATACCTTTAAAGTTTTTAAAGGTCTGTATTATATCTCCCCTATCCCTCCTCTCCTCTAAGGTACACAAATTTAGGTCTTCAAGTCTCTTCTCATTCATTTTGGTCACCTTTTTCTGAACCATTTCAAGTCTTTTTATGTCCTTTGTGAGATATGGTCTCCAAAACTGAACACAATACTCCAAGTGAGGCCTCACAAACGACTCGTTGAGGGGCATTAATACCTCCTCTTTTCTGCTGGTTATTCCTCTGTGTATGCAGCCCAGCATCCTTCTGGTTTTGAATTTAAGGTTCAAGAAGCTGTAGAGTGCATTGAGAAAAATAAAAGATATTTTCTCTGTAAGCTGGGAGTTTCCATTGGCGGCTTACCTGAGGTAACTCAGCCGCCCGTGACACTCATAACATCCAGGTAAAGTAGGGTAACACTCCAGTTTACAGAGGGAACACTGCATTTTTCAAAAGTAGATAGTGAGGATAGATGGGCTATTGTTTGAGCTCCAGTAGTTCAGAGGCTATACCTTCTTGTTAAGGTTTATGCCCTTTTTTCCTAGCCTGTCTACTCAGGTACCTTTGGCTGTTGAGGCTTCACTAATCATGGGGGTAATTTTAACTTATGTCTATTCCCCATACATGGACAGACACTCTGTGAGCTGGGTAAAGATAACAGAGCACATACAGTCCCCTAGCATATGATTCAGGCTTTAGACCTAGTGAATCCATGCTGTTTTCTTTCTCCTAATACTCAAGAGTGCACCTATTATTCTACCCCTGCATAATATGCACTCACGGTTGGACTATTTTTTAATTTTAAGATCTTTATTTGCAATGATGGTAGAGGCTCAGATCTCCACCACTGTAGTGTCCAACCATGCATTCATAATTGAGATCAAAAAGGCACTGGGATGCAACAGAGGGGAAATTTGGTCGTCTAAATCCTGAGTGTTTGACAGAGGAGGGATTTCAGAAGTTGGTGGTCACCTCTGTTCAGGGTTTTTTCAGACTAAATTTTCAAGAAAGGCAAACTTTTACCATGATTGGGGATCTTATAAAGCGTACCTAAGGGGGTGGAGTATAATTAGTTATAGTGCAGCATGGAATCAACTGCATTCTCAACGACATAGACGTCTGGAGACCGAAATATGGGGGCTAGAAAATCAGCATCAATGTACTAGGAATACGGGACTTCTCCCATAACTAGA
The DNA here is from genome assembly GCA_033557465.1 of Ichthyophis bannanicus. Lineage (NCBI taxonomy): Eukaryota > Metazoa > Chordata > Amphibia > Gymnophiona > Ichthyophiidae > Ichthyophis > Ichthyophis bannanicus. The sequence continues at coordinate 216,719,961 of CM066040.1, forward strand.
CAAATTGAAATCTCAATGCAACACACTGGTTTCCCAGCAGAACCATAGAGAGGTGTTCCTCTACCAGGCAAGATACTATGTTGTGGCCAACAAGACTGGATAGGTGTTGGCTAATTACTTAAAAGCTAGGTGAAGAAATAAGAAGATTAAGTGAACTTAGATAGGGACTAGTTGAGTGATTTGCAGGCACTTATATGTATAGTGGCCACATTTCAGAAAACTATGCATATAAGAGGGCCAATTAAGCAGTGAAGCTGCTAAAATATTTTGCCCTCTAAAACAAAAGCTATATAGGTACAGCTTTGACAGGCTATCATTTCTGAAAAGAGGATGAAAAATATGTAATAACAGAGCATGTAATCAGCATGATTTTAAAAAAAACCCAAATACACTATGATTTATTCACCATTTCTTGCACAAGAGCGACTTTGTCCTTCATGTCTAGTGTAGTGAGAGTTAGCAATAGAAATCTTTTCATTTTAGTTTTAAACTCTTGCTTCTTTCAACTAGTAGAATGCTGAGTGGCATACAGTCTGACCTAAATGCTATGGATCAGTGGATAAATGCAGAAATTCTATTAGATTTTAGACCCAGCGTTTACGCCATTCATTTTAAATGAAATCCAAATCTTATGCACAGAGCACGAATCCTTTTCTAGTATCTTCCCTATTACATGAATGCCACAAACAAAGCGCTTTCTGCATCTTGTAGATATTTCATGCACTCATTGACTCTGACAGTAAACCTAACAGAGGGCCAGACACAAATTAAAACTACACTGAATTCAAGATTGCAGGAAATGATATACCACAGAGGCAGAAAGACAAACTCCAATATATTTCAGCTTGGTTAAAAGTGTTCGAAGTTTGTCGGAATCTCTGGTCTTGCAATAAACTTGGACTTAAAATGATAAAGTGAAACTGTCAAGGCTTTGTAGCTTCCATTAGAGAAATATCGTTTATAACCATGTGAAGTAATACTACAGTCTACATTTGAGACACTGCATATTACAAGATGTCCTACAAGTTTATTAAAGCAATATTTCTTATTTCTAAACAGATGGGCTGAACCAGGCAGAAATTCAGATATTTCCTCTGTTTTTCTAAAAGGAAAGTCCATCCACCACAAACTATTTATGGGTAACTCAGTTTACCTCTTCACCTCTTCTGTGGAACGCAAAGAAAGAAGTACTAAACCATACACCTAGTTATCCCTTTGGGGAAAAAAACCAAAAATAATTTACAATGAATAAAACCTTTGCACAAAAGAGTTAATAAGTAGGACTTCAGATTTAAGTTTTCAACTCATAAACACCAATAAAACAACTCCGATACAAAGAAAAGGTGTTTATTACCTAAACACCGGAAAAAGAAATCTCTATAGTACTAGCTCACCCCTCTCTGGCTTGTCTTGTATCTTTCACAAAGTTTAAGTGTTTTCTCTGATCTGATGCTGCCTAAGTGGCCCCAACATATATATTTGATTCGATCTGAAAAGATACCCAGCAATACTACATGGGATGCAAAAACACCAACACAGGTTTTCATACCACAAAGAGCCTGATTGGTTGGAAAATAAACACTTAAATTTCAAGGGCACTTTATTCAAAGGCATTTCCACGGTTTTCAGACTTGCAAACTGGTAATGGCCCTCAATGGGATACTGAGCGGCACTAACATGGTCAGCGCTGTTGAATAACCGCGGGTGCCACTGCTGCACACCCCCAATGCTAAGCAGTTAGCATTGGGGTGTTCTGGGGGCGTTCTGTGTTGCACAATACTGAGCCATTGCCAGGTTATGGCTACACAGCTGAAGTCAGGCGTAGCAAAGGCTGGTCTAACTTTCATCACAGGCAGTGGCTGGTTAGCGTCCGGCAAAATTGGGCAACCTGGATATTCAATGCTGTGGCTGAAATGACGCTGGCATTAGATAGCTGGGTATAACATTTGGTGGCGGTGGATAGCTGCATCACTGAATATCAGACCCCAAATGCCCTATTAATAAGGTTATAGCCATGTTGCACTAGTGCTATTCATTCTGAGGACAGAGCTTGACTTTTACTAGACTATCTTTTTATGCTTTGACATATGGAATATTGGAAAGAATTATGTGAAAGGCATCCTTATCTGTCTGTCTATTTGTCTGTCTGAGGCAAAATAACTCTCCGAAGAAAGGAGGGTAATAAATTGTAAAAAGGGTATCAAGATTGCGATTTGAAAGAGCAGTGGGCATACGCTCCATGGTCCTGCATTCTTTATGCCCGGCAGGAAAGTTTCTCCTCTTACCTTAATGCCTAAGACTGAGCCATTCCCTCCGGCTTAGAGTCACAGCTGATGTCGGGGAAGAAAAACCTAGGCCAGTGTGGCATTCACCCCTTGTCCAGCAAATTAGACCTATAGGTGAATTTGGCAAGAGGCCCGCCAGACTGCAGAGGGGGTTATGCTAAGTCCCAAAGTGCACATAGCACTGCCCCAACCTGAAAGTGCTTCCCTGCAATCAGAAGCACTCAGCATGGAGCATGGTGAGAGCCCGGCTCCTGAGGCAATGCTTGATGGACGGCCATCTGCGATGTTGTCGCCTCTGGAGGGCTGCCCTATGGAATGAGGTTTATCCTTTACGCCTGGAGATCAAATTTTGCCATTTTCCCTAGGAGCGGCTGTGCCTTCTGGTGTTCTGTGTGAGCAGAAGAGACCAGTTGTGGTAACATTGCATCTACTTTAAGATGCAGGACTGGTGCTACCATTAAATGAACTAGGCAGTCGTCTAGAACACTGGCTTTCTAGGGCGACTCATTGCCACCCCTCTCTGGGGCCAACAGTGGTGGCAATAGCAAGGAAACCATAATGCAGCATTTAATTACATCTCCAGAGCTGTGTCACCATTCCTGCCTGTTATTATCAGCCACTTCCACCCCCCTCCGTTGCAGACTTCCAGTTTTTGGAATTCTACATCAGAGGGGAACGGAAGTGGCTGATAGTAGCAGGCAGGAACTGTGACATAGTGCTGGAGACTTCGGTAAGCACTGTGTCATGGTTCCCTTGCCATTGACAACACTGCTGGCCCTGGAGAGGGGCAGCAGTGACGACGATGTGGGACGGGGGGGGGGGGAGCAGGATGTACAGCACCTCTGATCCTTGTACAGATTGGGTGTTTTCCTTTCAAATGTGGTTGTGAATTTTAAAAAAGATGTGGGTAATGTATTTGAGAGAGTGAAGGATCAGACAAGGACACTATAACATCCTGCCACAAGACTGGAGGCCCTTGAAGCTGGCATGGTTGGGATGAATGAGTTGAAAATTATACAAGTGAGACATAGGAACTTTGTCCCCCTGTGGTTGGAGCATTTTGAGAATCATCTGAGGAGGAACAATTTGGGGATGATTAATTTCCCTATATCTCCCTTGATATCCCCTATACAGATAATCAGGAGGTATTTTTGGAAGGTTTCAGTAATACTATCTGAATCCCTGCCCCCACTGGTTAGGGCAGTAGCATACCTAGCCCTGTGCGAGCGGTGCAGCTGCACAGGGCGCAAAGGCTTAGGGGGCACATTTCGGCTGCCTGCTGTTGCCCTTCCGCCATCACTTTTTGTTTTCTCAGTGGTGGCAGGGCAACAGTAGGCAGCTGAAATGCGCTCCCTAAGCCTTTGTGAGGGTCTTTCTGCAGGTCTGCTCCCTCCCTCCTCTTACGCGATGTCAGAGCAGGGAGGGATCAGATCTGCATAAAGTTAGGTGTGCTCTGCTCTGCTGCCGACGACTTGCACATCGGGCACGCGCCTCTTCCCCCTCCCCATACCTCCGTCCAATCACTGCCTGCTCTTGCCCTGCTGCCGGCGCCGCCGTGGAGAAAACAGAGGGCGGCAGCAGCAGAGCAAGAGTAGGCAGCGGCTGGACGGAGGTATGGGGAGGAGGGGGGTGCGTGCCCGTTGTGCAAGTCACACAGGGTGCGATTGTGGCTTGGTACAGCCCTGGGTTAGGGCACCGTATTTGACTCTCCCAGGCTCTGAGGAGAGTGATGCTAGGGAGAAGGCTCAGGAAAACTTGAATTTAACAGTATTTCTGGATTTTTCCCTGGAAGTTATTATGCAGAGGACCACCTTAATTGTGACTTTTGCTCTTGAACCTGATCATAACCCGATTATTCACATGTATTTTCGTGTTATGAATAAGCTGTTCATGGGGCAGCAGTTCAAATATTACCTGGCTTGTCTAAGATAACCCAGAAAAGGAGACTTCTTGGTCCTCAGGCCTAGGGCTCTCGTCAAGGGGACTACCTTTAATTTACGATATCTGTATAATTGTTTTCTTATGCTTGGAGGTAAATATATTTTGTTTTCTGGCCCAGAACAGCTTGTGGAATTCAGCTTGTGGGTGGTGGAGTTCCAGAATAATAGCACGTGAAATGCTGGCTTAGACGGCCCTTTTATTTTGGTTTCATTAACTTACTGTATTTCCTCTGATCTCCTCATCTCATGGACATACAATAAGTAATTATTTCCATTTGATTTCCTTTTAATTACTTTTTGAGGTGTCTACTTTTTTTCCTTTTGTCACTTAATTGTTGGATGTAATATTTTTTAAAAGTCTGGAATAAAAAATAAAAAATAAAAAAAAAGGGAGGATAAAAGACCAAGCGGGTTATTTTAGAAGCTCCATTTGTGGTTTTGAATGTCTGAAAATGGGCATTCAGATGTGCAAATTATAGAGATGTCTCTGGACCTATTTTAGAAAGCTGGTTATATAGACATCCCCAGGGTAAGCATGTCCATGCAGCACCGCGGCATGACCTGGGAGGTGCAAAGGAGACTCACATCACCATGCGATTTCAGAATGGCATGTCTTGCCCTGGCCATCGATGCTTCCATGCCTATATTTGTTCCTGACCATGATGCAAAAAAGTGCTTGTTTCAAAGCAGCAACTATTGCAGAGGGAAGAGCAAAATGCGTTTTCACTGCCATAGAAAATTTTGCCAGGCCAAAAAAATTGTAAATTAACAGTCTAATAATTCTATCGCCCCACCGCTGCATCTGAAATGGTTGCCTGTGATGTGCATGTCTCATAACATAGACACCCCTGTCCTGAAATACCCTAGCTGGAACGTCCAACTACCTGTTTCTGTGGCTGCGCATTTGGGGGGTGTCCACATTTCTGAGATGGGCTGCAACCGTGCACGTATCCGGCCTTGCTAATTACATGTGCCTCTCTTCATACCCAGTTGCAGGGACATGCATCTTTCGGGGCAGAGATGGCGTGATTTTAGAAGGCACTTACCTGTGCCTCCCTTCACTGCTGGCATCCCGGAAGTTTGGATGCAGTGCCCTGGATGTCCCAGATTTCTCTTAGATGGGTCTTCTAAAACCCCACTTCACATTTGAAAATGTATTTTAGGTTTCATTACTCGCTTTTCTAAATCTAAGCTCAAGGCAAATTACATACTGTAGAAGTGCAGTAGGTGGTATTTAACTCATTAGAAGAAAATGTGATTATCTCACACAAGATCAAAAAACTAAGAAACATTAAGTCAGTATTCTTAGAGAACCAGCCTTCCTATTGATTTACTATGGTAGGCAGTTAAAGGACTGGTACGTTAACAGAGAAAGAAATATAACCGAGGCAGCAAGTGAAAGATAACACCTTTCAAACCACTTCCCCCACATTTCCCAAACACTACCTTCCCAGAATCTCGTCCATACCTCCTTCCCACACACACACACATACTCACCTCCAGATCTGTCATGCACTCATACACACACATTCCCCTCACACCAAAACTATCCCTTTCTACAAATCTATGTTAGAAAACATTCCTAATGCTCTGCTTCTGCATGTTTTTCCTATTTGTTTTGTTCACAGTAAGGTAAAAGAAGTAAAGATGAATTTAATTTTTCAGCAGACTGCAAACCCAGCAGGACCAATTCGAAAATGCACTGAGAAAGGCTCTACTTTTGCTAACAAATGTAATATCTGTTATGTTATAAAAAAGAAACAAGTGAAATTGCTCAGTGTTTTTAAATGTTAGTATGATTATAGGATCTGAAGTTGGGCTTTTACACATTTTTGAAAGGAAAATCCACTGGTACTTTCTCGTTGAAAATGTGCATGTTCACAGCTGTACCATATACGTAAAGGCACATTTTACAAATGATAGACATCTTTTGTGCAATCTGGAACGTTCAAGCCGGAATGTCTGGAAAAAAAGGCAGGCGCATCCAGGTTTGGGTGCAATTTCACAAACACGGACATGCCCGACATGGACATCTGCAGGGCCGTCAAACACAGACCTCCTCGGTATAGTATTCAATTTCAGGGAGCTCTGAGAGACATGCAGAGGTGGTTTGAACACAAGACAAGTTTCCCGGTAGCACAAAAAATATCATTGCGATTGTGGAGAGTACTGAGGATAGTGGATTGTCATCTTCTCTACCCCCTCCAAATGTTTTAGGGCCATACAAGCACTTTCCTGATGCCTATTCATTCCTGGAGCAGGTGCATTTGCAGACGTCCACGTATTCTGAAATTGATAAGAGGTGTCTACGTCTGTCGTCCTGCCCCAGACACAAGTCTACCACACCCCCTGTGACTACTTGGACATCGTCTCTCCGGAGACATCTTCAGACACCATTCGTAAAATGGCTCCGGGAACATGTTCACGATTTAGGCATCCGCATGCTAATTTTTGGACATCCATATTGAAAATGCAAATGCAACATTTGCCTTTGAGTCAGTCCTGACTCCTGGTGACCCAGAAGCTCCTGGGTTTTCTTGGCAGTGTCACTGGAAGTAGATTGCCAGGCCTTTCTTCTGAGGCAGTGGAGGGTTAAGTGACTTGCCCAAGGCCACAAGGAGTGCTAGTGGGAATCAAACCCTGGTTGCTTGGTTACCAAGCCAGTGTTCTAACCACTAGGCTACTCCTCCACTCAAATAAGGCTTCTAAAATGACTACCGCAGCCTTCGATGGAGAAATAGTCTAGTGGTTAGAGCACTGGGTTTGGACCAGGGAAGCCAGGAGTCACATCCCATTGCTGCTTCGGAGTACTGTGTGCAATTCTGGAGACCACACCTTTACAAGGATATAAACAGGATGGAGTCGGTGCAGAGGGTGGCTACCAAGATGGTCAGTGGGCTTTGTCATAAGGTATATAAGGACAGACTTAAAGATCTCAATATGTATACTTTAGAGAGACTGGGGAGATAGTGGAGGTAGTAGAGACAAGGACTATATCTAAATTCAGGAAAGCATGGGACAAATACAGAAGATCTCTAAAGGAAACAAAGGGACTGCAGAGCTTAGTAGGTGGTGTGGAAGGGCAGACCAGATAGGTCCTATGGTCTGTATCTGCTGTCACGTTTCTACATTTCTAAATTTGGTTGGGAATTAGTATGCACACTGCACATTTCAAAATGCAATACTGATGTGCTGTTCCCAATCCTACCCAAAAATGCTCTTGGGAACGCCACCTTTAACTCAGCTAGATGCCATTTTCTATAAATCCCTGAACATACTTTTATCCTCATTAAGGGAGGCAATTTTTAGACAGCCCTTTTACCTTGGCAAATCAGTTTTGATCTGGGGATACAGCTTTTGAAAATTGTCCTCTCCACTGAAAACAAAATCCTTTAAAGTTGTATTAAGCTACTCTGCATAATGTTATGTACCGTGGTTGTCCGATTATACCGTATCTCTGTTCTATAGTGCACATTTTACCAGTATGATTCCTGATAATTAAGCTTTGATAGATTTTGACGGTTTCATACAAATATCATATGCAGCTTACAAAATGCATTAGTGCAGTAGAGAGATAATAAGCAATATTAGATCTATTTCAGTGCTTTGATTATGTCCAGGTGTCTTGTATAACATAACTTGATTGAATGGTGTAGGCATATCTTCAGCTAGCTGTCACAGAGCAAGTCCCAGCACAGGAACAAAGGCAACATGCTTATTTAGCTAGATTTTACACCTATAATGTAGCAGTGGTTATGGCAACCTTATCAACCAGGAGCAATCTGGCATTTTGCATTTCAGAAATATGAAAAGCATTTTGTTTTTAATCTATTCATGTGTCTTCTTGAAGAGGGAAAAGACAGGTAGAGAACGGAAAGATCACTGGTTCAGTCAAAAATTAAATGAAATATAAATGGAAAGGTGAGCAAAGACAAAGAAATCCTTAATGAACGTCAAGTCCATCTAATTTCTATTCATGGAACCAGAGAGGAGAAAGAAATGTAAACAATGCACAAAGAACTGACAGCACCATAGCGTAAAGTTATAATATAGATGTTAGCTCACAAGTAGACGGTGTATTTGCACTGTAAGACCAACGTAAGCATGTTTCATTCTCTCGCTTCAATGCTCAAAAAAGAGAGAAGCAGTAATTGTGTTAACAATGACTAGGCAAAAGGGAAGAATGACATACTAAAGCAGAGACACACATATACGCAGGGCCGGATTTACCTTGAGTGAGGCCCTACGCCAACAAAGATTGTGGGCCCCTAGAAAAAATAAAAACGAGATCAACTTACCAAAACAGAAATGGCAATAGATGTATAGAATTGCCTGACATAAAGAGGCAATAGGGACAAAATCAGCATCGGAATTCAAGAAATACATTAAAAAAGACATATTCCAGTTAATAAATTCAAAATAAAAAGTATTTTTCTACCTTCTGTTTGGGCATTTTTTCAGTTGCAATTGCTCCAGTCACTTTCTTCTGGTTTCTTCGTGTCTTCTGCGAGCTATCCATTTGTCCTTTCTTCTCTTTTAGATGTTTTCCATTCTCTCTCTATTTCTGCTTTAACATACTGATTGTTTCCCTTTTACTCTTTCCCCCAATTCTTTCCTTATTCCTTTATCATCCATTTAAATTTCACCCTTCCATTTTCAAGCCCCTCTTACTCTCCCAATACCCAGCCCATCATAGACTTTTCTTCCACACAAAATATTTTTCCCCTCTCCATTCTCATTCCCCATCCAATTCTAGTCCTCCCCCAAAATCAGTTCCCTTATAGTTCTAGACCCACCCAGCATCCACTCCCTTCTAGTCCCATTCTCCCATGCCCCACATCAGCCCATTTCCAGTTCTATTCTAGCTGTTCATCAGCCCATTTCCAGTGCTAGCCTTCACATCACAGGCCATTTCCAGTCCTAGCCCCCCCCCCCATCACAGCCTATTTCCAGTCCTAGCCCCCACCATCACATCCCATTTGCAGTCCGAGTCCCCCTGCACCATCACAGCCCATTTGCAGTCCTAGTTCCCCCCCCCCCCCCACCATCACAGCCCATTTGCAGTCCAAGTTACCCCCCCATAGCCCTTTTCCGGTCCAGGTCCCCCCCCCATCACAACCCTTTTCCAGTACAAGTCCCCCCCCCCCATTGCCTTTTTCCGGTCCAGGTCTCCCTCCCCATCACAACCCATTTCCAGTCCATGTCCCCCCCCCATAGCCCTTTTACAGTTCAGGTCCCCCCACATAGCCCTTTTCCGGTCCAGGTCCCCCCCCCCTTCACAACCCATTTCCACTCCAATTCCCCCCCCCCCATAGCCCTTTTACAGTTCAGGTCCCCCCCCCATCACAGCCCATTTCTTTCCAGTCCAAGTCCCACCCCCATAGCCCTTTACTGGTCCAGGTCCCCCCCCCCATCACAACCCATTTCCAGTCCAAGTCCCCCCCCCCTAGCCCTTTTCCGGTCCAGGTCCCCCCCCAATCACAGCCCATGCAGTCCTTGGCCCCCCCGACCAGCACCGCGGCTGTCTGAGAGGCTTCAGAGGGAGCCGGGTAAGCTTGCGCGAGGCCCCGGCTCCCTCTGTACCGCCGCCAGCGTAAAGAGCCTTGTCCTTCACGCTGGCGGCTGTATCTGTGAAGCCGCGACTGCTGGGAAAGGTTAAAGGGTATTGCCTTTAACCTTTCCCAGCAATCGCGGCTTTACAGATACAGCCGCCAGCGTGAAGGAAAAGGCTCTTCACGCTGGCGGCTGTACAGAGGGAGCCGGGGCCTCGCGCGAGCTTACCCTGCTCCCTCTGAAGGCCGGCCCCGGGTGGGCTCTTGCCAGCTGTGGGCCCTACGCCATGGCGTACATGGCGTATAGGTAAATCCGGCCCTGCATATATGTAGATTTTAAGTCAGATTTCTCGCCTTCCTATTTGTGTTTTTTCCTTACCTACCCATTGACCTTCCAGTGACCTATAGAATTATTAAGAGTATTTTTAAAAATGATTATTGATTGTTTTATGGTAAATTGCTGGGAGCAATTGTGGAAGAAGTGATCCATAAATGAAATTATCCATTTATTTGCAATCAGGCACTGACTGTCCGGTGATAAACATTGACCCTTAACAGGAACTGTGAAAGCAACAAATTATGCTGTAACTGTTAGACTAAGATCTAAATATCTGAAGAGTGCTTTTGCATTTTACAATTTGAACACATTTCTTTATTCATAATCAACGAAAGACTCCAACTTGGTAGGAAATTTCTAAAGATCGGCTTGGGGAGCGTGTGCTGCTCTATGGATTTATAAAGCCGTTATTGAAATAGTAAATGCATATTTATTTTATTTATTTATTACAATTTCTTATATACCGCACTATTCGGTATCAGCGCAGTTTACATTATAACACAACGACCATAACAACAAGCTGTTTGGTTTTACATAGAACAGGATTAAAAACTTGGATAACAGGGGTGAACTAAATACATGAGATATTTATGCAGAACAAGGTTAGGTAAAAATAACATACTGAAAGTGAGGGTCATTTCTTAAGTGGGTCATTTCTTCAGAGGGGATACCTAGGTTCAATTGCTGGTTGGGTAGTATTGGAGGAAAAGGTGGTATTTGAGTGCTTTCCTGAACTGCGATAGGTCAGCAATGGTCCTAATGTCGGGGGGTAGAGCATTCCAGCATTTGGGGACATAGAAACTGAATGCCCTGTTTATGGTTGTCATGTTACACTTCGTCAATGCCTTAGGGGTTATTAGTAGGTTTACGGCAGTTGTTCTTCTGGCTCTGTTGGGGGGCACCGTGTGAATGAGTTCTGTGAGTGATGAGGATGAAATACCTTTGATTGCCTTGAATGATAGGAGTAGGGTTTTGAAGATAATCCTCCCATGGATGGGGAGCCAGTGAAGCTGTTTGAGAATGGGAGTCACGTGGTCACTTCTGGAGGCTCCGTAGAGGACCCTAGCTGCAGCATTCATGGCCAGCTGTAATGGGCTCAGTGTGGATAGAGGGAGACCTTGTAATATGGCATTTGCAAAGTCGAAGTGTGGCAGGATTAGCGCTTGGTATATGGTCCGGAAATCGTCTAGGTCCAACAGTGAGCGCAGACGCCTGAGCGTGCGGATTTTGAAGTACACAGCTTTGACTATGTTACTTATGTGGTGTTTCATATCCAGACGTTGGTCCAATGTAACTCCAAGGTATCTTATTGTTTCTTTAGTTTGTAAGTCAGCTTCCTTGACACTGACATGGGATGGAGGAGTAAAGTTGGGGTCTCTGGTGATGAAAAGCACCTCCGTTTTCTTATGTTGAATGCGAAGATTTTGTGATTGGAGCCACTCTGAGACTGCATTGAAGCAGTCTATCAGTGGTGCTAGGTCCATTTGAGCTGTAGAGAACGGCATGTATAAGAGAATGTCATCTGCATATATCAAACAGTTCACATTGAATGATCTAATGATGTTGCAGATGGGCTGCATGTATATATTGAATAGAAGGGAAGACAACGAGGAGCCTTGAGGTACACCTTGCTTCTGATGGAAGCATTTTGACTCTTCAGATCCGGACTTCACATATTGCCATCTTCCCTCCAGATAAGATTCACACCATCTTAGCGCAATGCTGTAGACGCCCTTCTCTTTCAGTCTTCCGAGGAGAATTTCGTGGCTCACCGAGTCGAACGCCGCAGCGATATCTAGGAAGATGAGCACAACACCTTGTCGGATGTTGTCAATGCCTGTGATGATATCGTTGAATAGGCTAGTAAGTAGGGTCTCGACACCATGATATTCTCTGAATCCATGTTGACAGTGATCTAGGGGAGCTGCAGAATCTATATGATCTTGAATTTGCCGTTGTGCCTCTTTCTCGATTATCTTAGCTAGGAGTGGGATACTAGCTATTGGCCTGTAAGAGTCGACCCTTTGGGGGTCTAGTTTGGGGTTTTTCAACAGTGGCCTAATGGAAGTCTGCTTGAGTGCTGTGGGGAAGTATCCTGTTGTGAAGGAGAGGTTCATCAGATTCGCGATGAAAGGGCTGAACGCACTACGTAGCTCCTTAATCCAAAAAGCTGGGCATGGGTCAGTCTGCGCAGTGGAGGTATTGAGGGATGCTATGGTATTCTCAATGCATTTAGTGGATGGTGTGGTAAATTTGTTTAGTGGGGTTAGGCCAGCTGGTTCTTGATACGGGTCTGCTGAAACCTTGTTAGTTTGCACGATCTTGGATTGCAAGTAGTCAGCAAATTTTTGTGTGGCATCCCTTCTATTGTCAGTTATCCCCTCTAAGTTTCCATGAGCCGAACATTGAAGCTAGGCTAGAGGAAAGTCTGAATTCAAGTTTAACTAAAAACTTGCATACCATACGTTGTTCACCTGAAGTATACTCTAGCTTCTCATTGATGACCCGAAAAATATTAAGATGCCAAATGGATTAGCTGAAATATCAAAAGGATAATTATTTACTAGAGAATATCAGAAAGCATCTAACCTTGCACAATGTTTTTGTGAAACTGTTTCTCAGTGTACATTTTTCATGTGCAGCTTAGGTCTTTGTCCTTCTCCTGCTCCAGCTAACAGATGACTTGGCATATTCAGTGACCTTTACTGATCTGCACCAGTCTGATACCGGAGATTCTGAAGCATTTGTAGCAAAAATATGCCTTTGACTTCCTGGCAGCAAATTTACTGCCGTCATTTGATTAAGACAGATTATTAAAAAAAAACAAAAAAAACCACAAAACTTTAGGAAAGAAAACATTCGGTTAAGAATTCTAGGAGCAAGATACTGTATATTTCTAAAGAAATACATATCTTTTAGCATTTTTAAAGGCATCTTTATGAGGTAGATAATTTTGCTGAGGAATTGAAAAAGGGATATATTTCTAGCTTCAAAATGTAGCTAATGGCAAAAGGAATCAAGCACACCAGTCACAGAGAATACGACCAAAGCAATAACTCAAGGGTAAGGCTTGCAAAAGTTTCAAGAGCAGGTAACATTTTATAATATTCATAGACAATGCCATCACAAATGTGCCTGGAGCTATTTAACGTATCGGTGACCAATTCTTCACTTCCTATACTCTTCAGAACAGCTCTTATTACAGCGTTGCCCTTAAAAAGTAGAAACCTGTGGTTACTGAGTTCACAAAGCTCTAGTTCCCTAATTAATTAGGATGATAAAATTATGGCAAACGTTTTTGAAGAAGTTAGTCTGAGATCTGATGGGATAGCACAAAATAGGTTGTTGTCCTTGCCAGATGTTCGTCAATGAAAGCGATCAAACAATCATATCAAGGCTTTGCTGGCAGACTTGAAGAAAAGGTTTTAGAAAGGGTATCCTGAGAATATCTGTTTTGGGGTCCAAAATAGTTCAGTCTCTGGAAAAACATTTTAGAATGGATTAGATTTCTATAAAAGAACCGTAAGCTCCATGGTTTTAAACAGGCAGTCATAGGTCAATCCTTTATCTCCCATTTTATTTGTCCTTTCCTTCGGTTTTTGGCTATAAAATTAAGATCATTGCAAAGATTTTAATTTTCTGTAGAGATTATAAAGAACTGAAGATTTATTTAACAATAATATTCTTTATAAAGATTACCCTAGCCTGCTCATAAAAGCAGAGAAACATGATGGCAGATAAAGACCATACAGCCCTTCCATACCAACCACTAAGCTTTATAGTCCCTTTTTTTCCTTTAGAGACAGAATCAAGAGGTCAATTAAAAAGCACGGGAGAGCTGGTATTGGCTTCAGTGAAAGCCACGTCTTAGAAAGGCCGTTTACGTGATTGCGGGGATGTACAAGTGAAAACATCTGCAAATCTGTGTCAGTGTTAAAGGCGAGAGTGAGCACATGTAAGACTGATGCAAAACTGACATATCTCCACCCCTTGTCATGGATGTGTGTTTTATAACATGGAAGGAAGTATAGGAACCCAGGGACATGGGCAGCCACGTGCAGCGGTAGGAACCATTTTACAAAGATACGCATGGGAAAAACTGATGTTGGAAGCCTGGCAACCTGCACGTGTAAATGCCAGCATTTTACAACTGGCACATGTCTCTCTGTCATTTTGCAAATCAGGATGTGTAGATGCCACTAATTAACTACAGAGGCCTCTGGCTTTCCCTCATTGTGAATAAAACACTGGGAATGAAGAGGGATAGCCTCCCTGTAAAGGGAAGAGCAAAAGGAGCACTTTTTCCCCCTGTTCATGTCGGGGAGCAGGTATAAATCTAGACATGTATATGAGCAGGTATAAATCTTGGGGACATGTCGGGGAGCAGGTATAAATCTAGTTTTCCTCTTACAGGTGCATTCCCCTTCCAAAATTGGAGATGCACACGTAGATTTTGATGCCACCCAGTCTACATCCCTAATAGGCCCCAGACAAGTCCACATATGCTATGGACATTGACATGCAAAATGAGTTCTTTCTAAAATGATCTTTTATTCATGTAAGTGGTCATATTAGCACAGGTAAATCATGAATAAGGTTTTTAGAATAACACCCTAAATTTATAGTCATCTACCCAAAGTGCTAGTGAACCAGAAAGAACCACCAATTGGTCTTTACCTACCATCATTTACTGTTACTATATATATATAATCTGGATGAGCTCAATGTCAAAGAAGCAATTAAGCAACTTTTGGATTATTGGTTATTTCTTCATCTCTCCCTGTGAGGCCAAGCTACTTTAGTAAAGATGATCTGGTCAATGTTCAAAGGCATGGCTGCTACTTAATGATAAGCGGATGATTTATCTGCTTATCCTTATGTTTGATATTCAGCAATGCTATTTAAGTAGGACCACTAAATGTGTGGTATTAATCTTAAATGGATAACATCCATTTAAGGTTAGGATTGCTACTTGTGCTATCCACGTAAATGGATGCATTTATCTAGATAGTGATTGAATATTGCCGCTACGTAGATACTATACGTTTTGACTCTACCCCCATAATGCCCATGGCTACTCCTTTTCATAAACGGATGCATTTTGAATTGACAACTGGATGTAGATACATTTATCTGTTTACAGACCCTAATTTTTATTTTAAAGCCATTTATGTGGGCAGCACCTGCCACTGACTGCTTAAACAGGATAATTTAATGAAAACAATCTCCTACAGATGTTGCCTCTTCTAATATCCCCCCACCCCCAATAAAAATAGCCTATTTAAACATATTGATGTCAATTTTCAAAATGCTACTGAGTAGCAAAGGTAAGCAATTAACTTTAACCAATTAATTTTCTGTGATTTTTAAACAACCCTATCTAAATTTGACCAGTTAGATTTATGCTGGCAATTGGCAGTTACCAAGTTTTAATGTCCCAAACTTTGCTGGCTAGCATTGAAAATCAGTGTTCAGGGCCGGCCCGTCCATTGTGCAATAATATTGTTCGCACAGGGCCCCGCGCTTCAGGGGGCCCCACGCGAACACCATTAATGCACAATATGGACGGCTAGAGAGGGAGCCGGGGAAGCCCACGCAAGGCCCCGGGCTCCCTCTGCACAGCTGCTAACGTAAGGAGTCTTTTCCCTCACGCTAGCGGCTGTATTTGTGAAGCCGCGAATGCTGGGAGAGGTTAAAGGCAATGCCCTTTAACCTTTTCCCATAAACAAAAATAGAGCAAAAATCAAAAGTCGTAAATCAAAAAGTACATGTATGTATTTTAATGTTGGAAGATGAACCATGAGGAAAAATCACTCCCTCTCGTGGCTTTACTTCCTTTTTACTCAATTAATTAAGCCCCATCGGAGCTTCAAAAACGTAGGTAAAAAACACCATGTGATAGTATACCCTACACCCAACGTATTCAAAATTATAATGCTTCCAACATGTTCAAAAATTCAAACAAGACCAAGCCAAATAGCAACTCAAACATGTCACTTATCTGCATGTCCTGATGAAGTTGAGTTCAGTTCATTTTTCGAAACTCAAACAAATATTGATCTCTCCAATGTCCGCAGTTATGTAACCAAGAACACAGTACTGCATTTAACAGTACTGCGTTTAACCTTTCCCAGCATTCGCGGCTTCACAGATACAGCCACTAGCGTGAGGGAAAAGACTCCTCACGCTAGCGACTGTGCAGAGGGAGCCGGGGCCTCACGCAGGCTTCCCCGGCTCCCTTTCCAGCCCTTTAGATGGCTGCGGGGCTGTTCGGTGGGGGGGGGGGGGGCTAGGACTGAATGAGCTATGATGGAGGGAGGGGGAACTGGGGCTGGAAATGGGCTCTAATGGGGGGGGGGGCTAGGACAGCAAATGGACCGTGATGGGGGGGCCTAGGACTGGATGGGCTGTGATGGGGGGGCGACTTGGATTGGAAATGGACTGTGATGGGGGGCTTGGACTGCAAATGGGCTGTAATGGGGGGATTGACTAGATGGGCTGTGATGGGGGGCTAGGACTTCACATGGGCTGTGATGGGGGGGCTAGGACTAGATGGGCTGTGATTGGGGGCTAGGACTGGAAATGGGCTGTGATGGGGGGACTTGGATTGGAAATGGGCTGAGATGGGGGGCTAGGACTGGAAATGGGCTGACGAGGGGGCTGGAAATTGGCTGATGGGGGAGCTTGGAGTGCAAATGGGCTGACTGGGGGCTAGGACTGGAAATGGACTGATGGGGGCTGAAATAGGACTGGAAATGGGCTGATGGGGGCTGGAATAGGGCTGGAAATGGGCTGACAAGGGGCTAGGATTGGAAATGGGCTGATGGGGGAGCTTGGATTGGAAATGGGCTGATGGGGGGTGCTGGAATGGAACTGGAAAAGAGCATATGGGGGCTAGGACTGGAAATTGGCTGATGGGGGCTGGAATAGGACTGGAGATGGGCTGATGAGGGGGCTAGGATTGGAACTGGAAAAGAGCGTATGGGGGGCTAGGACTGGAAATGGGCTGATGGGGGGAGCTTGGACTACAAATGGCTAATGGGGGAATAGGACTGGAAATGGGCTGATGGGGCCTGGAATAGGACTGGAAGCGGGCTGAGGGGAGTTGGAATAGGGCTGGAAATGGCCTGACAAGGGGGCTAGGATTAGAAATTGGCTGATGGGGGGGGCGGAGCCTGATGTCCAGCGGGATGGTCGCATAACGCTGAGGCTCCCGAGAGGCCTACTCAGAATCCTGAATTAACACCGGACATTCTTGAATTTCTGCTCTGATCTTACCGGGGCACATTGACGAGATGGCGGGGACCAAACCTACGCGCCTGGAATTTGGATCTCCAGCGGCTTCTCACGGCAAACGCTCCAAAACTGAACCCCCGTCCCCGCAGAAGGGGCTGGCTCTACGCGAGGGCCCCGAAATGCAGCAGGAGATCCTCGCAGAGATCAGAGGGGTTAAAGACCTCATGCAGTCAAATGGGGAAGCACTCCGAGCGCTGCGGGAAGACCTTGGTGTATTGCAAGGCAGGCTAGAGGGGCTCTCCTCGCGTCAGGACAAAATGGAGAGCATATTAGACTCCCATGCGGTCCGGCTGTCCAAACTCGACAAAGTTGAACGTCAGGTGCGGGCCTTGCAGAAAGAAGTGGAAGATGGCAATAATAGAGCGCGCCGCAACAACCTACGACTAGTGGGCATACCGGAGGGAGCGGAATCGGGAGACATGAAGGAGTTTCTATATAAAATCCTCCCTTCTCTGCTCCAAATCACCTTTACCAAAGAATTGGAGATCGATCGCGCTCATCGTGTACCCACAAACATAACGCTCAACAGGAAGACCCCGCGGCCTATCATCTTTCGACTTTTGAGATATCAACATGTGGAGCAAATTCTCAGCGCCTCTCGGGCAAAGGGCCATATGGAGTTTGAGAGCCACAAGATCTCCTTCTATCCTGACTTGGCTAAACCCACGGTTGATCGCCGAAAGCGCTTTTTGGAATTCCGGCCGAGGCTTCAACAATTACAAGCACGCTATGGCCTGATGTACCCGGCCAAGCTCCGAGTCACGCTACACAATCAGACAAGAACATTTGAGGACCCTGATCTACTAGCGGAGTTTTTGGATGCTAAAGAAGCCGACTTGATGCGCTGACTTCCAGAGTGTTCCTACCAGTGTTCTCATATCCGCTGTACCCGCCATTTTGGATTTGCCACGGTTCAGCAAAGAGTCTGTCGAGGGCGGTTTGTTGCCTTATTTTGATGATATTTGTGACCCGACTCCATCTACCCAGAGTAGCTTCGATGAATATCAGAGACAGTGTTAATTATGGACTCTGGTGTTTCTTTTCTTTTTTTTCATGTCTTTATCCTCCTCTCTAGGGCCTCCTCCCGCAGACATATGGTCGCCATATTCATTGGGGGTTTTGCTTCTTCTCTAAGTTACTTTGGTACATGCTTTTCAATATGGGGTGTATTAGCCAGCATACCCGGTGATTATGTCATTGCTGTACAGATTCTGCTTATGTTGTATGTTTTCAAGCGCCCTTACCTAAAATGTCTATTACCGATTGATGGCACCATGTAAGATTTTATCATTGAACGTAAAAGGCATCAATAACCCGATAAAACGGAAGAAAATCCTGAGCTATCTAAGTCATGAAGCTGCGGACCTGATTTTCCTCCAAGAAACGCATTTAAATTCGAAGGAAACTCTTAAACTCAATGTTAAACCTTACATGGTGGCCGCCTATTCCTCAGCTGTTTCTAAGAAATGTGGGGTTGCCATACTGGTTAGGAAATCTCTGCATGCTACTATTATTGCGACTAGCTCAGATACAGCAGGCAGATGGTCCAGGGCTCACCTCAAGATAGGTAACCTTGAAGTTACATGTATATGCCTTTATGCTCCTAATGTAGATGACCCTGCCTTTTTTGCTACCATTGCTCAGGTTGCGCAGGCCTCTGCTAATACTTCATTGATAATTGGGGGGGATTTCAATTTAGTTCTTGATCCCCTGATTGACAAACAGCCGCCTAGGACGAGTGGTCCCCCCAAGAGTCACACTACGCTTACCTCTATGATCAAAGATCTTGCTTTAGTCGATCTATGGAGGTTACTACACCCCAATGAGCTTGACTTTACCTTCTTCTCTTCCCCTCATAAATCCCAGTCTCGCATAGATTTCTTTCTAATATCAAAACTGTTAGTTCCTCAGGTAGACACTGCAAAGATTCACTCCCAACATATCTCAGATCACGCTGCTATTTCTTTTCAATTACACACCACTGCGCCCCAAGGGAATTCGGGGGCCTGGTTCTTTGATAGAGCCCTATTAACTCAACCAGAGTTCCAGTTAGAAATTCGAGCAGCCATACAGGACTACTTTCACTTTAATCTACCCCAGGACACTGCAAATTGGGCTTGGTGGGAAGGTTTTAAAGCGGCCATTCGTGCAACGATCACTAGTTATCAAATTCGCCTGCGGAAACAACGCAAACAGCAGCTCCTTATACTAGACCAACAAATCAAAGCAGGCGAACGAGTTCTAACTTCACGTACTGATCCATGCGTCTTAGTTCGCTTACAGCGTCTCCGTTTTCAATATAATCCAATCCTCTCAACTGCAGCTTCTCAGAGTATTGCACTTCAGCAAGGGACATACTACCGTGAAAGCAACCGAGCCGGTCGACTTTTAGCCAACGCCTTGAAAGGTCAAAAAGAAGCCAAACGCGTAGCGGCCCTTCGCGCCCCACAGGGAGGGGGCATACTGACCACAGACTCCGATATCGTAGAACTTTTTCGGGATTTCTATACCCGTCTATATCAATCTGAATGTGAGTTCTCATCCGAGACCTTCGAGCGCTTGTTTTCTGGTATTCAGCGGCCGACCCTTTCTGAAGCTGATAGGGATGCGCTGGATGAACCCTTCTCTACTTCAGAGATCCATTCTGCCCTAAAACGAACAGCCTCGGGTCGAGCCGCTGGGCCTGATGGTCTCCCGACAGAATTCTACAGAACGTTCAGTGCAGATTTAGTTCCCTACTTAAAACTTTACTTTACTGCCCTTGCGGTAGATACATCCTCTTTGGGATCCTTTTCTGCAGCTAATGTGGTAGTTTTTGAGAAAGAAGGCAGAGACCCGCTGCTAACCGCCAACTACCGTCCAATCTCCCTACTTAATGCCGATTATAAGATCTTCGCAACGATCTTGGCCACCCGGCTATCTGACAGGATGGCCACCTTAGTCCATCCCGACCAATGTGGTTTTATACCCGGCCGCTCCACCGCTGACAATGCTCGGACCTTGTGCCATGTGCTATCCAGTGCTGCCAATTTAGACCACCCATGGGTGGGTCTTTCCCTAGATGCTGAAAAAGCCTTTGATCGCCTGGAATGGCCCTTCTTATTTGCAGTTCTCCGATGGTATGGCTTTGGGGAGGGCTTCCTCCGATACCTCCAAGTCATGTATTCTCAACCCGTTGCCAGTATTTGTGTAAATGCCATTAAGTCTCGGCCTTTTAATCTTCAAAGAGGCACGCGTCAAGGTTGCCCCCTATCACCAATGCTCTTTGATCTAGCTCTTGAACCCCTCGCCCTCCTTATTAGACAGTCCGCACGTATTCGAGGTGTCCCCTTCAGTCACAGAGAGATTAAACTCTCTGCATATGCAGATGACCTTATGCTCTTTGTATCCCTTGATTCGGTCCCGGCTGTCTTGGACCTGATTGATGGATACTCGCAATTATCGGGCTATAAAATAAACTGGACCAAATCCGTAGCATTCCCACTGAACCGCTGGGTACATGAGGCTGACATGCAGGCCTTTCCTTTCCTTTGGCAATCTCGCATGGTGAAATATCTTGGCGTCCACTACTGTTCTCCTTTAGAAGACACTATTAGTTTTAATGCCAAGGAGGTAGTCTCCAAAGTCCGTGAGCTCACAAATCGGTGGTCTCCCTTATCCCTTACATGGTGGGGCCGCCTAGAAACCATCAAAATGATGATAGTCCCCAAAGTGAACTATATTTTAGAAATGCTGCCCTGCTTCCTGCCGCTACACACCTACAGAGACATAGAGGGCCTTCTCGTCCGTTATCTCTGGCAGGGAAAACCACCAAGAGTAGCTAAACAAAAACTACAGTCTGCGAAGGAACTAGGGGGTACCCGCTTTCCTGATTTTCTTAGATATCATCAAGCCTTCCTACTTAAACAAGGTGCCCGATGGCTAGCTGCCTCAACAGACAACAGACCAGTTTGGCTTGACATTGAAGAGGAGCTAAGTAGCCCAATTCCGTTGATCCATCTCCCCGGCATGTCCCATCAAGTAGACACACGCCATCCCCCAATGATTGTCGATACTCTTGCGGCCTTTAACACTCTCATTCTGTCACTGGGTCCAAACGTATGTCCTCAGGACGGACTCCCGCTGTGGAATAACCCCAGAATTCAAGTCCTAAATAAAACGATTGCATGGAAACCCTGGTACTCTAGGGGGATCTGGACACCCCAACAACTCTTCTCTGCAGCTCGTTAGAAGACCTTTTCTGATTTACAAAAGGAATTTGCGTTACCAGCGAAACATTACTTTCAATTGATGCAGCTTCAACACTGCCTCAAAAGTGCTCAAATCCTGCCGCCCTCTGCCCTTACTGAGGACGGGCTATTAGAACTAATTCACTCTATTAGTAGTACACATGGGGTAGCCTCTAACTTTTATAAATTATTATGTCAGGGTACCGATACTGCTACTTGTAGAGCTCAACAAGCCTGGGAACGCGAACTGCAAACCACTTTAACCCCTGTGCAATGGAGCGTTTTCTGGAGCAGAGTAGTGCGGGTTTCCAGATCTGCCTCTGTAACCCAAACTCTCTTCTTTTTTGCACATAGATACTTTTATACTCCAGAAAGAATAGCCAAATGGAACACAACTGCTAGGGACCAGTGTTGGTCTTGCCATACTGCTGTGGGAACCCTCGCTCATGTTCTTTATGAATGTCCTCAACTGCAGGTTTACTGGGGGCGGGTCTGGGGTCGTATTCAATCTATCTTACACCTCCACGAGCCTCTTTCTTGGAAGATTGTGGGACTCCGCTCAGTGGCGGAGGTCCCCTCTCTTCCTAAGAAGGGTCGCTTTCTCCTTGATTTCATGCTGGGTATAGCCATATGTTTAATCACGAGGAATTGGAAGGATAGCTCTCGAATTACTGCCAATGAATGGTGGAACCTCGTCTGCTTATATAGTAAATATGAGCAGATATCTCGGAGAGCTATTCCCCATATCCAAACTCACTCTCGCTTGTCTAAATGGCAGATGCTCAATGATTATGTACACTCTGCTCATTGCTCCGACATGTCTGTTTTAATGTATACTCATCATGTTTCAGATCACCGTTAGGTTTTTGTACCACAATAATGTCAGTACACGCCCGTTTTCGGGAATGATTAGTTTCTAGAGAAGAAGCAGGGGGGAGGGGGGTGGTAGGGGTTTACTTTGGTGTATGTATCACATTCTATGTATGTATTTGTCTTTTAGCTGTATGTCTTCCTTTCCTTTGTTGTTATAAAACGAAAATAAAGCATTAAAAAAAAAAAAGAAATTGGCTGATGGGGGAACTTGGAGTGGAAATGAGCTGATAGGGGGCTGGAATGGAACTGGAAAAAAAGCATATAGGGGGCTAGGACTGGAAATGGGCTAATGTGGGGGCTTGGGAGATTGGGACTAGAAGGAAGTGGATGTTGGGTGGGTCTAGAACTATAAGGGAGCTGATTTTGGGGGAGGACTAGAAAGGGTTGGGGATGGGGAATGAGAATGAGAATGGAGAGGGGAAAAGATATTTTGTGTGGGAGGGAAGAAAAGTCTACGATGGGCTGGGTATTGGGAGAGTAAGTGGGGATTGAGAATGGAAGGGTAAAATTTGAGTGGATGATAAAGGAATAAGGAAAGAAAATGGGCAAAGAGAAAAAGGGGAAAGATCAGTTTGTTGAAGCAGATTATAGAGAGAGAATGGAAAAAATCTAAAAGAGAAGAAAGGACAAATGGATAGCTCGCAGAAGACATGAAGAAACCAGAAGAAAGTGACTGGAGCAATTGCAGCTGAAAAATAAAATCCCAAACAGAAAGTAGAAAACGACTTTTTATTTTGAATTTATTAACTGGAATATGTCAGGTCTGGGATGTGTGTATTGCTAACAGCTTCGTGTTTTTGCTTAGTGCAAGCGGAAATTAATTTATAGCTTTCTTTCTCCAGTGTTGTACATTTCATGTTTGGCTTTTGGGGTTCCCAATTTAATTATCATCTTCCTATTTCTAAATTGTGATCCCTTGTTCTTTGTGTGGTGACAGTCTATGTTCTGCATGTTTAACCAAGTTGAGGTATTCTGTTCATATTGTTTCTATTTGACAGTCTCACTTGTTCTCTTTCCCCCATTGAGATGTATTGGTATTTTCTGAGATGTACTGGTTTTAATATCTGCAGTGTTGCCTTTTGATAGGTGGGGTTTGGTGCTTTGTGAGTCCTGATAGTGCTGTTATGATACGGTGGATTTGCTATGGGTTCTAAATGATCAGTGTTTGTAGTACTTCCTAATGGGCCTGGTGGTTGTCACTGCAATATAGTAATGTAGAAATCTGTTAGTCTTTCTTTATTCAGACACTCATTAAGAGACATGTTTACTAAAAGTGGATGTTAACATTATGCAAATATTTATGCAAATTAGGTACATTATGCAAATGAGGCCCCACAATTAATCTCCACACATGGCCCCGCACCCCCCTTGGGCCGCCCCTGTCAGTGTTAACTGGTTAAGGAAATCTGAGAGCACTTTGAAGTCAAGTCCACAACAAAGAGAAAAAGCAACAAAAGTAGTGAGGCCACTAAGAGAAGAGGAGGCTGGGAAATGTAGTTCCAGCAGGTTATGGCCTGAAGTCTAGCAAGGAAAGGCAACAGCCACAAGAGACAGGAAATTTTGATTGGCAAGGGCAGGTGAGGCTAATCAGAGCCTTGCTAACCAAACAATAATGCTCTCAGACAGCTCCTCCATCTCCCCACAACTATCAAGTGACAGAATCCTTTAAAGCTTTCAGGAAGGCAGGAATCTGAGTTTAAGGAGCCAGGAATTATGGGGAAAAGAGAGGCATTTAAAGGGAAGAGTAACCTAGGCCAGGGACTTAAGTGTTGTTATGCTGGGAAAAATCCTTGCAGGACCGTACCGAGCCCTGTGCGAGCGGTGCGGCCGCACAGGGTGCTAAGACTTAAGGGGCGCATTTCGGCTCTTTGCCGTTGCCTGCCACTGCCACTTTTTCAGCGGCAGGCAGAAGCAGAGAGCCGAAATGCGCCCTTTAATTCTTCTCGCTGGCACACTAAGCAGGTCTGGTTTCTCCGGGAGGGACCAGACCTGCTTACTGTGCCGGCGACTTGCACATTGGGTGCGCGCCTCTTCTCTCCCGCCCCCATATAGTGGCTAGATGGAGGTGCGGGAGGGGGGAGGGCGCGCGCCCGATGTGCAAGTCACACAGGGCGCATTTCACTCTCGGTACGGCCCTGCATCCCTGAAAGGACTGGGGTGAATCACAGAAGGTCTTCACGGCAGCGCAATAGAATGAAGAGCTCTGTGCCAAAGTGCGCAGTAGGTGACATTAGCAAGGTAGAGGAATATCTCCCCATCATCCCCTCCATAATGCCATTTATTGGTTTCCTGGCTTGGACTCCTTCGTAATGGACAAAACATTTCGAGGGGTGGGGGGGGGGGGAATCAAGCTGAGAGTTTTGCCAAAAGATGTATGTAGGGCAAAGATACAAAGGAAAAGGAAGAAAAAATAGCCAGTGCAATAAAATGGGGAGATAAGACATTTTTCAGATATGTTAGTGAGAGGAGGAAGGGTAAAAGTGGTATTGTCAGACTCAAGGGTGAAGGGGAGGAATATGTAGAAGCTGATGAGAATACAGCGGAATTGCTTAACAAATATTTCTGTTTTGTGTTCACAGATGAAGGGCCAGGAGCAGGACCTCAGAAAACACCCACAAACAGCAACAGAAGTGACGGGGATCTTGAACAATTTTCAGAAGACTGTTTGTGAGGAACTAGCTAAACTTAAAGCAGACAAAGCAATGGAATTGGATGGGGTACATCTGAGAATATTGAAGGAACTTGGGGATGTTCTAGTGGCTCCACTGACTGAACTTTCCAGTGCTTCTTTAGAGTTGGATGACAGAGGACTTGAGAAAGGCACATGTGATCCCTTTACACAAAAGCAGAAGTAAGGATGAGATTGAAAACTACAGGCCAGTTAATCTAACTTCTGTGGTGAGTAAATTATTGGACACGCTGCTAAAAGAGATAATAGTGAGGTTTCTGGAGTTCAATGTGTTGCAGGATCAGAGGTAGCATTAGCATGGGTTTACCAGAGGCAGGTCTTGTCAGACAAATCTGATTGATTTATTTGACTGGCTGACCAGGGAGTTGGACAGAGGGAAAGCCCTAGATGTGGTGTACTTAGATTTCAGTAAAGCCTTTGACATCATTCCACACAGGTGACTTAAACAAATTAAGCACTCTAGGGATGGATCATAAAGTGACTGACTGGGTTAGAAATTGGTTGAGTGGGAGTGCTAAAAAATGCAGGGTAATGCATTTGAGCTGCAAAACTCCAAAGGAGCGGTATAGTGTAGGGGTGAGGTAGTAATGTCCACAAAAGAAGAGTGGGACTTGGGCGTGATTGTTTCTGATAATCTTAAGGTGGCTAAACAGGTAGAAAAGGTGACAGCCAAAGCCAGAAGGATGCTTGGGTGCATAGGGAGAGGAATGGCCAGCAGAAAAAAGTAGATGATAGTGTCTGGTGTGACCTCATTTGAAGTATTGTGTGCAATTCTGGAAACCACACCTTCAAAAAGATATAAACAGAATGGAGTCAGTGCAGAGGGTGGCTACTAAAATAGTTAGTGGTCTTCATTATAAAGGATATGACGACAGACTTAAAGATCTTAATATGTAGACGTTAGAGGAAAGGCGGAACAGAGGAAATACAATAGAGACATTTAAATACCTCCATAGCATAAAAGCACAAGAGCAGAGCCTCTTTCAATTGAAAGCAAGCTCTGCTATGAGGGGACATAGAATGAGGATGAAAGGGGATAGACTTGAGTAATTTGCATTAATATTTCTTAACAGAAAGAGTGGTAAATGCGTGAAATAGTCTCCCTGTGGAAGTAGTAGAAACAAAGGCAATATCTGAATTCAAGAAATTATGGGACAAACACTAAAGGAAAAAAAGGGACTATTGTAGTTGATATGGAAAGGCAGACTAGATAGGCCATATGGTCTTTTTCTGCCCTCATTTTTCTATGTTTATACTCCTACCCCACACACCCACTTCACATGTCCATACCCACATATCCCTTCCCTCCGCATATACCCAACTCTCCCCACCAACCGTCCACATTCTGAAGTTTCACGTATCCTCCAAATATATATACCACCTGATATTTCCAACCAAATACAGACTGCTACACACATAGAACCCTCACACACAAACATCTACTCCCCAAACATCTAACCACTAATACAAATCCCACATACACCAGATCCTCAGTCTGCAAAGGTGGAAAGTCATTGGGGCCCATTCTAAGTTGTGCGTCTTCAAGCCGTGGGAGCAGAATTGCAGCATAGTGGCTGGACGTCCGGGACGTGCCCTGATTCAGGCACCCTGGAGGTCCAGCCACTTCCCTGGCTAGCTCAGCCTGGCTCTTGCATGGAGCTGCAGTGCTATGACATCATGTTGCCATGGCACCGCGGCTCCATGCAGGAACTGCAATCCCAGTCTGACTTCTACAAAGTGCTTTCTATGCAGCCTGACCCCCAATCGAGCCTTCCATGGCCACAGTAGGGCTGCAGGGAATTCCCTGCATCCTCTCACTTTCTTTACGTGCCCCGGCACTGGCAGCCCCCAGTGTCCGAGGTGGAATAAGTCCCTTGGATAGATGGCCAACCCTAGACATACAGGGTCAACCTTGGAATCGGCCCTGCACGTCTGGGGTCAGCTACACACCCACTTCCTGCCTTTGTTCCTCCCTGGGACTGCCCCCTCCCACCCACAAATAGAGATCCCCGCACAAACAGCCTAGATGTGCGGGGAGCTCTGTGGACACCAGCGGCATCCCAGCATTTAGTGGGTCAGGACGTCCGGATCGGACATCTGGACCTGCTAAATATGGGTCGGAATTGGGCCCATTGTGTCATGCTATGAGCATACAAGTTCAACATGCTGATTTATATTTTAAATTACATCTTTTGAAGTCATTGTAATTCAAATAAAAACAATCACGTTTTCTATTCTTCTTTTTTTACTTCCCCCTCATTTTTCATGCTGTGGGAGATCATACTACTTTATATTTTCGCTAAAAGGTTGAATTACTTACATTGCTAAAAGCTTCTATAAATGTTCTGATATTATTACTTTATTAAATTAAATGTATGTCTTCAGTATCTATGAACAGATTATCGGAAAATCTGATGATCTTCATACTAACAAGTACAAGTTATTAGTTTTACATAGGAAGGCAAGTGCTCCATGCTGTCATCCTTAATTTGCTTTCCATAAACACACATATGGCCTTGTTGTCTAAAAATCTTTCAAACTAATAGCACGGGATCTGAAATATGGGTCTAATCAAAATGACTCAGTTCCAAACATTAAACCCTGCAGCGCCCAATTACTCAATGCCACTTCTGCTGAGAAATGTGCTCTTTTAGGCTATAACCTAACCTACAGCAATACGTTGCGTGTGTAAATCTATATCTCACTATGTGTCTATATAGAGAGAGAGATATACATTATATAGATATATGGAGAGCAGATTGATGGCCAAGTCACTAAATGCTCTTCTTTATCTATGTAAATTTGGGTTAATATATAACTCAAAAGAATTATTTATGAATAATCAGCTCTGCAAATTCACAGAGAGCTCCATTTGTAATACAACTTTTCTTCCAGAAAAAAAATGAATGTTGGATGCCGCAAAGACAAGTGTAAAAACACACCAACGTGCATTCAATTTGAATTTATTGGATTTAGCTTAGGCCTTATTATTGGTAGCACATAATGTGTTACATCCAGTTATAGTAGGCATCTCCCTGTCTCCAGGCAACTTGCAATCCAAGTGCATTAATTTGACTTTAGTACATAATAAATGAGCCCACTGAGAATAAGAGAGCTTATGTTATTTAATGCATGTTAAATCACATTAATGCATGTTTGCAAATGAGACCCTAAATTTGTACCTGAGGCAATGAAGCATGAAGTGACTTGCCCAATGTCAAAAAAAAGCATCAGTGAGATTTGAACCCTGGGTTCCCTGGTTCCTACTCTACTGCTCACACCACTAGGCCACACCTTCACCTAAAAGCCGTCTCTGTGCCAGCATTAGACAGGGAGGGGGGTAGGAGGAAGAGGTTAATCTCTGCAACTGCCCTGTGCCTCCACACCACAGAAGGATCCAAGCCTGCCTGAAGCTGAAGGCGGCATAGCCTTCCAACAGGTTTTGGGGCCCCTCCCAAATTTCCAACCTGGGCCCATGTCTAACATCGACCCTGAGCCTTCTTGTGCTTTTTGTTGCAAATCTTGCACAGTAAAAAGAGTGAGGACCTTCCTGTATGTCTCAGAACATTGAATATGTTCTTACTGTGCAAGCAAAATGTCAAACAACTGACCTGTCAGACTTTTATTAATCTATTTGGCCCAAAGTTGAATTTCATTCTAAAACCAGAATTCTAGCACTCCTTTCATTGGATGTACTAAACTTAGATATTCCAGACAGCAAAACTAAATAAATGATGTAAAAAACAAACTTACCACCTTCTCATCATCCTTCATACCCCTCACCGGACCCTTCATTCAACGCATGCCAACCACCTCTTTCTCCCCTCTGTTTCATGGGCTAGATATGAGACCACTTGAAGCTTTGCCTAGTATTTTCTTGCTCCAAGCTCATGGATCAGTCTCCCCCTAGACTTTCTTTTAGAATTCTCTTTCTTGAAATTTAAAGCTTCTCTCAAAATGCACCTTTTTCAAAATGCTTTTCAACTTCTCCCTAATGATGCAGATGCCCGATTTATTTGTTTTCGTTTTATGCTTCCCTGTCCCCTACTAACCCCAGCATAATTAGCCATCGTTGCCTCTGTACGTTTCATCGTTATCCTTTGCATATGGTGTAAATGCCTTTATTTCTTTTACACTGCCAATGGATGGAGTTTCCTTTCCATTTTCTACTTTATTTTTATGTAAACCACGTTCTTGGCTTGAAGAGAGGTATATTAAATTTTAATAAACCATAAACCAAAAAAACACAGAGAAATATTGTCGTATTTTTCTGCTACTTCGGTTGGAAGGCAAGCTTGTTCTCAATATGAAGTGGTACAGCACTTTACCCATTACAGAAGGAAACCCGCTTTTCATGCTAAAAACTTGTAGAAACTGCTATTTCATAGAACACATGCAGATGTAATCCATTGATGAGCAGACCTCATTAAAAGTGCATTAGCTGCCACAACCAGCATGCTCAGCTGCTGCTGCTGAAATCAGAAAGCCCCAGGAGAGGTTTGTACTATTTCTTCTTCTGGAAGTGACTACCTCTGTCCAGCTCTGAAAATAAAAAAATCCCATTTAAAAATAAATCCTGCATAATTGGGTGAAGGAAACATTTGGTAGAGGAGAACGGGAAAGTGAATTGTTACAAAAGACAAACTGTTTTTCTTCCCAGTTGACTGAAATGAACAGTGACTCTATTTGCAAACCTGAAATTTGAAGTAATAGTTCATTAATGCAGTTGCACATTAGGTAATGGATTTCTCTCTGTGCTGTTGTATTTTCCATTTCTGCTTCTGCTGACTTACATTTATTTCAATAATCATATTTCTGTTGACAACATATTAGCCTGAAAAATGTTGTTTTCAGGTTGGATCATTTAGAGACAAGGACTTCACTTTGCTCTGGCAGAGGTTGGCAGTCATCTGGTGATGTGGGCTCTGTCTCCCAAAGAGTTTCCAAATTATGATGCTATTGCATTGAGTTTATGCATGTCTGGCTTGCTGAATTAGATTTGGTGAACCTGGGTCTAGTAAAATTCAAGACAAAGGAGGGGGGGAGGGATGTTAAGCAGTTAATGTGATTATCGTGGGGTGGGCTTGTGCTAAGAGCAGCATATTGAAAATCATGCACTAATTGCTTAAGGCCTTGAAGGGTGGGAACTGGGCAGGATACGCAGAAAGAACAAGCATGGAAAGCATTAACAGTGTGCAGTGTGTTACTGCAAAGTAACTGTTGTCATGGTTGCCAGTAGCGTAGGTGCCACCCCAAGACTGCCCTGGTAACACAGCCACTGTCTGACAACAAAACCATTCATTCACAGCTCCAATTGTTCCTATTTGGCAGAATGACCCCTAGCGGTAGTACTGGCAGCCATGTAGAGGAGTTGCTGTGCAACCCCAAAGAACCCCTTCCTTAATGGGCCTAATC
Organism: Ichthyophis bannanicus; assembly: GCA_033557465.1. Lineage (NCBI taxonomy): Eukaryota > Metazoa > Chordata > Amphibia > Gymnophiona > Ichthyophiidae > Ichthyophis > Ichthyophis bannanicus. Next base: position 216,750,577 of record CM066040.1, read on the forward strand.
AAACTCCCCCCCACCCAATGGTAGACGCTCCTCCTCAATAACATAACCCCTGCCAATCAGAACCCCTACCAAAGAGAGACCCCCCCACCCTATGAAAATCCCTCTTGCAGACCAAATCTGGGACATGTTATCTGAAGCGGGCGGGGGGGGGGGGGGAGAAGAGGAAGGGATACCTTAGTTCCAGGTTTGAGCAACAAGGAATGGAAGAGGGAAGAGCAGTCTTTATCCTACCACCTCATCCATCCCATGAGAGCAACAATATCATGTCCAAGATTGTCTGATTATCTGATATGGAGGTTGCGGGCAGTCCAAAATGCAGATGTATTGAGGAAGCTTGATTGACTCCCGATTCATAGAAACATGACAGAAGAAGACGACCATATGGCCCCTCTAGTCTGCTCTTCCATATCAACTATTATAGTCCCTTTTTTTCTTAGAGATCTTCTGTATTTGTCCCGTGTTTTCTTAAACTCAGATACTGTCCTCATCTCTATTACCTCCACTGGAGACTATTCCATGTGAGCATTGATTGTTTAAAATGCTAATGCTTACATTTAAAATTTTGAGGGAAGAAGGGCCAAGCTATCTACAATGTGTTGCAGTGGTACCAGCTGAGATGAGCTTTAAGATCTAATCAGGGAAGCCTGTTGGTGATCCTTGATATATCAAAAGACGAGACAGCAGAAATGAGGAGGCGGGCATTTAAGACAGCTGCACATCTAAGGTGGAATAAACTCCCCCTGGAAAGGAGACAAAAATCTGACAGAGGGAGTGCTCATAAGTCCTTAAAGACCTTTTTGTTTCCGGGCTAGGCTGGTGTGGAGGGCAATCATCAGGGACAGATGAGTGGATGCATTGAGGCTGTTTTGTTTTTATTGTATTTACTATTTACATTCATATTTTATATTGTATCGTATACAATATGCAGAGATCCGTGGTACCGACAATATTAAGAAATCTGGCCTGACCCTCCCCCTTCAGCACAGATCTCCCCCCTCGGCCGGTTCCCAGGGGGGGAATCGGTGCATGTGGGGGCAGGCCAGGTTTCTTAATATTGTTGATGCTGCAGGGCACCAACAATTATCTGAGGGTTGGGGTGCCCTGATCAGCATTGGGGAGACAATTGCAGGCGCGATCAGCCTCACAGCAGAGTTGACTGAAGTGGCGTTATTTATAGCCGCAATGAGGCCCAATTCGGCAGCCATCATGTAACAAAGTTTTGCGCAATGGCTGCCGACGATCTGCATGCATATTCTCCATCCCAATCTCCCCACTAGGTCCACCACGTGAAATGCAGATATTGCAGAAAAGTGCTGAGAGATCTGCATTTCTCCCACATTAGTTGCTACTGCTATGGGATACATCTGCATTAGCCCCGTGGCAGCAGCTAACACCTGTTAGTAAACATGCCCCATAATGTGCTGCATTTTAATATTGGTAATAACTGGAAGGCAAGTAAAATGGCACCATCTGTGCAAATCTTAATCTGCTCTAGTTTATCATAAAGGAGGTCATTTTATAAGCCATTAACGTATGTATGTGGCAGTAATCATGTGTTAATGGCTTCATATCAAACACCAATTGATGTGAAAATACATACATTGACATGAAGGCACATACTTTCTCAGAAGACGTAGCCAGGGGTGCAGTCTGGGTGGAGCACAGACAGGGCTCACACCTTAATTTATGTGCATGCTTGCAAACTTTACAGGCATTCATTTACATCTACTATAGACGTTATCATTCATGCAGGAGTCTAAGGCATGACCTTAAAGCACTTGCGCTAGTATTTTATAAAGACAAAAAGGTGCCTACTTGTCTTTATAAAATAGGTTTCAACTAGCTTCATTTTGGTACTTTAACGTAGGGGCCCTTTTATAAAGTTACCTTCTAAAAGGCCATTTATGTTTATGTTTTTTTCTTCTTCTTTGGGGTTTGCTGTGAATTTGATGGTGGAGAGGCATCCCTATCACCTTGCAGTAACCAGTTTGGCAGTTTCTCTGTGTTGCTTTCTTTTCTCTAAGCTCAGAGATGGATACCACTGAAAGCAGCCAGGTTTGTACAAAAGAGATTTATTTTTGTAAAACTGAGAGGCCAAGTGTATTCTGTCCTGCTCGGTCTGTGATAACATGATCTTCAGAATAATGTGGGGTTTTTATTCTCTGTTAGTGTTGGCATATTTTCAGTGTGTATTTTGCCATCTTGTGTTGCAGAGCAAAAACATTAGAGTTCAGGGCCTTAGACAGAGGAATGATACTCTTAAATGGAACCATTTGGGTCGCCAGGGTTTAACATGAAAGAACATTTTCATTGTTAATTGAGCAGATTCTTAATGGGGCTTTTGCAAAGAGAACCTGCTAGAGTGCCTATGGATCCTGGTTTTACAGAATAGGGATCTAATGAATGACAAGGCAAGGGCTGGACTAAAAACCATCTTCTTGTTACACAATGGATAAAGACGAGGATGTCATTGTCAGCAAGCCAAGCAGTGTTGTAAGCCCAATGTTTTTGCTGCTAATACCAATGCCAAAACGTACATCGAATTCCAATCCTTTTCTGCCAAATACTGTTTGGTATGATGAGGATGCTTTGGTGAGTACTTTGGACTTAATGGTGCATGAATTGGGCTGGGCCTTAGAGTCATGGTAGCCTGCGGCAGTGAAACTGGAGAACTGTTGCCATCAGCAGGAGCTGCAGTGAATCCAGAATTGGCTTTTTATGGAGATTTCTAAGACTATAGCTATATGCCTACTGTCCAAGATATAACCGATGAGGTGACTCTTGATCTGCTATGTGCTGGGGTCTCTCAATATTTAAAGGAGAAGCCTGGTTCAATATATATTGTTATTGTTTACCCTTTCTAAGTTTGCTTAAATAGGCATATAATAGCCAGTTTATTATTATGCAAGAAACTGAGAAATGGAGTTCCAATCTGGAGCCCTGGCTGATCAGGAAAAATCAAGGTTCAAGGATTAAACGTATTGGAGGCCATGATTGGAAGAAATTGAACTAGGTGGATTATATTTAGTAATGTTTGTAGCTGGGATGTGTGTCCTACCCTCCCACCCCCTACTGTCAGTCCCTAGCTCCTCCCCCCATACCTAAAAGGAAAACAACACTGGTCAATCAAAGTTGGGAACAACAGGCCACAGCTTTATTAATAAAAACACCAAAACAGGAAGATAACAAAATTCATTGCAACTGGGAAGAAAACAACTAAATACTCTACCTCTGCGCTGACTGAACCATCTGCACTAATGAAAGATTTCTGCCTGAAAACAGAAATGGGCTGACAGCCTGGCAGGGCCAGCGCTACCATTAGGTGAACTAGGTGGTCACCTAGAGCTCCGTTCTTTAGAGGGCAGCCCATTCTCCCCATTGCTGCTGTTCCTCTGTAGAACCAGCAGCGACAGGAATGATGACAGAATATTAATGCCGTGTTTACCTACAGCCTCTGAACTGCTGCATGCTGTTGGTGCTGTGCCCTGACCAGCTGGTTCTGCCCAATGCAAACAAAGTCTGCATGGAGGAGGCTGGTTAGAGCACAGCCAGTAGCATCAGAGGCTCTGGGTAAGCACTGCTTTGATGATTTATTGTCATTGCTGCCACCGAAGGTCCCGGAGAGAGGCAGAATCTCTCTCCCCCTGGTACTAATCTACTACTAACATGTGACAAATTGCCTTGGCAGCCAGGTGAAACCGCTATGGCCACTGAATAGCCCCATGATTTCCCTTTAGTTTACAGAAACTGGCTCAGGTAACTTTTTGCAATAAACAAATACCATATTTCCCTCATCTTTTCTTTTCTCCCTCCCCCAAGATCCCTCATACAGTATATTCTCATTAATCAGAAGCCATTAAACAGTGGCCTTTCTGAAATTCAAACCAAACCCCTGTCCCTCAACCAAATTACTCCCCCCTCTTCATCACTCAGTCCTGTCAGCCTGCCTAGCATCCCAGGCAACTAAGCAAATAAAATAAAGGGGAAGAGGCCCCCAGCACCCAACCAGCCCCATGTTACTTATAGCAGCCCGAACTCATGTCTCAGCCGGTTTCCATTAATATTGGTAAGTGATATGTATGCCCCGTCCCACTCCCCTCTTAGTCCCTTGCCTCTCCCCTCACACCCAAACCAAAACTCTGGCCCGACAAAGTTGGAAACAAATGCAGTTTTATTGACAAAACACTAAAAGTGGAGGGTACTAAAATCCTTCTCTTTGGTATCTGAGACATTACAACCAGGAAGAAAAGAACCAAACTTACCACCCTTCAGCTGACTGAAGCATTCATCACATGACTTGCAAAATGGAACCAGTCAACCAATGAAAGACTGCCCTCTCAAACAGATTCTGCTGACAGCCCGAGAACCCCACCATACAACAAGCAAAGATCCCTTTCCTCCTTATACTAAACCAGGTCCTATGCAGCACTACCATACCATGCAGCACAACACATAGCTGCTTGCCTTTCCAGACAGGTGAAACCCCTACGGTCACTCAATAGCCCCTACCATTTCCCTTTAGCATACAGAAAATGGTTCCAGTAACTTATCACGGGCAAAACTGGCCGAACCAACAGTTCTAAAGTCTTTTGCCTGGCAAACTTACTGGGGATGACTGCAATCCCATCGAGCGGGACTCAGATAACGACCTCGGCCGAGGATTGACGAGGCCGAAGGACCTCAAGGATCAGCTTGGCCTCCGGGGACATCTTGGACATCGAGAGCCTGGTGGTCAGGGCAGATGAACTGGTCGTGCCAGACAACAGCGCCCTCTGCTGGTCCACAAAGGCAGAAAAACTGCGCTCTAGGGCTGCCATTCTGGACTCCAGACAAGAAGGCTCCGCAGCATTTGGCGCGAGCACCGAGGGACTTGGGCCCAATGCCGGCTCCCCCGAAGGGAATCCTCGATGAGGATAGTGTCTGGGGACCAAGGCCGGTCCGCGGTCAGGTCCTTTGGGGGACCTTCACAGGCAGCTCCTTCTCCGACGCCTCGGACTGCGTGACTGGGCCCAGGGAGCATCTGGCTGGTTGGAACCGTCCAAGGATGCTGCCTTCAAAGGTTTCTTCTTCTTCCTGAGTTCCCACGTGGGAGACCCCCTTTCTGAGGACCCACGATGAGGCTCAGGTTCGGAGGGTGCCGCCCGAGATGTCAGGGCCTCAGACGAGGCCCTGACCTTCGAAGGCACCGGGGACTTGGGGAAAAACTTATCGTGCTGCTGCTGGTGGCTCTTCAGGACCTTGCTAGATATCCTTTTGCAGAGACTGCAGGCTTCTGGGTCATGGTCTAGCCCAAGGCAGTGGAGACAGCAGTCGTGTGTATTGGTCAAAGCCATAATATTAGAGCACTGATCACACTTCTTAAAGCCACTGGTAGCCATGGGGGAAAAAAGTACCCCTGTGAGGTCAAAGACTCTCTGGGCTGCCTGTGGGAGAAAAAAGGCATGAAGATGCCAGGAAAAGAAAAGAATGAAAGACTACAAAAATAGACCGAACTCGACGCCATGGCAACGAGGTCGGTAGGCGGGAAGAGTACCGGTACAATACTGGAGGTGAGAGTGAAAAATCAACTTTTTCCAGGGACAAGCCAGACAAACTTCTGAAGGGTTCTGCGGTAAAAAGGAGACCGAACAAGATGGCACCCTTGGGCAGGAAGGGGATCACACATGCATGGTGGCATCTCACAAAGGCTTTCTTTGAAAGCTGGGGGGATGCTTCCTTGAGGGCTCCATCGGTGCTGATATCACACATATGTGAGAACTGACTTCCTGCTTGTTCCTGGAGAAATTTTGTTTCCTGCAAAACTTTAATCCTGTGTGACTCAATGCCCTCTCTAACATAGATAACAACCCCTCCACCAATTTGGTCTACTCTTATTGTGATATAATTTGTCTCGTGGTACCACAGTGTCCCATTGGTTGTCCTCCTTCTACCATGTCTCTGAGATACCAATCATATCCAACCTCTCAATTAGTGCTATATATTCTAACTCTCTCATATTATTTTTTTAGAATTCTAGCATTTGCATACAAGCATTTTAGAGGCTGTATTTTATTCATATTAATCTGGCTAGTGGTAGGCAGGGGTAATTTGCAATCTTTAAGCTCTGTCTGCTCTGTACTCAAGAGCATTTGGGTTATTTGGGGGGGGGGGGGTCTAGAGGTTAGGACAAGGTACCTCAGGCCAGAGGGCCAGGGACTCAAGTCCCACCTGGGGACAGCAATCCCAGGCTGGAGGGACTGGGATTTGTAGTCCCATAGGCACCCCTTGTGATCTTGGGCAAGCCATTTATCCCTCCATTGCCCATGTTCCCTGTAAGCATTAGCATATGTGTCTCATATCCCCTCATGTTAAATGTATCCCCCAATTGACAACCTTGACCCAGTGAAAAGCAGGATATAAATTCAATAAAATAAATAAATTTACTGGAACCTCTCTGTTAATATTTTATTTTATTTGCATTTGCCCTAACTTCAATCTTTTGCTTGTATCCTTCAAGGATACATTGTTCCAAACTATGCACTCATGGGTGACTGTCGGCTTTCCCCTATTATCTAATTTAAAAGCTGCTGTATCTCCTTTTAAAGGTTAATGCCAGCAGTCTGGTTTCATCCTGGTTAAGGTGGAGCCCATTTCTTTGGAAAAGCCCCTCCTTTCCCCAGAATGTTCCCCAGTTCCTAACAAATCCAAAAACCCTCATCTCTGCACCATTGTCTCATGCACGCATTGAGACTCTGGAGCTCTGCCTGCCTTTTGGGTCCTACACGTGGAACTGGAAGCATTTCGGAGAATGCTACCCTGGAAGTTCTGAATTTCAACTTCCTACTTAAAAACCTCAATTTGGCCTCCAGAACCTCCCTACCACACATTCCCATGTCATCGGTACCGACATGTACCAAGACAGCAGACTCCTCCCCAGCACTATCTAAGACCTTGTCTAGGTGGTGCATGAGTTCTGCTACCTTCGCACCAGGCAGACATGTTAACAGGCGATCCTCATGTCAACTAGCCACCCAGCTATTTACATGCCTAATGATCGAATCGCCAACTATAACGGCTGTCCTAACCCTTACCTCATGGGCATTTGGCCCTGGAGAAACCTCCTTGGTGTGAGAGGGTTTTACATCACTTGGAAGACAGGTCCTAGTTAAAGAATAACTTTCTGCCACATCAAGGTGATGCTCTCCTGTCACGTGACCTCTCTCCTCCATGGCAACAGGGATGCTGCCAGAGTGGAGGTGGGACTTCAGTACTATGTCCCTGTCCTATGTCCCAGGGATGTAGTTTTGAAGTCCCACCTCCACTATGGCAGCCTCTTTATTGCCATGGTGGAGAGAGGAGAGGTGGGAGGAGAGAGGAGAGATGAAAGGACAGCATCACCATGATGTGGCAGGAAGTGATCCTGTAGTGAGGACCTGTCCTTTAGTTGATATAAAATCCTCTCGCACTGAGGAGGTTTCTCCAAGGCCCATGAGGGAAGAGTTAGGATGGCCATTGTAGTTGGTGATTGGATTATTAGACATTTAGATAGCTGGATGGATGGTGGACATGAGGATCACCTGGTAACATGCCTGCCTGATGAAAAAGTAGCGCACCTCATGTGCTACCTAGACAAGATTTTAGATAATGCTGGGGAGGAGCTTGTTGTCTTGGTACATGTTGGTACCAATGGCATAGGAAAATATGGGAGGGAGGTTCTGGAGGCCAAATTGAGGTTTTTAGGTAGGAAGTTGAAATCCAGAACTTCCAGGGTAGCATTCTCAGAAATGCTTCCCATTCCACGCGTAGGACCCAAAGGGCAGGCAGATATCCGGTGTCCCAATGTATGGATGAGATGATGGTGCAAGGAAGAGGGTTTTGGATTTCTTAGGAAGTGGGAAACATTCTGGGGAAGGGGGGGAGATTTTCCAAAAAAGTGGGCTCCACTTTAACCGGGGTGGCATTAACCTTTAGAAAGGTAGATAGGGCAGCTTTTAAACTAGATAACAGGGGAAAGCAGACAGTTTTTATTTTATTTATTTAACATTTCTTATATACTGCCTTTCATGATATCAAGGTGGTTTACATTGAACAAACTGAAATTACATTGAACAGGGCATTATAACTTGGAGATAACTATTTTACAGGGAATATGGGCAATGGAGGGTTAAGTGGCTTGCCCAAGACCACAAGGAGCACCTGTGGGACTAGAAACCCCAGTCCTTCTGGCTCATGATTGCAGCCCTCTAGTGGGATTTGAACCCCTGAACCTCTGGCCTGAGGTACCTTGCCCCAACCACTAGGCCACTCCTCCACTCCTTGGACAGCTGCCCAAGAGTTTAAGGTTTGGAAGGATGTATTCTTAAAGAATACCAACAAAAGAGGGAAGTTAGGACATCCCAATAGAGAGGTTCCAATAAAATTATAGTAACCCAGATGCCTTTAAATACAGAGCAGACAGAGATGAAAGATTCCAAATTATCCTTGCCAACTGATGACCATCTTAAGAACTTAAGATGTCCCTTACTGAGTCAGACCAAGGATCCATCAAGCTCAGTACCTGTAAGGTTTCCAAAAACGTATACAGATTCTATATTGCTTATCCCAGGGTAAACAGTGGATGTCCCTGGTCCTCTTTAATAACCGTTTATGGACTTTTCCTCCAGGAACATTTCAAAGCTTTTTTTGAACCAAACTACATTAACAGTTTTTACTACATCCTCCGGTAATGAACTCTGGAGTTTGATTATGCGTTGAGTGAAAAAATAATTTTCTCAGATTAGTCTTAATTGGGCTACATTGTAGTTTCTGTGCGTGTCCCCTAGTCTTCCTACTTTCTGAAGGAGTAAAACAACCAATCTACATTTACCCATCCCATGCCATTCATTATTTTATATCTCCCCCTCAGCCATTTTTCCAAGTTGAAGACCCTAACCTTTTAAGCCTTTTCTCTTAGTGGTATCCTTCCATCCCCTTTACCATTTTGGTGGCTGTTCTCTGTACCTTTTTTAATTCTTCTATATTCTTTTTAAGATATGGCGACCAGAACTGCATACAATATTCAAGGTACAGTCGCACCATGGAACGATATGGTGAAATTAGGCCCTACATACTAATTTTCTTTCCTGTAGTCCCTCCAGTCCAGTCCTGACAAGTGGGCCATGCCCACCAACCAGTAGGTGGAGACCGAGAAAGACACACTCCCAGATCAGTACAAATAGCCTGTGTCCACTGAAATGAGCCAGTATTTTGACACTAAAGTGTAGTTACTCACCTATAACAGGTGTTCTCCAGGGACAGCAGGAATCAGTCTTCACTGTGTGGTGGCATCTCCTAGGAGCTTTCTTTGAAAGCTGGGGAGATGCTTCCGCGGGGGCTTCGTCTGCGCCAATGTCACCCATATGTAAGGACTGATTCCTGCTGTCCCTGGAGAACACCTGTTATAGGTGAGTAACTATGCTTTAGTATCAAAATACTGGCTCAGTTCAGTGGGCACAGGCTAGTTGTACTGATCTGGGAGTCTGTCTTTCTCGGTCTCCACCTGCTGAAGGAGGAGGGGTCTTATAGCATCTCTAGTTGCTCTGGCGACCTCCAAACCTGTCAGCGGGTGAGGAGCCACTCAGTCTGGTGGAGCCGACATTATCTTCCCTCTAGTGGTTCCCACAGCTGCCAAAGCTGGAAGGGGAGGCTGAGCGGCTAACAGAATGACCACAATCTATGTAAAGCCTTCCTCCAAGGTACAGCAAAGACAGCAGCCTTTTTCTCCAACAGGGTTTTTTTTGTTTTGGTTTTTTTCGTGCTGGTGTTTGTTCATGGTTGGGACTTCCGGCTCTGTTAAGCCATATGGCAGTGCAGTAGGCCTTCCTGACCACTCGGGAAAGGCTAGCCATCCTTTCTCCCCTCCTTTATAGTGTTGGGTGCTAGAGGGGGGTTCTCTGCAGATGCCAGGGTTCTCCTTGAAGCACTCATGTTTTGCTGGGGTTTGTTTTTAGCATTTCTTAACCTTATTTAAAAAAAATAAATAAATAAGAGGTAGAAGGAAAGTTTCAATTTTTGTTAATATGAACAAAATACAACCTCTAAAATGCCTGTATGCAAATGCTAGAAGTCTAAAACATAAGATGTGGGAGTTAGAATGTATAGACAAGACTTACAGGGTCTTGGAAATGAAAGATTAGATATAATTGGTATCTCAGAGACTTGATTGAAGGATGACAACCAATGGGACATCGTGCTACCTGGGAACAAACTATATCACAATGATAGGGTAGATCAAATTGCTGGAGGAGTTGCCCATTAAGTTAGAGAGGGCACTGAGTTACACAGGATAAATGTTTTGCAGGAAACAAAATACACTGTAGAATCTCTATGGATAGAGATCCCATGTAAAAAGGGGAAGGCAATGGCACTGGCGGTGTATTACCATCTGCCTGACCAGAATGAATAGATGGATGATGAAATGCTAAAAGAAATCAGGGAAGCTAATAAACGTTACAACGTAATAATGGATGATTTCAATTACCCCGGTATGGAGTGGGTCAATGTCACAGCAGAACATGCTAGGGAGTTAAAGTTTCTAGATTAAATAAATGGCTGCTTCTTGGAGCAGCTGGTTCAGGAAATAATAAGAGGGGAGGCTATTTTAGACCTAGTCCTTAGTGGAACACAGGATCTGCTGAAAGAGATAATGGTATTGGGACCACTTGGCAATAGTGATCATAGCATGACTGCATTTGATTTAATAAATGGAGGGAGGACTGCCAGGAAATTCAAAGTACCACCCTTTAATTTTCAAAAGGTAGGCTATTGTAAAATGAGGAGAATGGTTAAGAAAAAACTAAAAGGAGCAGCTGCAAAGGTTAAAGATTTACATCAAACATGGACATTGTTTAAAATATTTTCTTGGAAGCCCAGACCAGATGTATTCCATGCTTTCAGAAAGATGGAAGGAAGGCCAAAAATCTGTCAGCATGGTTTAAAGGTGAGGTCAGAGAGGCTGTTGTAGCCAAAAAGCATCTTTCAGGAAATGGAAAAAGAAGCTAAATAATGAAAATGGAAAACAATATAAGCATTGACAAGTTAGATGCAAAGCACTGATAAGGCAGGCAAAGAGAGATTTGAAAAAAAGCTTGCCATGGAAGCAAAAACATACAATGAAAACTTTTTCAAGTACATCCACAGCGAAAAACCTGTGAGAGAGTCAGTTGGACCATTATATGATAGAGAGGTAAAAGGGGCGCTAAGGGAGGACAAGGTCATAGCGGAGAGACAATGCATTATTTGCTTTGATCTTTACTGAAGATGATATAGGGACGTTACCCATGGCTGAAATGGTATTTAAAGGTGATGTATCAAAAGAACTGAAACAAATATTGATAAATCAGGAAGATGTATTAACACCAAGCTGCCAAAAATTAGATCACTTTAGTAATCATTCCACTAAATGTCATTTAAATATTTGTTCAAGGACCAACACAGTGACTTAATGGCAGTGTTGTATACTTCTACTTCTGGGAGCTAAGTGAACTCAGAATGCTTCCACAGTTCCATCCTATGCAGCCCCTGCTCTGGTTTTAAATAGCAAATATTTTTGTTTGTTGGCTTCCCCGAATAGCTATTGACCTCTAGTTGCTTTATGGCCACTAAACAGGTGAACTGATCACTTGGTTAGGATGAGGTCAAATTTCAGATTTCTGACATCTGACAAATCAATGTTTCTGTAAGAACAGGATGAAGACAAGATGAAGCTGTTGGGATCCCTCCGCTCCCCATCTTCTGCTTTATTTGTTTAGCTCATGTGATAAGAAAGACAACCTTCAAATGCATAGTGTGTATTATTGATGGGCTGCTAGAACTGTTGCTGAATTTAGATCTCTTTTGTTTTGTTTTCTAAGTTGTGATACTTATTGAACATGGAATAAAAGAGAGCAATATAAAAAAAGAGCAGAAGGTTAAGAATTTCAGAAGCCCATAAGTTGATGAATTATCTACAGAAAGTACAACGTTTATTTAACAAGTTATAAATATTCTATAATACTTATTAGGGGTGTACATTGAAAACTTTTCATTTTGTTTTTTATATATATATTTTTTAATTTTGATTTACAATGGAATGAACAAATGAAATGAATAAAGGGAAAACAAAATGAAAAGAAATGTATTTATTAACTCAAATTTGCTTTTCCCCCTCTCATAATACAATATCTAGGCAGGTAATTAAAGAAATTATATTGGTTCGGGCCCCTTCTTTCTTTCCCCTGCCTGCTCAACCTACTCCTTGCTCAATGGCATTTCTGGCTGATGACACGCCCCCCCCCCACCTCACCCAGCCCCCTTGGAAAGAGGCTGCCTACAGGTTAGGGTCAAATTGTGTAGTATGTCATATGCTAAAACAAGTCACATGCCTTTGTGGGGTTATATAGGAGAGCTCCCCCAGATCTATCCAGGCAACTGAAACATGATTTGAAAAGACTAATGACCCTCTCTGTCACAGTCCTCGCCTACCTGTTTGGCATATCATAGGGTTGGTGTCATCAGCCATGTTTTCCAGGGATAGCCTCTTAGTGAGTGGGGCAATGGTGGTGCAGCAGGCTGCTAGATATTAGGAATTCCCTATTGCTTCTTCTGCTGGGCTTCAAAGGGAAAGAGCCTTCTTTGGTGAGAAAAGAGCAGTGCTAAGGTAAAGTGTGCAATGACACAATCACTATACAACCCCTGGCCAACACTTCTGCTAACGGCTTCAAGCTGCATGGGAGTCTTCTGCCAGCATTCCTGCCAGTGTGTGGTGGTGCAATGCGACTGAGCTTTGAATCACAAAGAACAGGCAGGTCCCGAGGAATAGGCAGATCCAAACCTGCCTGTCCCCTCATGATTCAAAGTGCGATCACACTGTACCACACCCAACTTCAGGACCACTGGATGAGGACTCCTTGCAGCTCAAAGCTTCTTAGGGGTAACATTGCTCCTGGCATAGATGCTGAATGGTCTCTGTATCGCACCTTAATCTGCATAGGCATTGCTCCTCTTACAAGTCCAGGAACCGGATCCTGGGCCTATATATCCTCTGCAGAGTATACTTCGCTCCCCCTCTCCCTCCGCACTGAAACATCTCTCCAGCACTTCAAAGCAAAGCTCAAAACCCACTTGTTCACCGCAGCATTTAACCTCCCCCCATAAGTCCTATCCTTGTGTTTCTTTTCATTACAGCATTTAGTCCCCTTCCATAAGCCTCGTCCTTGTAATTGCCTTCATTACAGTTCTTTATAGTTTTAGCCCTCCCATAAACCTCGTCCTTGTATCTGTCTTTCATTATAGTTTTTAGCCTCCCCCCATTCGTCCCGTCCCTGTGTTTGCTTTTCCTCCTTGCTTTTCTCTCTGACCCATCCTTACTATCGTGTCCTTGTCTATTTGTTTGTTATTCTCTTTCTTTCTTTCTATCCTGTCTGACTTGATGGCGTTCCTTTCTTAATTTGCAGCCTGTAATTTTAATTGTGAACCACCCAGATGCCTATTTTGGCGTGGGTGGTATATCAAATTTTAATAAAACATAAACATAAACATAAACTTCCTTCTCTTCTATTGGTTCACCCTCTACCGATCAAGAGCCTACACAACCACAAATTCAGTACATGCATCCTGGAAAGGCTGCTCACCACCAGTTTGACCAGCATCAAAATCACCATTAGTAAAATCAGACACACTACCAACATACACAGACCCACCACTAATACCACAGGCATATAAACACACAGATACACTCTCACACACAAGATACAAGTCACACCCACAGCCATGCACACACACACACACATAAATGGCCCCCATGGCTAAAGAGTATGTACATCTTATATGTGTTATACAAATCATCATCATAATAACAATATGATGCAAGCAAGTTCAATATGTTTCTCTTATTAATGTTGTAAAACAGTGCACCATTACAAAATTCTAGTATCAAACTGTCACTGTAAAAAAATATAAAACAAAGATAAGCCGGGGGTTCAAGTCCCACCTGGGGACAGCAATCTCAGGCCAGAGGGACTGGGATTTCTAGTCCTATAGGCACTCCTTGTGGTCTTGGGCAAGCCACTTAACCCTCCATTGCCCATGTTCCCTGTAAGTATTAGTGTATGTCTCTCATATCCCCTCATGTTAAATGTATCCCCCAATTGACCACCTTGACCCAGTGAAAAGCAGGATATAAATACAGCTAAATAAATAAATAAATAAAATAAGCCATATCTATTTGTAGATTGTTTTGTGATTGAATGATTGACATTTTAACTTAAGAAGAGTGTTCTATTTGATTTTTGTCCTGCTACATGTTTTTCACAGATATTGTTTCTTATTCAAGAAGAATTTTTTTTCCCAACCTGTCTAGGTAAATACTGTAATTACTAATGAATAAGACCTGTGGAGAATAATTTTATAACAGGACACCCAGATTTAGCAGGCTAGAAGGCACCTATTTTATAAAGACACATAAGTGCCTATGTGTCTTTATAAAATATTAGCACAATAGTGCCTCTGATGAATGCATGAGCATTATGCCTGCTCAAGAGCAGGTGTAAATATCCGCACGTGTGAAGACACATTTTAGAAAGACCGTATAGCTACAATCTGGAACATTCAAGTCAAAACAGCAGCGAAAGTGAGCATTTAAGTGTTATAAAGTTGTTCTATCTTCATCCTAAAAGATAAACATTTCTGTCAGATAGAAAAGACACAGGGACGTGCAGAATTATACCCCAGACAGAGGCAAGTTTTGAGGCAATTTTAGAAATGTGCATGTGTCCGATATGGACAGCTGCAGGCCTGGAAACCTAGATGTGCTCATGATGGTGTTCCAGACTGAGCTCATATATCTCTCACCACATGTGTGTCTCGGCCTGCCATTTTGCAAACAGAAGTGCAATGGCGCAACATCTAGAAAAACCGGCCCCTCTATTGGGGGAATGAGAGGGCATTCTCCTCTTCTAAAATCAAGCACATGTGGTTTTCTTTTTCAAATGCCCCAGACATGCTTCCATCATACCCCCATGCAGCACAGATGTGATAGCGCCAGACAGATGTAAATTTGGAGCTTTCTAAAATGGCTCTTGGGACATGGCTGCGATTTGCACATCTGAACGGGCATTTTCAGATCTTCAAATCACATAAAGAGCTTCCAAAATAATAAGCACCTATGTAAGTAGATTGGCGTATTTTATAATCGACATACATACGCCCTTACTCCATCTGTACTACACCAAGACCACACCCCTGGAAACACCAACAGTAAAAGTATTTGCATTCATACCAATATGCATACTTTTATGCCTAACCTAATATTATAGCAATACAAAATTGCAAGAACCCACTGTTAAAATCCTAAGCTCACCAAAACCTCTATATGGTATATGATTATTATACATTTTTATTTTTAAAGGGGAACTCAAATATCTTCATGATGTGAAAAACGTCATAGCAAATTGGTATTCATTACTGTTCTTTCTTGATTTATTTATTACATAATATGTACTCTTGATATTTGTTTATAGTGAGCTTAGGATTTGAACTGTGGGTTCTTGCATTTTTGTATTGATATATCCTTTGGTTGCAAGACCAAAATATTTTTGAAAGCAACATTATCTTTGATCTAATTTTATAAAATCCATTTCAGGCATAAATATTACTATACTGTATATGCGCTATGGTGGCTATATAAAATTACCTCCATCATGTCTACTATAACAATTCTTGGAGATTAGATTTAAAACCATATCCTGTTGAGCAAGACATGTAATGTAATGGTTCCACCTATCACTGACTACAGGGAAGACAGTAAGCTATGACTTCGATAATTATGCATTCAGCCTGCTTTTCAACTAACTCCATTCCTTCATGTCAACTTTGAGCCAGCCCTACCTCACCTTGGATTTTGCCATTCTGCTATATCAAAACAAAATGTAGGATTGATTTTAATGCAATCTATCAGACATGCAATAACAGTACACAAACAGTTAAGGTAAGAAGCATGTTTTCCACTATATATGCCGAAGGTTAAAATAATTACTGTTTTTGCAAGTGTAGTCAGCAATTAATGTCAACAGCGTTGATGTACATAGTCTGTGGTAATGTAATAACACCTTTTAGCATTCTGAAATTAGTGTTAAATGGTGAAAACAGCCTTTAGCCAAGTGCTGTTAACATAATGCAAGGTTTGCAACTGATACATATTTATTTATTTATTTATTTATTTAACAGTTATTTATATACCGCTCTTTCCCTAGTATCAAGTGCGGTTTACATGGAACAGTAGGTTAATTGGTATGTAATATACCAAGTCAGTTTACATAGAACAGATAATTATAATTTACAAGGAATGTTGTAACATTAAAGGTATAACATATTAGAACATATATACATTGTTAGTTTAAATCTATAATCATCATGTGAATGAGAGTGTGGTATGGTTAATAGTGTATTAGTGATATTTATTTTGAAAATAGAGTATGTAATAATAATGTATAAATGTTAGCCTGTATCTATTTGAGTATTCTGTTCTGAGGGTGTATTGTAGTGTAATATGAATAAGTGAGTTTTTAATTTTTTTCTAAATTCCTTTATATCAGATAGCAGGCGAATGTTGTCAGGTAGATTGTTCCAAAGAATTGGAGCAGAGTGTGAGAAAGCTCTCTTATTTGTTTGTTTTCTGGCTTTTGTGAAATCTTTTGGTATTGTTAAGGTATTTAAGTTTCTGCTTCTTTGGGATCATTTATCGATGTCTATATTAATCAGTGTATTGAGTGCCGATGGTGCAAGATTATTTATAAGTTTAAATGTAGTGACAAGAATTTTATATTTGATTCGGGAGTAAATAGGTAGCCAATGAAGTTCAGCCAAAATTGGTGTAACATGTTCAAGTGGGCTTATATTCATAATCATCCTGGCAGCTATGTTCTGAATTATTTGTATCTTTTTAATATTTTGTTTTGAAATGCCATTAAGTATTGTGTTTGCATAATCAAAATGTGGGGTGATGATAGCATGAATTATATTAATAAAGTCTTGTAGATGAATCAATGGTCTTAATTGTTTTAGTGTTTTGAGTTTGTAATGTATTTTTTTAGTTAGATATTTTATATGTGAATCCATATTTAGATTATTGTCAAGTATTACACCTAAATATTTTATTTCTTTTTTTGTATTTATTTCATGAGTATCTAGTGTGATCGTGTTTGGGGGTATGTATGTTTGATTTTTAGTGATGAATAATATATCAGTTTTAGTAAAGTTGATAAGTAGATTTTGTTCTTTGAGCCATTCAGTTAGTTCATTGAAACATTCTGTTATTTTTTGAAGAGGTGGGTGTGGGATTTCAAATGGGAGGTAGAACATTATATCATCAGCGTAGATATGATAATAAACATTGTGACGTTTAAAGATGTTACAAACTGGTTGTAAGTAAATATTAAATAATAGCGCAGATAATGCAGAACCCTGCGGGAGACCCTGAGTTTGTTTGAAGGTGTTAGAAATTTGGGTGTGGATTCTTACTGTTTGAGTTCTGTTTGATAGATATGATTTGAACCAATTATAAACAGTAGATGTAATTCCAATTTGTTGAAGTCTGTTTAACATTGTTAAGTGATTAACACTGTCAAATGCAGCTGATATGTCATATATAACTCATCTAGAATATTGTCTGCTTAGCTGGTTATACATTGATAGTACCAGCATGAAATTAGAATTGTTATTATAGTAACTCATTTCAATTATTTTAAAAAACAATTGTCTACAAAGTGCATACTACTAAAACATCTTGCTTCATTTTCTTGTTTCTTACAGCAGCACTCCAGTGGCAAAAATGATGGGGTCGAACAGTCAGCTGTAGGGTATCCGGTTAAAGATAACCAGAGGCATTATTCTACAGCTCCATTTATCTTTAACCATATATTCAAAGACTCAACCCATTAAGTTTGAAGATATGAAAATTGTTGGTTAAAGTAAACCAGAAAGAGTTATCCAGCTCACTTGTGGACAGCAATATTTCTGGCCAGAATTAACCAGTTACATATTCAAAGGTGTCAAATATTGTCTCTCTCTGGTCAAAAGATAATCATATCTCTGGCATGTCCTGACACTACCTTTTTCTAACCGCTTATCTTTTGGCTAGACATTGAATCGGCTGGACACAATATCAGCCTCCAGGGCAGAAAATCTGAATGTGAAAAGTGTCCAGTTAAGTCCTGATGTTAACCAGACAAATCTTTTGAATATCATCTTTGGGTGATCTATGCTGAGTTGCTGCTTGGTTTTCAACTTATATCTGCTCAGTTATTGTCTACACATCTTGTATTTTATACATATTCAGAAGAAACTGAAGAGTTAAAATAGCAAATACCTTATGAAGTTCCTGATAGTTTTTCACTGATATTTTTAACTCACAAAAGAATGATAATGTTTTTGGATTTCATTTGGCATGCCTACTATTACAAATATCCCTACTTTAAACATAGCTATTACTAGTCGTGGCACATAGCAACTTAGCAGTAATTTGGAATTTACTCTGAAGAGAGAAAAGTGATAAGGATGGTGTCTCGTATGGGTGACAGTCCCCATCGCTTTATCCAAACTCCCCGTCACCAGTAGAACATTCCCAAATAACACATGTTAAGTGCCGTCAAGTCAATGTCAACTCATGACGACCCTGTGGATAGTTGTCCTCAGTTGTATTTGATCTTATTGGAAGCGCTGCTGAAAGAGAAAATAGTGAGGTTTCTGGAGTCCAGTGGATTACAGGATCTGAGGCAGCATGGATTCACCAGAGGCAGGTCTTGTCAGACAAATCTGATTGATTTCTTTGACTGGGTGACCAGGGAGATAGATCGAGGGAGAGTCCTAGATGTGGTGCATTTAGATTTCAGTAAAGCCTTTGACACTGTTCCTTACAGGTGACTTACAAACAAACTGAACACCCTAGGGATGGACCCTACAGCTACTGCTTGGGTTAGAAATTGGTTGAGTGGAAGGCGACAAAGGATACAGGTAAATGGAGCTCACTCTGAGGAGAAGGAGGTTACCAGTGGTATGCCCCAGGTATCTCTCCTTGCTCAGATTCTTTTTAACATCTTTGTTAGTAATATAGCAGAAGGGCTGTTTGGTAACGTTTGCCTCTTTGTGGATGATACCAAAATCTGCAATAGAGTAGACACCAAGGAAGGTGTAGATAACATGAGGGGGGATCTAGCTAAGCTTCAAGAATGGTCTAGAATTTGGCAGCTGAGATTTAATGTTAAAAAATGCAAGATCATGCATATTATAGGGAGACTATAATATAGGGGGTGAAGTACTTTTGTCCACTAAAAAAGAGCGGGATCTAGGCGTGATTGTGTCTGATGATCTTAAAGTAGCTAAACAGGTAGAAAAGACAACGGCAAAAGCTAGAAGAATGCTTGGGTGCATAGGGATAGGATTGGCCAGCAGACGAAAGGAGGTGATAGTGCCTCTGTATAAGTCTTTGGTGCAACCTCATTTGGAGTATTGTGTGCAATTCTGGAGACCACACCTTCAAAAGGAGTCCGTACAGAGGGTGGCTACTCAAATGGTTAGTGGTCTTCATTACAAAGCATATGAGAACAGACTTAAGGATCTTAATATGTATATCTTAGAGGAAAGGCGGGATAGAGGTGATATGACTGAGACGTTTAAATACCTCCGTGGCATAAATGCACAGGAGGAGAGCCTTTTTCGATTGAAAGCAAGCTCTGCTACGAGAAGACATGGGATGAGGGTGAAAGGGGATAGATTCAGGAGTGATATGCAGAAATATTTCTTTACGGAAAGAGTGGTGGATCCGTGAAATAGTCTTCCAGTGGAGGTGGTAGAGATGAGGACAGTATCTGAATTCAAAGAAGCATGGGACAAACACAGAGGATCTCTAAAGGAAAAATGGGGAATGTTGTAGTGGTTGATATGGAAGGACAGACTAGATAGGCCATGTAGTCTTTTTCTGTCATCATGTTTCTATGTTTCTATCTTATGTCAGGTAACTAATTGTTGATGGAGTAGCATCTATAGCATTTTTTTTTTATCGATCCGTGTCATTGCCAGTCTTCCTCTTTTGTGCTTCAACCTTACTAAGCATGATTTTTTTCTTTAATGATCTTTCTCTTTGCATTATGTTTCCGAAGTATGAAAGTTGAAGTCTTGTGGTTTGAGCTTCTAAGAAAACCTTAGGTGTGTTCTCCTCTAGTACCAATTGATTTGTTCTTCAGGTAATGCAAAGTATACACAGTATTCTTTGTCAGCACCATAATTTGAAGGCATCAATTTTCTTCCTGTCTTTCTTCAAATAACACATAACCAGGTAAAACTCAATTAACAAGAGGCCGTAGTTTTATTAACATCATTAAAGCAAAGAGTATCAGAAATGCCTCTGCAATGGTACCTGAGCCATTACAACCAAGAGGTATGCGGACAACATTCTTCTACTTTTTCACACACATCCCCCTGCCCTGGACCTCTCTATCCTAACACCTGTCTCCCCTAGATGACTCATTGGTTGCAACTTTACCACCTTAAACTCAACACTTCTAAAACCTCGGCTATCTTTATTCACTGACTGCTCCATCCATTGCTTCCCTCCTTGGCGACACCTCTATCTCTTTGCTGTCTTCCTTCATGTATCTTGGGGTCATCTTAGATTCTGCCCTTACTTTTCATGATCACATCAGTTCAGTGGTGAAGCACTCTTTTTTCACTGTGTCAACTGAGAGCTGTTCGCCCTTTTTTTTGTCCCGTCCTTTACCACACGTATCTCATCTCCCTGGTCCAATCTCGCTTGGATTACTGTAACATTGTCTATGCAGGCCTCCCCCATTCTCAACTCCACCATCTCCAAATTGTTCAGAATACTGCCTTACATTTATTAGCACATGCCTCCAAATGTGATCATCTCTCTCCCTTATTTCTTTGATTTCATTGGCTATCAATACCATATCGCATTCAATTTAAGATCCTCACTCCGGACCATAAAACACTCCATACTGAGGATTCCATCTTATCTTTCATCCTTAGTTATCCCTCATGCCCGACAGCATCAGTTATGATCTATTCATGGCAATCATCTTTACCTTCCCCCTGCTTCCCGTGCATGATATGAATCCACCAGACACTCTGCTTTCTACTTTCTTGGCCACAGTCTATAGATCTCACTCCCTTCTGATCTCCACCTTGAACTGTCCTATACTAGATTCAAATCTCTTCTCAAAACCCATCTATTTCATCTTACTTTTGGCCTGGGTCCACAGCAAAGTAGGCACCTGCACCCTCTGTCTCCCTCTGATGAGATAATCATCTCCGCTTTACCTTCCTTACCTCCTGTTCTTGAGTGTAATGTCTTTATGATGTCATCTGCTCCCATTCTTTCCTGTTTTGCTATGGAGTTCCTTTCCTTTTTTTGTTTTGAACCTAAGTTTTATCATTGTAAATTGCTCTATTGGCCCAAAAGGTGGTATAGCAAATTTTAATAAACCATAAACAAAAGTTGTAGAAATAGAAGTCATGATATTTCCAAGGAGTAGACTCAGGAATAATGTCAGTAAATACTTTTTCATAAAAAAAGGTGGTAGATGCCTGGAATGTCCTTCCGGTGGAAATGGTGAAGACAAAAATAGTAATGGAATTCAAAAATATATTGGATATACTCAGAGGCAGTAAGATGTTTAAAATGAAGCACTGGGTAATCTCCATGGCATGGTGTGTACAACCCATATCAACACTGTGCTTCCAAGAAGTTATCAGGTAACCTTCACAGATCAGCAATTACAACCTAACAACATCAATGGCACCACCTTGGTATTCCTGGAAGTTACTGGGCTAGCCTGAACAGAATGGCAGCTGCAATCCTGAACAGTGGTGATATAGTTGCATTGGACCTCCAGAAAGCTATGAGATGGCTAAATCCAAAACTTCAGTATGCAAGAGGGGGCTAAATTTTAACACGGAAGCCAGGTTGGATATTGACTTAAATGTTGATCTTCTCAGAAGCAAAGTTGAAGATGGCAAGATCTGAGGTAGTGTACTAGCAAAGGTGATGAAGACCAGTGTGGAAACAAATTTTTGATATGCCAGGGAGGATACGGAGAAGTTAAGGAGATGAAACATCAGGTAAAAGATGTGGAAATAAGTTGGGTTGGGCTGCACATGAGAACTCTTATGTGCATCTACATTAGTACACGAATCTCAGTTGGACAAACTGGATGGACTTTTAGGGTCTTCATCTGTCATTCTTTACTATGTTACTATGTTAATAAGTTATGATTTTCAAGACTGCAAGATTAGAAAGCAATGAAGAGAGTATATGCTACGAATATTAAACCCTTTACCATTATGGTACAAACTCCAAAAGGACCTATACCTTGCTCCCACCTTTTTTTGGATTTATCTCATTCCTTTTCAGTGCTAGCTCAAGGCAAGCTATAATCAAGTACTGTAGATATTTTCCTGTCCCTCAGGAAAATATAAGTTTCTACCTGAGCCAATGGAAAGTTACATGATTTGCCCAAAATCAGAAGGATCAGCAGTAGGATTCAAAGCTGACTTTCCTGCTTCTCAGCTCACTGCTCTAACCATTAAGATACTCTGGTTTTCATCACGTGGGCAAAGGTGAGGGGAAAGAGATAACAGAAGAAAATAAAATCAAGGTCGAAAACAGTTTTGTGGTTTGCAGTCTCAAGTCCTTTCCACTAAAGTAGTGGTTTTCCGTAGAAATATTGTGTTGGGTTAATCAGGGGAGCAACCAATGCATAGGCCTGAGAGTGGCTGGCTCGTACAAGGAAATGGAAGAAGCGCTGGAGTGGAAAGTATAAAGAAAATGTTATTTTCATCTGTGAGAACATTTTGACCTTTAAAACTGCTGTCTGGGTATCTTTCAGAGCTTAATTAGTCATATATGACTTACCGATTCCTAGTTTTTAGCAAGTTATATTAACTCTTCAAAGATATGAGATATTGCTTTGTGCTCAGACTCCTTTTTGCTGGTCTGCAAATTTTGACATATCACATCTCCAGGGTTCTGGGCAAGTCTCTTTATATCCTCTGTGTCATGCACTTACCTCACATAAGAAGTGAGCTCAGACACAATCATGCCTTTTAAGCCATCAGTATTCTCATTTTGATGATATGGCATGGATTGAATAGTTCATTAGAATGTTTCTCTGTTGACCGGCTCCCTGCACCTATTTAACCCAGGAGCACCCAGCCCCCTCGGTCTTCAGATAAGCTTCTTAGGTGAGTTTAAATGCCTTATTGGTGGCTGATGCATGAGATTTGACCTTTGCTAGTCTTTGGGTAGGAAATCTGTTTGGGGTGTCCTGACTTGCTTGTTCCTGGGCCTCACTTCTACCTACTGTTTTAGATTTAATACTACAAGTAAGGGGATCAAATTTGCAGATGACACAAAATTATTTAAAGCTATTAAATTACAAGAGCATTGTGAAAAATTGCAAGAGGTCCTTGAGAAACTTGAAGACTGAGCATCCAAATCGCAGATGAAATTTAATGTGGCAAATGCAAAGTTATGAATTTAGGGTGGCATTTTCAAAGGGTAACATGGGTAACTGCCCAAGTTACATGTGTAAATGCCTTATCCGGGATTTTCCAAAGGCACTTACATGGGTAGTGCCTTTGGAAAATACCGGATAAATCCCTAATGTGCCTAGATGCTATGCAGTTAGTAGCATCGAAAACCACTGTTACCCGCTTGGCCTCAGCGGGTGCCGGAGCATCCAGCCAAACCTGGATTTTCATTTCCATCGCTGTGGAAATGAAAATCCGGATTAAGGGGGTTGGCAGGCAGGCTATGCACTGACGCGGCGCATACCTTGCGGAATCCTGCCAGGTATTTGAGACCTGGTTTGGCTACTGCTGGAAACAGGATACTGGGCTTGAT
Organism: Ichthyophis bannanicus; assembly: GCA_033557465.1. NCBI lineage: Eukaryota > Metazoa > Chordata > Amphibia > Gymnophiona > Ichthyophiidae > Ichthyophis > Ichthyophis bannanicus. Next base: position 216,774,488 of record CM066040.1, read on the forward strand.
GGGACTTTGGTACAATATAGTATGTCAAATCTTATGTTCTTATGCCTCCTTCTTCTGCCTAGTATTTGGTGTCTACTCTTACTGCAGGGAACACCTTAGGCCTGTGCCTAAATCCTGGCAGCCACCGAGTACCAAAGGGCTCAACCCGAAGGGAAAGGGAGCCGTTATAGATGAATATGCACTTCCTAGGTCCCTGGGATTCTCTGAGAACAATGGAACAATACAGAGGCACCTGGCCATGACATTTATCTGAGAACCAACATGGAGCTAAGAGATGTTCCACATTCCAGGAGATCTGCTAGTGGCCCTTAAATGATAGAATTAATGGTGCAAATAATTGCTGACTTGTAGAGAAACATGTCAGAGGTTTTGTCTTTTGTCATACTGTAGCATTCTGTACCCAGTGTGGTACCTTTGCAAGCTCGTATATACCCTGCACCTGCACCTGCTCAAGATGCCAAGGTGTCCTTCCTGACTAGTTCTCAAGGACCAGAGTTATTTCTGCACTTTTATAAATAGTTGTAAATTATGCTTTAAGATATCAAACTCCTACTCCATGGATTAAAGGAAGGTAGGGTTCATAGTGTCCATTTTGCAAGGGGACCCACAGACCACGGCTCTCAATTAACTTGAGGAAGGGGTCCCCAAAGTTGCCACTTTTGACTCCTTTTTTCCAGGTAATGGCAGTGGTATAACAACAGAGATAGAAGGGCCTTCACTGAGGCATCTTTATGTGCCTTCAACAGGGGAAATGTTCCATCAAAGAGTATGCTACAGGGTTCAGGCAATGGAGCCCACACACCAAGTGGAGTTCATGGGCCCTGATGAAACAATTTAAAATGAGTCTAATGGAGGCAGTAAAGGAGGGTTTATCCAATGTAGTTGATCCTCTTACCACCCTAGATGGCCTGATCCAGTCAACTATTTAAACTGACCACAGAAAATGGAGGGCAGAAGAGACCAGATCCTATAAACCCTCTTGGTAATTCCCATAACCCACCTTCTGTTAAGGTTTCAGTGGTTGCACCCACTGAGGAACCCATGCAAATTGGTACTACTATATTACCCCTAGAGGAGAGACGTTTCCATCAGACTCTGGGTATCTGTCTATACTGAGGCAAAAAAGGAACAACCTCTCCATAATTGCTCACAAAAGACAGAAAATGCCAGCACCTAGTTGGGGTTAGGGAGAAGATGACAAGAAGCTAGCTCCCTCCCCTGATATATGTGGTATTTCTCTGTCAGTAAATATCCAATAGTAAGAGCAATCTACATCAGCCTGGGCCTTTTTAGACTGAGGCAGCAGACAACTTTATGGACCTAAAACATGCCAAATCATTAGTAAACCTGTGGGAAGCATTGCCTGTGCCTGTTCAAGTAGTAGCCATGGACAAAAGGCTATTATCCAAAGATTTAGTTACCACTATTACCGCTGAGAGAACTTGCACTGGGCTGTCTTCAGAAGGGGACCTAGGTTTTCTACCTCATGCCTTTCCCCTCTACTCCAATCATTTTAGGATTACCCTGGCTGCGTACGCACAATGCATTCATTGACCAGAGATCGGGGTATATTCTTGCCTGGAGTTCAGAATACTATACCTATAATACCTATCCTGTTAAGACAACTACTACCCTGAAAGGTCTGCCATCTATATATACAAAGTTTGCAGTCCAACTAAAAAGCACAGGTGCACTCGCAATAGCCAAGCAAACAGTACATAGTGAGGCGTCTAACGGGGGATTTTATTAAAAACAGGAAAGCCAATCCTATTGAAACCACACAAGAAAAACTTAACCCGACATGGCCGTGTTTCAACAGACCCTTCTTCAGGGGTTAAGTCTACCATAAATCATATAAAACAAAATTAAAATAAATGTTAAGATAACAAATGACATCTTAAAATGAACATAGAGGGGAAAACAAGCAACATGAGCTAAAACATGGGAACATCATATATTAAGGAATAAAATATACAAGCCATAGAAAGGTTAAAAAAAGCAAATCATAAAAGTGCATATGTGGACTATATGCTGTGTAAGGAGGCACAATAAGAAAGCATTAGATACAGTATAAATAATAATGAATATAAGCTAAAAATAATATAAACTAATAATAAAATAGTATAAAAACAGTGAGCCCGATATTTAGTTGGGCAAGCTATGCATACTACGGCCCTTAACCCCAGATAGTCAAGGTTGGAGTCAATGCACCCTGACTCCACCAAATCCAGCTCAGCTAGTGAACCTGACGCAGTACCATCAAAGTGCTTCCGTCCATTCAACAAAGAGGAAATACTGGATAGAGCACGCCCTCTCCATGACCCGCCTGTTCAGAGCCTCGACGACATGATTTCCACATGGAACTCAAGTCTGGACGCTGTTGTTCACTCACTCCCCAATAACAAAGCACCAACCAGGAAAAAGAACGCGCCTTGGCACTCTCCTGAGCTCCGGAAATCACTCCTCCACCTTAGACAGCTTGAAAGACGTTGACGCCGAACCAAGTCAACGGGGAGCCAAGAAGCATATACTGCCCAATTACGAAGACACCGTTTAGCAGTTTCAACAGGAATGAAATGATTTCATGCAGAGTTATTGCAACGCTCCCTAAATAAACCACATGAGCTTTTCAACACCTTTAAAACCCTGGCAAAAGAGCCCTCCCACGGGCAATCGAGCCACCCGGATCCGCAGGAATACACAGACTACCTGCAAGCCAAATCAAGTCAGTCCAGTATACCCACAAACCCCCAAATTCCAGAAGAGGCACCCCAGCTGACTCCTTCACCCACACCGACGCAAGCATCAAAGGATACCCAACACATCATCACTGCCTTCGCAGCCCCAACCGAGGGAGACATCCAAGACATCATCACAAATATAAACACTACCACAGCTCCCAATGACCCCTGCCCAGCATTCTAGATAAAATCCCTGCGTGCTGACCTCAGCCCATTCCTGACCAAACTTATAGGACTTTCATTCTCGACCGGGACCTTCCCCCGAACCCTGAAACAAACAGTCATCCGACCACTACTAAAAAACAGCAAATTGGATCCTGCAAAGGTGGACTCCTATAGGCCAATCTCAAGCATTCCACTTCTAGCAAAAATTATTGAAAAGATCATCCAATGCCAACTGCAACACCACATCGAGACCAACGCACCCCTTGACCCCTGTCAGCATGGATTCCGAGAGGCACACAGCGTAGAGACGCTGCTGACCACCCTAGTCAACACATTAACTATAGGTGTGGACAACACTAGACGGATTTGCCCTGACCTTCATGGACATTGCTGCTGCTTTTGACTCCGTCAGCCACGATTTGCTCCTGGTATGCCTCATAGAGAAGGGTGTACACGGCACAGCACTATCCTGGTGTGCATCATACCTGACGGACAGATGGCAGCATGTCCATTCTGGACCTTCCATCTCCACGCCTTTCCCTCAAGAGAAAGGCGTACCACAAGGATCCTCACTCTCAGCCCTATTGTTCAACATGTACATGCAGCCCATTTGTAACATAATCAGATTCTTCAACATCGACTGCCTAGTCTATGCTGATAACGTGCTGCTATACATGCCGATCTCGACTGAGAATCCATACCTCTCTCCGCTGATCACTTGCTTCGATGCCGTCACGGATTGGCTTCGTACACAGAAGCTCAAAATAAACTTCAAGAAGACGGAGGTCCTTTTCATCTCCAGGAACCCCGCATTCACCCCACCCCCACACTAAAAGTACGTGATGCAAAACTCCTCAGCAAACCCACAATACATTACCTAGGGGTCACGCTGGACCAAAAACTCAACATGAAGGCCCAGATAGGTAATATGGTAAAGGCGATCTACCACAAAATTCGGACGCTCCGCCACCTACGACAGCTGCTTGAGCCGGAAGACTTCCGGACAGTCTATCAAGCGCTAGTAATACCACACTTTGACTATGCCAACGTAATACTACATGGCCTCCCGAAAAGCTCGCTTAACCCGCTACAACTTGCTATGAATGCAGCAGCCAGAATCCTTCATGGTGCATCAAGAAGAGATCATATCACCCCCATTCTGAAACATCTGCACTGGCTGCCGGTACAGTGCAGGATATCCTTCAAGATTCTAACGATGACCTACAAAGCCATCAACAAGTGCTCCTCCTCCTCCCTCACTGATCTCATCCGAACCACCCCCCTCAACAGAGTAAGGAGATCAGCTGCCATCAATACCCTTACACTCCCGAAGGCGATCACCAGATGCTCTCAGGCCACGAAAAACAGAGCCTTCGCCTTCTATGCCCCCTCCTGTTGGAACGCCCTTCCACCGTCCATTAGAACCATCAATGACCTCTCCCAGTTTAGAAAGGCACTGAAGCACCACCTGTTCCTCCAGTGCTACACCGAACCAAACGACTTCTCCAAGCCTGTCACACTCATGACCCAGGCCAGCACCTCCAGCACAACCACTGTACTCGCCTCCAGCCCCTGCCTTCGATAGTCCCACCCAAACCCTCCCCCCTGTGTACAGCTGACCCCACCTGTAGACAATGAGGAACTGTTACCAGAGAGAATGTAAATATTGATGATATTAGCATGTAAACAAATCTGAGCAGCCCATAACAGCCTGCTACAGCCAAAAATGTATATAGTTACCCTGTTTTAACCCAGTATAAAGAACCTGTTTACTGTAAGTCCAGTGAGGCCCTGCCTACACTGGACAAATGCGTTACTTGTAAACCGCACTGTTCTCAAATAGCGCGGTATAAAAGAAACATAAATAAATAAATAAACAAAATATGCTGCCGCAGTAGCAGTATTGAATATCCAGGGATCGCTGCACACACTGGAAGCTGCAGTAGCTAACCGGGCAGCAGTGATATTGCATGCTGCCCGATTAGCTCCTGCACCTTAAAGATATCTTTTAGGTGCAGGTCACTAACTGGGCAGTATGCAATATCACCGCTGCCCAGTTAGCGACAGTTTATGCCTCCACTCTACCCTGGAATGCCCCCAACATACCCCAATGCTAACTGCATATCATTGGGGCATGTAGCGGGATTAGAAGTGGATATTCGATGGCACTAACCATGTAAGTGCAGTTGAATATCCCGATTAAAGGCATTTACATGGTTTACTGGGCTGTAAACCGTGTAAATACCTTTCGCATATTGGGCCCGGTATGAATAAATAAGAACATAAGATATGCCATGCTGGGTCAGGCCAAGGTCCATCAAGCCCAGTATCCTGTCTCCAACAGTGGCCAATCTAGGTCATAAGTACCTAGCAGTTTCCCCAAAAGACACAGGTTCCTCAATGCTTGTATTGGGTCAAGCAGTGATATCCCGGGTCCCTTTTAATAATGGTTTATGGACCTTTCCTCCAGGAACTTGTCCAAACCTTTTTTAAATCCTGCTACACTAACAGCTTTTACTACATCCTCCAATATGCGAATTCCAGGGTTTGATTACACATTGAGTGAAAAAATATTTCCTCTTATTAGTTGTAAATAGGTTACACTGTAGCTTTATTGCATGTCCCCTAGTCTTTCTATATTTTGATGGTGTAAACAATCGATCTATGTTTAGCTGTTCCGCTCCATTCATTAATTTATAGACCTCCATCATATCTCCCCTCAGCTGTCTCTCTTCCAGGTTGAAGAGCCCTAACCTTTTTAGCCTCTCTTCATAGGAGTAGCCTTCCATCCCCTTTACCATTTTGGTGGCTCTTCTCTGTATCTTTTCTAATAACGTTATATCCTTTTTAAGATACAGTGACCAGAACTGCACACAATATTCAAGGTGCGGTCGCACCATGGAACGATACAGAGGCATTATAATATATTTTGTTTTATTTTCCATTCCTTTCCTTATGATACCTAGCATTCTATTTGCTCTCTTGGCTGCCACTGCACACTGGGTGGAGGATTTTAACATGTTATCGACGACGACGCCTAAATCTTTTTCCTGGGTGGTGGTTGCTAATGTGGAACCTTGCATTGTGTAACCATAGTTTGGGTTGTTCTTTCCTCGGTGCATAACTTTGCACTTCTCTACATTAAATTTCATCTGCCATTTGGATGCCCAGTCTTCCAATTTATCAAGGTCCTCTTGCAATTTTCCACAATCCTCTTGGGTTTTAATAGTTTTGTGTCATCTGCAAATTTGATAACCTCACTCGTTATTCCCTTTTCCAGGTTCTTTATGAATATGTCAAAAAGCAGCGGACCAAGCACAGATCCCTGGGGTACTCCACTATTCACCTTTTTCCATTGGGAAAATTGGCCATTTAGCTCTACCTCTCTGCTTTGTATCTTTTAACCAGTTCCTGATCCACAATAGTACATCACCTCCTATCCCATGACTTTTTCGTTTTGCCAAAAGTCTCTGATGAGGGACCTTGTCAAAGGCTTTCTGAATGACATAAAAACATATGTAAAAATTTGATAAAAGAATAAATACATCTGGTTCTTAAAAAGAACCCTTGTAAAATGCAGTTACATAATCCCTACTGTATATCAAGTTACCCATGGAGTAGAGGCAGTTTATTGTAAAGAGATGCGCTCTCTCGAATATATATGTATATAGTCTATTGTAGGGAATAATGAAAATATTCAGAACTCACATGAAGCTTATTTAGTAATCCATAAAGAATGCTGTCTTTTAACAGTGTGATTGCGGCACAAATGGTTTCAGGAAAGGGATATCTCCTACCTTCATCTAACTAAATAAAAAAATAAATTAAAATCATGTACAAAATTCTTGTTGGGGGCAAGGCTTTATGTGCAAGATAATGTTAACTTCATTCAAGATCGGAAATAAACGTCAGGAACCAGAACATACAGCGGGATTAGCTCCTTTAAGAATTTATATCTAAAAATACAATTGAAGTTGGGTCACAACCAAACTATGTAGATCTCAACAAGATTACAATAAAGAACTGTTATCCCCTTCTATTGATATCACAGCTATTTGATCAAGTAGAAGACAGTCAGGTTTATCGAAAGTTACTTCTCCAAGATTCGTAGTAGGGAGAGAGACGAGTGGAAGAATGCATTTAACATTCAGGATGGGCACTACAAATATCTGGAGATGCCCTTTAGACTGTGTAATTCTTGGGCTATCTTCCAAGAGGCTGATATTCATTAGTGGTAGCTAGGCTTTTTAAAAACACTGTGTGCCTTTGAGGATTGGCACAACGCTGCCCACTCTACCTCCTCCAGAGCCGACTCATCCCTACCTAAATGCTGTGGTGGTAGGCCTTTGAACATCCACATGCGGGCATATAAGGACTGCCACGTCCATGTCCTCCAGTGTTCATTGTTGGAGGGGGCAGGCATGCCTTAAGTATCTGTGCATGTGTGTTCATAGGTCTGCCACTGTGCTGTACTAGTTTTAGGCAAAAATGAGTCTGCTCCAGCAAAAGCAGAATGAGCAGCCAAGTTGGGAGCAGCAGTGATAGAAAGTAAAAAGGGAAATGATAGAAACCTTGGTGGCAGGGGCAGGGGGAATGGAAGGGGGGGGTAATATGCTGGACTCCTTGAGAGGGAGTAAGGAGGGAATATGCTGGAAACCTTGGTGGAAGGAAGTGAAAGGAATATGCTGGCCCCTGGGTAAGGGAGGGAAGGGGGGAATATGCTGGGCACCTTATGTGGGAAGAGGGAAGGGAAGGAATATATTGGACACCTGTGAGAGAAGGGAAGGGGAAATGTTGACTATGTATGGGGCAGGTAAGGCACATGGCCAATGGTTCAGCTAAGGCATCAGATACCCTTGGGCCGGATCTGATTGTTGAATATCTAGATGAAATTCTCATCTACTCCCAGGGCTGGCCCAAGGGTTTCTGCCTTCTTTGGTCAGCCCTCCTTGCTGCCCCCTTCCTCCACCTCATGCCTGAGGTACCGCCCTGGCATCCATCCATCCACCCACCAGGGGGGGGGGTGTGGAATGAAGCATGCTAATGCTTCCTTTGAAGCACAGCAGTTCAGCCACTGCTTCAATGCCATGGTGGGCTTTAAAGCAAACCACGCATGCTCACGGCCTGCTGCTCCTGCTCCCTCTGATATAACTTCCTGTTGGAAGGGGGCAGGTATGGCAGACCATGACTGTGCCTGTGTGTTTTAATGCCTGCCTTGGTGCTGAAGCGGTAGCTGAACTTATGCTGCTTTTAAAGGAGGAGCATGCTGCCCTAGGTGACTCCGTAGTTCGTCTAGTATTTGGGCTGGTCCTGTCCCCTATTATTCCCTCCACAGATATACAGGCACTAAAATTGCTCTACAATGTTTACAGGATAGCCATTTACATGCAAAACTTGAGAAGTGTCTATTTGAGATCACCAGGATTACCTCCTTGGGATATATATATATAGATAGATATATAGATACACACACACACACACACACACAAAATATATTAACCAACAAATGAACCCTTCCCAAGTGCTGTAATAATGGATTGACCCCAGCCACAAAGTCTTAAGGAAATCCAACGCTTCCTGGGGTTTGCTAAATATTACCACCAGTTTATTAAAGGATTTTCCTCCATTGCCACATCCATTTGTGCCCTCACAAGGAAAGGTGCTAACCCCCAACAATAGCCACCTGAGGCAATCAAGGCTTTTCAGGACCTTAAAGCAGTCTTCACGTCAGCTCCTGTTTTGTTATATCAAACCCCTGCTGCCTTTTATTGTTGAAGTCGATGCTTCAGTGTTTGGGATAGAAGTGAGTTTATCCCAACAGGATCTGAGCTCAGCTAGGCTACATCCCTGTGCACACTTATCTGAAAAGTTCTTCCTGCCAGATATTTATTATGATGCTGGAAACAAGGAATTACTTGAAATCAAGTGGGCATTTGAGGAATGGTAGTATCTACTGGAAGGGGCACAGTACCCTGTGATGGTATTTATGGACCACAAGAAGTTTGAGTATGTATAGTCCACTCAAAGACTAAACCTCACCAGGCCAGCTGAGCATTGTTTTTCACCAGATTCAATTTTATTATCAAATATCACCCAAGATCAAATAATGGCAAAGCAGATGCCCTGTCCATACACTTTACCATGGATCCTGCTAACACAAAGGAAAATGACCCCATCATACCCAAGAAAAATACTGTGACAACACTGACCATGGAACTTGCTACTAAATTACAGTAGCCAGCAGTGACATCCAGTAGCCCTCCTAAACGCTGCCTTTTTGTTACCAACATTTTACATCAGATAGTGTTAGAAATGCATAATGGTAGGCAAGCAGTGCACCCTGGGATCTATAAGATCATATGTCTACTGAGTCGCTCTGTTGGGTGGCTGCCTGTGTACAGAGATGTCAAGTATTATGTTTCTTCCTGTCCAGTCAATCCTCAAGCCAAGACCATTCATTCCCAACCAGCTGGCTTACTACAACATCTGGTGTGCCCTTGTATCCATGGTCCCACATCTCTATGGATTTTTTTTTTGGGGGGGGGGGGGGCTGTTCCCATCCAAGAGTTATAAAGTTATCTGAGTGGTGGTGAATAGATATAGCAAAATGGCCCATCTCATTCCTCTGTATAAACTACCCACAACATCCAAGCTGGCTACCCTCTTCCTGGAACACATTTTGTATGGGATACCTGAGGACATTATGGGCCTGATTCTGCAAGGTGACTAGCAGGCTGTATGTCCCGGTGGGATGTGCAGCTCCACTAGCCATTCTGCCCAAATTCAGTCACACGTCCGCCCTGCATGGCCAGAGCCACAGTGCATGCAGAGCCGGAGGGGGTGGGAGTGAGTGGCACTGGGGCAGGCTGAGGTGGCAGGATGTACAGGGTCAATTCAGGACACAGCCCTGTACATCCTGTGGGTGGGGGATGGACGTCCTGCTTATTGCAATGCGGAGGTGTAATAAGCAGCAGAAATGGTGGAGAACGGGCCCAGGAACAAATGTCAGGACCGGGAAGCAGGTAGGCCAATCTGGGCCCCGGCATGTGGGGAGGACATCCCCAAAGGGATGCAGGGGCACGCTGGGCCGTCTCAGAGCCCGATCCTGTACCCACAGCAATGTCTGGCTCCCATGGTGCAGAATCGGATCCTAATGGGCCCGTCCTGCTTGGGGGCATCCAGATTGCCAAGATGTGCCTCTTCTGGGATCAGGCTCTATATCTGATGCAATGCAAGAGGAGCTCAATTCATCTTCAAATTATGGAGGGCACTTTTTAAAAAATTTGCATCTCATAATTATCAACCAGGTTTACATTAAAAACTGTTCATACATTTGGTACACTAGTAGAAGTTATTCTGAAAAACAAAATTACTGAATATATAGATATAAATGTTTTAATGGGAATGAGTCAGCATGGATTTAGCAAAGGGAAGTCTTGCCTTACTAATTGATTAGATTTCTTAAGGTGTAAACAAACATATGGATAAAAGTAAGCCATTTGATACAATGCATTTGAATTTCAGAAGGCATTTAACAAAGCCCCTCATAAGAAACTTCTCAGGAAATTAAAAAGTAGATAGGAGGCAATGCCTTATTGTAGACAGGAAACTGGCTAAAAGTCAGGAAATAGAAAGTAGGATGTAATGGAAAGGGGTCAGCAATAGAGTAGCCAAGGGTCTGTACTGGGTTCTAAGTTTGGAATATGTGAAGGAGTATATAAGAGAGGTCCCCAGGCACCCTTAAGAGTACAATTCCAGGCCTCCGAAACCATGAATCTAGCTAGAATAGAGGGTGAGGCATAGGGTAGAAAGATAAAAACACCAGGCTCTGGAAGAAGGGAGAAGCCCAGACTAGGTGGAAAGAGGTCTCCAGATCATGCCCTTGGTGTGTTCAATATGTTGAAATTTTCAGCCCAATGTGCCACAACTACCAAAAATGCAAATAGAATGTTAGGGATTACTTGAAAAGAAATAGAAACATAAAAAGATAAAGACCAAACAGCCTATTCAGTCTGCCCATCCATGAGAACTATTAAGTTCTACAATCCCTTCCTCTCCTTCAGAGATCTGTTGTATTTGCCTCATGTTTTCTTGAATTCAGATACAGTTCTCTTCTGTACTACCTCCATGATTTCCTCAGATTACTGCCGAGTCTATCCCCTTTTACCTTCATCTTATGAACCCCATTCCAGAGCATCCTTTCAACTTGAAGAGGACCACAAAGAATCCGCCACAAAGTTCTAACCTTAACTTTCAAAGCCGCAAACACCCTGACCTCCACATCCCTCAGCAAGATGATACATAAAGTACCACAGAACAGAAACAGAAGACCCATGATGCAAAACACACTAGAGGTCCCAAAAGTAATAACAAAATGCACAAAAGCAACGACAAATAGGGCCTTTACGATTTACGCACCCAGAGCATGGAACGCGCTCCCCACCTCTATTCGAAACATCACTCACCTAATTGACTTCAGGAAGGCACTAAAGCAGCACCTATTCACCACATACTACCCTGAATCCAGCACTAGTAATCATACATATGCCCCCTCAGACAATCACTCATTGCAATTAAACAATCAGACTCAGCATGAAAAAGGATAATCAACTGATCGATCAGAAGATACCCACTGAAATGGAATCAGGACCCCCAGTGTAAATAAGATGTAGATATGTTATACAATGTACATAGTTCCCCCCAGTTACTTCCAAGTTGATCTCCTGTTTATTGTAAATGCAACTCAGGGTTCCTGTGTTGTATGGTTGATGTTGGATGTAAACCGCTCTGATCTAGAATAGAGCGGTATAGAAGAACTGTTAAATAAATAAATAAATAAAAATGTATACCAGGACATATTTAAATGTCTCTATTATATTTCCCCTCTGCCGCCTTTCACCATTTTAACAGCTGCCCTCTGGACTGACTCCATCCTGTTTCATATTCTTTTGTAGGTGCTGTCTCCAGAAATGTATACAGTGCTTCACATGAGGTCTCACTAGAGAACAATACAAAGCCACTATCGCCTTCTTTTTCCTGTTGGCCATTCCTCTCTCCAAGAACCCAAGCATCTTTCTGGCTTTTGCCACTGCCTGTTGTACCTGCTTGGCCACTTTATCATCATCCACTATGATCACTCCCAGGTCCCACTCTTCTTTCGTACCCTGAAGGACTTCACCACCTATACTGTAGCGCTCCCTTGGGCTTTTGAAGCCCAAATGTGTGGCCTTGCATTTTCTGGTATTACATCTTAACTGCCAAATTAACAGTTATTCTCCAAGCTTCACTGTATCCCTCCTCATATTATCCACACCTTCCAGGATGTCTACCCTGTTGCAGATTTTGGTATCGCCTGCAAAAAGGCATACCTTTCCTGACAGACTTTCTGCAATTTCTCTTACAAAAATGTTACAAGAACAGGACCTAGAACCAACCCTAGAGAGAACTCCATTTAATATTGCCTTCTAGTGCTTCCCACTCAACCAGTTTTATGCCCAGTCAGTCACCTTAGGATCCATTCCTAGGGCACACAATTTATTTATAAGTCAGTGATGCAGAATGGTATCAACGGCCTTGCTGATATCTAAGTATACAACATCTAGCTGTCTCTGCAGATCCAATTTTCTGGTCACCCAGTCAAAGCAATCCGATTCATCTAAATAGAAACATAGAAAATGAGAGTGGAGAACTAACCTGATGTCACTGCTCCATGAGTATTATGTGCAATTCTGGTTGCCCCATCTCAAAAAGAATGTGGCACAGTGTCTCTCAAGCTGATCCTGGTGTACCCCTTAGTCAGTCTTGTTTTTAGCATATCCACAATGAACATGTGTGAAATAAATTTGCATGCAATGGAGGCAGTACACAATCAATCTCCTGCATTTTCACTGTGAATGTCTCGAAAACCAGACTGGCTAGGGGCTACACAAGAATTAGCTTGAGAAACACAGATACAGTGGAACGAAAAATCTTCAGGGAAGGATGAAACAAATGATAAAGGGGATGGAAATCCCTATGACCAAAGGTTAAAAAGGTTTGGGGGGTTGAATGATTAAATAGGGAATGGTGGTTTGACCTTTCAAACACTGTTCCCTCTAAGCTGTGCGCGTGTGCACGCGCACACACCTCGCCGAGCTAGCGCACATACCTTACAACAGAGCGCACAAAAATTACGTTTCTAATTCTGATAGAAAACAACACAGACATCCTAAAATTTAAAAGTTGTTGTGTATTTATGGTTTTCACAAGTTCTACAATATTTTCTAGTGTAATCAATGTGGTATACATACTGTATTCTGACGTGTAGTCAAATTTTAAAGTATATAACTCCGAGTATCGTTATGTGGCGCACAAAAATTTAACCTTCCTTCAAAAGCTGCACAGCTGATATTTTATGTGCACACAGCCTACAGAAAATTAGAGGGAACATTGCTTTCAAACACTAAAAAAAAAGAGGACACTCTATGAAACGAACTACTTGCAGACTGAAAATAAATCAGTCTTTTTTTCACATAACCCATAATTAAGTTTAAAACAACATAGTGAATGGCAGCAGATAAATATCTAGTCTGTCCAGTAATGTGGCTAGGGTTATATCTTCTGCTCCATTTAGGTTATCTCTCTATGCCCTTGATTAGGTTTGCACCTCCTTCTAAGCCTTTATTAACCCCCCTTCCCCAACCCATGCCATCACAGTTATGAAAAAGGTCTGAAAGGCATACATTGGTTGGGAATTAAGCCCAGGCATTTTGCCTGGGAGGCAAGAAAGTTACCACTGAGCCACCAAGGCCAGAAGAAGTGGTCGTGTTGACTAATACAGTGGTGTTCAAAAAAGGTTTGGACAAGGTCCTGCAGGAAAGTCCATAAAAAACGATTAGCTACGTCAACTTGAGATAGCTATTGTTTGTCCCTTGAAATAAGCCGGAAGAAATTGATCTACCTTTTAGGATCTGGCAGGTATTTGTGACCCAGAACAGGCCACTGTTAGTAACAGAATACTGGGTTCAATGTATCTTGCTCCGACTCCACATGACTTATCTTATATTCTTATCTTATATAAGCTCTTCGGTACAGGGATGTATCTTACCATTGTATAGCACTGCACATATCCAGTTGCACTGTAAACATAAGTATTATTATTATTATAACTCAGTGGAGGTAAGCAGTATAATTGCATTTTGTGTAAATTGTCTTTTGGGTCATTTTCCACCACAGGGCTATCACTTCTCTTTCATTCCAGACAGATACATTTGAAGTAGGTTTTTCCTAGCTGCAGCCCTTAGATAAGGCCTTTTTTTCTCTTCCAACTTTCCTTTTGGATTTATCTAGTTTATGTAAAATATCTTTGTGCAGTCACAGTAAAGACAAACTATGGGATGAAAGCAATAACTGACTGCAATGTTATCCTAGATAAGCACATCAAGAGTCATTGAAAAACTGAAAAAAGATGCTCCAAGAAAACCCTCGGCATTTTGTTATTTGCAAGAGCATTTTGGTTTTGGACAAAAACAAGAATCGACAAAACTACCATTATACTACAGGAAAACATTACTCACTCCAGGACTGATTTAAATTGCAAGTGAATTCTGTAGCAAGTTTACAAATATTCTTCAGAAATTCAGCAGAAAGGAATACTCCTATTTGGCAGATCAGGGCATAAAACTAGCAAATGATTATTATTATTTTTTTTTATTGGATTTTCAATCAGTATAACAACCAACCCATTAAATACAAGACAATCAATCATAGGAATACAATATTATAATATAGCAATAAAAAAAAGAAAAAGAAAAAAAGCATTGATAAAGTCCACATCATGGAACCTGGAAACGAGAGAAAAGAGAGAGAAGGAAAAGAAAAGGAAAACAAGGCTAAACAGCCCTCAAACTAGGAGGCAAAACATAACTACTCTGCCACACACTCCACTACTGTAGCCTGCCTATCCAGAATAAACTTCTCCAAATGAGTGACATCTGTAAAAATATAAGTAGAGCCTTCAAAAGTTAACACACATTTACAGGGGTATCGGAGGAAAAAAGTAGCACCCAACTGCAGGACACGAGGCTTCAACGCTAAGAAAAGCCTGCGCCTGAGCTGGGTGCTATGAGACACATCAGGAAAGATATTGATTCTATGTCCACAAAAAGTGGCCATCTTGAATTTAAAAAAAGTTTTCAAAATAAGAAATTTACTATCCAAGGACTTCAAAGTGACCACTAAAGTGGAACGTGAATTTATCACCTCCAAAGAATCCTCCAAAAATGCTGTAAGATTGGAAATGGTGGGCTCAATAACATCAAGACCTCCTTCTACGGGATCAATACGCTTAGTGCTACGAGAAATATAATATAAATTAGACACCTCAAAAGGATCTTTCAAAAGCAACACTTCTTTCAGATACTTGTCCAAAAGAATTTTGGGCGCTAGGAGAGAAGTGACAGGAAAATTCAATAAACGAAGGTTGCTAGAACGAGAAGCATTTTCAAGTGCTTCCACCTTGGTATGTAGCACTAAAGAATCCTTGATCTCTACCACATTAGCTGAGTGTAACGGAAGAACAAAAGATTCTAACCGTTTACAATCAGCATCAACACAAGAAATCTTTTTATCCAACTGTTGTAAAGAAGATACAGTTTCAGAGGAAAATTCACATAAAGAGCTCAAGGTAAAAGACAATTTGTCATCAATGACCTTTAAACCAGCCCAAAGATCCTTTAGAGTAATCTCCCTGTCAGCAGGGGGCGGGGGGAGCACAGCTGAAGCACCCACCGTGACCAACTGAACAGGTTTAGGTAAATTAACAACCACATCAGTATCAGGCTTAACTGAATCAGAAATAATCGCTAAAGAAGGAGTAGCAGAACCGGACGGGCAGGGTGGAGGGGTCCACCCTCCAGGACTAAGTGAGACACCCTCCGGGGAAGACTGGGCTACCGGGCGCGTTACAAGATGTTTATCAAGAGGGCCGATTACAGGAGTACTGCTTGCCGGTCCAGCACTGCCCTGCCCAGACTTAGCCTTCCGTTTCCCCATCTGCCACAGTGCTAAAGTATAGGAACAGGCCAAACAACTCTTAAAGAAAATAACAGCAAATACCTTACACCACCGCAATAGCGCCGAAGGGGTGCCGAAGGGGCGCCAAAGGGGCGTGTCGCGCCCCTTTGACCACGCCTCTTCGAGACACGCTCCGCGGACACGCTCCGCGGTCCAATTACACAAGCGCTAAATAGCAAGAAGGAAGGTCCCCGCGATGCCTGCCCACAGGTAGGGGAAAGCAAAGCGTCCCAGAAACGAGGCTCCTCCCGACGGAAGATTCGGGGCACACACACAGGCTCCCTGCACCTCCAACACACTCTCACCAGGTCCGAGGAGAGAAATGGTAAGGCAGTTCTTATACAGCCTTGGTCCTCACTAGCTGCAGATGTCCCCGCGATGCCTGCCCACAGGTAGGGGAAAGCAAAGCATCCCAGAAGAGAGGCTCCTCCCGACGGCAGATTCGGGGCACACACACAGGCTCCCTGCACCTCCAACACACTCTCACCAGGTCCCATGATTATTATTTTTAATGATTGCATGTAACCATTCAGTAACTACAGGCCACACTCTCATAAGTTCAAGTTGTTAAAAAACATGCGGGCTTCAGCTGTAATTCTAAAAATAAAGTTACATTTTTATTATTATTGTCATTATCCTGATGATAGTATGTCTGCTATTCCACCTACTCAGCAATTCAATTTATGCCAAAAAAAGCAAAGAATCCAAGGCATTCATTTTCTGTGTCTCTCTTCTTCACCGTCCAACTTTTGCATCCATATGACATTAAGGGAACCAAATTTGTCTTGGCAGGTACAGCACTATGAGCAGGAGAGTGGCAGAATCTTCACTAATTTTCTGGATCAGTCAGGAAATGAGAGGGGAGGAAATGCCCCTTTTGATGAGATTGAAAATGCATCCGGAGCTATAGGAAGTCGGCTCAGGTGACGGGAGCAGAATTGGTTGCACTTTGGATTCTGTCTGAGCATCTGAAAGCAGGTATAGAAATGTTCAAAGCATGGAGAAATCCTCGGAGCCATTTTAGAAGCCAGTTCAGTCGACATCCCCAGTGCAAGGACGTCCACGGCAGAACAGGGGCATGGTGTAGGCTTGTCCAGGGCAGTCCCATGAACTTCGATGGCCCTGCCTGATTTCAACGACACCCTAGATATCCCAGGCTGCAAAACAATTTATACCTGCTCAAAGCACATATGCAGTAAGCATTGGAAAAGCGTTCATTTTAATAGCCAAATATGAGGAAGGTTCGGCAAACCAGGTATAGTCACCTCCTCTACAATATCCATGTTTACAACAAACACTGCTGGGGAATGCAGACTCATATTTCTCTTTTGCCATGCCAATGAATATCCCTGTATGCTATCTTGTATGAGGCAGAGACAGGGCCAGCCTAAGGGTTTCTGCCACCCTAGGCAGAAATCCCGGCCTCGGCCACCCCCCCCCCCCCCCAATACTTTGGTTGAGAATGGTGAAAACTTTGACTGATCAACAAGATTACTCCTCAAATGTGGGCCTGTATGGGAGGGTGGTAAGAAGGAGGCCACTGATAAACTGCAGAATGTTTGCAAAGAAACCACTTATGGAACCATGCATACATTTTCGACACAGTTTTGTGGTTTGACAGCAAAATATAACTTTTTGCTCTTAACATTCCATCTCGGGAGAGGGAGGCGGGCAGCCTCAGTATTTCCAAAAGCGGTGTTTTTTTTGCCGCAGCTTTTGGAAATACTGCCGCTGTTTGCCTCCCTCCAAATGGAATCAGCAGCAGCTGGTGGAGGGGGGAGTGGTACAGCCACCCATATGCGCTGCTGGCACCGTCCACCTGGGCCAGCCACCTTAGACGGCTGCCTTGCTCGCCTAGTAGATGGACCAGTCCTGGACAGACATCCCTACCCCTCAGTTTCATAGTGAGGAAATTTATCTGGACACCGGTGTAGGTGTCTACATCAAGGTCATCTACGTTTCTAAAATCAGGCCAAAACATAGATGTCCCCAGCATTTTTATGCACATTCTGCCATGGACATCCTCATGTGTACTTGCATGCCTGTTCTAAAATGCCATTCATTGTGTGTATAAAGGACCATTTGTGTGGTTCCAACTGTCGAATGAGCTCGTCAGCAATCCGATTGTGCTCTCCTGGTAAGCATGCCACCACTAAGAATATAAGAACATAAGATATGCCATACTGGGTCAGACCAAGGTCCATCAAGCCCAGTATCCTGTTTCCAACAGTGGTCAATCTAGGTCACAAGTACCTAGCAGTTTCCCCAAAAGACACAGGTTTCACAATGCTTGTATTGGGGCAAGCAGTGGATATTCCAGGTCCCCTTTAATAATGGTTTATGAACCTTTCATCCAGGAACCTGTCCAATCCTTTTTCAAACCCGGCTACACTAACAGCTATTACTTACATCTTTGGGTAACAAATGCCAGAGTTTGATTACACGTTGAGTGAAAAAATATTTTCTCTTATTAGTCTTAAATAGGTACCCTGTAGTTTCAATGCATGTCCTTTAGTCTTTCTATATTTTGATGGCATAAACAATCGATCTACATGAATCCATTCCACTCCATTCATTAACTTATAACCTCTATCATATCTCCCCTAAGCCATCTCATTTCCAGGTTGAAGAGCTCTAACCTTTTTAGTCTCTCTTCATAGGAGTATCCTTCCATCCCCTTTACCATTTTGGTGGCTCTTCTCTGTACCTTTTGTAATATACGGGGACCAGAACTGCACACAATTCAAGGTGCGGTCGCACCATAGAACGATACAGAGGCATTATAATATCCTTTGTTTTAGTCTCCATTCCTTTCCTTATGATACCTAGCATTCTATTTGCTCTCTTGGCCGCCGCTGCACATTGGGTGGAGGGTTTCAACATGTTATCCATGACGACGCCTAAATCGTTTTCCTGGGTGGTGGTTCCTAATGCAGAACCTTGCATCGTGTAACCATAGTTTGGGTTGTTCTTTCCTAGGTGCATAACTTTGCACTTGTCTACATTAAATTTCATCTGCCATTTGGATGCCCTAGTCTTCCAATTTATCAAGGTCCTCATGCAATTTTTCACAATCCTCATGGGTTTTAACAACTTTGAATAATTTTGTGTCATCTGCAAGTTTGATTACCTCACTCGTTATTCCTATTTCCAAGTCATTTGCAAGTATGTTAAAAAGCAACAGAACCAGCACAGATCCCTGGGATACGCCACTATTCACCTTTCTCCATTGGCAAAATTGGCCATTTATCCCTACCTTCTGCTTTCTATCTTTTAACCAGTTCCTGATCCACAATAGTACACTGTCTCCTATCCCATGACTTTTTAATTTCGCCAAGAGTCTCTCATGAGGAACCTTGTCAAAAGCTTTCTGAAAATCCAGATACACTATATCAACCGACTCACCTTTGTCTACCTGTTTATTCACACCTTCAAAAAAACATAACAGATTAGTAAGATAAGACCTTCCCTGGCTAAAGCAACGTTGGCTGTCTCCCATTAAGCCATGACTATCTACATGTTCAGAAATTTTGTTTTCTACAATGGTTTCTACCATTTTTCCCAGTACTGATGTTAGGCTCACCAATCTGTAGTTTCCCAGATCACCCCTGAAACCCTTTTTAAAAATTGGCGTTAGATTGGCCATTCTGCAATCTTCAGGTATTATAGGTACTACCTGAACATCTATAATCATTAGTTCACAGAGTACTAATAGTAGGTCTGCAATCTCATATTTCAGTTCTTTCAACATCCTTGGATGTATACCATCTGGCCCTGATGATTTGTTACTCTTCAGTTTATCAAATTGTTGTAATACATCCTCCCAGTGTATCGATATTTCTTTCAATTCTTCTGTGGCATTACCTTCAAATACCATTTCAGTCATGGGTAACATCCCTACATTTTCCTCAGTAAAGACTTAAGCAAAGAATTCATTCAGTCTCTCCGCTATGGCCTTGTCCCCTCTAAGTGCCCCTTTTACCCCTCTGTCATCTAATGGTCCACCTGACTCTATCACACTTTATTTTTGCTATGAATGTACTTGAAAAAGTCTTTATTGCACATATTTGTTTCCACTGCAGGCATCGTCTCAAATTCTTTCTTTGCCTGCCTTATCAATGTCTGGCATCTAACTTGCTAGTACTTATGTTAATTCCAGTTTTCGTCATTTGGCTCCTTTTTCCATTCACTGAAAGATGCTTTTTAGGCAACAGCTTCTCTGACCTCACCTTTAAACCATGCTGCCAGTTTTTTGGGCTTCCTTCCACTTTTCTTAAAGCGTGGAATACAGCTGGTCTGGGCTTCCAAGATAGTATTTTTAAACAACACCCATGCTTGATGTAAATCTTTAACCTTTGCAACTGCTTCTTTTAGTTTTTTCTTGACTATTTTTAATATTTTATCATAGTCCCCCTTTTGAAAGTTAAAAGGTAGTACTGTGGAATTCCTTACCATCCTTCCTTCATTTATTAAATCAAACACGATCATGCTATGATCACTATTGCCAAGTGGCCCCAGCGCCCTTATCTCTTGCACCAGATCTTGTGTTCCACTAAGAGCTAGGTCGAAAATGGCTTCCCATCTGGTTGGTTCATGAAACAGCTGCTCCAAGAAGCAGTCATTCATTTCATCTAGAAACTTTATCTCCCTAGCATGTCCTGCCGTGACACTGACCCGGTCGATACTGGGGTAATTTAAATTACCCATTATTATTTCTGTGATGTAACTTTTGTTAGCTTCCCTGATTTCTTTGAGCATTTCATCATCCATTTGTTCATTTTGGCCAGGCGGTCGATAGTATACCCCCACTGCTTCGCCTTCCCTTTCCCCTTTTTACATGGAATTTCAATCCATTGAGATTCTACAGTGAATTTTGTTTCCTGCAAAACTTTAATCCTTTGTGACTTAATGCCCTCTCTAACAGAGCGTAACCCCTCCACCAATTTGGTCTGCTCTATCATTATGATATAGTTTGTACCCAGGTATCACAGTATCCCACTGATTGTCCTCCTTCCACCAGGTCTATATATTCTAACTCTCCCATCTTATTTTTTAGAGTTCTAGCATTTGCATACAAGCATTTTAGAGGCTGTATATTATTCACATTAATCTGATAAGCAGGGGTAATTTTCACTCTTTAAGCTCTGTCTGCTCTGTACTCAAGTACATTTGGGTTACTTTTGTCTTGATTGGAACCTCTCTGTCAATATGCCCAATCTTTTGCTAGTATCCTTCAAGGATACATTGTTCCAAACCATGTTTTCTTGGGCAACTGTTGGCTTTCGCCTATTATCTAGTTTAAAAGCTGCTCTATCACTTTTTTAAAGGATAATGCCAGTAGCCTTGTTCCGTCCCGGTTAAGGTGTAGTCCATTCCTTCAGAAAAGCCCCTTCTTTCCTCAGAATGTTCCACACTTCCTAAGAAATCCAAAACCCTCAACCTTGCACCATCCTCTCATCCATTCATTGAGATTCTGGAGCTCCTCTGGCCTTTTGGGTCCTGTGCGTGGAACGGGATGCAATTCGGAGAATGCTACACTGGAAGTTCTGGATTTCATCTTCCTACCTAAAAGCCTAAATTTAGCCTCCAGAACCTCCCTACAACATTTTCCTATGTCATTGGTACCAACATGTACCAAGACAGCAGACTCCTCCCCAGCACTATCTAAGACCTTGTCTAGGTGGTGCATGAGGTCCGCTACCTTCACACCATGCAGACATCTTACCAGGCGATCCTCACGTTCACCAGCCACCCAGCTATCTACATGCCTAATGATGAGTCACCAGCTGTAATGGCTGTCCTAACCTTTCCCACATGGGCACATGGCCCTGGAGACACCTCCTCAGTGCGAGAGGGTTTTATATCACCTGGAGGACAAGTTCCAACTACAGGATCACTTCCTGCCACACCAGAGTGATGCTCTCCTGTCACGTGACCTCTGTCCTCCATGGCAACGTTTTTGGAAAATTATCATTAGGAGTAGTGCAAGGATGAGAGGCGCCCCAGGTGAGCCCTCCATTCTGCCACCCCGTCCCTGTCCCCCACCCCGTGCTGCTGTCACTGCCGCCCATATTGTTGCTGCTGCCATCCATCTCCCAATAAGCGCTGTGGTGCAGTTCCAGTCCCCAAAGAGTGGCAATGGGATGCCCCTAGTTTGCCTAATGATAGCATTGGCCCTGGTTATCATGTCTATGGACAGATGGATATAGATCCCTTTATATAATTCAAGTCAATGTTCCACAGTTTAGAAAGCAAAAACAGCACTATTTAAAATCATGTAAAGGCAAGGAAGAAAAGTTGTTTTCTGCACAATAAGACATTGGAAGTGCAGTAAATGCTGTAGTGGTAGCTGACCGGATATCTAATGTGTCCAGGGTACAGCTCTCTCCTCTGTTGGAAACCCAGAAAAAGTCAGTGCAGAGCTCACAGAGCTCCTTCTATTCATTCAACAGATGTTCTCAGCATGACACCGAACTGTCCATGTGCTTGTCAACAGTTGAAACCTTGTCAGAAACATTTTGCATTTTACTTAGCTTCTTTCTGCCAAAAAGGAGAGAAACAGCACATGCCGTCATTAGTCACAGATTCATATCACTGTTTCTTAAATGGCACAAAATTCATAGACTGAAACAGAGGCTGGCTACTAGCATGGTACTTTATAGGTATTAGGGGATTGCTCAAGCTCACATTCACTAACGCACATCATTACTGTGACCAAAACACACAAAAAAGCACCATTTATACCTCTAAAACAAATACCAAGTAGAGAATAGACTAGATGCCCAATTTTATTTTCTAATCAACTTTCAGCATTTTTGGTTTTATAAAAGTTCATGTTCGTAATTTGTGCATAAGAAGCAGAACTCTACAAGGAGATTAACAGAAGCCTTGTTTGGGAAGAAAACTAAAGTGTCAAAGCCCAGAGCATTTTGATCCTGCAAATTATTTTGAAGAACAGGTTATTTAACAAAATTACTGCAGTTAAACTGAAACACTATTATTAGCTTTGTTCAGTACTGCTAATGGTTATTTTTGACAGTTCTTCTAGAAACGTTATTTGGAGATTCTGAATTAAACCAGCAATAATAAAAAAAAATACCCTTCTCACCTTATTTTAATGTCTTGCATTATATGGTGCTGAGAGTTAGCAGGTAATCCTAGCAGTTTTATGTGAAATGAAGACTTATTCATGATGTGAACCAGTGCATTGTTATAATAGTAATAGAAAAGATGCTTATACACTAGAAGCATGATGCCAACATGAACATGTCGGCCCTCTGTATGTCCAGTTAGAACAGGACACACAGAGGGAGTTGCGATTCTTATCCTTAGGGGCACGTCTAGCCCCGCGGGATTAGAATCGCGACGAGGCCCATACGTGCAGGCTGGGACCCTGATTCTGTCTGGCCTGCACATACAGACCTTGCCTGACTAGCTCAGTCAGGGCTTTCCAATGGAGCCATGGCACCACAGCTCCATTGAAAGGCAGCGATCCTTGGCCGCCAGCTCCAAAGCTGCATTCCCAGCAGACCGACCCCCGATCTGGCCTTCTAAGGCCAGGGTTGGGCTGTGGGAAATGTCCTCTTCCCCTCCCCCCCACCCTTACCATGCCCCAGGCCCACCATCCCCCACCAACTAGCAGAACCTATTCCACCTTGGAGATGGATTAAATTCCCCATTCAAGCCACCGGCCCCAAATGTACAGGGCCAACATTGGAATTGGCCCTGTACATCCGGGGTCGATGTCTGCCCGCTGCCCGCCCTAACGTCACCTCTGATCCACCCCTTTCCTGCCCCATCTACCTTCCTTGTACAACGCGCGGGAAAGGGCCAGAATAGCGTGGACGGACGTCCCAATAGGACGTCCATCCCCGCTATTCATGCCTTGGAATGACCCCAAAGGTGTAAAAAAAAAAAAGGTTCTCATACAAGGATGGTCAAGTACTAAATCTTAAAAGGCTTGTTTCACCTAAATACTTTATTGGCCATTTGAAAGACAAATATTAGGAAAATGCTGAGCAGAAGCTATCAAGAAGGCTATCAAGATGCACAGCAAAAAGCAGAAATAGACTGGCTCCAGTGAGGGAAG
Organism: Ichthyophis bannanicus; assembly: GCA_033557465.1. NCBI lineage: Eukaryota > Metazoa > Chordata > Amphibia > Gymnophiona > Ichthyophiidae > Ichthyophis > Ichthyophis bannanicus. The sequence goes on from CM066040.1 coordinate 216,798,536, forward strand.
ATCCAAAATGGCAATGGATTAGGTTGCGCAGAGAGCTGCTTCTTGTTGATTTTCCAAAAGCATGGGCAGATAGAATCAGCAAATGGAAAGGAAATGTTGTCCATAATCCTTCTACCTCTAGCACCCTCCCACTTTGGACTCTTGAATGCTGTCAAGATTGGTGGCGGGTCTGAACTTTCCTTTAAGGATCTGGAAGCATTCCTGAGCTCAGAGGAACTGTGGGCACTGGTTAACCCTACAGCAGTGGGGCACATCACCACTATGGATCAAGAAGTGGAGGAGTCACAGATAGCTGCTGGAACAGCTGCTTTCAAAGGTTTGCTCAAGCAGGCCTCAGCTGCAGAAGAAAGCACGCTAACATCTCCTTCCCCAGATAACTATGGCATTTAGGGTTGCCAACTATGGCATTTAGGGTTTTCAGCCGGCCTGGCCGGTTTTTCTATGGCCAGGCCGGCTTCCGGCGCAGAGGCAAAACCGGCCCTTGAAAAGCCGTTTTTTTTGCTCTGGCCGCAAGATCGGGAGCGGCCAGAGCAAAAAAAACGGCTTTTCTCCCAACCCGGAGGGCTTCAGAGGGAGCCGGGGAAGCCCGCGCGAGGCCCCGGCTCCCTCCATACAGCCGCCAGCGTGAAGAGCCTTTTCCTTCACGCTGGCGGCTGTTCCTGTGAAGCCGCGATTGGTGGGAAAGGTTAAAGGCAATGCCCTTTAACCTTTCCCAGCATTCGCGGCTTCACAGTAACAGCCGTCAGCGTGAAGGAAAAGGCTCTTCATGCTGGCGACTGTACAGAGGGAGCCGGGGCCTCGCGCGGGCTTCCCCAGCTCCCTCTAAAGCCTCAGACAGCCGCGGTTTTGGGGGGGGAGGCCAAGGACTGCCTGGGCTGTGATGGGGGGAGGGGACCTGGACTGGAAAAGGGCTAGGAGGGGGGAATTTGACTGGAAATGGTTTGTGATGGGGGGGGGACCTGGACCGGAAAAGGGCTCTGGGGGGGGGGACTTGGACTGGAAAGAGAAGGGCGGTGAGGGGGGGGAGTACTGGACTGAAAAAGTGCTATGGGGGGGGCGGGGACATGGACTGGAAATGGGTTTTGATGGGGAGGGGGACCTGGACTGGAAAAGGGCTATGGGAGGGGGGGGACATGGACTGGAAAAGGGCTAGGGGGGGGGGACATGGACTGGAAATGGCTAGTGATGGGGAGTGGGACCTGGGCAGGAAAAGAGCTATGGGGGGGGGGGGAACTTGGACGGGCAATAGGCTGTGATTAGGTGGACTTGGACTGGAAATGGGTTGTGAAGGAGGGGGGGACCTGGACTGGAAAAGGGCTATGGGGGGGCATTGGACTGGAAAGAAATGGGCTGTGATGGGGAGGGGGACCAGTACTGTAAAAGGGCTATGTGGGGGGGGGGCATGGACTGGAAATGGGTTTTGATGGGGAGGGGGACCTGGACTGGAAAAGGGCTATGGGGGGGGGGGACTTGGACTGGAAATGGGCTATGGTGGAGGGAGGGGGAACTTGGACTGGAAATAGGCTGTGATTAGGGGGGCTAGGACTGCAAATGGACTGTGATGGTGGGGGGGGGGCTAGGACTGCAAATGGGCTGTGATGGTGCGGGGGGACTCGGACTGCAAATGGGATGTGATGGGGGACTTGGACTGGAAATGGGCTGTGATTGGGGGGGGGGCTAGGACTGGAAATGGTCTGTGATGTGAGGGCTAGCACTGGAAATGGGCTGATGAAGAGCTGGAATAGGACTGGAAATGGGCTGATGTGGGGTATGGGAGAATGGGATTAGAAGGGAGTGGATGCTGGGTGGGTCTACAACTATAAGGGAACTGATTTTGGGGGAGGACTAGAATAGATGGGGAATGAGAATGGAGAGGGGAAAAATATTTTGTGTGGAAGAAAAGTCTATGATGGGCTGGGTATTGGGAGAGTAAGAGGGGCTTGAGAATGGAAGGGTGAAATTTAAATGGATGATAAAGGAATAAGGAAAGAATTGGGGGAAAGAGCAAAAGGGAAACAATCAGCATGTTAAAACAGAAATAGAGAGAATGGAAAACATCTAAAAGAGAAGAAAGGACAAATGGATAGCTCGCAGAAGACACGAAGAAACCAGAAGAAAGTGACTGGAGCAATTGCAACTGAAAAATAAAACGTCCAAACAGAAGGTAGAAAAATACTTTTTATTTTGAATTTATTAGCTGGAATATGTCTGGTCTGGGAAGTGTGTATTGATAACATCTTTGCATTTTTGTTTAGTGCAAGAGGAAATTACTTTATAGTTTTATTTCTCCAGTGTTGTACATTTCATGTTTGGATTTTGGGGTTCCCAGTTTAATTATTATCTGACCAAGGAAGTTAGCCTACACGTATCCTCGGTAATTTTTGTGGGTGGGGCTGGGGGCGGGGCAGGGGTGGGACTAGGGGCGGAGAATGTGTGGAGCATGGTGAGCCACAGGTGTCGGGTTTTTCTCGGTGAAAAAGTTGGTAACCCTAATGGCATTTGAAAATAAAACCAGAAATTCAGCGTTGGAATCTGTACATCCTCTGGTGCTGAATATCTATTTTCACCACTGACCACTGGCACAGTTTGGATAGGGATGATCTTAAGCCACTATCCGGACAGCAAAAAGCGCTTAACGTTAGGCCTGTTTTATGGCCAAATTATGTGGTTTGTTATCCGATTAACAGTCTGAATATCAGGGCTATCTGGATAACTCCAAACTTTACCCTAGCTTCGTCCACAGACTGCCCTGGTTCTAGTTGGATAGTGCCAAGGGGGTCAGAGGAAATATTCAGTGGCGCTAGACAGATAGCACTACTTAATATCACATTGACCAGTTAAATACTTGTGAGTATTGGGCCCATTATACAGTATATAACAAAGGCACCAAAAAGGAACATTCTGAAGCCCTTGCTTCTGTTGAACTCAGCTAGAGATCTGCTGCAATGGAGCCCAGACTTTCCTATCACTCAAAAGGGCAGGAACCCCCTCTCCAAACTGGATGGTAATATGAAAGGGCCTTATAAGCAAGTGCCTGTGTCTTTCTTCCACAAGGAGTCTGGGAGAGCAAGGAGAGGCTGTCCGAATAGTGCTGGGGCACCGCGTGGGAAGAGCAGGGTGGAAAGGCAAGTTATCTGGATAGCAGCGATAGTCAGATCACTATCCTGATAGCTTTTGGGATAACATTAGGACAGTAGATCAGCTGTCCTAAAGTTATCTGGACCCTGAGTGAGCCCGATCTCAGAAGCTAAACAAGGTTAGGCCTAGTTAGTACTTGAATGGGAGACCACCTGAGAATGCCAGGGGCTGTAACTCACTGCACAGAAGAAAGGCCTGGAATCTAGATTGGTGCCAAGAAAACCCTTGAGATAGTCACAACTGGGGTCATTCTGACTCACGAATAGTGGAGATGGACATCCATCCCCACTTTTCGTGCCCCTTCACACCAGCGGCTAACTTCCCCGCCGGATGTATGGGTAAGTTAGACGAGGGAGGGGAAGGGGCGGATTGAGGGTGGATTTAAGGCAAGCAGTGGGCGGTCATCGGCCCTGGACGTACAGGGTTAATGTTGGCCCTGTATGTCCGGGGCCAGCAACCTACATGGGGAATTTATTCCACCTCCGAGGTGGAATAACTTCCCTAGTCATCCGGGGTCAGTGGGCCCAGGGCCAGAAAGCGGCAGGAGGGGGCAATGAGCATTCCCCACCGCCCGACCCTGGCCTTGGGAGGCTAGATTGGGGGTCGGGCTGTGGGGAATGCAGTGCAGGAGCCAGCGGCTGGGATCACAGCTTTAGAATGGAGCCGCAGTGCCATGGCAACTGGATGCCATGGCGCCGTGGCTCCATTGTAAAGCCCAGATTGAGTTAATCGGGTATGGCCTGTATGTGCAGGCCAGGCTGAATCGCAATCCTAGCCTGCACATACAGGCCTGATCATGATTCTAATCCCGCAGGATCAGAATCACGATGCCCTCTGTATGTCCGGTTCAGACCGAGTGTACAGAGGGCTGGTACATCTGGGACGGAATCGGGCCTAATAGGGACAACTGTCCACTGGGTGCCAGGGGTGGACATCGACCTGATGTTGCTTAACAATGACAGTTATCTGGACAGTAGACTGAATGTGGCTGCTCTACAAATAACTCTGGCGCATGTGTATATTCAGTGCTACCAGCAATCTGGATATATAGCTATGCTAAATATATACAAATTAATTAAATGCTGCAGCTGGCATTTAAAAAGAAATTTTTACCACAGTGTTTGACCATAAAGACTGAGACTGTAGGAGGGACTTTGTAGCAGCAGAGCGCAGACAAACCAATAATACCAGGAGTCTGTTCAGAAGGTCCAAATCATTTATTTGTGCACAAGTCTCAAGCAGAATCAAATTCAAAATGGCTGAGCAAAGTTCTCTGGCAATACAACAACTTTTATAGACTTTAGCTTCATTCTAGGTATAGAAAAACATTTCATTGGTCCCGGTAACCTCCCGTACCTCCCGTACCCCTTCTATTGGTCCCGGTACTGATATGATTATCCAATTATGTTCTTTGAGTGGGCTCAGCGCCTGCTCACCCCCCTTCTAGTCCCAATTACAATGGTCAGTTCACCAACTTGTTACTTTCCTACTTTCAAGGCTATTGGGCTAGTTAATACGTGCAGGGAAGCAGGGCTCTATAACTTCTCTGTCAGCAGTTTTAAACATGAATTTCTGTATTTTTCCATCTGTTCTGCTTGTCTAAGCTAATTCAATACTTTTACTGAGTTCTTATTTTATAGCAGCATATTGGGGGATGTGTAATTCCTATGGGCCTCTTCACAAGCTTCATTTACAGGTCAAGCTAGCTAGGCTTGCTTATGTCAGACACTGTGGATCACAGGCCTACACCTGCCACAACTTGACACCCGGACACATCCCTGCTCTGCAGTTTGTGGAATCAGGACTATAGGTGGAAAGGGACTTCAGACTCAGGTACATCCCTAGTCTCTCAGTCACAGAGTTACACCTCTCTTTGTTAAAAGGACTAAAGGAAAGTTTTGGTATTTTGGTGTCCAGAACAATAGATATAATGCTGGCACTTGATTCAAGCGTCAGTATTTATCAAAAGCAAAATCTGCTGTCCCTTCGAGCAAAAAAGCCATCCTAAGGCTTTCTGGACACTGAATATCACAGCTGTATGGACAGTGCCACTGCTGACCACACTATCTGGATAGTGACCGGCGGCTGATCTTCCGCCAGCCCTGTCATGCTCATATTACCCCTCTTCTCAAGTCACTTCATTGGCTCCCTATCCATTTCCACATCCAGTTCAAACTTCTCCTGCTGACCTATAAGTGCATTCATTCTGCAGCTCCTTCCTACTTTTCCTCTCTTATCTCTCTCTACACACTGTCGTGATCCCCTGCCTAGGCCGATGCCCGGTAGGCAAAAGGGCTGCCTTATTTGCCCTTTGAGTATTTGTCCCAGGCTTTGGCACTGAATGCTGGGACTTGTAGTTTTGTATACTCTCCAAGCAAAGTAGTGTGACCACACAGTTTGTCAGGCAAAACAAAGAAATTTATTCTGGGGTTTCTCCCTTGCATCAAAATTCATAGCGCATAAACAAGGCAAGGATCATTTCTCCAAATTAAATAATGAAGGTGAACAAAACAGGCTTAACATCAAAGTCAGAAATATTCTTTCCACAGCAGCGGCACTCAGCTTCCTTCAGACAAATGCCTTTCTCTGCTATGGCTGTTAATTTACATCAGGCAGACTTTAAAACTTCTCAGTCAGGGTTTTCTTTCTCACTCAGCTTGATAAACCAGGATAAATAAACTTCTTCACCTGGCCTGAGCCTAGCACATGTTTGACTTACAAAATGAGCATTCCATTTCTACTACGTCATCAACACAAGGGTTTTCAAACATTTCTATCTGCATATCTTCCACGGCTTCATTTGAATCCTCTTCTAGGGAGCTTATATCAGAAGGTTTAAACTTCTCACTCTGCAGAAACTCTTTTAGCTTCCCTAAAAAGTATTCTTTCTGCTCTATATCAGCACAGCTTAAAGAAGGAGTTTCTCTCTCAAAGAAAAGCTTCTCAACAGCTTTTAAAGCTGACTCACGGCACTTACTTGCACTGCTCCTGTTCCTGGCTGGAACTGCTTTCCTTGTCTTTTGGCTAGCACAGCTTTCAGAGCTTTTCCTCAGCTCTCTGACCACTTCTTCAGAAAAGCTTCCATTAGGAACTGTAGCAAACTTGTCTGCCCCACCTCTCTTACTTGGCTGGCTCTCTGAGCTGATTCCCCATGTGGAAACAAACCTTTCCAGCTTTTCTTCTCTGGGGTGCTTTAGGACAGGTTCCAAACTTGGTTCCACTGCTTTCTGAGGGCAAGAATAAGCTGTCTTTCCTCCTCCTCTCCTTTGCTCCTGAAAGGGTACTTCCTTCTGACTCCTTTCTTCCTGACTGCATTCCTCCTGACTACTTTTACCAAACTCTGAAGCCGTTTTAAAATGGTGCTTCTTTTCAGCCACACCCTCCTCTCTGCACATGTGAGAGCTGTTAGGGCTCAACCTAGCTCTTACGTCACTGCTTGGGCAGGGTTTAGCTCTAGCTACTGCATGCTCGGGTGGCTTGTGGTTTCTATGGGAACCCTGTTTACATCTGTTTTTAAAGGCACATTCCTCATTTCTCTCCCATTCCATCTCATCTTCCCAGCTCACCTTATCACATATTCCCCCCCTTAAGATATTACGGGCTGGGGTGATATCATCTTCACAGCACGTAATTCTAGCTGATGCATTTATCTCATTTTCTCCTTTCTGCTGTCTACGAGCACAGATAGCCAACTGGGCCAGTGCTACCCTTTCGTGCCAGGGCCTCAATAGATTAACATGATAAATCTGTCGGCGGCCTTTCTTATTCTCTACTGAATAGGTCGCAGGGCCTACCTGTTCAACTACTCGGAAGGGCCCTCTCCACTGGCTCTCAAACTTCGGGACTGCTCCTGCTACCATGACAATCACTTTTTCGCCAATAGCAAGCTGGCGAGGCTTGGTATTGCGATCATAGTATGTTTTCTGTTTCTGTTGACTTGCTTTCAAATTATCCTCTGCTATCTGGGAGGTTTGTGTCAAACGACCTCTCAAGTCTCTCAAAAATTGGGGAACCCCTATTTCCTCTATTCCTGGTTCTACCCATTGTTCTCTGAAGATATCCAAGATATCCCTTGGGGACGAGGTAACTTTCTGGCAAGCGGGACAAGTCTCCCAATCCTAGTGGTCTCCTTGAACACTCCTGGCCAGTAGAATCGCGCCAGAATTTGGTTCAGTGTTCCCTGAACCCCTTTGTGCGCTCCTATGGGATGGTTATGAGCGAATCTAAGCACCAAGGTTTTTAAAGTGGTAGGTACCACCAGCTGCTTGCGCATGTCTCCCGTAGCTGGATCTACACTTTCCCTATATAGAATTCCTCTGTCAAGCAAAAACCTGGGTAAAGTATCCCTTCCTTCTTGGGCATACTTGAAAGCCTGACTGAGAGCGGGGTCAGCCTGCTGCTCTTTCGGGAAGGAAGGAAACTTATCCATTAGCTCTGCTGGGACCCAGGGTAACTCCATCCCGGCCCGTACCTCGGCTGTACTCCGGGAGCGAGTCTGACGTTCCCAACGCTTTTCTCCTTTCCCCTTTTTGGCCCTAGCCACTGGGGCTGTTACCAAGTCTTCATGCGAAGGAAGGTTCTCCAGCTCTACCGCTGTAGATTCCCCTTCTTCCTCTAAGGCCTTGGTTTGGCTTCTCGTGGAAGCCATTCCTTCTTTTACACTTAGACCCTGTTGGACACCTTTCTGGAACTGTGGCCAGTCTCTCCCTAACACTACTTCTTCGGTCAAACGGGGCACTACTGCTACTGGGATCTCTTTCTCTATCCCTAGCCCTTTTACTAGGACTCGGTAGATGGGATACGTGGACGCTGTCCCATGTACACATCTAATCCTCACTGTGCCATTAGGTGAACGGGGTATTCCTTTGCCTTGGGCCCCTATCTTTCGCCAAAGGCTTTTGGAAAGCATAGACTGGTCAGATCCAGAATCTAATAAGGCTTTTGCTGTTACTCCTTGCACTGTAACTGCTAACAGAAAACCTTCTCTAGCCTTTCCTGGGTCATCTATTATTAATGCTGTTTTCACCTTACATTCACGTTGTAAGTGACTATCACTTCTACGCCTGAAACATGTTTGCTTCACATATTTCTTTCTATCCACAGGTAAACACACATTATTAACAATACTCTTTGGCCTCTCTCCCCTTTCTGATGAAGCGTATGGTGCCTTTGTAGAAGCAAAGCTCATTTCTTGGGCAGTGACATCCACCTCAAGGAATCGCTCAGTGAGCAAAATAGCCTCCTGGGAGCTTCGGCAACCCTGCACTATCAGGAAGGTGCGTACTCTCACTGGAATAGCTGCCAAGAATTGTTCTAATATGATGCTATCTAATATTGCTTCCAGCGTCTTACCATCTGGTTCCAACCATTTATTAACCAGACCTTTCAGACGGTGGTATAACACTCTGGGTGTTTCACCGGATCCTAATCTGGCGTTCCTCAATAAACGGTGGTACACCGAGGGTGTTAGACCTAACCTGTCTTGGATAGCTCGCTTTACCTCCTCGTAGTCATTGGCAAAAGCCGGGGGTACAGTCTGGTAGGTGGCTAAAGCCTCACCGGTGAGTGATAGTGCCAACCGGACTGCCCATTGGTCTTTTGGCCAATTAGCTACATGAGCCACATGCTCGAACGCTTCTAAGAAATCGTCCACATTGTCCTTGTCAGTTAACTGACCAAATCCTAGTGTCCCTTTGGACCACAGTCCAAAAGTGCTAGCTGGACATTGTCCTGCTGAACCTGGGGTAGGAGGGCAGGGCTCTGGCTTCTTCTTGATGCCCTGCATCCATGCCTCCTTCAAGTTGATCAGCGGCCGTTGCTGAGCCTCTATTCTGGCTGCCGCTCGCTCCTGAGCCTCCAGTGACAGCTCCCTCTGCCGCTCAAACTGGGAAGTGATCCAGGCGAGGACCTCCTTGACTTCCATAGTCATCTTGCTCTAGAACGATAAAAGAGACAACAGGACCACCCAAGTGTGGTACGAAAATATACTTTGCAGTATTCTCCTTTGTCACTAGTTACAGCACTGCCCCCCAGTACCCGTATCCTCACTAATCCCAGTTAGCTACGCATTACCTGGTACTGGTGGTGCTTCACGCTTGTACAAACGTTGGTCTCGGTAGACCTCAGACTCTCCGTCTCAGTCCTGACAAAATCCAGAACAGAATTCTTCCTGTAGACTTGACCACTGCGCTGTTTTGGGTTCAAATCCTTGCGCATGCGTCCTAGCGCCGAAACCGCAACAACTACGCCACTCTGTCGTGACCCCCTGCCTAGGCCGATGGCCGGTAGGCAAAAGGGCTGCCTTATTTGCCCTTTGAGTATTTGTCCCAGGCTTTGACTGCCAGCACTGAATGCTGGGACTTGTAGTTTTGTATACTCTCCAAGCAAAGTAGTGTGACCACACAGTTTGTCAGGCAAAACAAAGAAATTTATTCCAGGGTTTCTCCCTCGCATCAAAATTCATAGCGCATAAACAAGGCAAGGATCATTTCTCCAAATTAAATAATGAAGGTGAACAAAACAGGCTTAACATCAAAGTCAGAAATATTCTTTCCACAGCAGCGGCACTCAGTTTCCTTCAGACAAATGTCTTTCTCTGCTATGGCTGTTAATTTACATCAGGCAGACTTTAAAACTTCTCAGTCAGGGTTTTCTTTCTCTCTCAGCTTGATAAACCAGGATAAATAAACTTCTTCACCTGGCCTGAGCCTAGCACATGTTTGACTTACAAAATGAGCATTCCATTTCTACTACGTCATCAACACAAGGGTTTTCAAACATTTCTATCTGCATATCTTCCACGGCTTCATTTGAATCCTCTTCTAGGGAGCTTATATCAGAAGATTTAAACTTCTCACTCTGCAGAAACTCTTTTAGCTTCCCTAAAAAGTATTCTTTCTGCTCTATATCAGCACAGCTTAAAGAAGGAGTTTCTCTCTCAAAGAAAAGCTTCTCAACAGCTTTTAAAGCTGACTCACTGCACTTACTTGCACTGCTCCTGTTCCTGGCTGGAACTGCTTTCCTTGTCTTTTGGCTAGCACAGCTTTCAGAGCTTTTCCTCAGCTCTCTGACCACTTCTTCAGAAAAGCTTCCGTTAGGAACTGTAGCAAACTTGTCTGCCCTACCTCTCTTACTTGGCTGGCTCTCTGAGCTGTTTCCCCACGTGGAAACAAACCTTTCCAGCTTTCCTTCTCTGGGGTGCTTTAGGACAGGTTCCAACCTTGGTTCCACTGCTTTCTGAGGGCAAGAATCAGCTATCTCTCCTCCTCCTCTCCTTTGCTCCTGAAAGGGTACTTCCTTCTGACTCCTTTCCTCCCGACTGCATTCCTCCTGACTACTTTTACCAAACTCTGAAGCCGTTTTAAAATGGTGCTTCTTTTCAGCCACACCCTCCTCTCTGCACATGTGAGAGCTGTTAGGGCTCAACCTAGCTCTTACGTCACTGCTTGGGCAGGGTTTAGCTCTAGCTACTGCATGCTCGGGTGGCTTGTGGTTTCTATGGGAACCCTGTTTACATCTGTTTTTAAAGGCACATTCCTCATTTCTCTCCCATTCCATCTCATCTTCCCAGCTCACCTTATCACAACACCTACTCGGGAACTCTGCTCTTCTGGCAAATTGCTTCTATCTGTGCCCTTCTATTCTACTGCTAACTCCAGACCACTCCTTTCACCTTGCTGCACCTTATGCCTGGAAAAAACTACCTGAGTCTGTACATCAGGCGCCATCTCCGACCCTTTTCAAATCCAGGCTGAAAACCCACCTCTTCGCTGCTGCTTTTGGATCTTGATTCACCTGATCTCCTTGTGTTTCCCTTGTGTTGTCTGTCTTGACTAGATTGTAAGCTCTGATGAGCAGGTACTGTCTCTTACATGCTGTGCAGTGCTGCGTACATCTTGTAGCCCTATATAAATGCTCAGTAGTAGTAGTAGTCAGCACTGGTCACTCTCTGGATATTGGAGCTTAATATCCACATTACATTTAGCTGCAGTGGCCAGCATTTCACAAATCTACAGACCGCTATGGCTGATCATTAACCAGTGAATATATGTGCATAGGTTATGGTTTTGTCCTGTAATCCAACAGTGCTGGGAATAAAATGTTTCATTTCATGTTTAAATCTTTCTTTATTGAACCTTTAAACTTTGAAGCCCATCCTGCCAATATTAGACAAACAATTTCAGGTTTTTTTAAGCATATCTCCAACCCATGCTCTATCTAGCCATTCCATACTTCAGCCTAGAGCCCTTAGTCCTGACTCTCCCACTCTCCCTCACCCCTTCCCCATGTTATATAGTATGGTCAGGTTGACACATTCTCATAAAGGAATGTCAAGACGGGTCAGGGAGCAATGTTTCCACGAAGCTGAACAGGAGTCCTCCACTCATGCTGCTGCCAGCACAGGCAGATGCTGCGATATAACATTTTAATAGTGCGGAACAGACACTGTGACCAAAATCATTATATCATAACACCGCCTCCTACAGGTTGCAGCGCAGGCAGAGTACTCCCTTGCATCTTCATAGGGACATGTGTGAATCACCCAGGAAAATGGTCACAGATTACCTCAAAGCACAGGCATAAATATTTCAACCAGAGCTCTGTGATTCTCAGTCTTGAAGGACTACAAAAAGGGACAGCTACTTCCGGAGAGAGATCTGCAATTGGAAGTATTTACTTCAGGGAATTTTTCTAAATCTTGGGGAAAAAGGAATTCTTCAGATTAATGCTGATTAATCGGTGTAAATTAGTATCCAGTGTATTTGTTAACTCAGTCAGGGCCTAGTATCAGCAAAGAGCTTTTAGTTATATTAAAATCTCAACAGGTAGCTTTCATTTTAAATTTAAAACCCAGCAGAGGGCTTTCAGTTTAAATTCAGAATCCAGCAGAGGACTTTCAGTCTTAATTTAAAACCCAGCAGAGAGCTTTCAGTTTAAATTTAAAGCAGAGAGCTTCTAATTTAAATTTAATATTCAGTCAGGGCCTAGTATCAGCAAAAAGCTTTAATTTAAATCAAATCAGAGTATAACAACATAAAAGGAAAAACAGGGTCAGTATTCTTTGAACAATAAATTGTTTCTAGAGACCTTTACAAAGAGGCCTTCTAGATAGGGGGCAAGAAATCTATGAAATTGTTTTAAATAGTTGTTAAAGCCAAGGGACAAATCAAAGCGGCATTTTATTTTTTATTTTATTTTATTTAGTAAACATTTGTATACCGCTGCTTCCTACGATCAGCCGCGGTTTACTTTACAGAATCATAATGTATCGTAATACAGTGAATTTTCAAAGATACAAATTTTGATTTGAGCAATGATTTACATAACACAAGGAATAGTGATTAGATACTTTGTACATAACATTGGGGTTCACAAATCTAAATAAACATTGGATTGAAGGTGCGTGGGGGTGGGGATAAAAATATACATATATACAGTATTACATATCGGTAATCCATATGCTGCGTGTGATCCGAGTGCCATAATGGGGGGCAGAAGAGAATTTATTGAGGTAAGGTGTTGTAATTAGGTCGGGTTGTAGTAGGTCTGAAATAAATGGGTTTTGAGTTTCCTTCTGAATTCATTCAGGCTATTTGACATTCGAAGCTCATGTGGGAGTTGGTTCCAGTGGATTGGTGCTGCATAGGTGAATGCTCTATTGCTTGTTTCTGCTTTAACAGATCTTCTGCTGATTAGGACACAGAGAGTGTTGAGATTTATGGTTCTTCTGTTCCTGTTGAGCGGTTGCATAGTGATTAGGTTGTCCAGGTAGGAGGGAGCAATATTGTGAATGAGTTTAAACGTTGTTATGAGTAGTTTGAAGATGATGCGGGCGGCTACCGGGAGCCAATGTAGTTCCATAAGCACTGGTGTTATGTGGTCTGTGACGTTTTTTTTCCATGATGATTCTCGCTGCAACATTTTGAGCCATTTGTAAGATATTTAGGGTGTTCTTCGGAAGCCCTTGTAGAATGGCGTTGCAGTAGTCCAGGTGAGGAATGATTAGCGCTTGTGCAACAGTCCTGAAGTCAGATTTTTCTAGGATACTGCGAAGTGGTTGAAGAACTTTCAATTTGTAAAAAATGGCTCGGTTAACTGTGCGGAGGTGTTTATTCATCTTAAGGTTGTTGTCTAGTACTACCCCTAGATACTTTATTGCAGGCTTTGCATGATATATGTTTTTGTTGAGGGCGACTGTGGTGGGTGGGATGAAATTGGGTTTTTTTTGAGATAAACATGACCTCTGTTTTTTTGTGGTTTATTGACATGTTGTTTTGTTGAAGCCATGTTTGTAACATGTCAAGGCATTCTTCCAGTTGAGTGAAATCCGGTTGTGTTGTGTTTAGGCGTGTGTACAGCATCACATCGAGCACAGGACAGGATACAGTGTAGCAGCCAGTTTTAATTTGTCTGCTTTCCCTCCATCCCTCCCTGACTCCCACCCACCCTTGGGATAATCGTAGCTTTATAGGTGCTTAAACGTCTTAAAGGAAAGGAGGTGCCATATTCATTCTTAGGTATAGTTTTATTAGTATAAGTAGCCTCAGCAAACCTTAGTAAGTAAACAATTTAAATACCTAAACACAATCTTAAAACTAAAATGCAGACAGCAGTCCAGCAGCGAGATGGGGGCTTTCCAGTCTTTTACATTGAGTGTCACATGTATGATTTTCTCCCAGTTGGAGAGGGGACTGACATGTGCACTAGGTGCAAGGAACTCTTTGCTCTCAGGGAATGAGTCCAATCTCTGGAGACTAGAGTAGCAGACTTGGAGGACATAAAGAAGACAGAGAAGAACATAGATGAGACCTAAAAGGATACAGTACTGAAGTCTCAGCAGCATCCCTGTTACCATGGAGGAGAGAGGTCACATGTCAGGAGAGCATCATCCTGATGTGGCAGGAAGTGATCCTGTAGCTAGGACCTCTTGTAAATATCTCATGCACCAAGGTGGTGTCTCCAGGGCCATGTGCCCATGAGGGAAGGGTTAGGACAGCCATTAAAGTTGGTGATTTGATCATTAGGCATGTAGATAGCTCGATGGCTGGTGGATATGAGGATCACCTGGTAACATGCCTGCCTGGTGCAAAGATAGTGGACCTCACACACAACCAGACAAGGTCTTAGATAGTGCTGGGGAGGAGTCTGCTGTCTTGGTGCATGTCAGTACCAATGACATAGGAAAGTGTGGTAGGGAGGTTCTGGAGGCTAAATTTAGGCTTTTAGGTAGGAGGTTCAAATCCAGAACTTCCAGGGTAGCATTCTCCAAAATGCCTCCTGTTTCACATGCAGAACCCAAAAGGCAGGAAGAGCCTTGTGTGGATGAGACGATGGTGCAAGGAAGAGGGTTTTGGATTTGTTAGGAACTGGGGAACAATCTGGGAAAAGGAGGAGCTTTTCTGAAGGGATGGGCTCCACCTTAACTGGGATGGAACCAGGCTGCTAGCATTAACCTTTAGAAAGGAGATAGAACAGCTTTTAAACTAGATAATAGGGGAGAACTGACAGTTACCTAAGAGCACATGGTTCGGAACAATGTATCCTTGAAGGATACTAGCAAAAGATTGAAGTTAGGCATATCAGCAGAGGAGTTCCAATAAAGGCAAAAGTAGTCCAAATGCCCTTGAGTACAGAGCAGACAGTGCTTAAAGATTCCAAAATACCACTGCCTACCGATAGCCAGATTAATATGAATAAAATACAGCCTCTAAAATGCTTGTAGGCAAATGCCTGAAGTCTAAAAAATAAGAAGGGAGAATTAGATATGACTGGTATCTCAGAGACATGGTGGATCCCTGTCAAAGGCTTTCTAAAAATCCAAATACACTATATCAATCGTCTCACCTTTGTCTACCTGTTTGTTCACACCTTCAAAAACACATAACAGATTAGTAAAACAAGATCTTCCTTGTCTAAATCCATGTTGACTCTCTCCCATTAAGCCATGACTATCAACATGTTCAGTAATTTTGTTCTTTATAATAGTTTCTACCATTTTCCCAGTACTGATGTCAGACTCACCGGTCTGTAGTTTCCCGGATCACCCCTGGAACCCTTTTAAAAATTGGCGTTACATTGGCCATCCTCCAATCTTCAGGTATTACAGATGATTTTAATGATAGTTCATAGATTACTAATAGTAGGTCTGCAATCTCATATTTCAGTTCTTGGATGTATACCATCCAGCCCTGGTGATTGCTACTCTTCTGTTCATCAAATAGTTGAAATACATCCTCCCAGTGTATCGATATATCTTTCAATTCTTCTGCAACATCACCTTTAAATACCGTTTCAGTCATGGGTAACATTCCTACATCTTCTTTAGCTAGCCCCCTCTTTCTCAGGTACCCCTATATCCCTGGTTTCCACTTTCCGCTACCTTGGTGTGCTCTTTGACTCTGATCTCTCCTTTCGCGCTCATGTTTCTCATGTCACCAAGACTTCTTTCTTCTTCCTTCGTCAAATTCGCTCGATTCGCCCTTTTCTTTCTCCGTCTGCTCTTACAATCTTACTCCTTTCATTGGTCATGTCTCGTATCGATTTTTCCAACTCAGTACTCGCTGGCCTGACCACATCTCAACTAACCCGTTTACAAAGGATCCAGAACACTGCCGCCCGGCTTCTTACTTGTTTCTCCCCTAGAGATCACATTACCCCCCCTCCTTCTGCGTCTCCACTGGTTACCCGTGTCTTTCCGCATTCAGTTTAAACTACTCACTCTGGTTCATAAAGCGTTCCACACCTCCACCCCACAATACCTGGCGGACCTCATTCACTTCCATACCCCCAAACATACCCCTCGATCCTTTCATCTCAACCGTCTCTCTCTCCCCTCTCCTTCTCTTGCCCATCTTCAATCCAACCACTCCTCAGCTTTCTTTTTCATAGGCCCTGCTCTGTGGAATTCCCTTCCCACTACTCTCCGTTTAGAACCTAATCATTCCACCTTCAAATCTGAATTAAAGACCAACCTCTTTTCCCTGGCCTTTAACCTTCCCGCCCTCTCTCCCTAACCTTTTCCCTTGTCTATCCTCTTCTAGCTCATCCTTTTCTATTCTATCAAGATGTTGTAATTTCCTTTCAACTTTCCGGCCTTGTGCCTTACTGTGTGATATTTTTGTATTGTAAACCGCTCTGACTATTATTGAAGGGCGGTCAAGCAAATGAAATAAGACATATGTAAACTGTCGGATGTTTTCTGTTCAATGTAAACCGTGCTGATGTCTAATAGTGCGGTATATAAGAATTGTTAATAAATAACTAAAATAAAATAAATAAATAAACATAAACATAAACATAAATTCAGTCTATCCATTATGGCCTTGTCACCTCTTAGTGCCCCTTTTACCCCTCTATCATCTAATGGTCCAACTGATTATCAGAGGGGTTTTTTTTGCCATGAATGTACTTGAAAAGTCTTTATTATGCGTTTTTGCTTCTACAGCAAGCTTCTTCTCAAATTCTCTCTTTGCCTGCCTTATCAATGCCTTGCATCTAACGTGCAAGTACTTATGTCATTTCCAGTTTTTGTCATTTGGCTCCTTTTTCCATTTTCTGAAAGATGCTTTTTAGGTAACAACAGCTTCTCTAACCTCACCTTTATATCATCCTGGCAGTTTTTTGTACTTCCTTCCACATTTCTTAAAGCGTGGTATTTTCCTCATTTTATCATAGTCTCCCTTTCGAAAGTTAAAAGGTAGTACTGTGAATTTCTTTACCATCCCTTCTCTATTAATTAAATCAAACACGATCATGCTCTCATCACTATTGACAAGTGGCCCCAACACCCTTATCTCTTGCACCAGATCTGGTGTTCCACTAAGGACTAGGTCCAAAATGACTTTCTCTCTAGTCGTTTCATAAACCAGATGCTCCAAGAAGCAGTCATTTATTTCATCTAGAAACTTTATCTCCCTAGCATGTCCTGCTGTGACACTGACCCAGTCAATACCATGGTAATTGAAACCACCCACTATTATTACTTTGCTGTAACTTTTGTTAGCTTCCCTGAACAAAAGATATTATAATGCCTCTATACCGTTCCATGGTGAGACCGCACCTTGAATATTGTGTGCAATTCTGGTCACCGTATCTTAAAAAGGATATAGCGTTATTAGAAAAGGTTCAGAGAAGAGCCACCAAACTGGTAAAGGGGATGGAAGGATACTCCTATGAAGAAAGGCTAAAAAGGTTAGGGCTCTTTAACCTGGAAAAGAGACGGCTGAGGGGAGATATGATAGAAGCCTATAAATTAATGAACGGAGTGGAACGGGTAAATGTAGATCGATTGTTTACATTATCAGAATATAGAAAGACTAGGGGACATGCAATGAAGCTACAGGGTAAACTATTTAAAACTAATAAAAGAAAATATTTTTTCACTCAACGTGTAATCAAACTCTGGAATTTGTTACCTGAGGATGTAGTAAAGGCTGTTAGTGTAACTGGGTTTAAAAAAGGTTTGGACAAGTTCCTGGAGGAAAGTTCCATAAACCATTATTAAGAAGGGACCCAGGATATCAATGCTTGACCCAGTACAAGCATTGCAGAACCTGTGTCTTTTGGGGAA
The DNA here is from genome assembly GCA_033557465.1 of Ichthyophis bannanicus. Classification (NCBI taxonomy): domain Eukaryota; kingdom Metazoa; phylum Chordata; class Amphibia; order Gymnophiona; family Ichthyophiidae; genus Ichthyophis; species Ichthyophis bannanicus. The sequence goes on from CM066040.1 coordinate 216,816,243, forward strand.
ACTGCTAGGTACATATGACCTAGATTGGCCACTGTTCGAAACAGGATACTGGGCTTGATGGACCTTGGCCTGACCCAGTAAGGCATATCTTATGTTCTTATGTTATGTTCTTATGATTTCTTTGAGCATTTCATCATCCATTTGTTCATTCTGTTCAGGCGGTTGATAGTACACCCCCACTGGCTTCGCCTTCCCCTTCCCCTTTTTACATGGAATTTCAATCCATAGAGGTTCTACAGTGAATTTTTTTTCCTGCAAACCTTTAATCCTTTGTGACTCAATGCCCTCTCTAAAACAGAGCGCAACCCCTCCACCAATTTGATCAGCTCTATCATTACGATATACAGTCAAACCTCGGTTTTCGTATGCCCCAGTTTTCGTATGCTTCGGTTTTCGACGTCTTTTTTCATTGAGATTTTGCCCTGGTTCTCGTACATCTGCTCGGTTTTCGTACAATTTTAAAATGGTCCGTTCCAGGGGGGGTCGTTCAGTAAAGTACAGTACTTAGCTTGTTTTTGCGATCCAGACCTCTTTGCTTTCAGCGATCCTTTGAGAAATACAGCAGCAAGAATCAAGGAGTGAGAGTGTGGCTGATCTAATGCTTCCGACATGCTCAATTAGAGGACTCCCTGCTGGGACTCCCTGCTGACGGTGAAACTTTGATGGGTCTTCCAAACATGCCAGTCCTGATGGGTCTTCCAAACTTGCTGCTGAGCATTTCTTCCAGCTTGCAATTTGCTTTTGAGACGGAATCGGAGGCGGGTGAGAGACTCGTCGATCAGATTACAGTGCTGTATCTGTGTGTGTGTGTTGTCCTGTGACGATCAGGCAGGTGAGAGAAGTGACAGGAGCTGTTCTACTGCCTGGCTGAGACTTCGGAGGCCCGTTCTGCTGCAGCCATTGCCACATGGCTCTGGAACGCATGCTCAGCTCTGCGTTCCAGGTTGCCTGAGCGGGAGAGTGGTGTTTCCGGTGACTGTGGCTGTGGCTGGTGTCTTTACTGGAGGCTTTTTTTTTGTGAATCCTTCTTGTTTTTTTCTTTTTTTTTAAATTCCTGTGCCAGTAAAAGACAAAGAAGGAAGTAACCCCAGATAGGGCCTTGATACCTGAGGTCCTTATGGAGGGGGATTCCCCTTCCAAACAAAAACCGTCCTCTCCTCCTCCCTCTCCCCTCCTCGCCATCATCCATATGCCAACAAGAGTCTTCAATAAAGGTAAAAGTGATGTTAAATGTTCATTTATCCATTTCATTAGTCATTTATATTTATTTCTCATTGTTTTCTGTATGAAAAATATAGTTATTCTCTATAAAATGCATTTTTTGTGAATACTTATGGGTGTCTGGAACAGATTAATTGGATTTACATTATTTCTTATGGGAAATATTGCTTCAGTTTTCATACATTTCGGTTTTAGTCAGATGTTTTTGAACGGATTAATCATGAAAACCGAGGTTTGACTTCAGTTTGTACCCAAGTATCACAGTGTCCCACTGATTTATTTTATTTATTTAACAATCACTTATATACCGCATCTTCCATACATCAGTTGCGGTTCACAATAAACAACAATCAACAAAGCAGAGTTTGTTTTACATATAACATCATATAACCAAAAGACAATAAAACTTGAAAACAATTGTTAAAGTTAACTAGCACAGAACAGAGCAAAACTATATACATTATATACAAATATACATTATTTAGGGCTTAAGCATATTGCGAAGTACCGTTACTGCTATGGGAATTTTCATAGGTCATGGGATATCACATAAGAAAACAGGTTAGCCTTTATCTAGGTCTATTGAGGGATGATCTGTATTATTGTAATGTTTAGTGAATAGATGCGTTTTCAATTTTTTACGAAATTCAGTAATATTGGTTAATGTTCTTAGTTCATCTGGGAGAGAGTTCCAAATTGTTGGCGCTGCATGTGAAAAAGCTCTATTGTTTGTTAGTTTATTTGCTTTTATGAAGTCTTTAGGAGTTTTTAGTTTATTTAATTGTTTTTTTCTTTGAGTAGATTTTGATTGTTCTTTACTTATTAAGTTGCTTAGTGTGACTGGGGCCATGTCATTTAGAATTTTAAATGAGGTTATTAATGTTTTGTATACAATTCTGCTTTGTATTGGCAGCCAGTGAAGGGATGCTAGAATTGGTGTTATGTGTTGATGTGCGTGTACTTTCATTATTATTCTAGCTGCTGCATTCTGTGAAAGTTGAATTCTTTTAATGTTTTGTTTTGTAGTACCTAATAAAATTAAATTAGCAAAGTCAAAGTGAGGGGTTATGGTAGCTTGAATTATATTGATAAAATCTTGTATATATACAAGAGGTCTTAGTTGTTTAAGGATTTTAAGTTTGAAATAAATTTTCTTTGTAGTATTTCTAATATGGGTGTCCATTGTGAGATGTCTATCTAGAATAACTCCCAAATATCTTACTTCATTTTTTATTTTAATTTCTTGGTTTTGTAGCGTTATGTGTGTTGGGGAAGTGTAAGATTGATTTTTAGTAACTATTAGCACTTCAGTTTTTGAGTGGTTTATTTGTAGATTATGGGCGTTTAGCCAGGATGTGATCTCATCGAAGCAATCTGACAGAAGTTTCATTGGTAAGTTAGGGATCGTGAACGGGATGTACATCATGATATCATCTGCATATAGATGATAGAGTACACCAAATTTTTTGAAGATATTGCAAACTGGTTTTATGTATATATTAAATAGTAAGGCTGATAGCGCTGATCCTTGTGGTAATCCTGTTTCAAGTTTGTATGAAGCCGAGGTTTGATTGCCTATTCTTACATTTTGGGTTCTGTTATTTAGATAGGAGGTGAACCATTTATGAACTGTGGCATTTATACCTAATTGTCTCAGGTTATTAAGCATTAATGCATGGTGAACACTGTCAAAAGCGGCCGAGATATCAATAAATAATAGGATAAATGCCTGCTTGTGATTGTCAATTCCTCTTAATAGGGCATCCATTAAAACTGTAAGAAGTGTTTCTACTCCATATTTGGGTCGAAATCCATATTGTTGATCATCAAGAGGGTAGGATGAATCTATATATTCCTGTGTCTGTAATTGTACCGTTTTTTCTATTACTTTTGCGAGGAACGGTATACTAGAGATGGGTCTGTATGATTTTGGGGAGGTTTTATCGAGTGTGCCGTTCTTAAGGATTGGTCTGATTTGAACATGTTTAAGTGTGGGTGGGAGGTAACCTTGGAGTAGAGAGAGATTGACAATGGGGAGTAAGAAGGATAGAAGGATTGGAAGTGTGTTTTTTATCCAGATTACTGGACAAGGATCAAGGTAAGAGGTAGTGGTGTTAAGGTTGAGAATGATATTTTTTAATGTTGTTTTGGACATAAGTTGAAATTCAGACCATTCATCCAGGAGATGAGGAGGAATATGAATAGCCTCAAGAGTCATAACTGGAAGTTTTGTTTTGTTTTGATAGTAATTAGCTAAGGTTTGTGCTGATATGTCAGTAATTTCCTTGCTGGATGTTTGAGAGTTATTAGTCAGATTACTAACAATGGAGAATAGTTCTCTTGGTCTATTAAATGAGTTTGAAAGGATTGTTGCATAGTGATTTTTCTTTGAACAGTTTAGGGTTTCCTTGTATTTTGTTAGATGGTTATAGTATAAGTCTTTGTGGATAGTGGATTTAGTTTTGCGCCATTTAAGCTCTAGTTTTCTTAGTTCTCTTTTCATTTGTTTTAATGTACTATTGAACCATGGATTAAAGTTAGTTTTTGAGTAAGTTAGTTTTTTATTGATTTGATTAATCTTGGCTGCATTGTTTATGGTGGTATGCCAATTCTTGACTGCTTCATCTAGGTCTGTTGGAGATGAAGAAAGGTGAGGTATTGTTGAGTCCAGAAATTCAGTTTCATTGAATTTCTTGAATTTTATTGTTTGGTCACTTCTTGTTTGTTTTATGGCGCAGTTAGTATAATACGTGATGTTTAATTTGATAAGGTGATGATCTGACCAGGGTATTTGGGTACATTCTAAAGAGTTTGAATTGAAAAGTTTGATAAGTGAGTAGGGTAGGAGGACAAGGTCAAGAGTGCCTCCTTTAGTGTGAGTTGGTATGTTTATTATTTGATGGAAGTCTAAGTCGGATATGGTTTCCAGAAAAAGGTTGGATTCAGTTATAGGGAGTGATGGAAGGTTGAAATCTCCTAGCATAATTAGAGGGTTTTGTTCAGATGATGTGTTAAGGAGTTCAATCAGGGAATGCAAACTATCTGCATTTTGGTTAGGAGGTCTATATATTAAGCAGATTCTTAGTGGGCCAATTTTTATTATGAGAGTTTCAATGTTGTTGGAAGTGTTAGATTGTATCATCTTAGCTTTTAGATGTCTATTTGTCATAATTAGTACACCACCTCCTTTTTTGTTGGATCTGTGTGTGTAAGTAATATCATAGTTTGAGTTGTCAAGTTGATTTAGGAAGACAGTATCAGTATCAGAGAGCCATGTCTCTGTAATGCATAATATATCTGGTTTAGAGTCGGATAGCAAGTCGTTGATTATTGGAAGTTTATTCTTCAATGATCGTGCGTTTATTAGGATGCACGATAATGATGTAGCATAATGGGGGTTGTTTATCTTGACTGCTTGTGATGAATTAGTCTGTTTTATTTGAATGAGTCTGTGGTAGTTGATTTTAGCTTGATTACGAGGGTAATAGTGTTCAATATGGGGGTTGTTTCGGTTAGGAGTGTATATTATAGGAATTGACATGTGGTTTTTACTGTTGAGGCTTAGTGATTGTCCTCCTTCCACCATGTCTCTCAGATACCAATCATATCTAACCTCTCATTTAGTGCTATATATTCTAACTCTCCCATCTAATTTTTTAGACTTCTAGCATTTGCATACAAGTATTTTAGAGACTGTATTTTATTCATATTAATCTGGTTATCGGTAGGCAGGGGTAATTTGGAATCTTTATTTATTTATTTATTTAACAAGATTTATATACCGTCTTTCTACAAGTCAAGACGGTTTACATATAACAATTGGCAGTGTGTTTCAACTGTTTACAAGGAACAGGTAACAGGTATACAATGAATATGAACGAAACTACAATGAATATGAAAGAGAACTAATTCCAATAAGCAATAGGAATTTACAAGGAAAAACACTAGGCTATAAGAAATGATTTGAGAGGCCAAATGTAGGGAGGAGAGTGTATAGGGGTTAGTTACTAAGGTGGAAGGGAGAAATGTTCAAGGAAGAGAAAGGTTTTTTTTAAATTTCTTCCTGAACTCAGAGTGGTTGGAACAGTTCCGCAGGTCGTGGGGAAGGGCATTCCATAAGGATGGGGCATAGAGTGAGAAAGTCCTGTTATTAGTAATTTGCTTGCAATATCTTTTAGATGTAGGGATGGTGAGAAGATTTTTAGTAATAGAGCGGCGTGTTCTTGAGTTAGTGGAGGAGGAAAGGAGAGAAGAGAGGCATGGAGCTGATTCATTGGTTATGATTTTATGAATAAGAGTTATCACCTTAAATTTAACTCTATATTGAACAGGGAGCCAGTGGAGATCGTAGAGAACTGGAGTAATGTGGGATCGTCTGGGGTTGTTGGTTATAAGCCGTGCTAGGGTATTTTGGGCTAGTTGAAGTGGCTGTATAGTATTCTTGGGGAGGCCATGATAGATAAGGTTGCAGTAATCGAGAGAAGGGATTGTGATGGCCTGACAGACAGTACGGAAAGAGTCAGGGTTTAAGAGAGGCTTGAGGTTCCTGAGGATACGTAGTTTAGCATATATTGTAGTGGTGGTTTTCTTTATTTGTTCATTGAAGGAGAGGGACTGATCAAGGATAATGCCAAGATATTTCACTTGTTTTTTTATGGAGAGTGTGAGATCACCAATAGTGATGGTGGGAGGAGGACTGTATGCGGAATTAGAGAATACATGAAGAACCTCAGTTTTGGATGGATTGATTATGAGGTTGTGTTGGGAGAGCCAAGATTTAAGACTGGTTAGGCATTCATTTAGTTTAGAAAAGTTAGGATTTGAGAGGTTAAATGGGGTGAAGCACATCATGTCATCGGCATATAGCTGGTATTGAATGCCATGGTTTTGGAAAATCTTGCAGACAGGCTGAAGGAAAATATTGAAGAGAAGAGCAGAAAGACTGGATCCTTGAGGGACACCCTGTTTTAGGGTGAAAGGAAGGGAGGTATCGTTTCCAATACGAACTTGTTGGGTTCTATCCTGCAAATAAGAACGGAACCAGTTTAGAGTTATGCCTCTTAGTCCGATATCATAGAGTCTGTTTAGGAGTTGGTGGTGGGGAAGAGAGTCAAAGGCAGCAGATAAGTCAAGGAATATGAGGAGGCATCCTTGGGAAGGGTTTTGGGTGTAGAGGTATAATGAATCTAGAAGGGAGGTAAGGAGGGTTTCAACACCATGGGTTTTTTTTAAACCATGTTGGAATAAGTCAAGGGGGGAGTGATCATCGATAAAGTTCTGAAGTTGAGTTTGGACTACTTTTTCAGTTATTTTTGCCAAGAAAGGGATACTTGAGATGGGTCTGTAGGAGACAGGAGAAGTTGGGTCTAGTTTTGACCCTTTTATGATAGGATGAATAGTGGCACACTTTAGTGGAGGGGCACCAAACCAGTCTGGAGGGATGATTGTACAATATGTAGAATGTAAGGGCTGAGAGAACTCCTGGTAGATTTGATCCAGGGAACAGGGCAAGGGTCAAGAGCAGAGGTCGAGGCATTAAGTTCTTTAATAACATTAGAAATGTTATCTAAGGAAAGGGTGTCAAATTCACTCCAAGAATTTGGAGAGGTTGGTTGGTGAGGTTGGGTGCAGTAATCAGTGCAGTAATCAGTAAGGTGCGGTAGGTTAGTGGTTGATGAGGGCGGGAGGAATTTGGAGATAAGGTGGTCGGCTATGGATTGAGCAGAAATTTTAGGTGTCAGGTCCTGCTGTAAGGGCTCGTTTATTAAGGATTTTGTAATAGAGAAAAGTTCTCTAGGTTTATTAAGAGACAGTTGGATATTTTATTTATTTATTTACATTCTCTTATATACCGCGCTAATCTTCTCATTGTAGTTTTTTATGGTTAAGAGTTTCTGAGCAGTATGATTGGAGTTTAGCTGTGTAAGCAATGAGTGCTAGAGGGTCTTGAGAGCGTCTCCATTTACGTTCAAGACGTCTCAGTTCTCTTTTGAGGTTTCTCAAGTTTGTGGAGAACCATGGGGCTCTTCCATGGTGTTTTCGGGGAAATTGACGGATGGAGTAGAGAGGCTGCAGACAGGATTTGATTCCAATTAGAGATGTGGGACTCTAGGTTCAAGCTCATACCAATTAGTCAGTCAAGATGGGGGATTGTTTGTTCTAGAAAGTTAGCTGCATTGAATTGTTGAAATCTACGGGTAATTTGAGGTTGAGAAGGGAGATGACTTTTGTGAGTGGAGTAGGGGAAGGAGAAGAGGATGAGAGCGTGGTCAGACCAGGGTACAGGCTGGATGGTATGTGTAACCTGATTAGCGATTAGCGAGTGTAGAGGGATAAATATAAGGTCAAGGATGTTTCCTTTGGAGTGAGTAGGGTGTTCAAGAATTTGGGAGAAGTGGAGGGACTTCATTGCCTGGAGGAAGGTAGAGGACTGGGACGGGGTTAAGGAGTTTAGGTTTAAATCACCTAGTATTATGAGAGGGCGTGAGGCAGGTTGGGGGGAGAAGGCGGTGTCTAGGACCGTGGAGAGGTCAGATGAGTCAGACTGGGGAGCGCGATATAGGAGGTGGAGCGCTAGAGTGGAGTTGGAGACTGTTATGGTGTCCAAGCCTGAGGTAGATGTGGATTCAATAGTAGAGAGTTGTAAGTAGGACTTAGATAAAATAGCTACACCTCCTCCTCTGCCATGTGCCCTGTTGCATAACTTAATTGAGTATCCTTTGGGACATAGTTGGTTTATAAGGACCGTATCAGAGTCATGAAATCAGGTTTCGGTAAGGCAGAATATATCAAGGTCATAGTCAGAAATGAGGTCAGCGAGTAAGGGGATTTTGTTTCTGGCTGAGCGAACGTTGAGTAGAGCACATTTAAGGGGAGGATGGGGTATGTTAGAGAGAGAGCTAGGTTTAAGGTTGGGATTTATAAGAATAGGTTGGAGTTTACAGGGACGGTGGTGAGAGTTATAATGAGCATGAGTAAAGTGTGGAGGAATGTTTAGATGTCTGGGGGAGTAAATTATTGGAATGGGAGAGTTATAGGTCGAGGCTAGTGCATAAGGGACGGCAAGCAGATAGGAGAATATTATTATAAGTATAACCCCTAAGGTAGATGGGTGGAAGTTAGACGGGACCATTCTGGAATATGCTGGAAAGAATGAATATTAGAGAAGAATGAATAGTATTTTGAGGTAGTAGAAGTGAAAAGTTAGGGGAGTTAGGAATGTTTTTAGTACAGTTGTACCAGTAAAGGATGAAATAGATATATTTGAGGCACAATTTGTAACAATATAGCAAAGCTGTTGATGATTTTGAGTGCAAAGAAGGTACAGGTTAATTTAGAACCTTAGGTAGCAATGTAGATAAATTGTATCAGCAAAACGTGGCTGCTTACGTTACAATGTATATAAATTGTATTAGCAAAAAGTGGCTGCTTACATTTGGGATAGGAGAGAGTTCATAGAGTGGATTAGTTCATGTTGCTAGAACAGGTTATGAAATCTTCGTTACAGGACTTGAAGGGTAGCAGGACCATGTGCTGTGAATCGTAGGAGAGACTTCGGATCAGTCGTCAGGAGAGTCTTACGCAGGCTGCAATCAAGTACCTTGGAGCCACTTTAAGCTTTGTCTGCTCCGAACTCAAGGGCATTTGGGCTACTTTTGTCTTTATTGGAACCTCTCTGCTGATATGCCCTAACTTCATTCTTTTGGTAGTATCCTTTAAGGATACATTGTTCCGAACCATGCCCCTTTGGGCAACTGTCAGCTCTCCCCTATTATCTAGTTTAAAAGCTGCTCTATCTCCTTTTTTAAAGGTTAATGCCAGCAGCCTGGTTCCATCCCACTTAAGGTGAAGCCCATATCTTAAAAAGAATATAGTGGAATTAGAAAAGGTACAGAGAAGAGCCATCAAAATGGTAAAGGGGATGGAACGATACACATATGAGGAAAGGCTTAAAAGGTGAGGGCCTTTCAACTTGGAAAAGAGATGGCTGAGGGGAGATATGACAAAGGTATATAAATTAATAAATGGAATGGAAAGGATAAACGTAGATTGGTTGGTTACGCCATCAAAAAGTAGAAAGACTAGGGGACATGCAATACAGCTACAGCATAACTCATTTAAGATAAAAAGAGAAAATATTTTTTCACTAAACGCGTAAGCAAACTCTGGAATTTGTTATCAGAGGATGCAGTAAAAGCTGTTAGTGTAGCTGGGTTTAAAAAGATTTGGACAAGTTCCTGGAGGGAAGATCCATAAACCATTATAAAAAAAGACCCGGGAAATCCACTGCTTGCCCCGGGTTCAAGCATTGTGGATCCTGTTTGCCTTCTGGGAACCTGCCATGTACTTGTGACCTGGATTGGCCACTGTTGGAAACAGGATACTGGGCTTGATGGACTTGGTCTGAATCAGTATGGCATTTCTTATGTTCTTATGTACTGTAACATACTGCATAAAAGATAACTTGAATTCTCTGGTCTGAAACTTTTCCTAAGACAAGACTATAGGGTCAATTTATTGCTCTCTATCCTCACCCACTGCTCTCCTAATTGCCAACACGCTCTAACAGTTTGCTCTTTGAAACAATCTTCAAATGAACTAATTCCAATAAACATGACTATCTCCCATCTCATCTTTATGTGCACTGCACTATTACTCTCCCATTTATTCCAGATACCATGCCTTGCTACAAGTTCAAGTTACATCTCAATATTAGTGGACATGGCATTCGGGGATTAAGTACACCTCCCAGGATAAGAAGAAAAGCTCAATTCACCCTTGTGTGCATCACACTCCTTGACTCGACCACTTTGGACAAACATACAACATCACAAATAACCCTTGTCTCCTGAAGTGCCTTCTAATTAATGTACATTCTGCTTGAAATAAGATCCAGATCCTCTCTGATTATTATGTAACAGATTATGACCTGGACATCATGTGTGTAACGGAACTGTGGTTTGCAGAACCAGACACTATCCTTGCGAACCAACTAAAACCTCCAAAATATGACATATTCAACTGCCCTAGAGTTGGATATAGGTGTGGTGGTATTTTTATTCTTGCAAAGAAAAACTTATTATTTAACCTAATGTCCACAATCAGTGCAGATGGTATGGATATAATCACTATTTCTAATAAGCAGATGTCCTAAGGCCTCATCTATAGATCCCCCACCGCAAGTAACGAGGAACTAGCAGTACTCCTTCAAATGGTGTGCATACACATAAATCTAAACTATCCGCTAACACTCATGGGTGACCTAAATGTATCCTCTGTTCCACAGAAGCAAGCCAAGGCCTTCATAGATGCAATGGGGTATTTAAATTACACACAAATAGTTCTCTGCCCAACACACAATAAAAGCAACACATTGGACCTTATCTTCGTCCCATTCCAACTCCTTGAAGGGTTTGCCTTTCCAAACTCCCAGCTAGCACAGGTCCCTTGGACAGACCACTACACCATTTTCTTCCAACTTCCTCACCAGTTGCCACCAACTGCCAATATCCTCCAAGATTCAAACTACCATCACTTTAAACAATTTGATAAGTCCTCCTTCCTAGACAACATTATCCCTCTGCTGGACACAAACTCCAGTGACTTAGACCTCATAATCAATAACTGGTAAGAAATCATTAGCGCAAATGCTACTGCACCTCCTTCCAAATCAATGGGTGACCGCCACTGCAACCATATTTCCTGGTACATACAGATCTTAAGACTTAAATGTGAACTTAGAAAATTTGAATGCAAATGGAGACACACCCATGAGGAACAAGTCAGAAATGGCTACCTACACATCCTACAATCTTATCGGATTGAGACTAATAAGGCAAAAAGAGAGTACCATACAAAGTTAATTATGAAATCACTAAATAAACTAGGAAACTGTATGATATTGTTAAGACTTTAGTAAAAGAAAATAACCAAGCAGTGACTCCAGCCATTCCTAGACCACAGGCCATTGATATCTACTTACAATCAAAACTCCTTAACTTAAGGAGGCAGAGCTGCCCGGCACCCAAGATGGGTGGTCTCAACAAGAATCCTATTCCCTCCGTCCTTCTCTGCCTGCGAAAGTGGGCTCACTGACATCGACAAAACTACAGGACTATCCTGGCAATGAAACCTGCTAAGTTAGAATACATTACACCAACAGCACAAGGTACAAAAAGAGCTAAACAAGATCCTCCATCACTAAACAAGATGGCGGGGGTCTAAAGATAACAATGGAGGCCTAAAAGAAATACTGCTGGAAATCCGCCATGTAAAAGAACTGGTGACATCCAATGGCGCAACCCTTGCAACTTTACAAACTGAAGTGCTTGACGCAAAAAATCAACTTGCAACACTATCTTTGCGGCTCGATACTATGGTGATGAATGTGCAATGGCATGAGGAGCTCCTGTGGGATGCGGCCCGTGATAGATAAGAGAATTGCAAAGTTAGAAAGAGATCTTGAGGACTTAAATAATCATTCCCAGCAAAGCAATATTAGGATCCTAAGCATACCTGAAGGAGCAGAGGGCACTGATCCATTTGCTTATTTGGAAGGGCTGCTGCCAAAACTACTTAAATTGGAATTTAAATACCCATTAGAAATTGAAAGAGCCCACTGGGCCCCTTCATATCGACCCACAGAAGTGAAATATCCTCGATCCTTTGTGTTAAAAGTTCTTAGACACCAGCAAGTCTTACAAATTCTACAGGCGGCACGGGTACAGGCACCTCTCTTGATTGATGGACAGAAATTGCTTTACTTTCCAGATTTAAACAAGAAGACCATGGTGCAAAGAAAAGAGCTCCTGGCATTATGGCTCCAATACAAAATACGGGATGTTGTACCCCGTTCGATTGCAATAACCCTTCATAATACTACAAGATCTTTTAAGGACTCTGCTGCTGTTCGGACTTTTTTGGCAGATACTTTTTTGGCACTGAACTATCACCTGCCAGTGACTGAAGGACCAGACCTAGTTTATATCCTCATGCTCGTTTGGTCTTAACCCCTTACAAGGTCCATCCCCACTATTCGGCCCCTCTTCCGACCTCGACTAACTTCCCTGCACGTTGTATGGGGAAGTTAGATGGGGGCGGGAAAGGGGCAGTGAGGGGGCATAGTTTGAGCAGGCTGTGGGCGGCCCCAGACGTACAGGGCCAATTCCAATGTCAGCCCTGTATGTCCGGGGCTGGTGGCCTGAACGGGGAACTTATTCCACCTCTGAGTTGGAATAAGTTCCCCTAGTTGGGTCGATCAGGCAGACCCGGGGTTCAAAAGAGGTGAGAGGGGGCAGAGGAAATTCCTCGCAGCCCGACCCTGGCCTTGGGAGGCCAGATCTAGGGTCAGGCTGCGGAAAATGAACATTTTGGTCTGGCAGCCGGGGATCACAGCTTTTGAATGGAGCCTCATGGCAACCAGACACCATGGTTCAATGGCACCAGCTTAGATATTGTTTGATACATGCCAGAATAGTGGTGAATACCTTGCTTGGTGAGGGAAGACTATGGTCAAAGGTGCGCAGCCTTGCTGAATTCAATAAACTTGTTACTATATTCTACTACTTTCAGGGATGCTCAAACTGGCTATGTAAAGGTACAGAAATGCTCTGGGCAACCAATGCAGGTACTTTGCTTACACACACACACTGGGGACAGTTTTGGACATGGTTACCTAGAGTCTTCTACTCAGCCTCCCTTACACAAACTCTCTTCTTTTGGCTTACAGAGCCTTTATAACTCCGGTGAAACTCAATAGATGGAGCAAGGATGCAGGTAACCATTGTTGGTCTTGCAAAATACATATAGGGACCCTTGTTCACATGCTTTTCAAATGTCCAATGCTCACAAGTTTTTGGGAATCAGTTTAGAGGCAAATATCCAGTATATGCGGTCTTCAGGACCTGCTAACATTGTCAGTCATTATTTATTGATCTATAGCAGGTGTACCCTCTTTGTCGAGGCCAGATAGATATGCCTTTGATCTGATGATGAGTATCACACTCAAATGAATTCTCTCCAACTGGAAAGACTTCTCATGTCTTGATGTGCACCTATGGTGGAATATGGTGCGCACGTTTTGTCGATATGAAACTGCATATCTCTCTTTGTCCCATAACTATACCAGAGACCAGCTTAAATGGAAGAAACTGGATGCCTTGGCACTACTCTCTAATGGAACTTCTGCTCTATTAATGCTATATGCTTATATAGATAGATCCTAATAAAAGAAGCCAGGGGGGGGGGATGGGAAGGGTAGGGGGTATTATTTTTTTTTCTTCTTGCTGTTTGGGTTTTGTCTGTTCAATTTAAGCTTTAAAATTGAAAATAAAGTTGGTAAAAAATAAAACCTCCTTAATTCGACCCCTGGCACACTTAAAAATCACAACCAAACCTGCACTGGTAACCCACTGCAATCCTTCAGCCCAGTTTCCCCTGAAAATCTAAAAACATTATCCTTAGCCTTAACGCTACAACATTTCCACTAGACCCCTGCGCAGTAAGTTGGTTCAAAATCGCAAGAACTGAGCTAGTCCCAATCCTATCTAAGATGATATAGCTTTCTTTCTCTCAAAGATATGTACCTGTCAGACTAAAGACTGTCTATCCACCCAATACTAAAGAATTCCAAGTTAGATCCAACTGATCCAAACTCATACAGGCCAATCTCAAGCCTGCCATTCTTGACAAAATAATGGAAAAAGTGATCCAGCTTCAATTGTAGGATCACATCGCCTCAAATGCACCTCCTTGACTTACAACAGCATAGTTTCCGACCTGGTCACAGAGTAGAATCCCTACTAATCTCACTTATTGACAGACTTATGAAAGGTATAGCAGGGATTTATCCTCATATTCCTGGACATTGCAGCGGCATTCAATACAAAGCAACAAAAAACATTTTCAATAAAATAAGGACCCTTCAACACCTATGGCCACTCCTTGAGACACATGATTTCCGAACTGTCTTCCAGGCCATGCTACACCCCCACCTTGACTACTACAATGCAATCCTCCATGGAATACTTAAAACCTCTTTACATCCCCTTCAACTTGCCCAGCATGTAGCTGCAAGAATTCTCCTGGGGGCTCCCAGAGCCAATCACATCACTCCCATTTTGAAGGAGCTCCACTGGCTACCTCTGCATGAAATACAAAAACATTATAACTACATTCAAAATCTATCATCATTTAACCTCACAGTACCTACAGTTTGTTCTAAAAAACCCAAAATGCTTGATAATTGGCACATAAGAAGCCCTGCTCAACATTTACTCCCTTGCCCCCAGAGCTAACCAAATGCAACCAGACAACATGTGCTCGTGCATTTTCTCTATATGCTCCTAGCTTATGGAATGCCCTACTTGATCTGATAACATTCTGAAAATTATTGAAAACCTACCTATTTAAAGAGCACTTTGAAGGTATTACCTAACCACCGAACCTACCATCATGAGCAGTGTACATCGCCCTGTGCACCTGTTGTGTGCTTGTTACCATGTTTCTTGGATGACAATATTGTTTTTATCTCCCCCTCCCTATCCCTTTTAATTGAACCTGAGTTAACATTTTATTTAATGTTAAGTTGAATTAAATGTACCATGTTATAAAGTTCTCTGTAAAGTTGTTATCGTATATATAAACCACCTTGATCATTGGAAATACAATATCTAAACCTTTCAAATAAATAAATAAATAAATAAATAATCCAATTTAAAGCTATTTAAAAAATAAGAAATAATCTCTTGTGAGATATATTTATTGGTGGTGGCCAAATATGTCCTTTATTAAATTTATTCATTCAGTCTCAAGCTTGATAGTCTAGTTCATCATTAACATCTGAGGATGGTTTACAGTATGAAAAACACAAATAAGTCACAGCAAAAATATCACAAAATATGCAATAAAAATGAAGGGGCCAATATTCAAAAACCCTTATCTTGATAATCAATAAGGTTATCCGGATAAGGGCTCTCAGCCGGATAATCAGTGGCAATATCCAGATAGTGCCACTGATATCATTATTGATATCCAGACAATTTATCCGGATAATTTAGGACAGCAAATAAGCTGGCCTAAATTGCTACCTGGATAACTTATCCAGTGATGCCGTTATCCTGATAGAGTCTGCAGAACCAGGATATTCAGCATCTACTACTATCCGGATACTATCGCTGAATATCCAGTGGATATTTAGGGGCCTTTTTACTAAAGCCAAGATAACAGACTAATGTGCATTTTAGCATGCAACTTCTGGCAGTCAAGAACACTAACATGGGGGCATGCCAGCAGCCACTTGGTAAAGCGCATTCTAATCAGCCATTCCTCAATGGGCGGTGTGTGTGTGCGGACAGCACATTGCCACTAGCAAAAGGAAAATTGCCACGTGCTCAGTGGCAATTAACATGAGTGCATCTAACTATATCTCTATGGGTGCCATTAGCTGCACCCACATTAATTTCACTGCGTTAAGGTACCATGTCGCACATTAACTACTGGGAACATGCTGGTCATGATCCCAACAGCCAACATGTTTGTACCGCATGTTAAGTGCAAAATATTAGCAGACTTTAAAAAGTGCCCCTTAAATGCCTCTGTGGTATTCCAGTCTTTGAAAATTGACCCCTAATAAATTAAAATAATAAAAATAAAAAATTGTAATGTAAATTAAATTAATTTAAATGATATGTGTATGCTATTTGTTTTCTCTGTTTTTCAATATAATCTTTGAACACAAAAAAAGACATTATGAATGCTTCAGGAAGGTTTGGCCCGATATTCTTCTAGGCAGGCTATGGACCATGTTGGCGCATAGCCCTGCCTGCTGACCTCTAAACCCAGATATTCAAGGTCGAGTCATATGAGGCCCTGACGTTGAATATCCAGGTATCGCCGCACAACCCGGAAGCCATCTCGCCTATCTTTTCAGCGCAGAGCACTAACCAGGCAGCATGCAATATCGCTGCTGCCAGTTATCTCGCACCCGCATCTGTGCTCTGCCCTGCCACGCCCCCAACATGCCCCGATGTTAGCCGGATAGCATCGTGGCGCGTAGGTGACATAGATGGGGATTTTCAACAGCACTACTTGTAAATGCCCTCAAATATCAGGCCCATTATGTCCAAGTCAAAAATGTAAAACAAAATGGGTGTAAACTCTACATTACTTTAATAGCTAAATTAATATTATCCAACCCCCTCCCACAATATATCTTGTTTAAAATGTTTATATCTTCTTTAATATATTTTGGAAAATCCTTTAAAAAGTTGTTTGCTTTTTATTCAAATACAAAAGAAAGGAAAATATTAAATGGATCTGAATGCACTTCTTGCTCACAGCTAGGCATAAATCATAGCCCATAACAATGGCAGGAGTTCCAATCCCTTAAGATTCCAGAGCCTTTGCCAGAGCACCTGTGACCTGTTTAAGTCAAGTTTCACTTATGTGAAAATGGCATAAATAAATGTATGTTTCTCTTCCCTTGCAGTGTGCAGCCTTCTGTTTGCAGAAGATACTATTTAGCTGATATCTTATAATATATAGCCCTAGCATTATTTAATCATGTTCCCTAAATCAGAAGTAGCAGATTTTAGTCCCTGATCAAAGCTCATAATGGTATAATCCTGTGCTCCCCTCTGGATCTGTGGTGGTTGGTTTCTGTCAGTAGCAGAGCCGACGTAAGGAGGCAGCAAATAGAGCAATTGTCCTGGGACCCTATGCCACAGAGCAGGGCCATACCAAGCCATAAATGTGCCCTGAGTGACTTGCACATCTGGCGCTTCCCCCATCACAGGTTTGTCATTTGCCCAATGCTCAGTATCTCCCCATCTTACCTCCATATCCAGCCAGCATTCCCCAACACTGCCTGCCCTTGTCCAGCTGTTGCCGCCGCTTTTTGTGTTGCCTTGGCGGCAACAGCAGCAGAGCAGACACTCAATTGAGAAATAAAAACCCCTCTGTGCTTAAATGGCTGGTCCGGTCCCTCCCTCCTCTGCCGCGAGCATATATCAGAGAAGACAGGGATCAGACCTGCATGCAAGCAGAGTTTCAAAAAGAAGAGCATGCACAGCTTTCCAGGAAACGTCTTGAATCATGAAGCTCTACCCTGTGTTTTCCTTGAAAAGGCCTCTTGTTCAAGGAAGGGGCCAAGAACTAAAGGATGAGAGCTGCAGCCAGGGCTGTCGTGTACATTGTGCGGGAATGTTGCTTGCACATGACCCCGCACCTCGGGGGCCCCCATGCCTGACCGACTGCAGAGGGAGCAGGGAGGCCAGAAGCCCTGGGAGACATCTGAACAGCCGTGGGAGTAAAGAGTGGCCTTTACCTTCTCTTCCACAATTTTGATAAAAAGGAGTCCGCTGTTGTGCTGAGTGCCAGGAGGTTAAACAGGGCCAGGTCCGGCACCCTCTGAAGCCAATCAGGCGCAGGGCCCTTTTTGGTGTGTGGCTAGGGGGAGGGGACAACTGGGGACTAGAATGGGAATAGGAACGTGAAAGACGGGGGCTAGAATGAGAATGGGGGCTAGAATGGAACAGGGGGAGGGACTAGGGGCTAGAACAGTAATGGGGAGGGACAGGATTGGAAATGGGCTGATGCTGGGGGATGGGATTGGAAGGGAGCAGATGCTGGGAGGGACTGGAAGAGAACTGATAGTGGGGGGGTTAGGGCTGGAAATGGTCTAGGGATGGGGGACGTCTTGACACAATGGAGCATTTCCTCAATTCCCAGAATCGGGCATATGGCGGGTCTGTATCATATCTCCCTTGTCCCTCCTTTCCTCTAGTATACATATTTAGGATTTAAGTCTCTTCTCATACTTTTTCTGGTGCAGGCTCCAAATCATTTCAGTCACCTTCCTCTAAATCGTTTCAAGTCTTTTTATATCCTTTGTGAGATATGGTCTCCAAAACTGAACACAACACTTCAAGTTAGGCCTCACCAGCGACTTGTACAGTGGCATTAATACCTCCTCCTTTCTGCTGATAATTCCTCTCTGTATGCAACCCAGCGTCATCCTTCTGGCTTTGGCCACCACCTTGTCACACTATTTCACCACCTTGAGATCCTCAGCAGCTATCACTCCGAAATCCTTCTTCTAGTCCATGCACAGCAACCTCTCACCTCCTATCGCATACAATTCCCTTGGATTTCTGCATCCCAAGTGCATAACACTGCACTTCTTCACATTAAATTTTAACTGCCAAGCATTAGACCATTCTTCCAGCTTTTGTAGATCTTTCCTCATGATATCCTCAGGGGAGTCCACTCTGTTGCAAATTTTCATGTCATCTGCAAAAAGACAGACTTTTCCATTCTGTCCTTCAGCAATATCATTCACAAATACATTGAACAGTACCAGTTCCAGGACCGATCCCTGGGGCACGCCACTACTAACCTTCCTTTCATCTGAGTAAGTTCTGTTTACCATCACCTTCTGTCGTTTATCAGTCAACTAATTTCTGATCCAGTTCACCACCTTGGCACCCATCACCAGGCTGTTCAGTTTATTGATAAGCCTCCTATAAGGAACAGTACCAAAGGTTTTGCTGAAATCTAGGTAGATCATATCCATTGCATGACCTTGATCTAGTTCTCTGGTCACCCAGTCAAAGAACTCAATCAGATTTGTTTGGCATGACCGCCCTTTGGTAAAACCATGTTGCCTTGGATCATGCAATCTATTGATTTCGAGAAAGTACACTATTCTCTCTTTCAGGAGCGCCTCCATTAATTTTCCCACCACCAAGTTAAGGCTTACTGGCCTGTAATTTGCCACTTTTTCTCTATTATCACTTTTGTGAAGAGGTGTAACATTGGCCCTTTTCCAGTCCTGCAGAACTTCTCCTGTATCCAAGGATCTATTAAAAACATCCTTTAAAGGCCCTGCCAGAACCTCTTTGAGCTCTTTCAGTATCCTGGGATGTATCCCATCCGGTCCCATGGCCTTTTCCACTTTCAGTTTTACAAGCTGTTCAAACACATCATCTTCTGTGAATGGTGTAGTATCTACTCCATTCCCATTTGTATATTTGTCAGTCACAGGTGGTCTTTCTCCAGGACTTCTTTTGTAAAACAAGAACAGAAGTGTTTGTTTAACATTTTCGCTTTTTCAATGTCACTTTCCACGAATTTGTTCTTGGCACTTTTGAGTCTTGCACTTCCATCTCTGATCTTCCTCTTCTCCCGAATATACCTGAAAAAAAGTTTTGTCTCCGCGCTTCAGATATTTAGCCATCTTTTCTTCTGCCTTTGCTTTTGCTATCCTTATTTCTCTTTTTGTCTCCTTTAGCTTTATCCTATATTTTTTTCTGTATTCCTCAGTTTGCGAACTTCTAAATTTTGTGAAAGCTGTTTTTTGCCTTTATTTGTGCAGCCACTTCTTTGGTGAACCATATAGATTTCCTTTTCCTCTTGTTTTTATTTACTTTCTTTACATATGTATCTATTGCCCCTATTATTGCCTCTTTTAGTTTAGCCCACTGCAATCGCACTTCCCTTATCTCCTCCCACCCTGCCAACTCCTCCTTCAGGCACTTGGCCATTTTATTGAAGTCAGCGTTTTTGAAATCTAGGATGTTGAGCTTGCTGTGATTGGACTCTGCCTTGGCTTTTATCTCAGACCACAGTGTGCTGATCGCTCTTGCTCATGTGGGCACCCATCTGAACATTCGACATGCTGTTTCCTTTGGCGAGTACTAAATCCACCATCAGACTTTCCCTGGTCAGTTCCATCACCATTTGTCTAAGCAATGTTTCTTGGAAGGCATCCACAATTTTTTTTTACTTCTTTCCATATTTGCAGAAGGAATGCTTCAATCCACATTGGGAAGATTACAGTCACCCAATATAATCACTTTCCCCTTCATGTCTACCTTTGCAATATCAATAATCAACTCTCTACCTGTTTCTTCGGTTTGAGTTGGAGGCCTGTAGACTACATCAGTGTAGATGACAGTGCCATCTTCTCTTTCCAAGACAATCCACAGTGTTTCTTCTTTTCCTCTCGTCCCTTGAATTTCAGCAGCTTTAATATTGCTTTTGACATATTGGGCTACTCCTCCTCCTTTTCTGCCTTTTCTATCTCTTCTAAATAAATTATAGCCAGCTATGGCTATATCCCATTCATGCAACTCATTAAACAATGTTTCCGTAATGGCCATGATGTCCAAGTCCATTTCCACCATTAGGGCTTCCAGGACAGGAACTTTGTTGACTAGGCTTGGAGCATTTGTGCTCATTGCTTTCCAGCATTTGTCTGGCTTGCCCGTATTTTGCATGGATTTTGTTCTACGCACCTCTTCCCACTTGCCAGTGGGTAGCAACTGAATATTGTTTCTATCCAGAAAAATTTTAAGCTTGCCCTTGGCTTGCTTCTAACCCTATCCTCTTTTATATGGGGGATATTGGGCCATTTAGTAATTTAAATGGCACAGTACCATTTATATATCTTTTAAAAATGAACACATAGGGCAATTATGCATTTACTGGCTTATAGTAAAAGCAAAATTGTTTTTGAATATCAGCCCCATTGTTTCTAGGGCAAACATTTTTTTCTGATTCATCCATTAGGTAATGAGGTTCCCGTCTGCAACTAGACTTCACCCATTGTCCTAGTCTTGAGACTTACATCTTCTTTCCAGTTCTTTCCAAGTTCTAATTTGCTTATAGTTCCCATGCATGGTCTCCTAAGCGAACGCACAGACTTCTCTTCAGAGTCTACAGGAAGGTCTCATTTCTAGTTAGTACTACTGTTTTAACTCGAAAACAACCTTGATATGTTTTTATTTATGCATCTTGTCTGCCTGTCTTTATTAGAGAGGAAGTTTCAAGAAGCAGGGGCTCTCTTATGTGTGTCTATAAAGCACAGTATACAACCAGCAGCACAGTGAAAATAAGAATAATGAAGTATGCACATGTAACTGGAAATAGCCTTCTTCCTGTCTCCTCCCACGTGTGCATAGTCTGTTCTGTTTGCCTCTCTCTGCTCTGGGAAGAGCAGTGCCCTCACAGTGCTCTGCTAGAGAGGTAGATATTTAACTCCTGTGACAACTTGCTGTGAGTTCTAGCTGTTTATTTAATTATTTGCTGAGAGTTCTAGCTGTTTATTTAATTATTTATTGTTTGTCTTTATTGGTGTGCTACTTCACCTCCCTGTTCCCTTTAGTTTTTCACTTCAGCTTTCTCAGCTGTATAACTTACCTTGCCTCTCTCAACTAACTGGGCTTGGTGTGGTAGCCAAGTTAACTGTTACTTTAAATTAAATATCTCTCCCTGCTCTGTCCCCAGAACCTGCTGTGTTTTAAACTTTTTTCCTGCTCTAGCCCTACCTGAGGGACTACCCCCTCCCCCCCTGCTGAGGGTACAGGACAGGATACCTTGCAACAGCCCTCTTTTAATAGGTCTTATTTCCCTCCCTCCCTCCCCAACTCCCACCCACCCCTGGGGTAATTGTAGCTTTATAGGTACTTACACATCTTAGAGGAAAGGGGCTGCTCTCAGGTGCAGCTCTTTATCCAAATCAGTCATACACTGAGGACCTGAGATTAACTAAGCTTCAGGTGAACAAGGTATATTAGAGGTATTAGATACACTTTTATTAGTATAAGCATCTACACCAACCCTTAGTAAATACAGAATTTAAAGACCTAAACACAAGCCTTAAACTAAGATGCAGACAAAAGCCCAGCAGCGAGATGGGGGCTTTCCAGTCTTTTGCATTGAATGTCACATGTATGATTTTCTCCCAGTTGATGAGAGGTCTTACGTATGCACTAAGTGCAAGGAGCTCTTTGCTCTCAGGGAACAAGTCCGTTCTCTAGAGACTAGAGTAGCAGACCTGGAAGACATAAAAAGACAGAGAAGTACATGGATGAGACCTACAGGGATATAGTCCTGAAGTCCCACCTCCAGTCTGGCAGCATCCCTGTTGCCATGGAGGAGAGAGGTCACATGACAGGAGAGCATCACCCTGGTGTGGCAGGATGTGATCCTGTAACTAGGACCTGTCCTCCAGGTGATGTAAAACCCTCTCGCACCGAGGACGTTTCTCCAGGGCCATGTGCCCATGAGGGGAGGGTCAGGACATCTGTTATAGTTGGTGATTCAATCATTAGGCATGTAGATAGCTGGGTGGCTGGTGGACGTGAGGATCGCCTGGTAACATGCCTGCCTGGTGCGAAGGTAGTGGACCTCACGCACCGCCTAGATAGGATCATAGATAGTGCTGGGGAGGAGTCTGCTGTCTTGGTACATGTCGGTACCAATGACATAGGAAAATGTGTTAGGGAAGTTCTGGAGGCTAAATTTAAGCTTTTAGGTAGGAAGCTGAAATCCAGCACTTCCAGGATAGCATTCTCCGAAATGCTTCCTGTTCCATGTGCAGGACCCAAAAGGCAGGCAGAGCTCCGGAGTCTCAATGCGTGGATGAGACGATGGTGCAAGGATGAGGGTTTTGGATTTGTTAGGAACTGGGGAACATTCTGGGGAAAGGAGGGGCTCTTCCGAAGGGATGGGAGTCACCTTAATCAGGATGGAACCAGACTGCTGGCATTAACCTTTAAAAAGGAGATAGAGAAGCTTTTAAACTAGAAAATAGGGGAAAGCCGAAAGTCGCCCAAGAGAGGATGGTTCGGAAGAAGGTATCCTTGAAGGATACTACCAAAAGCAGTGAGGTTCCAAAAAAGAGTATAGTAGCCCAAATGCCCTTGAGTACGGTGCAGACAGAGCGTAAGGATTCCAAATTATCCATGCCTACCAATAGCCAGATTAATATTAATAAAATACAGTCTCTAAAATGCTTGTATGCAAATGCTAGAAGTCTAAACAATAACATGGGAGAGTTAGAATATATAGCACTAAATGAGAGGTTAGATATGATTGCAATCTCAGAGACATGGTGGAAGGAGGATAACCAGTGGGACACTGTGATACCTGGATACAAACTATATCGTAATGATAGAACTGATCAAATTGGTGGAGGTGTTGCGCTCTATGTTAGAGAGGGCATTGAGTCAGAAAGGATTAAAGTTTTGCAGGAAACACAATTTGCTGTAGAATCTCTATGGATTGAAATTCCATGTATGAAGGGGAAGGTGATGGCAGTGGGGATGTACTATCGACCGCCTGGCCAGAATGAACAAATGGATGATGAAATGCTCAAAGAAATCAAGAAAGCTAACAAACGTCACAGCAGAGTAGTAATAATGGGTGATTTTAATTACCCTGGTATCGACTGGGTCAGTGTCATGGCAGGACATGCTAGGGAGATAAAGTTTCTAGATGAAATAAATGACTGCTTCTTTGAGCAGCTGGTTCATGAACAGACCAGAGGGGAAGCCATACTGGACCTAGTCCTTAGTGGAACACCAGATCTGGTGCAAGAAATAAGGGTGTTGGGACCACTTGGCAATAGTGATCATAGCATGATCGTATTTGATTTAATTAGTGGAGGAGGGATAGTAAAGAAATCCACAGTACTACCTTTTAACTTTCGAAAGGGAGACTATGATAAAATGAGGAATATAGTTAAGAAAAAACTAAAAGGAGTGGTTGCAAAGGTTAAAGACTTACAGCAAGCTTGGGTGTTATTTAAAAATACTATCCTCGAAGCCCAGACCAGCTGTATTCCACGCATTAAGAAAAGTGGTAGAAAGTCCAAAAAACTGCTGGCATGGTTTAAAGGTGAGGTCAGAGAGGCTGTTGCTGCCAAAAAAGCATCTTTCAGGAAATGGAAAAAAGAGCCAAATGACGAAAACTGGGAACAGCACAAGCACTGGCAAGTTAAATGTCAAGCATTGATAAGGCAGGCAAAGCGAGAATTTGAGAAGGATCTTGCTACGGAAGCAAAAACACGAAAGAAAGACTTTTTCAAGTTCATTCGTAGCAAAAGGCCTGTGAGAGAGTCAATTGGACCGTTAGATGATAGAGGGGTAAAAGGGGCAGTAAGAGGAGACAAGGCTATAGTGGAGAGACTGAATGAATTCTTTGCTTCGGTCTTTACTGAGGAAGATGTAGGGATGTTACCCAAGACTAAAGTGGTATTTAAAGGTGATACTGCAGAGGAATTGAGAGAAATATCGCTACACCGGGAAGATGTATTACAACTATTTGATAAACTGAATAGTAGCAAATCACCTGGACCGGATGGTATATATCCAAGAGTGTTGAAAGAACTGAAATATGAGATTGCAGACCTGCTATTGCTAATCTGTGAATTTTCATTAAAATCATCTGTAATACCTGAAGATTGGAGGGTCGCCAATGTAACGCCAATTTTTAAAAAGGGTTCCAGTACCAGGGAAAATGGTAGAAACCATCATAACGAACAAAATTACAGAGCATGTAGATAGTCATGGCCTAATGGGAGACAGCCAACATGGCTTTAGACAAGGAAGATCTTGTCTTACTAATCTGATATGTTTTTTTGAAGGTGTGAATAAACAGGTAGACAAAGGTGAGTCGGTTGATATAGTGTATCTGGACTTTCAGAAAGCCTTTGACAAGGTCCCTCATCAGAGACTTTTGGCAAAACTAAAAAGTCATGGGATAGGAGGCAGTGTACTATTGTGGATCGGGAACTGGTTAAAAGATAGAAAGCAGAGGGTAGGGCTAAATGGCCTATATTCCCAATGGAAAAAGGTGAATAGTGGAGTACCCCAGGGATCTGTACTGGGTCTGCTACTTTTTGACATATTCATAAATGACTTAGAAAAGGGAAAAACTAGTGAGGTTATCAAATTTGCAGACGATACAAAACTGTTTAAAGTTGTTAAAACCCAAGAGGACTGTGGAAAACTGCAGGAAGTTCTGGATAAATTGGAAGACTGGGCATCCAAATGGCAGATGAAATTTAATGTGGACAAGTGCAAAGTTATGTACCTAGGAAAGAACAACCCACACTATGGTTACACGATGCAAGGTTCCATATTGGGAACTACCACCCAGGAAAAAGATTTAGGAGTCATCGTGGATAACATGTTAAAACCCTCCGCCCAGTGTGCAGCAGCAGCCAAGAAAGCAAATAGAATGCTAGGTATCATAAGGAAAGGAATGGAGAACAAAACAAAGGATATTATAATGCCTCTGTATTGTTCCATGGTACGACCGCACCTTGAATATTGTGTGCAATTC
The DNA here is from genome assembly GCA_033557465.1 of Ichthyophis bannanicus. Lineage (NCBI taxonomy): Eukaryota > Metazoa > Chordata > Amphibia > Gymnophiona > Ichthyophiidae > Ichthyophis > Ichthyophis bannanicus. The sequence goes on from CM066040.1 coordinate 216,841,593, forward strand.
TGGTCGCCGTATCTTAAAAAGGATATAGCGTTATTAGAAAAGGTACAGAGAAGAGCCACCAAAATGGTAAAGGGGATGGAAGGCTACTTCTATGAAGAGAGGCTACAAAGGTTAGGGCTCTTCAACCTGGAAAAGAGACGGCTGAGGGGAGATATGATAGAGGTCTATAAATTAATGAATGGAGTGGAACGGGTAAACATAGATCGATTGTTTACGCTATCAGAATATAGAAAGACTAGGGGACATGTAATGAAGCTACAGGGTAAACTATTTAAGACAAATAAGAGAAAATATTTTTTCACTCAACGTGTAATCAAACTCTGGAATTTGTTACCGGAGGATGTAGTAAGAGCTGTTAGTGTAGCTGGGTTTAAAAAAGGTTTGGACAAGTTCCTGGAGGAAAGGTCCATAAACCATTATTAAAAAGGGACCCAGGATAATCAATGCTTGACCCAGTACAAGCATTGTGGAACCTGTGTCTTTTGGGGATACTGCTAGGTATGTATGACCTAGATTGGCCACTGTTGGAAACTGGATACTGGGCTTGATGGACCTCGGTCTAACCCAGTATGGCATATCTTATGTTCTTATGTTCTTAAAGCATTTATAAGAGTACATATGCATCTCACATTGCTTCTGGGTTCACGTCTCAAAGAGCTTACTCAGGGAGATCACCTATGGCAGGCACAAAATTATTTTTTTTCCATGCATGCCCCTATTGGGGTAGGTTTGTTTCCTCCAAGTCTGTTCAGCATCCAAACCAAGGTTGGTGTTTCCTAGTGTCAGACACTGCAGTAGCATATGAAAAATAAGTTCTTTAAACAAAAACAGATCTAGCTTTAGAAATGGTTGCAATGTTGCTCTTGATGATGATAAAAAATCAAAAGGATGCACTTTGATTTCAGATGGTAAACTTAGTCTAATGCAGATAATCTTTAAAAAAAAACCAAAGTAATACTAATTAGCAAGCTGCATAACCATGGCATTGAAAGAATGTACTTACACTAAAACATGATGGCAGAAAAAAACATGCAGCCTGTCCAGTCTGCCCTTCCATACTAGCTACTGTAGTCCCCTTTTTCCCCTTAGAGAGCTTCTGTATTTGTCCCATGCTTCTTGAATTCAGATACTGCCCTCATCTCTAGCACCTCCACTGGGAGACTATTCCATGCATCTACTACTCTTTCCATAATATTTCGGCATATTACTCCAGAGTCTATCCCCTTTCACCTTCATCCTATGCCCCCTCATTGCAGAGCTTTCGTTCAATTGAAAGAGGTTCTCCTCCTGTGCAATTATGCCAAGGGGGTATTTTATCATAGCTCCTCTATCCCACCTTTCCTCTAAAGCATAGGTTTTCAACCCAGTCCTCGGAGAACCCTAGGCCAGTCAGGTTTTCAGGATTCCCACAATGAATATGCATAAGATAGATTTGCATTCAATGAAGGCAGAACATGCAAATCTCTCTCATGCATATTCATTCTGGGAATCCTGAAAACCTGACTGGCCTAGGGTTCCTCGAGGAATGGGTTGAAAACCCCTGCTCTAAATTATACATATTGTCCCCATATGATTTATAATGAAGATCACTGACAATTTTGGTAGCCACCCTCTGCACCAACTCCATCTTATTTGCTGTATATCCTTTTGAAAGTGCGGTCTCCAGTAATCCACATAATACTCCAAATGAAGTCTCACCAAAGACTTCTACAGAAGCACTATCACCTTTTTTCTCTCTCCCTATGCACCCAAGCATCCTTCCTGTGACACTGCAATGGCAAGTCACAGAAAGATTTAGTTTATCTGAGACATAGTCTAAGGATGAGGAGAAAAATAGCATTGTCTCCTCTAGAGAAATTTTAGGCATGAACGTCAGACAAATGGGGGCCAAGATACTCAAATGTAACAAGGCATTTTTGTTTCTGTAAATATTTTGTGTTAGGTACTAACCATTTGCTGTGTCTGTAAGAAATGGTAAATGGTATCATCATGACAGTGAAATGTTTGCATAGTATCTATATGAATATGGAGATGGGCATCTAAATCTTTATCTTTATTGTCATTTGATATACCACCCTAGGCAGAAAGGCATCAGAGTGGCTTACAAAAATCTAAATTAAAAATAAGGAAAAGAACACCAATCATATACAGGACAGAAAAGAAAGAGAATGAAGAAAAGAGCAATGGGCGGACGGGGAGGAGAAGAACTTAGACTAATAAGGGAGCGAGCTAAGGGGGAGACTGCTCAGGGGAAGGGGAGGGAAGGTCATAAGCCAACTGAAACAGGTGTGTTTTGAGCTGAAATTTGAACTGGAGAAAGGAAGTTTCTGCACATAGTGAGGCATTTAGGGAATTCCATAAGGCAGGAGCAAGGAAAAAGAAAGCGGAATGACGTGTTTGCTCCAAATGCACATGGGAAACTGAGGGGAGGGCCAAGCGATGAGTGCGGAGGGATCTGAGGAGACGGTGGGGGGAGTGAAAATGAAGGCCAGCCAAATATTGCAGTATGCCTGTGTGGATTGCCTGGTGAGAATTGTATGAGAATTTTGTAATTTATGCAAAAATTTATGGGAAGCCAGTGAAGTCAGATCAGGGTCGGAGTGATGTGTTCATGGTGAGAGGTGTAAGTGATAATTCTGGGCTGTTGTATTTTGGAGAAGTTGAATTGACGAAGTTGGTAGTTGGGAAAACCGGCAAGAGCACTGTTGCAATTATCTATTCTACTAGTGATTGAAGAAGGGTAGTAAGGAAGTGCTGATTGAGAGAAGAACAAAGAGCATGGATCCAATGGAGGAAGAAGAAAGACCTTTGAACAAGGGAGGAAATGTGGCCGTGAAATGTCAGAAAGGAATCTAGAATGACCCCAAGATAGTGGAGGGAGTGAACAAGGGGGACTGGGGAGTTGGACAGAGAAGGGGCTATTGTGGGTCGAGGGATATTAAAGGTGAGCCATATTGCGGAACACTTGGAGGGATTGAGAGAGAGACGATTGGAATGAAGCCAGTCAGAGACAGAGGATAAGCAAGCATTTAAGGGTATTATATCTGGGGAGCGAGCATTTGTGTTAAAGAGGAGGAGGATACCATCTGCTTAAAAGTAGACAGAGACACCAAGTTGCTGGGTTAGTAGTGCAAGGGGGGCTAAGAAATGTTGAAGAGGAGGAGGGCCAGAACTGAGCACTGGGGGATGCCACAGGTTAGTGGGGTATGGGGGGACGAGGAAGAACTGCAAAGCACTGAGAAGGAACGTGAGGATGTGAAAGACTGAAACCAGTGAAGGGTTGTGTCCAGGAGTCCACCATCAGAGAGACAAGAAAGTAGAAGAGGGTTATCTACCAAATCAAAGGCTGCATAGAGATAAAGGAAATTGCAAGAGATGTTGCCTTGTTCATGAGCAGTGTGTTTCGCTGAGCAGGGAAAGAAAGATAGTGTCTGTGCTATGGCTAGTACGGAAACCAGATTGGTGTGGATGCAAGAAGTGAGTGGAATCCACACGTGCAGAGAGTTGAGAGAAGATTCGTTTCTCAAGGACCTTGGAGAGGAAGGGAAGATTAGAAATTGTATGCCAGTTAGCCAGAGTGTCTTGGTCAGGTGAAGGCTTTTTAAGGATGGGGCAGACAAGGCCGTGCTTCCATAGAAAGGGAAAAATACCCAAAGCGAAACTGGAATTAAAGATGGAGAGTACAAAAGGAAGGAGGGCAAGGGAAGGTTCCGTGATCCAAGGGGAAGGGATAGGGTCAGAGGGGCATGTACTGTAGTCTTATGGGATGAATTGATAACCTTGAGTAGGGTTGGAAGGAAGACCAAGGTGCAATAAGTTATGCGGTATTTAATGAGAGAAATGTAAGCCATAACAAAAAAGCTACCACCTGGATGGTGGCATCACAAAGTGTTTGCATGACCAAATAAAGCCCACGCCTCACAGCAGGATGTGATTCTCTAACATGGCTCCTGTGTGCTCCGGCTGCAGCAGCAGTGCCAAACTGACAGCATCCCATCTATTTTTTAAAATGTGCTCCTCTCCCAGCCTTCTCAATTCTCCCTCTCCCTGGCAGGGCCGGCCCAACCATCAGGCAAAGTAGGCAGTCACCTAGGGTGACAGATTCTGGGAGGGGGGGGGGGTAGCAAAAAAGCAGAGCATTTAAAGCTATACAATGGATTCTGACAGCAGATGGGGGGGGGGATTCTTGCCAAATTAACCTCCTTAAGGAAGTTGCAGCCTGCATTCTGCCCAACCATTTCTGATTTAAGAAGAGATCAGTAAATGTTAGATGTACTCTCCACTTAAGAAGATTTTTTAAAGATGATCAAATCATGAATGGGTATGAAAAAGATGCAGAGATGGGCAGTAGTCATGGATGAAGCTGTGACGACTGGTGTTACTTTTCACAGATTTCAAATTTGAGCTAGTTCAACCCCATTTTGAAAGAGATTTTAAAATAGACACCCCTTTGTCCAGTACCTTTCCTGTTTCCCTAGGCCTCCCCTCATGCCCAGCATTTCCCGGCCCAGCATCTTCTCTATGCCTCCCTATTACCCCCCGGTGTCCAAAATCTCCCCTCCACCTCCCTATATCATCCATCTCCATGATCTCTCTGCTATTTCCTTATTCCCCCTGTGTCCAACTGTTTCCCTAGTCCCTTATCCTCATGTAAAGGATCTCGTAGGTCCCCTGCCCCCTCCTCTGTCCAGCAGCTCCCGCTGGCATCCCTCGTCTTCTCCCACCCGCCTCCCTCTCCATGTCAGCTGGTCCCTGCACTGCTCCTCCAACGTCCCATCCCTCTTTCCTGCATTTTGCTCACCAATCTATCCTTCCTTCTCTTTTGCAGCCACTGTCATCACTGCTGCAGCATCATCATAAACCAGTATCCACAACACCAATAAAAATGGCAACAAGCACAGGGCCTCTGTGTCTCAGCTGCTCCTTGAAAGCCCTACTGGTTCCACCCCCTTTTGATATGAAACATATTCATCAGAGGGGGCAGGACCAGGACCTTCAACTTTGAGGAGTGCCTGAGTTGCAGAGGCTCTGGGTTTACTGTATTTTTTATTGCAGCCGTGGCTACCAGCCTATGACGATGTTAATGCGGCAGCACAGGAGTGGAAAGAGAGAGAAGGCTGCAGGGGAAACACTGCTCTCTGATATGCCATTGTAAACACTGGGGTGAAAAAAGCAGACGGTGTTACAGCAGGGCTGGGAATTCACTGAATTTCTTGAAGCCCTTGCCACAAGCCAGTGCACTTCACACAGGCATCTGGCCACATGAGAAAGTGTGCTAGGAACAAACCGGCAAACTGAAATGAAAGAAAGAGATAGAGGAAAGAAACCAGGAACAGTAAGGAAGACATGAGAGTTCTCAGCAAGACCACTGCAGAGGCTGCCATTTGGGAAGTACAGAGCCAAGTATTTTAGGCCCTCGACCACGGTACTGTTCCTTCAACTTGTTCAGGTCTCATAATGGCTTTCAACTTTTCCTCCATGGCACAGATCTGGATGGAGCGTAGTCTCTCTCCTCTTTCCTTGAAAGGTGAACCAATACTTTCAATACCATCTACTACAAAAGTCATTTGAAATCCCAGTATCTCCTCTCCAATACACTAGCCCCCCTTCCCAAATTCTAAACTGGCGTTGGCCGGGGCTATCTACTTCTACAAATTGGCCTTTGTTGCCTTTTGCTGGACTCTTCCCTACATTGGGCTGAGTAGGCTTTTGGGACCTGGTTGAGGAAATCAATCTTCTTGCCTCTGAAGAACTGTAGACCTAGGGTCTGGCGAGTAGTGTCCCTGTGATGCTTACTGCTTATAATTTCATATCCAGTGCTTGAAAATGAAAGTGTAGTCTAGTGGACCAGGAGTAACCAAGAGACCAGTGTTTGATTCCCACTAGCGCGCCTTGTGGCCTTGGGCAAGTCACTTAATCTTCCATTGCCTCGGAAGAAAGGCCTGGCAATCTATTTCTGGTCACACTGCCAAGAAAACCCAGGAGCTGCTGGGTCGCCAGGAGTCAGCATTGCATTTGCTTCAGAATGATGGGACAATCTCCCTTCCTACCATCTCTTTCTCATCCATACTTTCTCTTCTGACATTTCATCTACTCCTTCTCTACTTTTTCATCCTTTTTTTCAATAGCTCTCAACAGCTTTATAGCAGTGCTGTGTACAAGTGGCTTTGATGATCAGGCTTTAATATTTTTGCCTTTGGAGTAGTCTTTCTCCTGGTTATGTTATCACTGTCAAATTATGAATTCTATTTTTCCAGCAATATAAAACTGTGCTTCATAACTATGATATCATATCATACCATTACATAAACAAAGAAATGACGTAGAAAAAACAGAATTTGTAAAATTCTCAACAGAAGTCCCACAGTATTTACAGGAAAAAAGAGATCCAGGCAGCAGGGCCAGATTAACCCTATATTGGACCCTAGGCAATTATACATTTATAAGTCCTCCTACTGTAGGCCCCTGTTTCCTTCTTTTCTAATCAGTTTTCATCAGTCACATTCACTCTTTCCCTTCCCCCTTCCCAGACATTTTCATCCATTGCCTTGCCACCTCTCCAGAAGTAGCATGAGGAAATCTGCATGGCCTAATTTGGGGTGTGGTAGCAGCTTTAGGTTGTGAGAGCATGGGGTCTATGCAAAACCATTAATCCGGGGCCAAAGCAACAGATTGAATAGAATGAAACCGTGACGCAGTCCCAGAGACAGAGGGTACAGTAAGTGCTGCATCTCAGTTTCAGGGGTAATTTACGCTGCCATTAGCCCCAGAGAGGGGTGCTGGCAGTGGCAATAGGCACGGGGGGGGGGGGGATGCTCCCAGAGGGCTGGCACTCTAGGCAACCATCTAGTTCACCTAATGGTAGTGTTGGCCCTGATCCCCAACAGAGAAAACAAAGATAAACATACAAACGCTCTCTTGCTCTCTAGATGCACACACTTCTCGTATTATGCTGTGGCCTGCTGCTTATCTGTGCATTCGACGAGGCCTCCCCCAACCAGATCTGCCCATCATCATGTAAAGTTCTTGCAGTTGCTGCCAGCTCTTTTTCTCAGCCTTCAACTGCCCCCCTCCCCCTTGCTGACTCTTTCCAAGGTCAGCCCAGTGCCCCCCTGGAAAGCTTGGATGCCCACCCACCCCTACCCCATGCAGCTGCTTCACTGGCACAGCACAGGACTTCCCCTCACCTCACTTTCTGTCTTCCTGCAGCTTGAACGGCCTTCCAGTGCTCATGCCGTCTGTGCTTTCCCATTAGCTAGATCCTCCCTATCGTCTCTGTGACTCGAGTCCTGTAAGCGATTGGTTGGTAGAACCGGGACTATCAGCAGGAAGCCGCTTGGCTTTAATGCTACTAGTTACACTGGAGGCAGACTAGTCAGGCCCATTCATATAGAGGGAGGACTGGAAAGCTGCAAACAGAAATCTAAACTTGGGGCATTTTTCAAACAGACACTTTAAGCCATCCTTATGGCTTTCAGACATTAATACAAAAATCTGTCCAGTCCTGACAAAACCTAACAGATGGTACCCTTTAGCCTCCGGACTCTGATGACAGGGCCCCACTAAGCTTTTAGGCCTTAGGTATGTGACTAGTTTTCCTATGTCTTAATCCAGCCCTCCAGGAACATGTAGGGAAAGACAGACTGAAGAGGATTTATAATGTAACTGAACAGGCAATGTTGCTTAATCCATGAGAAGGATGATGAGGTATGAAACCATATATTAACATGAAAACAATGTCATATGCCAATAAAAATTTCATATTTTTATTTTTCATCAGCTTAGTACATAATAGGATTTCAGCCATATTTTGTGCAAAAATGTTATAAGTTGTCAACGATAACTACTACAGCTTATTATTTCTGTAGCACTACTAGGTATATGCAGCGCTATTCATAGATGCATAGAAGAGACAGTCCCTGCTAAATAGAGCTTACAAACTATTCAGGACAGTCAAACTGAACTAACAAGGCACTAGGGAGTTTCATTATAACTGAATGATCAAAAAATGCAAGGATATTAAATAGAAGAGAAAGGGTTCAGGATCCAAAAAGCAACCTTAAAAAGATGTTTTTTGAGCCAGGATATGAACAGGATCAGAGAGGGAGTCTGATATACCATCCCAAGGGGTCTATTCCAGGCATATGCACACAAGATAGAAGGAATGGAGTCTGGAGATAGTAATGGAGGAAAGTTCAGCTAAAACAAAGTTACTCACCTATAGCAGGTGTTCTCCATGGACAGCAGGATAAGTCCTTACATATGGGTCACATCACTGATGGAACTCCATGCAGAAACTCTCTCAGCTTCTTCTAGAAGCTTTTAGAGTGGTTCCTCTACACATGCTTGCATCTTCCTGCCTGCTGCCAATGCACCTCATCTGCTCAGTCTCATAACCAGATTGCTAGAACACAACTCCAAGAGGAAGCGAACCGGGTCTTTGAACAACAGTTCCAGTAGAAGAGAGAACCACAGTTGCCTGGGCCAATAACATTCTATGAGTTTCATGCTGCCTTTCTCATCTCTGAATTTCAGAAGAATTTTTGCTATCAGAAGAATAGAAGGATACATATACAGATGACCTTCCCCCCTCAATGTGAAAGAAAGCATTCAAGGCTAGTTTGCCATGTGTTCCTACCCTTGAACAGAATTGAGGCACTTGTCTGTTCTAGAGAGTAGTGAAGAGTTCTACGGGGTGGATGCCCCATTCTCGGAAGATGGACTGAACCACTATGTCTGTACTCTAGGTCACTGTTCTCACCAATAAAGCTAATATAGTCCAACAAAAAGTCATCAGTCTGAAATAATGCTATCAAGCTACCACTTTCCTTTTTCTTTTGTCGGGTCCAAAGAGACCGGAGCTAGAGGGAGAAAAGCTCTCTGCTCTATGTCCGGAGAACCCTTTTTTTGAAAATTTAAATAGTGTGATGACTAAACATCTACCGAAAGCAAGATAGTGTGAACAAACACTTATCTTAATCTGCGGCCAAAATCACACTTCATCATAATGTCGGGTAAGACTCTGTATCCACCACGACATCATGTTTCAGGACCCCGATGGGACCCTGCCTCAAGTGAATTCCTGCTGCTTTCAAAAGTAATCGCCAAAGAAGAACGCTAAGCTGCAATGGTTCACAATTGTAGCCAAAGCAGTTTGTGATTGGCTGTAATGATGACATCAGTCTTAAAGAGGAGCGTCTATGCCATCCGGGGAAACCCCGGGCCATCTTAAAGGGGAGTGTCTATGCCATCTGGGGCATCAAAAACAGACTAAACAAACGGAAGATAACTCAGGGAAAGTATCTCAGGGAAATTCATAGGATACTCCACCATTCCTGATCTAAGTTAAGCCCTCTAGGAACCACTGTGTTAAGGCAAAAGATCAATTTCTGCTCACGCCATTGCAACCTGTGTTCATGATCTGCCCCCCTCCTCCCCCGCCGAACATCAGGAGGAATCCAATCAATGACCCTCCACTTTAAATTTCCAAATTTGTGGCCTTCAGCTATTCAATGTTCTACTATTGGAGCAGAAAGATTAGAAGATCTAATCCTGAAGGCATGCTCACTCAAACGGATTCTCACCGGGCGTATGGTTCGCCCTACATATAGTAGTTTGCAAGGGCATAAGAGAATGTAAACTACATAGCTTGTTTGACAAGTGCTGTGACCCATAAAAGTAAATGTCCGGGTAGTTGTAGGATCACTCCATTGTATATACTGTTCTCACCAGGCAGGTTTTTGACTTTGAGCATTGTCCCTTGAAAGATTTCAAAGTTCCACTCCTTCCTGCTCATTGATATGGAGCATCATGACCAGATTGTCCATCTGAATTATGGCAATTTGTTTGGCCAGCTGATCTCCGAATGCCTTTAGAGCATTCGAGATTGAGCTCAGCTCTGGGAAGTTTATCTGATGGAGACTCTCCTGGCAGCTTCAGAGACCATGGAGACTGATACCATTGATGCCGAAGACGATGAACCAGTCTTATCAGTGCCAAAAATTAGTTTGTGCTGTTTCTGTTGACTTAGAGCTCTCTCCTTGTCATCTGCAAATTCAAAACATGCCAAGAAGACTCATGGTCAGGCCCCAAATACTACAGGCACCATTTGCGAGTGTCTGTAATAGACATGGTCCTGGAGCACCGGGCACACCTTTTGAACCTAATTGTAAATTTTTGGGACATATTGTCTAGAAAAACATCCACAACAAAATCAAACAACTCGATTTTGAACAAACAAGTGACCTTGTGACCAGAACACTTGAGGCCTAAATGAGACCTAAGCAACAATGTGCACATAATTAATGAAAAAACTAAAAAAACAAAGCTAAAGTACAAATGTTCACAGTGACAATGGTGACAGGATAAAATCTTACAAAGAGTAAGTTGAGCAAGCAGAAAAAACCCACAGAATGAGAAGATACTGCAGACGCTCTGGGTGGGGGGGGGGGGGGAATGAAGATTGAGGAGATAAGGCACAGCAGTGGCAGACGGACCACTCTAAAAGCTTCTAGAAGAAGCTGAGAGAAGTTCCTGCGCAGGGTGCCATCTGTGACATCATCCATATGCGTGCCGTTATCCTGCTTGTTCACAGAGAAAAGTAATTTACCTAATGAGCAGAGTTCCTGAGGAGGGATATAAGGAGAGATGAGAGAGGAGAGGTAATGCGGAGCTGCAGAGTGAATGCACTTGGAGGCTGCTAAAAGTTTGAATATGTGGAGGCAGATAGGGAGTCAGGGATGTGGCCTGAGAAGAGGGGTTACACGAGTGTAATGACACTGGAGGAAGATTATTCTGGCAGCTGAGTTTTGAATAGATTGAAGAGGAGAAAGATGGTTCAGTGAGAGATCAGTGAGGAGCACATTATAATAGTCCAAGTGGGAGGTGATGAGAGAGTGGATAAACATTTTAGTAGCATGTTCAGAAAGGAACGAACAAATGTTGCTGATGTTATAGAGAAGGAGGCACAGGTTTTAGCTAACTGCTGGCTATGTGCAGAGAAAGAGAGAAAGTGTTAAAGATAACAGGCTAGAATTCACATTTTAGCACATCCATTCTATTTGTTTTACTTCACGCTAGCTATTGAGGTATTTTCATAAACAGCAGCAATGAATTGTACACAGTTTAGAAACGTGGGACATTTTGCTTCCAGGATATTCAGCTCTTTATTTCAGTATCATCACCTAAGCTCTTATACTCTGTTCTAGTTATCATTTTAAATTAGCCTAATCTCCTCTGTTTATTGCACATGTCCTGATTTGGAACATGACGTCTTCATTTAATGGTTTGCCCTCAATTGAAATTTCCACGGAGGACTCTTTCCCTCCATTCTGCTGTCAATGTCAGCAAAATTTAAGGTATGAAAATCTTTTCATTCAGTTTCTTTGCTCCAAACCTGTTTATGTTTTCCCTTAAAGTTTTATTAGTCCTTAGGTCATTATAGTTAATATACATGGTTCAAGATTACAAAGTATACCTGGTAGCAGAAAAAGCTAAAAAAAGAGTCTAATTTTAATTTTTTTATTTTAGATTTAGCTCACTTTGGGGCCCTTGTCTGAAATGCACAATGCAAGCAGTGTGGGCGTTGGCACATGTTAAGTGTGCACTGAGGCCTGTGGTGCCTGTTAGCACAGGGCCAACGCGATTGGCGGTCTAATTTCCACACTAACTGTGAATTGCACATTTAAGCGGGCAGGTTAGGGGCGGAGCACTGCAGAGCTAGCGTGGGAGTAAACGCCATGCGCCGTGACCCTTGCAATTAGCATGGGTTCATCTCAATAGGTGGAGTTAAGTGCACTCACGGTAATTGCGCATGCTGCTGTGAAGCATTAGGGTATAGTTCAGTGTGGAAAGTGACGGGCACATGCTGGACACAGCCCCGATAGTTAGGGCACAGCAGTCGCAACCACTGCGCTTTAGTTTTTACGCTAAACGCGCATTCGTCGCAAAATCCCAGTTCAGGTTAGTAAAAGGGCCCCTGAATTCTGTTTCCTCTATTCTATATGTTTATACATTGTTGGTTCCCAATTTTCGGCATCCGCAGCCAGTGGATAAAGTAAAGCACTAGCAGAAGCACTCCATTTTTATATTTGGTAGCACCAGCCATGTGAGGGGTAATTTTATAAATGGTGTCTAGATTTATGGATATGTTTACACACATAAATCGGAGTATTAATCATATACCAGCACAAATGGGCATTTATTTGTGTATTTGATGTAGTCGCTATTTTGAAAGTACGCACATCAGGCCAAACGTGTGTACTTTCACTGTGGGTGTGTACAGGGGCGGAGAAGAAAATTACAAATGTCAATTATAAAATACACCAACCATCACTCTGTTTTCTAAAGGCAAGTATGCACATACTGGACTTCATAAAATAGACAAGAAATACGCATGTTAAAAAGCGCATTAATCTAGGCATGCCTACTGCTGAATATGCATATAAGTGGGGACCATGTCACCACTCCAGCATCAATTAGGCCTAACTTACACACAGAAGTTACAGGCAGAACAACTGAATTTTGCCACACTGCATATAATTTAAGTGCCATAAGTTTTATGCGCACAAACTGTGACGGTACGTTCTGTGCATTAAATTATGGATATTATCAGTGCATATTTAGAGAAAGGACTTACACATTCTGCATTAGTACTGACAACATAGGGTCCTATATTCAAAAAGGCTTAACAGTTTATAAGAGCCCGATTCACTAAGACATCTTTCCAGCTCTACATCTGTCAGACGGATATCATTATGTGAAATTCTTTGTAGTGAGAATGACTTTGATAAGATACAGCAATAACAGTGATGGATGCTGACTTCTGAACAGACTGTAGATTTTCTACAGACAGCAATTTTTAGGTTTCCTACAGAGCTTGAAATGCTTGCTTTATGGGCTTTTATTTCTGCACATGAATTTCTATTTCTGAGAAAAGGATCTTCTTGAAAGAAAATTTGGCCTCCTGAAACAAATCATTCTGTACAACTTAGTCCAATTGCTTTGTGTTTGAAATACCCTGACTACGCTCCAGGATCCACGTTTCCTCTTCACTGTTCATCTGTCATCATTCACCATCCATCCTCAGTATCCATCTGTCAACTAGACTGTAAGCTCCACTAATAAGGGATTATTCTCTTCCCATGTGTCTATAGAGCACTGCATACATTTTTTAATTCTATAAAAAATATTTCATACTAGGACTAGTAACTAGTAAATAGTTATTATATCTAAGTAAATTGGAGAGAAGCAAGGATGACATTGCCAGAGAAGGTGAATTCTAGGAATAGGTAAAAACAAGAAAAAAAGATACATAGGGATGACAGAAGTGAGACTGGTTAATTATATAAGAGGTTAAAGGAAGTATAAAATGTTAGAGTTGAGATATGGAGGAGGGCAGAGGAATGCTGGACCAGATGGAGAGCTTCCAGAGAGGACAGACAGCAGGAGATAGACTGTAGTGTTAGATATCTTGAGGCCACCACACAAACCAGTGAATGTCTTTCCCCAAAATGAGCTGGAACCTTGAGGGGTTTTCCTGGGCTCTTAGATCATAGAAATGTTTTGCAAAGAGCTACAAAGAATTTTCTTTACGATAACATCTGCTTGAAATTGCGGATGCACTAGCCAAAAGAGCTGACTCAATGATATTGATTAGACTCCAAAAATTGCGATACCAATATAATGCTCTCCTCAACAAAGAAGCACTGAGTAGCATCCAGCTACAACGTAGTATATACTACTATGACAGCAACCGCTCAGGATCCCTCTTAGCTCGGCAGCTCAGACCAAAAACCAGCAAGACCGCTATAGCGGCGTTGCAGGACAATTCCGGGGGCCTTCTCCTGAGATCTGACAAAATACTAGACCGCTGCAAAGAATTCTATGAGGAACTATATCGCTCAGATACCCAATGTAGTGACAGAGCCTTTGAAGATTTTGTCTCCAAGATAGTAGGACCCACATTAACCAGTCATCAAAGTCGAACGCTGGAACAAGAGATCTCAGTAACTGAAATACAAGATGCGATCAAACAGATGGCTCATGGCAAAGCCGCCGGTCCAGATGGTATCCCGTTGGAATTCTATAATAAATATTGCATTCAATTGGCTCCCATGCTACAGATCTACTACAGTGGCCTGCAAGATGAATCTCCAGAGATTGGAGCCCTGGCAGAGGCTGTGGTGGTAATTCACCCGAAACCGGGCAGGGATACACAAAAGATAGAGAATTACAGACCCATCTCTCTCCTAAACTCTGATTATAAAATCTATGCTAAAGTGCTTGCTAACCGATTAGGACGGATCTTAAAAGATTTGATACATGAGGATCAATGTGGATTTATACAAAACAGATCCACTACAGATAATGGAAGATTATTGGCACATGTACTGGCATCTGCCAAGACCAAGGCCGAGCCCCTGATAGGGCTAGCATTGGATGCCGAAAAAGCCTTCGATCGACTGGAATGGTCCTTTCTATTTCGATCCCTACGGTGGTTTGGGATAGGAGAAAAGTTCCTAAAACGCGTTGAATTGTTATATACCAAACCCACAGCTCGAATAGCGGTCAACTCACACCTCTCAGCCCCTTTTCAGTTGCAAAGAGGGACCAGACAGGGTTGCCCCCTGTCACCGATGCTTTTTAATTTAGCCCTGGAACCCTTATTAATAGCGCTCCGACAGAAGGAAAACATAAAAGGAATTGAGTTAGCTGATGGTCCCTGTAAATTGTCAGCATATGCCGATGACCTGCTCATTTTTCTACAACCATCAGACCTTCCTGAAACACTGCAACTCATAGATGCATACTCAGCGATATCCGGATATAAAGTAAATTTGAATAAAACAACAATTATTCCTCTGAATGAACAGGTCAGCGAAGAAATGATGCGTGGATACCCCTTTCAATATGAGAAGTCATCCTTTAGATACCTGGGCGTGACCTATGGCACCACCTTGGAAGAGACTGTCGCAATCAACATTAAGATGTGTCAAGAAATTGTACATGATAACATCTGCAAGTGGACCCCCCTTCATTTGAGCTGGTGGGGCAGGCTAGAAACGATAAAAATGATGTTGGTACCAAAACACAGCTATATATTAAGTATGATACCCTTACGTTTCCCGACAGCCTTCTATAAGAAAATGAATAGTCAACTGATAGCCTTTCTATGGAACAACCGAGTACCCCGAATAGCTGCCTGGAAACTGAAGTTACCTAATACACAAGGAGGTGTCCATTTCCCAGATCTCGGCTGGCTACACACTGCCTCTCTTTTAAAGCAGGGTGCTCAATGGGTCGACTCTGACGACACGGATAAAGGACCTAGATGGCTGAGTGTGGAGCGGGCCCTACATTCCCCCCTGCCCACATGGCTACTGGTAGGCACAGTAGTAGACCAGACTGCACCACATAATGCTATTATCCGAGAAACACAGCATGCCTGTCGATTATTGGCATCATGTATCGATGGAGGGGATGACTTTGCCGCAGATATGCCCATATGGCTGAACCCGCGCCTTATCATCGGAGGGAAGCCTGTCTTATGGAAAAAATGGGTGGAACATGATCTTATCACCATTGGACAACTGATCAATGGAAGTGCATTTAAAACCTTTGACAGATTAAGAACGG
Source organism: Ichthyophis bannanicus (assembly GCA_033557465.1). Taxonomy (NCBI): domain Eukaryota; kingdom Metazoa; phylum Chordata; class Amphibia; order Gymnophiona; family Ichthyophiidae; genus Ichthyophis; species Ichthyophis bannanicus. The sequence continues at coordinate 216,857,229 of CM066040.1, forward strand.
AATTCCGATTGCCTAATACATGCTATTTCCAATGGTGTCAGCTCCGATCCTGCATGAGCAAAGCGGGTGTGTCACCTGTCTTGATACGTACAGGATGGCCACTGCGACAGAAACTTCAAGAATTACAAACAGATGCTAAAGCTGTTTCAAGATGTGTTGCGATTCTCCGATCCAAAAGTGACAAGACATGTTCTAAGATACAGTCGGTGTGGGCTACTGAAACCGGTCAAGATCTACCTCCGGAAAATTGGGACACTTTTTGGGGAACTCAAATACGTGCCACGAGAGCAGCGTCTCTCACACAATCGATGTACTTTATAGCACATCGAGCGCATATTACACCGGCTAAGAAAATGAAATGGACACTACAGGAGGGAAATCGATGTTGGTCCTGTAACATGGAAATTGGGACACTGGCACATATGTTGTTCCATTGTAAATCCCTGGAAATATATTGGAACAGAGTTTGGGAACGCATATCACAGATCCTCAACTTACAAACTCCTATCACTTATCGGATAGTGATATATAAATCCATAGCTCTGGAACCTACTCTGATGAAATGGGATGGTAAACTGCTGGACTTAATGCTCGGGATAGCGCTTAAAATAGTTCTAATACACTGGAAGAATCTCGACAAAGCTTGTTTCGAGCATTGGTGGAGTCTCTTAATCCTACATAAGACCTACGAAGAGATCTATATAGCCAAGAACCCATGGTCTGGTAAACTAAGTAAGAAATGGTCAGCTTTACAAAATTATGTTTGATGAAAATGATTGCTGGAGGCTGCCTTGTGGAATGGTCTCTGCTGTAACCACATTGAACGGAGAGAGGGAGGGTGGCGTGCTGGCATGGACTGATACTAGTTCTTGTTAACGTTATTGTACTGTCTTGTTCAAGTTATTATATTCTTTTGCTATTTTGATCAATAACATCTGCTTGTATCCTGCTATATCACGATCGTTTGTATTGTTATTTTATATGTTAAAACTGAATAAAAACTACTATTAAAAAAAAAAAAAAGAAATTGCGGATGCTGTTGAAAAAAAAGCTTAACTAAATCTCCTACTTTGCATAAATTTGTACATGTAATTTTACTATGTTAAAATCACTAATGAGTTGATTTGCATGATTCTACAGTTCATTAGCGATTTTGCATAATTTTTGTGTACGGCTTTGCAAATGCAAACTTATGCATGAAAAAGCAGCAAATACCACACACAAGTTCATAAACACAATTACATGTAATATCACACCTTTGTGCAAAAATTGTACATCAGCCTTCTTGTCTATTACAGACTTATCTCTTCATAGCCCTGCCATAGATACTATGACATTCATGGCAATATATTCCAGCATTGGTGACCTCCGAGTCATGTACTGAGCAGGCATGACCCTGTTTATTTGCTGAGATCTGACAAATGCAGACTGTCCTACAGACTGAAGGAGAGTTAGATAGCCATTTCTAATGTTTAGGGTCTTCTTCCTTAAAATCATTCTCAGTATGTATTTACTTTACATTTAATGCTCCAAACATATCTTTGTTTTTTATGGTATGCTTCCTGCTGGATAACCTAATCACAATTTGTTCATTTTCACATGTTACAAAATGAAAACACTAGACATGTGAAGGATAGTTTTCTAAGGGGGCACCTAGTTTAACGCACCTTTTAAGGTGTCTAAGTTAAGCCTATTTTATAAACATTTTTAATTTCTTTGTTTTATCTCCTGCCACAGTAGGTCCACGAACATGCTCACCATGGCCTTTATCGGTGGCAGGGATGTTATCGATATCTTCAGTGCTTGCACTATCGCATCCACCATCATTAGCCCCCGTGCTTGTCTTTATAAAATACCAGTGGTAGAAATCATAACTTAAGTTAAGGCAGGGTTTCTCAATCCAGTCCTTGGGACTCACCTAGCCAGTCAGGTTTTCAGGATAACCACAATAAAAATGCATGAGATAGATTTGCATGCGCTGCCTCCATTGTATGCACATCTCGCTCATGCATATTCATTGTGGTTATCCTGAAAACCTGACAGGTTATGTGTGTCCTGAGGATTGGGTTGAGAACCACTGAGTTAAGGCATAGCCAAATCTATATTTTTTAAGAATGCATGTAAATCATAGTATTTTATTATCTACGCTCACATTTATGTGCTCCACCCTAATTCTGCCCATGTGCACGCCCACCAGCAAAGTCTGTAACCCTCAAACAATGCACATACTGATAAGCTGGTTGGAATTTTATAAGAAGCCATTAAGGTCCGTATATGGCCACAGAAGCTTTAGCTGTGGTTGGTGAACTGCTGAGCTTTTCTTAAGGGTGAGATTATAGTTCCCTCCCCAAGTCTTGCTGGGTACCTTCACATAGTGACCCCATTGTACAAAATCTATTCTGAATCCCAGCAAGGTGACACTATGATTGAAGTATGGTAGGAATGAAAAAGAAAAATACATACTGGCTGCACATTGCCCAGGATAAAGGTGCCCAACTGTAGCTTAAGCACTAGGGCTAACGATGGTGGTTGCAATAGTGCAAGCACTGCAGATGTAAATAACATCCCTGCCACAGATAAAGGCCATGGTGAGCATGTTAAGGGACCCACTGTGGCAGGAGATAAGCCACAGAAATTAATGAAAATGTTAAGAAGATCAACAATGGTTAAATGGACTTCTGCAGATAAGGAGGAGATAACGTACCACTACTTTTACTTAGCAGTAAATTTGAGAGATTGAGATCATATTCCACATGCCCTGTCTTAGAAGTGAAGTTCACGCCTGTCATAGAATGCGCAAAACTAACCCATTTGGAGAAACTGCCCTGAGATAAACCACATGCATACATTAATAGCTAAAATAAACTCCAGTTAGGAGCATATTTGGCAACTAAAAGCACATGCCTTCTTATGAAATTACCTCTGTGGAGAATAATTTTATAACTATTTTATAAAGACAAATAGGCACCAACTTGTCTTTATAAAATACTACGTAAGTGGCATAACACATGCCTACATTACAGGCACAGAGATTGAGACCAACTCTAGAACTGGCGTGAATGTCCATGTCTATCATTTTCAAGCACAAACAAAAATGAATAGTATTTTATAATCCTCATATGTACTTGTGAGCTCTGCCCTTGTGCACACCTACCAGAAAAGTATGTATCAGATGAACCTGCAACCTGAAATACAAACGAGCTTCACGCAAAAGCTAAAACAATACCGCGCATGGTAAACAATGCAAAGAAGGATCATCGCACAAAAATCTTAATGAACTCACTGAACCACTCTAGAGAGCTATTTAGCATTGTGCAATCCCTAACTACAGCATCCAATCATGGGAAAGCTGACAACACCACACCCCCCCCCCCCCCACCAACTCTGGCAGACTTCTTCCAAAATAGAATGGGACCCGCCAACATACAATATACATCACTAGACAATAAACCCGCCAAGAATCAATGGATAACCTTTGACTCTATCTCTAATAAGAACATAGAACACATTAGCAACTGCCTCAACACCACTATATCACCGCTGGATCCATTCCCTGCCAGCTGGATTAAGTTAGCCAAAACTGAACTATCTCCAATCATTGGCCAGATGGCAGAGATTTCACTAGAACAAGGTTTCCTGCCTAAGGAACTAAAAATGGCTTTAATACGACCAATTCTAAAACCCTACACAGCTAACAAAGGAGATCCCGCCTCCTACAGGCCCATCAGTAGCCTTCCCTTCATCCCCAAAATAATTGAACGAATGGTACTCCAGCAACTTCAGAACCATGTTGACAAACATGCTCCACTAGATTAACATCAATATGGATTTAGACCATACCATGAGGTCGAAACTCTTCTCACATCACTAATAGATACAATAACAAAAGGGACTGAGAAGAATAACCATGCATACATCCTAATCTTCCTTGACATAACTGTAGTGCTCGACTCCATTCCACACACTCTCCTACTTGCCAGACTACAAGCCATTGGATCCAGTCATACTTATCAGAGCATCACCAACAAGTACGCATAGGAACAAACAAACCAGCTCCATACACATACTACAAAGGAGTTCCACAAGGCTCTGCATTATCCTCACTACTCTTCAACATGCTCATGCAACCCATATGCCCCAAGTTCTGCAAACACGACATACAATGTAGGATCTATGCAGACGACATCATGATGTTTACACCCTATGACATCCTTAATCAAAACCTAAACAAAATATCTATATGTTTCCAAGAAATCTCACAATGGCTACATGAACACCAGCTACAGATCAATTACAAAAAAATAGACATGCTCCATATCTCCAGAAACAAAACACTCACCCCACAAAACAATCAAAATACACGACATGGAACTAGAAACCAAGCAGGAGATGAAATACCAGAGCATAACAATCGATCAACAGCTTACCTTATCCCCCCACATCACCAGAACCATATAAGTGATATACCACAAGATAAAAATACTCCGCAACCATCAACCTCTACTAGCAACTTCTAACTTCTGCTCTGTGCTCCAGACACTCGTCTTTTACCTACTGGACTTCTGCAATAGTATATACCAAGGACTCCCTAAACATGCTCTTCATCAACTATAAATGGCCCAAAACACTGCAGCACACACCCTAGCAAAAGCAAAAAAGAGCAACCACATTACACCAATATTAAAAGATCTACAACGGCTACCTGTACACAGCAGAATCAAATAAAAATCAACTGTGAACATATTCAAAACTTTACAAGATTAATCATCAACATATCTAACATGTCCCTCATATACACACCAACAACCAACAGAATGAGGCAAAAATGCAACAAGAACCTTTTCTTCCTACCAGCGGAAATACATGGATGAACCAAAATACTTGCAACAGGGTCTTCTCCATGTACGCACTGGATCTATGAAATGAACTCCCCAGCAAACTCAGGGAAACACATGAACTACAAAATTCCACAAAGATATCAAGACATTACTAATCAAACACTTCGACATCTAAATGATTTGCCCCTATGCAACAGCAAAACCTATGGACACTTATGCTACAAATTACCACTCTCCTACTCCCCTTCTGCACTCCTCCTCCCCACCCCCCACTCCCACAGTTAAACTTGTATATAAGTTCTGAGTTGTGAATACATTAAAATATAGACTATAGTTCCCATTTGTAATCACACCGTTCAGTGCTGTTAAGGATTTAAAAGTTCAATGTAAACTTGTTAAGTTCTTGTTCCCTGTAAACTGCATTGATTACCTAATGAGGCAGTATAACCCCCCCCCCCCGGACAAATAAATAAATAAATTAATTAAATAAAAAGCCACCAAATTAGTATGCATCCCTTTATAAAATTACTACCTTGGTGGATACATTTACAAAGCCTTTTACATATATAGAACTATTTCACATGCAGAAAGGGGCTTTTATAAAACCTTGTAACTGCGTATGCATGTAAAAAGCATGCACGCGTAAAGTTTGTGTCTACTTTTACATGATCAGGAAGCATACTATGGGTGGAAGGAAGATGCATGTACACTCTGTCGGGTGCACCTTTTCCAGAGCAAGTGTAAATTTGTGCATCAGTACTTTGATGCTGTTGGGGCTGGTTCTGGGAGTCTTTTTTATAAAAGGTGCCTAGACAGCTACATTGCCTTTAGAAAATGGGCTTAAAGTAGGTGCCTTCTTGGACTTGTCATATAGGCATCCTGTTATAAAGTCATGCTCTAAGTGAAACATTTTATGAAGTGTTTTTTTATTTTAAGCCAGTTTTACATTCGGAAAGGGCTTTTATAAAATTGTGTGAGTGCACAGGCGTATGCAAACCAGACCTAAAGAATGAGTGCACCTACTTTATATGCAATCCACTCATAGGCATTTCTAGGAGCGTCCTGCAGGCAGAGCAAAGGCAGACCTGTAGTATATTTACCTAATTTATACAATACAGGAATAGATGCATAGAGTATATGCACTCATTTACACCTTTTTTGGAGCAGAAGTACAGTAAATGTATTTGAGTGCATACGAGTATGCATGCTATTGGGACAGGTCTTGGGTGCCCATTTTATAAAGGGATATAGATGCCTATGTTTCTTTTATAAAATAATCTTAAACTAGGCACTTTCTTGGACCTCACATAGGTGATATGTTATAAACTTATCCCCCCCCCCCCCAGTTGTGTCTTTTGTCCCCTAAAATGATTGTGCTTTACAGTTAAAGAAATATTAGAGAGAAAGCTAGGAACTAATTAGCCCTCCCCCATCAAAAAACAACAAATCTTTTTTAATACATGAAATTGTTTTTTTTTAGTTTGACTTTCTGTCCATCTATCTGTAAAATTTATAAATCTAACATATTGCATCATGGGTAGGAACTAGGTCTGCAGCTGTGGACAGTGGGGATGTAGCTAGACCCATGAATAGGATCCATAGTAACCCATTTTTCTTCCTATGTGATCTGTAATCCTTCACCTTTTCCTCCTTAATACCTTTCTCATTGCCGCTGATCTAGCCAGCAGAAGGAGGAAGAGAGTGGAAGCGCATTGGACCAAATCCTCCTCCTTTGCCATCTGAGGTCCAACTACAACTTTGAAGATGCAGCCTGATGTATCACCACTTTGGTTCTCGGGATGGTGCAGTCAGCAGTGGGGGAACAGAAAGAGAAGGGGAAGGGGACTGGAAGATCAGCTGATAGGATGAGAAAAGACTGGAGGGTGAGAGGGGGATGATCTAGGAGATGAGGAAGAACTTGAGATGACAGGGGGATCTTCTGGCAAGGTGAAGAGGTTGGGTGGATGAAGAGCAGATCAGTTGGAGGAGGTGAGAGAAGAGCTATAGTGAGTAAGTGAGGAAACTCGGGAGGTGTGGTTATGTGGAAGAGGCATATGGTTATGTATGCAAGAGCAAGCAGAATGGGGGAGTGAGAGAGGTCATATGGGATTTTGGGAATGAGAGAGGTTAAGAATGGGGTGAGGAGGATGCGGACTGGAGTTAGGAAAGAGATATCTTCTCCCTCAATCCAGATTCTCCATCTCTTCTCAATATCTCCATATTCTTTCCTTCGCTTCTCCTCCCCCTTCCCCTAGGTTTTCAGAACATTTTCACAACCTTTTCAGATCCTAGATTCTCTCATTTCCAGTCCTAGATCTTCTCCCCTTTTCATGTATCATTCATAAAGCCTACTGTTTTAAGTTGCCACACAATTCTAGGCTTCTTTACATTTCTAGACCCTCTGCCATCCCACCATCTAGTAGCAGTCTGTGACAGGTTACTAATAGGGTTTATTCTGAAACCTTACACAGGGCTTGCAATCCTGCAGGTGCATAGTACCACCATACCGCAAGTTCATTTTTCAAATGGGAAGCCCAATACAGGGTTTCCTTTTGAAACTGTGGTCAACTTCAAGAACATTTCTGACATATATATATTTGCATCTGCGTTGAGGCAGCTGTACTGCATGTCTGCCGACCGTATGGGTGGGGCTTTTAAAGTGCATACTCTGCTTCCTCTAACCTTCCTCCTTTCCATCTCCACCTCCTTTTTCAGACGAGTACAAGTACACACAGCATGCATGCTTTTAGCCTCCAACGAGAAGGGGATTTTCAAGCAGTTGTTCTATAGGCAAAGACCTCTGAAAATTGTCCTTCCAATCTCTTATAAGGAAAATCTTCCAGAATTCCTTGGGTGGGATTGTTGATGGCATGAAGCTATTGTCAACGAAAACCAAGCAATGGCGATGCAGACTTACTGTAAGAACTGCAAAGGGGGCGGTTTCTTTTCATTTTACTGCTTTTCTAGACGCCATTTTAATGTTTCTGTAAAGGCAAAAAGGAGTTGGACAGTTTACAATACTAAGGCAGCAAGTACCTCTTAAATATTTTAATTCCCCTGACCGATGCTTACATCCATTGCAGTCAATCCCGGAATCCCATGGAGGCTCCACAGATTTTACTAGACTTGCTGTATATGTTCTGCCGGCAGTTGCAAAAAAAAAAAATGTGTATCCTTTAAATGGTTGCCACTGTAACAGGTTCAGTTACAAGCTGCAATTGCTGAAACCAGCAGTCAACAGGGTACAGAAAAATATGTTTTTATGATTTTAGGGCATCCTAAAGGTGAAAGATTAATAACACTGGAATTTAATTCCCTCCACCTCTACTGTTATTAACTTATCTCCAGTCTAACGCTAATACAAGATGCTGCAGAGAAAGCAGTGCTCTGCTGAGCTGACAAGAACAGCCTCTCCGGGGAGATGAAGGAAAAGTCAGCCTTCAAGTTTATTGAATCTTATGCTTCTGTAGTGAAGAAGCACAGAACCCGTATTATACCATATGTATAGGATCTGCGCTATTGTTATTGCTTCTATTTAACTGCAAATTTAAGTGGGATTAAGAATGGTTTCAGAGATGAAAGGTGACTTTGATAAATTCTGCTGGAAGCGTTTACATAATATTTATAGAAAAATGCCTACTTAATAGCTTGCATTAGAATTCATATGACTATCATTCATATGGCCGACTCCTGATATTTAAAACAGCAGTGTCATTTCATTTCATTTATTTAGCTTTCATTCCATCCTGCCATAAAAAATTGCTTTCGGATGGTTACATAAAAACATTTACAAATACATATCCATAAAAATACAAACACTTTTTCCAAAAAGCTGTATCATACAGTCTAATACAATACAATCTAAGACGTAGAGGCATAGAGACGTCTAAAGCACAGAGACCTCTCCAGAACCATTTTACAAGCTGAGACTGTGGATGTCCTGGCGAGGATGTCCAAGTCTGAACGGGGGTGTGGTGGAGGCGTGGCCAGGGCATTGATCTGAGAAACACCCTGGACATCCAGCATTGCATCTAAGGTTATACTTGCTCCAGGCAAAAAACAGCATCTGAAAAGTGATGATGTTTTCAGATAAATGTCTGGAGAGTACAGGAAAGGAGCTCCGCTAACACCCCCTTTATTTTATAATATGACAACGAATACGGATGGGGAATGAGGACTCATGTTTTCATTTTGCTATACCACTGATTCTCCCCTTATCTTAGCTTGCATGAGATGGACATACCCGCTCCACGCTTTCCTAAGAGGGATAAGTATGTGTCCGCCATTGGGGACATCCATGTTATGAAAATCAGTTGGCGACACAGATGTACCTGATGTTTTTCTGCATATACCACCCTGGACATTCCGGATTTGACTCGGACTTTCTTTTTAAAATGCCACTTCATATAAGCAAAGGTTCAATCGTTAAACACGAGTGTCTCCTAATCATGGCAAGGAGGAGGAACTGGGAAATGGAGAACATGGTGCATTTGATAAAAATGGCTCAGCAAAGCCAGTGACAGAGACCCAGTTAGGTATCTAACTGCACTTTGAATGGAGGCCATCATACTTCCCACCCCCGTTGTGCTCCTCCCTTAGGATTTTTCAAATTGCATAAGCACCAACTAAAAGCTTTTGAACCAGTTTCTAATGGGTGGTTTGCTCTCAGACCAGCAGAGAGCTTGTAGTGTACATTTAATAGTCACTCAGGGCCTAGCATCAGAAAAGTACTTTTAGTTTTAAAACACAGAAGAGAGCTTTCTGGTTCAATTTAGAACCCAGCAGAGAGCTTGTAGTTTAAATTTCATAAGAAGTTAGAGCCTAGCAGCAGCTAAGAGCTATAATTTAAATCAAATCAGAATTTAGCTTACCTCAGCAGCACAAGACAGGGTACTGTGTAGCAGCCCTCTTTTAATAAGTGGTATTTCCCTCCCCTGGGATAATCGTAGCTTTATAGGTACTTACACATCTTAAAAGACAGGAGGTGCTTTCAGGTGAAGCTCATTACCCAAATCAGTCATACACTAAGGACCTGAGATTAATTAAGCTTCAGGTGAACAAGGTATATTAAACGTATTAGGTATAGTTTTATTGGTATAAATACCCATAGCAACCCCTAGTAAGTAAGAACTTAAAGATCTAGACACAAACTTAAAACTAAGATGCAGAGAGCAGTCCAGCAGCGGGATGGGGGCTTTCCAGTCTTTTGCATTGAGTGTCACATGTATGATTTTCTCCCAGTTGGTGAGAGGTCTTACGTGTGCACTAAGTGCAAGGAGCTCTTTGCTCTCAGGGAACAAGTCTGTTCTCTAGAGGCTAAAGTAGCAGACTTGGAAAACATAAGACAGACAGAGAGGTACATAGACGAGACCTACAGGGATATAGTCCTGACGTCCCACCTCCAGTCTGGCAGCACCCCTGTTGCCATGGAGGAGAGAGGTCACGTGACAGGAGAGCATCACCCTGGTGTGGCAGGAAGTGATACTGTAACTAGGACATGTCCTCCAGGTGATGTAAAACCTTCTCACACCGAGGAAGTTTCTCCAGGGCCATGTGCCCATGAGGGAAGGGTTAGGACAGTCGTTATAGTTGGTAATTCGATCATTAGGCATGTAGATAGCTGGGTGGCTGGTGGACATGAGGATCGCCTGGTAACATGCCTGCCTGGTGCGAAGGTAGCGGACCTCACGCGCCACCTAGATAAGGTCTTAGATAGTGCTGGGGAGGAGTCTGCTGTCTTGGTACATGTCGGTACCAATGACATAGGAAAATGTGGTAGGGAGGTTCTGGAGGCAAAACTTAGGCTTTTAGGTAGGAAGTTGAAATCCAGAACTTCCATGGTAGCATTCTCCGAAATGCTTCCTGACCCACGCGCAGGACCCAAAAGGCAGGCAGAGCTCCGGAGTCTCAATGCGTGGATGAGACAATGGTGCAGAGATGAGGGTTTTGGATTTGTTAGGAACTGGGGAACATTCTGGGGAAAGGAGGGGCTCTTCCGAAGGGATGGGCTTCACCTTAACCGGGATGGAACCAGGCTGCTGGCATTAACCTTTAAAAAGGAGATAGAGCAGCTTTTAAACTAGATAGTAGGGGAAAGCCGACAGTCGCCCAAGAGCGGATGGTTCGTAAGAATGTATCCTTGAAGGATACTACCAAAAGCAGAGAGGTTCCACAAAAGAGTAAAATAGCCCAAATGCCCTCAAGTATGGAGCAGACAGAGCTTAAAGATCCCAATTTCCCCATGTCTAACAATAGCCAAATTAACATGAATAAAATACATTCTCTAAAATGCTTGTATGCAAATGCTAGAAGTCTAAAGAATAAGATGGGAGAGTTAGAATATATAGCACTAAATGAAAGGTTAGATATGATTGGAATATCAGAGACATGGTGGAAGGAGGACAACCAGTGGGACACTGTGATACCTGGGTACAAACTATATCGTAATGATAGAGCTGATCAAATTGGTGGAGGGGTTGCGCTCTATGTTAGAGAGGACATTGACTCAGAAAGGATTAAAGTTTTGCAGGAAACAAAATCTGCTGTAGAATCTATATGGATTGAAATTCTATATAAAAGGGGGAAGGCGATGACAGTGGGGGTGTACTATCGAGCACCTGGCCAGAATGACCAAATGGATGATGAAATGCTCAAAGAAATCAAGGAAGCTAACAAAACTTACAGCGCAGTAATAATGGGTGATTTCAATTACCCCGGTATCGACTGGGTCAGTGTCACGTCAGGACATGCTAGGGAGATAAAGTTCCTAGATGAAATAAATGACTGCTTCTTGGAGCAGCTGGTTCATGAAACGACCAGAGGGGAAGCCATATTAGACCTAGTCCTTAGTGGAACACCAGGTCTAGTGCAAGAGATAAGGGTGTTGGGGCCACTTGGCAATAGTGATCATAGCATGATCGCTTTTGATTTAATTAGTGGAGGAGGGATAGTAAGGAAATCCACAGTACTACCTTTTAAATTTCGGAAGGGAGACTATGATAAAATGAGGAAAACAGTTAAGAAAAAACTAAAAGGAGCAGTTGCAAAGGTTAAAGACGTACATCAAACTTGGGTGTTGTTGAAAAATACTATCTTGGAAGCCCAGACCAGCTGTATTCCACGCTTTAAGAAATGTGGAAGGGAATCCAAAAAACTGCCAGCATGGTTTAAAGGTGGGGTCAGAGAGGCTGTTGTTGCCAAAAAAGCATCTTTCAGGAAATGGAAAAAAGAGCCAAACGAAGAAACCTGGAAACAGCACAACCACTGGCAAGTCAAATGCAAGGCATTGATAAAGCAGGCAAAGAGAGAATTTGAGATGAAGCTTGCTGCGGAAGCAAAAACGCAAAATAAAGACCTTTTCAAGTACATTCGTAGCAAAAAACCTGTGAGGGAATCAGTTGGTCCATTAGATGATAAAGGGGTTAAAAGAGCACTAAGAGGCGACAAGGCGATAGCGGAGAGACTGAATGAATTCTTTGCTTCGGTCTTTACTGAGGAAGATGTAGGGATGTTACCCATGACTGAAGTGGTATTTAAAGGTGTGGAAGAATTGAAGGAAATATCGATACATCGGGAAGATGTCTTACAACTATTAGATAAACTGAAGAGTAGCAAATCACCTGGGCCGGATGGTATACATCCAAGGATGTTGAAAGAACTGAAATATGAGATTGTAGACCTGCTATCAGTAATCTGTGAACTATCATTAAAATCATCTCTAGTACCTGAAGATAGGAGGATCGCCAATGTAACACCAATTTTTAAAAAGGGTTCCAGGGGTGATCCGGGAAACTACAGACCGGTGAGCCTGATGTCAGTAATGGGAAAAATGGTAGAAACCATCATAAAAAATAAAATTACTCAGCATGTAGATAGTCACAACCTAATGGGAGACAGCCAACATGGCTTTAGACAAGGAAGATCTTGTCTTACTAATCTGTTATGTTTTTTTGAAGGAGTGAATAAACAGGTTGATATTGTGTATCTGGACTTTCAGAAAGCCTTTGACAATTTCCCTCATCAGAGACTTTTGGCAAAACTAAAGAGTCATGGGATAGGAGGCACTGTACTATTGTGGATCAGGAACTGGTTAAAAGATAGAAAGCAGAGGGTAGGGCTAAATGGCCAATTTTCCCAATGGAGAAAGGTGAATAGTGGTGTACCCCAGGGATCTGTGCTGGGTCCGCTGCTTTTTGACATATTCATAAATGACCTGGAAAGTGGAATAACGAGTGAGGTTATCAAATTTGCAGATAACACAAAACTATTTAAAGTTGTTAAAACCCAAGAGGATTGTGAATAATTGCAAGAGGATCTTGATAAATTGGAAGACTGGGCATCAAAATGGCAGATGATATTTAATGTGGACAAGTGCAAGGTTATGCACCTAGGGAGGAACAACCCAAACTATGGTTACACGATGCAAGGTTCCACATTAGGAACCACCACCCAGGAAAAAGATTTAGGCGTCATTGTGGATACCATGTTAAAACCCTCGACCCAGTGTGCAGCGGCGGCCAAGAGAGCAAATAGAATGCTTGGTATGATAAGGAAAGGAATGGAAAATAAAACAAAAGATATTATAATGCCTCTATATCGTTCCATGGTGAGACCGCACCTTGAATATTGTGTGCAATTCTGGTCGCCGTATCTTAAAAAGGATATAGCGATTTTAGAAAAGGTTCAGAGAAGAGCCACCAAAATGGTAAAGGGGATGGAAGGATACTCCTATGAAGAAAGGCTAAAAAGGTTAGGGCTCTTTAACCTGGAAAAGAGACGGCTGAGGGGAGATATGATAGAAGTCTATAAATTAATGAACGGAGTGGAACGGGTAAACATAGTTCGATTGTTTACGTTATCAGAATATAGAAAGACTAGGGGACATGCAATGAAGCTACAGGGTAAACTATTTAAGACTAATAAAGGAAAATATTTTTTCACTCAATGTGTAATCAAACTCTGGAATTTGTTACCGGAGGATGTAGTAAAGGCTGTTAGTGTAGCTGGGTTTAAAAAGGTTTTGGACAAGTTCCTGGAGGAAAGGTCCATAAACCATTATTAAGAAGTGACCGAAGATATCAATGCTTGACCCAGTACAAACATTGTGGAACTTGTGTCTCTTGGGAAACTGCTAGGTACATATGACCTAGATTGGCCACTGTTGGAAATTACGGGCCGCGGAGCCGCTGTGCACGCGGCCCCATGGTAACCGGGGGGGGCGGCAAGGACGCGATCCCCCGGGCCGCGGCGTGGTTGTGACGTCGGGGGGCGGGTCAGAGCTGTTCTGGGCGCCCCATTGGCTCCCGCGGGCTCCCGGGAGGCGGAGGGAGCCAATGGGGCGGAAGGGAGGCGGGACCAGCCTCCGGACAAGTGCGGGGACGTGCCGTGGCTCCGGCCTTTTCCAGGTCGGAGCCAGGCGCGTCGGGTGCAGCACGAGCGTGCTCCGAGGCACCGCGTGGCATTGGAGGCAGTGTGCTTGGAAAAGGCCTGGTGAGTGTTGCCGGGGTCCAGCAAACCTAAAAAAAAAAAAAAAAAAAAAAATTTAAAATAAAATAAAATAAAATAAATACAGGGAGAGTGGCGATGGGGAATGCAATAAGTGTATTGCATTCGGTAGGTGAGGGGGAGGGGGGGTCATAAAAGTATACGGGGAGACTGGGACGCGGAGGCCGGTATATCAACAACAACAAAAAAAACCCCCAAGAATAAATTAAATTAAGGACACAGCCAGGCAGACCACTTGGTGTTGCAGGGGGGCTGGGAGCCATGCGGTCTGGGAAAGGACGGGGGGGGGGGACTCCTGGAAAGGGACTGAAAAGGGGCCAAGGGAGTGGTGCAGCTGGGGGGGCTCGTGTGCGGGATCGGACAAGGTCTGCCCCCAGGGGGGGAATGGGGGATGGCATGAGGGGGGTTCAGGGGGGCGATTTTCTGGAAGTGACCCGGGGTAGGGGCAGAGCGGGCAGCCGGGGTGCATGCGCTGGGGGGAGAGGGCGGCGGGGGGGGCGGGCCTGTGCATGCCCAGCCCGGTGGGGCGGGGGAGGGGCGGGGAGATGCGTCGCGGGATGCTGACTGCCTGGGTCCAGAGGGGCGGTCAGGGGGGGTGGGGGATTTGAGTGGGGGACCTGCTGGCCCTCGGGAGAGGATGGTGCCTGAAGTAGGGCTACCTCCGGTGGGGGGCGGTGTGCCGGTGTTGGGCGAGGCACGGGCTGCTGAGTGTGCTGTGCTGGCGGGCCCCGGAAACCGGCCTGGAGTGTCGGGGTGCACATACCCGCCTTCTTGGGAGCACTGGCAGGGTGGAGGCCAAGGTTCTTCGGGGGCGGAGTGGTTGGGGGCGTGGCAGCCCCCTTGGGCAACGGGGGGGCCCCTTCGCCTTTTCCTGTGTTTTCCCCACAGGTCCCCTTTGGATGGCAGTACCCTGGAAGTCCGTGGTTCAGCGGTTCGAGACCATCTGGTGCGGCGCCTGTGGAGGTGTCGAGTGAGAGGATGTCAGCAGCCATGCACGTGGGGATGGAGCCGCGGACAACTGGTGCGGTGGCCGAAGCGCCAGTGTGAGTAACAGGTGAGTTGGCAGGGGATCCGGGCGTGGCTGATGGGGCCGGGACAGCAGCGGCGGAGGGGGGAGGGAGAAAAGCGAGGAGGAAGAGGAAACATCCTTGTCGTAGATGGCGCGGGTCGGGGACTTCATCCACTTCGTCCACTGCTTCCACGTTCGATTCTTCGGTCTCGGATGGGGACAAGGGGCAGGACTTGCAGGGGACTGAGGGTAGGGGGAGCACAGTCTTGGCGACGCCTTCGGTGGTGGCATATTCGGAGTTATGGGAAGGCGTGCCAAAGACACTCGGCGGAAGATTCTGCGCAGGCGATATATCGACATTTTCCATTTGCTTGAAGGCTGAAAACGGTCCGGGGACAGTAGAAGGAAGAGGAAGGAAGACGAGAAGGCGGGGAGGGTGCGGAGAGCAGCGCAGAACGTGGTGAACTGGACGCGAGCCTTTTTATGCTTAGCTAGTGTGTGGGGGCATTCGCACCCGGAGCATTACGGTATGCTCCTCGCTTATGCGGATTCCATTTTAGAAGCTGCACAATTGCATGATGGTTGGGCATAGCTCAACTATGATAAGAAGTTCAGGGATAAGATGGAAGAAAACCGCTTGTTGTCCTGGGGGACGCAAGATATCAATCTGTGGCTGATGCAGATGGCAGTCAGACCCAGCGGTAGTGCGGCGAGCAGTGCACGGGGGGGAGCGGCCGGTGTTTCGGGGGCTGGGCGGCCCTTTTGAGGGGGCGGACCCGCGGGGGTCCAAAAAGCATCAGCTTTGGGGGGGGGGGTCTGGGATGTCTGTTGGCGATTTAACAAATCGTCGTGTCCGTTTCCGGATTGTAAATTCCGGCACGCCTGTTCCGTCTGCAACGGGGTGCACTCTGCGCTCAAATGTGTTAAGAGAGGAGCGGGTGGGGCCGGAGCACCCCCTCCAAAACAGTAAGAGCCTCCTCAACCTCGCTCCCACCCCAGTCCGGTTAGAAGTAATGCGCCCGTGGCTGAAACGGTATCCAAAACGAAAGGACAGTGCAGTACTCGAGGGGGGCTTTAGTGAAGGCTTTCGAATTCCGGTGGTGGGTAAGGTGATATGTTCTAAGGCCAGGAATTCGCCTTCGGTGAGGCGGTTTGCCCAGATAGTGCGGGATAAGCTGGCGGGGGAGATTAGATTGGGGCGGGTGGCGGGCCCCTTCGCGGAGAAGCCTTTTGAAGATATAGTGATATCCCCATTGAGTGTAAACCCGAAAAAGGAGCAGGGGAACTTCCGGTTAATCTATAACCTCTCCTTCCCCGCGGGGTCGTCAGTTAACGACCATATTCCGGACAATCTGTGCACGGTTCGGTATGCCTCCTTGGATGCGGCGTTGGAGCTGGTGAGATGCTGCGGTCCGGGGTGTTTGATGGCGAAAGCGGATATCGAGTCAGCCTTCCGTTTGTTGCCGGTGCACCCGGCGTCTTTTCCTCTGTTGGGGTTTTGTTTTGAAGGGGACAGCTATTTCGATAAGTGCATGCCCATGGGGTGTGCGATATCCTGTGCATATTTTGAACAGTTTAGTAGTTTTTTACATTGGGCAGTGGTGAAACAGGTGGGTTGCGCTAACGTGGTGCATTACTTAGATGATTTCCTGTTCGTAGGTGAGGCTCGGTTGGAGCAATGCTCGGATTTGCTTGGTGGCTTTGAGCGGTTCGCTCGGGGGTGGGGTGTCCCTCTCGCGGTGGGGAAGACAGAGGGCCCCTCGACTGTCATTACCCTCTTAGGGGTAGAGCTAGACTCAGTGGCGATGGTAGCTTGCCTGCCTGCGGCTAAGATAGTGAAGCTCCGAGTCTTGGTTGCGAATGTGCTAGTCTCCAGCAAGCTAACATTACGGAAACTGCAGTCGCTGATCGGCTCGTTGAATTTCGCGTGCAGGGTTATTCTGATGGGGCGAGTCTTTTTGCGGCGGCTAGCAGCGGCTACGGTAGGGGTCCGTATGCCTCATCATCGGATCAGGGTATCGCAAAGCATTCGGGCAGACATGCGGGTGTGGGACGAGTTTCTGCGCGACTTCAATGGTACTACGGTTTTATGGGAGAGGGAGGTCTCTAGTGCATCTCTGCAACTGTACACGGATGCGGCGGGGGCGTGGGCCTCGGGGTTTACTTTGGGGGTTCCCGGTGTGCTGCAGGGTGGCCCTAGGCTTGGCGTGAGTCGGGCATGACCAGAAATATCACCTTTTTGGAACTGTTTCCGATCCTGGTGGTGTTGACCATCTGGCCGAACAGACTCCGGAATCGTCGGTTAGTCTGGTGGTGCGACAATGAGGCGGTCGTGTCTGTGGTAAACAATTATGCCCCGCGCTGCAAGCAAGTTGCGGATTTAATGCGTCAGGTTGTGTTAGCTTGTTTGCGTTTGAATGTGGTGGTGAGGGCCCGCCATATTCCGGGAAGTACTAACAAAATTGCTGACGCTCTTTCCCATTTTCAGTGGGAGCTGTTTCGGACCTTGGCGCCGGAAGCCGAAGAAGTGGGAGCATCGGTCCCGGCGCACTTATGGCGGATTGGCCTGGTGACATGAAGGAACTGCTGAGGAATTCCGTGTTGGCGGCGACATGGGCGGCCTATCAGCGGGGTTGCAGCAGTGTGGTAACTTTCCTTGCGGAGCACGGATGGCAACAGGGTCCGGTCCCTGAGCTGCTCCTCGGTCAATACGTAGTAGCGGCAAAGGCGGCGGGTCTTTCGAGGGCAACGGTGAGGGGACAGCTGGCGGGGTTTTCCTTCTTCGCAGGAGCAGTCGGTTGGGGGACGGTGGGTAAGAGATTTTTGACTCGTCGACTTTTCCAAGGGTGGGAGCGATCCCTTCCCACCCTGGCTGACGGGCGGCGGCCGATAACTTATGATTTGTTGAGCCGCTTGTTGGACATTTTACCACAGGTGGTGTCCTCCCGGTACGAGGGTACGCTGTTTCGGGCTGTCTTTTCCGTGGCCTTCTTCGGTGCCTTTAGGGTGGGGGAGCTGGTGTCAGAGTCGAGTCGTGGGACCGGTGTGCGTGACCTGAAAGTCCACCAGGTGAGGGTGGGGGAGGGTATGGTCCGCATCCACTTAGTGCGTTCCAAGGTGGTGCTGCATGCCGTATTGGGGGCGCTTGCTTGCCCAGTCAGGTTGCTGGGCGCCTACTTGCAGGTGCGGCCGGCCGGTGAGGGCAGTCTGTTCCTTCACGAGGACGGGAGGGTGCTCATGCGCTACCAGTTTACGGCGGTGCTACGGCTGTCGTTGCGACGGATCGGGGAAGACCCCGGTCGGTTTCCTCCACATTCCTTCCGGATCGGCGCAGCGACCAGCGCGGCAGCAGAGGGTCTTCCAGAGCACAAGATACAATGGATAGGGCGGTGGAGATCGCAGGCGTTCCAGGGCTATGTGCGCTTGTAACGGGCTGTGGGGGGTGCTAACTCTGTTATTCTTTACTTTGCAGAAAGGGGCCATACATCGTGTCGCTGTTGGGTTATTGGCCACTCATTTGTTTACTGGGCTGGTCGGCGAGCAGCAACACGGCTGTTGGGGCCACATCTTGGACTGGAAGCGCTGGGGGTGTCCGTTTCATGGCTGGGCGAGCGCGGACTCCGGTGGATCCAGCTTCTGCCTTTGCTGCGGCATCACGAGCGCATGAGAGGGGCGCCAGATATCCTGCTGACACATCTAGGTGGCAACGATCTGGTGTCCTGGACCTGCAAGCAGCTGATTCGTGCTGTTCATAAGGACTTGGGGGAGGTTTTCGTAATGTTTCCGGGGGTTGTTGTGTTATGGTCGGATATCCTTCCACGGCCGGCCTGTTGGGACCAGCGGCGGTGGTCTAGAGGGCTGACGAAAGTCAATCGCCAAATTGGCAGGTGGGTGGGGGAGCGGGGTGGGTGCCAGATCTTGCACCCGTGGGTGGATGTGGAGTGTGATGGCCTGTTCCGGCCGGATGGCGTGCATCTCTCGCCGATCGGGATGGACCTGCTACTTAATGACTGGCAGGAGGCCATGGAAGGTGTCCGGCATGGGAGTTGGGCTGGTCACAGCTTCAGGTTGGGGGGCGGCTCAGGTCCGTAGTGGCCTGAGCTGGTGGCGGGATCCCGGAGGTTTCTGGGTTCCGGAGCCGGAGGCAAGCTTGTGGGCGGGGGTGGGGGACCCCCGCCCGGACAACCCCTCAGGTTTTTGCTAGTAATATGGTGAAGCCGGACGAGGGAGGGCTAGGCTGTTTAGCCGGGGCCTGGACTCAGTAGAAGCGGAAGTGGCATCACCTTGCTACTCACATGGCTGGTGAGGGCTCGCGCTTCGAAAAAAGGGGGGGGTAATGTTATTGTGTTGAATTGTCATTTGGTTATTGTTAAAGGTTAATAAAGCTGCGACCAGTTTAAGCCCAAAATTGTGTGAGGGTTTTATTGAAGGGAGTGTGGTGGCACACGGGGAAGTGGGGAGTTGCGGGGAGAGGCGACGTGTCCGCCTTACCCGGTTAATTACGGGCCGCGGAGCCGTTGTGCACGCAACCCCACGGTAACCGGGGGGGGCGGCAAGGACGCGATCCCCCGGGCCGCGGCTTGGTTGTGACATCAGGGGGCGGGCCGGAGCTGTTCTGGGCACCCCATTGGCTCCCGCGGGCTGCCGGGAGGCGGAGGGAGCCAATGGGGCGGAAGGGAGGTGGGACCAGCCTCCGGACAAGTTCGGGGACGCGCCGTGGCTCCTGCCTTTTCCAGGTCAGAGCCAGGCGCGTCGGGTGCCCGCCCGCCCACCCTAGCGTGGGGGTGGGGTTGGGGTTGATGACGTGGGTTGTTGCAGCTGGGAGGGGTGGCGGGATCCCGGAGGTTTCCGGGTTCCGGAGCCGGAGGCAAGCTTGTGGGCGGGGGTGGGGGACCCCCGCCCGGACAACCCCTCAGGTTTTTGCTAGTAATATGGCGAAGTGGGACGAGGGAGGGATAGGCTGTTTAGCCGGGGTCTGGACTCAGTAGAAGCGGAAGTGGCATCACCTTGCTACTCACATGGCTGGTGAGGGCTCGCGCTTCGAAAAAAGGGGAGGGGGTAATGTTATTGTGTTGAATTGTTATTTGGTTATTGTTAAAGGTTAATAAAGCTGCGACCAGTTTAAGCCCAAAATTGTGTGAGGGTTTTATTGAAGGGAGTGTGGTGGCGCACAGGGAAGTGGGGAGTTGCGGGGAGAGGCGACGTGTCCGCCTTACCCGGTTAACAGAATACTGGGCTTGATGGACCTTGGTCTGACCCAGTATGGCATATCTTATGTTCTTATGTTCTTATAATAAGAGAGGAGTAGGAGATAGAAATGGCATTTTCCTAGAGCCCAGTAAATTGTTTAGCTTGTGCTCCAATTCTAGCTTTACTAATCCATTCCAAAATAGACCAGGGAACAGCCTTTATTTCCCATTGTTGTCTCAGCTCCAAATTCACAGCAAATATATATATATAGGCTTACAGTGAGAAGGTTCTGCTGCTTTAATTATAAATAACGAGGCCTCTTCCACTTTGTTATGTAAAATGTTTTGTAGAAAATATTCATTTCTTTTGTGTGGGAGCCTATCAAATGCATTAATGCAGTGACACCAGCAACAGACATATGGAAGTGTTATTTGTTCTTCATTTACCAAGCAGATAAGATATGGAAGTAGTTTCAGTCCATTTATTTAATGAGCTTCCTAAGCCAGTAACAAACAAATCAATACAATTAGTTTTGGCTCATCATCATTTAGAAACCGTCACTGCTGGGACACGATTTAATTATAATACTTGCTCTACCACAACTGGAGTCTTTTAAAATGCGGACTGGTATTTTTTTGTCCATCTTTAAAAATGAGGAGGAACAGGCACAATGCAACTTGGGAGTTAAGGGTCAATTGTCCACTAAACAAATGAATCAATTTACTCTATGTGATAGCCATGCCGGCATTCAATCTAGTTTCCCATTTTCCACCTCCCCTCTGTGTTCCCCCTCCTCACCCTATCCTTCTCTCTTCATTCACCTCTTTTATTCATCAAAATAACACTATCAATCCATTGCTGGCTCATTTAAAAGAATTCTAATGAGGAAATTAATGAAGGCGAGGGCCCATCTCAATTGAAGGGCAATTAATTAGGATGACTCCGTTATTATAAATTTTCTTCATTCAGTATGAGTTTAACAGAAAATGTTGCAATTAGTGGTGATGATATAGTTCCTGTGTGTCCATGGCAATGAGTAAAACTTTTTAAGATACATCGAAATTAGCTGTCTAAAGTCAAATGATATGTAACTGAGAACTCTTTGGAAAGTCATTTTATTAATTCCAATAATCAATTCTTGAGGTAGATTTACAAAAACTCAGGCTTAATCTATGTTCTTGCTAAATTACAGATCTTTGGGTTTAATTTCTAAAAAGTCCAAACCCCTGGACATTACTGTTGGGAGAACACCCAACATAGTTCATCATAGTTCATACCTATGTCAATGACCTTCCAATGTAAGGTAGAAACATAGATACAAAAAAAAATACCATGGTACATTATCTGAATTAAGCTGAATTTATTTTAGTAGGTTAAAATGGATATGATGGAGGTTATGAATGTGATACAATAATATAGGACCAATGTGATACTATTGATATTTTTGAAAGTTTGCCATGTCAGTAGGATATTTTATACAGTGGTTAGGTTACCACCAAAGTGAATAAAAGGGAAGTTACGCTTCAGGAGGGAGAGATCTCTCATGGCAAAAACTTCAGACAAAAAAAGCAAAAAAGTAAAAAGTAAAAAAATCTTGATATCAGTCACTTTAGGTTTCACTCAATAGGTAGGGTGTGATTAGTGAGTAGAGTGAAGGGTTGTAGTTGTTAGAGTTTATTAGTGTTAACCCATTTAAATATGATCATGGATAAGGACAGTGGAAAGCAAACACCGGAGGACACTATCATTTTAAAAGCCAATCAAGCGATTTTTGCCTTTACAGATGAACAGATTCAACAGCTAGTTAAGAGGCCTGCTTTGTTTGATGATTCTCAAACCATTCTCCATTCCTCTTCGTTTCATGATTTGCTATTGTTGAATAAGAAATTAATTCGTACAGAATTACATGAACTAGCTATGAATCAATATTTAAAATCCACAATGAGCCCTAGGGGATTGCGGGTATTGAAACCCCCGAAATTATATGCCGATGATGTCGAATTTCATGCTAAATGGAATAGCATTCTTAACAAATGCAGCTTAGATTTGGTAGCATTGTTAAGTCAGCGCTCTAATACGGAACAACAGAAATTAAAGGGAGAAGTAAAAACATTGGAATCACAAATTAAACAGAGCTTGACTGTAGAGCGGTTTAATTCTCAGATGACTGAAATGTCTATTCAGTTGGACCAATTTAGGGATTATGTGAAATCCATAAAGATTAAAAAATTCACTAGGGATCAAAGAGATTATGAACTGGACCAAGTATTTACATGGGCTAAGAAGTCTGGATTACAACAAAAAACGGTCTCTTTTCCCACTTCTTCTGAAGTTGAGTCTTAGGAGGAGAGTTCAGGAGAATACAATACCTCTCGTCGTGGTAGAGGGGGAATGGCAAAATCCTTTGTATCACAGGAACAGGTTTTTCGTCGGGGCCGGCGAGGAAGAGGCCGTCGACGTGGTTGGCATTCCGGGGAGGACCATCAGGACCTTGCAGATCCGATTCAGGGTCCCATAACACAGACGCGTGCGAAACCACAGTGATAAATATCTCAGGATCCCCTTTGACAGAGGTCCAAGAAATGGTGCTAAATAAGGGGCTTACCTTTGTTCCCCGGGTTCAATACCAGCCGTTTCAAGTTCGAATTGCATTACAAAATTTTTTTCGTAAATTACGAGTGATTCAATTTTGTGATAAATACCCAATAACATCGGATGGGTCAGTGGTCCGACCCACATCAAAATGGATTCCCCCGGGAGAAGTGGATCCATTCATTTCAACATTTCAACAATTGGTTTTACAGGATGTATATCAAATGGAGTCCTCATTTTCTGATACTAGAGCATATTATACCGCCAACAATCTGACAACATCTCAATGGCAAGCATTAAAAGCATTACGTCAAAATACGAATATAATTATAAGAAGAGCAGACAAAGGGGGAGCAACAGTTATACAATCGGTTGACCAATATTTGAACTCTGCTCAAATTCAATTAAATGATAGTACTTTTTATCAACATTTGAATCATGATCCATCAACAGAAATACGCTCAATGATTATGGATTTAGTACAGGAGGGATTGGATCGTGGCTGGATAGCAAAAAAAGAATTTAAGTTCTTGACGCCAAAAATCCATTGGTTCCTAATTTTTACACCGTACCTAAAATACATAAATCTCTTTCAGTTCCGCCAGGGAGACCAATAGTGTCTTGTAGAGGGTCTATGTTAGAGCCACTTTCACAATTCTGCGATATTTTTTTGAAACCCTGCGCACAACAAGTGGCTTCTTATATACGAGACACATCTCATTTTTTGGAAAAATTAGATACGATTGAACAACCCATTGAGAATGCCATTTTAGTATCACTAGATGTGGTAGCTTTGTACACTAATATAGCTCAAGCAGAAGCTTTAGAAGTGATTAAAAATTTGGAGGTTCCTTTACCTTCTCGTCTACCAAAAGATTTTTTCCTTCAAATGCTGTCATTGGTGTTGACGAAGAATTTCTTCCATTTTGAGGGAGACTTTTTTTATCAGATACATGGAATTGCAATGGGGGCCACTGTTGCCCCATCGATTGCTACACTCTATTTGGCAGACTTTGAGATGAAAATAATATTCTCCTCTGAGTGGTATTCTAAGATAGGACTATGGTCTAGATCAGCGATGGCGAACCTATGGCACGTGTGCCAGCTGTGGCACGCGAAGGCCTTGCAGCTGGCACGCGGGAAGGTCCGCAATTAGGTTTTTGTTTTTTTTTCAATTTTACTTGTCTGCTGCCGCTGTCGGGGCCGCCGCGGCAAAATCGAGCGTGCCGCGGGGCCCCCCTGTACCCGGCAGAGCCTGCCCTCCCCGTAGCAGCTCTCTCTTTGGCAGCTCTCTTTGGAGCTGCAGTCAGACGCGCGGCTTGCAGAGCGCGAAGGGAAGAGTTTCCCTTTCGCGACTCTGTTAAGCCCGCGGGGGCTGATGGGAACTTCCCATCAGCCCCCGCGGGTTTAACAGAGCAGCGAGGGAGAAACTCTTCCCTCGCGCTCTGCAAGCCGGCGCGTCTGACTGCAGCTCCAAAGAGAGAGCTGCTACGGGGAGGGCAGGCTCTGCCGGATACAGGGGGGCCCCGCGGCACGCTCGATTCTGCCGCGGCGGCCCCGACAGCGGCAACAGACAGGTTTTCTTTTTTTTTAATTTTCACTGGGCTGGCTGGGGGGGTTAGGTGGGGTGTTGGGCGCTGGGGTGGGGGGGTTGGGAGTGGTGATGGGGGCTGGGGGGGTGTTAGGAGTAGTGGGGGGGGTAGGAGTGGTGATGGACACTGGGCTGGCTGGGGGGGGTTAGGAGTGGTGATGGGCACTGGGCTGGCTGGGGGGTTAGGAGTGGTGATGGGCGCTGGGCTGGGCGTTAGGAGTGGTGATGGGCGCTGGGGGGGCTTAAACTAAAAATATGGGTGGGGATTAGGACTGGGAAAATGGGGATTAGGACTGGAAGTGGGTTGATGGGGGGTTAGGACTGGTAATGGGCTGGGCTGGGGGGTTAGGAGTGGTGATGGGCTGGGCTGGGGGGGGGTTAGGAGTGGTGATGGGCTGGGCTGGGGGGGTTAGGAGTGGTGATGGGGCTGGGCTGGGCTGGGGGGGGGTTAGGAGTGGTGATGGGCTGGGGGGGGGTTAGTAGTGATGGGCTGGGGGGGTGTTAGGAGTAGTGCTGGGCTGGGGGGATTTAGGAGTGGTGATGGGCACTGGGCTGGGGGGGTAGGAGTGGTGATGGACACTGGGCTGGCTGGGGGGGGTTAGGAGTGGTGATGGGCACTGGGCTGGCTGGGGGGTTAGGAGTGGTGATGGGCGCTGGGCTGGGGTGGTTAGGAGTGGTGATGGGCGCTGGGGGGGCTTAAACTAAAAATTGGGTGATGGGGGATTAGGACTGGAAATGGGCTGGTGGGATTAGGACTGGGAGTGGGATGATGGGGGGTTATGACTGGTAATGGGCTATGGGGGGGGCTTAAACTGAAAATTGGGTGATGGGGGATTAGGACTGGAAATGGGCTGGTGGGATTAGGACTGGAAGTGGGTTGATGGGGGGTTAGGACTGGTAATGGGCTATGGGGGGGCTTAAACTGAAAATTGGGTGATGGGGGATTAGGACTGGGAGTGGGCTGATGGGGAGGTTAGGACTGGTAATGGGCTATGGGGGGGCTTAAACTGAAAATTGGGTGATGGGGGATTAGGACTGGAAATGGGCTGGTGGGATTAGGACTGGGAGTGGGCTATGGGGGGCTAGGACTGGTAATGGGTTGGGGTTGCTAGGACTGGAAATGGGCTGAGTGGAAGGGGGCTTGAACTGCAAATAGCTGTTGGGGATGGGGCTTGGAATGGAAATGGGCTGAGGGGAAGTGGGGGGCTTGAACTGCAAATAGCTGATGGGGACGGGGCTTGGAATGGAAATGGGCTGAGGGGAAGTGGGGGGCTTGAACTGCAAATAGCTAATGGGGAGGGGGACTTGGAATGGAAATGGGCTGAGTGGAAGGGGGCTTGAACTGCAAATAACTGATGGGAAGGGGGGCTTGGAATGGGCTCTTAGGGGAGGGAGCTAGGACAGGAACTGGGCTGATGGATGGGCTAGGATAGAACTGAGAATTGGGTGTTGGGGGAGCTAAGATTGGAAATGGGCTGTGGTGGGGGCTTGGATTGAAATGGACTCATGGAGGGGCTAGAACTGGAGGTAGGCTCATGGGGGGCTTGGATTAGAAATGGGCTGAGTGGAGGGGAGCTAGGATTTAACATGGGCTGATGGTGGGGCTAGGAAAGGACTAGAAATGGGCTGATGGGAGGCTGGTATTGGAAATGAGCTGATGAAGGGACTCGGATAGGACTGGAAATGGATGGGGGAGCTAGGACTGGAAATGGACTGATGAGGGGACTAGAAGGGAGCGGATACTGGGTGGGGCTGGAACTAAAAGGGAGATGATGTTGGGGGAGATTAGAAGGGGATGGGGCTGGGAGAATGAAATGGAGAGGGGAATAATATTTTGTGTGTGAGGGAAGAAAAATGTACAATTGGCCGGGTATTGGGAGAGTAAGTGGGGATTGAGGATGGAGGGGTAAAATTTGAGTGGATGAAATAGGAATGAGGAAAGAGCAAAAGGAGAAAGATTAGTATGTTAAAGCGGATGTAGAGAGAGAGAATGGAAAAAAAAACTAGAAGAGAGAAGAAAGGACAAATGGACAGCAGATGATGGAGAGTTAGCAGAAAACATGAAGAAACCAGAAGAAAGTGGCTGGAGCAATTGCAACTGTGTAACTGAGCTGAGGTATTCTGTTTATGTAATTCCTTTTTGACATTGCCACTTGTTCTCTTTCCCCAGTAGGTCATGTATTGTTGTTCTCTGAAATGTATTGGTTTAATATTTGCAGTGTTGCCTTTTGATAGGTATGGTATGGTGCTTTGTGACTCCTGGTAGTGCTGTTAGGATACGGCGGGTTTGCTATTGGTTCTAAATGGGCAGTGTTTGTAGTAGTTCCTAATGTGCCTGGCGGTTGGCACTGGATTATAGTAATGTAGAAATCTTTTAGTCTGTCTTTATCCATACACTCCTTAAGAGACATGTTTACTAAAAGTTAGTGTATGTTAGCATTATGCAAATATTTATGCAAATTGACGTGCTGGCACTTTGAGGAAATTCTTTGGTTTTGTGCGGCAGTTTGGGCACTCGGGCTCAAAAAGGTTAGCCATCACTGGTCTAGATTTCTTGATGATATTTTTTTCCTTTGGAATGATACAGAGGAAGCCTTACATATTTTCATAGATTGGTTGAATGCTCAGAAGACCAACCTTAAATTCACTTTACATTTTCATCCACAAGAATTAGAGTTTTTAGATGTTACAATTTTTAAACAGGGATCCCGCTTAGGTTCAACACTTTATAGAAAAAAAGTTCAAAGAAATACTCTTCTGGATTATTCAAGTTTCCATCCTTCAGCCTTAAAGCGGGGTCTACCTTATAGTCAGTTTCTGCGTTTACGTCGCATTTGCAGCTCTATTAAAGAATTTGAACATCATGCTCAAGATTTGAAACATCGGTTATTACATAGAGGTTATCCTAGTTCTATAGAGAAGCAAGCTTACATTAGAGCACGTTATACTCATAGAGAATGGCTGAATGTACCTAGAGTCAAACAAGATGATTCTGATTCAATAACGGGCATTTTGCCCTATATGTTAAATATTCCTAAGATCAGATCTATTCTTAAAAAACATTGGCATATTCTAGCCCTTCATCCCTGTTTTCAGAAGCCCTTAAGGATAGCTTACAACAGAGGCCCAAATATAGGGAACCTGATTACTAGGACACAGATGGGAATGGAACAAACATCGGAAACTGGTTTGAAAGGCCATTATGTTTGCTCAAAAGGTTCGTCTTGTGATCTTTGTCATCGCACAATTGAGGGTCCTGAATGGCATATTCCTAATTCTGGGCTAAAACAGATATCTAAATGGTTCACCACCTGCTCTTCTACTTATGTAGTTTATATCTTGGTTTGTCCCTGTGAGAAGTTATATGTCGGACGGACAATACGAAAGGTTAAGCTTCGTCTGCAAGAACATGCCTCGCGGATAAAAAACAAAGTAAACTCAGCTCCTCTAGTTCAACACTGTATAGAGTTTAATCATTCATTTTCTGATTTTCATTGGCGAATAATTGATTATGCCCCGGCGAATTTGAGAGGGGGAAATAGAGAACAGCATCTTCAATGGTTGGAACAAAATTGGATTTTCCGGATTGGCTCTTTAGAACCGAAGGGGCTGAATTTAGAGCTTGATTGGATGAGTTTGATATGATGTCAGAATAGGGGAGGGGTGTAAGTCTACAAAACCAGCTCGCTGTTCCTTTGAGGTTGATCAGCAAGTATGACTGCATTAATGGAGAAGTCCAGTCTATAAGAGGGACATATATCACCATAGCCTTGATTAAAGGAGCTGAACGAACAAGAGAAGCTCGGAGAAAAGGCGGGAAACCAAACACCTCTTTGGCTGGTCATAAGAATCAGATGAGTAAATGTGCTAGCAGATTTTAAGCGTTGAAGCAGAGCCGAAAAGAAGAGTGCGGTTCTAAACGCAGTGCTGTGTCCATTGAGATCTGCAGGGTGAATTTTATATGGAGATGTGATTGTGATGTAGCATTAGGTAGAATGTGATTACCTCACAATATTTTATACAGTGGTTAGGTTACCACCAAAGTGAATAAAAGGGAAGTTACGCTTCAGGAGGGAGAGATCTCTCATGGCAAAAACTTCCGACAAAAAAAGTAAAAAAGAAAAAAGTAAAAAAATCTTGATATCAGTCACTTTAGGTTTCACTCAATAGGTAGGGTGTGATTTATGTCAGTAGGATATAGCTGAAGCTACATATTTTTGCCAAGATCATCACTGGGTTCCTTTCCAGTAATTTTTTTACATCAACAGCTTTGTAAAACTATAAGAAAGGTAAGAAAGAGATATAGCTGCATGACTTAAATGTTTCGGTTATATCTAACTGTGTCTATTAAAAGAAAACATCTTTTTTTTTTAAGATCAAGCCCTTAAGTGTTTCATTTGTAGGTAAGAATCAACATGACCTCAAGGATCCCTAGATGTGTATACCTTTCCAAACGACACCAGCAATGAATTCTGAAATCAATAAGGTTGATAGGAAAGCACATCCTGCTTTCCTTCCAGCCCAAGAAAATACTATCTATAAGTGCACAGGTTAAAAAGGCTTAGATTGACTGAAAATAACTGGTGGCTGATTTCACCAAGCTCTGTATTGTTATTTTATAACATTTATGGTATTATATGTAGAAACAAAGCAAGTCTTTCTAGCAAAAGAAATGAAAAGGCTTAACAGCTTTTGTCACATAGCCAATTAATTCCAAAACATACTGTACAAGCTAAAGTCTTGGAGATCTAATTGCCCAGAAATAAAATCTGCAATAATTACAATATGTCATCGAGATTCCAGAACACCTACATAAAGGAAGAATCACTGTGCTAGACCACAACAGGTCAAACAATTGTAGACAAGGAAAATTATAGGCATTTAAAAATTAGTTCATTCATACCTACAATATCCTAATAAATGATTGCAAAATACAATACACTGCTCCAAGAAAAGATAAACAAATTATGATTGAAGCCTACTGAATGCAAATAAAAAGAAAAACAACTGTGAAAAAATGTACAGGCCAATATTTAAATGCACAGCATTTAAATAAAAGACATATATAGTGGTGGTCAACATTATTGGCACTCTTGCAATTCAATCCCTTAATGTCCAATATCTCCTAAAAAAAAAGTGGCCAGTGAAATGACTTTGGACTATATATGCACATATATTTGCATATAAAAGAATCAAATAAAACAAGACCAATTAAAAAAGGAAATAGTATAAAAACTAGGACATTGCCAGGACATGATTATTCCTCTATCACTTGATTTCTAATATCTATTATTTTTACAGGAACCAGCTAAAGCTAACACACCCTAAAAGTGTAAATGCAAAAATGTGTGTAATTTTTGTTGGATCCCTCACTCACCGTGAGAAGAAACCTTTCCTCTCTCGAAGGGAGCCCTCCGTTTTAATCATTTATAAAGGACCCCAAACAGATCCTGATAACACAGAATCAACAGCACAGTCCTTTATAAATGATTTAAAAGGAGGGCTCACTTCGAGAGAGGAAACGTTTCTTCTCACGGTGAGTGATCCAACAAAAATTACACACATTTTTGCATTTACACTTTTAGGGTGTGTTAGCTTTAGCTGGTTCCTGTAGAAATAATAGATATTAGAAATCAAGTGATAGGGGTATATATTGAGGTTGATTTCTGCGGGTGTATTTTTTAGTCAGGACATGATTATTGGCACCCTTATAAACAATTCAAATCAGTTTGAACAGAAGAACCACATTCCCACTGCACTAAAATTAGATGCACTGTGATCTATTGTCAGTACTCACACAACTTAAATCCAACAATGAATGATGACTTTAATTTTTAAAATGACCACATTCATGTTCTGTTCCATTTTCACAATAGTGAAGATGAGAGAGCTGCCTGAGACCATCAGAAAAGCCATTATCACCAAACATCAAACTTCAAAGGGGTAGAAGGCCATCTCCAAAGATCTTGGGATTCCTGTGTTATTAAGAAGTTTTCTGTTCATGGAAATGTCGCCGTGCCGCAGGGCAGGGTCCCGAGGCCGGTAGTAACCGGGTTCCCGGGGCCCAGCCTTATGGCGGCAGATTCGCGGCCGTTTCATGGATGGGGGGGGGGGAGAGCGGATGAGAAGCGCGGCTGGCACCAGCAAGCGACACGCACACGTAGTGCTCTCTGGTTGGTGCGGGTGCCGGCCGGGGGCGGAGCGGTGGCACGCGAGGGAGATCGCTGGCGTGCGCTCTCCCTCTTTGCAGCGTGGCCCACCGACCGAAAGGTTTGTGCAGGGATTCGGCGGTTTGGGGTTGGGCCTTGGGGGCTTATTAGTGTGGCGGCGGTCTTCGGGTCTGCTGCCCCATTGTCGGGCTGTCGGTAATTTTGGTGGGTGGGGGCTCCTGGGTTCATCGGGGTTCCTGTTGGGGGTCCGTGAATTCCCTGTGGGCTGGCTAGGCAAAGGGCCTCTGCCTGATCGGGTTCCTTAATCTCAAAAAAAAAGAAAAAAAAAAGGGATATAGCACCCTCACTGTTCCGGGTTTCAGGGAGGGCTACCAATCCAAAAAAAAAAAAAAACAACAACGGTTAGGAGTAGCTCCTGACGGGCCCCATACCACTCTCTGGCATTACTCTGTGCCTTGGGGCTGAGTTGCCAGTATGGCCCGCCGGTCTAGCAAGGCTGCTCCCAAAGGGGTGGGGGCTCGGGGGGTAGCCGTTCGGGGGAAAGGGTGTGGGAAGACTGGGGCTGTTCCTACTACTAGGGGGAGGTGGGCGCGGCGGTGCCTCGGGGCCCGCAGGGGGGGCGGGGCAGAGGGAGGTCGCCGAGGGCACGCTCCAGTAACGCTGGCCGGCCCGCACGGGTTCGTGCGCCTGCTGTGGCGGATGTGCCCCAGGAGAGCGGGGTGCCTGGGCCTTCTGGCTCGGAGGGCGGGGAGGGGGCCTTGGGTGCGGTAGAAAGGGGGAATGCCGTGGTCGAGAGTTCCGGGGCTGGGTCTGCAGCGGAGGCTCGAGTCCCGGGGGCAGAGGCTCCTCCTGTGGAGGGCGGCGGGTTCATCAGCCCGTATTCTCATCCGCCTTTAGCCGGTTGGGCTAGTCCCGGGTGTATGGGCGGGCTTGTTCCACCTTCTGGGTTCTTTGGAGCTCTGGGGCCTTGGCCATTTGGTGGGGGCGCATGGGGTGGACCGGCGCAGTGGAGTGGTGATTGGGATGGGTGGAGGGGGGGCGGGGGCAGAGGGACCTCCGTGCCTGTGGGTAGGGGGTCGGCAGCGTGGGAGGCGGGTGGCCTCGGGTCCTCAGCCTGGGGCTGGGGGGTGGGACCCAGCGTTGCTTCCAACACATTGCGGGCAGGGCCTGACGCCTTCTCTCCTCTCTCGCCTCAGGTTCCTCGGAGTGATTGGCCCAGGATGGACATCGCTGACCCTGTTCGAGCAGGCTCCACGGGTGCGGTGGATGAGCGAAGCGGTTCGGCGGCGGCAGTTCAGAACCTAACAGTGCCTTCGCCTCTTCCTCATCCGATTGGTGAGTATGCTGCAGGTGCGGGCAGTTTGGCTGGGGGAGGGCAGAGTCCTGAGGTGGTTAGGGTGGCCGGTGGGAAGGAGACGGCTAAGCGCAAACACGGGCGTCGCTGCCGGCACGCTTCCTCTTCATCCTCGTCCTCGTCCACGCTTTCCTCTGATGATTCTGTGGTTGCGGGGGGGGGAAAGGAGTTGGGCGGTGGGTCCGCGGTGGTTCGTTGCGCGGAGCTGTGGGAGAGTGTCCCTCGGAAGTTGCGGCACCGGATCAAGCGTCGGAGGTATATCGATATCTTCCGCCTCCTCGAGGGCCGGAAGCGCTTCGGAGAGAGTAAGAAAAAACGTAAGGAGGATGAAAAAGTGGGTCGGGTGCGTAAGCCATCTCGTAACACCATGAATTGGACTCATGCCTTTTTACGGCTGGCTAGCGTTTGGGGTCATTATTACCCGGAACAGTATGGGGCGCTCTTGGCTTACGGTGATACAATCTTGGCAGCGTCGCAGGCGCAAGAAGGGTGGGCGTGGCTGAACTACGACGAGGAGTTCAGGGACATGATGGAGGAGAGTAAACAGTTATCGTGGGGCATGAAGGACATCAATCTTTGGCTGACGCAGATGTCCATGCGGGGCCGTGCGGGTGGGGCCGCCGGTGGGGGTGGCAAGGCCGGAGCCGCAACATCATCGGTGGGTGCGCGGCCCTTTCGGGCGGTCGCCACCTCGGTGCCTCAGTCCAGGGGTGGTGGTGCGGGCGCGGACGTCTGTTGGCGTTTCAATAAATCCTCGTGCCTGTTCCCAGACTGGGAGGAGTAGCCTAGTGGTTGGGGCAAGGTACTTCAGGCCGGAAGGTCGGGGGTTCAAATCCCACTAGAGGACAGCAACCTTGGGCCGGAAGGACTGGGGTTTCTAGTCCCACAGATGCTCCTTGTGGTCTTGGGCAAGCCACTTAACCCTCCATTGCCCATGTTCCCTGTAGTGTATGTGTCTCATATCCCCATATGTGTCTCATATCCCCTGTTAAATGTATCCCCCAATTGTGTTGTGACCGCTTTGATTGAAGGATAAGGCGGTATACAAAACTGTCTAAATAAATAAATAAAATAAATAAATTTAAGCACGCCTGCTCCTTGTGTGGCAGTGGACATGCGGCCATTAAGTGCAGTCGAAAAGGTGCGGCGGGAGCCCCTGCGGGGGGTAAGTGAGGGCGGTCTCGGGGCTTTGGCTCCCACGCCTGTGCGAGTCGAAGTCATGCGCCCGTGGTTGATTGAGTATGGCAGGGCCAACCGTGGGGGGGCGTGGAGTGTACTGCTAGAGGGTTTTTTGGCGGGTTTTCGGATCCCGTGTCAGGGTTCACCTGCGGGGGGTGGGTCGCGTAACGCTAGTTCTGTGCGCTCTTTGGGCGAGGTGGTGCAGAAGAAGATTGCAGAGGAGTGCGCGCTGGGCAGAGTGGCAGGCCCCTTTTGCGAGCCTCCCTTCTCCCCGTTCATGGTGTCCCCGCTCGGGGTGGTTCCCAAGAAGGATCCGGGCAAGTTCCGGTTAATTCACAACTTATCTTCCCCTGTCGGGGATTCCGTGAACGATCACATCCCTCGGGAGCAGTGTACAGTGCGCTACGCTTCTTTTGATGCCGCTGTCGCTTTAGTACAGCAATGTGGGGCCGGGGCGTACTTGGCGAAGGTGGATATCGCATCCGCGTTCCGGTTGCTGCCAGTGCATCCTGCATCCTTCCCTTTGTTGGGCTTTACCTTCGAGTCGCAGTATTATTTTGACAAATGCATGCCTATGGGCTGTGCCATATCCTGTGCTTATTTCGAAGCGTTTAGCACCTTTTTGCACTGGGTGTTGGAGAAGCGGACGGGGCTATGTACTATTGTACATTATCTGGACGATTTCTTGTTCGTCGGGCCCAAACGGGAAAGAACTTGTGATACATTGCTAGAGACCTTTTTGCGCTTGGCGGTCGACTTCGGCATTCCAGTGGCGGCTAATAAAACGGTTGGGCCGGTGACTTGCCTGACATTCCTTGGGATTGAGATTGATACTGTGGAAATGGTTGTCCGCTTGCCGGAGCAGAAGGTGGCATGTCTTCGACAGATGGTAGCTGCGGTGGGGTCTGCGCGCAAGACTACTCTGCGTGTCATGCAATCGCTAGTCGGGCATCTCACTTTTGCTTGCAGGGTGCTGCCCATGGGGCGCCCCTTCGCTCGGCGGTTGTCGCTTGCTATGGCGGGAGTTCAGCTCCCACACCACCGAATTCGGGTGACGGCGGGCATGCGCGAGGATTTACGGGTTTGGGATTCCTTTTTAGCTGACTTCAACAGTCGCTCGGTCATTCAGTTGCCTGAGTTGTCGAATGCAGACCTGCAATTATTTACGGATGCGGCCGGCAGTTTTGGTTTCGGGGCTTATTGTCAAGGGGCGTGGTGTGCGGAGCCGTGGCCTAGCGAGTGGGTGCAGTCCGGTTTGATGCGGAACATTACTTTTCTGGAGCTTTTTCCCATAGTGGTTGCCTTTTGGGTTTGGCCCGAGCGCCTACGGGATCGGAGGGTGGTTTTCTGGTGCGATAATGTGGCGGTGGTGGAGGTTATCAATCGGCATGCGCCTCGATGCCCGAAGGTAGCTGCTTTGATGAGGATTTTTGTGTTGGCCTGCTTACGGATGAATGTCACCGCAAGGGCTCGGCATGTGCCGGGGGCCCAGAATTCCATTGCTGACGCTCTGTCCCGTTTTCAGTGGGCGCAATTTCGGCGGTTGGCTCCGGAGGCGGATCAGGCGGCTTCCCCGGTCCCTGGGCATCTCTGGAAAGTTGGAATGCAGAGCTGATGGCATTGTTGTCGACTTCCGTGGCGCGCGGCACGTGGGCCTCGTATCGGCGAGGCTACTTCCAGGTGAGTGCATTCCTGAGCTCTTGGGGGCTGGGGTGGGGGGAAGGTTCCTGAGGGACTGATGGGTCAGTTCGTGCTTTGGGCGAAGAAGGCGGGCTGGACTCGTACGGCTGTTACGTCCACGGTAGCTGGGTTTTCCTTTTTCTGCAAGGCGGCGGGGTGGGGGAACCCAAGGGTCTCTTTCTTAGTCCGGTATCTGTTGGCGGGTTGGGCTAGGGCTCATCCCAGGCCCCAGGACTGGCGGCTACCGGTTTCCCACGAACTGTTGCTGCGCGTTTGCGAGGTCTTACCTCGCGTTGCGGTTTCTACTTTTGAGTCTGTTTTGTTCCATGCCTTGTTCATGACGGCCTTTTTTGGGGCCTTTCGCGTGTGCGAGCTGATGCCTCGATCCGCCAAGAAGGGTGCGCCGGGGGGTCTTGAGCTGGCCCACGTCACGATCCAGGGGTCTCCAAGTCCGTATTTTCCTCCCGTGGTCCAAGACGGATCAGGCGGGAAAAGGGAGTTGGGTGGTATTGGGCGCCATCTACCACGTGCCCTCGTGCCCCGTGCATGCTTTGAGCAGTTATTCCCAGAGGCGTTCGGGTTTGCATGGTTCCTACTTCTTTTTGCATGAGGACGGTAGGCCGGTAATGCAGTTTCAGTTTACGGCGGTGCTACGCCTGGCGTTACGGTCCTTGGGCTATGACGAACGGAGCTTTGCGTCGCATTCGTTCCGGATCGGTGCGGCCACAAGTGCGGCGGCCGCGGGGCTTGAGGGGGCGGTCATTCGGCGGATTGGGAGGTGGCGCTCTGGGGCGTATGAAGGTTATGTGCGCCCTTAGGTGGTCGACCTCTGCATTTGGGTTCGACCAGCGACTCCTCTTAGCAGTCGCCCTGGTGGTCCGGGGTTACCGGGCGGGGGGGGGGGTCTTCTAACAGTTTTCTTCCTGTTTCAGAGTTGCCTGCTGGTGGCAGTCCACTTTGTCCTTTCAGATGGTGTCGGTTCCAGTGAATGGTGGGTCATCGGCCATTCATTCGTCTACTGGGCCGAGCGGAGGGCGGTGTCGAGGCCCTTGGGATTACATCTTGGTCTAGCTGCTTCGGGAGTTCGCCTATGCTGGATGGGACAACGTGGAATGCGGTGGTGGCAGCTCGTGGACTTCGTCCAGGCACAGATGGCGCAGCGTCGGCGGCCAGTCGGGCTTTTGATTCACTTGGGGGGCAACGACTTGGCGACTTGGTCTTGCCGGCAGCTCATTCGAGTTGTTCAGAGGGACCTTGGTCTGCTGCAGGAACTCTTTCCGGATGTGGCCATGATTTGGTCTGATATAATCCCTCGCCCCGCCTGTTGGACGCAGCGGCGGTGGTCGCGGGGCCTGATTAAAATCAATAGGCAGATTGGGCGATGGGTTCAGCAAACAGGTGGACGGCAGGTGTTGCATCCGTGGGCGGAAGTGCGCTGCAGTGGCCTGTACCGCCTGGACGGTGTGCACCTTGCTCCTGTTGGCCAGGATTTGCTGCTGAATGACTGACAGGAGGCCATTGAATATTGGTGTTGGTCGCAGCTTTCTTTGGGGGGGGCGGCACAAGGATAGAGGAGCTACCTTGTGCCGGTGGCGGGGTAGCGAGCCGGCGCTCGCCGACCCGGCGGGGCATTTGAGGTGAATGCCGCTCGGCAGAGGAGCGGCATTGCTGTAGGTTGGGAGA
Source organism: Ichthyophis bannanicus (assembly GCA_033557465.1). Taxonomy (NCBI): domain Eukaryota; kingdom Metazoa; phylum Chordata; class Amphibia; order Gymnophiona; family Ichthyophiidae; genus Ichthyophis; species Ichthyophis bannanicus. The sequence goes on from CM066040.1 coordinate 216,894,019, forward strand.
GACATCATGGTTGTGGTCTCTGCCCGGTGGAGAAATGCCGGCCTTTGCTAATAACATGGCAAGGCGGGCGGAGGGGGAATGGGGGGTGGATGATGCACCGCTTTGCTAGAAATGGCTGGTGGGGTATCATCCGGAATTTGGGAGGCGGAGGGGGGGGGGGAACGTTTTGATTAAGAACGTTTGTTGGCCTATGTTGGGCCGGTTTATAATGTTATAAGTAAAGCTGCGACCAACTTATTGTTCACCAAAAATTATGGTCTGTGTGTCTTCTGTTATGGGTGTAATGTGTAAGCAGGGGAGGGGTGGGGGGAGTTGACATTGGCGTAAGGAGGCTTGGACGGGAATGGTGGTAAAGTACTATGGCTGCCGCCAGGCAAAGGGTGGGCATACGGATACCTCGGTTACTGTCAAGAACCTTCCAGAATGTGGTGGGAAGAGGAAAATTAATCAAAATAGTCTTCAAAGGTTAGTGCAAACTGTTGGAAAAACACCACATACAACATCCAAAGAGCTTAAGGCTGACCTGGAGCAATCTGGAGTGGTAGTTTCAACCAGTACCATATGCCGCTCACCAAATAAAGAAGGACTCCATGGGCAAAGGTCAAGGAGGATCCCACTGTTCAAAGACAGACTTAAAAAGGCATGCCTGATCTTCTAGGAAAAATGTTCTGTGGACAGATGAAACAAACTCTTTGGCAATGCAGACTAGAGATACATTTACAGGTAAAGAAAAGACGCTTATAAGGAAAAAAAACACTCTTCTTACAGTCAAATATAGTGGAGGTTCCATAATGTTGTGGGGCTGTTTTGCTGCCTCAGGAATTGGAGGCCTGGAATGTATTAAAAGAATCATGAAGTCAGAGGACTACCAAGGTATTTTGGAGTGAAATGTGCTACCTAGTGTCAGAAAGCTAGGTCTGGGTCAAAGGTCATGGGTCCTCCAGCAGGACAATGACCTAACACATACATCCAAAAGTACAAAAAATGGTTAAAAGGGAAAAAAATGGACTGTTTTAAACTGGCCAACAATGAGACCTGATTTCAATCCAATCGAGAACCTTTGGAAAAAGCTGAAATCTGCCATTGGTAAAAGGAAACATAAATGAGCTGGATTAAATTGCATTTGAGGAATGGGAGAAACTACCAGCAGATAGATGTATGAAACTTATAGATGGCTATAAGAAACATTTGGAGGCTGCCATTACTGTCAAAGGTTGTGCAACCAAATATTAGTGAAGGGTGCCATTAATTCTGTCCAGGTCATAAGTATTTTGGGGTTTTTTTTGTCAGAAATTACTACATTTAAGTTGCACAGACATCTTTTTTTTGTTGTATACCTTCGAACATACCATTCAAATATGATGATGACATAGTTGGAATATTTCCAATTATTTCTCAAGATATTGCCCATAACATACCTGAAAAGCAAGAGTGCCAATAATGTTGACCACGACTGTATGTGAATAGTAGCAGGCCATTTCAGAAATGTGGATGTCCCCGAAATGCAGAAATGGGTACTTGCATGTACCAGACGGGGTATTTCATATCATGGGTATCTATATTATGATACATACATGTCCCAGCTGGCCATTTCAGATCAGCATATGTGCAGTGCTAGGGTAGGAAAATAATTGTACTGTCAATCTATATTCAGGTATTTTGACCTGGCAATGTTTACTGTAACAGTAAGAGCATATTTTGCTTTTCCCCCTGCAAGTGTTGCTGCCTTGAAACAAGCACTTTTTCATGCTTTATTCATGGTCTGGAGCAGGTGTAGGCTTGGACACATCAACAGCCAAGCCCAGACATGCTTGTGACATTCTGAAATCGCACGACAACATGCATCTCCATTCCACTGCTCAGGCAATGTCTTCACCACACCCACATGCTACATAGATGTGTTTGCGCCAGGTGCATCTATGTACCTAGCTTTCTAAAATGGGTCTGGGGATGTTTCTGTGATTTGCATTTGCAGATAAATGTGTGCATTTTGGAATACTGCAGCGGGCAGGTACAGGTTGCTGATGGTATGCACGTGCACATTTGACTAGAACGATGAGCTTACATGCCTCTGTACAGTGCTGTGTATGCCTTGTAGTGCTATACAAATGATCAGTAATAGTAGAAGACCTGCGCATGTCTGATCGTTATTCTGTATGCCCCTATCCACTCTCTTTTTGGCAAAAACGTTTTTCTTTTGAGGCAAATCTAGATCAATTTTAGAAAGCATTTACATGTGCCCACCTTCCTTGCTGCCCCTCCCACAGAATTTCCAATGTTTTGACTTAGACATCCCAGATGGCTCCTAAATGGCTTTTCTATAATGCTGCTTCACAGAATTAACATATATTAAATATGGACAGGGGCGGTTCTTCCATTAGGCAACCTGAGGCGATCGTCTCAGGCGGCACACCGACAGGGGTGTAACTTCTGACGCCAGCACTCCGGATCTGTTTTAACTTTAGATTTTGCAGTCTCTGGCCTGCCTCTGATTCCCCACGTGCGAAGGAAGAGGCAGGCCAAAGGCTGCAAAATCTAAAATTAAAACAGAGCTGGAGTGCCGCTGGCGTCTGACAAATCAGCCTGATCGCTTGCAACTGCAAGCAATCAGGCTGATTTGTGTGGTGGCGATGGCACTCCGGTTGTTTTAATTTTATATTTTGCTGCCTCTGCCTTCCCGCCGCTTTTTTTTTTTTTTTTGCTGCAAGCATTTCTTGGGGAAAAACATGCGGTGGGAAGGCACAGGCAGGGCAAAGGCAGCAAAATCTAAAATTAAAACAGCCGGAGTGCCCCTGTGGCCGCCAGATGAGAGGTGCAGGTGAAGGGAATTGGGACAGAAGGAGGACAACAAGGAGAAACAAAGGTGAGTGACAGGGGGGGACAAAAGGGGAGACAGGGGACATGCTGGACAATGGGGGAGACAGGGAACAAGTGCTGGACAAAGGGGAAAACAGGGGACACGATGCTGGACAAAGGGGGAGACAGGGGACATGCTGGACAACGGGGGAGACAGGGAACAAGTGCTGGACAAAGGGGGAGACAGGGGACATGATGATGGACAAAGGGGGAGACAGGGGGACAAGTGCTGGACAAAGGGGGAGACAAGATACATGATGCTGGACAAAGAGGGAGACAGGGGGAAAAGTACGGGACAAAGGAGGAGACAGGGGACATGCTGCACAAAGGGGGAGACAGGGGACAATCTGGACAAAGTGGAGATACAGGAGGGAAAATGCTGGACAAAGGGGAGAGACAGGGGGACAAAGGGGAGAGACAGGGGGACATACTGGACAGACAGGGGATAAATGCTGGACAAAGGGGAGAAATGGGGGAAAATGTTGGACAAAGGGGGACATACTGGACAAAGGGGGAGACAAGGGGACAAGTACTAGACAAAGGGGAGAGACAGGGGGCAAATGCTGGATAAAGGGGAGAGACAGGGGGACATACTGGACAGACGGGATAAATGCTGGACAAAGGGGAGAGACAGTGCAGGCTAGGATTATAATGGGCTGATGGGGGGCTATCACTGGTAATGGGTTGATTAGGGAAGGCTAGGACTGGGAATGGACTGATCGAGGGGTTGGCTGGGACTGGTGATGGGCTGATTAGGGGGGCTAGCACTGGTAATGGGCTGACTGGGGACTAGCACTGGAAATGAGCTGATTAGGAGTGGCTAGGACTGATAATGGGCTGATAGGGTGGGGTAGGACTGATAATGGACAGATGGGTGACTAGCATTGGAAATGAACTGTTCGGGGGCGATAGGACTGGTAATGGGCTGATGGGGGTAGGACTGGTAATGGGCTGATTATGGGGGACTAGCACTGGAAGTGAGCTGATTGGGGGGCTTCGACTGGGAATGGGCTGATGGTGGGGAGGGGAGGATAGAGCTGCTGGCTCTAGAAGAAACCTGGGGGCTAGGGCTACAAATGGGCTGATCCGAGGAGATGGGAGAATGTAACTGGAAGAGAGTGGATGCTGAGAGGGGCTGCCATGGTATTTGGACTAGAAGAAACTGGATAGTGGGGAAGGAGGGGGACTGGAGGGGAATGGACACCAGTAGCAGTCATGGGAATGCAAGTTTACATTGGAAGGTACTGGGAGGGAGGACTGGAACGGGACTGATACTGGGAAGGGTTACTGGAACTGGAAACAGGCTGATGGAAAGAAGTGAAGAAAACAAAAGAAGACATAAGAAATGGCAGATGGACCATAGACCTCAGAAAGAGAGCTAAGAGAAGACAGGAAAGCAGAAGTCTCAGATCGGGACCAGCATGATCAGAGAATAAAATGGTCAGACAACAAAGGTACAAAAAATTATTTTATTTCATTTTAGTGAACATAAGAACATAAGATATGCCATACTGGGTCAGACCAAGGTCCATCAAGCCCAGTATCCTGTTTCCAAAAGTGGCCAATCTAGGTCATACGTACCTAGCAGTTTCCCCAAAAGACACAGGTTCCACAATGCTTTTACTACATCCTCCGGTAACAAATTCCAGAGTTTGACTACACGTTGAGTGAAAAAATATTTTCTTTTATTAGTCTTAAATAGTTTACCTGTAGTTTCATTGCATGTCCCCTAGTCTTTCTATATTCTGATAACGTAAACAATCGATCTACGTTTACCTGTTCCACTCCATTCATTAATTTAAAGACTTCTATCATATCTCCCCTCAGCCATCTCTTTTCCAGGTTAAAGAGCCCTAACCTTTTTATCCTTTCTTCACAGGAGTATCCTTCCATCCCTTTTACCATTTTGGTGGCTCTTCTCTGAACCTTTTCTAATAACGCTATATCCTTTTTAAGATACGGCGACCAGAATTGCACACAATATTCAAGGTGCAGTCTTGCCATGGAACGATATAGACTCATTATAATATCTTTTGTTTTATTTTCCATTCCTTTCCTTATGATACCTAGTATTCTATTTGCTCTCTTGGCCGCCGCTGCACACTGGGCCGAGGGTTTTAACATGTTATTCACAATGACGCCTAAATCTTTTTCCTGGGTGGTGGTTCCTAAAGTGGAACCTTGCATCGTGTAACCATAGTTTGGGTTGTTCTTCCCTAGGTGCATAACTTTGCACTTGTCCACATTGTCTGTCTTATGTTTTCCAAGTCGGCTACTCTAGCATCTAGAGAACGGACTCATTCCCTGAGAGCAAAGAGCTCCTTGCACCTAGTGCACACGTAAGACCTCTCACTAACTGGGAGAAAATCATACATGTGACGCGCAATGCAAAAGACTGGAAAGCCCCCATCTCGCTGCTGGACTGCTGTCTGCATCTTAATTTTAAGTTTGTGTTTAGATCTGTAAGTTCTTTACGTACTAAGGGTTGCTATGGATATTTATACCAATAAAACTGTACCTAATACGTTCAATATACCTTGTTAACCTGAAGCTTAATTAATCTCAGGTCTTTAGTGTATGACTGATTTGGGTAACGAGCTTCACCTGAGAGCACCTCCTGTCTTTTAAGATGTGTAAGTACCTATAAAGCTACGATTATCCCAGGGGTGGGTGGGTGTGGGAATGGAGGGAGGGAAATAACACTTATTAAAAGAGGGCTGCTACACAGTACCGTGTCCTGTGCTGCTGAGGTAAGCTATATTCTGATTTGATTTAAATTATAGCTCTTTGCTGCTGCTAGGCTCTAACTTATTATGAAATTTAAACTACAAGCTCTCTGCTGGGTTCTAAATTTAACCAGAAAGCTCTCTTCTGTGTTTTAAATTTAAACTAAAAGTACTTTGCTGATGCTAGGCCCTGAGTGACTATTAAATTTAAACTACAGCTCTCTGCTGGGTATGAAATGTAACCAGAAAGTTCTCTTCTGTGTTTTAAATTTAAACTTAAACTGCTGCTACTAGGCCCTTACTGATTTAACAAAAAATAGTGGGTTCACAGATTAATTAGCTTTAATAGAAAAAATTCCTTTCAGAAAATTCCCAGAAGCATATACTCACAATTGCAGATCTCTCTCCAGAAGAAACAGTCCCCTTTTCTAGTCCTTCAAGACTGGACTTTGTGATTGGACTTTGTGTTATCTTTATATTTTACACTGTATGGGGGAACTGCATATCTTATTTATCTGATGTTGCACTGCTTGATGAGTCTGGTTTCTTGGGTTTTCAGTTTAAATTTTGTCTACATATTGTTATTTTTACTTTAGATTGTGGTTACTTATTCTGTACTTGGTGAGGGTCTGTGTTCTGAGTGTGTGACCGAGCCCAGGTGTTCTATTAACATGGAGTTTATATATAAAGATCTATACTGTACTGTAGCAATTTGACATGTTCAGCTTTTCAAATAGGTGTTTGGATGTTCCAGGGCCTTCTGTAGTATTTACAGTGATGCTTTTTTTTGGTGTGCTCCTTATGTGAGTTTTGGAAGTTGGTGCTGATATGGTATGGCATGGTAGATTTGCTCTATAGATACTCAGTGACTTTGTTGTAGGGTTTTGTATTAGTTCACAATATGCCTGGTAGTGGAGAATGTTTGTTGTTGTTGTTAGTGAGATGATCAGAATCAGATTTCTTTTAAAGAAATTGTGTTCTGTGGGTGAATGTCCTGGTTCTGCTCTGCACCCACTGTTGAAGGGGGTTCTGTGGATGCAAAATATATGTTAAAAAGAAAAAGCAATAACCAAAACACAGTTTATAACAACACAATATAAAAATGAGTTATAATTTAGTTTTATAAACTGTGTTGTGGTTCTCGCTCTCTTTTAGTTCCTTGGTGTGCAAACATCTTGCATTTCCTTCATATAATCTAATTAGCTTTTTGGTTTGGTTCAGTCCCTGAATGGAGTTTTGAAAAAGCCCTGCCCCCTCTACAGTTGGGGGGGGCCACGATCTCATCCTTCGCCTCAGGCAGCAGGTTGCCTTGAGCCGCCCCTGAATGTGGACATTAATGCTAGTACCCTTTAGTACATAGGTCCCTAAATGTTAGAATCACTGCAATATAATAAAAGGGTACACCTTTGAACAAAAGGTTATTGACAAGAAACATTTCTTAATATAGAGAAAAATAATCCCACAAGTCAGACTTGGGATTTTGAACAAACAAAACTGTATTAGCATGGAGGCTCCGTTGTAGTGCTGCCCACTACCATGCAAATGATATAGGGCCCTGTTTACTAAAGGTCTTCTCCCATTTTGTGTCTAGGGGAAAACTGCCCATAAGTTCTGTTCCTGGAACAGATTTTCTTCTCCTCAGGTCAGCTACTGCTGGTTATTCTGCAAAAGCAAGCATTCACAGTCTTTGGGCAGACAGGAGTCCCAGGATTCTTGAAATGGTGATACCTAGTGACCGTGATTGCAGAGTTCCAGAAAGAGGCCATTTGCATGGCCGCAATGGCTGCAATTACTGGGCTAAGTGAGTTAAGAAGGAAATATAAAATAGGGGGGGGGGGGGGAAATCCAGCAGGCAGCTGTAACCTAGATAGCAACCTTTGATCCAGCTGAGAGGGAAGCCTAAAGGAGTTAGAGAAAACTGCTAGCACCCCCTTCTACTCCCCACTCCTCACACGCACACATCCCCATCACCACCACCAAACAAATGCATACATTTATAAAACTTCTTAAGGATATTTTTTACGGAAGCAAAATAGTTTGCATTCAGCTTTTATTGGGACAACGTTTTAAGTTTTATTCTGTAGATTTCTGGAGTTGTGCTAAGGCTCTTTGAACAGATGGGCCAACTTCTCATAAATATACTAACAGTTTCACATTGTAACATGAATATTTACGGAGGGTTATAGTGAGTGGCATCATAGAGGCAGTCACGCTGTATGGCTGACAGCTGGGACACATCCTTGGCAGTGTAGACCGCGATAACTGGGCAGACTGGATGGAGCAGTTGGTCTTTTTTCTGTTGTGGTTGCCTCAAAACCAATGTATGGACTAGGACTTGCAGGGTAATACTACCATGAAAATAAAATTTTCATTTCAAAAATCTTGGAAGTGTTTTTCCTTTAAACTAGTATTATCACATATTTTCTAATGTGATTCACTTGACCAACATATCTGTGTTTTAGCCAAAATTATAGAGCTTTCATACAGACTAATATTGGACTCGTTTCAGATCTGATGTAGGGAAGAACTGCATAGAAATTTTATCTACCAGGAAAAGACATATCAGCCCATCAGATTTGTCACTTTTTTTTGACAAAAAAGTTTGGACATAACACATGGAGGTCCATTAACAAACGCACGTTAGGCTTTCTCAGCTAACGCAGCAAAAAAGTGCAGACAGCGCAAAGTTGGCTGCAAAAGCCATGTGGTATCCATTGGCTACATACACAGCATTTCCCCAGCAAAAAACACACCAAAAATGCAGAAAGTGCAGTCCGACGGCAGCTCTGATGCATCCATCCATTGAAGTGCATTATGAGCATCTAGTATGCTGTCAATCCTTATCATAAAGGACCACAAAAGATCACTGTGAAGAAATATTTTCTAGGCTGGTCTCTTTGGGTCAGGGAGTCAGCAAAGTTTCCCTTTTTCATTAATAAAGGAGGAGATTTGTACTATTTACAAGCTTATTTACAAAGTTAGGTATCTGCTTCACAATAGGCTTCTAATCATTAACCTTCACAACTAAGATACAGCTGCCTTTTGGGGCTTAATCCTGTCATGGCATTCAGCTTAAGGTATGTGAACCCCTATGTTAGGAGCAAGCATATGCAGGCCAAGGTGAATCCGGCATGTTTTGACTCAATTAAGTGGAGATCTTATGCTGCATAGGAGGCCTTCTCCTCAGACTGGGCCTTTAGGTGTTGGTGGCCAGCAGGAATCAAAGGAACTGACATGAATAGGCAGGAAAATGGAACCCGAGCACCGTAGTATCACTGAAGTGAGAGTACAAGGAAACTGGAACCAATCTAATAAGTTATCAATGAAGCTGAATCCAATATCGAGGTCAAAAGCGAAGACCAAATTCTGACAACCTGTAGGCTGGAGGACTGGCAATACATATACCCTTGGAAAGAAATAAGATGGACACCAGCAAGAAGTGTGGAAGACTAACATCTAATCCTGGAGGCCTTTTGGGACTTTAAAAATCCAAATTGTATTTTCAGTAGGCAATAAAGTTGCCTTTCTTTGTTGTTCTGGCCTTCCTTAGTACAAACGTTACTGTATCATTCTGTGAGCTCCCCCTGCTGCTATCCGGCTGATCTGGATATTCAGGGCTGGTGGCCGGATATGACCCCATCATTGAATATCCAGGACTTAGTTTCAGCAGCTAACTGCTTTACAATGGCTAGCTGCTGCTGCTGCTGCTAAATATCTAAATGCACTCAAATGACACCAGAGGAGATCAAAATCAATCAACTGATAATATCAGAATCCTCTGTATATTGTTTCCAGTTTAGTTGTGTTTGGTAATACAGACAACATCCTTAAAAATCATAATTAATAATAATTATTGGGAAGGAAAACAACATCAGTTTAGAAATTGGGCCAATAGCATGGCTTCAAAGATTGTACCATCATAGGTCAAAAATGTATTTTTTGTAGTAATTTTTAAATTATCTCACTCATGAAATGATATCAAAAACTCTCACTTAAATTAATTATGAGTTTTCATCCATCTGCTCCCACTCCTCCGGATGCAGACAGTATTTCAGAAGAGCCGCGTCAAGGAGTGTACTTTTAAAGATAAGTGTATGGTCATTATTAACCAAAACTTCCCAGACTTATAATTTAAACTCTGCATGCTTCATCAATAACTATATAAACAACTCAGAAGGGTCAATTATCTATCTTATACCCAAGAATTAATTATATCAATCTAATCATCTACTTTGCCAACAAATATATTTTTAGTACTTATTTTGTCATTGCAGCTTGGTTAGATTTACCCCTGACATAGCGCAACCATCTATGTTATATACTACTGCCGTTGTACCAATAAATACTCAGCGTACCTAAATTCCTTTGGCCAGTTTAGATTAACCATCCACCAGGATAAAGCCCTAGAGTGAAACTGTGACAGAAATTACATCTCGTAGCCTGTGAATGGCCTGTGTCCACTTTGAGCTAAAGGTCCACTGAGCTTGTCTCATCTTCAGATGTGCCAGGGGTGTTAAATGCACTGTTGAAGCCATGTGGCCCAACATTCTCAATATGTTCCTCACTGACGTCTACTGACTCTTCTTCCATAATGGCAATCAGCTTGGAGAGTCTTTCTTGTGGAAGAAAGGCTTTTGCCAGAGTTTTGTCTAGCAGAGCTCCTATGAATTCCAATTGAGATGGATTTAGATTGGGTTGGGGATAGTTTATGACAAACGCTAGTAACTCTAGCACCCAGATGGTTGGTTGTATCGAGCTCTTTTCAGAGGGGTACTCTTGATCAACCAATTGTCCAAATAGGGAAACTCGTGCACACCTGATCTGCGTCAATATGCTGCTACTACTGCTAGAAACTGTGAGCACAAATGACAATGAGAGGGATCGTGATCGGGCCTCAGTCAACGCAGGCACTAATTATGGGTTTCTGTAACAGACATGGCCCTGTTACACCTGGAGCACTTTTTAAACCTGTTGGCAAGTTTCTAGGACATGTTGTCAAGAAAATTGCCACAATGAAATCAAAGGACTCGATGGTGAAATATTAAATGCTGCCAAGGTGCCTAAGGCCTAAATGTGGCCTATAGCAGTGATGTAGTAAAAATAAGGAAACGTAGAAATTGACCTAAAAACTCTAACTAAGATAACTACGAGGGCTGTATAAAACTTTCATGCGGCAGAGGCAGGAGAAAAAGTGAACAAAACACACCAAAGGCAGAGGACAAACGGAAATAGGTTAAATAGCCTTCATTGTGAGACACGCATGTCTGTCAGGCTCTACAGTAAAATGAAGACTGAGGAGTTTCCACATGGCAGCGGCAGGTGGGAGATGGCATGCATGCAGGGCCAGCTCCAAAAGCTTCTAGAAGAAGTTGACAATTTGCATCAATGACTTCACCCATACATGAGGACATGATCCTGCTTGTCCAGGGAGAAAAGCATTTTTCTCTGTGTAAAACAAGTTTAACATGCAGGAAAAAGCTTTATAAAATTAGCTCCATGGTATCAAACTTTCATTTATTTTAGGTTTTGTTTTGTTTTGTTTACCAAACTTATGGCTTTGAAATCCACTCAAAGAGATCTGCATTTCAGGGTAATCATAATTAAGCTGGCCGTTAGACAAAATGCATACAAATAAATATGATGAATATTCACTCTAGACATCCTGATATTCAGTCTTATTTGTGGGCTTCAAAGATAAGATTTCAGAATCAGCAAAGCAGCAAAGTGACCTCAACATCCTGCCCGGTGAAGCTGGTCTTCAGTTGTCCTGGAGGAGCAATAAGTATGTCAGAAGCAAGTTGAAATGCATCTTTCTATAGAATTCTCTGATTTTGCGAATTCAGTTTCTCCTTATTGATGGTAGCAATTGCTGACTATGAAGGAGGAAACAGACCTTTTCTCCTGCTGTGCACCAGTGGAAGTTCCATTGTGCTAAACACTTGACAACTTCATCTCACATCCATGCAGGTGTCAAAATAACGGGTGTAGTATAACCAAACCCCAGCAAGTCCCCTTTTGTTCCCTTGTAATTACTTTGCCTTATCTCAAGTGGCTTTCTTTTACTGCACTGCTGCAATCATACTCTCTCTAAATGAAAATGAAAAAGCTTTACTGATTTTTCCTTTTAATGGCAAGCACATCAGCATGGAGGCAAGGCAATCAAATCACTACTTAGGGCGGAAGATAAACCAGGGGCACAGACTAGCATCAGTAGCTAAGTGTAGCTGGTAAGAGACCTGCTACCTGGTCCAACTAAAAAACAAATTAATGTCATCCGCAGGTTTATGTATATTCCCTGAAATAGTGCTGAAAGATGAAGGATTGCATCATTGTATTATTATTGTACATGACTCCATTAACTGAACATTTTCATGATGTTCTAAATGTGAAGTAAATGATATTTCAAATGGCATATTAAAATGAAAATATATATCACAAACAAACAGTAAATGAAATGCAAAGCTTAATTTGTGCCAGAACAGTGTTTTGGCACTTCTTGAGCTTCCAAAGGAAGTGACATCAGGTTCCACCCCGGTTCCCACTCCTCCAATCGCTGCCTCCCTTAGCTCCCAATGAGGCTGTCATTGATTCCTCTGCTGCTCTTGCATGTATGTTTTGTCATTTACCTGCTGCCTGCAATGCCACTGGATGCGCGACAGCAGCAAGAGAGAAAAGGGGTGGAGCAGTCAAGCCTGCATGCGCTGCTAAGGCTGTCAGTCATGCCCCCTCTGAACACTACCTGTTTCTTTTTTTTTTAATATAATTTTTATTAAGTGAAACAGGAAGGAATACAACAGCTGACATCCATAAGATCACTGCAGTACCAAAATGTACATTATATAGAATAGCAATCAGTACATCTTAATCCACTAAGAAAGCATAAATAAGGAGAGAACAATCAAGAGCATAGTAGAAAAGACTAGTAAACAATCTGGTGCAACATCCTTCAGTGCAATGATCTAAGATCTCACTATCCCTTCCCCCCTCCCTGCTCACACTGTCCCTCCCTCTCCTCCCTACTCCCCCCCCCCCCCCCCATGGCAGGACTCATCATATAGGTGGGAAGCAATGCAACTAAGACAGAATAAAGAAAGGGGCCTCCCAATGAGCGGGAATAAAGAGGCTATCTTCTCATCCATCTCATAATCCAGTGGGAGATATCCCGAGGTAAGGAAGCACATGTGATATACACTGTGAGGGAAGCACAAGGTCAGACACTGACCTAAGGATCTAAAAGGTAATCCAGGAACTGCATGAAGGGCAACCTTCCAGAAAAGTGGGGAGGTTCAGAATTAGGATTAGGGTTAAGACTAGGTTTAAAGTTAAGCACCTGCAAATCACAATCGCCTCCACGGAAGATCAAGCCTCCAGAGGTATGAAACTGGACCATAAATTCTGGATTGCCTCTGGCTTGCCCCATAGTCAGCTGTAAGTTTCTCCATGCGATAAATGTCCCAGACTTTGACCAGCCATACTCCCTTCCAATGGCGAGCAAAGATGCTTTGTGCCAGCAAAAGAAGGCAGTTTGAGAGCCGGCGCAAACCTTCAGGAAAAAGGTCGGGGGGTAAATACCCCATCACACAGGCTTCAATCAAGAATGGAAATTGCACTTTGAAAGATCGAGTAATGTGCCCATATATTTGGGACCAGAATAACTGCAGCTTGGGGCAGGACCACCACATGTGGTCAAAGTCACCACACTGCCCACAGAGTCTCCCGCACAGGGGATCATCTTTCCTCCCCCAATGGAAGAGATGAGTCGGAGTGATAGACATCCTTAATAAAATGCGAAGCTGGGTGTTCACCAAAGATAGGGAAATGGAGCAAGAATGAGAATACTGATACAGCTCCTCCCAAAACTCCTTTGAGGTGTCACCCACTGCAGTGCTCCAGCTTACTCTATGAGCAAGAGCAAGAGTTAGGGGGTCCATGGCAGAAGCTCTTTAGAGGTGAGCTAAATGATTTAAGCTGCTTGGACTCAAAAAGAACCTACTCCCACTATGTGGGGGGTTCAAGATCTCCATGAGTTGGGAGAAGATTCCAAAGCAATGTCGGAACTGTAAGTATTGGAAAGGAGTTAGTGTGACACCTCAGAGTTGCTTTGCCCACTTCCCACAGTGTGAAGGTGGTGACATTCTCAGTATCATTCAGGGCAAGATATTCCTGCCACCCCTTTTGAACAGCTGATAAAAAGTCTTTGTTCTTAAGAAGACCTCTCCAGAGAGCCCAGGTATGAGGAGGAGTCTTGGATGCTCGATCAGTCAACTCAAGGGAGATAAGAGCATGATCAGAAACTCCCATGGTACCGATGGGATGCAGCAGCTACAGTGGAAAATAGGCTACATGATACAAGTTACATGTCAGTTCTAGAGTGACTCTGATGAGCAGAAGAATAGTACATGTAGTCTCTTTCTCTGACATGAGAGATCCTCCAAATGTCACAAAGTTCTAAATTTGCCAAAAGTTTATGAAGCTGGTGCAGATTCATTGAAGCTTGGTTCACCCTCCCAGTTCTGTCGATACCTGACATAACACAGTTAAAGTCACCTCCCAGCAGTATCTCCCCCTTTTGACAGAACTTTATGACCTCAAGAAACTCTGAATCTGTGAAGATGGGATGTAAGTATTAACAATCGTAAGTAAAACATCTTTCAAGTCTCCAGAGAGGATAATAAACCTACCCCCTGGATTGCTACATTGCGTGGTAAGTTGGAAGGAGCTATTCTGGGAAAAGAGGGTTGCCACTCTGGTTTTGTGAGAGGAAAAATTAGCCACATAGACCTATGGGAACATACGAAATCATAGGTGTTCCTGTCCAGCGAGATGAGTTTCTTGCAATAGAACTATATCAGCTTTCTCTCTTTTCAGCTGGTCCATAACCCGCCGGCACTTAACAAGGCTATGGAGACCACGAATGTTCAATGAAATGATCTTAACCATGGGTCCTGCAAGGGTGTCATGAAAACAGAGCTCGCACTTTGGTCTCGGAGGATGTTGGAGATTGCACTCCTAGTGTCCATGGTGTATAATGCTTTCCTAATCAGTACCTTCCCCATCTGCACACATTACCCAACCCTCTCCCTTTCTCCCTCCCCCTCCTCTTCCCCAAACCATGCTAGAATCGTGGTCCTATTAAGTAAGGGCAGAAATAGTAAAAGGCATGCTAGCAACAAGCAAGGTTGCAAAAATATTGCCATGCGAGGGAGCGCTGGTGTCCAGCGACAGAAGTTCCCCTCCAATCCATCCCGCCTTCCAAAAGCATCTGCCTGACCTCTCAACGTAGAGAACCTCCCTACAGACCCCCAACTGAGGTACCTTCCATCATACCCCTCTGAGCTCCCGCACCCTGCTCAGTTAAGAATCAGAAAGGCACCCCTTAACTAAGGGAAAAGCAGGATTGTCAAGCTGTCCAATGTGTGCTATCAAAAGTACTAGAACTCCCTGGGCATGACATTCCCAGAGCAAAGATTCCTAAAAGTGTACCGTCCAACCCTAGTGGCAGAACAGAGTACACATAGCGTTAAGGTAAACAGAAGAACCCATCAAAAAACATAGCAGTTGACAAGTCAACAGGGTGCAACAAGAATTTGCAAACATGTAGAGAAAACAAAACAAGGTAGCAGATAAAGAGCATAAAGCCTGAGAAAGACCCTCTCCCGCAAATCAGGGGGTTTAGTAGTGTCCATAACTCTGTTCTGATAATCCTCTGGATCAGTGTCCGAATGTCTCCGGGCACTTTGCATCTCTTAGGTGTTGAAATATCCTAGTCTCACTGCTCACTATACTGTCGTGGGGGGGGGGGGGGCCACCTTCATTTTGGATTAAGTTCAGCAAGTCCAAACTATCTGCAAGCCCTGAGATTTTGTGTTGTGCATTGTTCCATTCAAATATTAGGGTGAAGGAGAAACCCCAGCGATATTTGACGGAGTTTTCTTTTTAAGCATCTGAGTAAGGGGCTTGAAGCTCTTCTGCTGCTCAAATGTGTACAGAGAGAGGTCCAGGTATACCTGGATCTCATGACCTTGAATTGTAATGGAACGCTTGCAACTGAGACTGCGGAGAAGACATGGTTTTTCCCCAAAGGAGTAGAAACATGCTATAATTGGACAAGGGCAGGATCCAGACCTTGATTTGGCTCCGAGACTTTGATGGACTCTCTCCAATTTGACTGGGCCAGGGTGTACAGGTCCTGAATGAGTTCTTTGGTATTCTCCTTGTCTCCAAAATGCTCAGGTATATCAAGGACACTGATATTATTTCAGTGCTGACAATTTTCGAGATCATCCTGCTGTTTTTTTAGGTCTTTTGCCAGCTGACCCAGCTTGTGGAACTTGGACTGGAAGAGGGCTGTTGCGTCAACCTGCTCTCCAATATTGATTTCGTTATGCGTAACCTGGCCATCCAATGATTTTATATCTGTTTTGATATCATTCACTACCTTTGAAAAAATCATCCAAAAGAGCCAAAGCTCCTGCAGGATCTCCATGAGGTCAGCTTTAGTAGCAGGAGGAGAGGGCCCAAAGGCTTTTCGCAATTGCTGTTGAAGTTGAGAGCAGGATCAGAGGGGGTCAAAAGCGGCAGGCCATGTGTACTGAAGCATATGGCCTGCCGCCGAGCTGAGCCATGCCCCCCTCCTCTATTCTGCCACTGAAATCATTGGCAGCAGGTGGGCAGTAGCATGGGTCAGCACGTGGGGGAGGTAACATGGCACGAGGGGGCGGCATGCCACGAGGGGGAAACAGCACAGCCGAGTCTGTCTCTGGCTGATACTATATTTGTTGCTCATACTGCCCTGACCTGAGGAAGAAGGTTTTAACCTTTGAAAGCTAGTCTACAATTGTATTAAGTTAGTCAAATAAAAAGGTATCAGCTTATTTTCCTTTTTGTTTTTCTTTTTAATTAACTACTATTAGTGGACTAACATGGCCATCACACTACTTATCCTAGTTCTGCTCTACTGCACCCATTGTTGGCAAGGGTTCACAGGGATTTCTGTGGAGATATGCATGTTGTTTCTTGTTCATTAAATTTCTAAGGTATTTGAATGCCTCTTCGTTCCCCACCATCACCGTGTCTCAAAAATGATCATGCTGGGGTGGGGCATATGTGTATGTTTCGCGTGTGACGTCGCTTCTGACTCTCGCCATGCCCACAGCCCCACCTCCACAGTTCCACTTCCTTTTTATCTGCAAATTAAGCCCTGATGAAATGTCATCAATTCTAGCTACAGTTCCTGTAAAAATTCTGATTTTGTTGGATTTCAAATACAAATGAATAAAGCAGAAGAATCATTTCATTCTCAGCTTTGATGGCTAACAGAAATTGAAGTCAGACATGCTTGGCCCTCACATGCAGTTTTGCGTGCACTATATAAGAGATTTCATACATCCAAGTGAAAAAAAGAGGTTCCTTACCAAGAAGTCAAGTAGACAAATGATAGAAACAATGCAAGATCCTTTGGATATTTCAACATAGAAATAATAATGGATGTTCTGTTTGACTGTTGAATCAGTCACCTGACATCATAAGCTTTTTGAAGGTGGTCTTTACAGGGAATTGTATTTTCAGAATGCAGAATGTTACATAATGGGTTGCTGTGTCGCAAGACATGCCAAGTTGTATCTTGCTTCTTCACTATCGAGGGCCATTTTGTTTCTTATCTGGTACCACCAACACATTCAAAATCAGCCTTTCTTCAACATGTCAACACCTAGAGTAGCAGACTTGGAAAACATAAGAAAGACAGAGAGATACATAGACAAGACCTACAGGGATATAGTCCTGAAGTCCCACCTCCAGTCTGGCAGCATCCCTGTTGCCATGGAGGAGAGAGGTCACGTGACAGGAGAGCATCACCTTGGTGTGGCAGGAAGTGATCCTGTAATTAGTACCTGTCCTCCAGGTGATGTAAAACCCTCTCGCACCGAGGAAGTTTCTCCAGGGCCATGTGCCCATGAGGGAAGGGTTAGGACAGCCATTATAGTTGGTGATTCGAACATTAGGCATGTAGATAGCTAGGTGGCTAATGGACGTAAGGATGACCTGGTAACATGCCTGCCTGGTGCGAAGGTAGCGGACCTCACGCGCCACCTAGATAAGGTCTTAGATAGTGCTGGGGAGGAGTCTGCTGTCTTGGTACATGTCAGTATCAATGATATAGGAAAATGTGGCAGGGAGGTTCTCGAGACTAAATTTAGGCTTTTAGGTAGGAAGTTGAAATCCAGAACTTCCAAGTTAGCGTTCTCCGAAATACATACCGTTCCACGCACAGGACCCAAACGGCAGGCAGAGCTCCAGAGTCTCAATGCGTGGATGAGACAATGGTGCAGAGATGAGGGTTTTGGATTTGTTAGGAACTGGGGAACATTCTGGGGAAAGGAGGGGCTCTTCCGAAGGAATGGGCTTCACCTTAACTGGGATGGAACCAGGCTGCTGGCATTAACCTTTAAAAAGGAGATAGAGCAGCTTTTAAACTAGATAGTAGGGGAAAGACGACAGTCGCCCAAGAGGGCATGGTTCGGAAGAATGTATCCTTGAAGGATACTACCAAAAGCAGAGAGGTTCCAAAAAAGAGTAAAGAAGCCCAAATGCCCTCGAGTATGGAGCAGACACAGCTTAAAGATCCCAAATTACCCATGTTTACCAATAACCAAATTAAGATGAATAAAATATGGTCTCTAAAATGCCTGTATGCAAATTCTAGAAGTCTAAAAAATAAGATGGGAGAGTTAGAATATATAGCACTAAATGAGAGGTTAGATATGATTGGAATATCAGAGACATGGTGGAAGGAGGACAACCAGTGGAACACTGTGATACCTGGGTACAAACTATATCGTAATGATAGAGCTGATCAAATTGGGGGAGGGGTTGCGCTCTATGTTAGAGAAGGCATTGAGTCAGAAAGGATTAAAGTTTTGCAGAAAACAAAATTTGCTGTAGAATCTCTGTGTATTGAAATTCCATGTAAAAAGGGGAATGCGATGGCAGTGGGGGTGTACTATCGATCGCATGGCCAGAATGAACAAATGGATGATGGAATGCTCAAAGAAATCAAGGAAGCTAACAAAAGTTACAGCGCAGTAATAATAATGGGTGATTTCAATTACCCCGGTATCGACTGGGTCAGTGTCATGGCAGGACATGCTAGGGAGATAAAGTTCCTAGATGAAATAAATGACTGCTTCTTGGAGCAGCTGTTTCATGAACCGACCAGAGGGGAAGCCATATTAGACCTAGTCCTTAGTGGAACACCAGATCTTGTGCAAGAGATAAGGGTGTTCGGGCCATTTGGCAATAGTGATCATAACATGATCATGTTTGATTTAATTAGTGGAGGAGGGATAGTAAGGAAATCCACAATACTATCTTTTAGCTTTTGAAAGGGAGACTATGATAAAAAGAGGAAAATAGTTAAGAAAAAACTAAAAGGAGATGTTGCAAAGGTTAAAGACTTACATCAAGCTTGGGTGTTGTTGAAAACTACTATCTTCGAAGCCCAGACCAGCTGTATTCCACGCTTTAAGAAAAGTGGAAGGAAGTCCAAAAAACTGCCCGCATGGTTTAAAGGTGAAGTCAGAGAGGCTGTTGTTGCCAAAAAAGCATCTTTCAGGAAATGGAGAAAAGAGCCAAACGACGAAACCTGGAAACAGCACAAGCACTGGCAAGTCAAATGCAAGTCATTGATAAGGGAAGCAAAGGGAGAATTTAAGAAGAAGCTTGCTGCAGAAGCAAAAACGTGAAAGACTTTTTCAAGTACATTTGTAGCAAAAAACCTGTGAGAGAGTCAGTTGGTCCATTAGATGATAGAGGGGTTAGAAGGGCACTAAGAGGCGACAAGGTGATAGCAGAGAGACTGAATGAATTATTTGCTTCGGTCTTTACTGAGGAAGATGTAGGGATGTTGCCATGACTGAAGCGGTATTTAAATTTGCGGAAGAACTGAAGGAAATATTGATACATCAGGAAGATGTATTACAACTATTAGATAAACTGAAGAGTAGCAAATCACCTGGGCCGGATGGTATACATCCAAGGGTGTTGAAAGAACTGAAATATAAGATTACAGACCTGCTCTTAGTAATCTGTGAATTTTTATTAAAATCCTCTGTAATACCTGAAGATTGGCGGATCGCCAATATAAAGCCAATTTTTAAAAAGGGTTCCAGGGGTGATCTGGGAAACTACAGACCGGTGAGCCTGATGTCAATACTGTGAAAAAATGGTAGAGGCCATCATAAAGAACAAAATTACTCAGCATGTAGATAGTCATGGCCTAATGGAAGACAGCCAACATGGCTTTAGAGAAGGAAGATCTTGTCTTACTAATCTGTTATGTTTTTTGAAGGTGTGAATAAACAGGTGGAGAAAGGTGAGTCAGTTGATATTGTGTATTTGGACTTTCAGAAAGCCTTTAACAAGGTCCCTCATCAGAGACTTCTGGCAAAACTAAAGAGTCATGGGATAGGAGGCAGTGTACTATTGTGGATCAGGGACTGGTTAAAAGATAGAAAGCAGAAAGTAGGGCTAAATGACCAATTTTCCCAATGGAGAATGGTGAATAGTGGTGTACCCCAGGGATCTGTGCTGGGTTCACTACTTTTCGACATATTCATAAATGACCTGGAAAAGGGAATAACGAGTGAGGTTATCAAATTTGCAGATGACACACAACTATTTAAAGTTGTTAAAACCCAAGAGGATTGTGGAAAATTGCAAGAGGATCTTGATAAATCGGAATACTGGGCATCAAAAAGGCATATGAAATTTAATGTGGACAAGTGCAAAGTTATGCACCTAGGAAAGAACAACCCAAACTATGGTTACACGATGCAAGGTTCCACATTAGGAACCACCACCCAGGAAAAAGATTTAGGTGTCATTGTGGATAACATGTTAAAACCCTCGGCCCAGTGTGCAGCATCGGCCAAGAGAGCAAATAGAATGCTAGGTATCATAAGGAAAGGAATGGAAAATAAAACAAAAGATTTTATAATGCCTCTATATCGTTCCATGGTGAGACTGCACCTTGAATATTGTGTGCAATTCTGGTCGCCGTATCTTAAAAAGGATATAGCATTATTAGAAAAGGTTCAGAGAAGAGCCACCAAAATGGTAAAGGGGATGGAAGGATACTCCTATGAAGAAAGGCTAAAAAGGTTAGGGCTCTTTAACCTGGAAAAGAGACGGCTGAGGGGAGATATGATAGAGGTCTATAAATTAATGAACGGAGTGGAACGGGTAAACGTAGATCGATTGCTTACGTTATCAGAATATAGAAAGACTAGGGGACATGCAATGAAGCTACAGGTTAAACTATTTAAGACTAATACAAGAAAATATTTTTTTACTCAACGTGTAATAAAACTCTGGAATTTGTTACCAGAGAATGTAGTTAAGGCTGTTAGTGTAGCTGGGTTTAAAAAAGGTTTGGACAAGTTCCTGGAGGAAAGGTCCATAAACCATTATTAAAAGGGACCTGGGATATCAATGCTTGACCCAGTACAAGCATTGTGGATCCTGTGTCTTTTGGGTAAACTGCTAGTACGTATGACCTAGATTGGCCACTGTTGGAAACAGGATACTGGGCTCAATGGACCTTGGTCTGACCCATTATGGCATATCTTATGTTCTTATGTTGATGCAATAAGCGACACATTAGAATGCTCCGCTGAGCTTTAGCACACCAATGCAAAAATCCCAAGCAGGCTAAAGGAAAGGGGTGCCCAAAACAGCTACAATGAAAAACCCTGTTTCCAAAGAACGATCACACTGGCAGCTTTAAATTAAATAACACAGCACTGCATTTCGGGTCTGTATCCACTCAAAAGACCCTGCGTCAGGCCAAAACTTCCCCACTCAATACCAAGGACCGTAGGAGCTTTAGCACACAGCATTCTAATGCATGTGCTAAAAAATCTTTTACTCCTGAAGCAGAAAACTAAAGGCATGCAAATTCCAGCAGCATTAAAAGGTGTGTGCTGTCAGAAGAAGACTGCACATTGCCACAGTAATATGCAGTCATTTGCTGCTCTATGAGTAAAATGTCTTCTTTCCTGTAAGTGCATGAGTGGTGATTGGCTTTCGCTGTGACAGGAAGGGAAACATTTGAAAAAAAAAAGGCTGGACAAACTCCTCATTCCCTATTGACTACAAAATTTCCCTGGTACACCAGAGAGCCCCATTCCCCACATTCCAGCCTGCAAAAATTTCCCTGGTGGTGCACTAGGCCCGTGATTCCTAACACTCCCAATCCCCTGGGACTCTCTGGTCCAGGGCACCCCAGGCCCAGGCACTTCTAGCCAGGGCACCATGTGTTAGGCATCCCTGACCCAAGAACCCTAACCCTGGCACCCAGTACAGAGAGACCCTGGACCAGAGAATCTCCAGTGATGAACTGGAACCCCTTTGACCAATTATAATTGCCTAGTCTTAGACATTGTTTAGCAGTCCTCTCTTCATGCTGTCATCTTAGAAAATGGTGGCACCTGGCATCTATTGGTGCATCAGGATACTGCACTAGGGGGTCAGTCTGCAAAATAAGAATGTGCTTCCCTTATTTGGGAAGAATTCCATTATTTGGCAGATGGACCCTTAGTGGTGCATCCCAATGTGCTGCTAGGAGTCAGGCACTAACATTTTCCAAGCCGGCAGTATGAAGACAGGATATCTGTTAGATTACTCGCATGACCAAGTAAGCATAATTGGCCAAGGAGGTCTGGTCCACCACTAGCAGCCCTCTAATCGAGGGCTTTCCTGCGCTGGATGCCCTGATTCAGGGTACTACAGGTTTGAACTGCTCAGGCCAGTGGTTCCCTGGAACAGAGAGCCATAGAGAGTCATAGGAGTACAGGTGGATGGGTTGCTTAGGGGAATCGTGGGAATTTGGTGGGGGGAGGGGGTAGAGCTCCAATTGGGCCCCCAGGGATCTTGGGTCATCTGCACCTCAGATGACATTTGTTCCTGCATTGCATCGTTTTTCCAGCCCTGAACTAATATGAAAAGAAGAGTTAAAAATTAAGTTAAATTTTTAGGGGGTTTTTGGTTGTTTTCTTTAATATCGGGAGCAATTTGTGGTTCAGTGAATTATATGTTTTGCATGCGCACTGCATTACCCTTTAGCATAGTGATATTGCTGCTGATTCTCCCATAGTAAAAGGTCTTACTGCACTGAGAATAAGATTAGCCTGGGAAAATCTTGAGTAAATTGACTCACTAAGGGATAATGCAGCTTACTGCAACTGTGCCTAAGTTTGATTTACAAAATCATTTCCTAATGCACAAAATCGGGCAATATATTTAACTAATTTGGTCCGTTGCATGTGAGTGTATTCATTTCTGTGTAGAAATAAAGATCAGCAAACGAAATATAGGCAATGCATTGCATCCAGGCTATCTTTATGGATTTGTAACTAGCTCTTAAAGGTAAGGTCCTCTCGTCAGCTAAGTTAAAATGAATCTAGTATGATGGTGCCTGAAAACAAAAATAAATTGTTTGTTAAACTATAACATCAATATTTCTTCTAAGGGCTTGATTTACTGAGAATTTTCTCTCATACTGCCTCTTTGGGAAAAATGTAGCAAATTTGTCCTTAAGTTTTGTAAATATCTTTAGTGTATTGTAAAATAATGGACTTGAGGGGGTGAATGGAGATGAGAGTATATTTACTTATATTTGCATATAAAATTATGTAAATCTGTATATCATATTTTTAAAAAAAGCCATTTTTTGACATTCCTTCTGGTCTGATTACTTTATTTGATCCTTTTTGGTGGGGGGGGGGAGGAATCTCAGTGACTGGTTTCGGGAAGGAAGGAGGAGGATAGAGGTGAAGGGATCTAGGGGATAAAGGGTTGCAAAGGGGGGAAATGGAGAAGAAACAGGGTCACTTCAACTCCTTATGGGGCCCGGGACAAACATTTTCGGCGGGTCACCCCTGCCATCTGCGGGTCACCCCTCTCCTTCCACTACCACTACAGCCCCTCTCCGGGATATGCAGCGGCATAAATACATTAAAAAGGCACCGTGATGCCAGAGCAGGGTTGGCGCTACCTGGAAAGCCGGGTAAGTGCCATGTGGGGTGTCAATATTAGGGGGTAACATCGCTAGCTGCCCCCCCCCCAAACGAGATGACAAGCGCAGAAGAGTTACGCAAGCCTGCCTATGGGAGAAACAAGTCCCGTGGCTCTTCCATTCTCAGCCGCATTCTTGGCCTTGAACAATTCTTCTGCTCGAGAGAGCAGCAAGTTCCACGGGCAGAAGACTTGCACTATCAGCTGAGAATGGAAGAGCCTGGCCCATGGAAGAAGCTAGTGCTGTGGACAGAAGAGCTGCCAGTCAACTGCACCTGCTGCAAGGCCCTGGAGGTAACAGTGCAAGGGCAGTTTAGAGTTGGGGGCCGGAGAAAGAGGAAGAGAAGTTAGGATAAATTTAAAGGGGCAGTGCTTTAGGGAAAGGAAGATTGGGGGGGGGGGATGAATGGAATACAAGGGGTGAGAGTGCAAAGAGGGGTGAGAAGGGACAGAGTCTGGAAAGGGGAATAGAGAGCTGGGGGCAGCAGGTGGGAGGATGGAATGAAGATGGGTCTGTAGGGATAGGGAGATAGAAATATGGAACAAAGAGGTGGCACAGAGAGATGGAGGGAAAATGGAGATGTGAGAAGATGGACACAGGGTGTATCATAGGAAAACATTGGAGATGCTGGACATGGGGGGGCATTGGGAGGTGCTGGGAGCTGATGAACATGGAGGGGCATATAAAGACAGAGGGGAGATACTATATGTAGAGGTGGAATATGGCAGCAGAGGGGACATGCTAAAGAGGGGGTGAGGCTAGAGAGATGAAGGGGAGTTCGTGAACATGGGAAGGAAGCATAGGGAGAATCAGGGAGTGGAGAGTTTTGAGATGGAGCAGTGATGCTGGACACGGGGGGTTATATGGAGACTATGGGGAAATGCTGGACATGAAAGGGTGGAACAGAGGGAGATAGAGTGGAGATGCAGGACATGGGGATAATAGGGGGAGGGAGATGCAGGACATGGGGGTAATAGGGGGAGGGAAATGCAGGACATGGGGTAATAGGGACTGAAAGGAGTGAAGATGGACAGAGGGTAATAGGATGATAAAGAAATGGAAAAACGCTGGACATGGGAATAATAGGGAGGGGATGGGTATGGAGACAGCAGAGATGCTGGACACAGGGGGATAGGAATGGAGAGGGGGACACATAAGGATAGGGAAAGAGAGAGAACAGAGATGCTGGATGAAGGGAAAGAGAGCGGGAAAGGGAGCATGAGAGGAGGAGAGACACTGGATAGGATGGGGGAGGGGATGTTAAACATGTAGGGGAGAGAGAAAATGAGCAAATGTCTGGGGAATAATGGACCGGTGGAGAATAGGAGGGCTGGGATGAGGATTGAAAAGTGGTGCTGGAGGGGATTGAGGACGATAGTAAGGAGGAATAGTGATGAGTGGATGGAGAGACAGAAAAGTAAATGGAAGAAAGTTGAAAGGAAAAGATCAATATTCAAGATGAAAAATGGTGTATGGATGTTCTAGGGTCTGCTGTAATACTTACAGCACTGCTTTTTTCTGGGTAGGCTCCTTATTGTGTGAATTTTGTAAGTTGGTGCTGGCATGGTATGGTAGATTTGCTGCGTAAATCCTTAGTGACTTTTGTAGGGCTTTGTATTAGTTCAGAATATGCCTGGTACTGGAGAATGTTTATGTTGTTGTTACTGAGATAACCAGAATCAGATTTTATTATATATATATTGAGTTCTATGGGTGAATGTCCTAGTTCTACTCTGCATAGATTGTCGAGGGAGGGGCTTCTGTGGATGCAGAATATATGCTCAAAAAGAAAAAGCAAGCAACATGACACAGTTTATAACAAAATAAAATGGGCTATAATTTTAGTGTTATAAACTGTGCTGTGGTTCTCGCTTTTTCTTTTAGTTCCTTAGTCTGTGAGTATCTTGCATTTCGTTTATTTTTTGCACAATATATATTTACATTTACATTATCCTGGTCCAGTATGCAGTTTCAGAGGAGTTATATTGGGGTTGCCAGGCCCCTCTTGTTGTCTGGCACATTTAGTGGCAAGTTTATTAAGCTCTGTGCTGGTAACATGTGTGGGCTGCGTTACCAGTGTGGGACTGTAGGCCAACTGCAGAAGGGGCAGGTACATCCCCCTGCAATTACCGTGCTTGAGGTTGCAGTAGTTGCACTCTTGCTACTTGCAATGAGCCATTATGTTAGTTTCTGCCGACAATGCAGATGCCTATGTGTGCGAGTTCTTTCTTTCGCCTCACTCTGGAGGAAAGTATAATTTTGAGAAAGAAATCCTGAAAACCTAGGAGTAATGGAAAAAGCATGGATCTTACTCCCTAGTCTGCCTGGAAAGGGGCCATGTTATTTTCATTCTTCTCTTGCTCCAGCTTCACGTCTTACTACCAGTACATTGATTGCAGGACTGCCAGTAGGAAGTGAAGCTAGAGCGAGAGAAAGCCAGAATAACACAGGCTCAGTCAAGAAATGAAAACACATCCTGTGATTCAGCAAGGAGAAGGTATGGATTTATTGGGGGGGGGGGGGGGTGGCAAGGGCAACTGATTTTGCAACGACAGTGGATAAAGGGAGGGAGCGGGCCCAGAGGAAGGGAAGAGATGCTTGGCATGTCCTGCAGGGGAAGGAGGCATAAGAAGCTTAGGGGAAGGAGAGATTCTACATGCCGGAAGGGAGGAGAAGGAGGAAAGATTCTGGCCACTGAGGGGGGTGGGGGGGCAAGGAAGGGCAGGGGAGATGCTGCACACCTGAGGGGCTGGATAGTGATGGGAAAGGGAGATGGCTAGACACTTGGAGAGGGGGGCTAAGGAAGGAAAGGGGAAGAGAGATGCTGGACATCTTGGGGGTAAGAACGGGTTGGGTAGGGAAGATGCTAGACATATGTGGAAGTGGGGGATTGATAGGCAAGGGAAGGAACCATGCTGGACACTTGAAGGAGGGGGGGGGGGCGAAGAGAGGGCAGATGCTGGATACCTGCAGATAGTTATGGGGAAGGGAGATGCTTAGCCCTGGGGGGCAGGTGTGAAAAGGTAACGGGGGATTCTGAACACCTGGTGGAATAAGAAAGGAAAAAGAAGGGAAGGTGGATGCTGGACCCCTAGGTCAAAAGGAAGGAAAAAAGGGGGGGGGGTTGCTGGACACCGGTAAGAGTGGATAGGGAAAGAAAGATGCTGGACACCTGGGGGAAGGGGTTAAGGAAGGGAAGATGCTAGAAACTAGGGAAAGGGAGGAAGAAGAGATACTGGACTACAGGAGGGCGGGGAAGGGGGCTGGATAGAGTAGAGAGAAGGGAAATGATGAATATGGAGGAAGGGGAAGGAAAGAGAATAGAAGATACTGGACACAGGGCAGGGAGAAGGGGAGGGGAGGGAATGAGAGAGAGGAATGGGATAAGGGAGGTGGAAAGCTGTAGGCAGATGCAGTAAAAAGGGGGAGATTGAGTACTGAATGATGAGGAGGGGCGAAATTGGAGTGGATAGAGAAGCAGAAAAATAAATGGAAAAAAGCTGAAAGATCAATGGCAGAGATGGATGTAGGGGAGGAAGTGAAGACAGAAGGAGAGAAAAAAATGACTAATGGATAGGAGATCCTGGAAACAGTGTTAAAAGAAGCCAGACAGATGACAGCAGAAACAGAGACTGGAAACAAGATGATTAGGAAAAAAATAGACAGCAAAGGTAGACAAAACAATTTTTTTTTCAGTTCAATGACTGGAATATGTCAGTTTTTGGAATTTACATCTACTATTCTATTTTGCACAGTGCAGCAGGAAATGATCACTTTTTCTAATTTTTCGGTGATTCATCTGCTTGGAAGTGATATTGATGCTGTCACAGGATGGGTGGGGGAGGAGAATGACTCCTGTTCCCTCCCCGACCCCTGTTGCATAATCCTGAACCTAACAGCCCCTCCCCTCTCAGATTTGCCTGCAAAAACTCTGATAACCTTAACTCTGTAGCATATTTGATCCTTCACTCAACCTGCTCTAGTCCCCACAACATCCACCACATTCCCTCTCTCGTTCCTCTTGCACCTGAGTCACCTCATATTTCTTAAATAAAAGACATCCTGTTTCACCAGCAGCTCTAAGGCTGCTTTTTCTCTCAGGCTTTATATGTTTTTTACCCTTCCTTGGTGTATTGCAGCACCAGTCTTCTTTACAGTGAGGCGACTCTTGAGGTCCACTGCTTACCTCCCTGACACACAACCAACAGCCCCCTCCCCCCCAACCTCTATCAGAGGTAGCAGCTAGTACTATTGCTTCTCTTCAGGGCCAGACCAACCATCAGGCAAGGCTAGGTGGTCCTTAGGGCAGCAGTTTCTGGGGAAGGAGGGCAGGAATGATCAGCTGCATTCAAAGCAGAAGAACAGATTAAGATAGTCACATGAATTCAAAGTGCCAGCAACCTATCCCTTTACCTGCAGGGAAGGCGGGCACATATGTACATACAAAGCTAAGTTTCATATTTAAAGGTATGGGGCATCATTTTAGAAGCCCTATTCATGAGTAGGACATCTGAAAATAGGCATTCAAACATGGAAATTATAAAGATGTCCCTGAAGTCATTTTGGAAAGCCAGGTATATAGACATCCTGACATACAGGACCGGTCCAACCAATTAGGCAAATTAGGCAGTTACCTAGGGGACACATTCAAAGCTAAGCAATAGATTCTGACAGCCAGGGGGCATAAGGCTAAGGTTTGCCTAGGCAGGGCATAACACCTTGAACAAAATCTTGGGCTGGTCCTACTAGTGCGAGCATGTCAATGTAGCATGGGGGTGTAGAGGAGGCGTGCCCTGCATGGAGCAAGAAGGATGCACATCTTGGGCTGGTCCTACTAGTGCGAGCACGTCAATGTAGCATGGGGGTGTAGTGGAGGCGTGCCCTGCATGGAGCAAGAAAGATGCACATCTTGGGCTGGTCCTACTAGTGTGAGCACGTCAATGTAGCATGGGGGTGTAGTGGAGGCGTGCCCTGCATGGAGCAAGAAGGATGCACATCTGGCTCTGCTTGCTCAGACATCTATGTCTATACCTGCTGCTAACCATCAATAAGGTGCAAAAAAGCGGTGTCATGGCTACAATGCTTCCTACTACTGGTTAATCATTTATATAGTGCTACAAGGTGTACATAGTGCTGTACAAGAACATATAGAAGACGGGTTTGCTCATTAGAGCTTACAATCTAATCAAGACAGACAGTACAATATAAGAGAAATAAGACGTTCAAATAGGGAAAGGAGACACAAGGAGAACAAGAGAATTAGGATCCAAAAGCAGCCTAAAAGAGGTGAGTTTTTAGCATGGATTTGAAAAGGGGGAGAGATGAGACCTGATATATAGATTCAGGAAGTTTGTTCCAGGCATAAGGAGCAGCAAGGTGAAAAGATTGAAGTCTGGAGTTGGCAGTGAAAGAAAAAGCATAGAGAGAAGAAAGTCAGAGGAACAGCGGAGTTCACGAGGACGGGTGTAGGGAGAGAGGAGAGAGCAAAGGTAGTGAGGGGCAGTAGAGTGAATTCATTTATATATCAGAAGGAGAAATTTGAGTTGGATATGGAAATGGAAGGGAAGCCAATGAAGTGATTTGAGAAGAGGGGTTACTGTATACGAGTGTATCAAGGCTTGTGAAAGATTAGCCATGCAGCAGAATTCTGAACAGATTGACGAGGAAAGAGATGACTCTGAGGAAGACCAGCAAGGAAGAGGATGCAATAGTCAAGACGGGAGGTGACCTAAGAGTGGATAAGAGTTTTAGTAGTATGTTCAGAAAGGAAAGGGAGAATTTTGTTAATGTTAGAGAGAAAGAAATGACAGGTTTTAGCTATCTGTTGGATATGTGTGGAAAAGGAGAGGGAGAAGTCAAAGATGATCTCAAGGTTGCAGGCTGAGGAAACAGGAAGCAGAAGAGTGCTTTCAACAGCGAAAGAAAAAGGAGGAATGGGGGAGGATGGTTCAATTTTAGATGCAGTGAGACATCCAGGAAGTGATATCAGATAAGCAGGCAGAGATATGGGCTTGGAGTGTAAGAGAAATGGTAGGTACAGATAGATAGTTTTGAGAGTCATCAGCATAAAAATGGTACTGAAATCCATGGGAAGAGATGAGGGCACCAAGGGACTGGGTATAGAGAGTGAAAAGGAAAGGGCCCAGAACAGACTCTTGGGGTACACCAACTGAGAGAGGGATGGCAGTAGAGGAGGATCCACCAGAACAAACAATGAAAAAGTGATGGGAGAGATAAGAAGAGAACCAGGACAGCACAGTGCCCCCAAAACCAAGAGAGGACAAAGTGTCAAGGAGAAGGGGGTAGTCAACAGTATCAAAAGCAGCAGAAAGGTCAAGAAGAATGAGAACTGAGTAAAGACCCTTGGACTTAGCCAGGAACAAATCACTAGAGTCTTTGGCAAGAGCCGTTTCAATAGAATGAAAGGGCAAAAACCAGACTGAAGTGGATCTAGGAGGGCTTAAGAGTAGAGAAATTCAAGGCAGTGGCAGAGAACTGCATGTTCAAGAAGTTTGGAAATGATGGGAAGGAGGGAGATGGGTTGATAGTAGGACAAGTAGGGTCATGTGAAGGTTTCTTGAGGAGAGGTGCAATCACAGCATGCTTGAAGACTGCAAGGAAAGTTGCAGTGGAGAGTGAAAGGTTGAGAATATGTGAGATGGAAGGGATGACGGAGGAGGAGATAGAGTTAAGGAGATGGGTGGTGATAGGATCAGAGGAACAGGTAGTGAGCTTAGAGGAGGAAAGAAGAGAAGTTTCCTCATTAGAGATCTTAGAAAAGGATGAAAAGGCGATAGAGGTTGATGGGGAAAGTTTGTATTGAATAGGAAGAAGAAGAGGTGAAGAAGCTTTAGTGGGGAATTGCAGTGTCATTTTATGAATTTTGTCATGGAAATAGTTGCCTAGGGTTTGAGCAGAAAGAAAAAGAAGGATTGGAGGCACCTTAAGAAGAGAGTTGAGAGCTGAAAAAGCGTAGTTACTCACCTGTAACAGGTGATCTCCAGGAACAGCAGGAATTTAGTCTTCACATATGGGTATTGTCAGTACCGACGGAGCCAGCGCGGGAATGCTCCCCAGCGTCCAATAGGAACGTTTTTGGGAGCATGCCTCAGCACATGCGCGCTGCCTTCCTGCCTTTCCAACTGTCCCTCTTCAGTTAAGTTTGTAGCTGAATGAAAGGATAGAGGGAGAGAGGAAAGAGACAGAGATAGAGAGACAACTCCTAGAGGAGGTGGGTGGGTTGTGAAGACTAAATTCCCGCTGTTCCCAGAGATCACCTGTTACAGGTGAGTAACTATGCTATCTCCAGGAACAAGCAGGAATGTAGTCTTCATATATGGGGACTCCTTAGCTGAAAATGCCAGGGAGATGGCCCCAGGAAGCTGCCACCTATAGTAAGGTGGGCCATGCTTCCTCCCATGGATCTCTGGCATCCCACCAGGGTTGGAGGGTAGGAGTTGAATTAAGTCTGAAAGATATTTTTAAGAACAGCCTGGCCAAAGAAGGCATCCCGACAGGAGGCTTTATCTAGGTAGTAGTGGGCTGTAAAGGTGTGTACCGATGCCCAGGTGGCTGCTCGACAAATGTCATCAATAGACACAGAGTGAAGGTTAGCCATAGAGGCTGCCATGGCTCTCACATTATGAGCTGTGACATGGCCTTGAAGAGGAAGACCCTTACTCTCATAAGTAAAGGATATGCATTGTGCAATCCATTTAGACAGATTTCTTTTGGAAACTGGAAGTCCCAAATGACTAGGATCAAATGCAACAAAAAGCTGAGAAGACTTTCTATGTTGTTGTGTTCATTGTATGTAAAAGGCCAAGGCTCTTTTACAGTCGAAAGTATGAAGGTTCCTTTCTGCATTAGAGGCATGAGGCCTTGGAAAGAATACAGGAAGATAAATCGATTGATTTAAATGAAAGGGTGAACCATCTTTGGCATATAGTGTGGATGAGTTCTGAGAACAACTTTATCATGGTGAAACCTAGTATAAGGAGGATCAGCCACTAAAGCTTTCAATTCACTAATGCGACGTGCAGAGGTGATTGCGATTAGGAAGATGACCTTCCAGGACAAAAGCTTTAGGGTTGTAGTGGCTAAAGGTTCAAAGGGCAGTTTCATGAGTTGCCCAAGAACTAGATTTAAGTCCCATGCTACCGGTGGTGGCCTGATGGGAGGCTTTGTTAATAGAAGACCTCTCATAAATCTGGATATGAGTGGATGAGAGGAAATTGGTTGTCCATTTAGAGGCATATAGGAAGCTGCAATTGCATTAAGATGGACCCTTACAGAATTGGTCTTTAAACCAGAATTTGATAAATGAAGTAGATACTCTAGTACCGATTCCAAAGGTATCAGAGGGGGGTTTAAGCCCTTTTGAGAACACCACATAGTAAAACGTTTCCACTTAAAGGCATAAGAACATCTTGTGGAAGGTTTTCTCAAAGCCTGAAAGATATCCTTTACCTTTCAGCAACCAGGCCCTGAGATGCAGGGATTGGGGATTTGGGTGCCATAGCATCCCGTTCTCTTGGGAGAGAAGGTCTGGAGCACACCCTAACTCTAAAGGTGCAGCTTGAGAGAGATGTAGAAGCAGGGGATACCACAATTGTTGTGGCCACCGTGGCGCTATGAGGATCATACGACCTCTGTCTCTCTGAAGCTTGAAGAGTGTTTTGGGAATGAGGGGAATGGGTGGGAAGGCATAGAGGAAGTCCTGACCTCAGTGAAGGAGGAAGGCGTCCCTTGCCTGAGAATTGTGAGCCAGAATTCTGGAACAGAACCTGGGAAGTTTGGCATTCAGTGGACTTGCAAACAGATCTATGTCTGGGGTTCCCCAGATCTGAAAGAGGAGGAGAGGGTGGAGGTCAAAATAAGGGAGGAAATGGGGAAGGTGGAAATGGTGAAAAGGAAGGGGGTTTTAGGTTGATGGAATGAGGGAAGGTGGTTAGGGAGAATCAGAAAAAGGAACAAAAAGTGATGTGGAGTCATAAGAAGAGAGGAGCAATTCAACCTAAGAAAAGGCAGTGAGTAAAAGTCTTAAAGTGACAGTGATCTATCAGGGGGAAGAGCAAAATGCATTTTCATCATTATAGTTAATATTTCTGGGCCAAAGAAACCTGCATGTAAATACATACTCCAAACATATTATTGGCCCACCACCACACATCTGATTATCTGAAATGGCCAATCAGGACATGCTAATCTCATAATATAGTCAACCTCCTTCTGCAATACAAGTACCCAGTTCTGCAAGCATGCAATTCAGAGATGTCCACAATTGTGAAATGGCCTGCACCTGTGCACATATCCAGCCTTGCTATCTGCATGGGGCTGTTGTCAGAAACTGGTTCCTGAGACATTCATTTTTCAGGGTAGAGATGAGGCGATTTCCGAAGACACTCCCTTCACTGCTGCCACTCCCCCTGAACATCCAAGATTCTTCCTAGATGCCCCTTGTAAAATCCCTTTATGATTTCCAATTATGCATTTTTACAAAGACGCCTTCCAGTTATGAGACAAGAGAACTATGAAATTGTTTTAAATAGGTGTTAAAGCCAAGTGACAG
This sequence comes from Ichthyophis bannanicus, assembly GCA_033557465.1. NCBI lineage: Eukaryota > Metazoa > Chordata > Amphibia > Gymnophiona > Ichthyophiidae > Ichthyophis > Ichthyophis bannanicus. Next base: position 216,927,245 of record CM066040.1, read on the forward strand.
ATCAACTTGAAAGGTGCCCTCTTTCAAACTAAGGGCAATGTAAATCACCCAGGAAATTAAAAGATTGCCTTAGAAGCACAGTTATAAATAGGTCAGCAAGAACTCAATGATTTTGAGTCTTGAACGACTACCAAGAGAGCTGATCCTACTGGGAAGAAATCTGCACTTGTAAGTACTTACCTCCTGAGAAATCTCTAAATCTTGGGGAAAAGGAAATTCTTTGGGTTGAAACTGATAAAATCTATTTCAAAATTCAGTGTTTTATTAAGTCAGTTAGGGCATAGTACTACAAGCCAGCTTTCAATTAAATTACAGCCAGCTGTGGCTTAGTATAATAAGCTAGTCTTCAGTTAAATCAGGAGTTCTTAACCTTTTGATGACTACAGACTCCCAATGGATTGCCCAATATGTCCCCATACCACTTTCTCCAGACTGTCGAACTCATATATATGTATATAGCTAGAAACAGAACTGTTTAAGAAAATCTTAAGGCTTTTATCATATTTAATCAAATCACAAATACACAAGCTAGCTACAACTAGTGAGATGTTTGCTATTGTTTTTATGCAATCAAAACAGGGAATTGAGGTACAGTTACTGATAATGTTACTCACAAGTCATCTGACACATCAAGCTGATTTCTCCACTTTGATTTCAGGTTTAATAATGCAAGAATCCTGTTTCATGGAGATAAGTATTTGTGAAGGGAACCAAAACATACATTGCCCTCCTTGCCAAGCTACAATGTGCTCACACAAAAACTGCCTGATATTCAGCCCAGTCTTTTCAAAATCAGCTTTCTTTCTTGGGTCTTCTTGGAATTGAATGAAATCATCATTTGCTAAATCACTGTCACTCATTGTAGATATATCAAACAAGAATGGTTCATGATCCAAACAGACTCCATGCTAAAATCATTAATATTTGAGAAGTAATCCTCAAAATGTATATTTAGAAATTCCAAATGGTTCTTGACTTCTTGAAGTATTATCACAGGCAATGTTTTACCATTTCCAGTAAGAATATCACCAAGGATTGGAAAGCTTGTCAGATTTCCGCTTTCAACACAGCGACTCTAAATAAGTAATTTCCTTGTAAAAGCTTTCCCTTGGCTTAAATAATATCCACATTCCAACCATGCTTCAACATATTCAAATCATTGAGGAGACTGAAAATATCAGCCGAATATCCCAGGCTAACAATAAAATGTTCATCCTCAAAATGGTTTGCAAGAGGGGATTGTTGATCCTCGAGGAATTTAAAAATTTAATCCCGAAGTTCCACTACATGTGCCAAGACATGATCATGACTTAGGCAATATATCTCTGTGTGGTACAGTAAAGCACAATGTTCTGCTCCAATTTCTTCATCTCATTTCATGTTGATAACTGATAACTAATATAAATTTTAATCTAACATTTTTTTTAATTATTCTGAGATCCAGTCCCATACCCCTATCATTTGGTTACCATATCCCTTAGGGGTAAGGATACCCCCGGTTAAGAATCCCTGAGTTAAATTAAAGCCAATTAGGGTTATCTTAACAGAAAAAGTAGAATAGGGTAAATATTCTTTGAGTATATAAATTGCTTTCTAGAGACCTTTTACAAAGAGGCCTTCAAATTATGAGGCAAGAGAACTGTGAAATTGTTTTAAAGCCAAGTAACAGATCAAAGGGACAATCTGAAAGGTTTCCTCTATCAAACCAACAGTAGGAATCACCGAAGAAATTAAGAGTTTGTCTTAAAAGCGTAGATATAAATAGGCATGTTTTACTAGAAATAGCTCTTGTCAGACAAATTTTATTAATTTCATTGATTAGATGATCAGAGAGTTGGATCGAAGAAGAGCGCTAGACATGATGAGCTTTGAATTCAGCAAACATTTTGACACAAATATCATATAGGTGACTTATAAATAAGCTGAGTGCCTTTGGCGTGGACTGACTGGGTTAGAAACTGGTTGAGGCAACAAAAAATAGTGGTAAATGTAGGTCACTCTGAGGAAAAGGATGTTACCAGTGGTGTGCTGCAGAGATTGGTCCTTGGTCCAGTTCTTATTAACATGTTTGTAAGTGTTATTGCAGAAGGGCTGTTGGGTAAGGTTTGCCACTTTGCAAATGATACTAAAATCTGCAGTAGGCTTGACACCCTGGAATGTGTAGATAATATTAAGAGGGATTTAGCGAAGCTTGATAGAAAAGATTTTTTGTAATATACTTAAAATAGATCAGTTATTTATTTTATTTATTTTATTTAAAGGGTATTTCTATCCCGCCTTATCCTTTAATCAAGGAGGTGTACACAGCAAACAATCAATTGAATTGGCATTTGTGTTTTCGTGTGTGATTATACTGTACAGTGAATGTGTATGAGTGTGGGTAGATTGACTGGTGTGTGCTATTTACAGCATGAGCTTTATACAGTGTTATATACAATGATCATGCGGATAAGTCAGTAGGCCGGGGTTGGTGATCCCATTATAAATAAATCAGGATGTAACATAGTAAAAATGGACTTAAGCTTTGTGCCTTTCAGCAGTTTGTAAAGGATACTGGGCCCAATTTTTATAACTGCTGATATTTAAATGCTACAGCGGTCAGCCATGGTGCTTAAATTTCAATGACATATTCAGCGACAATTTCTGGATAGGAGCGGCCACTGAATATTCAGGCCGAGTGGCACTCACAAGGTAAGTACCAAGTTTCTGTAGAATGATTTTCAGCCAGCTAAGGGCTTTGAATATTGACCCAATTCTCTTTATTTGAAGAGCAGCAAAGATATTATATATAATTAGGTACAGTATTCACATTTTCATTAGCTGATATCACTATGTAAAAATAACTTAAAGCATAATGAGTTCTTTGCTCAGTGTCAGATCATTTTTATTTTCATTACTACATATGATATAATGCATTATTTGTTCATTACCAATATAGTAATAATAAAACCGCTATCATAACCCAAACATAGAAACTAAGGGAGGGGTATCCCGTGCCGGCGGCAAGTGCTACTAACATGGCTAGCTCCCGGCACTGAAAGTTAAACTCAGATACTCAATGCCGGGGTCATATCTGGCCCTGGCCCTGAATATTTGGGTTCACCAGATTGCTGTGAGACTAACCAAGGCAGCAAAAATTAGTCCAAGGTTTCCTGTGGCTGAATATTAGTACTGCTTGATTAGCACTGGGTGCCGCCTCCTCGCCGCCCCAGAATGTCTCAATTTTAACTGTTTAGCATCCTTGTTAGCGGAAGGGCTGTCGGGTAAGGTTTGCCTCTTTTATGGATGATACCAAACTCTGGAATAGACATCCAGGAAGGTGTAGATAACATGAGGAGGGATCTAGCTAAACTGGAAGAATGGTCTAGAATTTGGCAGCTGAGATTTAATGCTAAAAAATGTAAGGTCATGCATTTGGGCTGTAACAATCCAAGGGAGCACTATAGTATAGGGGGTGGTGTTCTAATGTCCACGGAAAAAGAATTAGCCATTAGCCATTTTAAAAAAGCAGTCAATGGGGTTTGTGGCACTTTGGAGACCGTCAATCGCAGCCATCCTAACACTGCCTACTACCAACCCTCGTCCACTTCCTGTCTCCTTCCGGCACTGTCTTCTCAGCACCAAGGAGAGAGAAGACGAAATAGATAGTTGATGGATGCTGGAACCCGTTACTAGCCACCACTTTTTGATTGAGGAATTCTTTAGGCTCTGTAGATATTTGCACAACAGGTGTTCTAAAAACCAAATATCACAACATTTATGAATTCTCATTGCACAATTATGATTTCTAAAAGGATGCCCACCTACCATTTTCATTAAAAGGTGACTGTCAGTATGAAAAGCCCATTCAAATAACCAGTTTTCAATTTACAAAGGAAATATAATTAATATAAATCAGTCTTAGCTGCTACATACATTTTCCAGTTTTTGGTTAATGCAAACTATGGATAATAGTTCATTTAGCTTAAATTGAATAGCTATAGCCAATCAAATTCTAGGAAAATTGGATAATTATTAACTTACACTAGTTTCAGTTAAATAATAAATATTAATTCCTAAAATTAACCAGATGCAAATCCCTTAATTATGCTGCAATAATGTCCTTAGCATCCCTTAATCACTCAATCGAGCTGGTCACATCATTAGCACCTGCAAAGCTGTGTTGAGTGTGAATCTGAGGAAAGAGGAGAGATGCTTGTTTGGGCTTTTAGGTACCTGAGTTGCAATTTCCCAACTCATTATCTCATTTACACCAGCTGTATTTTATATTTTTATATTGGAGTATTGTGTGCAATGCTGGAGACCACACCTTCAAAAGGATATAAACAGGCTGGAGTCAGTACAGAGGGTGGCTACTAAAATAGTTAATGGTCTTCATTATAAAGCATATGAGGACAGACTTAAGGATCTTAATATGTACACCTTAGAGGAAAGGAGGGATAGAGGTGATATGACTGAGATGTTTAAATACCTCCGTGGCATAAATGTTCAGGGAGAGAGCCTCTTTCAATTGAAAGCAAGTTCTGCTACGAGGGGACATGGGATGAGGGTGAAGGGAGATAGATTCAGGAGTGATATGCGGAAATATTTCTTTACTGAAAGAGTGGTGGATCCGTGGAATAGTCTCCCAGAGGAGGTTGCAGAGATGAGGACAGTATCTGAATTCAAAGAAGCATGGGACAAACACAGAGGATCTCTAAAGGTAAAAATGGGACTGTTGCAGTGGTTCATATGGAAGGGCAGGCTAGATAGGCCATGTGGTCTTTTTCTGTGTCATGTTTCTATCAGGGTGTGCGGCGGCAGTGTTGCTGAATATCCCGCGGAGCCGCATTTGCACACTTCGCAGGTCTGCCCCCTAAATTCATCCCTTCAGTTATCTATAATACTAAACATAGTACCTGAATCAAAGGTATGGCCCAAAAAAGGTAGAAAACTATGAAAATATTTTTAGTTCTACTGTGGAAACCTAAATGCAAGATATATCACTTCTAAGAACTGTTATTGCTAGCTTTCTGAATCTGTCCATTCGCTGACTTTTACCATTAATTTGTAAACATCAGATAGTCCTGTGAGTTGTTGGTTTCTACAGTTGGATAAATCTAGCTTTTGATAACATATAGACCGGTAAGGAGCCCAAATAACATTACTGTGAAAAATGAAAAATGATTTATTTCAGAGATAGCTGCAAATCTGTTGATCACTCCTCAAAAGATTAGAATTGCCATAGAATGAATGTCACCTTAATGAAAAATCCCTAGCTTTTTCTGTAATAAATATGATATAGATTTTAAAAAATGGCTGTGTCAATAAAAGAATATCTCCTTTGAAGCATATCTGTATTTCAGCAAACTTCATGTCCCTGACGAGGAAGCTTGGTATGATCTTTCGCTTGAGAGAGCGAGGAGCGGACTTTCTAAACTTATTATTGCTATGTTTCATTGCTGCAGTAATCATTTTTAACTTTCTTAAAATTAGCCATTTTAAAAACACAGTCAATGGGGTTTTTGGTGGCAGTTTGGAGACTGTCAATCGCAGCCATCCTAACACTGCCTACTACCAACGCTCATCCACTTCCTGTCCCCTTCCGGCACTGTCTTCTCAGCACCAAGGAGAGAGAAGACAAAATTGGTAGTTGATGGATGCTGGAACCTGTTACTAGCCACCACTTTTTGACTGAGGAATTCTTCAGGCTCTTTAGATATTTGCACAACAGGTGTTCTAAAAACCAAATATCACCATATTTATGAATTTTCATTGCACAATTATGATTTCTAAAAGGATGCCCACCTACCGTTTTCATTAAAAGGTGACTGTCAGTATAACCAGTTTCAATTTACAAAGGAAATATAATTAATATACATCAGTCTTAGCTGCTACATACATTTTCTAGTTTTTGGTTAATGCAAACTATGGATAATAGTTCATTTAGCTTAAATTGAATAGCTATAGCAAATAAAATTCTAGGAACACTGGATAATTATTAACTTACACTAGTTTCAGTTAAATAATAAATATTAATTCCTAAAATGAACCAGATGCAAATCCCTTAATTATGCTGCAATAATGTCCTTAGCATCCCTTAATCACTCAATCGAGCTGGTCACATCATTAGCACCTGCAAAGCTGTGTTGAGTGTGAATCTGAGGAAAGAGGAGAGATGCTTATTTGGGCTTTTAGGTACCCGAGTTGCAATTTCCCAACTCATTCAACTTTAAGGATGCAGCACCCTCTGTCCCATCGGTCCCTGCGTGTATTAGTGCAGGTTAACTTTTTTTGCTACACAGTCCTATAAGGAAGGAAGTTTGTAAAGTCATTAATATGCATATGTGGCAGTTTATGCACATTGCTGACCTCTTATAAATTACGGCTGGTGTAAAAGTACACGTGTGGAGATGAACATGCATACTGTGCTCATAGGTGTAGCCAGGGGCACAGTCTGGGCGGAGCATAGGCAGAGTCCACAGGGTCACACATTCATTATAAATTACTTGACTTTGCCTCTCTATGTATTTACTCAACATGCCTTCACCTACACCTGCTATATAGTGCAGGTATACATGCCAATGCCTGAATGTAAGGCATGATCTCTGTTATTTAAGCTAGTATTTTATAAAGGCAAGTATGTACCTACATGTCTTTATAAATTAGGCTTAAAAAAGGCGCATTTTGGCTGCTTTAACCTAGATGCCCTGTTATCAAATTACCCTCCGTATGTGCAAGACTGAAAACCAGCACAAAGGAAATGGGGAGTCTCAAACATATTTCTCATCAAAGAAATTACATTGAAATAAATCTGTGGGTTGATACTGAATCGTCCAAAATGACATCCAACAAGGCCCACTAATAGCATGGAAATGAATGCAATGCAAGACAAGGAGTCAATGCTGACCCAGCAGCCCCTAGTTTTTCTTTTTAAAGTGTGGCTGCAAGTGGAGAGCCAAACGTTTCTTCTAAGGCAATGGAGGGTAAAGTAACTTGGCCAAGGCCACAAAGAGTTACGATGGGAATCACACACCGGTTTCGTAGCCACAAGACCACTGCTTTAACCACTAGGCTACTCCTCCCTACTAACAGCATATCTAAAGAAAAAGCCTTGATTTTTTTTTTTAAGTCGGGGCTCTTTTCAGAAGGTACTCGGTAGTACCAACACCTTTTCCATTGCTGGCTAAAACTGACCCATGATCCCCAAATATTAATGAAAGAGTTTAGGCTTTGTATATCCCTAACACACACATGGAGAAGCAGGGTCTTAGCCAATCCTTGCAGGCCTATGGGAGAATGTGGAAGCGTGAACTGCACGTAATAGCTCAGCCCTGCAAAATGCCGGAGAAATGGACTAGAGACTGAGCTGTCCAGACAATAAAGATACAAAAAATATTTTTAGTTTGCATATGCCACTTTTGGGAATCTGAATCATGTCTCTTTGTATTTTGCTCAGTACAGGAAGAAATGCATTTCTCTGTCTATTCCCCCAGTGTTGTACTGCAGGCAGAGTCCAGTTTCATGGGGTTTACTGTTTGTTTTTTTCTGAACATTTATATTTCTAATATGCGGTCATTTATTATGGATTAGGCGAGGCTATATCATTATCCATATTTGCCTATGTGACCAAGACAGGGTAGTTTGTGAGCATATAGTTTCATGTAGGGATTGGTAGCAATCCGGCTTGTTCTCTTTTCCCAACAAGAGGTGTGTTCTAAGGACTAATGTAAGATCTGTAATGCTGCCTTTTCATAGACACTGTGGATGGTTGCAGGGGGCAAGGCTTTGGAAGGCGTGGGACTCTCAATAATCATTTCACCCCTTAAGGATGCCCTGCATGTGAATACCGGCTCCTTTTCTGCTAGAAAACAAAGCACTGTGTAAAGCTCAATAAGGGAAGTCAGGAGACAGAGAGTCCTTTACTAATGGGTGCTGTCTGGCAGCGCGTCTTCTGGTACGTGCTAAAAGTGAGTTGGGACACACGTTGCAGCTAGAGTAGGACCATGACAGTTAGTGCAGGATGAATCCCATGCTAACTGCACAACAGTTTTCTTATTTTCCACAAATTTTTGGTTCTTTTCTAGCTATAACAGAGGTTAGGATCCAGGCCTAAGTTACAGGCCTCTCATAGTAGCAGACCATGCTAGGCCATAGCCTGCCACAGTTAACTACACTTGTGGAGACGACGTTAACTGTGCTGTATTATTATCTGCTGTGTCAACACACAGTGTACCACCTCTGCATTAACTGTATGGTGCAGTCCTCACCCATTCTCTACCCCGTATCATGGTAAGGAGAGCTGTATAAAAGGGATGGAATGGGAAGAAAGTGAGACCTGTGCCTTTAAAAGCAGAGATCAACAGAGTTCCCATAGTAACCACAAGCCTCTGAGGCAGACTACAGCTAATACTAAGCCCCGCCCACTTAATGACTTTAGAGCTAGGTTGAGCACTAACAGCTCTCACGTGTGCAGGGAGAAAGGCGTGGTGCCTAAGAAGCACCAGTTTAAAACTGCTTCAGTGTTTGATAGAAAGGGGGAAGGTGAGAAGCAAAGCAGGCAGCAGCAGACACGGCAGAACTTGCAGGAAAGCACGCAGCAAGAAAGTCCAGAGCAGCTGGGAGCTGAGCAGCAGAGAGCCCTGGAATCAAGGCAGAAACGTGTCTCAAGGTACCTCAGAGAAAGGAAGCTGGAGGAGCCAATTCCCAGGTGGGGAAACAGCTCGGGAAGCCAGTTGAGCCCTGGAGGTAGAGAGAATAAGTTGCCTGAAGTTCCTAGCAAAGCTCTTTCTGATGAAGTGGTTAGAGAGCTAAGAAAAAGTGCCAGACACTGTTAGCCAGAAAGCTGTAAAGCAAGCTTCAGACAGAAATAAGAAGTGTTCCAGTGACTGCCATGACTCAGCAGTGAGAGATATTGAAAAGCTGATAAGGGAGAGAGAACTCCATCTTTAAAGCCTGTGACTACAGATCAGAGGGAACGCTTGCTGCTAAAGCTGGATGAGCTGCTGCAGGGTGTAAATCATAAATCCTATGATACCCGTCCACAGGAAGATAGCTCTAGTGAGTCTATGCATGAAATGGAAATAGAATTGGGTGAAAGCCCCTGTGAAAGTGATACTGAAGAAATGCAATGCTCTTATTGCAAGGCAAACGAACTGAACATGTGCTAAGCTCAAGCCCATGTGAAGGAGTGGTTTGTTTAAAGCAATCATAAGCTTGTTTCTGGGAACTGAGAAGGGAAAGAAACTTGCTAGAAGTTTGAAAGCCATTGTAGCTTGTTTCTATATGGTGTGAAAGAAAAGAAACTTGCTGGAAGTTTAAAAACAGGTATAACCTCTTTTCTATGGAAGCTGTGAAAGAAAAGAAACTTGTTGAAAGCTTAAGTTACTTTGATATGGTCAACAGCCTTAGCTTTAGAAGGTAGTTACCAGAAAGAAGCTAAGAGTTGACAATGTGAAGAAGAAATTCCTGTCTGTTTGAGTTAAGCCTGTTGGAGTTTATTTATCCTTTGCCTTTGGGAGAAATTATCCTTACCTGTGTTTAGTACAACGAATTTGATGCGAGGGGGAAAGCCTGAAAAATAAATTTTTCTGTTTTTGCCAAACAAACCGTGTGGTCACACTGCTTGCTCAAAAGAATAGCTGAAACTACATATCCCAGCAGTCTATGCTGGCAGACATATTGGGGACAGTATTCAGAAGGGCAATTAAGGTGAGCCCTCTTGCTCATCGGCCACCGGCCCGGGCGAGAGGACGCGACAGTATCCACCTATGCTATCCTATTCCCTCTTAGCTCTTAACATGGAAACTGGCACGCATTAGCCATGCCACATGAACTGTCAGTGTGCATTCACTGCCAAATAGACATCTAGTGCAGCTTAGCAAATAGGCTCCTTACTGTCATGAAACACCATAGGGCATACCCATATAAACCTTTATAAACCAATACAAGAACTTAAAGAGAACACAAAAAACATAATATTGCAATCATCAATGTGGGAAATAACCAAGGACTGAAGAACACTCCTAAAATGATGACCAGATTGCTAGCCAAGAAATATTTAAGCCTTCTAATAAATCTCAATTTGAAAAAGACAACTTTAGCGAGTCTTAACGCAGCTTTCATGGTGAGACCAAGGGCTACTTTAACTCCCAGATGATGCGCTTTGTCCAGAAGAGGGGCTGGAGAAGCCCCGGCCCTAATAGTAATTCATAACAGGAGGAAATAACATGGCCTACTCAAAATGCCTCAACAAAGAGCACACAAACCCGCAGCATCAGACGAGCAAAAAGGAGCAGGTACCATGACACACTATGGAGAACAGCAATTCCTTTACTTAAGTGTCTAGCAGGCACTTGAATAAAGGCTGAAAGCAGGGGCGGCTCAAGGCAATCTGCTGCCTGAAGCGAAGAATGACATGGCGCCCCCCCCCCCCCCGCCCACCTTAGAGGGGGCGGGGCTTTTTCAGAAATCCAATCAGAGACTGAACCAAACCAAAAAGCCCATTAGATTATAAGGAAGAAATGCAAGATGTTTGCATATAGGGCCGTATCGAGCTGCAATCGCGCCCTGTGTGACTTGCAGCTTGGGCGCATGCCCACCCTCTCCCCCCTCCCATACCTCCATCCAGTGTTGCCTGCTCTATCCCTGCTGCTGCCACCGCCCTCTGTTTTTTTCACGGTGGCGCCGGCAGCAGGGAAAGAGCAGGCAGCGCTGGACAGAGGTATGAGGAGGAGGGGGGGGGGCATGCGCCCAATCTGAAAGGCGCTGGCACTTTAAGCAGATCTGTCCCTCCCTGCTCTGACATCGCGTCGGAGGAGGGAGGAACCAGACCTGCTTAAAGCGCTGCGAAAAGGCTAGGGGGCGCATTTTGGCTGCCAGTGGCGGCAGGGCAACAGCAGACAGCCGAAATGCGCCCCCAAGCCTTTGCGCCCTGTGCAGCTGCACTGCTTGCACAGGGCTAGGTACAGTCCTGTTTGCACACCAAGGAACTAAAAGACAGCAAGAACCAACAGCACAGTTTATAAAACTAAAATATAACTCATTTTTATTTTGTTGTTATAAACTGTGTTATGGTTCTTGCTTTTTCTTTTTCAACATATATTTTGCATCCACAGTAGATGCAGAACAGAAGCAGGACATTCACCCACAGAACTCAATATTTAAATAAAAAATCTGATTCTTATCATCTCACTAACAACAACCACCACCACTATTCTCCAGTACCAGGCATATTGTGAACTAATACAAAACCCTACAACAAAGAGCAAACCTATCATATCATACCATATCAGCACAAACTTCCAAAACTCACATAAGGAGCCCATCCAAAAAAAGCGTCACTGTAAATACTACAGTGCGCCCTGGAACATCCATACACCTATCTGAAAAGCTGAACAAGTCAAATTACTACAGTACAGTATAGATCTTTATGTACAAATATCAACAGAACACCTGACCTCAGTCACACACTCACAACATCGACCCTCACCAAGTATAGAATAAGTAAACAAAATCTAAAGCAAAAATAAAAATATGTAGACAAAATTTAAACTGAAACCCCAAGAAGCCAGAGTCTACATGCAGTGCAACATCAGATAAATAAGAGATGCAGTTCCCCAATACTGTGTAAAATATAAAAATAGCATAAAGTCCAGTCACTAAAATTAAATAAAATTATTTTTTCTACCTTTGTTGTCCTACCATTTTATTTTCTGATCATGCTGGTCCCGATCTGAAGCTTCTGCTTTCCTGTCTATTCTTAGCTCTCTTTCTGTGGTCTATGGTCCATGGTCCATCTGCCATTTTTTATCTCTTCTTTTGTTTTCTTCACTTCCTTGAATCAGCCCATTTCCAGTTCCAGTAACCCTCCCCAGTATCAGCCCCCTTTCCAGTCCTCCCCTCCCAGTACCTTCAAATGTCAACCACCTTGCATTCCCACGACTGCCACTAGTGTCCATTCCCTTCCAGTTCTCCTCCTTCCCCACTGTCCAGCCCCTTCTAGTCCAAATACCATCCCAGATATCAGCTCAGGTCCATTCTCAGTGCCACCCCCCAGTCAGCTTCCTTCCAGCCTCCTCCCCATTACCCAGCCATCTAACACTCCCATCCCCAAGTGTCAGCTCCCTTCCAGTCCCCCTTCAGTACATCCCAGGTGTCAGCTCCTTTCAGCTCCTTCCTTCCCCCATGTCAGACCCTCTCAGTATCTTCTCCCTTCAAGTCCTAGTCTACCATCCCCCCTCATCAGCCCATTTGTAGCCCTAGCCCCTAGTTTTCTTCCAGGGCCAGCAGCACTCTCCTCCCCTTCCCCATTAGCCCATTTCCTGTCCCAGCCCATTTCCAGTCCTATCCCTTTTATCAGCCCACTCTAGTCCTAGCCCCCCAATCAGCCAATTTCCAGTTCTAACCCCCCCATCAGCCCATTTGAAGTCCTAGCCCCCTCCCCCCCAGTCCAGGGAAATTGGAAAAAAAAAACAACCTCCGGCTGAAGCTGCTGCAGCGGCAGCAGCGGCAGAATGAAGAGCCCTGTGGCTGCGACCCACCGCCTCCTTGGAGAGCCATGCTAGGCAGCATTTCCCCTCTGCGCCAGCTCAGCTTTGCGCAAAGGGAGAGTGTTTCCTTTCCCATGGCTTTGTTAAAGCTGAGCCCATCGGCACTGATGGGAAACACTCTCCCTTCGCGCCACTGTTCCCTCTAAGCTGTGCGCGTGTGCGTGCACACACCTCGCCGAGCAAGCGCACTTACTTTACTACAGAGCGCACAAAAATTACGGTTCTGATTCTGATAGGAAACAACACAGACGTCTTAAAATTTAAAAGTTGTGATTGTGATTACTAGAAATTTTCTGCTTCATTCAGTAATAGTCTATTTTCATTTAATTTGATTAAAATCAATGTGGTATACATACTGTATTCTGACGTGTAGTCAAATTTTAAAGTATATAACTCCGAGTGTTGTTATGTGGCGCACAAAAATTTAACCTTCCTTCAAAAGCTGCACAGCTGATATTTTATGCGCACACAGCCCACAGAAAATTAGAGGGAACATTGCTTCGCGCGGCTCTGCATGTATAACTTCCAGGGTGGGGGAGGCGGTGGCCACAGGGCTCTTCATTCTGCCTCTGCCACTGCTGCAGCAGCAGCTGCTTCTTCAGCCAGAGGGTTTTTTTTAATTTTTATTTTGAAGGCCGAGTGAGATGGTCTTTTTGGGGGCAATTGTGCCGTCCCCAAAAAGTTGCCGCCTGCGGCTACTACCTCACTCGCCCCTGGCTGAAAACATTCTTCAGGAACTTAAGACCTCAATATAAATCAATGAGTAGCGAGTCATACTTGATGTTGTTATCCACTTGGGCACAAATGACCTGGCTAGAAAGCACAGTTACTTACCTGTAACAGGTGATCTCTGGGAACAGCAGGAATTAGTCGTCACATATGGGTACGTCGGAACCGACGGAGCCTGCGCGGGAAAGCTCCCCAGCTTCCCAGAAGGAAGCTTTTGGGACCTCCCACTGCACATGCACGCTGCCTTCCCGCCTTCCTGACCAGCTCTCCTCAGTTCGAGTTTATAGCTGAGACAATAGAGAGAGGAAAGGAAGATAGATAGAAGATACAACTCCTAGGGGAGGTGGGTGGGTTGTGAGGACTAATTCCTGCTGTTCCCAGAGATCACCTGTTACAGGTAAGTAACTGTGCTATCTCCAGGAACAAGCAGGAATAAGTCCTCACATATGGGGCTCCCTAGCTGAGATGCCTGGGAGATCCCCTTCCAAGGGTTCGCCATCTTCGTATGGATCTCAGGCATCCATCCTGGGAAGGTAGGCAGGAGTTGTTCAAGTATGGAACAGGTGTTTGAGAACAGCCTGACCAAACAAGGCATCCCGGCGGGAGTCCTTGTCCAAACAGTAATGGGCTGTGAAGGTATGAACCGAGGCCCATGTGGCGGCTCGACAGATCTGATCTATGGATACAGAGTGAAGATGAGCCATAGAAGTGGCCATGGCTCTCACATTGTGAGCTGTGACATGGCCTTCCAGAGAAATGTTTTTACTCTGGTAAGCAAAGGAAATACACTTAGCAATCCAATTGGAAAGTGTACGTTTTGAGACTGGAAGTCCCAAATGAGAAGGATCAAAAGCCACAAAAAGTTGGGAAGACTTTCGATGTGGCTGAGTCCTGTTGAGGTAAAAGGCGAGAGCTCTTTTACAATCTAGAGTATGAAGGTTCCTCTCTGCACTGGATGCATGAGGAGCCGGAAAAAAGACAGGTAGATATACCTCTTGATTAAGATGAAAAGGCGAGACCACTTTGGGCATAAAGTGGGGATTCGTCCTGAGGACCACCTTATCATGATGAAACCTAGTATAAGGTGGATGAGCCACTAAGGCCTGTAGTTCACTGATGCGGCGAGCCGAAGTGACTGCAATAAGGAAAAGGACCTTCCAGGAAAGAAATTTCAAGGAGGTAGAAACCAACGGTTCAAAAGGTGGCTTCATAAGCTGACCTAGAACTAGGTTCAAATCCCATGCTACCGGAGGAGGTCGGATGGGAGGCTTAGTTAGAGTCAGGCCTCTCATGAACCTTGCAATAAGAGGATGAGAGGAGACAGGTTGTCCATTTATAGGTTTTAAGGATGCTGCAATAGCACTTTAATGGACTCTGACTGAATTCGTCTTAAGGCCTGCATTAGAAAGATGCAGGAGATAGTCTAGTAGAGAATTCAAGGGAAGTACCAGAGGGTCAAGACCCTTTTGAGCACACCAAATGGAAAAGCGTTTCCATTTGAAAGCATAGGAACGCCTCGTGGAGGGTTTCCTAGAGGCATGAAGGATATCTTTCACTGATTGAGAAAGATTGAGGTCATGAAGGCTTAGGCCTTCAGTAACCAAGCTCTGAGGTGTAGGGACTTGGGGTTTGGGTGCCACAAAGTCCCTTCCTCCTGAGACAAAAGGTCTGGCGCAGCTCCCAGGTCCAGGGAGGGTCCCTGGGAGAGATGCAGAAGAAGAGGGAACCACACTTGGCGTGGCCAGCGTGGAGCTATGAGGATCATCGATCCGTGATCCCTCTGGAGTTTGAACAGAGTCTTGGGAATCAAAGGAATGGGTGGAAAGGCATATAGGAAGTCCTGACCCCAATGCAGGAGAAAGGCGTCGTTGGCCTGAGCTCCCTGACACGGAGTCCTGGAATAGAACCGGGGAAGTTTGGCATTCCACGGACTTGCAAAGAGGTCTATGTCCGGGGTTCCCCATTCCTGAAATATTCTGCCTATCTGGTCCATATGTAGGGACCATTCGTGTGGAAGCAGAACTCGACTGAGTCTGTCTGCCCGAGAGTTTTGAACCCCTGGAAGATATACTGCCAGAAGATGAATTTGATGCTCTCTGGCGAAGGCCCATAATCTGAGAGCTTCGTTGCAAAGCGACAGAGAGCATGTCCCTCCTTGTTTGTTTACGTAGAACATGGCCACCTGATTGTCTGTCTGAACTAGGACGGTCAGGTTGACAAGGAGGGTATGGAAGACTTTGAGGGCAAAGAAGATTGCTCGCAGTTCCAGGAGGTTGATGTGAAGGGTGGTCTCCTGTGGAGACCAAGTACCCTGAGTGGAGAGGGATTGTAGATGGTGTGATACTGCAGGCCCTCTGACACAAAGAAAAAAAGTTTTAAATCTTGAAAAAAACAAGATTTACCCGCAATTACATGAAGGTACACATAGAGGGAGCAGGAGAGCAAGCCTGGAAGCAGAGGAACCACGCCTCTATGGGCAGGACCCAGAAGCAGCTGGTCTCGATTTAAGCAGGGACAGAGCATTACAAGAGGGGAGGCAAGGAGCTTGGCAGAGAGCTTCACAGAGAGCAGCTCCAGAAGCCGGAGTCAGAGACTGGGGTGAAGTCACTGACAGACCCAGAATAACTCAAGGAGTGAAAGCTACTGGGAGAGCAGGCCGAGGTGAAGGCCCAAGAGCAGGCCTAGAGGAAGGCCATACACAACTGCAAGGGGCAGTATTACAGAGTGCAGCCAAGGAAGGAGGTGCTTACCCTTCCAGCGGGAGAGGAAGCCTTGTCCAAGGAGAAGGACAGGGATACAAGCAGAGGAAGATATATCCACTGGAAAGGAACCTTCAAGGAGGAAAAGGTACTTTTAAAAGTTTTTATAAAGGTGACCTGAAAGATGAAAGAAAGATTCAGAGGCATGGGGAAGAGGACATAGCTGAGAGGGCGCGGCCAGTAGCCAACTGCCACAGGGGTGGAGGTGGAAGACAGGCGCCTCAGCAGCAGCCCTGCCTCAAAAGAGTTATACCCTATTCTAAAGCAGGAAAGATATCCTGGGATCACTGGAAACTGCCTGAAGCGGAGGACATTCAGACTAGGCCTCAAGCCTTACACAAAAGGGATTGCAGGAAGTTTAAAGGGGAAACAGTTGGTGCCTGTAATTGTCTACCAAGGCCTAGACCAAGGGAGAAACAAAGGACTAACTTTTATCTGGATGATAAGGACAGTTTTAAACCAGAAATACCAGATAATCTTTATAGGAAAAAGGTTAGTGCTGCCAAAGACTGGAATAAGCAAACTTTTAATCCTGTAACAGCAGAAAATCCAGGGTGTTACAACATACCTAAAAGCCGACGCCCCAAACTGTCAAGCCAACACTGGGATACGGTATGGCATGCTTTTAGAAAGTCAGATTTTAACATCCCTGAGACATCAGATTCGGACCCCTCAGAAATGGAATGGCTGCCAGGGGAATCTGAGGTTATGGAAGCCATCGAACCGATGGACTGTAATTATTGCACAATGAGACGTGTTTAAGTTAAGGGAAGCAAACCCAATGTATGAAAAGAATACAGGAGACCTTATGCTTTGAGTTTGTGAAGGTTAACAATTGTTACTTTGAATGTTTTGCTGATTTACATTTTGATACAAGGAAAGTTATCGCTCTGTTACTCATAACCGCCTATTTTGAACTTCTTTTTGCGCAAAGGTGAAATAAATGCCTTTTCTTTACCCTACACTTGGCTAAGAGTTGCTTTTTGGGAAGTTGACCATGAGGCTGACACAGAGGGCTGCTACCTCATTGACCCTCACAACAGGTCAACCCTAAAACCCCTATTTCTTATGCGCTCCCCAGCCCCGGTGGTACCACTACGCTGCCACCAGAGGGGGCTGAGGGGGATATAAGTGGCGTAGTTTTACGGATTTTTGGGAGGTACTCTTGAGTGTACAGAGCGACGTTGGCAACTACACAAAAGAGAAATAGAAGCTCTTTCCTTTTTGAAAAAAAAAAAAAAACTGCAAGTAAAACCCGGACCGTCCTGCATTAAAAACCTGGATCGGAAGGAAAAACCAGGAGACCGGAGCGGTTACCAGAAAGTGGACCGGAGTTAAAAACAAGGAGTCCTGAAATCCAGACCGGACCGGGAAGAAGAAAAAGAAAATCCTGAAGGTGGGAGATCCTCTGGAGAATCCAGAAGCGGTGGAGCAACCCCTGGACGACCGCACATATATTCCCCAAAAGCTGATGCAACACTAGAGCAAGGTAAGGCGTATATAACCCTACCTAGTGTTGGACACCTGGGGAAGTTGAAAAAAAAAAAAAAAAAGTAGAGGGTGTGAAAAAAATATATATTTGTGAAAGAGCCGCACTTGGGTTTTTTTCTCTCTGTTTGTTTTATCAACAGGTGTGATGGAGCCCAAGGAACTGTGTGCCTGGATGGCACACCAGTTCAGCAAACAGGCTGAGCTGGCACAACAGAGCCAGGAGCAGGCGCTGAAGGCGATGAAAGAGCAGCAAACACCTGTCATAGAAACTATGAGCGCATGGCTTGCGCAACAGCGAGAGGAGCTGGCTCGAAGCAAGGAGGAAGGAACATCACTCACCGGACGGGTAAACCCTGAACACGGACACTGGTCTTGTTCGGACTTGATGATAGGGAAACTCAGTCCGAGTGACGATATTGATGACTTTCTAGACACTTTTGCTAGGATTGCGAATTCAGCTAAGTGGCCTGAGGAGCAGTGGGCAATACGCCTAGCGGCATCACTCACAGGTGAAGCGCTAGCGGCCTATAGGTCAATGCCCCCAGAACTAGCAAGTTCATATCATGATGTAGTGACAGCAATTAGAGATCGTGTTGGTCTTACGCCAGTGGCGTACAATAAAATGTTTAGAGCTGCTATGCTTAAGGTAAATGAGACACCTAAGGCATTAGGCCACAGGTTACGTAGTCTTGCTTATAAGTGGCTACAACCCGAAAAGAGAAGTATAAGTACGCTCATGGATGCGATAATTTTAGAGCAGTATATGAATGCACTACCTAGTAGGGTGCAAAACTTTCTGATGCTCCAAAATTGTGGCAATACCACTGAAGCTATAGTACTCACAGAAAGATACTTAGAAGCTGAAAAAGTGACACAGCCTAGTACAAGCCTACGAGGTGCCATGGGATTGGAGGCACAAGGGAGGGGAAGTCCCTCACGTCCTCCAAGTGGTAGGTGGCAGAGTTATAAACCCCTAGATAAAGTGAATACAAAAAAATGTTTTGCTTGTGGTAAGAAGGGACATGTACAGTACGAATGTCATGCACGAACTGCCTTGGTGGGGGAGTCACCAAGACTATTGCATGATGGGTTTTTGGTCAATGTAAAAATACACGGAATAAGTGTACAAGCATTGTTGGATTCTGGAGCCGACCAGACCATGCTTTCTAAGAAGTTATGGTCGACCATCCAGGATCATGGACTCTCGGTTCCAGAATCACCCGAAGGGTATGTGAAAATTAAGTGTGTACATGGAGCAGCCACACGCTACCCCATTTATAAGTTGTGGATAAAGGGGATGGGTATTGTGAAAGAGATGCCAATGGCAGTGGTGCCAAGGTTACCGCAGGACCTAGTCCTGGGCCGAGATTGGCCCCAATTTAGAAAAACTTTGAAGGAAGAGTTTTTGCCTCAAGTTAAACCAGGTTCCACTGGCATGCCACCTGACCTTGTTAAAAACTCTAGAGTACAGCGGAGCAGCCTGGCTGCTGCTACGGATACTACGATCCCTAGCCCACTGTGGGAGAAACCCCCGAAGGCCATTGTGAAGGATCGGTCACAGCCGCTCAAAAAGTTTGTGCTCCGGTACTGTAAAACATCCGCAAGAGCGCGGACGCCTCAAAGAGCATCGGCACAAGCTGCAGGCTATGACCTCCATAGTGCCGTGGATATTGTCATACCAAAGCGAGGGAGAACATTAGTGACCACGGACTTACAAATTGAGCTGCCGCCGGGATGTTATGGAAGAATAGCCCCAAGGTCCGGACTGGCCGCCAAATACAACGTTGATGTGGCTGCAGGAGTCATGGACCCTGATTATAGGGGCGTCCTAAAGGTCCTCTTATGCAACTTTTCAGAGAAGGACTACGAGGTTCAAGCCGGCGACAGAGTGGCACAGCTCATTTGTGAGCGGGTAGGATTTCCTGATCTGGAGGAAGTCGCTATGCTAAATCCCACAAGCCGAGGAGTGGGAGGTTTCGGCTCAACGGGGAGAGCAGAAGTGGAAAATTTAATGGCCATAGGGACCGATCCACCCGAAGAAGAATTGGGCCCTCGTCTGGAGGATTGTAAAGAAAGCTCTACCCCAAAGCTAGGAGAGGAACTCTCGGTAAAACAAAAGGAAGATTTGACCCGATTGTTAAATAAATACAAAGACGTCTTAACTCCAATGCCTGGAGAGACCTCGTTGGTGGCGCACGAAATCCAGACTCCTCCCGGTAAAATTATCCGACAGCGTCCATACCGACTGCCGGAAGCGAAAAAGCAGGAGGTCATTAACCAGGTGCAAGAAATGTTACAAATGGAAATAATAGAAGAGTCACATAGTCCCTGGTGCAGCCCGGTGGTGTTAGTACCAAAGCCAGATGGCTCTATGCGTTTTTGCATAGACTTTCGGCAAGTCAACGCGATTTCCACCTTCGACGCGTACCCGATGCCGCGTATCGAGGAGCTATTAGACCGGCTCGGGCAAGCAAAATACCTGACGACGTTGGACATGACCAAAGGATATTGGCAGGTCCCTTTAACGCGAGATGCCAAGCTGAAAACTGCCTTTAGTACACCCTTGGGGCTTTACCAATTTAGGAGAATGCCTTTTGGCTTGCATGGGGCAGCCGCCACATGCCAGCGGTTAATGGATGTGATTCTTCGACCGTATCAGAATTTTGCGACCGCATATATGGATGATGTGGTGATCCACAGCGCCACGTGGACAGAACATCTCCATCAGATAGGCACCATTTTAGAGGCTATGAGGAGAGCGGGCCTCACCCTTAATCCTAAGAAATGTACGTTCGCAGCGGAAGAAGTCAAGTACCTGGGTCATCTAGTAGGTCGGGGAACCGTACGGCCATTATTGGATAAAGTTGAGTGTGTCAGGAACTTTCCAGTTCCACAGAATAAGAAGCAGCTGAGAAGCTTCCTCGGGCTCATAGGTTATTATCGTCGGTTCATACCGCACTTTGCCGAGGAGAGCAACCTCTTTACAGAGATGCTCAGAAAGAATGCCCCGAATGTAGTGCAATGGACGCCCGAAGCAGAAGCTGCTTTCCAAAGATTGAAAGGGAAGTTGTGCCAGGCCCCCGTTCTGCGTGGGGTAGATTTCCAACAAACGTTCCTGCTTCAAACCGATGCCTCAGAAACTGGGCTGGGTGCCGTTTTATCCCAGGTACAAGAAGGAGCAGAACATCCTATTCTGTTCCTTAGCAGAAAGCTCTCATTAGCGGAACGAAAATATGCCACAATTGAACGCGAATGCCTCGCTATCAAGTGGGCCATTGAGGCATTAAAATTTTACCTCACCGGGAGGAAGTTTGTCCTCATTACAGACCATGCCCCCCTGAAATGGCTGCATACCATGAGGAACGAAAATGCCAGGCTAACCCGGTGGTATATGGCTTTACAGCCTTACGACTTTCGTGTGGAGCATAGAGCTGGGAATCTACATTGTAACGCTGACACCATGTCTCGTATTACGTGCTGCGGTGAAGAGTTTCCCCCAGCCCGTAATATTTTGAGAAGGGGGATATGTGATACTGCAGGCCCTCTGACACAAAGAAAAAAAGTTTTAAATCTTGAAAAAAACAAGATTTACCCGCAATTACATGAAGGTACACATAGAGGGAGCAGGAGAGCAAGCCTGGAAGCAGAGGAACCACGCCTCTATGGGCAGGACCCAGAAGCAGCTGGTCTCGATTTAAGCAGGGACAGAGCATTACAAGAGGGGAGGCAAGGAGCTTGGCAGAGAGCTTCACAGAGAGCATTACAGGAAGCAGTGCCAAGAGCAGCTCCAGAAGCCGGAGTCAGAGACCGGGGTGAAGTCACTGACAGACCCAGAATAACTCAAGGAGTGAAAGCTACTGGGAGAGCAGGCCGAGGTGAAGGCCCAAGAGCAGGCCTAGAGGAAGGCCATACACAACTGCAAGGGGCAGTATTACAGAGTGCAGCCAAGGAAGGAGGTGCTTACCCTTCCAGCGGGAGAGGAAGCCTTGTCCAAGGAGAAGGACAGGGATACAAGCAGAGGAAGATATATCCACTGGAAAGGAACCTTCAAGGAGGAAAAGGTACTTTTAAAAGTTTTTATAAAGGTGACCTGAAAGATGAAAGAAAGATTCAGAGGCATGGGGAAGAGGACATAGCTGAGAGGGCGCGGCCAGTAGCCAACTGCCACAGGGGTGGAGGTGGAAGACAGGCGCCTCAGCAGCAGCCCTGCCTCAAAAGAGTTATACCCTATTCTAAAGCAGGAAAGATATCCTGGGATCACTGGAAACTGCCTGAAGCGGAGGACATTCAGACTAGGCCTCAAGCCTTACACAAAAGGGATTGCAGGAAGTTTAAAGGGGAAACAGTTGGTGCCTGTAATTGTCTACCAAGGCCTAGACCAAGGGAGAAACAAAGGACTAACTTTTATCTGGATGATAAGGACAGTTTTAAACCAGAAATACCAGATAATCTTTATAGGAAAAAGGTTAGTGCTGCCAAAGACTGGAATAAGCAAACTTTTAATCCTGTAACAGCAGAAAATCCAGGGTGTTACAACATACCTAAAAGCCGACGCCCCAAACTGTCAAGCCAACACTGGGATACGGTATGGCATGCTTTTAGAAAGTCAGATTTTAACATCCCTGAGACATCAGATTCGGACCCCTCAGAAATGGAATGGCTGCCAGGGGAATCTGAGGTTATGGAAGCCATCGAACCGATGGACTGTAATTATTGCACAATGAGACGTGTTTAAGTTAAGGGAAGCAAACCCAATGTATGAAAAGAATACAGGAGACCTTATGCTTTGAGTTTGTGAAGGTTAACAATTGTTACTTTGAATGTTTTGCTGATTTACATTTTGATACAAGGAAAGTTATCGCTCTGTTACTCATAACCGCCTATTTTGAACTTCTTTTTGCGCAAAGGTGAAATAAATGCCTTTTCTTTACCCTACACTTGGCTAAGAGTTGCTTTTTGGGAAGTTGACCATGAGGCTGACACAGAGGGCTGCTACCTCATTGACCCTCACAACAGGTCAACCCTAAAACCCCTATTTCTTATGCGCTCCCCAGCCCCGGTGGTACCACTACGCTG
Source organism: Ichthyophis bannanicus (assembly GCA_033557465.1). Lineage (NCBI taxonomy): Eukaryota > Metazoa > Chordata > Amphibia > Gymnophiona > Ichthyophiidae > Ichthyophis > Ichthyophis bannanicus. The sequence goes on from CM066040.1 coordinate 216,949,830, forward strand.
CCACCAGAGGGGGCTGAGGGGGACAATGGGCTCCCCACCCTGTTTGGGAGGCATCTGTTGTGAGGGTTGCTTGGGGCAACAAAGGTTGGAAGGGGGCCCCCAACAACAGATTCTTGGTGGACTTCCACCATTGGAGGGACCAAAACAGACGCTTTGAGGTGAGTATTTGGTCGGAAAGCGCTCCTGATGCTTGAGTCCACTGGGTGGCCAAGGTCCATTGAGCTGCTCTCATATGAAGACGAGCGTAGGGCACCACGTGTACCGTGGAGGCCATGTGGCCCAGAAGTCGCAGCATTTCTCTGGCTGTCAAGTGACTGCTGGACTGAGCTTGGGAGGCCAAGCACACCAGACGTTGGCCCCGGACTTGAGGTAGGTAGGCCCTTGCAGTGGTGGTGTCCAACTGGGCCCCTATGAATTCCAGAGATTGAGTAGGGATAAGTTGAGACTTGGGAAGGTTTATCACCAGTCCCAGATACTGCAGAATGTGTCTTGTGCGGTCCAGGGAAATCTAGGCCTCTGACTGAGATGGAGCTCAGATGAGCCAGTCGTCCAGATATGGGAATACAAAAATTCCCAGACCTCTTAGAAATGCGGCAACGACTGCCATGCATTTGGTGAACACTCTTGGAGCAGAGGCTAGACCGAAGGGAAGTACTCTGTACTGGAAATGTTTTCCCTGAAACAGAAATCTTAGATATTTTCTGTGGGATGGGTGGATGAGTATATGTGTGTACGCATCCTTGAGATCTAGAGAACAAAGCCAATCCTGACTCTGAAGGTATGGAAGGAGAATGCCTAGAGAAAGCATTTTGAATTTCTCCTTGTACAGAAATTTGTTCAATTCTCTCAGATCTAGGATAGGTCTGAATCCCCCTGTCTTCTTTGTTATGAGAAAATAAGGGGAGTAGAATCCTGTCCCTTGTTGAAGAAGAGGAACCTCTTCTATTGCCCCTTGGGCAAGGAGAGAAGAGACTTCCTGATCCAACAGGCCCAGGAGAGATGGGGGAGAATTGAAGTGCCTCACAATGGTATATGGAGGAAGGTTGGAAAAATGAAGTTTGTAGCCCTCTCTGATGATAGAGAGGGTCCATTGCTCTGATGTAATTTGCCCCCATCTGGGAGCAAAGTGAGCTAACCTTCCGGGAATGGTGAGGGGCTCTGGTTGTTCTAGAGCCAGAAAGGTTAAGTTCTCTAGGGGCAAGTCAAAACCCCTGAGGGGGTTGAGCCTGCTGAGGAGTGGCAGACACTGCAGGCTTTGACCTTGCCTGTTTAGGCTGCTGACGTTTAGCAGCAAAGCGAGGCTGAGAAGATTGTTGGCCAGTATTTGTGGAAAATCTGGCCTTCTTGTAGTAAGGCCTCTTAAAAGACTTTTTCTTGGCAGGAGTAGAGGTAGACTTAGAAAGTCTATCTAATGTAGCATTTTCTGCGTCCATTTGAGTGGCTTTAATTTGCCAGTCTTTACCAAATAAGTTCTCACCTGTACAGGGCAGATTCCGTAAGCCATCCAGGACCCAGGGTTCTAGGTCAGAGGCCTGGAGCCAAGCAAGTCGTCGGGCTGCAATGGCAATGCCCGAAGCTCTACCGGCACCTTCAAAGGAATCAAAGGCTGCTCTGTTGGAGAACTTAGAAACATCTAGAAGCTGTTTCACTATAGAAATGAACTCCTCCTTTCTATACTCCGGGATAAAGGGGGCAAAATGCCGTACCTTTAGGGCAAGTTCCCTGAGAAACATGCCCATATACAGACTGTAAGAATTAATCCTGGCTATAAGCATACTAGCCTGGAAAATTTTCCTGCCAAAAGAGTCTAGGGTCTTACATTCTCACCCTGGAGGGGTAGAAGAGTGCCTTTTGGTGCTCTTAATCTTTTTCAGCGCAGACTTCACCACAATAGAATGGTGAGGCAGCTGAGTCTTTTGAAACCCAGGAGAAGGAGGGACCCGGTACATGGTGTCCAACCTACGAGAGTAAGGAGACAACGTTAGAGGAGCCTCCCATAAGTCCATCAAGTGTTCTTGAAGGATTTCATGGATAGGCAGGGTGACTGCCTCTTTAGGAACCTTAGGGTATCCTAAAATATCCAATTTCTTTGACCTAGGTTCTTTTTCAGAGGATGTGGTAATAGAAAGTCCTTTAGCTAGTTCTATAATGAAGTCTTGAAAGGACAAATCCTCTGGTGGAGACATTCTCCTCTTTGGGGAAGAGGGGTCTTCATGAAGAACTAGAGACAGCTCATCAGAGTCCTCAGAGGAGTCAAAATCCTCAGAAGAATCAGAGTATTCTCTATTTGCTTCCAACGCACGATACGCATACCGATCGGTATCGACATCGGGCGTACCGGGTATGGGATCGGTATCGGGTGAAAACCCGGATCCGGCATGCGGAACCGATCTGCGTTTGGAAGTCAATGGTCTTGGTTCTGGTATGGGAGATGATACCGGAACCGGACCCGGTACCGCTGAACGTGGTACCGAGGGCGTCGCAGCATTAATAAAAGCCAGCATGGCCTGCTGCATGGTCTGAACAGTATTGCTCATAGACGCCACTGCTGCCTGGATGTTGGTACCGGTATGGGCCGGTACCCCAGAGCAGTCTAACAGGTGATCAGTCGAGGCCGTGCCATCGATGTCAACCTGTAACCCCATAGATGGTGCTTTGGAAGCCAGAGCTTCCCGCCGGGGTTGTTTGGCTGGGGCAGGATCCTCAGATTCAAAAGCGAGAGCCTCTCGATGCTTTGAAGGAGATTTGCTCTTTGAGGACCTGCCCGAAGAAGGTTTGGTTACCTGAGATCCATCCGGAGAGGAAGACCTGGATGACTGTGATGCTGGATTATCTGAAGCAAACAGCACATGGAATTTGTTGGCCCGGTTCTGCAAACCACGTTTAGACATCTGGGAGCAGGATGGGCAGTCCGGAATGGAGTGGTCAGGTCCCAAACATTTAAGACACCATTCATGGGTGTCTGTGACAGAAATAACAGCACTACACTTGGTACACTTCTTAAAACCAGGGGCTGGTTTCTCCATGAGGAGAATTTGTGTAGGCCTGAGGCCTAACCGAAGTCACCAAGTTGTGCAAGATAAAGATTTTTTTTTTTTTTAAAGAAAAGAAAAGAGAGACCGGCGGTACCGGTTTCGGTATGGGGAAGGCAGGTACGCGGTCTAAAGAAACAAACTAAAACAATAATTTCTTCAGCGGTGACAGGAACATGACCTGCTGGCTCCGCGGAAAAAGAGAAACTGAGGAGAGCTGGTCAGGAAGGCGGGAAGGCAGCGCGCATGTGCAGTGGGAGGCCCCAAAAGCTTCCTTCTGGGAAGCTGGGGAGCTTTCCCGCGCAGGCTCCGTCGGTTCCGACGTACCCATATGTGAGGACTTATTCCTGTTTGTTCCTGGAGATACAGTGCCTCTACAGTCCAAAATGACTTCCAATCTCTGGGAAAGAAACTCAAGCCCATTGTTAACACTGTTGCATTCTCAGAAGTTCTACCTGTTCTTGGTAAGGGGACAAAAAGGCTGCATCACATTAACAGCTTTAATACATGGCTCCAGACCTGGTGCAAACAAGAAGGATTCCGATTTATTGGCGACTGGGGCAACAGATGGACCAACAAGAGACTATACTGTGCTGATGGACTACATCTCTCTGTCGCAGGGAAAAGAATCCTAAGTGAAAAATTCAGGCAGTATGTGGATATGCATTTAAACTAGGAAAAGGGGGTGACGGATGTGGAAGGTCAAGATCTGCATGCCACGCCCTGCAAAAGCAGAATGACATCAGAAACAGCCACACTTAAACCACGCATCAAAAACAAGTGGGAAGAAGTGGGCAGAACAAAATCAATGCAAAATACACACAAGCCAGATAAATACTGGAAAGCAATGAGCACAAATGCTCGAAGCTTAGCCAACAAAATTCTGGACCTGGAAGCCCTAATGGTGGAAATGGATTTGGACATTGTGGCCATTACAGAAACATGCTTTAATGAATCGCATGATTGGGATATAGCCATAGCTGGCTATAATCTATTCAGAAGAGACAGAGAAAATGGAAAAGGAGGAGGAGTAGCCTTGTATGTCAAAAGCAATATTAAAGCTACTGCAATGCAGGGGACATGGGGAAAAGAAGAAGCACTCTGGATTGCGTTGGAAAGAGGAGATGGCACTGTCATCCATATTGCTGTAGTCTACAGACCTCAGACTCAAATTGAAGAGAGAGATAACGAATTGATTATAGATATTGCCAAGACAGCAAAAAAGGGGGAAGTGATCATATTGGGTGACTTTAATCTACCTGATGTGGATTGGATTACTCCTTCTGCACATCTGGAAAGAAGCAAAAACATTGTGGATGCTCTCCAAGATGCATTACTTAGACAAATGGTGATGGAACCAACCAGGGAAAGTTCAACGCTGGATTTAGTGCTCACCAACAGTGATAGCATGTCTAATGTCTGCGTGAGTGCCCCTGTGAGCAACAGCGATCATCACATGGTGTGGTTTGAGATAAAAGCCATGGTACAGGCCAATCATAGCAAGCTCAAAGTCCTAAACTTCAAAAACACTGACTTCAATAAAATGACCAAGTACTTAAAGGAGGAGATAACGGGGTGGAAGGAGATAAGGGAAGTGGAATTGCAATGAGCTAAACTAAAGGTGGCAATAAAAGGGGCAACAGATAAATATGTGAGAAAAGTAAATAAAAACAAGAGGAGAAGGAAACCTATTTGGTTTTCCAAAGAAGTGGCTGCTCAAATAAAGGCAAAAAACACAGCTTTCGCTAAATTCAAAAGCTAGCAAACAGAATAACACAGAAATGAATACAGGATCAAACTCAAAGAGTCTAAAAGAGAAATAAGGATAGCAAAATCAAAGGCAGAGGAAAAGATGGCTAAAGATGTTTAGGGTGGCGACAAAACTTTCTTCAGGTATATTCAGGAAAGGAAGAAGATCAGAGTTGGAATTGCAGGACTCAGAAGTGCTGGGAAAGGACTCATGGAAAGTGACATTGAAAAAGCGAAATTGCTAAACAAATACTTCTGCTCTGTTTTTACTATAGAAAATAATGGAGATGGACCAGCTGTGACTCCCAAATATAAAAATGGGAATGAAGTAGATACCACACCATTCACAGATGAGGTGTTAGAACAACTTGCTAAACTGAAAGTGGACAAAGCCATGGGACCGGATGGGATACATCCCAGGATACTGAAAGAGCTCAGAGAGGGTCTTGCAGGACCGTTAAAGGATGTCTTCAACAGATCCTTGGAAACAGGAGAGGATCCTCAGGACTGGAGAATGGCTGATGTCGTACCTCTACACAAAAGTGGTGACAGGGAAGAAGTGTCAAACTACAGGCCTGTGAGCCTTACCTCAGTGGCGGGAAAAGTAATGGAGGCGCTCCTGAAAGAGCGAATAGTGAACTTACTCAAAACCAACAGGATGCAAGATCTGAGGCAACATGGTTTTACCGAAGGGCGGTCTTGCCAAACAAATCTGACTTTCTTTGGGTAAAAGTAACTAGATCAGGGACTTGGGATGGATGTCATCTACCTGGATTTCAGCAAAGCCTTTGATACTGTTCCTCATAGGAGGCTTGTCAATAAACTCAGTAGCTTGGGGATGGGTCCCAAGATAGTAAACTGGATTAGAAATTGGTTGACTGACAGAAAACAGAAGGTGATGGTGCCAAAGTGGGGGTGTGTGTGGCCACGCCTGGGAGCATGGATGGGCGGGGTTAACTCACCATTCACTTCTATGGGAGGGGGCTTGGCCTGAGGCGGGACATACACCGGAAGTGAGCGCTGATTGGCTCTTGTCATCCTTATCTCACCTGTCAATCAGTTTGACGAGTAGTGTACTCATTATACTACTCTGGGCATAGCTGGGAAAATTGTTTTAGTCATTTTACAGTCTTACAATTTACAATGCATTTTTTAAATGATGTGCAAGATGGCTTTTTATACCCCCATGATGTTATTCTTATAAAATCGTCCACATGGGTTTTTAATCATGGATGACAGTTTTTTAGTTTTTTGTATCCACTTACATACAATCTAATTGGGTCTCCTTCGTTAGTACTTAAGCATTCATGAATTATTTTTATCACTCTATAAATTCTTTTATTCAATGTTATTGTTGTTTTTTAACATAGTTTTTTAGACAAACCTATTTATAAGTCAGTCTGATATTATCAAGATATTTAGATTATCTGCAGGTTTCCACCGTTTTTCCTAGTACCTGAGAGTAGGCACTCAATTGTGTCCTTACCTGTGGGTGAGTCACGTTCCAATATGATTCCCCTGCTTTATAGTCCAGTCTTAATTAATTTATGATTGTGGTTCTATTTTTTTAGCATTATTTTCTAGTTCTCTTTAAAATGCTTTGGTATATTATTTTATTGAGATATCTAATTTTATTATGAACATTTTTTTCTAGTTTGGATCTCTGTATGGGATCTCCTCCTTGGCTTTGGATATCATTATCATGCTCACATGTTTATATATTTATTTAAACTTATTTCTATACCACCATTCTATAATTCAAAGTAGTTCACTATTAGCAAATGTGTAGCAGGTGCCTGATCTTGGTAGCAGGTGCCTGGGCTTGATGGACCTTGGTCTGACCCAGTATGGCATATCTTATGTTCTTATGATCACACTGTTTTATATGAACCAGGAACAGTACAACATAGTTTAACAGTTTAACATCAACTATTTACAGTTATGGTTCTGCTGCTTATATTGGTTAAGTTATGTACAAATTAAAGGGGAATTTGTCTATTGTGTCCTTAGGATGCATTTTATGATGGCTGGGTTTCTGAGTGCATATCAGTGCTTTTATAATTTTATGATTCCTTTATATTTTTACTAACACTTTTTAATAATTATTTATTCACTTTCCATGTATGATATTTTTATTCATTTTATTATGTTTATTGTATTTTATGCTTGGTTTTATATTGATTTTTATTTTTATGTATGTTTGTTCTTAGAGAGGTCTTTACCCCTGAAGGTGGCTCCGACTGAAACACTTGCAGGGTGGCCTCAGGATACACTATAAAGCTCTGTGTACTATTCCACGATGAAGTTATCCTGCTTTGTTCTGTGCGCTATATCACTGCAGGTGAATTGGCTGTTTCCTGCATCTCTGGCACTGGTACATATGCTCAGAAAAAGCTAAGACAGCCACCCCTAAAATAGACTAGGCAGTGATGAAAAGGAAATGCTTTCCTTAGCTGAACAGATGTGGTGGAAATAAAAAAAACAAGAAACACAGAAAAGTGCAAACTTAATAAAGCATAAACTGAATTTTCAAACGGCAACTTATTAAACAGAATAAAGGCTATGATTAAAACAAGCACCAGCCTCAAAATCAATAAGTTTTCATGTATAACTGTACTTCTATCATAGTGTTGCAACAAATCTTTAATAAATATTGATCAAAGTGTTTGTTATGAAATGTAGTAGTGTGCAAAACCACCATATAAAGTAATAGTTATGATAGTTCTAGTTCTTTGCTAATTATGCTTATTAATGTCATTTCATTTCATTTATTAAAACTTGATATGCCGGACAGCAGAGCAATTTACAGTAAGAATTCATAAAACCAGAAATAGGGAAAGAGCCACTCCAGAAAACAATGAAATGTTGTCATTGAATACCATCTGGTTTTTATGGAAAATATTCACTCTTTTTTAAAGAATAACCTCTATATGCTAGTATAAATATGTAAATATGTTTATGTTAAAAAGAGAATCCTGAAGAGTAAAGTGATTGGAAAAGGCTATATGATCAGGAGATTAGCATTACTGTCAGCAAGTTACACTTCCTACAACAGACTACAAAGTCAGATTTAAGGAGGTTAAGTGTCTGACAATGAAAACTTGTATCTCAGTACGTTGGGGTGCTGTCAAAAGTCGATTTTCCTAATAATATGCAAGACTGAAAGCTACTCTGCCCATGTTAAAGCAGACAGTCTTCATTAAGTTATTCTCCTGATAAGAATTCGCAAACAGCGGTGGTGAGTATTCTCCAGGGTCCTAGTACAGTGACTTAATTTTGTAAGACATTCCTGTTGGTCTGAGTTTGGATCGATACAGAGACAGCAGGTTGATATCAGCAGAGGTGACACATTAGGCTTCCAAGTGCCACCATCTGAGAAACTGTAAGCACTTCTAGCATGGTCATATTCTACCGTCAATGACAGAACATAAAATACAATAAAATATCAGCAATGAGTCAGTGAATAGATTCTCTCCGTAACCGAGTGGAAAGGCAACATGGGAGGTCATACTCTTTTTTTCATCCCCCCCTCCTCTCCCAAGGTGTACTGTCAAATACTGGATGGATACCACTGAAACTGAGCTGAGGCCACTGCGGAAGGAGGTGATGTGGAAGGTTTGCTTGCAGCCAGGACCGGCCCGTCCATTGAGCAAGAATGTTTTTTGCACAGGGCCCTGCGTTTCAGGGGGCCCCGCGCAAAGAACATTCTGCTTGCAAAGTAAATTTTAAAATAAAAAAAAAAAAAAAAAGCTGTCTGCTGCCACTGCCACCGCGGCGGTAACGGCAGAATCGCATATCCTGCGGGGCCCCCCCCCCATGACAGAGCCTGCCCTCCCTGCATCAGCTCCGTCGGCTTTCAGAGCTTGAAGGGAGACTAGTTTCCCTTCCGTGGCTCTGTTAAGCCCGCAGGGGCTGATGGGACTTTCCCATCAGCCCCCACGGGCTTAACAGAGCCGCGAGGGAGAAACTCTCCTTTCGCGCTCTGAAAGCCGACGGAGCTGATGCAGGGAGGGCAGGCTCTGTCGGGGGGGGGGGGGCCCGCGGGATATGTGATTCTGCCATTGCCGCCGCGGCGGCAGCGGCAGCAGACAGCTTTTTTTTTTATTTTAAATTTTCCATGGGCTGTTGGAGTGGGAGTTAGGACTGGAAATGGACTAATGGGGTTAGGACTGGAAGAGGGCTGATAGGGGGTTAGGGCTGGGGCTATGGGGAGCTAAGTCTGGAAATGGGCTGATGGGGTTAGGACTGGAAGTGAGCTGATGGGGGTTTAGGACTAGTAATGGGCTATGGGGGGGGGGCTTAAACTGAAAATTGGGTGATGGGGGTTAGGACTGGAAATGGGCTGACGGGGGGTTAGGACTGGTAATGGGCTATGGGGGGCTTAAACTGAAAATTGGGTGATGGGGGGTTAGGACTGGAAATGGGCTGATGGGATTAGGACTGAGAGTGGGCTGATGGGGACTTAGGACTGGTAATAGGCTATGGGGGGGGGGAGGCTATGACTGGTAATGGGTTGGGGGGGGTTCCTAGGACTGGAAATGGGCTGAGTGGAAGAGAAGGCTTGAACTGCAAATAGCTGATGGGGACGGGGGCTTGGAATGGAAATGGGCTGAGGGGAAGGGGGGGCTTGAACTGCAAATAGCTGATGGGGAGGGGGGCTTGGAATGGAAATGGGCTGAGTGGAAGTGGGGCTTGAACTGCAAATAGCTGATGGGGAGGGGGGCTTGGAATGGAAATGGGTTGTGAGGGGAGGGAGTTGGACAGGAAATGGGCTGATGAAGGGGGCTAGGATAGAACTGGGAATTGGGTGTTGGGGGAGCTAAGATTGGAAATGGGCTGTGGTGGGGGCTTGGGATTGAAATAGACTTATGGAGGGGCTAGAACTGGAAGTAGGCTTATGGGGAGCTTGGATTGGAAATGGGCTGAGTGGAGGGGAGCTAGGATTTGACATGGGCTGATGGTGGGGCTAGGAAAGGACTAGAATGAGCTGATGGAGGGACTTGGATAGGACTGGAAATGGATGGGGGAGCTAGGACTGGAAATGGGCTGATGGGTGGGCTGATGGGGGGGGCTAGGACTGGAAATGGGCTGATGCGGGGACTAGAAGGGAGTGGATACTGGGTGGGGCTGGAACTAGAAGTGAGCTGATGTTGGGGGAGATTAGAATGGGATGGAGCTGGGAGAGTGAAATGGAGAGGGGAAAAATATTTTGTGTGGGACGGAAGAAAAATCTACAATTGGCTGGGTATTGGGAGAGTAAGTGGGGATTGAGGATGGAGGGGTAAAATTTGAGTGGATGAAATAGGAATGAGGAAAGAGCAAAAGGAGAAAGATTAGTATGTTAAAGCAGATGTAGAGAGAGAATGGAAAAAAATTAGAAGAGAGAAGAAAGGACAAATGGACAGCAGACGATGGAGAGTTAACAGAAGACACAAAGAAACCAGAAGAAAGTGGCTGGAGCAATTGCAACTGAAAAAAAATGCAGAAAAGGTAGAAAGATATCTCTTTATTTTGAATTTATTAACTGGAATATGTCAGCTCTGGGAAATGTGCATCATTAACGTCTGCGCTTTGTTTAGTACAAGAGGAGATTAATTTATAGTTTTATTTCTACAGTGTTGTTGTACATTCCAAGTTTGGCTTTTGGGGTTCCCAGTTTAATTGTCTTCCTGTTTCTAAATTGTGATTCCTTGTTTGGTGATGGTCTGTGTTCTGCATGTGTAACTGAGCTGAGGTATTCTATTTATGTAATTCCTATTTGACATTGCCACTTGTTCCCTTTCCCCGGTAGGTCATGTATTGTTATTCTCTGAAATGTATTGGTTTAATATTTGCAGTGTTGCCTTTTGATAGGTAGGGCATGGTGCTTTGTGAGTCCTGGTAGTGCTGTTAGGATATGGCGGGTTTGCTATGGGTTCTAAATGGACAGTGTTTGTAGTAGTTCCTAATGTGCCTGACGGTTGGCACTGGATTATAGTAATGTAGAAATCTTTTAGTCGTTCTTTATCCATACACTCATTAAGAGGCATGTTTACTAAAAGTTAGTGTATGGTAACATTATGCAAATATTTATGCAAATGAGCCCCTTATGCAAATGAGGCCACACACCGAGTCTCCGCACATGGCCCCACACCCCCCTTGGGCCGCCTCTGCTTGCGGCCAGATCTAAGCTGGAACATCAGGCTGCTGGTGAACGTTTCTGTATATGAACTTCAAAACAGAAGACTATATTTATGTATTTATTTATAGCTGGCTTGTGCATTAATCAGAATCAGTCTGATTTCTTCCACTGGTTAAATGTGGTTTTTTATAGCATTGGAGTTCTTTAAATATCTCTTCCTGAATTAGAAATGCATAAGTAATAACACTCAAGGTATTTTAGCTATTAGTCAAGCATTATATATTTTATATGACAGTAAATGAGGAGCAACATATCTTGAATTCTTTTTACAAGAACTTCCACAAGATTGTCTACTGTTGGAGGCCGCAATATTTCTGTGTAGTTTCCACATATATTATGCATTACAAATTGCTTTTACATGTATAAGAGAGAGAGGTACAACTAGCAAAGATACAGCGTAGCTTTTTTTTCCATATTTCATAATTTGTCTCATTTTCTACATCAGGGTTTGCATGATTGAGTCAGAACAGAAATCCCAAATTAATCGCCAGGAGAAACTGTGATGACTCTAACTGTCTGAAAATGTCAGCCTGCCTCTTAGTTGAATGCAATTTGTGAGAGGTAAGTGACAGTGTTACAATAAAAAGCTCAAATGTTGTCAGTGTAATGAACACTCAGCGACAGCAGTGCTTGAAAGGGAAATAGCAGGCTGAGCACACACCCCAATTGTAAATCTGGACTCAGAAGTAAGTGAGCAGAATGATCCCGTACTCTGCTTCGAATGATAAAATAGTTTTTGCCCAGCCTAATATGCAGCACCATCTGGCACCGGCATATAGGAGAGAGCGATCATATGGATGTGAAGAACAAACACAATTTAACTGCTCAGAAAGTTGGCAAGTGGTATGGAAAGAAAAGGCCTCAGATTCTCTAGCACATTTTTTCCTGTAGGAATTCATGTTGGAAATACAGCTGAGCCTTGGCTTAATATTGGCTATAGTAGGACAACAGAAGAGTCCATGTGTGTGTGAGGTTTTTTCTGCATTCACGAATAGGATTTAATTAGGGCAACCAGCTGACTCCATTTTGGCAAGGCAAGCCTTGTTTTATCTCATTGACTGTCTACATGGTCATGCAGTTCGAATTTCCTTAATGAAATCAGGGTCATCATATCTGATGGCTGAAAAATTGCAAAACAGTGTGACAAGGCCATAACAAGAGCCAGAGGAACGTCAAGGTGCAGAGGGGGAGATATACCAATAAAACGAGATGATAATGCCTCCATAAAATAAATTGATGAAACTTCATCTGGAGTATTGAGTCCATTTCTGAAGGCCCTATCTCCGAAAGGATATAGAGAATCTAGACAACTAGCAAAATGGCTCAAAATCTGTACCATAAGTACCACGAAATGGGACATAAAGATGAACATCATAAAGGAGAGGAGATGAGCTGACTAGAGAGAAATATCTCAAAGGTATAAATAATACACAACAAGCAAGCATTTTTCAGTAGAAAGGAAGCTCTGGACCAAGAGGCCCCTTTCCTTCCCCCATCCCCGCATTGTAATGCCCTATTCTGTCTTTCCTTGTCTTCTTTCTTTACCCTTTTTATTCTTCCATTTGTAAACTGCTGTGTTAGGCTTTCGCTTGTCGGCGGTATATCGAACGCCCAAAATAAATAAATAAAATATGCTACAAAAAAAACATGTTTTCACTGAGAAGATTGTGAATGCATTAAATAGCCTCAGTTGTGATGATGGCGGCAAAAAAACAGTAACAGAATTCAAGCAAGCACGGGGTAAACAAAGATGGCTTCATAAGTGGGGAGAAATGATGGTAAAACTAAAGATCAAGTAGGTTCTGAGATGCTGCAAAAGGAAAGTAAAAGAGGAAGATTCGATGGCCTTGGTGAACTTCATCTACTATCAGATTCTAGGAGGTCAATATGCACATGAGGAGCGAGGGGTGTGCCAGATGTGTGCCTGAAAGTTAACTGGTTATTATGATGATCAGTGCTATCCAGTTAACTATCTGGTTAAACCTGTCTAAGCAGCTAAACATGTCCAATTAGTTTTAACCCATAATAGTTAGTGGCACCAAATAGCACATGTTAACATGATTAATGTATATTATTCTACCCTAAGTCTCATTTTATGCAGTCGGACCTAAGACTTTCCAATTCCACAAAAAACTAATTTACAAAGCTGCCTTTAAGTGACCAGGTAAGTATTTTATCAGTGCTTTTGAATGTGTAATAGTGTTTTCAACATGATTCCTAAAGGACACTCCCTCCCTTCTTATAACCTCCGCCAAAGGCAACAAAATCTGGGAGCCTTGATCTATCTGCTCTTAATTTTCAGTATTTGTCTCATCCCTTTGGAGAGTGCAGCATTGGCAGGAGCTAAGTAAAGTCTATTTTGGGCAGCTGAAGGCATTTTAAACTAAACTCTGCTCTTTTAATGGGAGCTATGAGGTTTTCTCTGTAGTACAGTTAAAGTACTGGCAAATAACTAGTTTTTAATGTTCAGTAATATGAAATGTATTTCAGTGGCAGAGCTCAGCACATCCTGGCTGTGTTTGTGTTTATTATACATAAATTCATAAGAGATGGCGATGCGGGATCTGACCAGGGCACTACTGAATCCCGCATTCCGTTTCGGACAATGGCCAATCCATTAAGTTCATGGCTTAATTCTTCCTTCCATGCAATTGGGGAAATTTTAGAAGTGACTTGAGCATAGAGAATGGCTTTTTACATGCTCAGTTAGGCACTTTTCAAATTGCCTAGAATATACATACATACATAAAAGTTTGGGTTGTGCAGGCAAACAATAACTTGGGTATCTCGGATGCCCGGCTCTGCACACCCAAAACCCCCCACCAACATCCAAACTTAAATTTCTTTAACCCTCCCCCTCTTGCACAAAAACACAACTCAAACCAAAATTTTGGAACATACTTTGGTCGCAGCTTTATTAACAAGATTATTACACCGGCCCGGAAAACCCAGGCCAACATAACACGCATGATGCCAACAGATGACCCATCCACACCACCCCATAATGCCCCCACCAGCAATATTATTAGCAAGGTGGTGCATCATCCTCCCCACCCCCTGCCACTGTGCACATTGCCATATTAGTATCAAAGGCCAGCTCACCTTGCCTTGCATCGGGCAGAGACCCCAATCGAGATCTATCGCCCCCACCCCGGGCAGCACTTTGCTCCCCTCAATCCGTCCTCGGCCGTATAGGCCCTGCTGTCTCAGTGAGCATTAGCTCAATATTCTAACCCCCCCCCTTCCCCAGCTGTGACAACCACCCCCAAAATACACCCTGTGAAGGGTGGGTGGGCGGGAACAGGATCTGCCACTAACCGAGCAGGCACGGGAGGACGACCGCGCAGCAGCACTGGTCTCCCTCCCGCCCTGCTAACCACACCCCCTCCAACCCACAGATCAATGAAATTGCCCCACACAGCTGACATGGGGCGATTTCAAAAAGCGCGATCCGCCATCTCTGGTCCGATGCATCTTCCCCCCCCCCCCCCCACACACACAGGCAGCAAGGTCCGCAGGCCACAGCACTGGTAACCCCGTTACTGCTGGCCCCGGGACCTGGCCCTGCAGCCTGGACCACTTTCATTTAGTTTCCTGTGTCATTTATAGAGTTTTCATTTTGTTTTAATTTTGTTTTGAAGCAATTTCATTAGTAGTGCACACTATGGAGCAATTGTGTGCACTATTAATGACACTCGAAAAATGATTTTTTTTCCTGTCATTTCAGCTTAAAATTTGATATGAAAAAAATGCAATGTGTGCCTTCGAGTCAGTCCTGACTCCTGGCGACCCAGAGGCTCCTGGGTTTTCTTGGCAGTGTCACCGGAAGTAGATTGCCAGGCCTTTCTTCCGAGGCAATGGAGGGTTAAGTGAATTATGAAATGACATGTGAAATGGCATGGGCCAGACGCCATGTGAAATGTCATTTACGTGTCCTTTGTCATTTACAATAAATGCACATCCCCCAAAAAAGTAGGCACTCAGAAAACAAGGAACCTACTTTCATGTGATAGAGGTGCAGGCATTTGTGGGGACAGAGAATGGCTAGGGCAAAGGCAGAAATGGCACATGTGTATTTGTTGTATAAAGTATATGTATATGTGCCGATTCCTATCAGCACACATACACAGAAAGTTACACCTCTCTCAGAGTACGTGCAACTTTCTGCAGGTGCTTTCGGATATGCTCTATTATAAATGTATATGGAGCAGATGTTGCCCTTCTAAACCAGAAACAACATACGCAATTTCCTGCCTAAGCAACCTGCTAGAAAATTATCCTCTAAGGGGGTCATTTTATAATGGCGTGCCTATAAAAATGTCCAAAACTGTTCCTCTTTCATGCCTATTTTAAAGGCAACATAGATAGGTGCTTAACACTAGAAGCCCCAAAAGGAATTTTACCTAGAAACCCCAAAGTGCGTCAATTGAAGCCTTATCATGACGACTGCGTTTAGCATGAAATGCAGATGTGAATTAATGTGAAGTTACTTATTTGTTAAATATGTGCAGTATGTGACATCATTACATGACGTCATCGTGTGTTTATTGTTTGTAATGTCGGAGTAAATCTGTAAACAGAGATTGAGATGCGCCACCTAGTGGGAACATGAATTTATACCTAGAAGCCCCAAAGTACGTCAATTGACGCATCCAAGACAATTGAGTGCTTCAATTGACGTACTTTGGGGCTTCTAGGTATAAATTCATTTTTCCACTAGGTAGTGCATCTGTCATTAATTTTCGATGCACATATTTGAACATCTTGACCTTGCTAACAAAGTCATGGAACATGACTGACATGGTTCTAACAGTGGCTCTAGTATACAACTTCAAAGATGCGTTTGCGTCAATTGACGCACTTTGGGGCTTCTAGTGTTAATGTGTCATGCATTCACTTCTATTCTATTCAATTAATGTACTAGATGGATTCCAAGTTTACATGCATATATGTGTTTATAAAATAGCTTCTCAGAACTATCCCTAGCAACACACAAATACTCTTTGAGAAGTTTACACGAGCTCCAATGTGAGTGCAAATATCGACATGTACTAAATGAGGGTAATTTTATAACAGGATGCCTATGTGTGAAGGCCAAGTAGATGCCTATTTTAAGCCTATTATATAAAAAAACATAGGTGGCTATATATCTTTCTAAAATGCTACAGTAAAAGCAGCAGAAATTATGCCTAAATTAAAGTTGTGTGCATTTCTTCACATTTTATAAATGATGAGGGTCATTTTATAAGCAGTATTCATAATTTGGACATCTGAAAACTGACATTCAGACATGCAAATCACCGGGGCCGGCTCAACCACTAGGCAAACTAGGCAGTTGCCTAGGGCAGCAACCTCTGGAGGGCAGCAAAAGCAGGCCGTTCAATGCTAAATAATAGATTTTGATAGCCAGAGGGGATGTAAAGCTTGATGTTTGCCTAAGGCTCCAACACTTTTGATCAACTCTAGGGCCACCCCTGCAAATCACAAAGACATCCCCGGAGCCATTTTAGAAAGCCTGAAGAGTGGAGGAATAGCCTAGTGGTTGGGGCAAGGTACTTCAGGCCGGAAGGTCGGGAGTTCAAATCCCACTAGAGGACAGCAACCTTGGGCCGGAAGGACTGGGGTTTCTAGTCCCACAGGTGCTCCTTGTGGTCTTGGGCAAGCCACTTAACCCTCCATTGCCCATGTTCCCTGTAAGTATTAGTGTATGTGTCTCATATCCCCGTGTGTTAAATGTATCCCCCAATTGTGTTGTGACCGCTTTGATTGAAGGATAAGGCGGTATACAAAACTGTCTAAATAAAATAAAATAAAATACCTGTCAGTGCGACCATGTGCAAGTCAGCCGTGGGCATGCCTGGTGGGGCAGTAAAGATACACATGAACACACAATTTCAGACTAGAGCTGCATCTCCTAAATTGCCATCAGGGGCATCCATGGCTATATCTGCTCCAGGGCATGAACAAGATTAGTAAAGATGCTTGTTTCAGCAACGTAACAACAGTATGGTGAAGACAGAAATGCCCATTCACTCCAACGATACCTTTCACTCCTTCAAAGTATCATGCCTTAGCCCTCCGCCTAAGGCTTAGAGGGATAGGGATGCCATTAACTTCCCTTGTAAAAGCTTAAACAGAATATTTTGTTCTCCAGTGAAGGATGCTGGGAATAGTAGTTCTAGCCTTCTAATAGGAAATGTAGTTATGCACCGAGAGTGTAGGCAAAATGACAAGGTTTATTTCCCCAAAACGCAAACAAAGTTCAAGCATGTTGTAATAGGATACTTTCCCAGGTATTCACTCCCGGTCATTTACAAACTGGGCTGTATTAGCTTCACAGTCCTTTCTTTTATACAAGTGCTTCAAAATAACAGATAGAAAAAAACATAGCTTCTTCATTCAGCCAAAGTAAAATACCTTCTTTTACCTTTGTCTTCATTCAGCACTCAAATACAGAAACAATAAGTATTCTCCTCTTAACAAGAGCAAGCTGCTACCTTCTGCTTATGGCTAGGCTTCCTTACTCAGTTTTTCAGGAGACTTTTATCTTCTTAGCTATTTCTTAGCTGAGAGACTCAACACTATCAGCTTTACACAGTGTACAGTCCATGAGCTCCTCTGGCTGCATAGAATCTTGCTCAATGAGGTCCACCTGCATTCCCTCTAGCTCCGGTAATGCAGTGCCCTGCTCTGAAGCTTCAACAGACGTCCCAGGGTAAACCCTCTCTAAGGAACCCTGTGTTTCTCTGGAGTACAGCTCTCCCCGGTAAGGCAACGTTATCTGTGAGGGTGTGGACACTTCCCCAGGCTGTGCTCACCTGTCTCCCTCCAGCTTCTGGGAAACAATCCCTAGCTTACTTGCCTGTGTTCCTCTCTGGAGCTCTGCCACGGATTCCTGTTCCAGACTGGGCTCTGTGAACTCTTGGGCTGAATCCTGGGCTTCCAGCTCTGAACTCTGAATCCTTTCAACAGGCACTGGGGTTTGAAGCTTTCCCTGTGTACTCTCTCTGAGCACTCTTCTCCTGGCCTCTCTCCTCCCAGGCTCTCTCCATGGCCTTCTCATCTCCTACCCGGCTGTCTCCTCAGCTCTGGGTGTGAGCCTCCTTCTGGCTGTGGGTGTGACTCTCCTCTCCACTGTGGGTGTGGCTCCTCTTTCCACTGTGGATGTGACTCTCCTCTCCACTGTGGATCTGACTCCTCCCTCCACTCTCTCTAGCCTCGGTTTATATCTCTTCCTCTCGGGCTGTGTGTCTCTCTCTCTCTAGACAGGTGCATATAATCATTTATTTATTTATTTATTTATTTAACAGTCGCTTATATACCGCTACCTTCCACAGATCAGGTGCGGTTTACAGTGAACAAAATGACAGAGTAACATATCTGTTTTACATGAAACATTAGTAACTACGTACAATTTTGCTATTACATGGAACATTAGTAACTATGTACAATTTTGCTAATGCATTAAACATGATTGAACTATATACAGTAATAATTCATTATATAAACTTTTTGCAACTATTTACATAGTTCTATTTACCGGTTTTACAAATAGTTTTTAAATAATCTTTTAATTGTGATTAGTCTGCATAAACCAATATTGTCATTATCCATTTCCTGTTAGGGGTAATGAATTTACTAGTGTGCCGAAGTGGGAGGTGAACAGAAATGTTTTCAATTTCTTGCGGAGCTCCTTTATTTTATTTAATGCTCTTATTTCATCAGGGAGGGAGTTCCATAGGATGGGAGCAGCATGTGAAAATGCTTTTTTATTGGTTGTTTTTTTAGTATTTGTGAATTCTTTTGGAATCCTTATTTTATTCTTGTGGCCACTCCGTAGTGAAGTTTGGGATGTGTCTATGGTGATATTTTTTGTTAAAGAGGCTGGGGCAATATTGTTTAACGCCTTGAATGTAGTAATTATCAATTTGTAATTTATTCTAGATTGTATTGGGAGCCAATGTAAGTTGGCAAGTATAGGTGTTATGTGTTCAAATGGGGGAACCTTCATTATAGTTCTTGCTGCTGCGTTTTGGGTAAGTTGGAGTCTCTTAATGTTTTGCTTTGTTGTTCCTAGTAGAATGAGGTTGGCGAAATCAAAGTGTGGTGTGATGATAGCCTGGATAATGCTCAAAAAGTCGTGTAGGTGTACAAGGGGACGTAATTGTTTTAAAATTTTGAGTTTAAAGTAGATTTTTTTGGTTATGTTTCTGATATGAGTGTTCATACTAAGGTGTGAGTCAAGGGTCACACCTAGGTATTTTACTTCATTTTTTATATTAATGTTGTGATTTTGGAGTGTGATGTGTGTTGGAGGGATGTAGGATTGATTTTTTTGTTACTATTAAAATATCGGTTTTAGCATGATTGATGTGGAGATTGTGATCTGCTAGCCATTTTGTTAATTCATTGAAGCATTCTGTTAATAGTTGCAGTGGAAGTGTTGGGATTGTAAATGGGATGTACATCATCATATCGTCTGCATATATGTGATAGTGGACTTTAAATTTTTTGAAAATGTTGCAGACTGGTTGTATATAAATATTAAATAGGAGGGCGGATAGAGCGGAGCCTTGGGGGAGACCGATTACCTGTTTGTAGGTTTTAGAAGTTTGAGTGCTAATTCGGACGGTTTGGGTTCTATCAGTTAGATATGATGTGAACCAATTATGTACAGTTGAGTGTATTCCTATTTGTTTTAATCTGTTAAGCAGTACAGCATGGTGTACACTATCAAACGCCGCAGAGATGTCGAGAAAGAGTAGGATGAATGCTTGTTTCGGGTTGTCAATACCCCTTGTCAGGGTATAAATCATCTTCCAAGCCTGCAACTACGTCAGCAGAGCTTGGGTGTGGCAGCCTAAGTTCAGATTCCCTGTGCTTGCTTTCTCTAGGGAAACGCTGAAACCTGTGCACTTCAGGGATGTCACTTTTCTTAAAGGTAAAATCCTTAGTTTCTCCTATTTCCATAGGCTCACTATGAACTTCCTCATCACAAAAGATACCCACCAGTATATAAAATGAGATTTCTCCAGGCTCTTGTGCTGCAACACGTTCCTGTTTGTAAAACAGTGCCGGGACATGTAAAGAGGAGAGATCTACAGTCGCATTCATTGAAAGGGCAGCGTGCAAATCTATATCACCTATTCTGTGGATACTACACATTCAAGTTTCCACAATGCAAAACCTTCCTGCATGTGGCTAGCCCATAACTCTGGGCATCCCCGTTTTTCTAATCATACAGCAGACATGGGTACCTTTCAGGGTGGAGAAAGGCCGATTTTACAAGCTCTTACACATGGCCACTTTCTCAGCTGCCTCTCCCACTGTATATTGGATGTTTTGACTTGGACGCCCCCCGTTATACAGCCAGACATTCCTTCTAACGTGTGCCTTCAAGTGTGTAAATCATGACTCTTCCCAAACTCTGGCTCACAACATGTCTACATGTGGGTCACATAAAAGTCTCTTCTTGGCACATAACTCCTTGGGTAGTTTTATAAGAGCTTTTGTCCACATGGTAAAAGGCCTCTGCATATACAGAGTGTATGTGTACATGTGCATTTTATAAACTATGTGCATACAGCGCAGCTCTGTTCCTCTTCCACGCTCGGGTACATCTACATGAATATTGCATAGCAGCAGGAACTAGGTTCTGTGCACCTGTTTGTTATACCCGTAGACCCCAGTGCAATTTTATCATAGCTATTTTCTACATGTAAAACACACTTTGCATGTAGAAAATGCTTTATAAAATTTCCCCCTAAATGACTATTAATACATCCTATCAAAAATTTAGTGAGGTACTAAGGGATTCTGAAGGCTTCATATGGCTTTGGGGATGGTGCAAGTTGGAAGTTAGTAACGGAAAGTTCAAGTACTGTATATGCTATGTGGCTGCAAAAATGATTAAACAATCGTTTTTAATTCAATAATTCTGGAATGTAAATACGTCTGTTCTATATTCTATTACATTTGTAACCTATCAGTCCCAAAGGATTGCTCAAAGCTGCTTCCAGCAAACATATATGAAACACAATTGACAATTCGAAATTCAGTGAACTACAAAATCGCAATAATGTTCAATCCAATAAACCTATAATAAAAAAAATAATAACCTGAATAGTAAATACTTGTGTGCCTGAAAATTTCCCGTACTATAGTATATCAAGATATGCACTATATTGCGGGGATGCAGGCTTTATGCAAATTAACTTTATTCAGATTCAGCGTATGCAAACTGATCTCATTACCATGTCTAAAACAAATAAGCAGAACAGATTTAGTTTGTGCAACTTGGCTACCAGGCTTGCTTATCCCTGATCTGAAATAAAAGAAAACATAGCAGATGCATACAACACTAAATAAAAGATATGTGCAGGCATTTATATGATTTCTACCTTAGTATATTATGAGGCAATGTGGAATTCCTTTCTGATATGGTAATTAGACGATGGAAAAGATGACAAAGGCTTGGCTTAAAGTGTACTCATTAAAATAACTTATGGTGCCCAGCGATTGTTCTCTTCAACATGGGAATCATTTCTTATTCTAATAGGATCCCACTGGAAGGAAGTATAAATTCACTGTTCCGTCAAAGAATTCACTGTAGGAGAGTGACAATGCAGCTACCCAGTGTAAACCTCTACTGTAGCAAAAAAGCAAACTATCCCAAAATGTTTGTGTAACTCCAGATAATGACAATTTACTGTTCAGAGCGTTATCATTAGCAACAACATGCACTAGGAAATACCAGGCAGACAATGAGACGTTTCTCCAGGAAAACACTAACAATTCAGCATAAATACATTTATTTCAAGCAGAAACAAAACCGATTCTAGACCAGCATGGTTAGAGTTTTAGCGCCTCACTGACACTGTTGGTGTATTAGGATAAAACAGCGGGGTCCAATATTCAAAGGCATTTATACGGTTTATAGACCTGAAACCATGTAAATGCCACGTAGAAGGATATTCAGCGGCACGAACATGGTCAGTGCCTCTGAATATCGATGGGTTTCGCCGCTACATGCCCTGATGCGAACCGTTTAGCACTGGGGTGTGTCGTGGACGTTCCAGGGCAGAGTGGAGACAACACCCATCACTAACTGGGCAGCGACGATATTGAACTGCTACCCGGTTAGCAACCCGCAGGTAAAGATAGGTGTGGGAAAAGCTGGCCTATCTTTACCCGTGGGAGCTAACCGGGCGGCGGCTCAATATCGCCTCTACCTGGTTAGCTTCTGCGGCAGCTGTGCGGCAGACATGGATATTCAATGCCGGTGACTAGCCACCACTACTGCTGAATATCCCCCCCCCCCTTCCCCAGGTCATATTTTTTTAATGAAATTACTAGAGATATTGGATCTTTAATGACTGCCTATTGACTCTACATGTTGCTATTTATCCAAATACATTTTAGTTTCTGCAGAATCAGCAGTCTGAAATGCAATGATAATTAACTTTGTTTGTCTATTTAACTAGCGCTAATAAGCATCTTCGTGGCAACTGCACCAGTGCCTATTCATTTAAAGGAAGCCTCTTTAAATGCATAACTTATCTATCTAGAGCAGGGGCTCTCAACCCAGTCCTCAGGACACATCTAGCCAGTCAGGTTTTCAGGGTAACCATAATGAATGCTTAACTGGTTTAGTTAAGTCTATGCCTAATAATGTTGTAATGTAAAAAGTTCAAACCCTGTTATATGTAACATGTTGGTTCCTTGTAAACCGCCCCTGATTTCTGGAAGGCAGTATAGAAATGTGTAATAAATAAATAAATAAATAAAATGAATACGCATGAGAGATTTGCATACAATGGGGGCAGTACATGCAAATCTCTCTTATGTGGCTTGTTTGAAGCCGGAGCAGGCACGTATGTTAGCACGTAAAATAAGCGCATACATCATGACTCTGCCTATACTCGGCTCAAACGCCTCCACTGGGCATGCCTAAAGTTTTATACAAGTGCATGCTTAACTGCACCACATGTATTTTGGCATGTGAGGTAATTTTTTAAGAGGCCTGCAGGCGTATTGTGGCAGGGATGTCCTGCCTCTATCTCTATGGAAGGGAGAACCCCAATTCCCAGTCTCAAGAGCTCAGAGACATCCATCCCAGGAGGAGGAGGAACCCATGGTGAGCCCTATGGCTTTGCAGAATCCAGGCTGGGATTTAGAAAACACCCTGCAGAGAGAAGCTAGGATATAGGTCAAAGGGACAGAGCTGGTGGCTGGATGGTTTCTCGGGACCTGGGGAAGAGGGTGTGGCTGACAAACCTCCATGAGAGAGTAAGGAGAATATGAGGCTGTTCCCAAACCCCAGGAAGTCTCCTGCCTGGAGTCAGCTCCCTTGTGAGCTGCCCATGATCCAGGACATACTGGGACACATGGAGCTGGAAGCAGCAGAACCCTCTGCCTGGATATCTGAGGAAAGGGAATATCAGGAGGCCTGACTGCCAGTCATGTGAGTGGACTTGTTTGCCTTTTGACTGACATGGACTGGACTTTAGGGACTGCCTAGGGAAGGTGTGGGTGGAAGGCTTTCCGAACCCTACTCCAGTGTAAAATGAGGAGTAAGGGTTTGCCTGGAAGTAAGGAGTGAAATGGATGGAATTGATGAGATGAACTATTTCCAATACTGAACATTGATTCTGAGGAAAAGGTGCAGAACATAGACCACCACCTCAAGAAAAACGCACAGAAGGGGGCAAAGCAGCACCTTTAGCTACAAGGGGAGAGCAGCCAGCTTGTTTAAACTAAGGAGCTGTTTGGAAAACCTGGACTGGCTCAGTTTGCAGCTCTGAAGGCTTTATCAAGGCAGTTAGTGTCGGTGGGTTATTGATTGTTTTCTTTATTGTTGGTTTGATTCATATTTCTGCCTGCTTGGGAGATATGGGACACCAACCCTGCTTTTTATAGATGACGTCTGGCCATTTAGCGAGTTAAATGGCCCAATTGTATCCACATCAGGGCTGAAAATACATAGGAAACCAAGTTATATATTCGCCACTGGCTGGCAAAGGCATAAATTACTTTGACTATCA
Source organism: Ichthyophis bannanicus (assembly GCA_033557465.1). Classification (NCBI taxonomy): domain Eukaryota; kingdom Metazoa; phylum Chordata; class Amphibia; order Gymnophiona; family Ichthyophiidae; genus Ichthyophis; species Ichthyophis bannanicus. The sequence continues at coordinate 216,973,835 of CM066040.1, forward strand.
AATCCTATAATTTATAAGTACTACACTATGAAACAGTCAGATCTGGCACCAGAGCATAGAAAAAGGTAATCTTATGGGTCTCATCTCCCTATACTTTCATATACAGTAGTCTAGCTTAGAACAAATGAACTGGGAGCTCGTAAGTGGGGTACTTAGAAATAGAATAAGTTCACGGCTATAGTGGACATTTACTATTCTGACAAATAGTTTATATGGGGAACACTAACTTTAAGGTTATTAAAGAAGGGTTTGTTATACAGACACATTATTGCATTTTTCTGAATTTCATAGATCATTGCAATGCATGGGTAAGAGTCGTGGCATCCTAGTGTTAGAGGACAGGTCAACCCAGAAACACCAAGGCAGGATTTAATTGTTAGGTGCCTATGTGCAGAAAATGGGTTAAAAGAAGGATGTCCCTGAAAGCGCAGGAGCTGGGGGGGAGATGTAGGCAGACCCCCTGAAGATGCACTGTGACGAAAGGAGTCCCTTCCCCGTCCCCACAGCACTTTTCTGAGCATAGTACCCAATCGGTTAAAGGCACAGCCTAAGGCTATTGAAAATTCTGTTTCATAGTCCTAATGCCCTGGACCATAAGCCTATAAGGGATGGGTCTGACGAGATGAGATGCACAAAATGTGGCATCAGGAGAAGAGAGGATGTGCCTTAGACAGCTTCCTATTTAGTTTAGTGGGAAACGGGAGCACGAGAAGCCCAGGTATTTTGCATATTGAATAAGAATACTACTGTATGCCATTGCATACTGGATTATAGGACAAGGGCTTTAAATATTCCAATCTTATCAACAGATAACAGGGTGGAATGCCTTATGGCAAAAAGCTATATTAAGTGGCTTAAAAAGAATTGATTTCAATTAAACCCGAGTAACAAGCAAACTAGATTTCAGCTTGTTTGATAGCTGGCATTCAGCAAAACAATTTTCAATTGACAATTCATTGAATTTTAGGTGGCTTATGATGAGAGTCATTAGTGGGTCACAGAAGAATTGAAAACATTTCATAACAAGGCAGACCATTAGTAAAATCAAAAGAGAAAAGCACGATAGTTGGATTACAAGTGCTATACTTTCACACTTCAAGGATGTAAGCCAGACAGGAATCATGATTTGCACAATGTTTTACGAGCCCAAAATGCCCTCTACATATCCTGGCATTTCTCTCTAGACAGCTGCTAAAGAAAAATGTCTGTTTTACTTTAGATATTGTCTAAAAGTCTTAGTTTTACAAGACTGAAAATACTAAAGCGGTGAATAAATTCTTATCTAGTATAAATTCAGACTGTTCTGTTTTGCAACAAGTCCTCTGAGTATGTAAGAAGAAGCTAGAGAACCATGCTACTCTTTAACTTGGTATTTAATTCTTGCCAGGCAAGACTTACCGATCTTTTCCCGTTTCCTTCTTAAAAACTGCATCACAATAATTCATCCTCTTTTCTGTTGTCACGTAGATTTTTGCATCAGTGTATCTATCAACCACTTTCTTCAGCATGTTGTACACAATGCCATTGCCATCCATACGCATATTCCGGAAAGGGCCCCAGATCACATACAGGGTGCTGTTGGTTGCCTCAAAAAAGTAGGCAGGATTCTTAAGCAGAAGAGGCACACTGGTATGGGAAACAACTCTGACAGTAGTCCTCCTTCCCACATCATCTTCGTAGCCCTTTGTTGGAGCATTGTTCATCCGCCAAACACAGGATGACTGGTCAATCTCATTCCCCACCCGTTGACCGCTCATCTGACCAGAGTTTGAAATGATGGCACAGAGGTCACAGTCTAACTGTAGAGGCTGAAAAGAGAGAGAGAGAGAGAGCAACATGATAAATTAGAGTAATTGCATTATTCATATTCTGACAGTAACCATGAAAAGAGAGAAAATATCTGTAACAAATTAGAATAAACAGGTCTACCAAGGATATGATTTCATTTGTAGCATATCAGCCACTGAAGTCTATTAAATTAAATCAATATATGAAAATGTCACCAATGTGTAAGATGGGTTCTCATCTACTGTTTTTAGTTTTCATCTTTTTTTTGACCAACAATTTATTACTGCTGCTTTTCACTTCCAGCTTAATCAGAACCAAGGCTGAAATCTGGTGTCCTGAGTTTCATTTGCAATTTTCTAGTGATATTCCCCTATGATCATTACTTAACAGTGCTACCTGGTGGCCATATTCAGGGGTCATGATTGCAAGGTTCTGGAATCTGGTGATTTTCCCCAGTTTTAAATCCCTCACACCCAGCATACATATTTTGGTCATTGCAGCGCTTGGTGTGAGGGATTTATGCAGACTATGCGGATCAGGATCCAAAAGCAACCTCAAAGAGGTGAGTTTTTAGCCTGGATTTGAAAAAGTCCCCCAAAAATTCCAGTCTAATAAAGGAGCGATTCCCCATGTATATCACTTATTTTTGTTGGAGCTACCAGCCCAATGAAAGGAACAAATCAATTCACCACCGTGGCTGCTCCGTTTTAATTCAATGATTTAAAAAACCCTGCTTATCATTGTACTTAGCTGATTAACGAATTGTTTCAGGCTGTTCAGAATACCACATACACCAATGACGTGTCACATTTCGGGTTCAAAACCTAGCAACCCTGCTTCAGGTCAATCCCGGTGAGGTCAGTCTCCAGCCAAAATGAATTCTGAACGCCTTAAATAATCCGGAGATCAGACGCCGAACTGGATTATTTAAGGCGTTTTCTCTAGTAAGAATTCATTTTGGCTGGAGAATGACCGCAGGAAGGGGTGAATTCTGCTCATGTTATTGAGAAAGAGACGACAGGTTTTAGCTATCAGTTGGATGTGTGTGGAGAAGGAGAGGGCAAGAGAGGAGTCATAGATGACCCAAGGCTGCAAGCCAAGGAAACGGGGAGGAGTAGAACATTATCCACAGAAACAGAAAGAAGGGGGAGGTAGGTTTAGGGGAAAAGATAAGAAGCTCAGTTTTGGCCATGTTGAATTTCAAATGGCGGTGAGACACCCAGGCAACAATGTCAGATAGGCAGGCAGAGACCCAGGTGTAGAGAGGGAGATCTGAGAGTCATCAGTGTAAAGATGGTACTGAAAACAATGGGAGGAGATGAGTGCACCGAGTGACTGGGTACAGAGAGAGGGGGAGTGGTCCAAAGACAGACCCTTGGGCACACAAACTGAGAGTGGGCTAGCAGTAGACGAGTGTGCCTCATTGGAAGTGTCAGGGGCTGTGTGTGGGTGTGTGAATGGATGTGTGTGGATGTGTCATTGGGCATGTGAGGCTCTGTGTGTGTGTGTGTGTGTGTGTGTGTTTTGAGAGGTGCATGTATATATGCTGAAGAGTGTGTGTATGTGTGTGTATGTGTGTGCATGTGTATCATTGGAAGTATGGGGGGAGGTGACTGTGTTTATGTGCAATAGAGAGTATCAGGGCTGCATGTATGCATGTGTCACGAGATGTATCAGGGGCTGCATGCATGTGTGTGAGCCCCCCCCCCTCTCTCTCTCTCATGCTCTCCCTCCCCAGGCTTCCTCCAGTCTCTCTCATATAATCCCCCCAGCCTTCCCCCAGTCTCTGTCTGTCTCTTTCACACTTATAAGCCCCTTCAAACCAGCCTCTCTCTCTTGCTTTCTAATACCACTCCCCAGGCTTCACCCAGTGTCTTTCTTTTTCTCTCTCTCTTAAGCACATCCACCCAGGTTACACCCTATTCCTCCCTCTCTCTTTCACTCATCCATTCTTCTCCCTGGCTGTAGCTCTTCAAAAATACAGCAGTTCACACTTCCCCCATTGCAAGATTTCAAACCACAAGATCAGTCCAAACTTCCTGCACTGTGCAGCCCCACCATTCAGACAGCTGTGAACCATGGCTCTAAACCAAACATGCATACAGACAATTTCCCTGCTGCTGAACCCTTGACAATAGGAGCTATGCATTACTGAAAGGTGCTTAAAAAGAAACAAATAAGAGGCTTTGACTTAAGTTAGCAAGGTATTGCTCTTTGGACAGGGCTCACTTAAATTGCATAAAGCTGCATGAAATCAGAACTGTTTCCCCCAAAAAATCTATAAATGAAAAACAGAGGTGGTCATCCTCATCTTGCTCTACTGATATAATATAGGAAACTGCATCTTCCAATCTGCTCTTGCCTAACTTGATGAACTACTTCAGTCATCATGAATGTAGTATATGATATTTTATTTATGGTCCTAAAATTTGCCTGGTTTTCTAGAGCAGCAGCATCCTTCAGAGTATCTGCATACTGGCTAGATGTACATTTTCTGCCACTTGAATCCATTTGAATAAGACCACTTTGCCTATCTAGTCTGCCCTTCCATATCAACCATTACAACAGTCCCCTTTTTTCCTTTAGAGATCCTCTGTGATTGTCCCATGCATTTTTGAATTCAGATACTGCCTCATCTCTAACACCTCCACTGGAAGACTATTCCACACATCTACCACTCGTTCCGTAAAGAAATATTTCCGCATATCACTTCTGAGTCTATTCCCTTTCCACTCAGCCTATGTCCTGTCATAGCAGAGCTTGCTTTCCATGGAAAGAGGCTCTCCTCCTGTGCATTTATGCCATGGAGGTATTTAAACGTCTCAGTCATATTACCTCTATCTTGCCTTATCTCTTAAGTATACATATTAAGATCCTTAAGTCTGTCCTCATATGATTTATAACGAAGACCACTAACCATTTTAGTAGCCACCCTCTGTACCGACTCCAACCTGTTTATATCTTTTTTGAAGGTGCGGTCTCCAGAATTGCACACAATACTCCAAATGAGGTCGCATCAAAGACTTATACAGAGGCACTATCACTTCCTTTCTTCTGCTAGCCATTCCTCTCCCTATGCCCCCAAGAATCCTTCTAGTTTTTGCTGTTGCCTTTTCTACCTGTTTAGCTACTTTAAGATCATCAGACACAAACACACCTAGGTCCCAATCTTCTTTTGTAGACAGAAATACTTCATCCCCTATGCTATATTGCTCCCTTGGATTGCTGCAGCCCAGATGCTTGACCTTGCATTTTTTAACATTAAATCTCAGCTGTCAAATTCTAGACCATTCTTCAAGCTTAGCTAGATCCCTCCTCATGTTATCTACACCTTCCTGGGTGTCTACTCTATTGCAGATCTTGGTATCATCTTCAAAGAGGCAAATCTTACCCGACAGCCCTTCCGCAATATCACTAACAAAGATGTTAAAAAGAATCGGATCAAGGACGGATCCCTGGGACACACTACTGGTAACCTTCTTCCCTTCTGAATGAGCTCCATTTACCTATACCCTTTGTCGCCTCCCACTCAACCAGTTTCTAACCCATACAATTCCCTGAAGTATCTCAGTGTATCAGGAAAATGGACATGAAAGTGGGTGTTTTTCCTTAAAATATATAGGGTCATTCTGAGGCGCAAATAGCAGGGATGGACATCCTATTCGGCCCCTCTGCTGACCCTGACTAACTTCCCCACACATTGTACGGAGAGGTTAGACGGGGGTGGGAAAGCGGTATTGCGGGGGAGGAATTAGGGTGGGCAGTGGATGGTCGGAGGCCCCGGATGTACAGGGCTGATTCCAATGTCAGCCCTGAACATCTGGGGCCAGTAGCCTGAACAGAGAACTTATTCCACTTTTGAGGTGGAATAAGTTCTCCTAGTTGGATGGATCTAGCAGGCCAGGGGCGCAGAAAAGGCAGGAGGGGACAGAGGAAATTCCCCACAGCCTGGCCCTAACCTTGGGAGGCCAAATCAGGGGTCAGGCTGTGGGAAATTAATGTTTTGGTCCAGCGGCCAGGGATCGCGGCTCTGGAATGGAGCTGCAGTGCCATGGCAACAGGACACCATGGCTCCATTCAAAAGCCCTGTGAGTTAATTGGGGAAGGCCTATACATGCAGGCTGACCAGAACCGGGGTCCCAGCCTGCATGTGATTCTGATCCCGCGGGGCTAGACGTGCCCTGCGGGATCAGAATCCCATCTCACTCTGTGCGTCCAGTTCTCCCGACAGAAAGCAAATTCCTCATGGCCCAGCAGCCCTGATCTCCTTACCTCCCACCCAACTAAAAATAAACTGGTGGCCCAGCGACACTGAGCCCTCCACCCTTCTCTCCCAACTAAAAATAAGCCTGGTGCCCTTGCAGCCCCAAATCTTCCACCTGGTATTTTGATGGCACTGGGGGCTTTCCCTGATGCTTGGATCCTCTGTGGGGAATTTGAGATTTCCCCTCAGATGATCCAAGCATTGGAGAAAGCCCCCAATGACATCAAAATACTGTTGGGGCTCATATGAAAATTAGTCATACGGTGCCCCTGTTTCTCTGGGAAAGCATGCCAAGCTAGCGCCGACTTCTTTGTGAATGTGTTTGGCTTGCTCTCCCAGTTTAATGCATGACTCATTTGCATATGAGCCCCTTCCTGCAAGCCAGCACTGAAGCCACGTGCTATTAGTGCACTGCAAATAGGTGTAAAAGGTTGATAGAGCACGACTTCAGCGCTGGCTTTCTGCATCGGTCTGTAACGTTGTACCTGAGGCAATGGAGGGTTAAGTGGCTTGTCCAAGGCACAAAGAATAGCCTAATTGTTAGTGTGGTGGGCCGGGTGCCGCCAAGGTTCAAATCCCAGTGCTGGTGCTATTGTTGAAATTGCGCTGAGTACTGGGGATGAAGGAATGCCTTTATATCTACATCCGCTGGATGTTTTTCAGCCAAAACAAGCACTTTTCAGATGCCTGGAGCAGGTCTAAACTTAGATGCAATGCTGAACGTCCATGACATTTTTGAAATCAGGCCGGGACATCTAGGTTTCTGGGAAGGTCCTGGCCATGCCCCCATTCAGACTTGGATGTCCCCAGAGCTAGCTTCTAAAATGGCTTTGGATGTCTTTATGCCTATTTTTGGATGTTCAAAATGAATAGGGCTTCTAAAATGACTCCCATACTAGTAAGCACATTTTAAAAATAGAATTTTGGACTAACTTTTAAGGAGTACCCTAAACAATGTCATTATTCAATAGCATCCTTTGAAAAAAAAAAAGTCCAAAGGAGTCAATATTCAGATGGGTTTATGTGGTTGGCAGCACGTGCAAACCGCATAAACCCCGGCAGTCCCAATCTTCAGCGGCATATCTGGATAGCACCGCTGGATATACCCACAGACCTCAGTAAAGATGCCTGGTCCATTCCGGGGTGGTCTGTGGGCAGAGCTGGGATGGTGCTGGCAGCTATCCAGTTAGCTAAGTCGCATAAAGTTAGAGCAGTCGATGGCTGTCCTGTTTTGCTATCTGCTTAGCAGCTAACTGGACAGCAACACTTCTGAACGCAAAGCACTGAATATCTGGGTTTAATGAAAGCGGCAGTGGCCAGGCGCTTCAATGATGCCAACCGCCCCCGCTGAGTATTGACCTCAAAATGTAGAACTCTCACATTTTGCAAACATATTGTTCTCTTTTTAATTTATAGGGTCACATACACCTACTGTTTGAGTCCCCCATTGTAATCTGGTAAGCAGCCCCCCCCTTCCCATAGCATAGTGCTGTGACACTGCTCTGAAAACATGGAGGCTCATTGCTATGACGCAGAACTTAGGGAGACTCTAACATGATAAAAGTAGCATCTTATAGGTGATATCTGCAGCCTGTAGCTGTGCAAAAGTCATGAAATGCCACATACCTATGGAAGCAATCAACATGGCAAATTTAGGGCCTGATTTACTGAGCTCTTTTCCCCATAGACAGACATCAGGGAGAGAGGCCATATTAAATCATACCCTTAATGACTTGAAATGCTCTTTTTGTGGCTGCTGCTCTTTAAAATGGTTCCTTCTATTCTCCCTTAAAGTTAAGAATGCTTGACCTCACGCTGAAGCACCGTCTATGGCCCTCGGAGAATAGAGCAGGTTTGCTTATTCCTTGGTAGCTGTCACTCATAAATGTTGGGCAGCCAGGAAGGAGTCCCAGGAGATGAAGCTAAGCAGAGCAGCTTTCTATGTGCTACCCTGGAACACAAAGTCCCTCCAAAGTACTATCGAGCTGAGCCAACAAAGCCGTAAACATCACCATGCACTAAGGAGTTATCAGTCTGAAATTCCCAGTGGGTTAATTTGTATCTTCTTGCATGAACTTTTCCTACTATACCAACCATTGATTCAATTAGCTTGCACTGGTCTAAATGTATATATATTGTAGACCGAGGCAGAGAAAATGATTACATTTCCAGGGCTGATGGCTTAGTCTCAGGGAAGCAGTACATATAATTCATCGGTTTATTGCTATATTGTATTCCTTAACACCTTCACCGGGGTCTGAGCCTGACAAAACTGCTTCTTCTGCTTTTGAGTGATGCATCGGTACACTTGTAGAATGTTAGACTTTTTAATCAGTAAGAAAAATGAAATAGGTGACCTTTTGATTTTTTTTTTGTTATTCCTATGTAAGCTTACAGACAATAGAATAGATAATTAAGAGCTGTGAATTAAAAACTTGCAAAACAGCACAGTTTCCTAGGCAAGGGAAAATGCTACATAGTAAAGGTCACTTGTCAGCAAGTTCTACTTATTAAATCTGTGCATTTCTCACTAAAATGGTTTCACAGAATCGAAGGTTAGGCCATTAAACAATGGAACAACCGGAATTAGCAAAGGTCAGAAAGAAGCTTAGCTGCAATTGGTGAGGTATGGCTAATTTTCTCCACGTTTAGAGGACACTTTTCAAAGAGATAACAGTGTAACAAAGTGGGTACCTGGGTAAATTCTTGGGGCTGAAAACTGCCCTCTACTCACTGGCTAAATCTAGCTACAGTTTGACAAAGTAGTTAAATTTAGCCATGCTAAAGATGGCTGTACCTGAGGGGCAGGAGGTCAAGTGAATGAAAGTGCATATGAGGATTTAATTGTCAAAGCCCTGCACATGCTTTCTCGCACAGACCCAGTGTGCTGTTCGTGGTTTTTACAGGCTTGGTGTTAGGATATCCAGCTTATTTAGCAGCTACCTTGGTTAGGTATGAACCCAGGAGAGCACTATCGACCACTGAACAAGTTTCTTTAGTAACCCCCATTCCATTTGAGCTGCAGTTCATTTCCACTCATAAGACAGCTTTTAGTTATTTTTGGATGGCATCTTTAGGTTACCTTGCTTCTACTGCTACTGTTACCCATCAATTGAAAATCGCCTTTATGATTTCCAGGAGGAGACATACAGTAATTATACTTTATGGAATTTAAATCAATGCATTCTCACACTAAGGGACATATTTACTAAAGGTTAGCACATGTTAAGTGTTACTGTGTCCATAGAGATAAAAGGGCTGTGGGTACTTTGCACGCTTAACTACATTAACGTGCATTAAAACCTTCACTAAACATGCCCATAAAGGAAAACAACTGTAGTCATGCTAATGGAATCATTTTAATAAAAGTATTTGCAGGGCCAAATTTGTATCTGACACACCCCTATCTGTGGGATCTGCCATGCCTACCTCCTTCATCCTCTTCCCTTCTATTTCTCCCTAAATTGCTACTCCTCCCCCTGCTGTATGACTTTTAATCCATGGTGCTCTGCAGCTCTGTGTGGTGCAGGTGTGGGACAGAGGGTGAAGCAGATTGGTGCATAGGCGATGTTCTCTTCAATCCTCTCTGTTGAGGGTAGGGTAAAGGCCGAGGCAGAGAAGATCGCATCTTGGAGACACATGTATGGCTGAGTGGGTTGGTGTTATTGAGAGCGTTTTGGTTTCCAGGACCATGGGATGATGTTCCAAGGGCTGCGGAGCAGAGATGGTATCCATCTGTCCAAGAAGGGTCAAAGTGTCTTCAGCAGCAGACTGGCAAACCTACTGAAGAGGGCTTTAAACTAGATTTGTTGGGGATGGGTGAAGAAATCCCCCAGGTAAATGAAAGATTAAATATCTCTGTAGAAATTGGTAAAAGGGCAACAACTAGACAGCTGTGTGTATAAATGACCATAGCATGGGAAATAATATCCCAGACGTTTATTTATTTAACAGGTTTTCTATTCCAGAGTGGTTTACAGAGAACATCACAGCAAAACCAACTTTTACATAGAAGAGGGTATTGAACTTGGAAGATTATATGGGGTACAAAGGGTACACATGAAACAACTATTGACTATTTACATGAAAGCAGTGAGGTTTGTATATGAAGTTGTTATATCTGGGTTGAGGGTAGAGTCCAAGGGGGGGGGGGGGGGTTAAGCGAGATATGTTTGATCAGTATTCTCATGGGATGGGTCTATTGTGTTCCATAATGGGCTGAGATTTTGTAGCTTTCCTGTAGTCTGGTATGTTTGATCTGTATGCTTATGGGATGGTCCATAGTATTCTATAAATAGTCTTTATAGCTTTCCTATAGTAATTTAGGCAGTTCATTCCATAGTGGGAGAGCGTATATGGAGAAGGCTCTTTTGCAAGCAGATTGTCTGGCTTTCATCTTGCTTGTTGGGATTTCCAAAGTGTTGTTAATAGATGTTCTTCTTGTTCTGGTCTGCTGTGTTTTCCTGATCATTGGCTGAAGGATAGGAGATGATAAGTTGTTGATTATCTTGAAGATTATTGTTGAGGCTTTAAATGAAGAGGCTGACTTGGATTTAGTGGCAGTTATGGATACTTGGGTCACAGACAACCATGACTGGGATGTAGTTATACTAGGCTATACTTTATTCAGGAAGGACAGGGTAGGAAGAAGGGGAGAGGAGTGGCATTAGATGTAAAAAATAATATTAAAGCTAAAGAATTACAGGGCTTGAAAGGGAGAGAGGAGGCACTGTGGGTTAAACTAGAAAGAGGGAAGGAGAAATCAGTTTGCATTGGACTGATATATAGATCCTCCTCACAGGGAGAACTTCAGCAGGAGGCTCACTTTGGCACAATGCAAGTATTACATTGAGCATTAGCAGTAAATTTGAGAGATTAAGATCATATTCCACATACTCCGATTTAGAAGTGAGGTTCACAACTGCCACAGTATGTGCAAAACTAACCCATTTGGAGAAACTACCCTGGAGAAGAAGTGAATAGAGATTTAATAAAAGACATACACAGTATTGCCATGAAAGAAGAAGTGCTACTGATAGGTGACTTCAATATGCCGGATGTAGATTGGCACATCCCTGCTGCGGTGTCATCTAGAAGTAAGGAGATCCTGGATTCTCTACAGGGAGAACTATTCCAGCAACTGGTAACAGACCCCACACGTGAAGGAGTTATACTGGACTTGGTGCTTACCAATGGGGAAAGTGTTTCTGATGTTATAGTGGGAGATCATCTCACATCCAGTGATCACCAGATGCTGTGATTCAGTATTAAGACTAGGGCTGATAAAATCCATTCAAAAGCGAGGGTCTTAGACTTTAGGAAAATTAACTTTGCCAAGATGGGACAATACCTCAAGGAGTCGTTAGCAGGATGGGAACAGCTGGGGGATGTAGAAAAGCAATGGGCAAAACTGAAAGAGGATATTTTAAGGGCAACAAACCTTTTTGTTAGAAAGGTAAATAAATGTAAGGAAAAGGAGACCACTATGGTTCTCAAAAGAAGTAACTGAAAAGGTGAAGAAAAGGAGAGTGGCCTTCATAAAATACAAGAGATTACAGAGAGAGGAAGACAGGTATCTATATTTAACTTAGAGAAGCTAGCAAAGTAGTCAGGGAAGCAAAGATACAAAAAGCAGAAGAAATAGCTAATGCAATAAAATGGGGGGATACAACATTTTTCAGATATGATAGTGAGAGGAAGAAAGACAAAAGTGGTATTGTCAGACTCAAGGATGAATGGGAGAAATATGTAAAAGCTAATGAGGATAAAGCAGAATTGCTTAACAAATATTTCTGTTCTGTGTTCACAGATGAAGAGCCAGGAGTAAGACCTCAGAAACAGCAAGGCCGCGGGCCCCGTCCGCGTGGCCGCTCCTAACCGGGGGGGGTGGCGGGCCGTTCGCCCCCCCCCCTCGGTTGCGGCGGCGGCGCGCGTCTCGTTGGTGCCCGCGCGGCCGGGCGCCTCATTGGCTCCCCGCGGCGTTTAAAACGCCCGAGAGCCAATGAGGAGGCTAGGACCCGGCAGCGGGGGGGGTGAGTGGCGCGGGGACCCAGCTCTGCATCGGCAGTTGCTGGGTCAAGGCTGGAGGCTCCAGACGTGTGCGGGCTTGCTGCGCACGATAGTCGTTGGTTGTGAAGGCCTAGGGCAGCAGCGTGAGGCAGCACGTGAAGCGGCGCCGTCTTTGGAGCTCCGGGGGCAGCGATCCAGCGGCGGGGGAGTCGGGAGGCTCGTGGCTCTCCAGGCAAGTTTGTTTGGGCTCTGTGGGGTAGTCTTCTATCCCCTTACCACACTTTATAAATAAATTAATAATTCTTTAATTTGGACACGCAGGGAATCCCCTCTCTCCTTAAAAAAAAATAATAATAATAATAATATTAATAAAATAAAATAAAATCAATAAATACATAAATAAATAATTGAGCCCATGGCCGGTGGAGGAATGAAGGGGGGTTCCAGTAAGCGCCACGGGCCTGGGAAGGCTAAGCCGGCCGGTCCTCGGAGGGGAGAGCCTGCTCCGTTGGGGCGCTCGGCTCCTCTTGGAAGAGGGACCAGGGGCAGGGCTCCGAGCCGTGGCCCAGCATCCGACCGTGGTACTAGCCCTGTCACCAGGCCGGGGGGGCGGGTGGGTAGGGGGGTTTCGGCTGGCCGGTTAGCTGGGGGCCGGCGTGGTAGGTCAGCAGCCCCGGCTAGCGGTACTTTGGGGCGGGGAGAGGCCCCCGGTGGCTTGGGGGTGGCTATAGGTCCCACGGGGGTGAGTGAAGGGGCGGCTCCTCAGTCGAGCACTGTGGTTATGGACGCTGCGAGTCCGGGGGGTGGATCCGCTCCTGCTGGGGCAGCCTATTCCCCCATGTGGGCGCATTGGCAGGGCGGGGGTCAAGGCTCTTCCCGCGCGGAATGGCTAGGGGCATGGCAACCGCCTTGGCCGGGGGCGGGTTTTCCTTCGACTTTCCCTGTTTTTTCTCCGCAGGTTTCGACTGGCTGGCCCTACTTGGGGCAACCGTGGGGGGCTCCTGCTGGAGAGCTGGACGGCGGGAGGGCGAGCACAAGTGGAGGCCCCGTGTCTGTCGGAAGCAGAGGAGGAGCGGAAGCATCAGCTTTGACGCCACCGGAGCCGGACGTGTCTTCCGAGGTAGCAGCACCAGTGGCAGGTGAGTTGGCTACTAGGGTGAGGGCAGGGGAGGGGGGTAAGAAGCGAGCGACCAAGCGCAAGCGGTGTTCCGGTCACCGGCAGCGGCGTTCAGGGTCCTCCTCTTCTTCAACGTCTGAGCCTTCGTCCGGCTCGGTGTCAGACGACTTGGCCGGGAGTCCGCGGGCCACTGGCGGGGAGGTCGGCGTGGGACAGGTGGGTTCGGTGCCTTCGGTGGCGTGTTTCTCGGAGTTACGGGAGGGGGTGCCAAAGACTCTGCGGAAAAAGATTGTAAAACGTCGCTACGTAGATATTTTCCGCTTACTCGAAGGTCGAAAACGGTCGGGGGATAGCCGACGGAAGTGTAAGGAGGACGAGAAGGCAGGTAGGGTCAAGAGAGTGGCTCGGAATGTGGTTAATTGGACTCGGTCTTTCTTGCGTTTGGCGAGTGTATGGGGTCATTCGCATCCGGAGCAGTACGGTATGCTGTTGGCTTACGCGGATTCCATACTGGAGGCCTCACAGACTCATGACGGTTGGGCTTGGCTCAACTATGATGAGAAATTCCGTGATAAGATGGAGGAGAATCGCCTGTTGTCGTGGGGAACGCAGGACATTAATCTTTGGCTAACGCAGATGGCGATCAGACCTGGCGGGGAAAGTATGGGTGGGCAAAGAGGTGGAGTAGCCACCCCTGCGCGGGCGGATCGGCCCTTTCGATCGGGCGTGCCCCCTGTACACAAGGCGCGGAATTCGCCTTCGGTGCGGCGTTTCGCGCAGCTGGTACGAGATAAGTTGGCAACTGAGCTGGCCTTAGGTAGGGTGGCGGGTCCTTTCGGAGAGCGACCTTTTGCAGAGTTTGTGGTTTCTCCGTTGGGTATCATTCCAAAGAAGGAGCCGGGGAAGTATTGCCTGATACATAATCTTTCTTTTCCTATTGGTTCCTCAGTTAATGATCACATTCCTAAGGTTTTGTGTGCCGTACGTTACGCATCCTTTGATGAGGCTGTTGAGCTGGTACGTGCCTGTGGGCCGGGGTGCTTGATGTCAAAAGTGGATATTGAATCCGCTTTCCGTTTATTGCCGGTGCACCCTTCTGCTTTCCATTTGTTGGGGTTTTGCTTCGAAGGGCAATTTTACTTCGATAAATGCATGGCTATGGGCTGTTCGATTTCCTGTGCGTATTTCGAACAGTTTAGCTCCTTTTTACACTGGGCATTCGTGGACTGGGTGGGATGCGGCTCGGTAGTGCATTACTTAGATGACTTCCTCTTCGTGGGGCCGGCGCATACGGGGCAGTGCAAGGCTTTGTTGGATGGTTTTGTCCGGTTGGCCCGAGTGTGGGGTGTTCCATTAGCATCCGAAAAGACGGCGGGTCCGGCGATGACTATTACCTTTTTGGTAGTGGAGTTGGATTCCGTGGCGTTGGTGGCCCGCTTGCCGGAGGAGAAAGTTACGAGTCTGCGGGTGTTGGTCGCCGATGCGCTGGGTTCTAGTAAGCTAACGCTGCGGGAGATGCAGTCTTTGGTGGGGTCCCTGAATTTTGCGTGTCGGGTGATCCCGATGGGGAGAGTGTTCTTGCGCCGGTTGTCCGCAGCTACTGCAGGCGTCTCTAGGCCGCATCATCGGATTCGGATGTCACGCAGCTTGCGGGCAGACCTGCGGATTTGGGACGATTTTCTTCGTGACTTTAATGGTACCACGGTGCTGAGAGACCCGGAGGTGACTTCTGCGGATCTGCAGTTGTATACTGATGCAGCAGGGGGTTCCGGTTTGGGGATTTATTTTGGGGGCGCATGGTGCGCAGAAGGCTGGCCTCAATCCTGGCGAGCAGTGGGGCTTACGAGGAATATTACCTTCCTCGAGTTGTTTCCCATTTTGGTGGTCCTGTCGTTGTGGCCGGATAGACTCCGCAATCGCAGAGTGCGCTGGTGGTGCGACAACGAGGCGGTAGTGTCGGTGATCAATAACTATTCCCCAAGATGTCAGCCGATAGCTGACCTGATGCGGCAGGTGGTCTTTTCATGCTTGCAGTTGAATTTAGTGATTAAGGCTCGTCATATTCCGGGGAGTCATAACCAGATTGCCGATGCTCTTTCCCATTTCAAGTGGGCGCTGTTTCGGACCTTGGCGCCAGATGCGGACGACGTGGGATCTGCGGTCCCGGAGCATTTATAGCGGATTGGCCTCCAGCCATGATCGAGCTGTTGCAGAAGTCCGTCTCCTCGGCGACATGGGTCACGTATCAACGTGGCTACTGCAGTGTGGTGTCCTTCTTGCTACTCCATGGATGGCGTCCCGGGCCAGCGTCGGATCTGCTTCTGGGTCAGTATGTGGCGGCGGCTAAGGAACAGGGCCTGTCACGGACCACGGTCCGAAGGAACTTAGCAGGATTTGCCTTTTTCGCACAGGCTATCGGGTGGGGGGGGGGGCGGGAGGGGGATTTTTAATGTGTACATTGTTGCGGGGTTGGGAGCGGTCCAGTCCCTCGCCCGGGGATTGGCGGCGTCCTATTACTCATGACTTACTGCGTCGGTTATGCGGGGCCTTGCCGCAGGTGGTGGCCTCCTACTATGAAGGGGTGCTCTTTCGGGCCGTTTTTTCGTTAGCCTTTTTCGGCGCATTTTGGGTGGGCGAGCTGGTTTCGGAGTCGGGGCGGCTTCACAATGGGAGGGAGGTGCATGTGCATCACGTGCACTTGCTCGGGAGTAGGGTTCGTATCCGCCTTGCCCGTTCTAAGACGGATCAGGCGGGAAAAGGTATGTGGGTGGACTTGGCCGCGGTTCAGGGTTCCCCCTCGTGTCTGGTCGCGTTACTGCAAGCGTACTTACGCGTTCGTCCGGAGGTTGGCGGTAGCCTTTTTATCCATCAGGACGAGCGGGTTCTTACGCGTTTCCAATTTACCGCAGTGCTACGGCTAGCATTACGACAGATAGGTGAGGACCCTGGTGCCTTCGCCCCTCATTCCTTCCGGATCGGGGCGGCGACCAGTGCGGCGGTGGCCGGGCTGCCCGATCAGGAGATACAGCGCATTGGGCGTTGGCGGTCGGGAGCTTTCCACAGCTATGTGCGTTTGTAGGGGAGTGGGGGGGGGCACTAACGGGGCTATTTCTTTATCTTTCAGATGTGGGGCATAGAAGCTGCTGGATTCTTGGCCACTCCTTTGTCTTCTGGGCGGGTCGGCGAGCAGCGACGCGCCCAATGGGGCTGAATTTGGGACTTTCCGAGCAGGCGGTGACGATCACATGGCTGGGCGAGCGCGGACTCCGGTGGATCCAACTCCTGCCTTTGCTTCGGCACCTCCAGCGTACCAGAGGCGCCCCGGATGTGTTACTGCTCCACTTAGGTGGCAACGATCTCGCTTCATGGACTTGCCGGCAGTTGATTCGAGCAGCTATCAAGGACTTTGGGGTGGTTTTGGGGATGTTTCCGGATGTATTATTGCTATGGTCGGATATCATTCCAAGGCCGTCCTGTAGGGCTCAGCGACGGTGGTCACGGGGTGTGACCAAAATTAACCGTCAAATTGGCCGGTGGGTGGGCCAGCAAGGGGGCTGTCAAATTTTTCACCCTTGGGTGGACGTGGACTGCCCTGGCCTCTATAGGCCGGATGGGGTGCACTTGTCCCCGATAGGGCTAGATTTACTGCTTAACGATTGGCAGGAGGCCTTGGAAGGTATTCCGTTGGGGGCGAGGGCTGGTCGCAGCTTACCTTTGGGGGCGGCTCTGGTCGTGGCTGACCTGAGCCGGTGGCGGGATCCCGGAGGTTTCCGGGGTCCGGAGCCGGTGGCAAGCATGAGGGCGGGGGTGGGGTACCCCCGACCCGGTTAACCCCTCAGGCTTTTGCTAATAGCATGGCGAAGCCGGAAGAGGGAGGGCGTGGAAAATGTCGGGCCTGTGCCCGGGGGAAGCAGATGCGGCGTCACCTTGCTACTAACACGGCGGGTGAGAGCTCGCTCTGCTTGGGGGGGGGGGGTGGGAGTTAAAATGTGTTGATGTTGTATTATGTGTGTTTAAAAGGTTATTAAAGCTGCGACCAGTTTAAGTCCCAAATGGTTGTCATGTGTTTGTTTTGAATTAATCTGTCGGGGAAAGGAAAGTTGGGGTGGGGCCTGGGGGGGGGACGAGAGGCGACATGCCGCCTTACCCGGTTACAGCAAGGCCGCGGGCCCCGTCCGCGTGGCCGCTCCTAACCGGGGGGTGGCGGGCCGTTCGCCCCCCCCCTCGGTTGCGGCGGCGGCGCGCAGCTCGTTGGTGCCCGCGCGGCCGGGCGCCTCATTGGCTCCCCGCGGCGTTTAAAACGCCCAGGAGCCAATGAGGAGGCTAGGACCCGGCAGCGGGGGGGGGGGGTGAGTGGCGCGGGGACCCAGCTCTGCATCGGCAGGTGCTGGGTCAAGGCTGGAGGCTCCAGACGTCCCGCCCGCCCACCCTGGCTGGGAGAGGCTTTGGTTGGGGGGGGGTTTGGGTTGTTTCAGCGGGAGGGGGGGGGCTTTGGCGGGATCCCGGAGGTTTCCGGGGTCCGGAGCCGGTGGCAAGCTTGAGGCCGGGGGTGGGGTACCCCCGACCCGGTTAACCCCTCAGGCTTTTGCTAATAGCATGGCGAAGCCGGAAGAGGGAGGGCGTGGAAAATGTCGGGCCTGTGCCCGGGGGAAGCGGATGCGGCGTCACCTTGCTACTAACACGGCGGGTGAGAGCTCGCTCTGCTTGGGGGGGGTGGGAGTTAAAATGTGTTGATGTTGTATTATGTGTGTTTAAAAGGTTATTAAAGCTGCGACCAGTTTAAGTCCCAAATGGTTGTCATGTGTTTGTTTTGAATTAATCTGTCGGGGAAAGGAAAGTTGGGGTGGGGCCTGGGGGGGGGGGCGAGAGGCGACATGCCGCCTTACCCGGTTAGCAACCACAAAAAGGAACAGAAGTGACGGGTATCTTGAATGATTTTCAGAAGACTGTTTGTGAGGAACTAGCTAAACTAAAAGTAGACAAAGCAATGGACCAGATGGGATTCATCCAAGAATATTGAAGCAACTTGGGGACATTCTAGCAGCTCCACTGACTGACCTTTTCAATGCTTCTTTGGAGTCAGAAGTGGTCCTAGAGGACTGGAGAAAGGCACATGTGTTCCCTCAGAAGTAAGGATGAGGTTGAAAACCTCAGGCTAGTTAGTCTAACCTCTGTGGTGAGTAAATTATTGGAAATGCTATTAAAAAAGAAAATAGTGAGGTTTCTGGAGTCCAATGGATTGCAGGTTCTGAGGCAGTTTGGGTTTACCAGAGGCAGGTCATGTCAGAGAAATCTGATTGATTTCTTTGACAGGGTGACCAGGGAGTTGGACCGAGGGAGAGCCCTACTGTAGATGTGGTGTACTCAGATTTCAGTAAAGCCTTTGACACCATTCCACACAGATGACTTATTAATAAACAGAGCACCCTAGAGATGGACCCTAAGTTACTGATTTGCCATCCATGCCCATTCCCCGCTTAGAACACAGTATGCCGTTAGCATGTGAATTATCATGCACTATCATGGTAACAGAGTAACCATTTCCACAGCTATTTCCTAACAGTATGTGCTAATTCACACACTAAGTGCATGTAAATTGGCCTCTAAAATTCTTATGACTATATGATTGATTGGTTACAGACATGCTATATATGTTATCAACTTAACATTTAAAATGTTTTGCTTCAGAGTCATTCCTTTCTACATTTATGTGTTGAACTATGCAAATGTATTTTAAAGACAATGTGCAATCGGCTTCTTAAGTGCTTAACAGGATAATTATTAGTAATTTTAATTCAGGTACTTCGTGTCAAAGCTCTTGAGATCTTTTCTTTAATCCTCTAATTTGAGCAAATCCAAACAAAGCAGATTGAGCTAAGGCTCAAGAGATGGGCTCTGAAACACTTTTTTTTTTTTTTACTCTCTGCTTGCCAGTCGTTAGAGCTACTGTTGTAGGCAGATGTTACATGTATAATGATGCCAGAAGGGAATAGGTCTCGACTTTATTTTTGGTGAAGACTGCCAGCACAACTCTGTATTACCCACACGATATTACTCCCTGCATTCCCCTTGGTTAGCTAACCCCCGTTCTGCTGCAGTATCAGGAAGAGAAGTACTAAGACTGCTCTGGATCGGAACAAGACTGTATCATTATGGCATGGCGATCAATCCGGAACTTATCTGACAGAGACATGTAAAGAGGAGGAAAATCTGAAATTGTGGAATGGCAATTTGGTCAAGGAAATGGGAAGTTTGATGCCTATATGTTTAAATGGTTGGTACTTCTGTTTTAACTTTCAAATGCTATTCAAAAATATATTGTTCCTCTGCCTTATATTCTTTTTTTGTTTTTTGTTCATTAATCTTTAAAATTAACTAACGTAGCCACCACACTACTTTATCCAGCAGCAGCAGCAGCAGCAGCAACTGCATCAAAGAAGATATGGTAAGCATGCACTTAGTCAAGAAACATACTCACCAATAAGGTTTCCGTTTCTGGGGGGTCGGGGGGGGGGGGGAGAGTGTAGATGTGTACTACTTTTATGTACATAATATTGCAAAATAGTTGTCAGAGGTTTGCCTCTTTGCAAATACCAAAATCTGCAATAGGGTAGACACCCTGGGAAATGTAGATAACATGAGGAGGGATCCAGCTAAGCTTGAACAATGGTCTAGAATTTAGCAGCAAAGATTTAATGCTAAAAATGCAGAGTCTTATATATGGGCTGCAAAAACCAAAGGGATGAAGAACATCTGTGTTTGATGGCTTCCTGGTGGAGATGACTGAGGTCAGGACTCTATCTGAAATCAAAAATGTATGAGACAAGCATGTTGTTGTTGTTAAGTGCCGTCGAGTCGGAGTCGACTCATGGTGACCCTCTGGATAGCTATCCTAAATTGTGTTCGGTCTTCAGTCAGGTGGCTCATTGTTGACAGACTGGTACCCATAGCTGCTGTTATTGTATCAATCCATCTCATTGCTGGCCTTCCTCTTTTGTGTTGACCTTCTATCTGATGTCTTTCACTAATGATCTCTCTCTTCGGATGATGTGTCCAAAGTATGAAAGTCGAAGTCTTGTCATCTGAGCTTCTAAAGAAAGCTTAGGTTTGATCTCCTCTAGTACCGACTGGTTTGTTCTTCGGGCAGTCCATGGTATACACAGTATTCGCCGCCAGCACCATAATTCAAAGGCATCAATTTTCTTCCTGTCTATCTTTTTCACTGTCCAGCTTTCACATCCATATGATGTTATTGAAAATACCATGGCTTGAACAAGTCAAATCTTTGTATGGAGAGAGACATCTCTGCTCTTGAGAATCTTATCTAGGTCTTTCACAGCCATTCTGCCAAGAACGATGCATCGTTTGATTTCTCGACTGCTTGTTGCTTCTTTATTGATAGTTGATCCAAGTAAGTTAAAGTTGTTCACAATTTCAATTTCTTCTCCTTCAACAATGAACCTGTTGATTATGCCAGTTGTCATGATCTTTGTCTTCTTTACATTAAGGTGCAGGCCCATTTTGAGACTATGTTCTTTGATCGTGAGAAGCAAATGTTTCAGATCATCTTCACTTTCAGCCAGTAATGTAGTATCGTCAGCATAGCGAAGGTTGTTGATGAGTCTTCCACCAATCTTCACACCTCTGTTGTCTTCATACAATCCTGCTTCTCTGATGATTTGTTCTGCATATAAATTAAACAGGTAGGGGGAAAGTATGCAGCCTTGTCTTACACCTTTGCTTATTTTAAACCATTCTGTTTCTCCTTGTTCCGTTCAAACATTTGCTTCTTGATCAATGTACAGACTGCGCAAGAGAACAATCAGGTGTTCTGGTATACCCATGCTTCTTAATGTGGCCCAGAGTTTCTCATGGTTTACATAGTCAAAAGCCTTGCTATAGTCGATAAAGCACAAATAGATATCCTTTTGGTATTCTTTAGTCTTTTCAAGGATCCAACTCACATCCGCAATGATATCTCTCATTCCTCGCCCTTTCCTGAACCCTGCTTGCACTTCAGGTAGTTCTTGTTCCAGGTATGGTTGTAGTCTCTTTTGAATAATCTTCAGTAGAATCTTGCTGGCATGTGAGATCAGAGCTGACAAGCATAGAGGATCTGTAAGGGAGAGGAATGGGCTACAGAGCTTAATAATTATATAGTAGGGCAGACTGAATAGGATGCATGGTGCATATTCATCATAATTTTCTGATCTATGTTTGTCTGTCTTCTGCTGTTTCCTTTCCTCATTCTCCTTTCTATAACTTCTCTTTCTATTTGAATCTTCTCTCTTCTCTACCCCTTTCTATGCTTTTTTTTAATATCACTTTCTTCTACTCTGTTTCTCATTACATTTTCATACCTTTTTCTACCACCAGCACAATCCCTTTTCATTCCTCCATTTCCCCTTCCCTACCTGACTCTCATCCCCACTGTCAGCCATCCAGCTAGCCTTTCGACTATATAGTCAACCCCCCACCACCTTTCATCTTTCCATCTGCTTTTCTCATTCTTTCTATGCTTTCATCTCTTCCCATCCCTAAACCTTCTAGCAGTGGTTCCCAAGGTTGGGATCCCAAATGGGGTCACATCATCAGTTGTATGGGGTCACAGAAACATGGTCATTTCCCCTTCTCTCTGGACTTTCACTTTGACCTGTGCCAAGTAGTGGAAGTCATCATTCAGAATGTGGCCTGTGGGCCAGTAAACATTCATAGGCCCTTATTCCCTCCTGATAGACTGGAAACCCATGCTGAGTACTGGGGTCTGAGAGTATACAATGCACACTGACATAAGGGACCCTGTGCTGATTGCTGCCAAGATAGTCTGTGCATGTCTTTTTTTTTTACTGTAAAGAGCTTTTCTTTTTATAATTTTTCTTGTTTGGTGTCTCCTGTTTTTCCAGATGGCTACTCTTTGTCATGAGTACACTTTAGACACTGCCGGTTTTACCTCTTTTTAAACAATTTTTTATTTAAATGCTGCCGAGTAGAGTGTTCATTCTTTTATATGTTGTATAAGATTGCTTTTATTGTTCCTTTTCCTCCTTTTTTATATAGAGCTTGGGTTTTTTATGTAGAGTTTGATATGTTTATTGCCCCCTTTTTATTCAAGAGCTTAATATGTCTGCAGATGGTTTTTTCCTGTGTATGCAGTGCATTTTAATTGTCATATATCATATATCTTTTGCATTTTTTGTTTTTTAGTAGCTTGGTTCTACACCTATATATATGCTCTTAAATATCATTATTATTATTTTCAATTTTCTTGCATTTGTGAATTAATTCAATTGGTTATGGATACCATCTAACATAATGATTTATTTCCCTTCCCCTCTCCCCTGTCCTTTTTGGGTTTCCACCCTTTTTCCCCCTCCCCCTCAAAGTGGTTTTATACAATATTGTATTTGTGATCTGTCTTATTAATGTCATTGTATTACAAATATAAATAAAACATAAATAATATGTATCTCATAATGTGTTTTAAGTTTGACTTGTATTATAGACCTGTGACAAAGGCTATCTAGCCGAAAATTGGCTGAGTCGGGCCCTGCAATAAAGTTTTGATCTGTGCATGGTCCCCTTCTGTTCTGTTTGTCTGCTATGGCTATCACTATCCCTTCTATGAGGCAAACCATCATTTTCTCATCTCTTTATTTACACCAGAGAGCAGTAAGGAACTTCTTCAGCCCAACTGTTTTCAAGCACAAAACACCTGCTTCTCCTGCTGGCAGGACAGGCCTACTGAAGCCCTCTGATTGATGGATGAAATTCCAAGTCCTATTAATCTTTACATTACATTTCTCCCTCTAAACCCTTCCTCTCTTGCCATTGTTTCTTCACAGAAAACAATTATCACCTGAAGAGCCTCCTCCAAGTCTTATCTGTATACAAACAAAAACAGAAGGTTGCCTCCTGAGAATTAGCAGGGCTCACTGGACTGACTGATCAACATGATAGCCTGTGAGCTCACTAATGTTACCTGACCTCCACTGGTGCAGGAGAAGAGGATATTTTCTCTGCTGGGCAATCCCACAGGGCACATAGCCTCACCATCTCCGCCATCCCAAAGTTTATGCCGCTGGATTCTCTAAGAGAGAAGTGGGGGAACCTCTAGTGCTTGAGGGCTACACAGCAGGTTTTCAGGGTATCTCTAATAAATACAGGTGAAGCAGCATGCATGCAAACCTCTCATATGCATGTTTATTAAGGTTATCCTGAAAGGTTGAGCAGTGGGCAGACCTGGAAGGCCCAAGATTCCCTAGTCATGATCTAAGAATAGTGGTACAAGGAGTTCTCAATGATTTTATATACTGTCTATCACGCTTATTACAAGCGTGATAGGCAGTATATAAAAAATAGCTGAAATTTGAAACAAGCAAGCCACCCCAGAATCTTTCATTCTTCATTCCAATTTTCATATGGAAATTCTTCCTGACTATAAATAAAATAGGAATCAGAAAATAAACTTATTTTATTTTATGTATCATTTGTATATGCTGCCTGTCCCTGCAGATTTCAAAGCAGTATAGAAAAACATTTAAATACAAAATTTAATATATCAAATCATCATAATATAAGCAATCTAAACATTAAAAACTAAATCTAAAATATGAGCTTTACAATGTTTGCTGAAGAAAATAATTTCAGAACTCATCTTTAAATCAAAGAGAATTTGGCTCCAAAGAAGTCTGCCTGCACACGACAAAGCCCTGTTTCTCGTCAATATCATTTCATAACGTCTTCACAGATGAAGGGCCAGGGGCAGGACCTTAGAAAACACCCATAAATAGGAACCAAAGCGATGGGGATCTTGAACAATTTTCAGAAGACTGTCTACTTTTAGTTTAGCTAGTTCCTCACAAACACAAAGTTATGAGTCCGGATGGGATACATCCAAAAATACTGAGGGAACTTGGGGATGTTCTAGCAGCTCCACTGTCTGACATCTTCAATGCCTCTTTGGAGTCGGGAGTGGTGCCAGAGGACTAGAGAAATGCACATGTGGTTCCTTTACACATAAGCGGATGTAAGGATGGCATTTAGAACTACAGGCTGGTTAGTCTAACCTCTGTGGTTAGAAAATTATTGGAAAGATTACTAAAGGAGAGAATAGTGAGGTTTCTGGAGTCCTATGGATAGCAGGATCCGAGGCAATTTGGATTCATGAGAGGCGGATCTTGTCAGACAAATCTGATAGATTTCTTTGACTGGTGACTAGGGAGTTGGACTGAAGGAGAGTCGTAGATGTGTGGTATTTACATGTAGAATTCAGTAAAGCCTTTGACATCATTCCGCACAGGCGACTTATAAACAAACTGAGCCCCCTAGAGATGGACCCTAAAGTTACTGATTGGGTTAGAAATTGGTTGAGTGGGAGGTGTCAAAGGGTACAGGTAAATGGAGCTCATTCTGAGGAGAAGGAAGTTACCAGTGGTGTGCCCCAGGGATCTGTCTTTGGTACGATTCTGTTTAACATCTTTGATAGTAATATGGTTTGCTTGTTTGTGGATGATACCAAAATCTGCAATACAGTAGACACACAGGAAGGAGTCGATAACATGAGAAGGGATCTAGCTAAGCTTGAAGAATGGTCTAAAGTTTGGCAACTGAAATTTAACGCTAAAAAATGCAGGATCATGCATTTAGGATGCAAAAATCCAAAGAAGCTGTACAGTGTAGGCAGTGAGGTACTTCTGTCCACAATAGAGGAGTAGGACCTGGAAGTAATTGTGTCTAACGATCTTAAAGTAGCTAAATAGAAAAGGCAACTGCGAAAGCCAGAAGGATGCTTAGGCATATAGGGAGAGGAACGGCCAGCAGAAAAAAGGAGGTGATATTGCCTCTGTATAGGTCTGTGGTGAGACCTCATTTGGAGTATTGTGTGCAATTCTGGAGACCACACCTTCAAAAGGATATGAACAGGTTGGAGTCGGTGCAGAGGGTGGCTACTAAAATGGTTAGAGGTCTTCAATATAAAGCATAAGAGGACAGACAAAGATCTTAATATGTATACTTTAGAGCAGCGTTTTTCAACCACTGTGCCGCGGCACACTAGTGTGCCGTGAGATATTGTCTGGTGTGCCGTGGGAAAAATTCCAATTTCATCCGTAACATGTGGCCTCGGCTCACAAATTAGGGTTGCCAACCGGCCGGTTTTCAGCCGGCCTGGCCGGTTTTTCCATGGCCAGGCCGGCTGCCGGCACAGTTGTAAAACCGGCCATTGAAAAGCCGGTTTTTTGCTCTGGCCGCAAGATCGGGAGCGGCCAGAGCAAAAAAACGGCTTTTGTGCCGAAGTCAGCGGCGCGAACGCG
This sequence comes from Ichthyophis bannanicus, assembly GCA_033557465.1. Lineage (NCBI taxonomy): Eukaryota > Metazoa > Chordata > Amphibia > Gymnophiona > Ichthyophiidae > Ichthyophis > Ichthyophis bannanicus. Next base: position 216,999,324 of record CM066040.1, read on the forward strand.
ATCGCGATTCCCTATAGCAGTGCAGCCGCTGGTTCTGCTTTGTACAGAGCAGCGGCTGCACTACACTTACATTGAAAAGTAAAGAGAAACTGTGTCAGGAGCCCTCCGATCATGCAGAGCCCGAGGAAGTGATGTCATGGGGGCGGGCTCCTCACAGGCTGTCTTTCCTTTTCAAATTAACTTTAGCTGCAATAAAGTTAATTTGAAAAGGAAAGACAGCCTGTGAGGAGCCCGCCCCCATGACATCACTTCCTCGGGCTCTGCGATGACCGGAGGGCTCCTGACACAGTTTCTCTTTACTTTTCAATGTAAGTGTAGTGCAGCCGCTGCTCTGTACAAAGCAGAAGCAGCGGCTTGGGCAGAGGGGGGGTGTGTGTGTGAGTGAACCAGCAAGGGGGGGGGGAGTGTGAGTGAACCAGCAAGGGGGGGGGGTGTGAGTGAACCAGCAGTGGAGGGGGGGGTGTTGTGAGTGAACCAGAAAGGCGGGGGGGGCGATGTTGTGAGTGAACCCGCAGGGGAGGGGGGGTAAGTGAGTGAGTGACCCAGCAGGAGGGGTGAGTAAGTGACAGGGGGGTGGGTGAGTGAACCAGCAGTGGAGGGGGGGGTGTGAGTGAACCAGCAGGGGAGGGGGGTTGGTGTGAACCAGCAGGGGAGGGGGGTTGGTGTGAGTGTTTGATTCCTATTCAAGAGAATTACTTTATATATAGTCAATATAGGCACAGAGGTAAATTTTTTTAACATTTTCTAATGGTGGTGTGCCTCGTGATTTTTTTCATGAAAAAAGTGTGCCTTTGCACAAAAAAGGTTGAAAAACACTGCTTTAGAGGAAAGACAGGATAGGGGCGATATGATAGAGACCTTTAAATACCTCTGTGGCATAAATGCACAGGAGGATCTCTTTCAATTGAAGGCAAGATCTGCTATGAGTAGACATAGGATGAGAGTGAAAGGGGATAGGCAGGAGTAATATGTGGAAATATTTCTTTACAGAAAGAGTGGTTGATGTGTGGAACAGTCTCCCAGTGGGGGTGGTGGACACAAGGAGAGTATCTGAATTCAAAAAATCATGGGACAGAGAGGATCTAAAGGAAAAAAGGGGACTATTGTAGTAGTTGATATGGAAAGGCAGACTAGATAGGCCATGTGGTCTTTTTATGCTGTCATGTTTCTATATTAGATGGCACTTCTAGCAGCATCTGATTTTGCACTCACAAGCAACGTGCCAGTATATACTAATGTACCTGTGTGCACAGATAGTCAGAGGCCAGGCCATGAAGAATCTTAAAAATCACAGAAAGAATTTTAAACTTAACCTGTTCCTTAATGGGAAGCCAGTGTAGAGATTTCAGAAGTGGTATAATATGCTTGCACCGTTTCATGTTAGTCAGTAATCGAGCAACTGTGTTCTGGACTACTTGTAAGTTTTTCAGCTGGGTCTTAGGTAGGTCCAGATACAGTCTATTAATTATGACAGCATGAACTACCAACTTCAGCTCTGAAGACTACAAATATGCCTTAAAATACTTGATATTCCATAAATGATAAAAACAAGATTTACCACTTGACCTATCTGCGCACGTATAGTCAAATTAGAATCAAAAAGAACACCCAGAATTCTTACTTGCTCTGAATGATGCAAAAGTTGCCTCTTCAAGATCTAGGCATGAAAATGACATGAAAGGACATCAGACCCATAACGATGCAGTCTTAGAAGAATTTGTCTTAGGTTTATTGGAGGCCATCCAATATTCTACATCAGATAGACACTGATTTAACTTAGGGACTTGTTTACAAAGCCGCGGTAGCGGTTCGCAATCGTTATCAGAGCTGCAGCCCCATTGATTTCAATGGGGCCGCGGCTCCGATAACGATCGCGAACCAGTACCGCGGCTTTGTAAGCAAGCCCCTTAGTAAAAGACCCAGCTGTATCATTCCCCAAAGGGAATATAATTGAATATCATCCACATAATGCATATAAGTTATTACATCACAATCTCTAACATCTTAGTCAGAGGCTGGATGTATAAATCAAATAACAGAAACATAAGAAGAGATTCCTGGGGCAGACCAGATGGTGGTGGTCTCAGAGATGACAACAAAATGCCCCACTGTATCCACTGAGTCCTACCAGTTAAGAAAGAAGAAAGCCAAATCAAAATCTTTCCAGAGATATCATAAAATTGCAACTTGTCAAGTAATAAGTTATGATCCACTGTGTCAAATACTATTGACAGGTCCTACAAAACCACAGCATAATCATAACAGCATCCAGGCTCCTATGAAGATCATTGATCACAGTTGGAAGAGCTGCTTCTGTGCTGTATCGCTATCGAAGTCCAGATTGGCAAGCTGCCAAAAAATGATTTTCCTCCAAATAATTTACTAATTGCCACATCACTATTTTTTCCAACAGTTTGCCTAGGAATGGCAGATGTGCAGTAGGTCTAAAGGCTTGAAACCCATTATCATTTTCAAATACCAAGAACATGTTGGTTTCCCCAAAGGAATGCAGACAACAGTTAACTTAGCAATCTCACTGAATGCTCCAACGCTATGGAACTCTCAGAAGGACTTCGAGCATTACACAATATCAAAGACTTCAGAAAGAACTTAAAAACCTTTCTGTTAATAGACCACTATGGGATCATAACATAAGAAGGTCTATTGGCTACCCCCACTGAAGATGGACTTTGGTAAACCAGTCTACTGCCTGTCCATACCTGATCACAATATTCCAAATGTACATAGTCATCCTGCATGCTGAAATATCTAATACAACCCCTCTTTAACACTTTGTTCTTTTAATTTGCACTTGTTATCTCACTTGATATGTTTTATGTAAACTGAAAGTTTTAATGTAAACCGCTTTGACTTAAGAAGACGGTATATAAAACCTGTTAAATAAATAAATAAAATAAATAGAAGCTATTACCACTTCCTTCAGCACATCAGAGAATAGTCTTTTCCTAAAACACAAACAAATTCAGTAATAATAAAGGAGCTAAAGAGTACTTGAGATCTTTAATTAACTTTACTAGAACATCTTGTGAAGATCCACTTGGTTTGAGATTAGTAAGTAATGTTATCAGCAGCTTCTCTGAGGGCAATACAAATGAGTCTAAAGGATGTATCAATCTACTTATTTCATTTCCTAAGGAATCATCTGATATATTGAGATTTGGCACTAAAGTGACACAGTAAAAAAAAACCTTCCTGCTATCTTGGATCTTATCATGGAGACATTAGCTAAATCATTTTCTCTTACCATGTCAGCATCTAAACTATTTCCTTTGCCAAAAATAGTTTGCTAAGGAACACTTAATGATTGTACAATCCAGAAAACCTGTCTAAGCTTATTTTCAGATGCTACTAAACACTGACCAAAATATTGCTTCTTATAGTGCCTAACTTCAGCACTAGAATGCTTCATTTCCAGCCTATACTTCTCTCTAGCTTCCATAGTCTATGTTTTGCCCCATGGACATTCAGATCTCCTAACTCTCTGCTTTAAACTTATTAACACTTGTATAGAGCTACAAGACGCATGCAGCTCTGCACAGACACATGTAAAAGACGTTCCCTGCTCATCAGAGCTTACAATCTAGTCAAGACAGGCAACACAGTAACTGTAGACATGGAATATAGCTAGGGGGAATGGTAAGGAAACTCAAAGGAGAACAGGTGAGTCAAGATCTGAAAGTATCAGCAAAGAGATGAGTTTTCAGTCTGGATTTGAAAAGGGTCAGAGAAGGTGCCTGACATAGAGACTCAGGTAGTTTGTTCCAGGCATACGGAGCAGCAAGGTAAAAGGAGCAAAGTCTGGAGTTAGCGATAGAAGAGGAGGGCACAGATAGAAGTGATTTTCCAGAAGAATGGGAGTTCCTGAGGAGGGGTGTAGAGAAAGATAAGAGAAGGAAGGTAGTGAGAAGCTGCAGAGTGAATGTACTTATAGTTCAGCAGGACAAGTTTGAACTGGAACTGGAAATGGATAGGGAGCCAATGAAGTGACTTCAGAAGAGGCTGGCAGATGATTAGCCACACAACAGTGTTGAACAGATTGAAGGGGAGAGAGATGATTCAGAGGGAGACCAGGAAGGAGTAAGTTACAATAGTCTAGACAGGAGGTGACTAAGGAGTGGATAAGTGTCTTAGTAGTGCGTTCAGAAAGGAATGGGCAAATTTTGGTGATGTTGTAGAGAAAGAAACGACAGGTTTTAGCTGTCAGTTGGATGTGTGTGAAGAAGGAGAGAGAGGAGTCAAAGATGACTCCAAGGTTGCGAGTTTAGGGGGAAAATAAGCAGCTCAGTTTTGGCCATGTTCAATTTTACATGGCGGTGAGACATCCAAGCAGCAATGTCAGAGAGGCAGGCAAAGAAATCTGGTCCTGGATTGCCAGAGAGATTTCAGGTGTAGAGAGGAAGATCTGGGAATCATCAGTATAAAGATGGTACTGAAAGCTATGGGAAGAGATCAGTGCACCAAGGGACTGGGTATATAGAGAGAAAAGAAGTGGACCCAAGACAGATCCTTGGGATACACAAACTGAGAGTGGGATAGCAGTAGAGGAGGATCCACCAGAACAAACACTGTAAGAGCGATGGGAGAGATAAGGAGAGATAGCACAGAGTCCTTAAAACCAAGTGAGGACAAGGAATCAAGGAGAAGGTTGTGCTCAACAGTGTCAAAAGCAGCAGAAAGGTCAAGAAGGATGAGGATCAAGTAAAGGCCCCTTGATTTTGCCAGGAACAGGTCACTGGAGACTTTGGCAAGAGCTGGTTTGATAGAATATAAAGGATGAAAGCCAGATTGTAGAGGATCCAGAAGGGCTTGAGAGAAGACAAAGTTGAGGCAATGGCAGTGAAAGACACATTTGAGTAGTTTAGAAATGGAGGGGAGGAGGGAGATGAATCAATAGTGAGGAGAATGGGTAGGATCTAGTGAGGGTTTCTTGAGTAGAAGAGTGACCACAGCATGCTTGAAAGCTGCAGGGAAAGTTGCACTGGAGAGCGATAGGTTGAGAATATGAGAGATGGAAGGAACTACAGTAGAGGATATAGAGCTAAGGAGACAGGTGGGAATAGGATCAGAGGAGCAGGTAGCGAGTTTGGATGAGGAAAGAAGGCAAGTGATTTCCTCCTCAGAGATCATAGAAAAGGAAGAAAAGGTAGCAGAGGCAGGGGGATAAATTTGGGAGTGAAAGGGAGAGGAGGGGGAGTAGCTGACCTCGTGGGGAATTGGCGTGTGATCTTGTGGATTTTGTCATTGAAGTAGTCAGCCAGGGTTTGGGCAGAAAGGGAGGGAGGGGTCGGAGGCAGAGGCACCTTGAGGAGAGTGTTGTTAAGAGACGGCAAGGGTCAGCGGCAAGAGAGTTAGTCAGATGGACATAACAGTCTTATTCGGCGAGTGCTATGGCTGACTGGAAAGAGACAAGCATGAATTTGAAGTGTAGAAAATCCACAAGGGTGCGGGATTTGAGCCAAGCACACTCAGCTGAGGAACGTAATTAGTGGGTTGTGGAAGACAGTTAGGGCTGAGGTACAGTATGCCTCACAGGACTTGGCATGAGCAGAGCAAGAGCATCCAGAGCAGAGGAGAATGCAGTGTTATAGAAAGCTACTGCCTCATCAACAGACTCAGATGACATAGTGGAGGAAAGAGGTGATGAGACCATGGAGGAGAGAGCCAATGGGTCAATAGCATGAAGATTTCTAAAGAGGTTGGAGGAAACCGGGCGAGGATGAGGCAGTGAGTGATGAAGAGTGAAGCTTAGCAGGTAATGGTCTGATAAGGGAATAAGTGAGGTACAGAGGTTTGAGAGTAAGCAATTAGAGAAGAATACAAGGTCAAGGCAGTGGTCCTGCTGGTGAGTAGGGGCAGTAGAGCAAAGCTGGAGGTTGAATGATGAGGTAAGGGAGAGGAACTTTAAAGCCTAAAGGTCAGAGGGGTTATCAACATGAATGTTAAAATCCCTGAGAATAAGGGGGGAGGGGGAAGATGAATCCAGAATGAAAGAAAGCCATGAGTCAAAGTCAGAGAGAAAGGTAGAGGTGGACTTGTCAGGGGGTCGATAAATAACAGCTAGTGGAGTAAAAAGCTGGATGGAATGGACTTCAAAGGAGGGAAAGGAGTGAGACTGAGGCAGAAGGAAAGGTTGAAATTGACAGGAAGGAGAGAATAGAAGCCCAACACCTCCACCATGACCAGTGGGACGAGGCATGTGGGAGAATTGATAGCTGCCATGACAGAGAGCAGCAACTGAAACCGAGCCCTCAGGGAGGAGCCAGGTCTCAGTTAGAGCAAGGAGATGGAGAGCATTAGAGCTAAAGAGATCATGAGTAAAGGCAAGTTTATTTGAGATGGAATGTGTGTTCCACAAGGCACATGAGAAAGTGGGAGAGGAGAGGGATATGAATAAGATTTGAGCTGTTGCATGAGAATCTGTTCTGGGAGTGGGACAAAAGTCTAGGGGGGGTCAGGTTTGGGGTTGATATCTTTGGAAGAGAGAAGGAGTAGGAATAGAAGAGTGCAGGGCAGAGAGGAGACAGCACAGTGGTAGTGAGGGTGAGGTTGTTTCAGAGAGAGGAGATGGCTGAATGAGAGGGAGAAAGTGCTGATGCTCAAGAGCTGATGATAGGGTAGATGACAAGATGGTGGGGGAAGCGAAGATGGTTAAGAGGAGATAAGGGGGAGGAGCTTGAAGGTGCTGGTAGGAGGGGAGACAATTAAGGAGTATGAGCAATAGGAAGAGAAAGTGTTGAGGAGCCACAAGGAGAGAGATGGAGAGGAGCATAGAAGTCAGAAGAAGTAAAAGGATAGGTGGTAGAGACTGCAGGAGATAAACCATGGAGTTGTCCTTTAGGTCTTTCTACATTTGTAAATAGGGGCAATATTGTTTATTAACAGAGTCATTTGTTCATTCCAATAATGCAGAGCTTCCTCCGTTGTTCCCTCAGGAGGAACAAGAGAGGCGTGCTCTAAGGCAGCCGATAGCCAGACTACCATCAACTGGTTTCCTTCTTAAATTCAACTGACTTGATCCAGCTTTTTGAATGGTCAGAACAACTTAAAATGTAACACTTATCAAAAAGTGATCTAACCATGCTTTTGGACCTACATAAAGCATCTTTGGAGGCCAACATCTGAATTGTTCCATCACAGAAGAAAATAAGTTATAACCCTCCTCCCTTAACATGAGTAGGAGACTTGCCTGCTCCTTGTAGCTTGGACCCAGTTAACCACTGTAGAGACCTTTCAGGTTCTGCCTTACTTGAGTGGCAGATATCTCTAGTGGCTCTACTAAAGTGTTGTGTGTGTAACTTTTTGTGCCACTCACTATTTCCAGAATATGAGAGGACTCCCCTGACTGGTTAGGTAATGGTAGGAGACCTCACTTGGAGGAAAATCCGATGGTATAAAGGCCAATCCAAAGACAGTTTCTCGTCTTTGGCTGGCATAGCCACTGTACACATTTGCAGATGCCTCTGGTTCCATAGCCATGTACCACAAGGGTAAAGGAGAGTTTCCTGGTAAACCCTGCCAGGAACCAAACATCCTTACTAATGACAAGGCCATCTTAGGCAACTGTAGTACAAACTTAAGGAGTAAAAGAAAAAGCATGAGAGAAGGAGCAATGAAGACAAAAGGAACAAGGAGATCTGATCCAGGAACCAGAGGTCATCCCCTGGAGCAAAGTCATGGAGTACCAGGCCTAAGGGATGTGAGGCCTGTGATCACAACGAGCAGAAGCACAACGATGACCACAGTGGCTAGGTGAACCTTTTATTGAAGATCCCCGTGAACACAACGAGCAGAAGCACAACGATGACCACAGTGGCTAGGTGAACCTTTTATTGAAGATCCCCAAAGGTTCACCTAGCCACTGTGGTCATCGTTGTGCTTCTGCTCGTTGTGTTCACTGTGTGGTCCGCAGGAGCCTTGCTCTCCTTTGCCTTAGGCCTGTGATCACATCCATGTCTAGCATCCATTTCTACCAGGGAAGGAGTTAAGTGGAAAGGAATCAGTGAGAAGGGGTTTCTTCACCTACCATTAGACTACTTTTGTTGTCAGCGATCCTTCAATATTTTCAATAAACCATTGGTTGAGAACAGCCAAATTCTGGCCTGGACTGACTTACTGGGAGTGGGTGAAAAGAGAAGTGAGTGAATTTAAGGCACCAAAGACCTCCCAGTTTTAACTGGTCCATTCTGAAACCCTAAAATTACCAAGTTCAGCCTGCAAAGACAGTGTTATTTCTCTGAAGTCGTAGTCCAGTGCCAAATAGCTGTAAACAGCCACTGTGAGGGATTCTCAGACTTGCTGGAGTTACACCATCATAGGCGTGAAATGATTTGACTGAACAGCAGCTGATATCAAAGCTCAATGCTCAGGTTTTCTGTAAGTAATGCATTCTTAGGAACATTATCCAATATAACAAATCCTCAGCAGCAAACAACTCCATAAGTAATTTTTTCTGACATCTTGTCAAGGACACAGGGTTGTTCAGAAGAGATGAAAGGAGACTATCCAATCAATTCCTGTAAGTGATGTCCCTGCAGTCACCTGATATCACAGCTGGACAATTAGAATGCATTTACTTCCATGACCTTGAGCTGGTATTTGGTAATATCAGCTGTCAGAATGCTTTTGATCAAAATCAGAATACTACCATTAAAATAGTTCCCACCTATCCTTAGAGGCTGGCAGACCAGCTGTAAATCTGGCTGTTTGACACATTGAGTAGCAAACAAAACAAAAAGGCTTGAAATATAAATCAAAGTGTGGTATAAATGTATGTAAGGTCTTTGCCCTCCATTTGTTTCTCATGTTTGCTCCTTAGGATTGTTGATTACTATATGTGAGCATCAGTTTGATTTTACCTGGTGTAACTAATCAGTTTGTCTTGTAGGTATATAATTTCTCAACTTGTCTTTATCACTAGGGCAAAATCAACAGATTCTAAATTATTCCAGAAATAATATGAACCTCAGTAGTCTTCAAAGGCCTGACTATACATCTAGAGTGAACATATGAGTTCCATGTCATTTGTCAAAATGAGTGACTACAGTCTTTGAAATGATGTGTATATACAGACCATAAAAAATGACCACTTTTGAGGAGGTGAATATTTGTTGCTTTTGTAGCACAGAAACATGGAAAATTATTGCAGATTAGGACAACAAAGACCCATCTAATTTTCCCATTCCTTATGCAGTACTGCAGAGCCTACCCAATCTTAGGCTTGACCCTCACATCTGAGGGTCTTCTATGCATATCCAATTCTTTCTTGCATTTTATTATTTTGTCATTAAATCCTAATCACCCCAAACCTTCTTAGCTGTTCTCACTGTGCCTCACCTTCCCTAAGGAACTCCCATATCCTAATAACACTGATGTTCTTGAAGCCCAAGATGCTGGCCTTCATGCAAACTTTCTCTGCTTTTGTTAATTTATTAAACCACAATGTCTAGGGACTGCTGCATCTCAAGTGACCAACTACTATTGGAGCTGAAACACTTCTTGTGTTTGTAAATACAAAGTCCATTGTTGCTCCCCTTTCTACTGGAGAGCGTGGGAAGTGTACATGCACATCTAATGGCATGATGAAGATGAACACAATAATGCATGACTCACTCTACTTACCTCTTGAAAGACTACAAAAAGGGACTGCTCTTCTGGAGAGAGATCTGCAATTGTAAGTATTAAATTCTGGGAATTTTTCTAAATATTGGTGAAAAAGGAATTCTTTAGATCAAAGCTGATTAATCTGTGAATCCAGTGTATTTGTTAAATCAGTCAGGGCCTAGTATCGGCAAATAGCTTTTTGTTAAATTAAAAATTCAACAGGTAGCTTTCAGTTTAAGTTTAAAACCCAGCAGAGAGCTTTTAGTTTAAATTTAATAATCAGTCAGGGCCTAGTAGCAGCAAAGAGTTTTCAGTTTAAATTTAAGACACAGCAGAGAGTTTCTGGTTAAATTGAGAATCCAAGACTCCCGCAATCTAAGCAAGGGCTGTGTGAATTACCCAGGAAACTGGTCACAGATTACTTTAGAAACACATGACAAGGTACTATGCAGCAGCCAGTTTTTAATGTCTTCTTTCCCTCCCTTCCTCCCCGACACCCACCCACCCCTGGGATGATCATAACTTTATTGGTGCTTAAATCTCTTAAAGGAAAGTAGGTGCCATATTCACTCTCAGGTGCAGTTGTTTATCCTCATCAGGCATACATTAAGGACCTGAGATTAATTAAGCTTCAGGTGAACAAAGTACATTCAACATATTACGTATAGTTGTATTACTATAAGTATCCCTAGCAAACCTTAGAAAGTAAAGAACTTAAATACATAAACACAACCTTAAAACTAAGATGCAGACAGCAGTCCAGCAGCAAGATGGAGGTTTTCTTTTGCATCGAGTGTCACATGTATGATTTTCTCCCAGTTGGTGAGGGGTCTTATGTGTGCACTAGGTGCAAGGAGCTCTTTGCTCTCAGGGAACGAGTCTGATCTTGGAGGCTAAAGTAGCAGAGTTGGAGGACATAAGGAAGACAGAGAGGTACATAGACGAGACCTACAGGGATATAGTACTGAAGTCCCACCTCCAGGATGGCAGCATCCCTGTTGCCATGGAGGAGAGAGGTCACGTGATGGGACAGCATCAACCTGGTGTGGCAGGAAGTGATCCTGTAGCTAGGACCTGTCCTCCAGGTGATGTAGAACCCTCTCACACCGAGGAGGTTTCTCCAGGGCCATGTGCCCATGAGGGAAGGGTTAGGACAGCCATTACAGTTGGCGATTCGATCAATACATGTAAATAGCTGGGTGGCTGGTGAACGTGAGGATCACCAGGTAAAATGCCTGCCTGGTGCAAAGGTAGCAGACCTCATGCACCACCTAGACAAGGTCTTAGATAGTGGTCGGGTGGGGTCTGCTGTCTTGGTACATGTCGGTACCAATGACATAGGAAAGTGTGGTAGGGAGGTTCTGGAGGCTAAATTTAGGCTTTTAGGTAGGAAGTTGAAATCCAGACCTTCCAGGATAGCATTCTCCGAAATGCTTCCTGTTCCACGCGCAGGACCCAAAAGGCAGGCAGAGCTCCAGATCTCAATGTGTGGATGAGATAATGGTGCAAGGATGAGGGTTCTGGATTTGTTAGGAAATGGGGAACATTCTGGGGAAAGAAGGGGCTCTTCCAAAGGGATTGGCTCCATCTTAACCGGAACGGAACCAGGCTATTGGCATTAACCTTTAAAAGGGAGATAGAGCAGATTTTAAACTAGATAATAGGGGAAAGCCGACAGTTGCCCAAGAGCGCACCGTTTGGAACAAAGTATCCTTGAAGGATACTAGCAAAAGACTGAAGTTAGGGTATATCAGTAGAAAGGTTCCAATAAAAACAAAAGTAGCACAAATGGCGTCGAGTACAGAGCAGACAGAGCTTAAAGATTCCAAATTACCCCTGCCTAATGATAGCCAGATTAATATGAATAAAATACATCCTTTAAAATGCTTGCATGCAAATGCTAGAAGTCTAAAAAATAAGATGGGAGAGTTAGAATATATAGCACTAAATGAGAAGTTAGATATGACTGGGTATTTCAGAGACATGGTGGAAGGAGGACAAGTGGGACACTATGATACCTGGGTACAAACTATATGGTAATGACAGACAGGGCCGGCCTGTCCATTGAGCAAGAATGTTTTTTGCTGAGGGCCCCACGTTTCAGGGGGCCCCGCGCAAAAAACATCTTGCATCAGCCCAACTAGGTTAAAAAAAACACAAACCGGCTGCTGCTGCCGCTGCTGCCGTGGCAGCGGCAGAATCAAGCATCCCGCGGGCCCCCCCCCTGCCCTGCAGAGTCCTCCATGCGGCCTCAGCGTTGGCTGTCAGAGCAGTGCGAAGAGAGAGTTTCTCCTCTCGCGGCTCTGTTAATCCCGCCGCGGGGCTGATGGGATTTCCCATCAGCCCCGCAGCGGGATTAACAGAGCCGCGAGAAAGGGAAACTCTCCCTTCGCGCGGCTCTGAAAAGCCCGCGCTGAGGCCACATGGAAGACTCTGCAGGGCAGGGGGGGGGCCCGCGGGATGCTCGATTCTGCCGCTGCCACGGTGGCAGCTGCAGCAGCAGCTGGTTTGTGGTTTTTTTAACCTAGCTGGGCTGATGGGGGGAGAGGGGGTTAGGACTGTTCATGGGCTATGGGGGGGTTAGGACAGGTAATAGGCTATGGGGGCTAAGACTGGAAATGGGCTGATGGGGGATTAGGACTGGTAATGGGCTATGGGGGGTTAGGACTGGAAATGGGCTGATGGGGGGTTAGGACTGGAAGTGGACTGATGGGGGGTTAGGAGTGGTAATGGGCTATGTGGGCAGGGGGCTGACTGGAAATGGGCTGATGGGGCGTTACGACTGGTAATGGGCTGATGGGGGGGTTAGGACTGGTAATGGACTGTGGGGAGGTAAGAATGAAAATGGGGCGATGGGGGTTAAGACTGGTAATGGGCTGTGGGGGGGGTAAGACTGAAAATGGGCTTATGGGGAGGTTAGGACTGGTAATGGGCTATGGGGGGCTAGGACTGGTAATGGGATGGGGGTTGCTAGGTCTGGAAATGGGCTGAGTGGAAGGGGGGCTTGAACTGCAAATAGCTGATGGAGACAGGGGCTTGGAATGGAAATGGGCTGAGTGGAAGGGAGGGCTTGAACTGCATATAGCTGATGGGGAGGGGGCTTGGAATGGAAATGGGCTGTGAGGGGAGGGGCTAGGGTAGGAAATCGGCTGATGGAGGGGCTAGGATAGGACTGGAAATGGGCTGTTGGGGGTGCTAAGGTTGGAAATGGGCTGTGGTGGGGCTTGAATTGAAATGGACTCATGGAGGAGCTAGAACTGGAAGTAGGCTCATGGGGGGTGTTTTGATTGGAAATGGGCTGAGTGGAGGGGAGCTAGGATTTGACATGGGCTGATGGTGGGGCTAGGAAAGGACTAGAAATGGATGGGGAGCTAGGACTGGAAATGGGCTGATGGTGGGGCTAGGATAGGATTGGAAATGGGCTGATGGGGGGCTAGGACTGGAAATGGGCTGATGGTGGGGCTAGGATAGGATTGGAAATGGGCTGATGCAGGGACTAGAAGGGAGCAGATGCTGGGTGGGGCTGGAACTAGAAGGGAGCTGATGTTGGGGAAGGATTAGAATGGGATGGAGCTGGGAGAGTGAAATGGAGAGGGAAAAATATTTTGTGTGGGATGGAAGACAAATCTACAATTGGCCGGATATTGGGAGAGTAAGTGGGGATTGAGGATGGAGGGGTAAAATTTGAGTGGATGAAACAGGAATGAGGAAAGAGCAAAAGGAGAAAGATTAGTATGTTAAAGCAGATGTAGAGAGAAAATGGAAAAAAACTAGAAGAGAGAAGAAAGGACAAATGGACAGCAGAGAGAGAGTTAGCAGAAGACACGAAGAAACTAGAAGAAAGTGGTTGGAACAATTGTAACTGAAAAAAATGCACAAAAGGTAGAAAAATATCTCTTTATTTTGAATTTATTAACTGGAATATGTCAGCTCTGGGAAATGTGCATCATTAACGTCTGCACTTTGTTTAGTACAAGAGGAAATTAATTTATAGTTTTATTTCTACAGTGTTGTACATTCCAAGTTTGGCTTTTGGGGTTCCCAGTTTATTGACTTCCTGTTTCTAAATTGTGATTCCTTGTTTGGTGATGGTCTATGTTCTGCATGTGTAACTGAGCTGAGGTATTCTGTTTATATAATTCCTATTTGACATTGCCACTTGTTCTCTTTCCCCAGTAGGTCATGTATTGTTATTCTCTGAAATGTATTGGGTTAATATTTGCAGTGTTGCCTTTTGATAGGGTATGGTGCTTTGTGAGTCCTGGTAGTGCTGTTAGGATACGGCGGGTTTGCTATGGGTTCTAAATGGGCAGTGTTTGTAGTAGTTCCTAATGTGCCTGGCGGTTGGTACTGGATTATAGTAATGTAGAAATCTTTTAGTCTTTCTTTATCCATATACTCATTAAGAGGCATGTTTACTAAACGTTAGTGTATGGTGTGAGTGGAGGAGTGGCCTAGTTGTTGGGGCAAGGTACCTCGGGCTGGAAGGTCGGGGGTTCAAATCCCACTAGAGGACAGCAACCTTGGGCCGGAAGGACTGGGGTTTCTAGTCCCACAGGTGCTCATTGTGGTCTTGGGCAAGCCACTTAACCCTCCATTGCCCATGTTCCCTGTAAAATAGTTGTCTCCAAGTTATAATGCCCCGTTCAATGTAATTTCAGTTTGTTCAATGTAAACCACTTTGATATCATGAAAGGCGGTATATAAGAAATGTTAAATAAATAAATGGTAACATTATGCAAATGAGGCACCTTATGCAAGTGAGGCTCCACACCGAGTCTCCACACATAGCCCCGCACCCCCCTTGGGCCACCCCTGATGACAGAGATCATCAAATTGGTGAAGGAGTTGCGCTCTATGTTAGAGAGGACATTGAGTCACAAAGGATTAAAGTTTTGCAGGGAACAAAATTCACTGTAGAATCTCTATGGATTGAAATTCCATGTTAAAAAGGGAAGGGGAAGGCGATGGCAGTGGGGGTGTACTATTGACCGCCTATTCAGAATGAACAAATGGATGATGAAATACTCAAAGAAATCAGGGAAGCTAACAAGTAAAAAGGGGAACTATGCATTATTTTGAAATCCCATTCAAAAGAGGTCCCTGGTAATTCTTTCTCACATTCCAGTTACATGTGCGGATGCTCTGGAAGTCCACATATACTGTTAGCTGGATGTAGTGAGGATATTTTCCCATGTAAATGGTATTTACCTGAATCAATGGCCTTAAAAATAGTTCTCCACTTATTATACATTGCATTTGGTGGCCATGGACTGTATCAAGTGTGAAAATTTGACCTCTACCTGATTGTCTAGGGGAAAGTGTTAGTCTACTAGATTGGAATCCTGAAAGTGCATATTTCCCTCTCAAAAAGGTTTACTGGAAATCAAATATGATTAAGAAATGGTGATAAAATGCCAATTGCTAATGTAGGACATAGGCATGCTGCTACTGCATAGTAATAATTATAAAGGAATCTTAAAAATGCCTCAGGATACTCGTAATGTCACACAGTTAAACAATTATGGAGAAACCACATGGTTGGAAGGAATATGCAATGTATATTAGCTTTAGTACTGATGTAAATTTTATTGATCTGCTCTCTATTCAGAACTTCTAAAAATCAAACTAAATATTCCATGTACTTTTTATTCTTGGTTTTAATGTATCACTTGGTCTTCACTGGCACCATATGGCACGTTGGTTCCAAGACCTGTCCCACTGACCCCTCAGTCCGTCAGGTCTTCAGGATATCCACAATGAATATGCATAGCATAGAGCTGCATGAATTGGAGAGCTGGTACATGCAAACTTAGCTCCTGTATATTTATTATTAACATTCTGAAAATCTGACAGGCTGTGAGGGTCAGAAAACAGGTTTAGGATCTATTGGCAGAGCTGCAAGCTTAAAAAGCCAAATCTTGCATGATGGGATTTGCAATGGCCTGCATGCAAGGATGCTTGGGTGCATACGGAGAGGAATGGCTAGCAGAAAAAAGGAGGTGATAATGCCTCTGTATAAGTCTTTGGTGCGACCTCATTTGGAGTATGGTGTGCAATTCTGGAGACCGCACCTTCAAAAGGATGTGAACAGGATGGAGTCGGTGCAGAGGGTTGCTACTAAGATGATTAGTAGTCTTCATTATAAAGCATATGAGGACAGACTTAAGGATCTTAATATGTACACCTTAGAGGAAAGGCGGGATAGAGGTGATATGATTGAGATGTTTAAATACCTCTGTGGCATAAATGTTCAGGGAGAGAGCCTCTTTCAATTGAAAGCAAGTTCTGCGACGAGGGGACATGGGATGAGGGTGAAGGGAGATAGATTCAGGAGTGATATGCGGAAATATTTCTTTACGGAAAGAGTAGTGGATCCGTGGAATAGTCTCCCAGTGGAGGTGGTAGAGATGAGGACAGTAACTGAATTCAAGAAAGCATGGGACCAACACAGAGGATCTCTAAAGGTAAAAAGTGGACTGTTGTAGTTGTTGTTATGGAAGGACAGACTAGATGGGCCTTGTGGTCTTTTTCTGTCATCATGTTTCTATGTTTCTATGTTTCTATGTCTATTACGTCTGAGAATGTGTGGAATGTTAAGGTTGACTGACAGAGTTTATGAATGGACAAGGCCATTCAACCTCTTATGGGGATCCTGGGCAAACATTTGAGAATCGGGCCTTCCTCCCCAAGGGCAGCATCTCTCCTCCCTACCCCCCCTCTGTACCTCTCCCCCCACCAGCAGCATTTCTCTTCCCTTTCCCCCTAGGGCAACATTTCTCCCTTCTCTGGTCACTGTGAAGCATCTCTCCTTGTCAACTTCCTCTAGCTGCCACGCCACATGCAGCATGGGTCTATCAGTCCCTCAACAGGAATAGAGTTAACTACTCCTCCTCCCCCCCCCCCTCTCCTCGCTGCCAAAGCAGACTTCCTGTGTTGGAAGGGGTGCTACTGACAAACTGAGCAGTTGCAGGGACTGGAAGGCCCTGTGCTGCCTGTCGCTCTACTTCCCCACTGCTGGGCCCACTTCAGCATTCAGAGATCCACAGCTTCTCGCCACAGTGTTGCTCTTGAGATAATTTGGCAGGCTGTTTCTGATTTGGGAACTGCCAAGGCCCCATTGATTGATGGTCTTTCTTATAAAAATTTCGTCTTTGGACCAGAGGGTTGTTAAGGTAGAGGAATGTATTCAAGAGTTAAAGAGACTGACTCCGAAGTATGAAGAGCATCTGGAGAAGATGGGCTGGAAGGACTGGGATTTCTAGTCTCACAGGTGCTCCTTGTGGTCTTGGGCAAGCCACTTAACCCTCCATAGCCCATGTTCCCTGTAAATAGTTATTTCCAAGTTATAATGCCCTGTTCAATGTAAGTTACATAAGAACATAAGAACATAAGATATGCCATGCTGGGTCAGACCAAGGTCCATCAAGCCCAGTATTCTGTTTCCAGCAGTGGCCAATCTAGGTCATATGTACCTAGCAGTTTCCCCAAGAGACAGAAGTTCCACAATGCTTGTACTGGGTCAAGTATTGATATCTTCGGTCACTTCTTAATAATGGTTTATGGACCTTTCCTCCAGGAATTTGTCCAAACCTTTTTTAAACCCAGCTACACCAACAGCCTTTACTACATCCTCCGGTAACAAATTCCAGAGTTTGATTACACGTTGAGTGAAAAAATATTTTCTTTTATTAGTCTTAAATAGTTTACCCTGTAGCTTCATTGCATGTCCCCTAGTCTTTCTATATTCTGATAACGTAAACAATCGATCTACGTTTACCCGTTCCACTATCTACATGCTGAGTAATTTTATTCTTTATAATGGTTTCTACCATTTTTCCCGGTACTGACGACAGGCTCACCGGTCTGTAGTTTCTCGGATCACCCCTGGAACCCTTTTTAAAAATTGGTGTTACATTGGCGATCCTCCAATCTTCAGGTATTAGAGATGATTTTAATGATAGTTCACATATTACTATTAGCAGGTCTGCAATCTCATATTTCAGTTCTTTCAACACCCTTGGATGTATACCATCCGGCCCAGGTGATTTGCTACTCTTCAGTTTATCTAATAGTTGTAAGACATCTTCCCGATGTATCGATATTTCCTTCAATTCTTCCGCACCTTTAAATACCACTTCAGTCATGGGTAACATCCCTACATCTTCCTCAGTAAAGACCGAAGCAAAGAATTCATTCAGTCTCTCCGCTATCGCCTTGTCGCCTCTTAGTGCTCCTTTAACCCCTTTATCATCTAATGGACCAACTGACTCTCTCACAGGTTTTTTGCTATGAATGTACTTGAAAAGGTCTTTATTTCGTGTTTTTGCTTCCGCAGCAAGCTTCTTCTCAAATTCTCTCTTTGCCTGCCTTATCAATGCCTTGCATTTGACTTGCCAGTGCTTGTGCTGTTTCCAGGTTTCGTCATTTGGCTCTTTTTTCCCATTTCCTGAAAGATGCTTTTTTGGCAACAACAGCCTCTCTGACCTCACCTTTAAACCATGCTGGCAGTTTTTGGACTTCCTTCCACTTTTCTTAAAGCGTGGAATACAGCTGGTCTGGGCTTCCAAGATAGTATTTTTCAACAACATCCAAGCTTGATGTACGTCTTTAACCTTTGCAACTGCTCCTTTTAGTTTTTTCTTAACTGTTTTCCTCATTTTATCATAGTCTCCCTTTCGAAAGTTAAAGGGTAGTACTGTGGATTTCCTTACTATCCCTCCTCCACTAATTAAATCAAAGGCGATCATGCTATGATCACTATTGCCAAGTGGCCCCAACACCCTTATCTCTTGCACTAGATCTGGTGTTCCACTAAGGACTAGGTCTAATATGGTTTCCCCTCTGGTCGGTTCATGAACCAGCTGCTCCAAGAAGCAGTCATTTATTTCATCTAGGAACTTTATCTCCCTAGCATGTCCTGCTGTGACACTGACCGAGTCGATGCCGGGGTAATTGAAATCACCCATTATTATTACTGCACTGTAACATTTGCTAGCTTCCTTGATTTCTTTGAGCATTTCATCATCCATTTGTTCATTCTGGCCAGGCGGACGATAGTACACCCCCACTGCCATCGCCTTCCCCTTTTTACATGGAATTTCAATCCATAGAGATTCTACAGCAAATTTTGTTTCTTGCAAAACTTTAATCCTTTCTGACTCAATGCCCTCTCTAACGTAGAGCGCAACCCCTCCACCAATTTGATCAGCTCTATCATTACGATATAGTTTGTACCCAGGTATCACAGTGTCCCACTGGTTGTCCTCCTTCCACCATGTCTCTGATATTCCAATCATATCTAACCTCTCGTTTAGTGCTATATATTCTAACTCTCCCATCTTGTTTTTTAGACTTCTAGCATTTGCATACAAGCATTTTAGAGACTGTATTTTATTCATATTAATTTGGCTATTGGTAGACATGGGTAATTTGGGATCTTTAAGCTCTGTCTGCTCCATACTCGAGGGCATTTGGGCTACTTTACTCTTTTTGGAACCTCTCTGCTTTTGGTAGTATCCTTCAAGGATACATTCTTCCGAACCATGCGCTCTTGGGCGACTGTCGGCTTTCCCCTATTATCTAGTTTAAAAGCTGCTCTATCTCCTCTTTAAAGGTTAATGCCAGCAGCCTGGTTCCATCCCGGTTAAGGTGAAGCCCATCCCTTCGGAAGAGCCCCTCCTTTCCCCAGAATGTTCCCCAGTTCCTAACAAATCCAAACCCCTCATCTCTGCACCATTGTCTCATCCACACATTGAGACTCCGGAGCTCTGCCTGCCTTTGTTTGTTTGTTCAATGTAAACCGCACTGATGCAGAATAGCGCGGTATATAAGAGAATATAAATAAATAAATAAAATAAAATAAAATAAAAAATCTAGGTCTGAGGAGTTAAGGACAATTCCTTTCTTTGTAGCAAGGTTGAGACTTTAGAAAATGTAGTAAGACAGTTTAATTTATGCATTATTAATTTTTCTAAAGTATTTTTAATATCACCTCGTGATATGTTTAAAGGGTATCTGGTTGAGATATTTAAAGTCTTGCCTGAGGCAATCCCTCCTGTATCCAAAGTTTACTATTTGCCTATGGTTCGCCAGAGGTCGTCGCAGGTTTAGGGTGTGTTGATGGCTGTTTTGGATATATCGGCTGTGCTACAGTCTTCTGATTTTGCTAATGCTGTCCCTGAGACTCTCCTGGTGACCTTTGCCCTTCCTGGGGACTGAGATTGGCTCCTGAAATTGTTTTTTCACCATAAAGATGAATTATTTCTTTCTTGCAAGGTTAGAATGTACCCGGACATCTTGCGTGAGATGCAGCAGCACAGAAGGGACTTTTTGCTACTCCAACCAGCTGTGTTGCAGTTAGGAGCTTTATACTTCCTAAAATTTCCCTGTAAATGTATTGTAAGATTTAGATCTGTGAGATATGTGTTTGTTGTGTTTGTATCAGCTCAATGTGCCTTATAAGATCCTGCACAAGGAAAATAATTTTGACCCATATTTGTTGGTTAACTTGCTGCTTCTAGCATTCATCTGTCTTTTTCTTCTATATTTATTGGTTTAGATTTTTGTCATCTTGTGTATTTATTTTTTATTTATTTTACATTCTCTTATATACCGCGCTATTCTGCATCAGTGCGGTTTACGTTGAACAAACTGAAATTACATTGAACAGGGCATTATAACTTGGAGATAACAATTTTACAGGGAACATGGGCTATGGAGGGTTAAGTGGCTTGCCCAAGACCACAAGGAGCACCTGTTGGACTAGAAACCCCAGTCCTTCCGGCCCAAGGTTGCTGTCCTCTAGTGGGATTTGAACCCCCGACCTTCCGGCCTGAAGTACCTTGCCCCAACCACTAGGCTACTCCTCCACTCTATGATCTCCCTCTGATGTTGTGGGAAATAGTTTCCTTATTTGTTAGTTTCTTGTTTAATTTGTTTCCCATTTAAGACTTTTCTTAGCAAGTGTTTAGCTTGTTTTGTAATGTAAATTTATTAAATATAAAATAAAAAAGAGGAAAAAAGTTAAGAAAAAACTAAAAGGAGCAGCTGCAAAGGTTAAAGATTTATATCAAGCATGGGCGGTGGAAGCCCAGACCAGATGTATGCCACACTTTAAGAAAACTGGAAGGAAGGCTAAAACACTGCCAGCATGGTTTAAAGGTGAGGTCAAAGAGGCAGTTGTTGCCAAAAAATGTATCCTCCAGGAAATGGAAAAGGAGCCTAATAACAAACACTACAAAACAACGTAAGCATTGGCAAGTTAGATGTAAGACATTAATAAGGCAGGCAAAGAGAGAATTTGAAAAGAAGATTGCTGTGGAAGCAAAAACACTTAATAAAAACTTTTTCCAAGTACATCCATAGCAAAAAACTTGTGAGAGAGTCAGTTGGACCATTGGATGATCGTTGCTCTGTCTCGGGTCCAGTCCAGTATCATCCGTCTCCAGGTCAGCAGGCAGGCATCTGGTAGTCCTTTCGGATTCCTGCAGTGATCCTCCTTGCTTAGTCTGTTCTCAAAGAAGAGTCAGGAACCACCCTTTATGGCCTCCCCCTAGCAGGGAGGTCTATCTCAGGGGTTTTCCTGTACATTAGGGTGAGTGATCCAATAGTCCCAAAGCCCATGTTTGGTGGGATCCCTTCCTATGTTGGGGTCTGCCCCTCTTCTGGGCAACTGTCCCCTCCCTGGGTCCAAAGTAGTCCTTACCAGGGCCCTTGTATCATTGTGACGGATGGCTTTAGACAAGGAACATCTTGTCTTACTAATCTGTTATGTTTTTTTGAAGGTGTGAATAAATAGGTAGACAAAGGTGAGTCGGTTGATATAGTGTTTTTGGACTTTCAGAAAGCCTTTGACAACGTCCCTCATCAGAGACTTTTGGCAAAACTAAAGAGTCATGGGATAGGAGGCAGTGTACTTTTGTGGATCAGGAACTTGTTAAAAGATAGAAAGAAGAGGGTAGGGCTAAATGACCAATTTTCCCAATGGAGAAAGGTGAATAGTGTTGTACCCCAGGAATCTGTGCTGGGTCTGCTGCTTTTTGATATATTCATAAATGACCTGGAAAAGGGAATAACGAGTGAGGTTATCAAATTTACAGATGACACAAAACTATTTAAAGTTGTTAAAACCCAAGAGGATTGTGGAAAATTGCAAGAGGATCTTGATAAATTGGAAGACTGGGCATCAAAATGGCAGATGAAATTTAATGTGGACAAGTGCAAAGTTATGCACCTAGGGAAGAACAACCCAAACTATGGTTACACGATGCAAGGTTCCACATTAGGAACCACCACCCAGGAAAAAGATTTAGGCATCATTGTGGATAACATGTTAAAAGCCTCAGCCCAGTGTGCAGCGGCAGCCAAGAGTGCAAATAGAATGCTAGGTATCATAAGGAAAGGAATGGAAAATAAAACAAAGGATATTATAATGCCTCTATATCGTTCCATGGTGAGACTGCACCTTGAATAGTGTGTGCAATACTGGCTGCCATATCTTAAAGAGGATATAGCGTTATTAGAAAAGATTCAGAGAAGAGCCACCAAAATGGTAAAGGGGATGAAAGGATACCCCTATGAAGAAAGGCTAAAAAGGTTAGGGCTCTTTAACCTGGAAAAGAGACGTCTGAGGGGAGATATGATAGAAGTCTATAAATTAATGAACGGAGTGGAACAGGTAAATGTAGATTGATTGTTTACATTATCAGAATATAGAAAGACTAGGGGACATGCAATGAAGCTACAGGATAAACTATTTAAGACAAATAAAAGAAAATATTTTTTCACTCAACGTGTAATCAAACTCTGGAATTTGTTACCGGAGGATGTAGTAAAGGCTGTTAGTGTAGCTGGGTTTAAAAAAGGTTTGAACAAGTTCCTGGAGGAAAGGTCCATAAACCATTATTAAGAAGGGACCCAGGATATCAATACTTGACCCAATACAAGCATTGTGGAACCTGTGTCTTTTGGGGAAACTGTTAGGTACTGTGGTGAAGAGAGCCCTCCTGAGGCTATGGAGACAGATGAAAATCCTGAAGTGCAACAGGATTTACGTCAGATTGGCAATCCTGGAAAGAAAGAGAGACTTCGTTCTGCTGAGCTGAGCATGAATACCAGCCCAGGGGAGGAGTCGTGTAGTCCTGATTGGGCACACCCAGTACTTGGAAGGGGCGTGTCTAGAAGAGAACCTGGTTTTAAACCGGAGTATGACTTTGCTAAGGGGGAGAAGTGGAAGGAGAAGTGGAGGGAGAAGTGGAAGGAGAAGGAGAAGAGAAGGAGCCCAGGGAATGGTCAGAGTACCGTGAGCAGTCAGAGGAGCAGCAGTCAGAGAGAGAAGGCTAGCAGCCAAGGACTGAGCCGAAGCAGTAGAAGAAGACCTGCAAGAATCTGTTCAGAGGCAATAAATGGAAGTCCTGAGGAAAGTGGACCTAGCCCTGGAATAGACACCTGGAGGAAGGCAGAGCTCTGGGAGAGGAAGCCTTCATGGCAGGCAAGAGAGAAAAAGAACTCATTCTGGGAATTACAGTTTGGCCCAGAGAGGCACGGGAACTCTCACAGCTGGAGGACGTCTGAGCCACCTGGGATAAGAGGGGCTTGGCAACAAGAAAGCGATTTGCCAAAGAGTTTCCAGAGTGAAGGTAAACCCAACTCTCCTATATTTGAAACCTTAACAAAAGAGCCTAAGAGTTACTCTGAGTCACTTAACCTGAGAGAGGGAAACAGCCTTAATCAAGAGGGAAGTTTAATAACTGATAACAATTCCTTATCTAGCAGACAACAGGCTGAATTGCTTCTCCAGGATTTTAAAGAGTTTTTAAAGCTAAGAGCAAACAGACAGCCAGTATTGCAGGAAGCTAATAATTCTATACAGTCTGAGGAATTAATGCAGGATAATTCTGACTTACCTGACTGTGAGAGCATGGACTGTACTATTTGTTGTGTGGAAATACCAAACTGAAGAAACTGGTTATGCCGTGTATGAGTGAATACTACGGAGCTGTTTTGCTGCCATGCTAGGAAAGCTTTAATTACCTGCACCTGAAGTGACCCAGCACTGTGAACGTAACAGTGTGAGAAAAGAGGCTGCATTTAAAGTGAATGACCTCTTGGGGCAGGGCTGAGTAAACTGCTTAGAAGTAAAGCTGAATTTCTACTTTAAGTTG
This sequence comes from Ichthyophis bannanicus, assembly GCA_033557465.1. Lineage (NCBI taxonomy): Eukaryota > Metazoa > Chordata > Amphibia > Gymnophiona > Ichthyophiidae > Ichthyophis > Ichthyophis bannanicus. The sequence goes on from CM066040.1 coordinate 217,023,110, forward strand.
ACTTTATACCTGAGTTCTTTCTGTTCGTGTTAAAGCACCTGTTTTGTTCATATTTCTGAATTTGTCATGCGATGGAAGAATAACCTTAACCATAATAAAAATACTTGCAAATAAGCCTTACCGTCTCTGGCGCACAACTACACTTTATTTCGGAGTAAAAGGAGCAGAGAAACTACAGTACCCAGCATTCCAGGGGAATAGGTTTTAAACTCCTTCCTCAAGAGGCAATAGGCCCCACTCCTGTCTTTAACCCTAAGGCGGGGCAGGAGCGCCGCAGTACGTATGACCTAGATTGGCCACTGTTGGAAACAGGATACTGGGCTTGATGGACCTTGGTCTGACCCAGTATGGCATATCTTATGTTCTTATGTTCTTAGCAGGACTCTCAGGAGACCCCACCTAGCCCCAGCTCTGGAGGTATGGATTTGTCTAGGAGAGGCCCCCTAAAACAGCAGTTGAGGACACCCAGGGGCCAAGGAAGGGCCTGAACCCCTGCTCTCTCCCTGGCCAGGAGACATAGGGCCCAGCTCTCTGGGGATGAGAGGGAGGTGAAGGACTCTAGCCTAATGGCTAGAGCACTGGCTTGGGAACCAAGACATCAGGGTTCGATTCCCACTAGCACACTTTGGGCAAGTCACTTAACCCTCCATTGCTCAGAAAAATCCAAGTTATCAATGTCCATGTTTAATGTACATTACCAAGTTTAAGTTACAATGTAAACTGCTTTGATTGAAATGATAAAGCGGTATAAAAATAAAATAAATGTAAATGAAATTTAAATTAGGTCAAGAATATGCAAATATGTATTCCCAACATCCTTCAGTATAGACAAAGATATGCATCAAACGTTACAATAAATTCTCCTCCCCCCCCCCTTTAAGTCTCGGATTCAGCCGGGGTGCATCCCAGGTGTGCAATTACCTGGATACCCTGCCACCTCCCTGCTTATTGCTATTACCACCCCAAGTCTGGTGGGTTATCCACTGGTTGAATATCCATGGGTGTCTCTTCAGGGATTAGCTTTTGCTCATTTCTCAGCTCCATCTCCTCCTCCTGATGGGAGCCCCCTCAATTCTCCCCAAGGGAATCTACCTCCATGGGGACCTGGGCCAAGTCCTTCACCTCCCTTTCCACCTCCCTCTCATCCCCAGAGTGCCGGGCCCTATGTCTCCTGGCTGAGGAGAGAGCAGGGGTTCGGGCCAGCCCCTGGGTGTCCTCAACTGCTGTTCTAGGGGGCCTCTCCTAGACAAATCAATACCTCCAGGTCTGGGGCTGGTCGGGGTCCCCTGGGAGTCCTGCAATGACAATGTGATAGACAATGGCCTAGTTCCTCCTGTAGGTAGTAGAGGCCTGTATATTAGGCCTGAGTCCCCCTCCCTTACTTTAGAATATTATAACTGACTTTGGAATATTATAGCAGAACCAGACGGACAGAAAATGCCAGTAGCTGTTAGAATCACTGCTCTGCTCTGCTTTTGATAAGAATGCTTCTGATAAGCAAAAGTAAAACTTTTCCACTGTTTTCTGTTATGGTTTAACCACAGATGTCTTTTCAGTATTATGCTTTCACACTGTAGCCCTGTTAGCACACATTGACCTTGTAGAGAATAGCAGCATGTATTCTTGAAGAATATATTATGTCTAGAGATTTGAGCCTTAGTTAGAAAAGCCTGCACAGAATAAAAACAGGTACAAGCCAGATCAGAGATGGCTATTGGGAGAGAGAGAGAGGGGGGCCACCAAGACCAATGAGGAGTTTTGCCTGTATTAGACTGGAGAAGAACAGTATATAAACTGTCGTTTTTCTGAGCTCAGGGCTCAGACATTTTGTATGTGACATTGGCCTGAGTCTGTGCCCATTAAACTGGTTTGAATTCTAGTCAATAGACTCCTGGTTTTATTGGTTGCGGACACTTCGCTATTACATATTCTTGGTGCGTTGGCCAGGAATGGCGTAATACGCGAATAGTACGCAAGTGAATACTACCACGTATTACCGCCTCCAGGTTTGGTCCGGCTGGGCCCACAGCCGACCGACATGGAGAGGATCCCAGGCGCCGACCGGTCCCTTGCATCGGAGGGTTACGCCCTGCCTCGGCGGCCTGCTGGGTCCGGCTGGCCAACACCTCGAACCCAGGGGAGTCCAGGATTCAACCCAAGGTGGAACTGGTTGCGCAGCGCATTAGCTACCGGATCCAGTGAGTATTGATTTTTCTGGTTCTTAGTCAGTTAGCTCTGGGAAAGTCTTGAGACTGATTTGGTACAGTAACAGGTAAAGGAAGTCTGATCAACTTCCAGGGCGATCCTAGTACCCCTGCAGGAGTATGCGCGGGGCGAAGCCATCGACCCTTTTGGTTTGGTAATTTAAGTTCAGTCAGTTAGCCCGGGAATTTGGAATTTGGGAAATGCTAGCATGTTTGGTTGTGTGAAGTGTGATTGAGAGGTCTTGCAATACAGGCCAAGCGAGAGCGGACTCCTAAGTAGCGCAGTTCCTGACCGGGCGACCGCGTTCAGGTCGCGAACAGGAGGAAGCGTTTGTTGTTTGTCCCCTCATTGTTTTGTGGGCTGCGCGGACCCCTTACCCGTAGCCATCCTACCTACCCTTTCTGTTTGCTGTCTTGTACGTTATACATTATAATGGGAGGGGCAGAGTCCGTACAAACTCCGCTGAACTGTATGATCACGAATTTTAAGAAAGGATTTAGTGGTGATTATGGGGTGAAAATGTCACCGACCCGCTTAGAAATATTGTGTAGTAGGGTGTGGCTGGCGCTGGATGCCGGGTGGCCACCAGAAGGTACTTTTGATATCCAAATTGTGTCCTGTGTGCACAAGGTAGTGCGCAGCTATAGTTCTGAACAGTTTTCCTATATAAATTCCTGGCTAGCTATCTGTGAGAAGCAACCCCCTTGGATGAAGCGTTGCCGTGAGGGGCAGAGTAGAATTCTGTTAGCAACTGCAACGGGAGTCACTGCTAAGAAGGAAAAGCCCCCTATTTTTGCAGCCCTAAAGCCTCCAGAGACCCCAAGGTATCTACCCGCCTTTCTGTATACTCCTGTCCCATCAGCTCTGCCTGTACTCCAAGAACCCCCGCTAATACCCCGAGTAGAGCCAGAGGAAGCGAGCATACCTCCAGCCGAGGTGCCTCCACCCAATCATCCGCCTCCAAAATCTGAAGTGCGGACCAGTCCCCTAAGAAGTCGGAGCCCTAGTCCTGAGCAGCGCTCTGAGGTGGAACAATCATCCCCCGAAGAATCCGCTAGTGGAGAGTTAGATGCCAGTCCAGGGTCATCCACTGGTCCAGGTACCAGTAGCGGCGTCACCCAAAAGTCCACTGAAATGCGCTATGATTTCAGAAGTAGAACGAGAGAAGCTCACCAACTGCCGCTGCGGCAGGTCCCAGGATTACCCATTCAAGACAATGGTCAGGTTGTGGTCGGACCGACCAGTCTAGTGTATGTGCCCTTCTCCACAACAGATTTATTAAACTGGAAAACGCATTATGCCTCCTATACTGAAAAGCCCCAAGATTTAACAGAGTTAATGTCTAGTATTATGCAAACCCATCAGCCCACCTGGTCTGACTGTCGCCAGCTTTTGGCTACCCTCTTTACTACCGAAGAGCGGGCACGGATAGTGCGAGCGACCACTCGATGGTTGGAAGAGAACCCTGAAGTGGGGAAAAACCTAGATCCCAGACAGGCGGCAGCCGCAGATTTCCCAAATGAAGATCCCGGGTGGAACCCAAATAGTGATGTAGGAGAAAAGGCCCTCACCCGGTTCCACCGGGCTCTACTGCAGGGCCTAAAGAAAGGAGGCCAGAGAGCTATGAATATTGGGAAAGTAGCGGACGTTCTTCAGCGCCCAGATGAGAGTCCAGCTGCTTTCTACGAACGATTAACTGAAGCTTATAGACTATACACCCCCTATGACCCAGCAGCCCAGGAGAATTTACGCATGGTGAATGCCGCTTTTGTGAGTCAGTCCCAGGGAGACATAAAACGAAAACTGCAAAAATTAGAAGGATTTGCGGGCATGAACGCAACACAGTTAATGGAAGTCACACAAAAGGTATATATGAATCGTGATCAAGAAAGCAAACGGGAAAGTGAAAGAAGGATGAGGAAGAAAGTGGATCTGCTTGCTGCAGCACTAGTTGAAGGACGCGGAGGAGGATATCCTAACAGAAGAGCCAGAGGATGGGGAAGGGGCCGAGGGAGCGCTCGGCCCCCCTTAGGTGCAAATCAGTGCGCTTATTGTAAAGAGGAAGGACATTGGAAGGATGCGTGCCCGAACATGAGCTCCACCCCCTGGAGGAGACACAGGAGCGCCAGGAGAGCGGGGGGGGGGGGAGATTCCAGCAGTGAGAGGGGATGCAGCGCACACAGTTTCAGCAGTTCCAGCAGAATGAAACTGCCATGCAGGGAGTGGCAGTCACCGAAGCAGATTTCATGGATGATGAGGAATAGGCCAGACCGGGTTCCAAGTTCTTCTTAGGTCTCCAGGAGCCTATGGTCAATGTAAAAATTGGAGACCAGCATATGGACTTTATGGTAGACACAGGGGCCGAGCATTCAGTAGTAGCCATGCCGGTGGCCCCTGTGTCCTCTCGATCTGTTACAATCGTGGGAGCTACAGGAACAAGAACCACGAGACCCTTTCTGCAGAACCGCGCCTGTGAACTAGGGGGACAGAAGATAACACACCAGTTCTTGTACATGCCTGAATGCCCAGTTCCCCTGTTGGGCCGAGACATGCTTGCAAAGCTTCAAGCACAGATATCCTTTGTTGAAGGGGGAAAAATGGAAATGACTATAAACTCAAAACCTGCCGGCCTGATGGTGTTAGCTGTCCCCCAAGAAGAAGAATGGCGGTTCTATTCATCTGCATCCAAAGCAGTAAGCCTCTGTACACCTCTCAGCATTGCAGCCCCGCCTGGAGTATGGGCAGAGAATAATCCACCTGGCCTAGCGAAGAATATAGCTCCTGTACTTGTTACCCTTAAGCCAGGAGCAGAACCAGTGCATGTGCGTCAGTATCCCCTCCCACGACCAGCAATTGAAGGTATTCATCACCACCTGAAGAAATTACTGCAGTATGGACTTCTTAGAGAATGCCAATCACCCTGGAACACCCCCCTTCTCCCAATCAAGAAGCCTGGGACAGGTGACTACCGCCCAGTGCAGGATCTACGTCAGGTGAACAGTGCAGTTGAAACTATACATCCAGTAGTACCAAATCCTTACACCCTCCTGGGACTGATTCCAGCAGAAGCCACTCATTTCACTGTTTTGGACTTGAAAGATGCTTTTTTCTGTATACGCCTGGCAGAGGCCAGTCAACTTTTGTTTGCATTTGAATGGGAAAACCCTACCACAGGAAGACGAGGACAATTCACTTGGACTCGATTACCACAAGGATTTAAGAATTCACCCACTATCTTCAGTGCAGCCCTCAGTCAAGATCTGTCCAGTTACCCTGTAACTCCAGGAAAGAGAATCCTACTCCAATATGTGGATGATTTGCTTATAGCCACCAACAATGAAACTGATTGTGTGCAAGATACCCCAAGAAACTCAAGCTGCTAGCCCTTAACAGGGCATTATTCATAGGAAAATGACTTTTTGCTGCTAGCCCTCTCTGGGGCATTACCAGTAGGAATATGACTTTGCACCTCTACCTCATTTGTCTACCTCATTACTAGTCCCCTGGCAATGTTTACAGTTAGCCCATGCCCTGCAAATACGATGGAAGTTACACACAGCCTACAGGCCCCAGAGTTCAGGGAAAGTAGAGAGAATGAACCGAACCCTAAAATCTCAGCTATCCAAACTTTGTCAGGAAGCCCACTTGAAGTGGCCCCAAGCTCTTCCCATAGCCCTTCTCTGAATACGTTCAGCCCCCACCATGCCATTAGGGGTATCCCCATTTGAGATTTTGTATGGGAGGCCCCCGCCCATAGTACAGGGGATAAGAGGGGATATGAATCAAATTGGATACGTAATTACTAGGCAAGAATTGTTGGCTCTAAGTTCTGTTTTGCAGAGCCTTCATACCTGGGTGCAGGACCAGTTGCCTATCAATCTAACAGAGCCATTGCATCCTTTCAAGCCTGGAGCCTCGGTGTGGGTAAAGGAGTGGAAGAAGACACCGTTGGCGCCCCATTGGAAGGGACCATATATCGTTTTGCTATCAACCCCAACAGCAGTTAAAGTGGCTGAGATCGACTCCTGGATTCATCACAGTCGAGTGAAACCAGCAACAGTTCCTGAGAGTCGCCCCTGGACCTCGATCGCTAATCCTGCATCACCATTGCGACTCACGCTGCGAAGACAAGATCCATCATCATAAAGACTTTGCCAGCTTGCTCCTGAACATCTACATTTCAGACTCTATCCTCTATCTATCTACCTCAATCAACCATTAACTACCTCACTAATCATCAAAGACTATAATCATGATGATTACTAATTGCTGCTATTTCCTTCTTGCGGTAGCCCTGGGACACTTGAGAACCACTCTTGCTTTGCCCCCTTGTGCAGCCTGTATAACCACCACCCGAACAGGTATGCAAGTTACTCAGACTTTGCTTTATCACTCTTACTACCCTTGTACCGGTGTAGTCAGCCGGTGTATCTATAATGGTAAAGAACTGAATGTCTGCACAAAGGGAAAGACTCATACTTGCTTTAGACCTTGCCAGAATCCATCTTACTATGTCCTGGAACTGAGATGGAATGATGAAGATGGAGCCCTCATCAACGCCACAAGTCAACTCTCTGATCCTAACCAACCTGTTTACCTGTATTTTGATGCTTGTGACTTGATTAATAGAAATAATTACTACATTAATAATTTGACTAACTGCTGCTTGCAAATAGATAATGAAGGACAGATTGTAGAAGATATAGCCAATCACATGAGAAAGCAAACTTATGTCCCAGTCCAAACGTGGCATGGCTTGCAACTAGATGGCTGGTTTGGTTCTTGGTTTTCAGGCCTGGGCGGCCTGAAGACACTTATAGTGCTTGTATTTTTGATTGTAACTGTTTGCTTATGTATCCCATGTTTCCTTCCCCTATGCTTGCGTATGCTACACTCCATTATTGATAAAGTTATTGACCGCAGGGCAGCAGCACAAATATTAGCAACATGGGACTACTACCCTATACCACGGAGTGATCCCTCTACCATAGTTTAAAGTACTTTCATATATATGTGTGATTTGATTCTCACCCTTTCTCACTTGCGGGTGTGAATAATCAAAAGGGGGGAATGTGATAGGCGATGGCCTAGTTCCTCCTGTAGGTAGTAGAGGCCTGTATATTAGGCCTGAGTCCCCCTCCCTTACTTTAGAATATTATAACTGACTTTGGAATATTATAGCAGAACCAGACGGACAGAAAATGCCAGTAGCTGTTAGAATCACTGCTCTGCTCTGCTTTTGATAAGAATGCTTCTGATAAGCAAAAGTAAAACTTTTCCACTGTTTTTTGTTATGGTTTAACCACAGATGTCTTTTCAGTATTATGCTTTCACGCTGTAGCCCTGTTAGCACACATTGACCTTGTAGAGAATAGCAGCATGTATTCTTGAAGAATATATTATGCCTAGAGATTTGAGCCTTAGTTAGAAAAGCCTGCACAGAATAAAAACAGGTACAAGCCAGATCAGAGATGGCTATTGGGAGAGAGAGAGGGGGCCACCAAGACCAATGAGGAGTTTTGCCTGTATTAGACTGGAGAAGAACAGTATATAAACTGTCGTTTTTCTGAGCTCAGGGCTCATTCATTTTGTATGTGACATTGGCCTGAGTCTGTGCACATTAAACTGGTTTGAATTCTAGTCAATAGACTCCTGGTTTTATTGGTTGCGGACACTTCGCTATTACAACAGGACATACACCCCATCACAATAATATTTATTTATTTAACAGGTTTTTTATACCGTTTTATCATTTCAGTCAAAGCGGTTTACATTTTAACTTAAACCTGGCAATATACATTAAACAGGACACTGATAACTTGGATTTTTCTGAGAAAATGGAGGGATAAGTGACTTGCCCAAGGCCACTAGGAATGCTAGTGGGAATCAAATCCTGGTCTCCTGGCTCCCAAGCCAGCATTCTATTAGGCTATTCCTTCACTAAGGGGCACTAAGGGAGGACAGGGTCATAGAGGAGAGACTGAATGAATTCTTTGCTTCGGTCTTTACTGAAGAAGGCGTAGGGAAGTTACCCATACCTAAAATGGTATATAAAGGTGATGTAGCGCAAAAAAATGAAAGAAATATTGATAAACCAGAAGGATATATTACAACTGTCTGATAAACTGAAGCATAGCAAATTACTTAGACTGGATGGTGTACATCCAAGGGTGTTGAAAGAACTGAAAGGTGAGATTACAGACCTACTATTAGCAATCTGTGAACTATCATTAAAATCATCCATAATACTTGAGGACTGGAGAGTGGCCAATGTAACGCCAATTTTTAAAAAGAGTTCCAGAGGTGATCTGTAAAACTACAGAATGGTGAGCTTGACATCAGTACCGGGCAAAATGGTAGAAACCATTAGAAAGAATAAAATGATTGAACATGTAGATAGCCATGGTTTAATGGGAGAAAGCCCATATGGATTAAGCCAAGGAAAGTCTTGTCTTACTGATCTGTTATATTCTTTTGAAGGTGTGAATAAAGAGGTAGACAAAGGTGAGTCGGTTGATATAGTCTATCTGGATTTTCAGAAAACCTTTGACAAGGTCAACCCCTCATGACAGACTATTGACGAAATTAAAAAGTCATGGGATTGGAGGCAGTGTAGTATTGTGGATCAGGAACTGGTTAAAAGATAGAAAATCATATCCAAACAACCACAACCACATGTTATTGCGTAAATATCTTGATCAAGTTGTAAATAGTTTCCTCCCGTTTACCTCAATTAATTATTATGTATCCTGTTCATGTTCTGAGTTTAATGTAAACCGCTTTGATTTCAGGATAAGGCGGTATAAAAACAGGTTAAATAAATAAATAAATAATTAATTAACATAAATAAAGCAGAGGGTTGGGCTAAATGACCAATTTTTTCAATGGAGAAAAGTGAATAGTGGAATACCCCAGAAATTTGTGCTGGGCCCACTGCTTTTTAGCACATTCATAAATGACCTGGAAATAGGAACAAAAAGTGAGGTTGTTAAAATGCAAGAGGATTGTGAAAAATTGCAAGAGGACCTTGAAAACTTGGAAGACTGGACATTCAAATGGCAGATGAAGTTTAACATGGGTAAGAACAATGTTAAGCACCTAGGAAAGAACAACCCAAACCATGGTTACACCATGCCAGGTACTACCTTAGAAACTACCACCCAGTAAAATAGATTTAGGCATCATAATGGATAATACATTGAAACCCTACATCCAGTGTGCAGCTGCGGACATGAAAGCAAATAGAATGCTAGGAATCATAAGGAAAGAAATGGAGAATAAAACAAAGGATATTATAATGCCTCTGTATTGTTCCATGGTGCAACTGCATCTTGAATATTGTGCGCAGTTCTGGTCGCCATATCTTAAAAAGGATATAGTTGAACTATAAAAGGTACAAAGAAGAGTGACAAAAATGGAAAGGGAATGGAAGGATACCCCTGTGAGGAGAGGCTTAAAAGGTCGGGGCTCTTCAACTTGGAAAAGAGACGGCTGAGGGGGGATATGATAGATGTGAATAAATTAATGAATGGAGTGGAATGAGTAAACGGTTGTTTACGCCATCATAAAGTAGAAAGACTAGAGGACACAATGCAACCCATTTAAGACTAATAAGAGAAAATATTTTTTTACTCAATGTTTAATTAATCTCTGGACTTCATCACCGGAGGATGTAGTAATAGCTGTTAGTGTAGCTGGGTTTAAAAAAGGTCTGGTTAAGTTCCAGGAGGAAAGGACTAGGACCCGGGAAATCCACTGCTTTCCTCAGACAAGCATTATGGAACCTGCATGCCTCTTTGGAAAACTGTCAGGTACTTGTGGCCTGGATTGGCTACTGTTGGAAACAGGATACTAGGCTTGATGGACCTTGGTCTGACCCTGTAAGGCATTTCTTATGTTCTTAAATGAAGGTAAAAAGCTCCTTCATACAGAAAAGGAAAATATTTATTGGAGAGAGGACCGGAGGCTCTCCCTCAGATTTTGAATACGATACAAAATGCTCACCATGGTCCACAAGGTCTTGCACACTGGAACCCCTTTGTATCTCTGAGACCTCCTCCACCTTCACTCCCCACATCATGTTCTCCGTTCCATACATTCTAACTGGTTGCAACCCTCTGCTTCACAAGCCCACCTTGAATCCATCCACAGCTCCACTTTTTTCTTCCTTGGCCCTGCACCCTTCCCTCTGACCTCAAACTGGAATTATTTTTCCCAAAATTTAAATCCATGCTCAAAACTCACTCATTCCAACTGGCCTTTGATCTCCCTTCCCCTAGGCCCTAATTTCCGTACCTCTTGTTGTTCTTCTCCCTCGTCTCTTTCCCCCCTGTATGAATGGACTACCTTTCCTGTCAGTTAATGGCGTTCCTTTCTATTTCCTCTTGCAGATATTTTGTTATTGCATACCACCCCAAAACTCACATAAAGGCGCGGTATTTTAAGTGTGAGAATAATGCTAAAGATTGTCAGTAAGGGCTCTTTATATGCTCAAAATACTTTACTTCGTAAAAACTCCTCAGCTCTCACCTAGAGCCCTTTCTGCTATGCAGCTTCTCAACCTAAAACCAATCCCCTTTTAAAGCAACACTGCTCAATTCCTCAGAAGCAAGGCAAAATATTTCAACAGGTCAAAAATACTTGAACAAGTAAAACCTCTTAAGAATTAATGGCATTCCAAAGCATTTTCCTGCCAACCACCTGGTATCTCCTATTTGCATTTACTGCAGCAGTCACCCATGAAAGAAATGTGTAGCACCTACTCTAGCTGCACTGATATTATGGATCTGCCTTCTAAAAGCTTATGTTTTAATTAAACTGCAGAGGCCTATTTAAAAGTTGTACCAGTTAGGTAATGATAGATTTAATTTTATTCATTTGCCTTCCAAAAGGCCTAGATTTAATGAAACGACAGGGATCCATTTCAAGGTTCACACAAGTCGTGCTACAATATGACTGGCTTAAAGAATTCAGTGGCTGTGGAACCCTGTTTATTAGAAAATTATACACAAAATATTTTTGGAGAGAGCAGGACTTCTAATCTTTAAGTAAGACATTCCATTTTCAGTAAAATAACGAGAAGGAATAGTAATGAGGCAATTACTTATGCCGCTTAGATTTCAAGACCACACTCAATTAATACACTTGGATAGATTTGCGTGTCATGATTAGTATCTTCTGAGAACTGAAGCTAAGCACTTTATTGCCCGATACCTAAACAGTTTCTATAATATGTTAAAGGTCTATCTGATCTTATAGAAATTTATTAATGTAAAATGAATTATATTTCACTTATTTATTGAAATGCATATAATTGAATATGTGGGTTTCATGCATGTACTCTGTATCAGGGCCTGAGTAAGCATGTAAGGCACTCTAGGTGACCCTCCTTCCTCACCCCCTGCTCCTGCCCCTGCCCCCGATACCACTGCGGCTGTCACGCTCTGGAATGATTTAAAAATGGCACCGCGGCACTTGTCATCACCTCCGGCACTGTGCTGCTGTTCCTTCTTCCGCCCCCTCCAATTCCACCTTCTTTTGCAAATGTCCATCCGCTCCAAAGATGCTATCAATGTCCGTTTGCACTTGCATACGTTATAAAGTAATCCCTTTATACTGCAACTACGCCCCTGCTCCGCCCAAACGGTGTCCCTGGGAACGTGTAAAAGTAGGTGCATTTTGTCCAACAGCCGACTAGGGACAGAGAAAGACCTACCGTGCATGGATATAACTCACTTTTAGCTATTAATGGAAATGCATGAGATAAATACAAATAGTAACATTTAAAACAAACAGACGGAAATATTTTTTCACTCAACGTGTAGTTCAGCTTTGCATGTATACCCTTGTACAGTTTTATACGTGCCCTTTCCATGTGTAAAACAGGTTTTACATACAAAAAATAGTTTATAGTGTTCAACTCTTCTACCAGCTAGTAATTTTATCTATGTGAAGAAGAGCAGTGAGGGAAAGCTAAGAGCGCATAATGATGCTTAAGGGGCATGTACCCTAAAGTGAGCCATTAGTTAATGTGGGGTTTAGCGCACACTGAACAATTATCGCGTGCCCATGTAACTATTACTGCACACTAAAAATGTCAGCATGGCAAAAATCCTGCACTAACCACTCAGAGCACAGTTGGGCAGGAATCGGGTGGGTTAGAGGCAGAGAATGGGTGTTGCCTGCACATTTCAATTAGCATAGGCATCATTAGTGAGTGCTGATCGCCAGTGTTGCAGTTAGTATAGCAGTAAGTGCACCTGTGTTAATCGTGGTTGTGGGGTTAGTGCAGTGACGTGCTTACCACCACACTAACTGCGTGAGGATTTGACAGGAACGCCCTTGACAGTGCAGGGTGGCCACACCTCCCGTGCTAATTTCCAGCATTAAACGTGTGCAAAGATGCCGATTCTTAGCATGATTAGTAAACATGCCCCTAAGGGGGTTAGGATACAGCTGGGAGTACCAGGAGGACATACTTAGAGGTCAAGTCACTAGCACCTCAGAAGTACAATAATGTCCAAGTATGACCTGCAGTGTCTTAATCTTGTTAGAAAACAGATTATGTTTTATGATTTTTCTTGGTTTAACTTGACTTCAAAATAGAAGAGAGAACTACTTCTTAGATAATCAGTTTGAAATAGTCACAATACAAACGTGCTCTGTGTAAAAAGAGAACGAAAGAGGAGATGCAGTAGTGACTTTCATAAGAAATGTATAGTCGCTGTTAAGGTGTGAGTGCACTGTGGGCCCGATATTCAATGGCAGCAGCTAGCGTGATTACAGTGGCTAGCAGTCAATGCTGAACACTAAGACTAGATATTCAATGCCAGGGCCATTTCCGGCCATCGGCACTGAATATCCAGGTTCCCCACTGAAGCAGGCAGCTAACTGGGCAGCAGCGATTCAGTTACGACCTAGCTAGTTTTGTCAGCGAAAGTTAGGACAGTATTTTCTGTGCCTAACTTTTACCACTGAGGGATAACCGGTCAGTGGCCGAATAACACTGCTGTGACGGTGTGTACATCCCGTCACTGCTGGAGTCCTGGGGGAACTGGCCAGTCCCTGCTCTGGAGGTAAGGGCCTGTCTGAGAGGGAGCAGCAGATGACAACACCCAGGGACCAAGGAAGGGCCCAAAGCCCTGTTCCCTCCCCGGCCAGGAGACATAGGGCCTGGCTACCTGACTACACCTCGGATGAGAGGAAGGTGAAAAAGGAGGTGAGGGACTTGGCCCAGACCCTCAAGGAAATAGACTCCCTTGGGGAAGATAGAGAGGACCCCCCAGCAGGAGGAGGAGATGGAGCTGGGAAATGAGCAACAGCTAGTTCCTGAAGAGACCCCCGTGGACATTCAGCCAGACTTGGGGTAGTAGTAGCAACAAGCAGCTACATGGGAGGTGGTATCCAGGTAATTCCACACTTGGGTTGCACCCAGGCTGAATCCAAGACTTACAAGGGGGGGAATTTATTGTGATATTGGATCTGTATGTATGTATAAACTGAAGGAGGTTGAGAAGACGTCATTTGCATATTTTTGACCTAATTTGCATAGCATTCACATTGTGTGTTGATACAAAGGGCTGCTTTGGATCCGGGGAGGAGGCATACACCAGCAAAGAAAGGGATCCCACCAAATGTGGACTTTGGGACTATTGGATCACTCACCCTAATGTACAGGGGAACCCCAGAGATAGACCTCCCTAATGGGGGGGGGGGGGGCGGCGCATAAAGTGTGGTTCCTGGACTCTTCTTAGAGAGCGAATTAAGCCAGGAGGACCATCGGAGGGACCTGAAAGGACTACCAGATGCTTCCCTGCTATACCTGGAGATGGACAATACTGGAGCAGACCCGAACTGAGACAGAGCAACAAATGGTGGCAGTGGTAGGATCTCCAAAGCAAGCTGGAGTGGAACCCCTGATCCCTTGAGGAAGAAGCAAGCAGGAACCAGAGGAAGGGCCCATTCCAGAAGACCAGTGAACTAACATTGCTGAGAGAAGTCTGCCTGGAAGGTATGTGTATCTAGGGCACAGGACACGGTAGGACAGTTGGTCCGGGTAAAGGCAGAGTGAGTGTATTCTCCTAAAGACCTGCACTTGGATTGTTTTCTCTCTACTTGCTTTACAACCATGGCTTCAGAGGAGCTGGTCCATTGGATGGCTAAACAGACTCAATTCTGGCATGAAGTAATGGATTGGAGAATCGTCCAGATCCTGGAAAGACAGGCGCAAATTTAGAAGCCACTTCCAGCTACTAGAGGTACAAATTCAGGAGCTTAAGAAACTCACCAATGGGATGATCAGATCAGCTAGCACATTGAAACCTAAGGTGGCCCCAAACTGAGGGATGTGTTGCAACGGGAGGACTGTAGGGGACCCAGGCCCTCACCGTAGCGAGCATGGGTCCTGGGGACGATCCTGAAGCATACATTCTGACATTTGAAAGGGTGGCTACAGCAGTGGCTTGCATGGGGCGCCAGCTACATTCCAGCATATTATCAATAAGGTACTCAAACCACATCTAGGGTACGTGGAGGCCTACCTTGACAATTTGGTTATTTATTCTGAGACCTGGGAGGTACATCTAATCCACCTACATAAGGTGTGTGAATCCTTAAGGTGGGCTGGGTTGACAGCTAATCCTAAGAAATGCCAGTTGGCGAACCGGGAGGTACAGTACTTAGGCCAGCGGGTAGGAAATGGGTTAGTGCGACCTGCCCTTAGCAAAGTACAAGCGATTGAAGGGAAGATACTGCCAAAAACCAAAAAGCAAGTTAGAGCATTTTTGGGCCTAGTGGGCTATTACCAGAGGTTCATTCTCTACTTTGCAGAACTGGCTGCTCCCCTTACCGACCTGATGAAAAATAAATCCCCTAACCAGTTAAGTTGGGGTACATTGGAAGAAGTGGCTACATTCTATGAAAGACATCAATGCCCACTTGACCTGAAGGTACATAGCCTTAGAGGCCTATGACTTTGTAGTCAAACACCAGGCTGGGAAAGCCCATACAAATGCAGATTTCTTGTCGCAGGAGGGAAAAGGACCCGCAGACTAGGTTGACCCCATCACACCCGACCCAAAGGATCTCCTCCAAAGAAGGAGGTATGTGACGGGGTGTATGTCCTGTCACTGCCAGAGTCCCAGGGTACCCTGGCCACTCTTTGCTCTTGAGGTATGGACATATCTAGGAGGGACCCCCTAGAGCAGCAGATGAGAACACCCAGGGGCAAAGGAAGGGCCCAAACCCCTTCTCCCTCTCCAGCCAGGAGATATAGGGCCCATCTCCCTGACAACACCTGGGATGAGAGAGAGGCAGAAAAGAAGGTGAGAGACTTGACCCAGAACCCCTTGTGGATAATCAAGGGGACCCACAGCAGGAGTGGGAGACAGAACTGGGAAATGAGCAACAGTTCCTAAAAAGACCCCCATAGACATTTAGCCGGTGGATAACCCACTAGACTTGAGGTGGTAGTAGCAACAAGCAGCTACGAGGGAGGTGGTGGGCTGTCCAGGTAATTCCACACTTGGGATGCACCACAGCTGAATCTGAGACTTACAAGGCAGGAATTTATTGTGATATTGGACATGCATTTTTGTATAAACTGAAGGACATTGGGAAGACATCATTTGCATATTTCTGACCCAATCTGCATAGTATTCACATTGTGCGTTGATAGAAATGACCCTAGTGAGGGCTACTTTGGACCCACAGAGGGGACAGTTGCCCTGAAGGGGGAGGGGGCAGACCCCATAAGGGATCCCACCAAACATGGATTTTGTGACTATTGGATCACTCGCCCTAATGTACAGGGGAACCCCAGAGATAGACCTTCGTGCTGGGGGAGGGGGGGGGTCCATAAAGTGTGGTTATTGATTCTTCTTAGAGAGCAGACTAAGACAGGAGGACTACCAGATGCCTGCCTGCTGGACCAGACCCGAGCCACCTCCAGAATGCCCCGATGTTAACCTGTTATGTGTAGCGGTGATACCCATGGATATTCAGTGGTACTAACCATGTTAGTGTTGCTGAATAATCCCACTTAACTACATTTACATGGCTTGCAGGTCTGCAAACTGTGTAAATGCCTTTGAATATCAGGCCCAGTATCCCCTAGAATGGAAGTACTAACTTTTTCCACTTTTATTTTTGATGTTGTTGTAATATCATGTAATTGTATTGAACTACATTTTGTGGATTACAGTTCAGGTGTCTGTTAGTATAACATGTATAGTATATTATACACCGTCCTGTTGAGGATCAGATAGATCCTGGTCGGTTTTCTTTAGATTTGATTTGGTGGTGTGAAGTCTTAATGCCTGAGATGCAGGTATCATAAACTAAAGAGATAAACCCCGTGTCCAATATATGTCCTGAAAATATACAAAAATGTTTTTGTTGGATTATTTTGTCTCTTTAGTTTATGATATATAAGTTGGGATGAACAGCAGTCTTATTGGATATATTGAGATGCAGGTATGGCAAAGTCCTGCTGTATCAATGTTAATCTCAGATGAGCCATCAGATTTCTAAATGGAACAATGAGTAAGGTCATTAAATTTGCTGATGACAAAAAAAATATTCCAAGTTGTTAAATTACATGCACATTGTGAGAAATTACAGGAGGGTCTTCCCAGACTGGGAGAGGGGTATCCAAATGGCAGGTGAAAGTTAACATAGACAAGTGCAACGTGATGTACATAGGGAAGAATAACTCAAATTATAGCTACACAATGTCAAGTTCCACTTTTCACTACCCAGGAAAAGGATCTAGGTATCATCATGAACAATATGTTGAAATCTTCTGTTCAGTGTGTGGCAGCGACCCCATAAAAGCAAACAGGAATTATTAGGAAAAAATAGAGAATAAAGCAAAAAATATCATAATGCTACTGTATCACTCTATGGTACAACTGCACCTTGAGTATTGTGTGCAATTCTGGTAGCAGCATCTCAAAGATAAAGCAGAAGTAGAAAAGGTACGGAGTAGGACAACCAAATGATAGAGGGGATGAATGGCTCTCCTATAACGAAACGCTAAAGAGGTTAAGGTTCTTTAGCTTGGGGAAGAGACCACTGAGAGAGGACTATAAAATCCTGAGTGGAGTTGAATGTGTAATCATGAATCAATTGTTTACTTTAAATATCAAGATAGGGGACACAGCAGGACTTTAGAAAGGGGAGACATAGCGTAATGGTTAGAGAGTAGCAGTCTAACAACCAGAAAGATCAGTGTTTAAATCCCACTGATGCCTCTGGTGTCTTTAGGAAAGTCACTTAACCCTCCACTGTCACAGCTACAAATTTAGATTGTAAGCCTACGGGGGACAAGGAAATACTTTCTATACCTGAATTCGATTTGAAATGAGTGAAATACAAATAGTTACATCTTTTCATTCAACACATAGTTAAGCTTTGGAACTCAGTGCCAGAGGATGTGGTAAAAGCAGTTAGCGTAGAAAGGTTTAAGAAAGGTTTGGACAAGTTCTTGGAGAAAAAGTCAATAGACTGTTATTAAGATAAATCTGGTGAAAACCACTGTTTATACCTGGGGGGTTTATCCCTTTTGGGATCCTGCCAGGTACTTGTCACCTGGATTGACCACTATTGGAAACAGAATGAACCTTGATGAACCTTTGGTCTGACCGAGTGTGGTAATTCTTATGTTCTAAGTGCTGAGGAAATGTTAAAACAATTAAACGGGGTTCAGAATTAAGAAAGAACATAGTAAAGGCCTTTCTTGATGCCATGGAGCAACTTAACTTTACATAAATCATCTACCACCTGACATATGTTAAGGGAAATATCTTGGATCTGATCTTTATCTCGTACAACCTCCTTGATGGGCATGCACTACCTGTTCCACTGCTGGAACAAGTCCCCTGGTTAGACCACTGCACAATCACATTCCATCTTCCTTCCATTCCAATCCCTGCTACCAACAACCACTTAAAAATGGCACACTGTCACTTCAAATACTTTGACAGGATCTCCTCTTTAGACGTCATCCCCGGACTAATCACAAACTCCAATGACCTGGACCTCATTGTTAATAACTGAAAGGATGTTATAAGCAAATATGCTACTGCACCTCTCTCCAAAGCAACAGGCCTCAACCACCACCCCTATACTGCATGGTGCACCCCAGAGCTCAAATATCTGAAGAGTGAACTCAGAAGGCATGAATGCAAATGGAGACACACCCTTGAAGATAAATTCAAGGAGAGATACTTGTTTAGCTTACACAGTTATCGGATCAAAGCCAACAAAGCGAACAAATCCAAGAAAACATATCACACAAACTTAATCAGGAAATCACTAAATAAACCCAGGGAGCTGTTTGACATTGTGAAATCTTTGACAAAAGAAAACTTACAACCACCTCCAATTACCACACCTAGTCCACATGAGCTTGCTAATTATTTCCAAATGAAATTTCTTAATTCCCCACCTTCAGATACCCACATCTTGCAACCAAGTCGCTACCAACACTCTCTCATCCAGCACCCCCCTTCAGTCCTTTAATCCAGTTATCCCTGAAAACTTTGAGGACATAATCCACAGTTTCAATACAACTACATCTCCATTAGACCTTTGCCCAGTAAGCTGGGTCAAAATTTCAAGAATCGAGTTAGCCCTGATGCTTTTCAAGATAGTACATCTCTTACTCACCCAAGGATACATCCCCACCAACTTCAAGACTGCATCGATATGCCCACTCCTAAAGAATCCCAAGCTAGATCCAAGTGTCTTAAGCTCATACAGGCCAATCTCAAGCCTACCCTTCCTGGCAAAAATAGTGGAAAAGGCCGTGTAGTTCCAGATGTAGGGCTACATTAACTCCAATGCACCACTTGACATTCAGCAACATGGGTTCCGCCCTGGACATGGTGTAGAAACTTTACTAATTTCACTCATAGACACACTTATGAAAGGCATTGAAAGCCCTAAAGCAAGGTTTTGTTCTGATTTTTCTGCTTTGTACACAATATGCCATGAAATCCTCTTACACCACCTACAGAGCATAGGAGTTCCAAACATAGCATTAAATTAGTTTCGTTCATACCCATCTGGTCATCTGCAGTTAGTTCAACATTTCTGAACCTTACAAGGAGTCCCCCAAGGATTCGCCTTATCCACATTGTTATTCAATATCTATATCCAGCCAGTTGGCGACATCATCTGAGCTCATAATGTTCTCTAACACTTATATGCAGACAACATTATGATCTATGCACCATTCTCCACTCTATGAGCAACCTATGAGGTGCTCTTTAAGACCCATCTTTCTCCCCAGCAGATTTAGTTGTAAAACCAGAAGTACATTATCTCTGTGTCATTATCGATCAATGCCTCTCACTACACTCACATATCAGCAAATTAACCCAAAACATCTTCAATAAAATAAGGATTCTTCAACACCTTAGACTGTTTTGACTTTAGAACTCTATTCCAAGCATTAATATTCCCTCACTTTGATTTTTGTGATGCCATCTTTCAAGGAATCCCAAAAAACTCCCTACACCCACTACAACTCGCCCAACATGCAGCTGCTCGAATACTCATGGGTGCAGCCAGATCCAGCCATATTACCCCCATATTAAAAGAATTACACTGGCTACCTATTCATTGCCACATTAAATACAAAATACTCATAACAACATTAAAAATCTATTACAAATCAGCCTTACTGTACCTGCAGCAGCAGCTACAAAAAACACCAGAAAAGAGGCTCAGAAGATTAGCTACTCAAAATATGTTTGCACTTCCCCAAGAGTTGACAAAGAGGAATCAGAGTACATTCTATATGCTCCTAGCCTCTAGAATGCTCTTCCACAAGATATCAGAACCACCTCAGACCTCAAGACCTTCCATAAGCTATTAAAAACCTTTCTTTCTGTTTACAGATCACTTCAAAGATATAACCTGAATTGATCACTCCATCTCACCAATCACCCACAGGACGGTCTCTATCCCTCCTATTTATTAGACTCTCTTCATTTGTACTCACCATGAGTCCCCACTCCATGTCGCCCCCCTCCTCGATCATCATGCTAATTTGAGTTACCCCACCCCATCCCCATTACAATGCCTACTGTAGTTGTTAATATCTCTACCCCTATTGCAAGGTTACAATATTTACTGTAATTGTTATGGTGTTCATTGTATGGTTCCAGTTTCATTCCATGTAAACCGCCTTGACCTTTGGAAATGTGATATATAAACCTGTTAAATAAATGAGATTCAAGGAGAAATGGAAATGATTGCATTGTATTCTTAAAAAAAAAAACCTAAAGAGTAATCTATTGCCAGATCTTTGGCATCTTCATTGAATTCTAGTGGGTTACAGGAAAACTGAGGGATTTAATGACAAACACCATTATTAAGACAGAAATATCTGATCACAAAGGGTACAATCTAGTACAGTAAACCCCTAAAATGACCAGTTTGCATTTCTGTACCTCTTAACTCTTCATTTCAAGATGCTCTCTGAGGCCTAAAGGGGACTTATTCTCCAAGATTGTGCCTCAGTGCTGCTCTTTGAATGGTGGGGATCTACTTTCCTCCTCCCCCACACCAGACGCAAGCATATCACATCTATTGCCTGCTTGAGCCCCGCAGCCTGAGGAAAAGAGACAACCTAATTTCCATTTCCATGCATTTGTTGCACCTTAACCTGTGTTCAGACATTTCGTGGGGATGAAAGATGTGTATGCACAGATGCATGAGTGAAGCTGGGAGGAAGTTAAATTTCAGCATTCTTCCAAAAACTAAAGAAACAGTCCTATAAATAAAAAAAATCATTTGTAAACAATATTACAAATGAACACTTACCCCCTTCCAATATGAATAGCAGCGCACCACAATGCGGTCTGGGTGTCTGATCTGTCACATGAACTGTACTGAAATTCCACAGAGCCGGGTTTTCAGAAGAGGAATAATGAAAAAATACAGTCCTGTGGTGCTTTTCCTCTATCAGGCCTGCTTATAAATTCATAGCACAGCATGGAGGTTATTAAAAACCCATATGTGAGAACCACACATAGCACAAAGAGATATGAATTGGCATTCTACGGAGATAATGCTCTCTAATGGGCAAAACGAGTACATGGAGTCATTCTTATTCAGAGTATATCTGCAAAGGGCATAAGATCTGCCTTCTGTTCTCAGAGGCCTGACCAGGCACAATGCATTTCTTCCTCTTCCTGTACATTAGGGTAATTATTGTGCAAAGACTGAATATCTCCAAGATACCTTTTATTTACAATTTCTTTCTGTAAAGCGGATTTGGGCTACCTAGAAATATCAGAATGCCACTAGAAGGCTTGGCTATTCCTATCCCTCTTATGTTCATTTGCAAAATTAGTGCAATTGTCTACTGACATGTTCCCTGTGTTTGGCTCGAGGGCAGTGTCTCCCAGTGGGTTAGCTTTGCGCATACCATGACAGAAATGAATCTCACTCCAAAGCCAGGGTATGTGTAGTATGATCTTTGCTTCTCAAATTTACCGCTAACATTCGCCGTGCCAAAAAGAGCTCCATCTGGAGCTCATAAGATGCAACGTGCATGCAACCTATCAAGGTGTGATTGGAAATTCCTCTTAATCAGGCCTTTGGTGCCCAATACGATGGGAAATATTTCTATATCTTCTCTGCCACATTTTCATAGTTTCCAACTGCATTTCTTGAAACTTGAGGATCTTCTCCATCTCAATTTGATTCACAGAATAATCGCTTGTAACGAACATCTCTATTAACAATATCATTCTGATGTTTTTCTCCTTCACTATTTTGTCCAGTTTCCTTGCATCCATCTTTTTATCACTCAGAATGGGAATGTCCTAGGTGATCATAACCTCTTCATTCTCCATAATTCTCTTAGGGTCATGATGCCGGTGCTTTTTGGCTATAGCGATGTCGTAGTGCTTACAGAGTTTCCAATGGATGAAACATACCACATTATTGTGCCTTCTGTATAGAAATTTTCTGTCATCAGAACTTCACAGCCAGCCATATGATGTGTAACTCTTTCAAGCTCTTATTTACAGAATCTACACGTCTGTTTTACCAGTTTATTCTAGGTTTGCTGTGAACAATCTCATTTGCAATCCATTCTCTTAGACTGCAGCTATCAGTCTCTCATCTTTCAGTTTCATTTCACCTCTCCTTAACCATTCATGTGCCTTATTTGGTCCACATATGCTTTCTGAAGTAACATGTTGTATTCCCTACTGTATTTTTACATTTGCCACCTGTTTTTCCTTTTCTTCTAATTCTTTAAGCAGTTTTTTTCTCTTGTTTTGCCAGTTCTGTGGCTTCCTTTCCTCTGTGAACAGCCAGATTCTCCTTCATTCCTTCTGCTCTTTGGAACGCCTGTCCAAGTTTAATGATGGAGCTGGATTCTGGACGCTTAATTTCTTACTTTCACAATTGCTGTACATTCATGTCTGTTGATGCTGTTAAATAAGCCTGGAGGGCCTATGATAGTAGCTCTCTCTATATATATAATCTATTTCTATGAGGCTTATCCCTCCTTTGGCTCTAGGAATGTAGGGCCCATTTTTCAAAGGCCTTCACACAGGTAACTTCCCACCACATATGAAAGAATGTTCCAACTCCCCCACAACCCCGCCAACATAACGCAGTCTGTCTCCGTTGGGCCTTAAATATTTGCAGGGGAGTGAAGTATGCCCTATGTACCATTTGCAGCTGCGTTTGTCACCAGGATATTACCAGGGTTCCACCATATATCACCCTATGGACCTACTCCCAATCTCCCCCCTCCAGTTCCCTCCCCAACCACTCCTGCCACCTATGGTTGACACTCCTCCATCTCCTCCAGCTGTATGGTATAAAGTCTAGATAGTATCGCCTTCATCCTGGTACCCAGATACAGCACCTTCTCCACAGGAGTGCAATCCACCATTCTGCTGGTGCTGCACAAAGTACTGCAACTGAAGGTAATGGTAAAATGGCACCCGCCTATTCAACTTCTCCTTCAGCTCCTGCTGTGTCATATACCCGCCCCCTTTACAGAAATCTGAGAAGCGTCAAGACCCACCTGCCCCAAGCCCTCTAACAGCATCCTAATTCCCCCTCCTGAAAAAGGTTGGAAATCCTCCAATTTAGACCAGCAACACTGATGGAAGTTCACTGTGCTGTCACCTACCTCTACAATGCCTCAACCAGAGCCCCAAAAAGGGGTGATATCTCAGCCCTCTTAAATCCATCCTTCTATGTCCCCTCTGTCCTCTACCCATTCAAAAATTGTCTGGGGGACTAACAAGGATTTCTCCTGTCCCACCCACAAGGACTCGGTCAGCCTGAGGTGATGCTCCCATTTCCCCAGTACCCTAAGGGGAATGTGTATAGGTACCTGATTGAAAAGAAAATGTATCTTAGAAATGATGTTCATTTTTAAAGCCACCACTCTACCCATCCAGCTAACGTATGCCTATTAACTACTTAGACATGATATTTGATATGCTGTATATCAATAAAGGTGAACTTGAACTCAAAGGTTGACAGACCATAAGATATCTACCAGGGCCTACCAAAGCCATCACTTCATACTCTTCAATTATCACAGAATTCAGCTGACTAAAGTCTACCTCCAAACCAGGGCTGGCTTGCTCGCTAGGCAAACTAGGCGGCAGCGTAGGGTGTTGGGGCCTAGTGAGCAGCACAGTGATCCCCAACCCCCCTTCAAATTTTTTAAATTAGCAGCTGCTTCAGCAATGTGGTGGGCTTTAAAGTGCCACATGCATGTGCCCTCCCAGATTGCTGCTCCTGCCCCTTTCGACACAACTTCCTGTTGGGGGGGGGCATTAAGTTGTGTTGGAAGGACAGGAATCAGGATGACAGGCCATGGAGGCACATGCATGCGGCACTTTAAAGCCTGCCGCGTTACCTAAGCGGCCACTGATTTAAAAAAATTGGGGCAGTCAGGGGACACCAGTCACTATGCTACCAGCTGGGACCTGCTGCTCACAGGCATGTTGTCTCACACAGGGGCACTTTTAAGGCCTGCTGCAGCGCTTCTGCTGCTTTGAGGGATCGCCATGCCGCCCCCTCTCCCAGGTGAGATGATGGTGGGGCGGCACAGTAGGCCTGCCTTGGGTGGCAAAAGCCCTCGGGCTGGCCCTGCTTCAAACCATAATACACAAGACACCACAAAACAGACTAAGGAGGGTACAGTACACAGAACACTTTCACTATCACAAGTCACTAAGGTTAAAAGCAACCAATTGGCTTGTTCCAGAGCATTATTACACACACCAAACCTCTGGAACGAGCTCCCAAATAGGATAAGATCTTGCAGAGACCTCAGTATTTTCTGAAAGGAGTTAGACGTACCTATTCCAAGAACACTTTGGAAATATAACATAGGCCACTTCAAACTTGACAAGTGTCAAGTGAACTATAGTATCTAAAAACTTATTAAATGTTATAAGCACCTGGTACATTACAGCAGCATCATTAAGTTATAATTCAACATACTGAGCTCTATGTACTAGAAGCGCTTATCAATCTGTGTAAACTGCTCTGATTTCAAGATAGAGCAGTCTATAAAATTCAATTAATACATACAGAAATCAATCAATCAATCAGTCTTTGGTCTGGCTTATCTCCCCACAGCTTAAGCTTAAGACCACTCAAAGTTTTCCCACCATTTCCACACGTCTGTTCTTCCTTGGGCTCCAAAGGTAAACACCTCTAGCACTTCACTCAGAGTCATCTTCAGCAGGCACTTCCCTAGCATGTGAATTCCACCCTGGCAACGTCACTGTCTACAGATCTCAGTCCACTTTCCTTCCTGGACAGAAAGGAGAAATGATCCATATGCATACTTTTGCCTTTATCTCAACCACTATTCTTATACTTTAGGATGCATACTCTACAAGAGTATGCACTGGCTTCCAATCAGTGCACGCATCAGATACAAAACTATCATAAACCTATACAAGATAAAACAGCACACATCAGCCAACAGCCTGCACACCCTCATACAACCAGACACCAGTACACGTCCAAGAAGAAAACAAACTCACAACCGAGTCAGCACCCCAAGTGAATACAAACACACACGCAAGGACACAACAGACCGAGCACTCTCCATGGCTGCTCCAACAATATGGAACAAACTACCGGACGATTTGAGGGCAACTACAGACCTCAAGGACTTTAGGAAACAGCTGAAAACCATGCTGTTCATAGAACACTATGGACACATCACATAGTCTAAATAGCTGTATATCAGCACACGTCACCGCCTAACACTGTATGTATATAAGATGTTTTTAGCATCACTGTATATAGCCCACATTGTACATAACTCAAACTAATCTAGCACACAACACAACACGCACCCAACTAAATTTTCACCCTCACTGCATGTATAACACACTCACACTACCAGATTGTTTGCTGTGATACCACCTTGATTATTATGATAAGGCGGTTTAGAAATACTGTTAAATAAATAAATAAATAAATAAATAAGACCTGAGGTTCCTTCCCTTGTGTGCTCAGTCAGTTTCTAGGTGGCAGAAAAAGGCAAAAGATCTCCTCCCTCCAAAATATAACCTTAGTGACCTGTCAGTCTATCCTTGGACCTCTCCTGTTGGGGAGAACTGATGGCACAATCCACTTTCCTTATATCACTCTTAGTTATGAGGCAAATGTTACTGCTACTAGATGATCACATCGTTCAGGACAACTATATTGAATACATTGACATTCTTTGATAATGGAATGACCAATTAGTGATTGGGTTGTACTCAAGAAGATAGTAAACTAAATTGATTCTTAGACCAGTCCTTGAGGAACTTTGCTAATTGTCCCTCTTTCCTCAGCATGCATTCAAATATCAACTGCCTGTGTTATCTATCACTTAACCAGTTTCTGACCCAGTTTCTCACATTGTGGCCCACCATAAAGCAATTCTCTTTATTTATCAGCATCCTGTTTGGGGCATTATCAAAAGCCTTGCTGAAATCCAAAGATACCACATCAAATGTACTCCCAAGATCTAATTTTTTGGTTAACCATCAAAGAAATTGATCAGATATGCCTGTCATGATCTTCATTTGGTAAAACCATGCTACCTCAGTTCTTGCATGTTATTAGATTCAAGACAGTTCATTATCCGCTCTTAGGTAGAGACTTCATTAATTTACTTATCACTGATATGAGAATAACTGACTTGTAATTTCCTACCTCCTACCCATTTTCATTTTCATGAAGAAAGAGAGCAGTCCTGTGGAACCACTCCCATCTTCAAGGATTAATTGAACAGACTCTTCAGCAAACCAGACAGAATATTTTTGAGCTGCCTCAATACCCTAGGACATATGCCATCAGGCCCCATAGCTTTGTTTATTTTTAGATCTGCTAGGTTCCTTGAAACCTTCTGTTCAATGAATGGTAGCATCTACCATAAGTACCCTTTCCTACTATCTGTAGTTGTTGTCCATTCACTCCCTCAGTAAACAACGGAAGAAGGTATTTGTTTATCATTTCTTCTTTTCCTGTGTTGTTTTTCACATATTCTTCCTTTCTTCTCTTATTCTTCAACTCAGTTTTGCACTTCTTCCTTTTAGTGATATACCTGAGAAAGTTTCACCAGTGCTAATCATTTTACTATTATTTTTGAGCTACCTAGCCTGAAAGCCATACTAGTGCCCTTGTCCTCTGACTTTAATGTTCTTTGCTAATCTAAAGATTTGTAGCCCCTACTACAACTTCATTTAATTTAGCCCACTGTTCTACTGCAGAATGATTTTTCTGCCCTGTCAGTGCCTCCTTCCTGTAACAATGTTGGTGCTCTAGAAGTCCAGATTAGTATTACTGAATTGCTGTTATATCTCACTGGCGCTATGAATGAACACATTATACTGCCTGCAAAATAAATGAGGAAAATTATTATTTCTCTAATTGTTACTGTAAATGTTCACATTCACAAAAAAGGGCTAAGTCTTATTTAACCTGACCTCTGGTTGTTGAAGGATGAAAGCTTAGACTCTGTCATTCTCATTGTCTCTAAGCTTGCTTCAATGAATGAAGATGTAAGCTTGATATTTTGCTACTACAATGCTACTGAGATTTTTGAAGTAGAGGCTCCCGACACAACTATAGCAGACACAAAGGCCTTAGATATTTTGGGGCTGATTTCATAAGGAAGGTACAGAAGTTATGCCCTATTTATGCACGTAAATCCCTATTTTAAAGGACCTCCCACATGTTAGTGGGCACTTGCATGTGTGCTTTGGGCAATTCTATTCTGTAAGCATGAGAGTAAGGCCCTTTGCATGTACTTTCCCTAAGGGTGGGCATGGGGGTGGAGCTTCAATTTGCACAAGTAAATTATAGACTACTATAATGTAAGCGCAAGTTCTACAGATCTAGCTGTGGCCACCTACACCTGCTTTACAACAGACATAACTGCTGCAACTAGATTAAAGCATGTCAGTATACAATTTTTTTTATAAATTAAAGTATGCACGTGCTTCGCTTTATAAAATAGACCCTGAATACACACATGGTGACACTCATTGACTACATGGGCATTTATAAAATTATCTTCCATGTGACTACTCAAGAGAAAAGATATGAACATGTGCCTCTACAATAAATTTGCTGATGTATTGAATCTTTGTGGTAAGTTATGACTGTTCTGATTTGTTTCAAGTCTTTTTAAAAGTGTTGTAAATTGCAGTGATGTGAATTTTATTGCTTGAATGGCAGTATATCAAATAACCACATAAATAAATATAATGCTCAATTGTATAGAAAATCAGGAAAATATGGACCGACTCAAAATAAGCTATTTAGAGAGAGCCCAAAACAGTTGTACAGAGAACTGGGAAAGATCATCGATATGGTGAAAATGCTACCAACTAAAATGGAAACAGAAAGGTTTTGGAGAAACCTATATGAGGACCCTGTAGAATACAATCGAGAAGTGGAATGGTTACCCAGCATACACGAGAATTTGTTAAAGACAAACATCAAAAGTATGGAATGGCCTGAAGGTAACACAAGAGTTGGAATGCAGATTAAGAAAGATCCCGAACTGGCTCAAATAGCATTCTTCCCCGAAGATCTGACAAACTGTAAACTGATCCTGTAATCGGACCTAACACCATAATGGCTACATGTCTGTACTGTACCGTACTCTACAGCGCTGCGTACGACCGGCAGCACTATATAAATGCTGACTAGTAGTAGTAATAGCAGGAGGAATATTCCCCCTTCCTAAGGAAGATCCAAGTAATGTTCCCAAAATTATAGACCGATAGCTTTTCTACCTACAGTCTGCAAACTGTTCACAACAGTAGATGCTGAATGTATGATCATATTGACGCCAATAATATGGCAGTAGATTAGAAGGGTAACAGGAGAAAAGTATATAGAACCAAAGACCAGCTATTGCTAAATAAAGCCATCAGAAATCTCTGTAGCAGGGATTGATTATAAGAAAGCCTTTGACAGTGCCCAACACTAATAGATAATAAATTGCTTTGAAATGTACAAAATAATCACTAAATGGATTGAGCACATCAAGGTTACCAGACAAATGTGGGAAAACCGCACTCCATTTGAAGTATTAAGTATAACATTGAAGTATAACATTAAGATCCAGCAAGGAATATATCAGGGAGACTTTGTCACCATTCTTGGTTTGTATAGCACTTAATCCTTTGAGTATGCTTTTTAACTCTTTGGGTTATGAATTTAACCTTAATCTTAAATCTGACAAAGATCCAGAGGCAATATCACACTTACTGTTTGTAGAAAACTTGAAGCTCTATAGTCCCTGTGATCAACAACAAGTGGAACACCTCTGTTTAGTAATAAGCTTTTCAGATGGCATCAAGATGATTTTTGACTGAGACAAATGTGCAATGTCAACCTTCCTTTGAGGAAAATTGAGCAAAACTGAAAACATCTAAGTGAGGTTGTGACATAAATGAACTTGAACCAGAAGGTATATAAATATCTAGGAGTAGAGGAAGAAATGACAATCGAGTATAAAGTAAAGACCAGCAAAGAGTATTACAGGAGATTAAAATTGATACTGAAAAGTGTTCTAACATCAAAGAAATAGGTGGAAGCCCTCAATCATCTTGCTCACTTATCCAAGGGTATTGGACTACGGTGCTCCATAGAGTACATCAACTTACGGGGTGGGGGGGGGAGGCAGGTGGAGCGAGATCCTATGGAGTTATTGTTGGGAATTCTCAGGGCCCGTCTCCCTGGGAACGAGTAGGTTGTTTAAAGATAAAAACTCCTCCTAGTTGCTCAAATAGCTCTGACATGCCAATGGTGCTCTAAGAAGGGGCCGGCACTGGCAGATTGGGACAAAAAGATGGGAGATGCACTGGGTTTTGATAAAATCACTTATGGCCTATGGGGCAGGGCTTGGGAATTTGACAAGATTTGGCCCCATATATTAATCTAACAGGAGTTCCAGGAGAGGGGGGTGAAAGGGAAACAATCCTCAGGAGGTGAATGCTTGATAATGTGGATGAACGTGGAGGACACTAGATGTGGCAGATCGTCTGAGCTGGTTACTGTAATTTTACTTTAGTTTTATAATTTTATTGTCCAGCAGTTGTCTTGTCACAATGTGGTAGAGGGGATGTTGCCATTACTACCTATCACAAGCGACTCTCACAAAATCCTGTTTAAAAAGACTGCACACTCCTACAAAAATGTATTTTTCTTGGACTAAAGTACTTTAAAAAGCTGCTATCAGCTGCTCTTTATCATATTAGTCCATTTTTTTCTTTTTAAGTGATTAGAATATATCAAAATCAAAAATTTGTCAGCTTTCCAGCGAATCAAAGAAAAGCTTTCTTCAAAGAGATTCATTCATACTATGCAGACTACGACTGTTGTGTTTCAAAACAGTTACTCGTATACTTATTTCTGCATCAGGGCATGAATAATCACTCCTGGAAAATAAAGTTTTGTTACTTATCTTAGACGCGTTTGTCAAGCTGTCAGGCTTCCTTTAAAAGATTTTGCTCAAAACTCATATCCAATTTTAACAAACTTGTTCTTAATGAGCTTTGCTGTGCGCAAATGGCAGCAATAAACTGGGAGAGCAAGCCAAACACATGCACACAAGAAGTCAGCATTAGTTTGGCATGCTCTCCCAGAGAAACAAGGGCACCACATGACTAATTTGCATATGAGCCCTGACTGTATTTTGATGGCATCGGGGGCTTTCTCCAATCCAGGCATCCATCAAAACACTCTTGGGGGCTGGTGCCACGACAGAAAGTGAATCCGTGGTGGCCCAGCGGCCCGAACCCCCCACTCCCACTCAGTACCTTTAGAAACAAGCAGGAGCACTGCCCATGCACTCCTGCTTTTGCCCTGCCATCTTGAAAAATGGCAGGATGGTGCATCCTGCCATATAAAGCATATTCTATCTTATATGGCAGTCATATGGATGCAAATGTTGGACAGTGAAAAAGATAGATAGGAAGAAAATTGATGCCTTTGAATTATGGTGCTGGCGGCGAATACTGTGTATACCATGGACTGCCTGAAGAACAAACCAGTCGGGTACTAGAGGAGATCAAACCTAAGCTTTCTTTAGAAGCTCAGATGACAAGACTTTGGGTTTCAGACTTTGGACACATCATGTGAAGAGAGAGATCATCAGAGAAAGACATCATGCTTGGCAAGATAGAAGGTCAACACAAAAGAGGAAGGCCAGCAATGAGATGGATCAATACAATAACAACAGCTATGGGTGCCAGTCTGTCAACAATGAACCGCCTGACTGAAGACCAAACACAATTTAGGATAGCTATCCAGAGGGTCGCCATGAGTCGACACTGACTCGATGGCACTTAACAACAACAACATGGCAGTCTGATTTTGCCCAGTGCATCCCAGGATGCACGGCGCAGGGCTAGGCCCTGCCATTTTTACGCATGAGACAGTCTCTTTTTGCATTCGAATGTAGCAGTAAGTGTGCTTAAAGGCGACGTTATCTGTGCTTAAAGGCTGTACTAGTTTTTTTGCATTGGCCTCTATGTCAGCAAGGTGGCAAGAGTAGGTGTACCCACCGTTCCGTGCAGGTTACCCCTATTTGTTGAGATATAAGAGACGGTTAAGTTTATTTTTATTTAATCCTGTTGCTATAAAGGGATCTACTGTGTCTATCCCATGTCATTTTGAATTCTGTCACTGTATTTGCCCTACCACTTCCATCGGGAGGGCATTCTAAGATCCACCACCCTTTCAGTGAAAAGGTATTTCCTGGTGTTGCCTTTCAGTTTACCCCCTTGCAGCTTCATGTTATGTCCTCTAGTTTTACAACTTCCCCATCTTTGAAATAGGTTTGTTTGTTCATTAATACCCTTTAAGTATTTAGAGGTCTGTATCATATCTCCCTTGTCCCTCCTCTCCTCCAGCATATACATATTTAGGTCTTCAAGTCTCTTCTCATACTTCTTCTGGTTCAGGCTCCAAATCATTTTGGTTACCTTCCTCTGAACAGTTTCCAGTCTTTTTATATCCTTTATGAGATATAGTCTTCAAAACTGAACACAATACTCCAAGTAAGGCCTCACCAGCAACTTGTAGTTGCATTAGTACCTCCTCTTTTCTTTCTGGTAATTCCTCTCTATATGCAATCCAACATCCTTCTGGCTTTGGCCAACACCTTGTCACACTCTTTCACCATCTTGAGGTCTTCAGAAACACTCACTCCAAGGTCCTTCTCTTGGTCCATGCACACCAACCTCTCACCCCCTGTGGTATACAATTCCCTTGGATTTCTGCTTCCCAAGTGCATGGCACTGCACTTCTTCACATTAAATCTTAACTGTCAAGCATTAGACCATTCTTCCAGCTTTTGTAGATCTTTCCTCATGATATCCACTCCCTCAGGGAAGCCCACTTTATTGCTAATTTTCATGTCATCTGCAAAAAGACAGATTTTTTCATTCACTCCTTCAGCAGTATCACTCACAAATACATTGAACAGTACCGGTCCCAGGACCAATCCCTGAGGCATGCCCCTAATCATCTTCCTTTCATCCGAGTGAGCTCCATTTACCATCAACTTCTGTCGTCTGTCAGTCAACCAATTTCTGATCCAGTTCATCACCTTGGGACTCATCTTCAGGCTGTTCAGTTTATTGATAAGCCTCCTATGAGGAACAGTATCAAAGGCTTTGCTAAAATCTAGCTAGAACATAAGAACATAAGACATGCCATACTGGGTCAGACCAAGGTCCAGCAAACCCAGTATCCCGTTTCCAACAGTGGCCAATCCAGGTCACAAATACCTGGCAGGTACCTAAAGTCTACAGTTTCCACAATGGTCATCCTGGGGTGAATAGTGGATTTCCTGGGCCCTCTTTAATAATGGTTTATGGACCTTTCCTCCAGGAACTTGTCCAAACGTTTTTTTATGTTTATGTTTATTTAAAATTTGTTATACCGCTCAATACCATGGGCACCTGAGCGGTTTACAATAATAAAATAAGGCAAGTTAAAAACAAGCACTTGGCTGCAGGAAAAGGAAAAGAACGCCATCAAATTGTGAGAAAGAAGGGTGTAGAAAGGCAAGAGAGCTGAGAACAAAGATAAAATAACATAAAACGTAACAATGAACAAACACTATCAAGGGGGGGAGAGGGGGGAGGGATATATGATATGTGGGTGATGACAATGGAAAAGAGGAGGAGAGAAAAACTAGGGAGGAGGATCAAACGCAAGGGAGAAAAGGTGAGTTTTCAACTGGGCTTTGAATGATTGATAGGAGTCTTCTGCACGGAGAGAGGGGGGGAGTGAATTCCAGAGGCTCGGGGCCAGGAAATAGAAGGCAGAGGAGCGGGTTTTTTCCAGACGGGCATGTGCGGGGGAGAGAAGGACCATGCGGTTTATGTGTATGGAGCGGAGAAGACGGTGGGAGGTGTGGAAGTGTATCTGATTTGCCAGATAAAGAGGAGTGCCAGAATGAATTACTTTGTGTGCAAAAATTAAAAGTTTATATTGAACACGGAAGAAGATGGGTAACCAGTGATGTTGATAGAGAAGGGGAGTGACGTGATCGAAACGGGAAGCATGAGACAGTAAACGAATAGCAGCATTTTGGACACGTTGAAGGCGGGACAGCTGGGACTTGGATAGGCCGGCGAAAGAGACATTGCAATAATCGAGACGGGACAGTACAAGGGAAAGCAAGAGGGTGGTTAGGGCAGGAGTGGAAAGAAAAGGACGAACTGCTCTAAGTTGACGGAGGGAAAAGAAGGAGCGCTGAACGATTGAAGAAATGTGATCTTTGAACGTGAGGGCAGAGTCAAGGACAACACCTAAATAGCGGAGTGATGAGACCAGGGGGATAGGTTGTGAAGACAAGGAAGGAGCGCAGGTAGGAGAAGGACTGCCAAAAGTGAACCAAATAGCAAAAGATTTTGCCGGATTAACATGTAAAAAGTTGGAAGAAAACCAGGACACCATGGCAGTAAGACAGAGGTTGAGAGGGGAAATGTCAGGGGAGGAAGAGTCAGTGTGGTGGAGGAGGATGATGTCATCTGCATAATAATATGCAGAGATGCTAAACTGTTGGACCAAAAGGGCAAGAGGGGCTAAGAAAATGTTAAAGAGAAGTGGGGCAAGAACAGACCCTTGGGGAACACCACAGGAGAGGGGAGTAGGAGCAGAGGAGGAGGACGCAGAAATGACAGAGAAAGAACGACAGAACAGAAATGAGTGAAACCAACGGAGAACCGCACCCGAAAGACCAGCTTCCCGAAGGCGGAAAAGAAGAGTGCGATGGTCCACCAAGTCAAAAGCCACAGAAAGATCAAGGGAGACAGCCAAGGTGATAAGACCACGATCGTGAGCGATGTGAAGATCATTGAGGAGAG
This sequence comes from Ichthyophis bannanicus, assembly GCA_033557465.1. Lineage (NCBI taxonomy): Eukaryota > Metazoa > Chordata > Amphibia > Gymnophiona > Ichthyophiidae > Ichthyophis > Ichthyophis bannanicus. The sequence goes on from CM066040.1 coordinate 217,057,213, forward strand.
AAAGAAGAATGGATTCAGTGCTATGGCCAGGGCGAAAACCAGATTGGCGGGGGTGAAGAGTGAGAGAAAGTTCAAGATGAGAGGAAAGTTGAGAAAAGACCAGTTTCTCAAGGAGTTTCGACAGAAAGGATAGATTAGAAACAGGGCGCCAATTAGAGAGAGTAGAGGGGTCAGAAGAATGAGACTTCAGAATAGGGCAGACAATTGCATGCTTCCAGGAGGAGGGGAAAGAACCAGAGGATAAACTTGTGTTAAACAGAGAGAGGATATATGGGGATAGAGCTAGAGAAGGTTCTAAAAGCCAGTGAGAGGGAATGGGGTCAGCCAAACAAGTGGTCTTGCGAATAGTGGAAAAGGTCTCAATTAAAGTTTCGGATGTAATAGGGGCAAAAGAGGACCAGGAGTGTGATAACGTAGGAATTGAGGATGGGGAAGCAGGGGGAGAAGGAAAAGGGGGCTCAGGGGGGGAGAGAGAGGTGGTGGGCATTGGGGAAAAGCTTGGCGAAGAGTACCAACTTTGGAAGCGAAGAAGGAAGCGAGGGAAGAGGGGTCCAGAGAGGAGGAGGGTACGTTGAGGGAGGGAGAAGATGCTGAGTGAGAGGCTGTGAGAGAACGAAGAACAGAGTATAACTGACGGGATGAGTTTGACGAAGAGGAAATGAGGTTGGAGTAATAGTCACGCTTCGCCGCGTGAAGAAGGGTACGGTAATGACGGTGACAGGTATGAAAATCCACAGAGGTAACAGGGGAGGGATGTTTCAGCCAGAGGCGCTCTGCGCGACGAAGATGCTTGCGGTGTAAGAGTAGGCCATGGTGAAACCAGGGATAATGTGGAAGACGACGGCGAGAGAGGTGAGAACGGGGAGGGGCTACAGAGTCCAGGGCGGAGGAGAGGGATGAATGCAGTGTATGAACTTGAGCGTCGAGAGGGAGAGTATCAAAGTCTGCTGGGAGTAGGGAGGCTGGGGAGGGGAGTTGGGAAAGGGTGTTGGCAGTAATCCGGCGGGAGAGGGTGGCGGAGGAATTGGTACTGGAATTCAGGGAGGGGATAACAGGTGGAACAGGGACATCAAAGAAAAGACATACGTGATCAGACCAAGGAAGAGGTGAAGAGGAGAGGGACAGAGGTGAAAAAGGAAAGAAACTCGGCGCAATGAGGAGATCTAGTGTATGACCTGCAGTATGGGTAGGGAAGGAAACAAATTGGCGAAGGGAGTGATCGGACAGAAAGGTAAGAAAGGAGAGATCTCTCGCTGAGGAGGGGGCATCAACATGAATGTTGAAATCACCTAAGATTAGAAGACGAGGGTAACGGAGTGAAACTTCAGAGATGGTGGTTAGCAGGGAGTCCCAAGAAGAAGAGGAAAGAGAAGGAGGGGCATAGATTAGGAGGAAATAATATGGGGAGGGGGAAGAGTCCAGTCGTACAAGAAGGGACTCAGGATAGGATGGTGCAACTAAAGGGGGAAGCTCGGATAATGAGGCAGAGGAATGGTAAATGACTGCAATGCCGCCGCCGCTTTTACCCCGACGCGAGGTGGATAAGAAAGAGTAACCAGGCGGGAGACACCGGTTGAGGAAAGGCTCATCGCCCTCCCTCAGCCAGGTTTCAGTCAAGAAGAATATGTCCAAGCTGTGCAGTATGATAAGGTCTTGAATCAGGGCGGTCTTGGTCCGAATCGAGCGGCAATTTAAGAGAGCTAAGTGCAAAGGCGGGCAGGAAGGCACGGAGGAAGGGGAGGACTGAGACAAGGAAGAGGCACAGTAGGTTAGGTTGAGGGGCTGTCGAGCAAGATGACCGGGGAGAGTGGACGTAGGCGTGACAGGGCGCCAGCCCCAGTGTACCGGAATGGCGGACATGGCAGGGAGGAGAGAGAACAGCAACAGGAAGCCCAATGCTGCAGAGGGCAGTGAGATGACAGGGAATGCTATTGGTGGCGGGGAGGAGAACGCGGGGTAACAGAGATAGGGGACAAGGGCAAAGGAAAAGGCATATGGGGGCTTGTTGAAAGTGAAGTCCTGGCCCCAACCCCAGCTCCGTCGCTCCGGAACTCGCCCCAAGGAGCTCGCACAAGGAGCAGGTCGTGCTCCTTGTGTGCTCCTTCGGCGCGGGGCGCCGCACCGGTGTGGGTCTTAAGCTCGGGAGAACCCAGCGTCACTTCCGGTGGGTGGGAACTGGAAACGGGTACCTGAGGAGACACAGGAGAGGATACAGGACCTCGGTAAGCACACACAGGCTACAGATAGCAGGTAAGCAGATGGGTAAACGGCTACACTAACAGCTTTTAGTATAAGCTCTCGTAATGAATTCCAGAGTTTGATTACACATTGAGTGAAAAAATATTTTCTCTTATTAGTCTTAAATGGGTTACATTGTAGCTTCATTGTGTGTCTTTCTATTTTTTGATGGCGTAAACAACAGATCTTCCTCTTCACCCGAATATACCTGAAAAAAAAAAATGTTTTGTCACCATGCTTCAGATCTTTAGCCATCTTTTCTTCTGCTTTTGCTTTTTCTATCCTTATTTCTCTTTTTGTCTCTTTTAGCTTTATCCTGTATTCTTTTCTGTGTCCCTCTTTTTGCATCTTCTGAATTTTGTGAAATCTGTGTATTTTGCCTTTATTTGTGAAGCAACTTCTTTGGAGAACCATATAGATTTCCTTTTCCTCTTGTTTTTATTTACTATCCTTAAATTTGCATATGTTGCCCCTTTTATTCCCTCCTTTAGTTTAGCCCACTGGAATTCTATTTCCCTTACCTTCTCCCACCCTGACAACTCCTCCATCAGGCACTTGGCCATTTTACTGAAGTCAGCATTTTTGAAGTCTAGGGGGTATGTTTACTAAACCGCGCAATTGTGCGGGGCGCACTTGAGCGTGCGCTAAGGTACCTTAGCGCACGCTAATAGTGCTTTTTTGTGCCCCGCACACGTGCGCGCTGCACTAACGGGCCCGCACAAGTGCGCGGCGCGCTGATGTGCGATAGAGGCGTGGAAAGGCATTCTGAGGGCGGAGGAAGGCTCCCGAGGGGCGGAGGGACGGGGTCAATGGGTGGAGAGTGGGAGGGGAGAGGCTCCCCGCACAGGAGCGGGGCTGAAATTCAACTAAAAAAATACCGCGAGTCAAAACCTCGCGGTAGAGCCGATTTAAAGGGAAGAGAAACCATTTCTGTCAGCAATGTACAGCAAAACCAGGGAAACCTACAAAACGTGAGCAGTGTGATACATGTGCACAGAACAAAATAGCAAATAAAAATAGAAAATACCACACCAAAATTATAAAAAATGATAATCCAGCTGGGCAACAGTGATATCAATGGGCAACAATAAAAAACACTCCCAGGAACGCTCCAAAAAAAGGAAATGATTTTTGGAAGGGTCTACGCTCCGTAGACCCTTTCAAAAAGCTCTTTTTTTTTGGAGCTTTCCTGGGAGTGTTTTTTACTGTTGCCCATTGATATCACTATTGCCCAGCTTGGTTATGTTTCTTTCCCCTTTTTCGAGGGCATTTCTAATGTTTAGTTGCCCTTTTGTCTCCATACAAGATGAATGAGCCCACAGTGAAATTGTGCAGAGCAGGGTTTCTGATTTCTTTGGCCAGGTTTCCTATCTCCAAGGACTGCACTGTCTCTGTGGCCACAGTGTGGTGCAGTGAACACAGACAGTGTGTTCAGGAGCCAAAGATCAGCAGTTCAAGTTCTAGCTGGGGCTCCTGCAAACCCAATCCCCATATTTTACCCACCACTAAACCGTGATAGTAAAGACCAACCTTTATTGCAGAGAACATAAGCATGGTCCAAACACCTCTATTTTCCCCATAGAGCACAGACACCAGAAACATGTGCATTACCTAGACCACAGTCCCCTAAATACAGTCCTGGAGGGCCACATATCATTCAGCTGTGATGCTGTCTCCAATATAAGGCCATGTCAGCATGGTGGCGGAGGGGTACCGTTGGTGGAGGGGGCAGTGGCTGCTGCCCACAGCAGACGGTGGCCTAGCCCCCTTCACGTGGGTGCAGTGCACCCCAACAGACAGGCCCTGTCTGACAAACAGCCATGGACTCCCCAGGGAATGCACTGTTTTTGAGATAAGACGGTGGTGCAGCAGACACAGCCAGTGCCTTTAGGACCAGAAGGTCACAGGTTCAAATCCCAGCTGGGGCTCCTGCCAACCCAGTCTCCTTATTTTACCCATGAAGAAAACATGGTAGTAAAGACTGAACCTTTATTGCTGAGAACATAAGCATGGGTCAAACACCTATATTTTACCCCACACAGCACAAACATCATAGAAATGTGCATTACCTAGAGCAGAGTCTCCCAAATGCAGTCCTGGAGGGCCAAACACCATTCAGGTTCCATGCTGCCTCTAATAAAGATGCCTGTGCTGCATATCTATGCAACACCCCCATGGTATGCAGATGTAGCTCATGCATATTCATGAGGGACAGCATGAAAACCCGAACAGTGTTTGGCACACCAGGACTGGAGTTGGGAACCTCTGCCGTAAAGCAGCAGCCAACAAGGGCAGGCACACCCACACCCACACCCACAGGCCCCATTAGCCAATGCCTCCTGGAGAGGCAGGACATTGGGCCCTGCGTGCATCCCCCAATACTAGCACTTGCATACCTTAGCAATGCCACCCTACACCTGGGTATACGGTACACAGCTATCAAACGTTTTTTATGATTACTGCCAGATAGCGATTTCTACGTTAAGCACAGTTTGCTGTTTGAGCTCCATCATAACAATCTTTCGGATGTCTGTGGTGTGTGCTTCAGGTCTGGTCTCTGACAGTGTTTACCACCCTGGGGAGTGCCCCCCAACAGTATTGCGTACCATATCCATGCCTGTATTGTGCCCAGGACTAGTGTGGTGGCCAGGGCTGATAGACTCCTCTATAGTAGTACAATGCTGGCATAGGTGTCGGAGTGTGTGTCTGTCTATACAGTGTGTGGTGGCTGCAAACACCTTCCACAGCCCACACTGCCAGCACTGTTGCCAGTATTGGCCTGCCAATGTGCATAATGAGGAGCAAGGTACCATGGGTATAGCCCAGACAGGGTGGCCTGGCCAGGGTGCATCTGCACAGGGCATAAGGCACTGACTGGGACATTTTAGTGCCTGGCCACCACCTACACAGACAGGGTGACCTCAGTATGTCCTGCTGGGAGATCACTCCAACCCTGACTGTGCAGTGACGACAGCATGGCTAGGCACCCCCATAGTGCTATATAGTATTTTTGTCATGTGATATTTATGGGTTTCCTTTTGGGGGCCAGTCACTGACTTATCTGCTTGTTGTGTGTGCTGCCATCCCAGTTCTGGGTGCATGCATTTCCACCAGGAACATGCACTATGGACTAACTAGTAGACTGTTTGCAGCTGGTATGTGTCTTGATGGAGCGCCTTGCAGGGTGCAGCGGCTGAAGGCTTGCTGCAGGAGAATATCAGATAGTGGTGGGGTGCAGCTTAGCATATACAAGCCTAATGTCTGTCTGCTATTGTGTTATGGATATCTACAGAGCTGCATTGACGTCCCTGAAGGGTGTCTTTTCCAAAGCAGGACCGGGGTTGATGGTCCCCTCTACTGCCACCATTGCAGGGAGGTAGAATGTGGATCTGTTGATGGGAGACCCTGTTTACCACCCTCAGCCCTGGAGGAGGAGGGTGATGGTACATAATCCTCCTGGGGGTTACACCTGACTGAGACAGACACATATATCCAAGGTGTTTCTGCAGAAACTACCTAGCTCACACATTAACACTGCTTTGAACCTGCATTATGGCCTATTTCTGCCGTGGAAGGTGCTGTGGACCTGGTGCTGGGCGCCTCACCGCACCATCAGGGTGAGCACAGTACCCGCACAATGTGATGGTGTGTAGCTACTCTGTGCCAGTAAAACACATGGTCTGTACCCCCTACAAGGCCGAGGTGCTGTGGGGGTGCACATGGTCAGTTCCCCCTACCAGGCCGAGGTGTTGTGGGGGTGCATACCCCATCTTGTGTTCATCTGTGGACAGCTGATTTGCATGTGCAGTGCATCCTGGGTACGGGTGTGCTAACCCTATCCTGGTGACCACAACAGACTGTCTGGTGACGTGCAGGCTCTCTGCAGCCAGCCAGGGGCTTGCTAGTAGCTATAGAGCTGTAGCCCAATGGTTACTTCACTGCCTATGAAGCCAGAAGTCATGGGTTCAAACCCACAGTGGGGTTATTTGATAGGGCTGCCCAAAGCATTATCTCTTTTTAATGTACATTTTTGCTGCCAGCAAAATCACCCTCAGCGTACTGTACCCATAAGGTGCCTCTGAGGGCGCTTTATAGGGCACCCTATAGGGCACCTTATGGTTCCCGTCCATATAAGGTGCACTATACATTATCCTGTGATGCAACTTATAGGGTGCCCTATAGGGGACATTTTAGGGTGCCGTGGCGGACAGTGCACTTTATAATGTGCCCTATGGAGTGCCTTATAGGGTGCCTTATATGGCACCTTCAATTACGGCACGTGAGGGCATGTTTGCTGGCAGCAATTAATAAAATAAAAATAAAGTGCTGCAAGAAAAAAAATGTACATTGCAAAGCTGATGCCTCAGCCAACCTTATGTATTAGGCACACTGGGGAGCAAACTCCTGACCCCTGTATCAGCAGTCAGTGCCTTAACCATTGTGCTCCACTGCTGCTCCTCCTTGCATGTCAGCGCACCTACTTATGCTTTTCATTCCTTAAACTGCACAGTGCTGCCATCAAAAACAGTACTCTGACCTTGCGGCAACATTCTAGGGTGCCTTGGCGGACAGTGCACTTTAAAATGTGCCTTATGGGGCACCTTATGTTAACACGCTTTGAGAGTGCGTTTGCTAGTAGTGATAATTAAAATAAAAATAAAATGCCTCCTAAAGCAATCTTCCCCATAATATGTAATGCCTCAGCCAGCCTTGTTCATTGGGCACTGTGGGGGATTGAACCTCTGATCCCTGCACCATTGGTCAGTGTCTTAACCATTGTGCTGTGGTTCTGTTCCTGTACTTGCACATCAGCGCGCCGCCTTATGCCGCCCAATATTAAAATGCCTCCTAAAGCAATAGCACACCGCCTTATGCCCATCAGCATGCCGCCTTATGCCGCCCAATATTATACTGGCTCCTAAAGCAATGCCTCAGCCAGCCGTCTTCATTGGGCACTGTGGGGGATTGAACCCCTGATCCCTGCACCATTGGTAAGTGTCTTAACCATTGTGCTGTGGCTCTGCTCTTCTGCTTGCACATCAGCGCGCCACTTATGCCTCCCGCGTAGCTTTCTCATGCGCTAATGTGTGGGGCGCAAATGGGTGCCGCGCACCTTAGCGCATATTTAAATCCCAGTTTTGCTTTTTCAGAAAGAAACGCCCACTCCTTATATGGCACCCGCACACTAGCGCGGCCCGCACATTACCGGGGTTTTAGTAAACATACCCCTAGGACTTTGAGCTTGCTGTGATTGGTCTCTGCCTTGGTTTTTATCTCAAACCACACCGTGTGATGATCGCTGCTGCTCACATGGGCACCCACCTGGACATACAATATGCTGTCTCTGTTGGTGAGTACTAAATCCAGCATCAAACTTTCCCTGGTCGGTTCCATCACCATTGGTTTAAGTAAGGCATCTTAGAAGGCATCCACAATTGCTTAAATTCTTTCCAGATTTGCAGAAGGAATACTCCAATCCACATTGGGTAGATTGAAGTCATCCAATATGATCACATCCCCCTTCATAGCTACCTTTGCAATATCAATAATCAAGTCTCTATCCATTTCTTCGGTTTGTGTTGGAGGCCTGTAGACTATACAGGTATGGATGATAATATCCTCTCTTTTCAATGCAATCCATAGCGCTTCTTCTTTTCCCCACATCCACTGCATTTCAGCAGCTTTAATATTGCTTTTGACATAAAGAGCTACTCCTCTTCCTTTTCTGCCTTCTCTATCTCTTCTAAATAAATCATAGCCAGATCTAACTATATCCCATTCATGCAACTTGTTAAACCATGTTTCTGTAATGGCTACAATGTCCAAGTCATTTCCACCATTAGGGTTTCCAGGTCAGGAACTTTGATGGTCAGGCTTCGAGCATTTGTGCTCATTGTTTTCCAGCATTTGTTGACTGGCTTGCCTGTATTTTGCATGGATTTTGTTCTACATGCCTCTTCCCACTTGCCATTGATGAGTGGGTTAATAGTGTGGCTGTTTCCATTGTTATTATGTTTTTGCTGGGAGTGAAGTTCTGAACTTGTTCTTCTCCATCCGTCACCCCCTTTCCCTAGTTTGTGCCTGAATTATTCACTTAAGATCCTTTTCCCTGTGACAGAGAGATGCAGTCCATCAACACAGTATAGCCTCTTGTAGTTCCATCTATTTCCCCAGTCATCTACATATCTAAATCCTTCTTGTCTGCACCAGGTTTGGAGCCATGTATTAAAGTTGATTATGTGATCCAGCCTTTCTGCCCCCTTACCAAGAACAGGTAGAACTTCTAAAAATGCTATAATGTTAACAATGGGTTTGAGTTTCTCTCCCTGAATCTGGAAGTCCTTTGGAACTATAGAGACACTGTTTCTAGCCAGATCATTTGTACCTAAATGGATGATAACATCAATTTTGGAGTGCTCACTTTCTGCACTAACTATGCCAACAATTTGGTTTGTATTCCTGCTGGCTGAAGAACCTGGGAGGCATTTGACCATCTTCTGTCCTTTGGACTGTATTCCCAAGTTGGTGCCTCTGATGATGAAATCTCCAAGTAGCAGTAGTTTCCTGTTTTGTGATATTTTCTTCATATTTGGTGCATTATCAGTAGACTGGGTATTAACCTTCTCATTTAAGGGCACTTCGGTTTCACTGATTGGGCACTCTCATTTTTCAAGGCAGAGAAGGCATTAGCCAGAGATATCTCTTGATGGAGCGTGTGTCTTCTTGTTACAGGTTGCAACCTACCAGAGACCACTGTGATCCATTTGTTCCTGGACTGTTTGATTCTTTGTGGGACCAGTGGTGGATTTATTTCAATTTGAACCCTAGAGGAGGTGTGTTTAATTGCAGCGAATTCTTCCCTTAATATAATCAATTCTTTATGCATCTATCTATTTATTTATTTGAAAGGCTTATATACCGCGTTTCTGACGATCAATGCAGTTTACATACCACTTGCTGTATCCTTCCATCCCCTCTGACATGGATTTCCTGTTTGCATGGTGGACGGTGGCTAGTCGAAGCGCAGCACTAACAGAGCACAGCATTGGAGGCTTTGAGTAAGCTCTGTGTTGCTGTTTTAATATTATTGCCGCCATTGCAGGTCCTGCAGAGAAGCAGCAGTGGCGACAATGAGCTGCCCTTAAGAGGTTGGCGCTTTAGGCAACTGCCTTGTTCACCTAATGGACAGCGCTGGTCCTAGTAAGGGCTGTTACAAGCCTTGAGAACGCCAAATAATTAATGACTTTCAAGAAAATCTTTTCTAGTTGTAGGAAAGGACTATTAACATGAGCACTGAAGTCTCCCAATGCCACCATTGAGCCCACTTTTAAAGCATAAATAGACAATAAGTCAAAGTTCCACTGGAGGCGGCAGGTAAATGAAAAGAAAATCTAATGACAAGATGCCTACAAGCCAAAAGTGTTAGCTTTCAACCAACAGGGAATGGTATGTAGATGTAACCATAATGGTTAGCCTAGCCACAAAAATTGCAAGCAGGCCACCTCCCCTACTACAATCCTTATTTATTAAAAGATGTATATAGCCCAAGGGACAGGCTTGGTTAAAGGGTACAGGTCTCCCTATTGGATGGCCAAGTCTTTGTCAATCAGAGGATATCTAGGTGATAGTCAACAATAAGATCGCAAACCAGGTGATATTTGTTCTTCGATAAATGGATATTAAGCAATCCTAGATAAAGTGGAGAATTATTAGGCAAGCCTGGTACAACTATTTGTTTCATAACGGGGAACAAGTCATTAAGGGACCAGTGTCCTAGGATGCCATACCTTGTTAGCAGAGGGAAACATCCAGAGAAGCAAAATCCTGCTAACCCCATAAAGCTGGAATGCGGGCAAAACACATGGAGCCCAATGCAGAAAAGGGCATGTCTGGACGTCCAAAAACTGGATGTGCCAGATTTGCACCCGATTCTGCATCCACAGGAGCTAGACGTTCCCACGGGAGCAGAATCAGGGCAAAGGGCTTGGACAGGCTGGACGTGTCCAGATTCAGCCCTGCTGCATGTCGGCAACCTCCCTGTCTAGCTCTCTCCATGCCCCTGCATGGAGTCACGGTGCCACTGCACCGGAAAGCCATGCAGGAGCCCACTTCCCCGCAGCACATTGGACATGGTGTTCCCTGCTGCCTAATCCCCGAAGGGGCCTGCCAAGCCAGGAAAGGGATGTGGGGAACCTCCTGCTACTCCTCACCTGCTTTGTGCTGCTTGCTAGTGCCATTCCCCAGCCATCCTTGCATCCCTGGATGTAGAAGGCCGCGACTGGATTTGGCTCTGTGCATCCGGGGTTGTAGGGCCGCTCCATTCTGCTCACTCTCTTCCCTGTTGGCCCCCCCTTCCTGCCCCTGTCCAGAGTTCCCTGCACAGCGGTCTTCTAAGTGTGGGGAGCTCTAGAACCAGAATCGGGTCCCACTACATAGTGAGGGTAGACATCCAGGTTGGACGTCCAACCCCGCTATTCGTGTCTCAGCATGCCGGCCATTGCATACTTAACATAAGAACATAAGAAATGCCATGCTGGGTCATTCCAAGGTCCATCAAGCCCAGTATCCTGTTTCCAACAGTGGCCAACCCAAGTCACAAGTACCTGGCAGGTTCCCAAAAGACACATAGATTCCACAGTGCTCATCCCAGGGCAAGCAGTGGATTCCCAGGTCCTCTTTAATAATGGTTTATGGACTTTTCCTCTAAAAACTTGTCCAAACCTTTTTTAATCCCAGCTACACTAACAGCTTTTACTACATCCTCCGGTAACGAATTTCAGAGTAAATTATTGGTGAGTAAATTATTGGAAACGCTGCTGAAAGAGAAAATAGTGAGGTTTCTGGAGTCCAGCGGATTACAGGATCCGAGGCAGCATGGATTCACCAGAGGCAGGTCTTGTCAGACAAATCTGATTGATTTTTTTTGATTGGGTGACCAGGGAGTTGGACCGAGGGAGAGCTCTAGATGTGGTGTATTTAGATTTCCGTAAAGCCTTTGACACTGTTCCTCACAGGCGACTTATAAACAAACTGAGCACCCTAGGGATGGACCCTAAAGTTACTGCTTGGGTTAGAAATTGGTTGGGTGGGAGGCGACAAAGAGTACAAGTAAATGGAGCTCACTCTGAGGAGAAGGATGTTACCAGTGGTGTGCCCCAGGGATCTGTCCTTGGTCCGATTCTTTTTAACATCTTTGTTAGTGATATAGCGGAAGGGCTGTCGGGTAAGGTTTGCCTCTTTGCGGATGATACCAAAATCTGCAATAGAGTAGACACCCAGGAAGGGGTAGATAACATGAGGAGGGATCTAGCTAAGCTTGAAGAATGGTCTAGAATTTGGCAGCTGGGATTTAATGTTAAAAAATGTAAGGTCATGCATTTGGGCTGCAGCAATCCAAGGGAGCAATACAGTATAGGAGGTGAAGTACTTTTGTCCACTAAAGAAGAGCGGGACCTAGGCATGGTTGTGTCTGATGATCTTAAAGTAGCTAAACAGGTGGAAAAGGCGACAGCAAAAGCTAGAAGGATGCTTGGGTGCATACGGAGAGGAATGGCTAGCAGAAAAAAGGAGGTGATAATGCCTCTGTATAAGTCTTTGGTGCGACCTCATTTGGAGTATGGTGTGCAATTCTGGAGACCGCACCTTCAAAAGGATGTGAACAGGATGGAGTCGGTGCAGAGGGTTGCTACCAAAATGATTAATGGGCTTCATTATAAAGCATATGAGGACAGACTTAAGGATCTTAATATGTACACCTTAGAGGAAAGGCGGGATAGAGGTGATATGATTGAGATGTTTAAATACCTCCGTGGCATAAATGTTCAGGGAGAGAGCCTCTTTCAATTGAAAGCAAGTTCTGCTACGAGGGGACATGGGATGAGGGTGAAGGGAGATAGATTCAGGAGTGATATGCGGAAATATTTCTTTACGGAAAGAGTAGTGGATCCGTGGAATAGTCTCCCAGTGGAGGTGGTAGAGATGAGGACAGTAACTGAATTCAAGAAAGCATGGGACCAACACAGAGGATCTCTAAAGGCAAGAAGTGGACTGTTGTAGTTGTTATGGAAGGACAGACTAGATAGGCCATGTGGTCTTTTTCTGTCGTCATATTTCTATGTTTCTATGTTTCTATGATTATGTGTTGAGTGAAAAAATATTTTCTCTTATTATTGTAACCATCCAGCCTAGCTACTTTACCCCTTTTTGAAGTTAATGTCACAGTGGTGATGGTGTTACCTCAAGCTGACAACAGCAGAGGGGGTGGCTCACATTTACTTCAATGGGGCCACGGCTCAGATATCGCATGGAGGTCACTACCACTGCTTTGTAAGCATACCCCTAAGTCCCTCTCCCTAAGTCCCTCTGTTGTAACATTCTATTAAAGAACACTATTACAGGTAGGGAAATAGAAATAAAACTAATGGAAAGGACCAAATCACTGGCTATCTTATCACAAGAAGGAGTTTATTAATTTCCCAATCTCAAATGTGTACAGGTGTGTATAAAAATGACTACAATATGGGTTTCATCAAGGACATGTTTCTCAATTGGTCTTTCAATAAACAAATTTAAACTTTTGTTTCAGTGTAGACGTGTTTGTTTGTTCTTACGTTAGCCCTTAATTGTATGTAATTGAATGTATAATTGAGCTCTATTAAGTGTCTCAGTTGAGAAATGAAAGTAGCTACTTCACCCTCCGAAGTCTTCCTCCATTGGGCTTGGAAGAAACTGGCAGCTCTGTGGACCACAGAATTTCTTATTTCTTCTTTTTTCTTGGTAAAACAAATATATAAGAACTGCACCTTAACTTATTTATCCACCTCCCCTATCCCGGAAGATCGCTCAACTCACTAGATATATATATATATATCAGCTTGCAAACCCTTCATGGTCAGTAGACCTGAAGCAGTAAATATGTATAATTTGGGGGAAAAACTCTCATGCAATGTCGGTTATTAATCAACAAAATAAAAATCTTCATGCAGACCCACTTACACCAACCAACATACTGGGCAGTCGCCAGCCCTGGACGTAGAGGGCCAATTCTAATATCAGCCCTGTACATCCAGGGCCAGCAACATGTGTGGGGAAGTTATTCCACCTTCGAGGTGGAATAAGTTCCCTGGACGTGTCCTTTTTTAAATGCCGGGGTGCGGATGGGGCAGGGGGCTGGAGGACATTCCCTGCAGCCTGACCCTGGCCTTAGGAGGCCAGAACGGGGGTCAGGCTGTGGGGAATTCATTTTAATTTCTGGTGGTCAGCATTGCGGCTCTTCAATGGAGCCGTGGTGCCATGGCAACATGACGCCATGGTGCCACAGCTCCATTGAATATCTTAACTGAGTTAGCCGGGGACAGTCCTGCACACGCAGGCGGGACTGAATCGCAGTCCCAGCCTGCATGTGCAGGACTGTTCGAGATTCTGATCCCATGGGGCTAGATGTGTCCCGCGGGATCAGACTCGTGATCCCCTCTCTATGTCTGGTTCAGACTGGATGTACAGAGGGGATCGACGTCCAGGATGGAATCGTGCCCTCTACATTTAACTCTCTCACTCTCTTCAACAAACACCCAAATTTTACACTTTCTGACTCATTCAAAGGCCTAGGCCGCCAGTCAAACCAACATACACCCTCACTCTTTCATTCCCCAAAACCAACTGACTCTTCCCAGTCACACTCACTCACATTCCAATCATGAAAAATCAGTGTCCCTGTACCCAGTGAGGTAATGCAAAAAAGCCCGGGGGTCCCTACTCTAACCCTTTTCCCCCATCCTTTCAAAACCCCAATAATTTTCCTTTTTATCTCTAACCGTCACAGAATTTTTACTACCTGTCGTTTCCTTCTCACACAGTCAGGGAGAGATTTTAGCTTACAATATCAGAGAGAGCTTGGTAAAGGGCTGAACCAAAGAGCAACAAAGTAACAGCTGGGATCACTCCATTCTACTCCCATTGAAGCACATTGCAAAACTAATAAATTCCAATTTTTTCCAATGAATTAGCATTACAAGCATACATTTTCACATCAGTTGATTTTATTTAACAGAGACTCACTTACTATAGATTTAAAATTTAAATAAACTCATTTCCTTCCTTCCTTATAAACTTGTATAAATTCCCATTAAACTAACCTTCCAACAATTTTAAAACCACTTTACAGTGTTTCCCAAACCCCCTGCCATCCCCCCAAAACACCTTTCATACCTTAGTGTTACAGTATTGTCTTCCTTTTTCCTCCTTATCACAACAATGCAGGAAACCCCATTGGGTTTTTTCCTAACCCCTCCTCTACCCTCCTTAACCCTTTCCTACCCTTAACAACCCCTTTTCTCCCTTTCTATAACTTTCCCTTACATTTCAGGGCAAAACTCCATTTAATTAAATTAAAATTCCCATTGGAGGTTCTCTTACCCTCTCTGCAACTCTCCCTTCTCTCCTCCTCCATCTGCCCTCCTTAATTTTTTTTTTTTAAATTTTCAAATGACCTCCCTCAATACCCTCAATCCTCCCAACAGCCCCCTCCTTCTATTTGGAGCTTCCTGATGTCCCTCCTTCATTTATATATATATATATACACACATGTTTTTTTTAAATTGAACCTCCCTGTCCTTTTCTCCTTCCCCCTAGAGCTCCATTTACAATTTGGGGCTTCCGAGCACTTTCACCAACCTTTGTACCCTCCTACCCCCCAACTCTGGGGTCATCTCTGGGCCCTCCCTCCTCTTCCTTCCGACTCCAGGCCTTGCTCAAGGGCTCTGGAGTCACTGCCGGGCAAGATCAGCCCCCCTACATACACATCGGGAAGAGCCGAGATAACTGTGGCCTTCCCTGATGCTCCCAGGCCTCTTCTGACCTTGATCGGGGCAGCTGCAGTTATTCACGGCTCCCCAAACAAGGCCTGAACCTCCCCTGAGACTTCAGGCCTGGCCCCAACCTCAGCCGTGACATTCATTGCTGAACAGAGGCCTGCCCTACAGTCATTCACGGGGAAGAGAAAGAAAGCCTCGCTTCACCTTCTGCCTCCCCTAAGTCACAGTCACAGGGAAGAGGAAAAAACAGACTGGCTGCCATCTGCAGCCCAGGATCGGCCCTGACCAGCCAAAAAAAAAAATCATAACTGGCCTAGACAGGGTTAAAAAAAATTAAATTATATATTTAACCTCTGCTGCATACTGGGCAGTGGATTTCAACATAATATCCATGATGACGCCTACATTTTTTCCTGGGTGATGGTTCCTAATGTGGAACCTTGCATCATGTAACCATAGTTTGGGTTGTTCTTTCCTAGGTGCATAACTTTGCACTTGTCCTCGTTCAATTACATCTGCCATTTGAATGTCCAGTCTCCCAATTTATCAAGGTCCTCTTGCAATTTTTCACAATCCTCTTGGGTTTTAACAACTTTGAATAATTTGGTGCCATCTGCAAATTAGATCACCTTACTGATTATTCCCATTTCCAGGTCATTTATGTAGATGTTAAAAAGCAGTGAGCTCAGCACAGATCCCTGGGGTACTCCACTAGTCACCTTTCTCCATTGGGAAAATTGCCCATTTAGTACTTCTCATAAGAATATGAGATATGCCATACTGGATCAGACCAAGGTCCATCAAGTCCAGTATCCTGTTCCCAACAGTGGCCAATCTAGGTCACAAGTACCTAGCAGTTTCCCCAAAAGACACAGGTTCCACAATGCTTGTATTGGGGTAAGCAGTGGATATTCTGGGTCCACTTTAATTATGGTTTATGGATCTTTCCTCCAGGAACTTGTGCAAACCTTTTTTAAACCCGGCTACACTAACAGCTTTTACTACATCCTCCGGTAGCAAATTCCAGAGTTTGATTACACATTGAGTGAAAAAAATATTTTCTCTTATTAGTCTTAAATAGTTTACCCTGTAGCTTCATTGCATGTCCCCTAGTCTTTCTATATTCTGATAAGGTAAACAATCGATCTACGTTTACCCGTTCCACTCCGCTCATTAATTTATAGACTTCTATCATATCTCCTCTCAGCCGTCTCTTTTCCAAGTTGAAGAGCCCTAACCTTTTTAGCCTCTCTTCATGGGTGTATCCTTCCATCCCCTTTACCATTTTGGTGGCTCTTCTCTGTACCTTTTCTAATAATGTTATATCCTTTTTAGATATGGCGACCAGAATTGCACACAATATTCAAGGTGCGGTCATGCCATGGAACGATACAGAGGCATTATAATATCCTTTGTTTTATTCTCCATTCCTTACTATCTCTATGCTTTCTATCTTTTAATCAGTTCCTGATCCACAATACTACACTGCCTCCAATCCAATGGCTTTTTAATTTGGCCAAGAGTTTCTCATGAGGGACCTTGTCAAAGGCTTTCTGAAAAGCCAGGTACACTATATCAACTGGCTCACCTTGGTCTACCTGCTTATTTACTCCTTCAAAAAAATATAAAAGATTAGTAAAACAAGACTTTCCTTGACTAAATCCATGTTGGCTTTCTCCCATTAAACTGTGGTTATCTACATGTTCAGTAATTTTATTCTTTATAATGGTTTCTACCATTTTGCCCGGTACCGATGTTAGACTCCCTGGTCTGTAGTTTCCCAGATTACCCCGGAACCATTTAAAAAAATTGGTGTTACATTGGCCATTCATACTTCCAAAAAGGAAATGGTCCAGTGAAAGCCACAATGAAAAAAACCCACAAAATTAAGTGAGACAAAAAGGCAACTTCTGGATGTGAACGAAGGAGAATACTTGCGCC
The DNA here is from genome assembly GCA_033557465.1 of Ichthyophis bannanicus. NCBI lineage: Eukaryota > Metazoa > Chordata > Amphibia > Gymnophiona > Ichthyophiidae > Ichthyophis > Ichthyophis bannanicus. The sequence continues at coordinate 217,074,204 of CM066040.1, forward strand.
TTGTAAATGTGCTGTTAGCATGCACCACAAAAGTATTAAAACATTCAAAGCCAGGGAGTTTGATATTACATCCAGCGATGGATTGGCATGGTCTTATTGCTCCCTACAACAGGAGACAGCAACAGCAATGCAGTATGTGCCTTCCAGTTAATGCAGATTCCTGGAGGCCCAGCCGTCCCCTGGCTTTCTTGGCAAGGTGTGACCAGAAGTAGATTACAAGGTCTTTATTCCAAGGCAATGGAGGGTAGAGTGACTTGCCCAAGGTCACAAGGAGTTCAAGTGGCTATCAAACACTGGTCTCTTGCAGGGGTGGCCCAAGGGGGGGTGTGGGGCCATGTGTGCAGATTCATTGCGGGGCCTCATTTGCATAAGTGGTCTCATTTGCATAAACATTTGCATAATATTAACGTGCACTAATTTTAGTAAACATTTCTTTTTGCCTCTTAATGAGTGTCTGGATAAAGAAAGACTACCAGATTTCTACATTACTATACTCCAGTGCCAACTGCCAGGCACATTAGGAAGTACTATAAACACTGCCCATTTAGAACCCATATCAAACCCACCATATCATAACAGTACTACCAGGACTCACAAAGCACTAAACCCTACCTATCAAAAGGCAACACTGCAAATATTATACTAATACATCTCAGAAAATACCAATACATCTCCTACTGGGGAAAGAGAACAAGTGGCACTGTCAAATAGAAACTACATAAACAGAATACCTCAGCTTGGTTACACATGCAGAACATAGACTGTCACCAAAGAACAAGGGATCACAATTTAGAAATAGGAAGACAATAATTAAACTGGGAACCCCAAAAGCCAAACTTGGAATGTACAACAGCACTAGGGAAATAAAACTATAAATTAATTTCCTCTTGTATTAAACAAAACGCAGACATTAACGATGCACATTTCCCAAAGCTGACACATTCCAGTTATTAAATTCAAAATAAAAAAGTATTTTTCTATTTTTTCTTGTTTGTACATTTTATTTTAAAGTTGCAATTGCTCCAGTCACTTTCTTCTGGTTTCTTTCTGTCTTCTGCTAAATCTTCATTGCCTGTTGTCTATTTGTCCTTTCTTCTCTCTTCTAGTTTTTTTTCCATTTTCTCTCTACATCTGCTTTAACATACTGATCCTTCCCCTTTTGCTCTTTCCTCCATTTTTTTCTTTATTCCTTTTTCATCCACTCAAATTTCACCCCTCCATCCTCAATCCCCATTTACTCTCCCAATACCCAGCCAGTCGTAGATTTTTCTTCCCTCCCACACAAAATCTTTTCCCCTCTCCATCCTCACTCCCCCAGCCCCATCCCATTCTAGTCCTCCCCCAACATCAGCCCCCTTCTAGTTCCAGTCCCAACCAGCTTCCACTCCCTTCTAGTCCCATTCTCCCATCTCCCCACATCAGCCCATTTCCAGTCCTATCCTAGCCTCTCCATCAGCCCATTTCCAGTCCTAACTCCCCCCACTCAGCCCATTTCCAGTCCAAGCTCCCCTCTCCATCAGCTATTTCCAATCTTAGCCCCTCCCCCCTGAAGAGCCGCACGACTGTCTGAATGTCTTTAGAGGGAGCTGGAGAGGCCTCGTCTCATCTCTGACAGCTGCCGAAGTGAAGAGTGCCTTTTTTCTTCACTTCGGCAGCTGTATTGTAGTATAGGCCGCTGGCGCACCGGAGGTCAAAGGGAACTTCCTATTTCCCAGCACTCAGCACACCAGCGGCCTATACAGGTGTCAAAGTGAAGAAAAAAGGCAATCTTCACTTCAGCGACGGTCAGAGATGAGCCGGGACCTTTCTGGCTCCCTCTAAAGCTGCCCTGCCGGTGACGAATATACAAGATGTTGTTGGCGTGGGGCCCCCTGAAGCGTGGTGCTCTGTGTGAACAATATTCTTGCACAATGGATGGGCCGGCCCTGGTTGCTTGGTTACCAGGCCACTGCTCATCCACTAGGCCTCTCTTCCACACAATGCACAGTCCACTTGGAAACTAGTTACACAAGCAGCATTATGGGATGTGTTAGCAGGAAAACTTTGCCTTTTTACAAATGACAGTAAAATCTACAATAGAGAGGACGTCCCTGGGGAAACAGGCAGGATGAAATGTGATCTAAGAAAGCTTGAGAACTGGGCAAATGCTTGACAGCTAAGGTTTAATGTAAACATTTGCAAAACCTTGCATTTAGAGTACAGAAATCCAAGTAAACACAAAATAACAAGGTGAGAAACTGATCAGCACTAAGGAAGAGATCTTGTAGTAATCAAATCCGATAAGGGCCACGATAACAAAACCATATAATAAATTCATGGAGTAACCAGAGAGATGGTAGAGTGCCTAGGAAGCTATCTCCCTTTAAGATCTCTCTTGGCTGATGTTATTAAACAGTATGGTGTACACACTGTCACCTTTTTGCTGATGGCATTCAGCTTTGTGTGACGAATGGGGCACACCAATCACAGGTCGTAGAAATGTTAATGCCTGCTTGAAGATCATTTATGATTAGAGACTCATAAGCTTAAATTGCAAAAATCCACTAAAATGTGAGCTGCTTTGGGTTCGTCTTTGGAAAATAGATCGGTGGCAGCAATGAAACCCAAGAAGCAAGAAGTGCTCCCGAATATTTTACTCCTTATTATCAGTGGGGCCCCATGTTACAGCTATGGCACAGAAGTATTTTAAAGGCCTATAGCAAATCAAACTTTACAGTCATTCTTGAGATGATCGCAGTAAAATAATCCTTTCCACTATTACAATATGTTTGCATTATTATAATGCCCCATATCATGGTCTTCTTTTGAAGGGCTTTAAAAGAATGCTGATTTTTCAGAATACGCTAGCTAGGTTGTTATCAGATAACATTATATGATCATGTCACCTAAATTTTGAAGACACTACATTGGCTTCTTATACAGAGAAGAGTGAAGTGTAAAGCCCTAATGTTGTTTTTTAAGTTCTTGAATCAACTGGGCTCTAACTTTTTCACTGACCTAGTGTAACACTACATAATTCCGTTAGAAACCTCAAATCTTCCCAGCATCTTGTGCTGAATATTCCTAAGTGTTTGGACTCTAGACTTCTGGGATCGGATGAAAGGATTTCAGATTTTTTGTAGCTGTACTGTAGAACTTGTAATTTCCATGAGCTGGGTCCCCAACAGTTTCTCTCTACATTGCCTCCACACGCTCTCTCATCTAAGAGCATAGGATATGCCATATGGGGTCAGACCAAGGGTCATTAAAGCCCAGATCCTGTTTACAGCAGTGTCCAATCCAGATCACAAGTACCTGTCAGGTTCCCAAAAGACACATGGATTCCATGTTGCTTGTCCCATAGGTAAGCAGTGGATTTCCCCGATCCTCTTTAATAATGGTTTATGGACTTTTCCTCCAAAAACTTGTCCAAACCTCTTTTAAATCCAGTTAAACGAATAACTTTTCTTCATGGGGATATCCTTCAATCCCCTTTACCATTTTTGTCGCTCTTCTCTGTATCTTTTCTAATTTTGATATATCCTTTTAAGATATGGTGACCAGAATTGCACACAATCAAGGTGCGGTTGAACTATGGAGCAATATAAAGGCATTATAATCTCCTTTGTTATATTTTCCATTCCTTTCCTTATGAGTCCTAGCATTCTATTTGCTCTCTTAACTGCCGCTGCACACTGGGCCGAGGGTTTCACAATGATGCTTAAATCCATTTCCTGGGTGGTGGTTCCTAATGTGGAACCTTGCATCATGTAACTGTAGTTTGGGTTGCTCTTCTCTAAGTGCATAACTTTGCACTTGTCCACATTAAAAGTCATCTGTCATCTGGACGCCCAGTCTCCCGATTTATCAAGACCCTCTTGCAATTTCTTACAATCCTCTTGTGTTTGAACAACTTTTAATAATTTGGTATCATCTGCAAATTTGATCACCTCACTCATTATTCCCATTTCCAGGTCATTTAGAAATAGGTTAAAAAGCAGCGGGCCCCACACAGATCCCTGGGGTACTCCACCATTCACCTTTCTCCATTGGGAAAATTGGCCATTTAGCCCTATCCTCTGCTTTCTATCTTTCAGCCAGTTCCCGATCCACACTAGTACACTGCCTCCTTTCCCATGACTCTCTCTCAATTATAAGAACATAAGAACATAAGATATGCCATACTGGGTCAGACCAAGGTCCATCAAGCCCAGTATCCTGTTTCCAACAGTGGCCAATCTAGGTCATACGTACCTAGCAGTTTCCCCAAAAGACACAGGTTCCGCAATGCTTGTACTGAGTCAAGCATTGATATCCTGGATCCCTTAATAATAATGGTTTATGGACCTTTCCTCCAGGAACTTGTCAAAACCTTTTTTAAACCCAGCTACACTAACAGCCTTTACTACATCCTCTGGTAACAAATTCCAGAGTTTGATTACACATTGAGTGAAAAAATATTTTCTTTTATTAGTCTTAAATAGTTTACCCTGTAGCTTCATTGCATGTCCCCTAGTCTTTCTATATTCTGATAATGTAAACAATCGATCTACGTTTACCCGTTCCACTCCATTCATTAATTTATAGACTTCTATCATATCTCCCCTCAGCCGTCTCTTTTCCAGGTTAAAGAGCCCTAACCTTTTTAGCCTTAATTCATAGGAGTATCCTTCCATCCCCTTTACCATTTTGGTGGCTCTTCTCTGAACCTTTTCTAATAACTCTATATCCTTTTTAAGATACGGCGACCAGAATTGCACACAATATTCAAGGTGCGGTCTCACCATGGAACGATATAGAGGCATTATAATATCTTTTGTTTTATTTTCCATTCTTTTCCTTATGATACCTAGTATTCTATTTGCTCTCTTGGCTGCTGCTGCACACTGGGCCAAGGGTTTTAACATGTTATCCACAATGACGCCTAAATCTTTTTCCTGGGTGGTGGTTCCTAATGTGGAACCTTGCATTGTGTAACCATAGTTTGGGTTGTTCTTCCCTAGGTGCATAACTTTGCACTTGTCCACATTAAATGTCATCTGCCATTTTGATGCCCAGTCTTCTAATTTATCAAGATCCTCTTGCAATTTTCCACAGTCCTCTTGGGTTTTAACAACTTTAAATAGTTTTGTGTCATCTGCAAATTTGATAACCTCACTTGTTATTCCACTTTCCAGGTCATTTATGAATATGTCAAAAAACAGTAGACCCAGCACAGACCCCTGGGGTACACCACTATTCACCTTTCTCCATTGGGAAAATTGGCCATTTAGCCCAACCCTCTGCTTTCTATCTTTTAACCAGTTCTTGATCCACAGTAGAACACTGCCTCCTATCCCATGACTCTTTAGTTTTGCCAAAAGTCTCTGATGAGGAACCTTGTCAAAGGCTTTCTGAAAGTCCAGATACACTATATCAACCAACTCACCTTTGTCCACCTGTTTATTCACACTTTCAAAAAAACACAACAGATTAGTAAGACAAGATCTTCCTTGTCTAAAGCCATGTTGGCTGTCTCCCATTAGGCCATGACTATCTACATGCTGAGTAATTTTATTCTTTATGATGGTTTCTACCATTTTTCCTGGTACTGAAGTGAGGCTCACCGGTCTGTAGTTTTCCGGATCACCCCTGGAACCCTTTTTAAAAATTGGTGTTACATTGGAGATCCTCCAATCTTCAGGTATTAGAGATGATTTTAATGATAGTTCACAGATTACTAATAGCAGGTCTGCAATCTCATATTTCAGTTCTTTCAACACCCTTGGATGTATACCATCCGGCCCAGGTGATTTGCTACTCTTCAGTTTATCTAATAGTTGTAATACATCTTCTTGATGTATCGATATTTCCTTCAATTCTTCCGCACCTTTAAATACCACTTCAGTCATGGGTAACATCCCTACATCATCCTCAGTAAACACCGAAGCAAAGAATTAATTCAGTCTCTCCGCTATCCCCTTGTCGCCTCTTAGTGCCCCTTTAACTCCTCTATCATCAACTGACTCTCTCACAGGTTTTTTGCTACGAATGTACTTGAAAAAATCTTTATTTCGCGTTTTTGCTTCCACAGCAAGCTTCTTCTCAAATTCTCCCTTTGCCTGCTTTATCAATGCCTTGCATTTGACTTGCCAGTGCTTGTGCTGTTTCCAGGTTTCATTGTTTGGCTCTTTTTTCCATTTCCTGAAAGATGCTTTTTTGGCAACAACAGCCTCTCTGATCTCACCTTTAAACCATGCTGGCAGTTTTTTGGACTTCCTTCCACTTTTCTTAAAGCATGGAATACAGCTGGTCTGGGCTGCCAAGATAGTATTTTTCAACAACACCCAAGCTTGATGTAAGTCTTTAACCTTTGCAACTGCTCCTTTTAGTTTTTTCTTAACCATTTTCCTCATTTTATCATAGTCTCCCTTTCAAAAGTTATAAGGTAGTACTGGGGATTTCCGTACTATCCCTCCTCCACTAATTAAATCAAAGGCGATCATGCTATGATCACTATTGCCAAGTGGCCCCAACACCCTTATCTCTTGCACTAGATCTGGTGTTCCACTAAGGACTAGGTCTAATATGGCTTCCCCTCTGGTCAGTTCATGAACCAGCTGCTCCAAGAAGCAGTCATTTATTTAATCTAGGAACTTTATCTCCCTAGCATGTCCTGCCGTGACACTGACCCAGTCGATACTGGGGTAATTGAAATCACCCATTATTACTGCGCTGTAACTTTTGTTAGCTTCCTTGATTCTCCCACATTCTGTCCTCACCCAGTTTCTTTCTCTTCTCAGTAATCCCAACCTTCTACCCTCTTACAAGCCAGCTGCCACTCAGCTAACTAGCCATCTCTCATCCCCTCCCAATTTCCTAAGTACCCCTTTGGTTAACCAGCTACCTCTCAGCCCCTCGGCACCCCTTAGCCAGACAGAAAACTTAAGCCACTTCCACTTCCCCACTGCTGTGTGCTATTGCTGCTGCCACCATAGAGATGATTGCCTCTGCATGTGTGGCTCTCATTAGGTTCAAGCTGAGCAGCGCAGAAACTCCGGTGCTAGTCTCTAGGTTTCGTTTCTCTCAAGATGAGCACTGCTCGGCTTACACCTAATGAGAGCCAAGTATGCAGAGGTAGAACGGCACTTCTTTTTCCTGTGGCAATGGCAACCAAGTAAAGAACACAACATCTTGGACACCAATATTTAATTTATAGATGGCATAGCAACCTGGCAATCAGGGTTTGTCAAGCCTCAGAGCCTTTGTCTATGGCACTACAACAGGAATGGAGACGGGCAAACTACATGAAGGTCCTTATTGACTATCATGCTCTCTATTTCTATGTTTTGTTTTGTTTTTCCAGTTGTCTTTTTGAAATTTTGATAACAAATTGAAGTTAACTTTTGTATGTAAATAAAATTCAGGAAACAGCTTTAATCATGTCCGACATATGACTCTTCACCTTTAATGGTTACAGTAAAATATTTGCAATCCCTTTATATATATATTTTATGTCCATTTTTATATTGATTTTGATATAATTTTTTTATTCAGATTACTTTATAACATTACACAAATATTTTTGCTTGAGCGGTTAACATTTCCTTCATTTTGTGGCATGTTTACTAAAGTGTGCTGCAGTAAAATGTACCGCATAATCAACATGCAGCCACGCTAAAAGTCCCGTGCTACCCAAGATGCACAAGTTGGGGTGGAGAATGGGTACTTCTTGGGTAGAGCATCCACATCAAGGATGGTGCACTTTAGTAAACATGGTTAACTCTATTGTTAGGTGCTGCATAGAATCCAAAGGGTTGACAGCCTGCGATGAGGGAGCACCGCAAGACCGTGAGAGACCGTGATCTTCATTGCTGGTGACTGCAGCTGGTTCTCAGCACAGATCTCAAAGGGAGATTTAAAGTGCCATTTTAGAAGGGACATTTCTTTATATCGGTGTTGTCATATCTGTATTGACTGAAAGTGCCACGTTGCATTTACACCTATTGCTGTGCATATTATGTCAACTTGTTTTTTTTATTTAATAAAAAATCTTTATCCCTTATTCTTCTAATTTATTTTATCTTCAAATAAATTTGGCTAAACATTTTCTATTCAGGTTTGGTGTCCTTCCAATGTCACCTGTCTTCTTTATGCTTAAACAGCAATTTTTCCTTTTACTGCCAGCCCCTCTCCCCTACCTCCAGGGCAACCTATCGTGAGTATCTATTGTAACCTCATGGAGGGGTGGTGTTATTGCTGTACCTCGCCCAGCAGGAAGGAGCCAGGGTCCAAGAAGAAACTCTGCCACCAGTGACTTGAGGAAGATGAGTCCGAAGAGCCCCGACCGCCTGCCCAGTCCACCTTGGCAGGACTTACAGTTGTGACCACTGTCTACCAATCAGCAGATGCAGACACTGCAAGGACTACACACCGGCAGGAGGTTCCATTTGTATCTCAGCTTTGGCCACTTCTGACCCTTCAATATTTAATCTATTAGGTATTATAATTCTGCTTCTCGCCTTTTTGTAGAACTTTAGCACATTTTTTTCAGAAAGGAACAATTAGGGCTTATGTTCTCTGGGCATCTATAAAATATTAGACTATGATTTATTTAAAAAAAACTGCAGCAAAGAATCTAATATTATGAAAAAGGAATTATATACACACTGCTCTAAGGAAAAAAATATTTTCTATTCCATATTTCTTTCTCTCCTGTCTTTCTACCAAGGTACCCAAGTGGTGGGATAATAAATATTCTATTCTATACTTCCGTTTTTTATGAGATAAATTTTCATCATTCAATCTTTTATAAGATGAGAGTTAATAGAGAAGACATGAAATCATCTCATTAGCCTACTGATAAATGTTTAATTTCATTTTTCTTTCCATGTGACCATCCTGCTGTTGCTTATCACTGCAATTAGATATGGTAAACATGAATAACACTCCTGAGAGATATTTTAGCTTTTTTCAGTTTATAACTGAATGAACCACTTCTCAGTGGTCAACCTATTAAAATGTTTAATGCACTTCCATTAATATGCAACACTAAATTTCATGATAAAGTAATGAGATGCAAAATTATACATACTGTATTACCTCATTTTGAATTAAGGGAAGTAAATCAGAAACGCATAGGGTTGCCAACTGATGCCTGATTTTCAGGATAAGCGATTCAGTCCCAATTTTACCCCACTGCATGCAGGGAATTCTGGCCTTTCTTCTCTTAGTGATTGCAAAATGAAACTCAAAACTATTAGTCCCTGCAGGCAATGAGGCAAAGCCAAGACTAGATCAACTTGTCCTCAAAACCTGGAGCCAGTTGGCAATCCTAGCCACAGGTTAAACAACATTTGTGCTAACACAAAGTTGTTGATCAAGTGACTAAGGGGGTTATTTTGTCCCACGAATAGCAGGGATGGATGTCCAAGTGTCCTTCCCTGCTATTCGTGGGCCTCCCCACTGGTGTCTAACTTCCCTACCAATTGTACGGGGAAGTTATATGAGGGCGGATCGTGGGCAGAGATAGGGTGGGTGGTGGGTGGTCACCGGCCCTGGACATACAGGGTCGATTCTAATGTTGGCCCTGTATGTCCAAGGCCAGCAACTTGTATGGGGAAGTTATTCCACCTCCGAGGTGGAATAACTTCCCTGGAAGTAGTGGATCATCAGGCTTGGGACACAGATGGAGCAGGGGGGGGGGGGGACCCCGAGGACATTCCTCGCAGACCGACCCTGGCCATAGGTGCCAAGATCGTGGGTCAGGCTGTGGGGAATCAGCTGCAGGAGCCGGTGGCTGGGATTGCAGCTTTTAAATGGAGCCGCAGTGCCATGGCAACCGGACGCCATGGCGCTGCGGCTCCATTTAAAAGCCCTGATTGAGTTAGTCAGGCATGTCCTGTACATGCAGGCTGGGCTGAATTGCAGTTCTGGCCTGCACATACAGAACTGTTCATGATTCTGATCCCGTGGGGCTAGACATGCCCCGCGGGATCAGAATTGCGATGCCATCCGTACATCCGGTTGAGACTGGACGTACAGAGGGCCTCTATGTTTGTAACGGAATCGGGCTATAAGCAAATACATACAGAGCCACACCATGAAAGAAAAGAATTTTTTTCCTATTAAGCATTAGAAATCCAAAATAATTGTTTTACAGACACAATGAAATAAGCAACATAATACAGTTAAACTATACTAGAATTTTGTAGAGCATCTTTCATGAAAATTTTCATAGCACTTTACAGCTACAAACACTGTATATATGAGCAGGGCCGGATTTACCTATACGCCAACTACGCCGTGGCGTAGGGCCCACAGCTGGCAAGGGCCCACAAAAATTGAAGAAATTGTTAGCTTTTTTTAAATTAAATTTAAAAAAAACCCGCTGGCTGCTGCCGCGGCAGCATGGACTGTCCCGCGGGGCCCCCTCTGCCCGGCTGAGCCCCTCCGTGCCGGCTTTGAGAGGCGCGAAGGGAGAGTGTCTCCCTCGCGTCTCTGTTAAGCCCGCAGCCCCTGCGGGCTTAACAGAGACGCGAGGGAGACACTCTCCCTTCGCGCCTCTCAAAGCCGGCACGGAGGGGCTCAGCCGGGCAGAGGGAGACACTCTCCCTTCGTGCCTCGCAAAGCCGGCATGGAGGGGCTCAGCCGGGCAGAGGGGGCCCCGCGGGACAGTCCATGCTGCCGCGGCGGCAGCAGCAGCGGCCAGCGTTTTATTTTTTTTTATTAAAGTTTACTTGAGCCGATGGGGTGGGCTGGGACTGGAAATGGGCTGGGGGGGTTAAGACTGGAGTTGGGCTGACACGAAGAAACCAGAAGAAAGTGGCTGGAGCAATTGCAGCTGAAAAAAAATGCACAAAAGGTAGAAAAATATCTCTTTATTTTGAATTTATTAATTGGAATATGTCAGCTCTGGTAAATGTGCATCATTAACGTCTGCACTTTGTTTAGTACAAGAGCAAATTAATGTATAGTTTTATTTCTACAGTGTTGTACATTCCAAGTTTGGCTTTTGGGATTCCCAGTTTAATTATGACGTCAGGGCCAACAGCGCGCAGCTGATCCGGCGTGCTCGTTTTTATCTTTTCTGGGGGCCCACAATTTTTGTTGGCATAGGGCCTCACTCAAGGTAAATCCGGCCCTGTATATGAGAATCATTGAAGGGCATCCCTCTACTTTAGCAGGCCAAGACATGAATTAGAATTCAGAGGAAGAGAAAGAGAGTGTTGACGTAAGATCTAGCGAGAGGGAGGGAACAATAAAAAATGGCTGCCTGCTATGGCTAGATTTTGTTATGGGATAAAGAGAAGTTAGGAGTTCACAGAGTAGATAGAACAGGGAGGATGATGTCCAAAGTCAAAGAAAAAAGCAGGAATCCAACCTTGACAAACTCAAAATCCTAGATTTTAAAAATGTTGACCAGTAAAATGGGAAAGTACCTCAAGAAGACGCTGGCAGTCGGAGTAAACAGAAGTGGAAAGGCAGTGGGCTAAACTGAAAGAGGCTATAAAAAAGGCAACTGATCTATAATTAAGTAAATAAAAACAAGAGGAAAAAGAAACCAATATGGTTTTTCAAATAAGCGGGTTCAAAAATAAAAGCAAAATAGGTAGTGTTCACAAAATTCAAAAGATCACAAAAAGAACACAGAAAAGAGTACCAGATAACACTAAAAGAAGCAAAGAGAGAAATCAGAATGGAAAAAGCACATATAGAAGAAAAAATGACTAAGGATGTGACGTAAGGTGACAAGACGTTTTTTCAAGTATACCGGGGAGAGCAGGAATGACAAGACTCAGAGGTACTGAGGACTGATTTGTGGAAAGTAACAAGGAAAAAGTAGAACTACTATTCCATGTTCACAAAAGAAAATACTGGAGGACCACACATGAGTGACAAAGGTACTAATGGATATGGAGTAGATACCGCATCATTTACAGAAGGTAGTGTTTATGAACAGCTTGCAAAATTGAAAGCAGATAACGCCATGGGACCAGATGAGATTCATCCCAGAATACTGAAAGAGCTCAGAGAGGTTCTAAAAGGACCTTTAAAGTATGCTTTTAATAGATTCTTGGAGATGGGGGTGACTTTACGAGATTGGAAAAGGGCTGATATGGTCCCTTTTCATAAAAGTGTTAAGACAGAAGAGGTGGTCAACTACAGACTTGCAAGCTTTAGCTTGGTGGTGGGAAAAGTAATGGAGACATGACAGTAAGCAGCAAAGCCATTGATACTGTTCTTTATAGGAAGCTTATAAAGCTGGAGTGCCCATACCAGGAGAGGTACCTCGGAATGACAGTATCTAGATCTCTAGGTGGCAAAACAATGTGACAATGTGGTGGCCAAAGCCAGAAGGATGCTAGGCTGCACAGAGATAGGCATAACCAGCAGAAGGAAGGAGGAATTAATGCTCCTGTATCATTCGTTGGCAAGGTCTCACTCAGAGTATTGTATTCATTTCTGGAGAATGTACCTCGCAAGGGATATAAGATTTGAAATGGTTCAGAGGCATGTGCCAAAATGATATGGGGCCTGCATCAGAAGACATATGACATATGACATATGAAGACAGATGCTACTAAGTAACAAATGCCATATGCTCATAAGCTATCGTTAGTCTGGTGCCCTCAGCTACTATAACATAACCTGATGTCGCCATTATATCTGAAATACCTGCCTAGAATTGTGTAGATTACCTTAACTTACGACCTGCCACTCTCTTTTGCTACTGTTTGCATAGTTTTCTGTTTGCCAGTACCAGAAATAACAGCCTTGATCTGTTTAGCTAGCCTTAATCTGTATAACTGCATAATTTACCATTTCCTTGTGATCGACACCTGACACCTGAACACCACAAACCAACCTTACTCTCTGCCGGTAATCCTCATACACTCTAGAGGCCACCTACAGTATAAGCACACAAAGCCACCTGTAGGTACACTAGCTCTTGCTAACAGCATAAAGCACTCAGGTCTGAAACACTCTAACCACCAGCGTGGAAACCACCGTCTAGTCCGGTCTCAAGCTACTCGCACAACATGGCCCTGTCAAACCTTATAACAGTAGTCCTATATCTCTTCTCCATAGGCCTAAGCAGTGTTACTGACCTACCTGCTAGCCACAATTATATCCCAATTCTCCAGAATCACAAGAGGAGATGGGCAAATAATACACTACACAATTCAGGGGAAGCCACCCGCACTCCCCACCACCATCTCTTACACATTGCACTACAACACAATAAGAAAACGAAACATGAAGAAACCCCCCCCCTGCATCCCCTGAGATGTGCGCTCATAAACGCCCGATCTATTCATAAGAAATGGCCTGTTACCTCCGAACTGATACTACTCCATAACCTCGACATACTCTTGATCACGGAGACATGGCTCTCCAGTGACGACAATGTCCTCATCAACCAGCTCCTTCCCTCCGGATTTTCAATTCATACATGCCATAGAAACGGTAAGAAAGGGGGCGGAGTACTCGCCATCTCCAAATCGGACCTCCAGTTCCTCCAAAGAAATGCAACCAGCACATCATTCCTTGACACAGTCACGATAGCAAACAAGAACTGTGCTATCAACCTTCTATACAGGGCCCCATCAGCTGATCCAGATGCTCTCTCCGCAATAATCGACCTCGCAGCCAACATACAAAACCCACACACTACAAGTTGGATCCTGGGAGACTTCAACTTACCGTCCTTACAAGACTCCCACACCTCAGCTTTTCTCGATGCCCTTAAGAATCTCAGGTACAGACAAATGATTAAAGAACCGACCCACGTAAAAGGAGGCATCCTGGACCTGATATTCACCCCTCAGGCAACTCTCAACTCTCCCAAGACCCCTGAGCTTTCAATTACTGCAGTTCCCTGGTCCGACCACAAGTTGATCTGCTTCCAAATTCCTTTGACCAACCACAATCTGAAGGAGGCCGGAACAATCAATCACTACGCTAACACTCCACCACGAAGATTCCATGCTTTCAACAAAGAACGGATACTGAGCACAGCTCACCCACTACTCACCTCGACAGCACACGATCCTGAGGCTCTGGTCTCCGAATGGAACGACACACTCAGTTCAATTGCTCTACGTCCGCCAGCTAATATACCGCCAGGGAAAAGATCACCAGCAACCTGGTACTCTGCTGAGCTGAAATCTTCTCGCACCCTCCTAAGGAAGCTGGAGAGATGCTGGCGCCGCTCACACACGGCAGAAGATCAGAGAGCATATAACTCTCACCTGACAGTGCATCGTGAAGCGGTAACAATGAACATGAGACGATTCCATACAGACACGCTAAGAAGATCCCTAAACAAACCACACAACTTGTTCCCCTCGTCAAGGACCTAACTAAGGAACCAACCGCAGAGCAATCAATCGCAATCCACCCTCAAGAATTCATGGACTACCTACAATCCAAACTATGCCAGACCAGCAATGCATCAACACCCAACACCTCCCTCATACCCATTCACCAATCACCCCTTACCATCTTCTCCACACCTCCCAAGCAGCGCATTGAAGACACCATAGCTGCAATCAACACGACTACCGCGCAAACTGACCCCTGCCCCGCATTTTGGATTAAAGATCTAAGGTCTGAATTTAGTCCCACTATAGCCAGAATCATGGACCAATCCTTTACAACAGGTACATTCCCGCAACCTCTCAAACACACATCCATAAGACCGCTACTAAAAAACAGCAAACTCGACCCTCAGAAGGTAGACTCCTACAGACCGATATCGAGTATACCTTTGCTGGCAAAAATAATTGAGAAGGAAGTCCAGATGCAACTCCAAGAGCACATTGAAACTTCTGCACCACTGGACATTTGCCAACACGGCTTTAGAGAGGCTCATGGAGTTGAAACGCTCCTCACCACACTCTTCAACAACTTAATAGCAGGAATTGACAACATTCGCCAAGGTTTTGTCCTCATATTCATGGACATTGCAGCTGCATTCGACTCAGTGAGCCACGAGCTTCTGCTGGATCATCTTAAGGAAAAGGGAATCACTGACAAAGCGCTGGATTGGTGCAAATCCTACCTTTCAGACCGATGGCAGCATGTGCACTCCGGTGCAACCTCATCAGATCCTTTCCACCTGAAGCAAGGTGTTCCCCTAGGCTCCTCACTTTCAGCCTTGATGTTCAATGTATACATGCAGCCTATCTGCAATCTGATCCGGTCTTTCAGTGTCAACTGCCTGATATATGCAGACGACGTGCTGCTATACATGCCTTTCTCAACTGAAAATCCAGACCTCTTGCCACTGACAAACTGCTTTAACGCAGTATCCGACTGGCTCCAAACCCAGAACCTCAGGATACAACACAAGAAAACGGAAGTACTCTTCATTACAAGGAACCCAAACTTCTCCACACCACCTTTTCTAAGAGTCAAGGAAGCAGATCTCCAGACCAAACCGACGATCCGGTATCTTGGTGTTACCCTGGACCAAAGACTAGACATGAAGGTACACATAGGCAATGTAGTGAGGGCGGTGTATCATAAGATCAGATCCCTCAGACCCTTACGATCGCTGCTGGAGCCAGAAAATTTTAGATCAATTTACCAGGTGCCGATCATACCACATTTTGATTATGCTAACGTGATCCTACACGGGCTCCCCCAGGCCACCCTAAAGCCGCTGCAGCTGGCGATGAACACCGCAGCGAGGATCCTATACGGTGCCTCTAAGAAAGACCATGTTACGCCCATAGTGAAGCACCTACACTGGCTCCCGATACATATGAGACTCAAGTACAAAACCCTACTTCTAACTTTTAAGGCCATCCATGGGCTCTCACCCCCATCTCTAACCGGGTTGATCCAGACCATCCCCACCAATAGGTCCAGAAGATCGATAGCAGTCAACACCCTAATAGTCCCAAAATCAATAACCGAATGCACCCAGGCTACGGCAAGCAGGGCCTTCAAATTCTGTATGCCCAGAAGCTGGAATGCTCTACCAGCCAACATCCGTGCAATCCCCGACCTATTCCAGTTTAGGAAGGCCTTGAAACACCACCTTTTCCTCCTCTACTACCCGGTAGATAATGATGATAACACCCCAGCCACGTACACCACACAAGACTCTCACGGCTAGTTCAAGGTAGCGAACCCTACTCAGTTGCACGATTGTAAATAGTTACCCCATGTTGTCAAAGTTTTAACACCTGTTCAATGTAAACACAGAGTACCCTAGGAAATGTGTAGTTCTATGTTTATTGTAAACCGCACTGATGTTGAATAGCGCGGTATAGAAGAGACTGGAAATAAATAAAATAAATAAATGAGAAGAGATTTGAAGACCTGAATATATATATATATTCTGGACAAGAGGAGGGACGGTGGAGAAATGACACAGACATTTAAGTACTTAGAGGGTATTAACAAACGTACGTTTTGAAAGACGGGAAAGCTGTAGAACTAGAAGACACGAAATGAAGCTATAAGGAGATAAATTTAAAAGCGACGTCAGGAAATACTTTTTCACAAAAAGGATGTTGGATGTCTGGAACGTCCTCCCAATGGAGGTGGTGGGGACAAAAAAAGTTATGGAATTCAAAAAGGCATGGGACAGAAACAGAAGATTCCTATATAGCAAGAGGATGGAATGAAAGCAAATTTTTACACTTCAAAAAATAGAAGGGGATAACCTGCACAGAGCAGTGAGTACAACCCTTAACAAAAGCGTAGAAGGGAGTAACCTTCACGGAGTGGTGGGTATAACTCTAGTTACCTCACTGAGCAGACTAGATGGACCATGCTGGTCTTTATCTACCATCATTTACTACGCTACTATGGGGGAGATATTCAGAGGTGGCAGGCCAGCACTACTAAAGCAGCTGGCTGCTGTCGCTTTAAATTGAATCTGGATATTCAGCACTGGTGCGTATTTGGTGACAGGTTCTGAATATTTGGCTTGCCCAGATTGAAGTTTTGAAATTCAGTTAGCAGCCACTAACTGGATTGCAAAACCACCTAAAGTAAGGACAGCCTTTCACCAGTCCTTCTATGCATTTTGACTATCTGGTTATTGGCTGAAAATTGTCACTGACCGGATAGTCAACGGTGCCAGCCACAATCTGCCCACAAAATGTCTCGGTGCTAACCGGATAGTGCCGAAGCTTTTAACCATTTCTTGCAGCTCCCTCTCAGAGTTGAGCAGTGAGGTTCCAAGGTCTGCTTTGCTAATACTGTTTATGGACTTCTCCTCTAGGAATTGATCCAGCCTCTTTTTAAACCTAGCTATGTTCATGTTTGCGATGTCCTCTGGTACTCAAATACCCACAGCACCGGCGGGCCATGCATTTTCAAAAAGAAACTCTGAAAAGTTTTCCTTTCAAAATCTGCTTGCAGGCCTGTGAATATCAAATACCCAAATGCCTACTATGTAGTAGAACTGAAAATGGTCCTCCCTATGTTAAGAAGTCTATCACGTCAAGATTAGGCCTGGCCTACAAACATCATGCCTGTGTATAGTTCAGTAGTGTAAAAACATAATTTATAGTGCATGGATAAAAATTTTATTTTGAAAACTTTTGTGTTTTGGCAGCTATTGCATATCTATCTAATGAAGACTTCTAATCACATTGTACATATGTATAGTATGTGTATGTCTATATGACATTTCTTAATCATAATTAGAAATTAGAAAAAATGATATGAAATAAGGAATGTTACTGTCTTCAGGCACAGTGCCCAGAAAATTAGTATCTCCAGAAGAACAGCCTGAGAAAAAGTGGCACCACTAAACAACACAAATGTCCTCTTTTCCATCTCTCGTCGTGCAATAAATTGTTGAAAAGATAAAACTAGCAGATCCTCAGTCAACATATGGTACAGCACATGAATCATCTTTCACAAAGATTAATGTCATGTGACTTATCCTTAATTAGAATTTACCATATAGAAGTTATCTTCTGGAAACATAGTAATTTGCCTTCTTCCTTGCCAATATGTAAGGAACATATTTCTAAGTTTCAATAAGTAACCATAAAGCGTACTCACCCACCTGTAAAGGATGTTCTCCGGGGACAGCAGGAATCACTCCTCACATATAGGTGACGTCGGCAGCGACGGATCCCTCACAGAAGCATCTCCCCAGCTTTCAAAGAAAGCCTTTGGGAGATGTCACCACGCAAGTGTGATGCCCTTCCTGCCCAAGGGTGCCACCTTAATCAGATGATATATCTCAAAGATGGCAAAAAAAGGTAAAGAAGCAACTCCAAGGGGAGGAGAGGGTTGTGAGGACTGATTGCTGCTGTCGCTGAAGAACACCTGTTGCAGGTGAATAACTATGCTTTCTCCAGGAACAAGCAGGAAGTCAGTCCTCACATATGGGACTCCCTACCTACAGGCTACCAAGAGCCCATAGAGAAAAAAACACAGTCGCTGCCGAGGGGAGACGTGAGCAGCAGCAATTGAGTCCACAGGTACAGACTACAGCAGTATCCGTGTGTCTGATGAGAACCAGCACTCCAATAGCCTGAACACAGAAGGATCGGAAGGTAGGAGTTGCCTAGACTCCGAAAAGATTACGGAGCATGGCCTGGCCAAAGGTGCTGTCCTGTTGGGACTCCCTTTCCAGCAGTAATGAACTCCAAAGGTATGGACTGAAGACCAGGTGACAGCCCAGAAAATTTCCAACATTGGGATGGAGCACAGATTTCCCACAGAGGCCACCACGGCCCTGACACTGTGAGCCATGACCCGGCCATCCAGCGTGAGCCCATCCTGCTCATAGGCTAGGGCAATGCAGTCTGATACCCAGGTGAACAGTGTCCATTTCATCACCGCTTCCCCCAGCTGACTGGGGTCATAGGAAACAAAAAGCTGAGAAGCTTTATGGTGACCCTGGGTACACTGGATGTAGAAAGACAGGGCCCTTTTTACAGTCCAAGGTGTGATGGACGATCTCTGCCCTACTGGAGTGAGGCCTTGGGAAGAAGGTGGGTAGAACCACCTCCTGATTGTGGTGGAAGGAAGATACCACCTTCGGAAGGAATCTGGGGTGTGCGCACAGCATGATCCTGTTTTTATAAAATTTGGTATACGATGCCTCTGTGAGTGGATGTGAGCACCACAAGGAACACAAACTTCCAAGAGAGGTATCTCAGGTGGCAGGTAGCCAGAGGCTCAAATGGTGGGTGATTGAGCTGCACCAACACTATGTTGAGGTCCCATTCCATTGTCAGAGGGTGGATGGGGGGGACTGGACAGCAGGAGACCCCTCAAGAAGCAGGTAAGCAGAGGCTGGACCGAGAGGTGCTTGCCTTCAACGGGGTGGTGATGCACTGCCAGGGTACCGAAGTGCGCTCTAACGGAGTTTTCCCAGGTCAGGGTGCAGGAGAGAGCCCTCCTCATAAGACAAGAGCCTCAAGGATCTCCCAAGGGAGATCAAAGTTTCCACTGACAAACCGAGGAGTAGGGGGAGCATGGCTGCCTGGGCCGTAGCCGGCGCTTGGGAGCTTTCTGCTAACAAGGGCCTTGCCCATGTCTCTTGGCCTGCTGACCCTGCTGGGGAGCCGGGGAGGCCTGAAAATGTGGGTAGTTTTTGTAAGCAGCCCCTTTCCTTGGGTAAAAGGGCTTTTTACTTGAGCCCTTCCGACGGGGATGGGCAGCGGTCTTTTTGGAGAGCCTGGTTCTCATCATGAACTCGGTCTCCAACTCAGCAGCCTTTTCTGTCATGGGTTTGCCAAAGAGGTTCTCCCCTTGGCATGAGATATTGACCAATTTGTCCTGAACCCATTGCTCGAGGTCAGAAGACTGTAGCCAAGCATGGTGTCGGGCACTGATTCCTGCTGGGACTACTCTAGTTGCCAACTCAAAGCCGTCATAGGCCGCAGAAGTCATGAATTTGGAGCACTCACAGACGGCCTTGGACAGGGTCCCGAGCCACTGCAGGGGTTCCTCCAAGAGCTCAGCCAAGAACGCGGCAAGTTCCTTCTCCGGGTCTTTCAGGTATATGCCCAAGTACTGTACAGCTGGTAGGCCTGAACCCGGCAGATGAGCATCAAGCCCTGGTAGCACTTTCTGAGGGCATCCATGGTACGAGCCTCCCTACCCATGGGCAGAGAGTCTTCTAATTCTTGAGCTGATGCATGGCTGATTCTACCACCATGGAGTTATGTGGTAGCTGTGACTTCTGGAAGCCCAAGCTCTGGCGGATCCGATACATCGAGTCAAGCCGCTTGCTCACAACTGGCACTGATGCCGGTGTCTCCCACATACGGAGCATTAGCCATTCCAGGATGGGTGGGATGGGTACTGTGAGTGATTCCCTCGGTGGAGCCTCATACTGGTGGATTTCTAATTCCTCCATCCAAGGGTCCTCCTCCGATTCCATCAGGAATGCGAGGACATTTGACATATCCCGCACAAAGTCGAGGAATGAAATATCCTTGGGTGGGGACCAATGCTTGGGCTCAAAGAGTGGCGAGTCTGATGGGACATCACAGTGGTGTCAGGTGTCTGAAGATTCCTCATCCTCGGTCTCCCATTCTGAGTAGTTGGTGGAAGACTCAAGGAAAGGGTAACTCACGGGTTTGGGGCCAAAGCCCTGCCTGCATCCTTCAGAGGCTCCTCAACTGGTGCCATGCGCACTAGCCAGGGAATACCTCAGTCCTGTTGAATGTGACTGGGATCAAGACCTAGGCAGAGGATCGACTTGAGACTATATGGTCTCTAGGATCGGCTTGGCATCCAGGGACATCCTCAACATCAAGGGTTTGGTAGTCTGGGCGGAGGAACCATTAGTACCAGATAGCAATGCCCACTGCAGGTCCATGAAGGCAGTCAGGCTGCACTCCAAGGCTGCCATCCTGGATTCTAGTCTGGAAAGTTCCGCAGCCATCGGCACGGACACAGAGAAACTCAGGCCCAGATCCAGTTCCCCTTGAAGGGGAGTCCTCAAAATGGATAGGCTCTGGCATCCAAGGCCGATCTGTGGTCAATTCCTTCCGGGCAGTCTTGGTAGGCCGCTCCCACTCTGATCCCTCGGACAAGCATCATGGACTGCGGGACCTGGCCCGTGGCTTACCTGACCCATTGGAGCCATCCAGGGATGCTGCCTTCGAGGGTTTCTTCTTCTTCTTGTGTTCCCTCAAGAGAGACCCCCTTTCTGAAGAGCCATGGTGTTGACTGGAGTCCGCAGTGACACCATGGGATTCCATGGCTTCAGAGAGGGCCTTGGACTTTGGAACCAGGGATTCCAGGAAGAACTTCTCATGCTGCTGCTGATGGCTCTTGAGGGCCTTGGTGGCACAGGCCGCAAGCTGCGGAGTCATGGTCCAGCCCTAGGCAGTGTAGGCAGCAGTCATGTGTGTCAGTGAGGGACATTATCTTGCCACACCGATCACACTTCTTAAAGCCACTGGTAGCCAAGTACCCCAGCGAGATCAAAGACCCACAGTGCTGCCAGTTGGAAAAAAAGGCGTGAAGATGCCAAGAGGAAAAATGTATAGGGATCCAAGACTTGATGCCTGGGCAGTGCACTTGGGTGGTGGGAAGAGTATTGGTGCACATCTGGAGAGAGAAAGTGAAACTAAGGTCGAGAAAAATCAAATTTTTCCAAGGGAAACCAGACAGACGTCTGAAGGGCTCTGCAGAAAAAAGCAGACTGAGCAAGATGGCACCCCTGGGGAGGAAAGGCACCACACATGTGTGGTAGCATCTCCCAAAGGCTTTTTTTGTAAGCTGGGGAGATGCTTCTGTGAGGGCTCTGTCGGCGCTGATGTTACCCATATGTGAGGACTGACTTCCTACTTGTTCCTGGAGAAAAACATTTTTCAGAGTCCCTGAAAAGTTACAGTATTGATTTATATTATAAAGCCAAGTCCTTCGAATGTCTAAATCAGAGTACACATAATGGGTATTTATAACAGAAAGTCTAGGCTATCAAGGCATATAAGTGCATATGTTGTGCCCATTTTTTAAAGTTAATAAAATAAATTGAAATTCAGAATATGCCATGCCCAATCAAACTGCAATAATCAATACAAATTCCTAGCCAATAAAAAGTCGCATCACTCCTTAATAAGAACCATCAAAGTTCTTCTTAGAAAGCAGAGTGAATTATTGACATCACATTTCTCTCTTATCTTTCATCACTGGTCCTCACAATGACAAAATAAATAAGAAAATAAGAAATGCCATAATGGGTCAGACCAAGGTCCATCAAGCCCAGTTTCCTGTTTCCAATAGTGGCCCATCGAGGTCACAAGTATCTGTAAGGTTCACAAAAAGACACACAGGTTCCACAATTCTTGTCCAAGGGCAAGCAGTGGATTTCCTGGGTCCTCTTTAATAATGGTTTATGGCCTTTCCTCCAGGAACTTGTCCAAACCTTTTTTAAACACAGCTACACTAACAATTTTTACTACATCTTCCGGTAATGAATTCCATAGTTTGATTATGCGTTCAATGAAAAAATATTTTCTCTTATTAGTCTTAAATGGGTTAATTGTAGCTTCATTGTGTGTCCCCTAGTCTTTCTACTTTTTGATGGCGTAAACAATTGATCTACATTTACCCGTTTTATTCCATTCATTAATTTATAGATCGCTATCATATCTCCACTCAGCCATCTCTTTTCCAGAATGAAGAGCCTCTAACCTTTTAAGCCTCTCCTCATAGGGGTATCCTTTCATCCCCTTTACCATTTTGGTGGCTCTTCTCTACACCTTTTCTAATTCTGATATATCCTTTTTAAGATATGGCGACCAGAATTACACACAATGTTCAAGGTGTGGTCGTACTATGGAACAATACAGAGGCATTATAATATCCTTAGTTTTATTCCCCATTCCGTTCTTTATGATTCCTAGCATTCTATTTGCTTTTTTAACCGCCGCTGCACACTGGGCAGATTTCAACATATTATTCACGATGACGCCTAAAACCTTTTCCTGGGTGGTGGTTCCTAATGTGGAACCTTGCATCGTGTAACTATAGTTTGGATTGTTCTTTCCTAGGTGCATAACTTTGCACTTCTCCACATTAAATTTCATTTACCATTTGAACGTCCAGTCTTCCAATTTATCAAGGCACCTCTTGCATTTTTTCACAATTATCTTGTGTTTTAACAACTTTGAATAATTTGGTGTCATCTGCAAATCTGACTACCTCACTCGATATTCCTATTTCCAGGTCATTTATAAATCTTAAAAATCAGCAGGCCCATCACATATCCCTGGGGTACTCCACTATTCATCTTTCTCAACTGAGAAAATAAAATGTTCTAATCCGTCAACATAACACATCCAATTTTTGTTCATTTAGATTTTAAATATTTTGAAAGTATTTTCCAAGGATAGGTGCATGGCAGTACTGGGGGCCATAGTAGGGAAAGCGTGCAGAGCATGCCTAATAATTATTTCCCATCCTGGGTTTGCCTGTTTTGTGTGTGTGTCTATATGTGTATATCTGCATTTTCTTTGGAAGCGCGTCTTGTTTTTTTGTGCCAGAGTATGTGTATGTGTATGGATGCATGTATGTACTGGCTCTGTTTGTGTCTGCAGTCGAAAGAGTATAGACGTGGGAAGAGGCACTTTGAAAAGAGCAATCTCCTAGCTGCTGTGTTTCAGAGAATGATTCTCAAACCTGTTCTGGGGGACCACCAGCCAGTCTGTCAGTCAGGTTTTCAGGATATTCACAATGAATATGTATGACAGAAATGTGCATGCCCACTACCCTCATTATACATAAATCTCTCTCATGCATATTCATTTGGGATATCCTGAAAACCTGACTTGCTGGTTGTCTCCAGGACAGATTTGAGAAGCACTGTTTCAGAGTATCAACGTTTCTATGTTGCAGAAACTGAAACAACTTCTCCCATAGGAATGCATTGGGTCATTCTGTAGGGAGTTCATTTCTCTAGTTCAATCTGTCCCAATTTTGAACTTGGTGTGTTTTTTCACCAGTTTTCCCCTCGTGCAAAATTTAATTCTAGAGTAGCAGCCTTATGATTACAGCACTTACTTGGTAACCAAGTAGACCAGGGTTCAATTCCCACAAGCACTCCTTGTGGCCTTGGGCAAGTCACTTAACCCTCAATTGCCTTGGAAGAAAGAACTGGCAACCTACTTTCGATCATAATGCCAAGAAAACCCAGGAGCTGCTGGGTCCCCAGGTGTCAGCAGTTCCTGGGTTTTTAACACACACATTACATTGCATTGTATTTTAACCCAACAGACATCCTCAATCCATTGAGCTGGAAAGCATAAAAATAGTAAGTGCAAGCTATATAGATACTTTTGTATCCACATAAGTTTAAGGACATTTTGAAAGACAAACTATCAAGAAAACTTTTTCTACAGGTTATATAGCTTAAAATATCTATGTGGCTATGTGGATGACAATATTCGCCTGTGGAAAACAGCTATTGTGCCTGCTTAACCCTTTCCAGGCCGAGCCCAAAACTCTTGGGAATCAAAATTCTGACTAAATATTCCTATCAAATGGTATATAATACATGACCATAGCAGAAGGAAAATCACTATTAGAACATATTGAATAAGACGGGTACAATTTTCCTGAAATATGCAAAAATTAACCCGGCTGCAGAATGTGGATTAAAAATTTAAAGTAGGCCTTGAAAGGGTTAAGATAAGTGCTGGTTTTAGTTTGAAACAAAAGTAAAATACAAAAAATTGGGCATGCTGTGGCCCGTTTGAGTAAAAAGGGCGCTTTCGGTAATGAGGGGAATCGTGTAGTCCTTCCCTTCCAACCGATTGTCCCCGACAAAAATAGAGGTTGTGTGATTTAAAGGCCAGTGGTAGCTACTGGCTGAATGTTCAATGACTTCAAGTTTTTGATTTAGTATATTTGCCATTGAATCGGAGGGGGTTTTTCCTGCAGTAAAATATCCATGTAGCTTGCCAATAGAAGGTTTACTGAATATTGTCCCCTGTATCAATATAAGTTTTAAATCATTGTTCCTATTTTTTTGTGGCATCTCTCTTTTGGTTACAAAAAGTTTGTTTTAATCAACACGGTCATCTTAGAAATCTTATTCCAATTTGGATGTTCAGCAGTCAAGATAATATCCAGATCATCATTGCAGATATCAGCTATGGCTTCAATAATGCTACATGTAATAGCTGAATATAGTAAACAAATAATCCAATAAACAATCCATAAATAAGCAATTAATCCTTGCTTCTCATTAGTAAATATGTGTGCCACATTTAAAATAGTTTGCAGCTTGTCGTGCTGTGAGAGCTTGTGTGCATCAGTGATGCTGAGGGCTAAGCTATCGGTAGCTTAACTACTGGCAGGGTCTCCCAAGATGGACAGGTCTCAGCTGAGGTGCCAGACCAAGACAAACCATCTATCTGGGCAGCAGCAGAATGGGATGGTGTTGGCAGTGGAGGGTCACATTTGTGTGACAACAGCAACAACACTAAAATTAAACTGCGCGGAAGAAAGGCCTGGCAATCTACTTTGGTATCTTGCCACGAAAACCCAATGGATAGTCAAAACAAAACAAATTGCACCATAGTGCTGGAAGATGAGACCCCCCAGGTTGGAAGGCATTCAGCTGGCTACTGGGGAACAGCTGAAGACTTTTCAGAGTAAAGCCAGCATTTATGATGTGTTGGATCAAAGCCCTCAGGGAAGTCTGACTGCTGATGTAGCTGCACAAGAAATGAGAGTCAGAAGCTGTATAGATATCTTACATATTGGGACATAGAATGAACCAAGAGAAGTTGGAGGTGATCAAGAATGAAATGGAATGTGTACAACTCGATCTCTTGGATGTCAGTGAACTGAAAAGGACTGGCATCAGGCATTTTGCATCTGATGATCACATGGTCTACTATACTGGAAATGAAAGACAAAGAAGAAATGGTGTTGCATTTCTAATCAAGAAGAAACTTGCAAGAACTGTAATGAAATACAATGCAATCAGTGAACACTTAATTTCTATTCGTCTATGAGGAATGCCCATCAATACAACTATAATTCAAGCATATACCCCAACAAAAGCTGCAGAAGAGGATAAAGTAGATGAATTCCATGAACAATTACAAGCCGAAATTGACAAAATATGCAAACAGGATATCCTGATAGTCATGGGTGACTGGAACGCAAAAGTTGGCAACAAAGAAGAAAGCAAAGTGGTTAGAAAATATGGACGGTGACAGAAATGAAGCTGGAGAAAGACTAATA
The DNA here is from genome assembly GCA_033557465.1 of Ichthyophis bannanicus. NCBI lineage: Eukaryota > Metazoa > Chordata > Amphibia > Gymnophiona > Ichthyophiidae > Ichthyophis > Ichthyophis bannanicus. The sequence goes on from CM066040.1 coordinate 217,100,364, forward strand.
GAATGCTGCAAGACCAACGATCTATTCATTTCCAACACCTTCTTACAGCAACACAAGCGATGACTGTATACATGGATTTCACACAATGGATGATACAAAAATCAAATTGACTACAACTGTGGAAGTCAATGACGGAAAAGCTCTAAAACATCAACAAAGAAAAAACCTGGAGCTGACTGTGGTACAGATCACCAACTATTAATAAGCAAACTCAAGCTAAAGTTGAAAAAGAGCATGCCACTCATGAAAGTAGCAAAATATGACCTTGAGAATATACCACCAGAATTTAAAGACTGCCTGCAAAATTGAATTGCTGCTTTAGACACAAATGACAGAATTCCAGAAGAATTATGTGATGATATCAAGAAGGTTGTGTTGGAAGAAAGTGAGAAATCTCTACAAAAGGTGAAAAAGCAAAAACAGCCAAAATGGATGACTGAGGAAACTCTGAAAATTGCCCAGAAATGTAGAGAAGTTAAAGCCAGAGGAGAAAGAGAGGCAATCACAGAACTCAGAGATTTCCAATGTGCAGCAAGACAAGACAAACTACAATGATGCATGCAAGGAAATAGAAGCAGAAACTATTAGAGGAAGAACAAGATCAGCTATCCTAAAGTTATGAGAGTTAAAGAAAAAAATCTAGCCTCGAATTGGAATATTACAAGATGCTCAAGGATCCATGTTGAATGATGCTAAGAAGATCAAGAAAAGGTGGAAAGAATATACAGAATTATTATATGATAAAGATCAAGTGGACCAATAGCTGTTTCAACCTGTACCTTATGATCTGAATCATTGGTGATGACAGAAGTAGTCAAGGCAGCATTGAAAGCCTTATCAATAAACAAAGCACCAGGCATTGATGGCATTCCCATTGAAGTATTACAGCAATCTGATGCAGCTGTTACCATACTTAAAAATTTGGAAGAGAAATCCATGGTCAACGGACTGGAAATGATCTGTGTTTATACCAATACTGAAGAAAGGTGATCCAACTGACTGTGGAAATTATTGCACAATAACTCTGATCCCACATGCCAGCAAGATTCTACTCAAGATTATTCAACAGAGACTATAGCCATACCTAGAACGAGAACTGCTTGAAGTGCAAGCAGAGTTCAGGAAAGGGCGAGAAATGAGAGACATCACAGATGTGAGATGGATCTTTGAAAAGACTAAAAAATACCAAAAGGATATCTATATGTATTTTATTGACTACAGCAAGGCTTTTGACTGTGCAAACCATGAGAAATTCTGAGCCAAATTAAGAAGCATAGGTATACCAGAGCACCTGATTGTTCTTGTGCACAACCTTTACATTGATCAAGAAGCAACAGTTTGAATGAAACAAGGAGAAACATAATGGTTTAAAATCAGCAAAGGTATACAAGGCTGCATACTTTCCCCCTACCTGTTTAATTTATATGCAGAGAAAAATCACCAGAGAAGCAGGACTGTATGAAGACAACAGAGATGTGAAAATTGGTGGTAGACTTAACAATCTTCGCTATGCTGATGATACCACATTACTGACTGAAAGTGAAGATGATCTGAAACATTTGCTTCTCAAGATCAAGGAACATAGTCTTAAAATGGGTCTGCACCTTATTGTAAAGAAGACCAAGATCCTGACAACAGGAAAAATTAATAAGTTTGTTATTGATGGAGAAAAAATTGAAATATTGGACAACTTTAACCTACTTGTATCAACTATCAATAAAGAAAGGACAAGCATTCAAGAAATCAGATGATGGCAGAATGGCTATGAAGGACCTAGACAGGATTCTCATGAGCAGAGATGTCTATCCCCATACGCCTTACCCCCACCTCATCCATATTGCCCTCCAGCAATCCAAGCTCCACTAACAAGAACACTATACTCTCCCCCACAACCTTAAGTGTGCCCTAGTAAACGCACGCTCTACTCGACAAAAATGGCCAGCAATTGTCGACATGTTAGCCGACCTCGACATCTTATGCATCACCGAGACCTGGTTGTCAGCCTCGGACACCTTCACCAATTTGTCCCACCCAATTTTTCTGTCCACTCATGTCACAGGACAGATAGAAAAGGAGGAGGTGCAATTATCTTAACCAAGATAGATCTACACTTTCAGATGATAGCCTCCAGCAGGACCCCATCCCTTGACTCCATCACCATTGCGAATAAACATAGCACCATTAACCTGCTCTACCGGGCACCATCCTCTTCACCAGATGACCTAGCAACAATTATTGACCTCGCATGCAACCCCATAAGCCCATGCACAGCAAACTGGATCTTAGGTGACTTCAACCTCCCTGCCCTCCAGGACACTCACACCAAGGCCTTCCTTGATGCCCTAGAAGTGTTAGGATACACCCAATTGGTTAACGCGCCAACCAGGGCCGGATTTACGTATACGCCATGTACGCCATGGCGTAGGGCCCACAACCGGCAGGGGCCCACAAAAAATAGAACCAGTTTTTTTTTTTTTTTTTAAAAACCTGGTGGCTGCCGCCGCGGGGCCCCCTCTGCTGCCGCGGGGGCCCCGTCTACAAGATGGTCTGGTCTGGTCCGGTCGGGTCGGGTCGGGTCTCGTCTCCCTCCCTCCCGGCTGCGAGAGACGCGAAGATAGAGCGTCTCCTCGCGTCTGTGTTAAGCCCCCAGTCCATTTCCAGCCCCAGCCCCCCCAATAGCCCATTACCAGTCCTACCCCCCCCATAGCCCATTACCAGTCCTACCCCCCCCCCCCCCGGCCTAAAGTAAAATTTAATTTAAAAAAAAAACTGGTGGCTGCCGCCGCGGGGCCCCCTCTGCTGCCGCGGGGGCCCCGTCTACAAGCTGGTCGGGTCCGGTCGGGTCGGGTCGGGTCGGGTCCGGTCGGGTCTCTCTCCCTCCCTCCCTCCCTCGCTGCAGGCTGCGAGAGACGCGAAGATGCGTCTCTCGCAGCCTGCAGCGAGGGAGGGAGAGAGACCCGACCGGACCCGACCCGACCCGACCGGACCCGACCAGCTTGTAGACGGGGCCCCCGCGGCAGCAGAGGGGGCCCCGCGGCGGCAGCCACCAGGTTTTTTTTTTAAATTAAATTTTACTTTAGGCCGGGGGGGGTAGGACTGGTAATGGGCTATGGGGGGGGGGAGGACTGGTCATGGGCTATTGGGGGGGCTGAGGCTGGAAATGGACTGGGGGGGGGTAGGGCTGGTAATGGGCTATTGGGGGGCTGGGGCTGGAAATGGGCTGGGCTGGGGGGGTTAAGGCTAGAGGTGGGCTGATGGGGTTAGGACTGGTAATGGACTGTGGGCTGTTGGGGGGGCTTAGAACTGGCAATGGGCTTTGGGGGGGGTTAAGACTGGTAATGGGCTGTGGGCTGATGGGGGCTGTCTGGTAATGGGCTATGGGGGGGCTAGGACTGGAAATGGGCTGGGGGGTTAAGACTGGAGGTGGGCTGATGGGGTTAGGACTGGTAATGGGCTGTTGGGGGGGGTTAGGACTGGTAATGGGCTTTGGGGGGGTTAAGACTGGTAATGGGCTGTGGGCTGATGGGGGTTGTCTGGTAATGGGCTATGGGGGGCTAGGACTGGAAATGGGCTGGGGGGTTAAAACTGGAGGTGGGATGATGGGGTTAGGACTGGTAATGGGCTGTGGGCTGATGGGGGGGGTAGGACTGGCAATGGGCTATGGGGGGCTGACTGGAAATGGGTTGATGGGGTTAGGACTGGAAGTGGGCTGATGGGGGGTTAGGACTGGTAATGGGTTATAGGGGGGGCTTAAACTGAAAATGGGGTGATGGGGGGTTAAGGACTGAAAATGGGGTGATGGGGGGTTAAGGACTGTAAGTGGGGTGATGGGGGGGCTAGGACTGGAAATGGGCTGATGGATGGCTAGGACTGGAAATGGGCTGATGCAGGGACTAGAAGGGAATGGATGCTGGGTGAGGCTGGAACTAGAAGGGAGCTGATGTTGGGGGAGGATTAGAATGGGATGGGGCTGGAAGAGTAAAATGGAGAAGGGAAAAATATTTTGTGTGGGAGGGATAAAAAATCTACAATTGGCCGGGTATTGGGAGAGTAAGTGGGGATTGAGGATGGAGGGGTAATATTTGAGTGGATGAAATAGGAATGAGGAAAGAGCAAAAGGAGAAAGATTAGTATGTTAAAGCAGATGTAGAGAGAGAATGGAAAAAAATCTAGAAGAGAGAAGAAAGGACAAATGGACAGCAGACGATGGAGAGTTAGCAGAAGACACGAAGAAACCAGAAGAAAGTGGCTGGAGCAATTGCAGCTGAAAAAAATGCACAAAAGGTAGAAAAATATCTCTTTATTTTGAATTTATTAATTGGAATATGTCAGCTCTGGTAAATGTGCATCATTAACATCTGTGCTTTGTTTAGTACAAGAGCAAATTAATGTATTGTTTTATTTCTACAGTGTTGTACATTCCAAGTTTGGCTTTTGGGATTCCCAGTTTAATTATTGTCTTCCTATTTCTAAATTGTGATTACTTGTTTGGTGATGGTCTATGTTCTGCATGTGTAACTGAGCTGAGGTGTTCTGTTTATATAATTCCTATTTGACATTGCCACTTGTTCTCTTTCCCCAGTAGGTCATGTATTGTTGTTCTCTGAAATGTATTGGTTTAATATTTGCAGTGTTGCCTTTTGATTGGTAGAGTATGGTGCTTTGTGAGTCCTGGTAGTGCTGTTAGGATACGGCGGGTTTACTATGGGCAGTGTTTGTAGTAGTTCCTAATGTGTCTGGCAGTTGGCACTGGATTATAGTAATGTAGAAATCTTTTAGTCTTTCTTTATCCATACACTCATTAAGAGGCACGTTTACTAAAAGTTAGTATATGGTAACATTATGCAAATATTTATGCAAATGAGGCCCCTTATGCAAATGAGGTCCGCACCCCCCTTGGGCCGCCCCTGCTGGGGGCCCACAATTTTTGTTGGCGTAGGGCCTCACTCAAGGTAAATCCGGCCCTGGCGCCAACGCACGTCAAGGGAAACACCTTTGACTTGATATTCGCACCAATAGCATCTCTCAGCTCCACCTACAACCCCAACCTTACCATATGTCCAGTACCCTGGTCTGATCACAGCCTGATTAGTTTCTCGATGCCAGGACACCCTGATCCTACCATCCCCCAGCCCTCGGACAAGTCTTACACCTCAACACCTAAGCGCTTCCGCACATTTAACAAAGATGAGATCCTGGAAAAAGCACACCCTCTTCTTGACCCACCGGAACAGAGCTTCGATGAATTGATTGCAGCGTGGAATTTGAATCTAAATGCCAGAATTGACCCACCTTCTATCACCAGAGTACCCTGCAGGTGGACAAAATCACCCTGGTACACACTGGAACTAAGGAAGTCCCTCCAACAGCTCAGACGTCTCGAAAGGCGTTGGCGGCGCACAAGATCAACTGAGAGTCATGAAGCCTACACCGCTCACCTAACCGAACATCGCTCAGCAGTCTCAACCAGAATGAAGCAATACTACGCTGAAAGGCTACACCAATCCTTAAACAAGCCACATGAACTCTTCAGCATGGTCAGATCTTTAGCAAGGGAACCTTCTCCCAACCAACCCAACCACCCGGACCCTCAGGAATATGCAGAATACCTCCAAGCCAAAGCCGGTCAGGCCAGCATATCTCCTGACACCTGCGCTCTAGATGCCACACCCAAGTTGTTTCCCTCCTCTACCTTAACCGATGTCCAACAAACTATCACCTCATTCACAACTCCAACCGATAGGGAACTCCAAGACATAATCAAAAACATAAACACCACCACAGCACCGAATGACCCATGCCCAGCACTATGTATAGAAACACTACGAGTCAAACTCAGCCCATTCCTTACCAATCTTATAAAGGTATCATTCCTTACTGGAACTTTTCCCAGCAGCCTGAAACAAACATCAATCAGACCACTGCTCAAAAACAACAAACTGGACCCTGCTAAAATGGACTCCTAACGACCCATCTCGAGCATCCCGTTCCTAGCCAAAATCATGGAAAAAATAGTACAGCAACAACTGGACCACCATATCGAGAACAATGCACCCCTTGACCCCTGCCAACATGGGTTCCAGGAGTCACACGGTGTTGAAACCCTTCTGACCACATTATTCAGTTCCCTAACCATAGGTATTGACAATATCAGACAGGCCTTTGCTCTCATTTTTCTAGACATCGCAGCTGCCTTCGACTCTGTCAGTCATGACCTGCTACTTTCCCGCCTCGCCGAGAAGGGAGTATGCGAGGGTAAATAATAACATTTAGTAACTAAACAAGACTCAGCCTGTGACTTTACCCACAGGCTGAGTCTTGTTTAGTTACTAAATGTTATTATTTACCCTTAAAAAATTCTATCGGCCTTGGAGATAAGGATGAGGTGTCTTTGTCAGCAGAAAATGATTTCAACTTAACTGCTTTTTTAGAGGAATCTCAAGATGTGATTACCACCAGGGCCACCCTATTGGTTACTCTATCCTTGGAAGGGGATAGGATTTCTATTTTAAAATCTTATTTCAAAAGGAGGGAGTCCCAATTCTGTGGTGATAAAGTGTCTATTTTTCCAGATGTCTCTCGTTCCACACAGCTTCGTAGGAAATCTTTTTTGTTGCTGAAACCTAGGGTACTTGCTTTGGAGGCGACGTTTTTCTTAAAATATCCTTGTAAATGCTGTATTTCATTGCTTAATGATACGTTTGTCTTTTTCTCTTCATCTGAGTTAGAGAAGTGGATTGTAGATCGTGAAAAGGCACGTATTGTTTCATGATAGGTTTAGAGGGTGTATTGAGGGAACTCTTCCGGCTTTATTAGTAGGCTAATTGACCTTTGGGCCTTTTTGCTTTGTTTTCCACTAGTATATTGCTTGTTTTAGTTTAATGCTTCCTGAGATGTGGACTGTTAAAATTGGTTTATTATATTTATATTTTTCTTTTTGAATGTTTCTATTTTCTTCTTTGGTTGTAACTGTTTTTTCAGTATAACTATGTATAAGGTATCTTCATAAATAAAGGATTTAAAAAAAAAAAAGAAGGGAGTATGCGACACTGCGCTATCATGATACACATCATACCTGAATGAAAGATGGCAACATGTCCGCTCTGGTCCCTCCAGTTCAGCACCCTTCCCGCAAGCGAAAGGCGTACCACAAGGATCATCACTTTCAGCCCTCCTTTTCAATGTCTACATGCAACCCATCTGAACCCTCATCAGATCCTTTAACATCAATTGTCTAATATACGCTGATGATGTTCTGATGTACACTCCGATATCAACTGAACATCCAGACCTCTCCCGCCTGTCTTCATGCTTTAACGCGGTCATGGACTGGCTACACACTCAGAAGCTTAAAATAAATTTCAAAAAGACAGAGGTCCTATTCATCTGTAGAAACCAAGCATTCACCCCACCATCATCCTTGAAGGTACGTGATGCCAAACTCCTCACCAAGCCTACGATACGATACCTCGGTATCACACTCGATCAACATCTCAACATGAATGCCCAGATATCCAACATGGTAAAGGCAGTATATCATAAAATTCGAACACTGCGCCACATGAGACAGCTGCTAGACCCGAAAGACTTTAGAACAGTCTATCAAGCACTAGTAATGCCTCACTTCGACCACATTAATTCCATACTGCACGGACTCCCAAAGAGCACTCTGCATCCCTTGCAACTGGCAATGAACGCTGCAGCCAGAACTCTTCACGGAGCCTCTAGAAGGGACCATATTACCCCAATACTAAAACACCTACATTGGCTCCCCGTTCATTGCAGAATCTCCTTCAAGATCTTAACAATGACATTCAAGGCCATCAATAAATGCACGGCCACCTCTCTCTCTGACCTTATCCAGACCACTCCCCCCAACAGGTTAAGGAGATCTGCTGCTACTAACACCCTCATCCTCCCCAAAGCGATCACTAATTGCTCCAAAACTACGAGAAATCGTGCCTTTGCTCTCTACGCGCCTCCTGCTGGAATGCTCTTCCACCCGACATCTGAGCCATTAACAACCTTCTCCAATTTAGGAAAGCACTGAAACGTCACCTGTTTATCCAGTACTTCTCCAACCCAAACGACATCTCACTGCCACCACTCCACATGTCCAACCCACACCGTCCGGACAACCTACCTACTACACCACTCTAATCACCACATCACCTGGTACTTGACCCCGGCCCAGATAACGACTTACCAGCCACAATGTCTTTACTGTATGAACTGTACATATTGATGAGATGTATGTAGAATCTCACCTTCCTACTTGTAAATAGTTGTTGTTGTTGTTGCTTTTTTTCCCTGTTTACCCTGTTCAAGCACCCTGTTTTATTGTAAGTGCATTGCAGTCTCACTTTGCACAAATATGTTTCCTATAAACCGCGCTGATGTCAAATAGCGCGGTATAGAAAAATAAATAAATAAAAAATAAATAAATACAAAGATTCAACATGTTCAAGCCATGGTATTTTCAATAACGTCATATGGATGTGAAAGTTGGATAGTGAAAAAGATAGACAGGAAGAAAATTGATGCCTTTGAATTATGGTGCTGGCAACGAATACTGTGTATCCCATGGACTGCCCGAAGAACAAACCAGTTAGTACTAGAAGAGATCAAACTTAAGCTTTCTTTAGCAGTTCAGATGACAAGACTTTGACTTTCATACTTTGGACACATCATGCAAAGAGAGATATCATTAGAGAAAGGCATCATGCTTGGGAAGGTAGAAGGTCAATGCAAAAGAGGAAGGCTAGCAATGAGATGGATAGATATAATAATTGCAGTTATGGATGCCACTCTGTCAACAATGAAGTGCCTGACTGAAGACTGAACACAGTTTAGGACAATTATCCAAAGGGTCCCCATGAGTCGACACCGACTCGATGACACTTAACAGCAACAAGAAGAAATCACTTATGAAGTAATCTTATAAAACAGTTTCAACATTCAAAGTATATTTTGCATATGGAAAATGCATATTTATTTATTTATTTAGACAGATTTGTATACCACCTTATCCTTCAATCAAAGTGGTCACAACACAATTGGAGGGATACATTTAATAGGAGGGGATACGACTCACATACGTAAATACTGTGTGTGTAGGTCTAAATGGGAGTGGGTAGTTAGGGCCAGGTTGTGTAGGTAGCTGTTGGGTCAATTAGGTGGTATGTAGTGGTGGGCACTTAATGTGGTTGCTCATAGGCCTCAGTAAAGAGAAGAGTCTTGAGTACCTTGCAGAAGTCTTTGGTGTCGTTTAGGGTCCTTAAGTCCATAGGGAGGGAGTTCCATAGTGCAGGTGCCAGTAGCGAGGGAGCTCTCTTCGATGTTGTCTGCTTAGTCTTGTGATAGCCTGCGGGTGTGGTGATCCTGTTGCCACTGTTGGTTCTTCTAGATATTGTGTAACCAAATATGCATGCCAACAAAAGTACATGTACTAATACATAGACTGTGCACAGGCAATCCTGCGGATGCAGTTTGGATGAAGCATGCATAGTGTTCCGATGTATTTTAGAAAGTGCATGAGTATATGCATAGAATATATGCACATACTTGCACCTGCCTTATAGGACACCTGCATCATCTACACACATTTTTTAACATTTTTATAGGTGCCCTGTTATAAAATTACTACCCACAAAAATTGTATCATTTTTTACTATTGTCCAGATGGAGGGTATTTTATAAAGCCTGTTTTGTTCATCTATACTAGCAAGATGTAAGAGGCATGTAAGAGGCATCTTATAAAGTTACCCCCAGTGTAAAAGAATGTTCAATGACAAGAACACACATACTTTTTAATGAGCCAGGTGCAGGCATGTTCAGGAAAGGTGTTACAGTATACTCTGATATAACTTCAGGGGTTCAGAAGCGGCAGGCCATGTGTGCCGAAGCACATGGCCTGCCACCGAACCTAGCCATTCCCGCCACTGCAACCAGAATCAGCAGCAGCAGGAGGAGGGCAGCCCAGCATAGGGGGGGGAGGGCAGCAAGGCTTGGCACATAGGGAGGGGAAGAAGGCCATATGTGCCAAAGCAGATGGCCTGCTGACCACAGAGATCTGTCGCTCGAGGCAGCCACCCAGTGAACAGGCCAGCCCTGCCCCAATCCAACCCCCAGTAGCCTGTTCCTCAAACTTACCACATCCTTCCTCACGCCCCTTTCCACCTACTGGTAGTCCTTATGGTGGCTAATAAGAGACAGGAGTAACCCCCAGCTGTTCGTGCACTATCGTTGCTTGTGTTCAAAATGGCACCCAAATCCCACTAGTAGTAGCCTGGCGGTACTACCATCAGTGGTCCAGCTCCTAAACAAAGGATTGTTCCCTTATTTAGGAGATAAGTCCCTGGTAATAGTACCTTGAGACTATTGCTAGGAACCTTTCGCTGCCATTTTGAACCAAGGTGCCACTGCTGATGGTGCAGGAGCGAGCAGGGATCACCCCCCAGGCTAGCCACCGGGAAATGCCAGGTAAGCGTAGCCTGGAGGTAAGGTGGAGGGAGAGGTTTGGAGATTGATCTTAGATCAGAAAGTTATTTAATTCCATAACTAGCCTATTTAAGAGGCTTCAGGGAGCATCAGACTGTGCATTAGCAGCCAAATGGTTCACAGGAGAAAAGATAACACTAGCTCAAGGCTGGCATTATCAATCATAAATAACAGAGCCTGTGAGGTCAGATAAAAGTTATGTTATTTATTCTGCATAATAATGAGCTTGCATTTTCATGCTTGATGTCTCATTATTACCTAACTTGCATTATGCTGCATGAAGGGTAAATACCACATGATTTTGCTAGTTAGCTCATGTTATTTCCAAAAGCATACATTATTCTCTTAACACATTAGTTGCTTTCTCTCTAAGACAGGTAAAAAAGGTATTCCTAGGGCAGTTTGTTATCTAGCTGACTAGTGCATATTTTCAGCACTAAGTTTAGTTCTCTAGTAGCAACAATATAGGTCTAAATTCAGCCAGACAACTTTTATACAGATTTAGGAGTATTTTCATCCAGAAACTTAGCCAGTTAGTTCTGGCTGAAAGTTTCACTCAAGAGAAGCGGTTAACATTTACATGCTCAACAACTCTAAATATTCCAAAACTTAATTCCCGTGTCTCTATGGGTTCTTTTCTTCTAGACAATTTCTTAGTCTGATTTGGTGTACATGTGACAAAATAAAAAAATTCTTTTGGCACTCCCTATGCGGGTTTATATTATGTGAGATCCTGCATCATCTCACATGCCAAGTGGACCCCTATGCAGTAGGATTATAAATGAGCATAAGAACACAGTGAATCATACTTCCACTCAATTTGTACATTTTATTGAATGTTCTTAAATTGTACCTTTGATATAGCCTTCATGTTGATGAAGTGTTTTAAAGAAGTGTTCATACTGCTAGCACTTAATTACACTTAGTATTTTGCTTGAGACATTGTAAGTGGGTTTTTTCAATTTTTCTCGATATGACCATGTGGGATTTTTGAAAAATAAAATCTAAGAGACTAAATTATTACCTTCAGTTGTAGAAATATGACTGAATTATGCCTTTAAATAGCCACCATCAAGCAGTAGTGCCATAAATGACAGTCAAAGATGGAGAAAGAGAGAGAGAGATACCGTGGGGACCCTATTAACTAACTATGCAATTTGATAACTTGAGGCACTTCAGTAACATGGATTAGCAAATCTTACAGTAAATAACTTTTTATGTTGTTGTAGTTGGGATATCACGCATTCTCTGGGAACATGCAGGAAGTCACTCCTCACATATGGATGATGTCAGCACCGATGGAGCCCATGAGGAAGTATCTCCCCAGCTTTCAAAGAAAGCCTTTGGGAGATGCACCATGCATGCATGGTGCCCTTCCCACCCAAGAGTGCCATCTTGCCTCAGTCTCCCTTTTTCCTTGGAGCCCTCTGGACATCTGTCCAGTTTCCCCTGGAAAATGTTTTTTGATACCTCTCTGTCCGGTTGGCATACCGGTTCCTTTCCAGCCCCCGAGTCAGCTAGCCTCAGCATTGCTCCTCGGGTTCGTTTCTTTGTTTTTTCATTTTTTCTTCGAGGTGTCCCTCGACTAGCATTCGTGCCTTTTTTTGGCTGAAGGCCTTGGACCCCTGTCAAGTGTCAGGGAACACTTTTTTCCCCGATGGCCTCCAGCGTCTTCAAGAAGTGCAATCGGTGCACCAAGCTGATGTCCCTTACCGATCCGCATGATTACTGCCTCCGGTGCCACAGCCCAGAACACAACTGCTCAGACTGCAAACTTTGCATGACCATGATCTCAAAGGCCCTTAAGAGCTGTCATCAGCAGCAGGAAAAATGTTTACAAAAGTCTGACTTCGTGCCGGAGTCTCCAGTGACACCCTGCTCCAGGGCTCCCTCCAGTAACTTGGTGCCCCGCAAAGGCCAGACCACCTCAGAGTTCCACAGCCGTGGTTCCTCACAGGAAATCCCCAGATGTGAAACACAAGTAGTCAAAGCCCTCAAAGACCTCCTCAGTGACTGAGTATGGGAAGTGGTAAAATCCACTCCAAGCCCCACAGTCCCTGGTGTGAGTCAGAGAAGTCAGAATGGGAGCAGCGTCTCAAGCTGCCCTGAAAGGAGTCATCGGTACACACCGACTGGCCTTGGACACCCAAGGCCATCATCATCAAGGACTCCCCCTCGACAGAATTGACACAGGACCCAAAACCCTTGGTGTCCGCATCGAAGCCTGGTGAGCCAAATAGCATGGAGACCACGATGGTGGCCTTAGGTGCAGTATCTCTGTCCTCATGGCCCAGCAGTGGGCGTTCATGTCTGGTTCATCCACCCTGATGATGGGACCCTTGACATCAAAGGCATCCCCGGACGTTGAGCCAATCCTCGAGTGCTACTGGCCTTGAGAGAGCTATCAGCATTGGATGAGGTCCTGGTCCTGTTCCTCAGTCCTCTCCAGCAAGAGTACATGGCTCGGACCGCAGATCCTCCGGAAGCCCCAGGCCCCTCAGCTCAGTCCTTGGCTGTGGTGACTGTGAAGCCCTGCAATCGATCTTGGGCTTCCAGTCTGATTGGGAGACAGAGAACGAGGAGTCCCCAGATACTCGGCACCACCGAGATGTACCTTTGGACCGCCCCCCCCCCCCGGCATTCCGACGCTGTTCCCTGCCAGAGGATGTTGCCTCTCTCGACTTTGTGCAGAACATTGCTAAGGCTCTCTCCATCGAGACCAAGGTGGAGGAGGACCCTCACTTGGAGGAACTGGAATCCTCCAGTATGAGGCCCCTCTGAAGGAGGCCTTCATGGTACCTGCTCCACTGATCCTACAATGCTTCCTTCTCCGCATGTGGGAGACACTGGCATCAGTGCCCATTGTCAGCAGGTGACTCGACTCCATGTATCGAGTCCACCAAAGCCCGGAGTTCCAGAAAGCCCAACTTCCCCACAACTCAAAGGTCATTGAGTCCACAATGCGCAGACTCAAGAGCCAAAAGACCCATTCCTCGGTGCCCCCCGGCAGGGAGGCCCTGACCTTCAATGCCCTCGGCTGGAAGACCTTTCTTTGCTCGATGTATACATGCCAGATCCAGTCCTAACAGTTCTACATCAGCATGTACTGTACCTCAAAGAACTGTCGAAGGAGCTCTGTGGGTTCTCGGCAGACCTCGACAGGGAACCCCTCCAGAGGTTCAAGTCACTGGTCTCAGCAGTCGAGTGCGCAAAGTTGCTGTCTCGAGCAGCTTACAACAGGTTTGAGTTGTCAGCCAGAGTGACTGATGCCAGGCATGGCTGCAATCATCTGACCTCAAACAATGGGTTCAGGACAAACTTATTAATGTCCCCTGCATCAGAGAGCCTCTTCTGGAAACCCATGGCAGACAAAGAAGCAGAGATTGAGACTAAGTTCCTAACAAGGACCAGACTCTCAAAAAAGACCTTGGTGTAGCCCTGTAAGAAGGCCTCAGGAAATAAGCCCTTCTTCCCCAAGAAAAAGTGCAGCTTTGACAATGCCTCACAGTTCTAGGTCTTCTCAGCCCCATAGCACAGGGGCATGGCAGAGGTCATAATGCCTCAGGGGACTAGCCACAGAGGTACAGTGATGCTGGTTGCTACCCGCCTGGCTTCTCCTCTGCCTGCTAGGCCACATAGCCCCCATGGTCCATGTGATCCCATAGACCTGAATACACATGAGAGCGGCCCAGTGGTGCCTCCACTCTCAGTGGACCCAAGCCACAGGTAGACTCTGGGACAGAGTGAGAGTGACCTGCCAGCTGGCAGACTCCCTTAGATGGTAGCAGATCCCTAGTCACCTTCAGGCTGGGATGCCCTTCCAAGCACCCACCCCCCAGAGGGTCCTTACCATGGATGCCTCCTTACTGGGCTGAGGAGCAAATTGTGAGGGCCTCCAGACACAAGACAGCTGGTCCCAGATGGAATTCCAGATGCAAATCAATCTACTGGAGCTCTGGGCGATATCTGAGCTTTCCACTACCAGCTGCAGCACTAGTCGATGCTGGTCCAGACCAAGAACCAAGTTGCAATGATCTATGTGAACAAACAAGGGGCATGGGGTCATACTCCCTCCGCCAGGAGGCGGTAGCCCTCTGCTCCTATGCGACATTTAAAGGGATGCTCCCAAGAGCAGTCTACTTCCCGGGCCAAGCTGACAAGCTGAGCAAAGCCGCATGAGTGGCACCTGGATCCTGAAGTAGCCTCCCGGCTGTTTTGACTCTGGGATGTCCCCTTGGTGGACCTGTTTGCCAGCCTGAACAACACGCAGTTCTCCCACTCTGCTCCCACCAGCCGCACCCATCTGGGGTGACAGCAGATGCATTACTCATTCTGTGGACAGAAGGCCTTCTTTATGCTGTCCCACTGACACCACTGGCTACCAAGACCCTCTTCAAGGTCCAGTGTGACAGGACATCACTAATACTGATAACTCCCCAGTGGTCCAGGCAACCCTGGTTCCTGCTGTTCCTCTCCCTGTCGGCATTGTTGATGATTTCCCTGGGTCGAGCACAAGGACTACTTTCACAGGAGCAGGACACTCTCCTACACCCCAAGCTTGGGTCCCTTTCACTCATGGCTTGGCTTCTGAAAGGGTAGCATAAGTTCCCTTCAACCTCCCATGAGATGTGGAAGAGGTTATTCTAGCCTCTCAAAAGGTTTCCACAAGAAGGGCGTACACCTTCAAGTGGTGCCGATTCTTGATGTGGTGTGCCGAAAGATGTTCTCCTGCTTAGTACAAGTGGTACTCCAGTACCTGCTCCATCAGTCACAGGTGGGACTAAAGTCCAACTCGGTCAGAGTGCACATGAGCTCTATCATGGCGCACCACCATTACGTTGAGGGCAAGCCTCTCTTGGCTCAATCCCTTATATTTTGGTTCTTGTGGGGCCTCATGTTATCCAAACTATTTATCTGCCCTCCTGCAACAGAGTGGGATCTCAATGTGGTGCTCTCGCAGCTCACTAAGCTGATGTTTGAGCCTCTGGCTACCGGCCATTTGAGTTACCTCTCCTAGAAGGTCATCTTCCTTGTGGCACTTTCATCAGCTCGCAGAGTCAGCGAGCTCCAGGATCTGATGGCAGAGGCCCCCTACATGCTGAAGATGGCCCCCATTCCACCTCATTCAGGAGGTGGTTCTCCCCACCTTCTTTCTGAGGTCTCACGCTGGCAGGGCAGAGACCATCCTCCATAGTTTGGACCCCTCTATCTGCAAAGGACTTAGGTCCACCGCAAAGCACTGCAGCTTTTCGTATCCTATGACCCTAGTCATCTGGGGCTCCCAGTGACTAAGCAAACTCTGTTCACTTGGGTGGCAGACTGCATTACCCTTGCCTATGAGCAGGCAGGGATCTCGCTGGACAAGAGGGTCACAGCACACCGCATCAAGGCCATGGTTACCTCCATGACAAACCTGCATTCCGTATGTGTGTCAGAAATCTGATGGGCCGCCACCTGGTCTTCGATCCATATCTTTGCAGCTCACTACTGCCTGGAGAGGGAGTCCTGACAGGGCAGCGTCTTCGGCCAGGCCTTACTCCATAATCTCTTCAAGAGTAGGTAACTCCTGCCTTCCGACCCTTCTGTGTTCAGGCTACCGGAGTGCTGGTTCCCCACCGGACACTTACTTCTTGCGAGAGTCTCTCAATAGGACTCAACTGCTGCTGCTCACTGATTACCCTTTGCAGGTCGCTGTGTCATTTTTACAGGTTCTCAGTAGCCTGTAGTTGGGGAGTCCCATATGTGAGGACTGACTTCCTGCTTCTTCCCGGGGAAAGTGTAGTTACTCATCTGTAACAGGTGTTCTCTGGGGATAGCAGGAATCAGTCCTCACAACCCTCCCTTCTCCCCATGGAGTTGCTTCTTTACTGTATTTTAGCTGACTTAGCTATGTCATTAGACTGAGGCAAGATGGCACCCTTGGGCAGGAAGGGGGCCATGCATGCATGATGCATCTCCCAAAGGCTTTCTTTGAAAGCTGGGGAGATGCTTCTGCATTGGCTCCATTGGTTCTGATATCACCCATATGTGAGGACTGATTCCTGCTCTCCCCAGAGAACACCTGTTTACAGGTGAGTAACTACGCTTTCCCAGCCACAGCAACAGAAAGATAGCGGCCCTCATGACTAACTATATTTTAAAGGGCTGAGACAATATGAAAAATATTTATTTAGCAATGCTTATACACAGTTTTCACCGGGTCAAAGCAGTATACATTCAGGTACATTATATATTTCCCTTGTCCCCGAAGGGCTCACAATCTATGTTTTTGTAGCCGAGGCAACAGAGGGTTAAGTAGCTTGCTCATGGCCACAAGGAGTGCTTGTGGGACTAGAAACCCCGGTCCCTCCAGCCTGAGGTTGCTGTCCTCCAGCATGATTCAAAACCTCTGGCCCTGAGGCAACTTGCCCCAACCATTAGGCCACTCCTCCCTCCAAATATAAGCCCTACCACCTAATTCCCTATCAAATAAGAGCACCCTCCCCCAAACCCACCTCCACCTTGATCCATTTTCACACAATAGCCCTCTCATTGCCCCCTACACTCCCCCCCCCCCAAGCATCTAACTGGAATCTTCCTGGTGGGAAGTGAGGGGGCAGAAGCAATCCCCAGGCACTCTCACCCCTAACATGACAGTCTTAGATCCCCTAGCCATTTTGGAGTGCTACTGCTAGTGGGTCAGGCTACCAAATAATTCATCTTAGTAAATAGAAATCAATGTTTGATGTTTATCCTTTTAAGGATATAACTAGAACATATGAACATAAAATATGCCTACTGAGTCAGACCATCAAGCCTAGTATCCTGTTTCCAACAGTGGTCAATCCAGGTCACAAGTACCTATAAGGTTCCCAAAAGGTACACAGATTCTATACTACTTCTATACTACTTGTCCAATAGATAAGCAGTGGATTTCCCCGGTCCTCTTTAATAATGGTTTATGGACTTTTCCAAGGAAAGAAGAAGAGCAACAACCTTCCGCAGAAATCACAGGAGACACCAGAACAGCGCAGGGAGGACACGGCCACACCTCTTAAAAACAAAGAAACCTTTTATTTCATAAAACCTTCAAAGGTCAGACCCAACTTCTCAGTAGATGCCAAAGGCATACCCGAGAAGCACTTTTTGAGCTTTTAGCTACTGGCTCTTGTAACAATGTCCTGACTGCCACTGGAATATATATACAATTGCATCTTAATTAGTATTGCTGACAGCCGAAACTTGGCCAAGTGGCGTCTGTACCTTTGAAGGTTTTATGAAATAAAAGGTTTCTTTGTTTTTAAGAGGTGTGGCCGTGTCCTCCCTGCGCTGTTCTGGTGTCTCTTATGGACTTTTCCTCCAGAATCTTGTCCAAGCCTCTTTTAAATCCAGTTATACTAACAGCTTTTACTACATCTTCTGGTAACAAATTTCAGAGTTTGATCACACACTGAGTGAAAAAATATTTTCTCTGATTAGTCTTAAATGCGCTACATTGTAGCTTCATTGCATGTCCCCTAATCTTTCTACCTTTTGAAGGGATAAACAACCGATGTACATATACCCATTCCACTCCATTAATTATTTTATAGACTTCTATCATATATCATATCTTCCCTCAGCCATCTCTTTTCCTACTACAACTATTGCTACTGAACATTTGTATAGCACTACAAGATGTACACAACACTGCAGACACATGTAAAAGATGGTCCTTGCTCATCAGAGTTTACAATCTAGTCAAGACAGACAACAGAGGAGCTGTAGACATGGGATAGGTCTAGGTGGAATGGTAAGGAAACACAAAGGAGATCAGGTTGGTCAAGATCCGAAAACAGCAGGTTTTCAGCCTGGATTTGAAAAGGGTCAGAGAAGGTGCCTGACGTACAGACTCGGGTAGTTTGTTCCAGGCATAAGGAGCAGCAAAGTGAAAAGAGCGATGTCTGGAGTTATCAATAGAAGAGAAGGGCACAGATAGAAGCTATTTGCCAGAAGAGGGAGTTGCCGAGGAGGGGTGTAGGGAGAGATAAGAGAGGAAAGTTAGTGAGGAGCTGCAGAGTGAATGCACTTATAGGTCAACAGGAAAAGTTTGAACTGGATGCGGAAATGGATAGGGAGCCAAAGAAGTGACTTGAGAAGACTGCTCAGCAAAGTGCTAAACAGATTGAAGGGGAGACAGATGATTCAGAGGGAGACCAGCAAGGAGCAGGTTACAATAGTCTAAATGGGATGTAACCAAGCTAAAGTGCCCTAACCTTTTAAGCCTTTCCTCATAGGGATATCATTCCATCCCTTTTACCATTTTTGTCGCTCTTTTCTGTACCTTTTCTAATTCTGCTATATCCTTTTTAAGATATGGAGACCAGAATTGCACACAATTTTCAAGGTGTGATCATACCATAGCATTATAATATCTTTTGTTTTATTCTCCATTCCTTTCTGTATGATTCCTAGCATTTCTATTTGCTTTTTCTGCACACTGGGCGGTTTCCATGTATTATCCATGATGACGCCTAAATCCTTTTCCTTGGTGGTGGTTCCTAATGTAGAACCTTACATTGTATAATCGTAATTTGGGCTGTTCTTCCCTAAGTGCATAATTTTGCACTTGTCTATATTAAATATCATCTGCCATTTGGATGCCCAGTCTCCTAATTTATCAAGGTTCTCCTGTAATTTTTTACAATCCTCTTCTGTTTTAACAACTTTGAATAATTTGGTTTCATCTGCGAATTTGATCACCTCACTCATTATTCCCAGCATAGACAGTGGAGTGGAGGAATGGCCTAGTGGTTGGGGGCAAGGTACTTCAGGCCGGAGGGTCGGGGGTTCAAATCCCACTAGAGGACAGCAACCTTGGGCCGGAAGGACTGGGGTTTCTAGTCCCACAGGTGCTCCTTATTTATTTTATTTTTTATTTAGCAAACACTTATATACCGCTACTTCCAGCGATCAGAAGCGGTTTGATTAAAGTATTGGGATATGTCACAAAATCAAGACAGGAAGATTGGGGCATAGATAGAAAGAAGAGGGGTAATACACAGCACACATCGCAGGGTCTAGATATATCCCTTCAGTAGGTATCATTCATATGTACAAAAGCGATTATCCTTTAACTATTTACATTTGACAAACAGCTATTTGTTTCTTTTCATCTTGTTGTATTCACAGCTGGCCATAGTGGCAGTTGAATAGGTGAGTTTTTAATTTTTTTCTGAAATCGAGTAGGTCTTTTGTTGCTCTCATCTCATGTGGTAGGTTGTTCCATAAGGTGGGGGCAGAGAAGGAGAATGCTCTGCGGCCAGTACTGGATTTTACATGTCTGATGCTGTTTGGAACTATAAGTGTGTCTTCGTTTATGGTTCTCCTGCTTCTGGAGTTAGTTTGCAAGGTGATCAGGGTGGAAAGGAATGAAGGGGCTAGGTTGTGAATTAGTTTGAATGTCGTTACCAATGTTTTGTATTGGATCCTGGCTGAGACTGGGAGCCAGTGTAGTTCCATCAATATAGGTGTAATATGTTCGGTGACTCTTGTTCTCATGATGATCCTTGCTGCTACGTGTTGTGCCAGTTGTAATCTGTTGGTCGTTTTCTTTGGTAGACCCTGTAAGATGGCGTTACAGTAGTCGAGGTGAGGCATGATGAGTGCTTGAGCAACTGAACGGAAGTCACATGGATCTAGTACATTCCGTAGGGGTCGTAATACTCTAAGCTTGTGAAATATGGCTTTGTTGGTGTTGCTGAGGTGTTTTTCCATTTTCAGTTTGCTGTCGATTATGACTCCTAAATATCTAATTTCCTTCTTCGTGTTGTACGTATTGTGGTCTTAACCCTCCATAGCCCATGTTCCCTGTAAAATAGTTATCTCCAAGTTATAATGCCCTGTTCAATGTAATTTCAGTTTGTTCAATGTAAACCGCCTTGATATCATGAAAGGCGGTATATAAGAAATGTTAAATAAATAAAATAAAATAAAATATTCACTTTTCTCCATTGAGAAAATTGGCCATTTAGCCCTACTCTCTGTTTTCTATCTTTCAGCCAGTTCTCCAATCTTCAGGTACTACAGATGTAATTAATGATAGATGACAGATTACTAATAGTAGTTCTACAATCTCATATTTAAGTTCTGTCAACATCCTGAGATGTATACCATCCAGTCTAGGTGATTTGCTGCTCTTTAGTTTATCAATTACTGTAGCTATATTACATCTTTCCGATTTATTAAGATTTGTTTCAATTCTCATGATATATCATCTTTAAATATTATTTCTGGCCTGAGTAGTTTTCCTACACCTTCTTCAGTAAAGAAGTAAAGACTGAAGCAAAAAATTCATTCAGTCTCTCCACTATGGCCTTGTCCTCAATCAATCTCTCTCTCTCTCTCTCTCTCTCAAGAGTACTACAAGATTTTCCCAAAGTGACACATGTCCAATTATTATGCTTGTTTCTTTCAGTGCACACATTTATTCTTACACTTTTCAAAGATGAATGTACTTAGGTTCCAATCAATTTTTTCATAATACTAGTTGTGCCCCTCAAAATAAAATAAAGTTTCTCACATCCCTCCATTGACTCAGGATCAAACTTAGGGGCATGTTTACTAAACTGCGCTAACTGCTAGTTTGGGGACACAGGGCAGGATGCGGGTGTAACATGGACGGCACATCATGGTTAGCATGGGTGTTTTGGCTGTAAGGGTGCACTTAATGCTACTGGAATGGTTGGTGCTAGGTGCACTCCCATGCTGGATTATCAATGATCCAATGGCAGGGGGATGGACACACATGCCCCCTAATGTTGGCACGGGCCTCTGCCTGGTATTGTGGCCAGCCATGTGCTACAGGCATACTTTTTTTGTAAATATACCCCTTAGATTGTAAGCCTTCCAGGGACACTGGGTGAAATGAAAAGAAAATTTAGGAATAGCATTTTCAGAATGAGGGAATAGGGTTGAGAGATGCTGGATTTAGCTCACACCTTTTTCAGTGATAGCGCACGGCAAGTTAAAAGGCTGGTTTTATATCCTGATCCCCTTATTCTCCTACTCACTATCTATGTGTATCTTTATCAGTCCCTTAGATTTACGCTAGTCCAGGTATTTTCATCCCAGGGGATACGCATAGTCAGTCAGGTTTTCAGGATAACCACAATGAATATGCATAAGAGAGATTTGCATACAATGGAGGAAGTCCATGCAAATTTCTCTCATAAATAGTTATCCTGAAAATCTGACTGGCTATGCGTCTCCTGAGGACTGGGTTGAGAACCCCTGCCTTAGTTGTTTATCTGTCTCAGTATTAGATTGTAAACTCTCAGAAGCAAGAACTATCTCTTACCTGTCTACGCCTTGTAGCACTATATAAATGATAAGTAGTATTAGTAGCAGTAGACAGGGAATTATTTATTATACTGGAATGTAACTTCCTTGAGCTACCACTGAAAAAGGTGTCACCTAATTCAAAGATCCCTAAACCCTAATCCCTCACTCTGAGAGTCTTATTCCTAAATTTTCTTTTTATTTCACCCAGTGTTATTTTGTGTAGTTTTTTTTTAACCAATTCCTTAGATAAGAGTTAAACATCCTTTGATGTAACTGCACTCAGGGCCTGACTTGTCTGAATTTGGGACTTAGAAATACTTCCAGCAGAAACTTTTGTCAATTTTGGTGAACTGAATTATTCCCATCTTCTTTAAAAAAAAACCTGAAAAACTCTGCATTACAAAATGCAGAGGTCCCATTATTATTTTTGGGATATGATGTCTCACTCTCTTACAGGCTGGTGTATTATTTATTTTTATTTAGCTTGTGCCTTTCCAATAGTAGTTCAAGACCAGTTACATTAAAGTACAGAAGTTATTTCCCTATCCCCAGAAGGCTTACAAAATAAGGGGACTGTTTACTAAATCCCACCAAGCAGTTAATGTGAGTTTCAGCATGGAGTAACTGTTATCATGCAGGCATGACAGCAAGCACACGCTAATTCATATGGTAACTGCACATTAGAAACAAAGAAAAATGACGACAGAAAAAGACCACATGGCCTATCTAGTCTGTCCTTCCATATCAACAGCTACAACAGTCCCCTTTTTACCTTTATAGAATTGTATGATGGGGCATGAAAAGGGAGGGTCGGGGCAGAGTGTGGGCGTGGAGAGCTTGTCGCAGTTAGCATGGAGGCCACTGCCGCACACTGTCAGTGATTGGCAATTAGTGCAGCTGCACATAACGACACCACCATGGGTAGCATTAGGTGCACCTGCGTTAATTGGGCTGCATGTTAGGATACACATTCACTGCCGGGAATATGCTGGCCACGCCCATGACAGTTACTGCGGAGGCTTTGCACTTACCGCACATTCGTTTTAGCAGTGAATGCAAAACCCTAACGGGCTTTTGTAAAAGGGCTCCTCAATTTGTGCCTGCAGCAATGAAGGGTTGAGCAATTTTCCTAACCTCACAAGAAGCAGCGGTGGGATTTGAACCTTGCCTTCCCTGGTTCAGGCGCCACGCTCTAACCAATAGACTACTCTTCCACTAAGCTGGTGAGCTATTTTGCAAGAAGTCTTCAAACAAAAGTAAATCAAACAAAGCGCAACAAAACTCACAAGATCACAGCAGTTTTTAGAGATATGCATCCGTTATGAAAGAAATGGTAAAACATGATGAATAAGTCCATTTTTGGTTCATTTCAAATAAAATGAAGGGATATGGGTCCTGAATTAAGTGAAATGATTTTATTACCATTCTTTACATTTTAAATTCCCATTTATTTCAATGCAAGTCAATGGGAAGGTAAAGAAATTCAGCACGGGATCTCCAAATTAAAAGCCAATGGGTCCCTGGCACCTCTGACCCAGGCGCAATTTGTACAAAAACACAAAGTTGGGGTACCTCCAGCCCTGACACCCCAAGCCAAGATATACCCCCCTTCCCTGGCACACCAAATTAGAGCATTTTTGGCCTGCCCCCCCCCCAACCCCATGGACTAGTAGCTTACCTGACCCTGATAAAGTATCCTCCCTCCACTTGATCTGCCACCCCTCTGAAAATGGTGACAGTCCAGCTAGTATTAATGACATCAGCCTAACTACCTAGACCTAAACCGAAAATTAACAGCAATAATCAAAAATGTATCAGAAATTAGGAATAAATAAACAGACTGAAAGGGACAATTGGTCTTTTTGTGTGACCATGTACAAAGGAACACATTCTGGGTTCCTCCATTGCTGTACGTGTTTTATAGAAAGAAAGTCAGTTGCTATGATACTAAGTCCAATCAGGCCTATGATAACATATTTCTGGCACATTGGATTTCCTGGAATTTCAAAGGGATAGTGGTTTGTGGTATAACTCGTGGGCACAATGTAAACTCTAAAACATAATGAAATAAATGAAAAAAATGTTTGTTCATTTCTGTTCATGTGAAGCCCGTTTGATTATTTGATGTATTGTTTCAGTTTTTATTTGAGAACTGAATAGATGTGAATCTGAACTTTCAGTATGAATATCACATATAATATTCACAGGGTTTTTGTAGACAATGAAGGAAATTAGACTATATAGCTTTGGCCCTAAAAGAGCTGATAATCAAAATTATATTTTGTTTATCCTGCTGTTCAACAAAGTAACCTGAAGCATAGTGAGATAAATTGAATTGCCATAGCATTAAAAATCTATAAGAAAAGCTGTCTGGCTCCCAGTATCTGACATTATGTACTAGGATGCCATAATCAAGCTTGCAACAGGAAAATACGAGGGGACATGGGATGAGGATGAAAGGGGATAGATTCAGGAGTGACATGCAGAAATATTTCTTTACGGAAAGAGTGGTGGATCCATGAAATAGTCTCCCAGTGGAGGTGGTAGAGATGAGGACAGTATTTGAATTCAAAGAAGCATGGGACAAACACAGAGGATCTCTAAAGGAAAAAAGGGGACTGTTGTAGTGGTTGATATGGAAGGACAGACTAGATAGGCCATGTGGTCTTTTTCTGTCGTCATGTTTCTAAAATACAAAAATACTAATCAATAGCTATTGACTATTGACTGAATTATGATGTTTTCTTTTGAATTTTCATGATCTTTAATGGAGGTATTTAATCTTCAAACGTACACATGCACACGTGCCTATACTGTAGAAACTATGGGGTATGTTTGCGGTATCGGAGCCGCAGCCCCATTGAATTCAATGTGGCCGTGGCTCTGATATTGCATGGAAGTTGCTACCGCTGATTAGCAAACATACCCCTACGTTAGGCAAGAAGGAAACCACAGGCGGAAATCCATAATGGACTGATGTGGCATTTTGTTTAAAAAAAGAACAAAAGCAAGCAAAAGAACTGGATGTAGGAGACATTCAAAATCATGCTTACATTCACACAGTATACAACAAGAAAATGTCAAATGTGTTGAGGAGGATGTTGAAGAAGAAACAGACTGGTATGAAAATCTGGCCACTAGACTGAGAGAAGCCACAAGTGTCTGAGAAAATGTGGAGTAGGCATATGCATTTGTCGGTGTGTATTCACTACATTTGAGCACTTAAAAAACTTTTGTGCATAAAAAATTGCTTGTTTGCAGGTGTACCTACAAATTAATGAATGTACACGCTATTTGCATGCACAGTAAAGTTTTTGCATACATAGAAGGCACACATTTGAGAAAAAAAATGCATGGAAATTGGGAAACATTTGAAAAATGCAAATACTAACCAAACTTTTTTTGGACATTCTCATCTCTAAAACAGTCTACTTTCTTGTGATGGTAACATTGGCAGTTCATAGAAGGAATCTGTAGCGATCAACTTAAGGATCAAAAATGTACTGTTCTATGTTAACACTGCCTGAGTATGGATTAAGTGAAAGTGAAGTTTTCTTTTGTGGGTACTTATGTGCCTTTATAAAATAGGCTTAAAATCACAACCTCCTATTATTTCCAATTGATTTCACCCACTCCAATGCAACTACTGCTAATATAGCTTTCTCCTTATATGCACCCAACATCTGAAACTCTGTCACCCCAGAATTACGTGCACTCACAGACCTAGGTGAATTCCGGCATAAGCTAAAGACCCTCTTGTCCAACCCCAACTCAGCTTTATGTAAATAGTTTTACTTCACCTTGTTAAGTGTTTTTTATTGTTAGCTATGTTCCATGTAATGTTACTTCTTCTATCTATTCCCTGTAAACCGCTGTGACTGGTAGATACAGTGGTATTAAAAAGTTGCTAAATAAATACATAAAATTTACAGACAGCCTTCACTCATAGGCAGCTTGTTATAAAATCACCCTCTAAAGATATGCACTGCTGGACTAAATCATTACTTACAAAGCTACAAACATACTCCTGAGTTTCTTTTGTGGTAGACAGTAAGTAATTTTCTTGAAAATCTTCTGCAGTAAAGAAAGTTCAGGAACTGCATAATAGGAAGGCAATTTTATAAGGGCATTTTCATGCATAGATGTAGGGCCAGCGCAAGGACTAGAGGCACCCTAGGAGGGCCCTCTATCCTGCTGACCCCCCCCCCCCCATGCTCACTAGCCCCCCGCTTCCAGATTGTGCAAGAGAGAAATGGTGCCGCAGCCGCAGAGATGGTGGGTATGTGCTGCATGGTTTCGAGGCCATTGCAGCCGCTGCTGGCCCCAGAGAAGGGGGGCACTGATGGCAATGGGCAGCAGTGGGTCGTCCCCCCCCCCCCCGAGGGAGAGTGCCTAGTTCACCTTATGCTAGCATCGGCCCTGCATATATACCAATATAAGTACATACAATTCTTCTTATTAAATTACTCCACAAGAAAAATACATGAGGTAACTTACACTTGTATGGGACTTTGGTATACACATGCTCTGTTTTGGCAGAGTGTCAGTACAGTTACAATTTGCATGTTTAATTTATAAAACATGCATGATTGCATGTATTGTACATGCCTGTGTTTACCCCAACTCCAGAGTCAGGAGTAAATGTTAGCAGATTCATTTTACCCATGATTATGCAGAATTTGTGCTAGTATTTTATAAAAACACATTGGTGCTTATGTGTCTGTAACCTAATTTTATAAAAATAAACACCTTCTTGCCCTCTCAATCTAGGCAGCATTTTATAAAATTACCCTCTTGGTGTGCTGTGTCTTCCTTTGGCAAGAACCAAATGTGTGTAAAGGGTCTTGAAATTCACCAGAGGCTAAATAGATACTAACTGTGCCTCCCTGAAAGAACCCAGTATCATTAATGTTTCTATTATGTTTGAGACCAATTAAGCTGGGTGTCAGTTCTGCCTTTTCCCATCCTCGAAACCCTTCCTTGTGGGCAATGAGCTCACAAGTATCTCTCTTTATGGTCTGCACTCTCCCTGTATATTTGAGTGCAGTTCCTATGTTAAAGCAGAAAAGAACATAATGAAACCATAGCTAACACAGACTTTGTAGTTAAAAGCTCTTACCTCTTGTGTTCTTACATTTATGTACCCATAGTGAGTCTTGAGTGACCGGTTCTGTGGATAAGAAAATGGTATCCATCTGCTGATGGGCTTCTCAAAACAGTTGCGCAGTAGAGGAAAGTTTATTTCATTGATAAGCCGCAGAACTACCAGAAAGAAACATGCCACTATGAAGCCTGCAACGACCAGGGTCCTTCTCTGAAATTAAAACAAGAGAGAGAATTTGAAAGAAAATGTTTGTCAAAATTGCTGTTCTGCATAAATTAGTATGATTTCTATAAAACTGTTTTCATTAAAGTGCATTGCAGTGTAATTGCATTCTCTGCCTGCTGTGAAGAAAGCAACATATGGTACTTATTTATTTATAGTCACTCCTTGGCCCTTTGCAAAGAGGGAGCATGTGACTGAGGGAGCTAGGGAGAGGCTAATATGAAATAATGGATCTTGGCAATATGAAAAATGGACTGCACGAGGGTGTAGCAGATTTGCCAGGGATCAAACCTGTGGCCTTTGGGACTGCAAACACCATCTTCAGAAGGGTCATATCCCTTAGCTATATCTCATTGGTCAGGACTCAGAATAGCAAATTGAAAGCTGACCAATAAGATGTGGTAGGATGGGAATGACTGCCAAATTATAGCCAATCAGGGAAGGGGAAGGCATGGCCAAGTGAGAGTGGGCATAGTCATACCTGAGGGACTGCCAGACCAACCACTCAGAAAAGTAAAGGAAGGAGCCAAGAGTGGGCCACCATTTGGGGCTATTTTTCAATCTAGTTTGAACTGGAACCCCTGAGATCATGTGACAACACTGGCAGGCAGGGCAAGCTCACTCACATGGGGGGAAATGATTAGACAACTACAGATACATTCTGAAAAATGTTGAAAAATGTTAGCCTTCCTTCTAGCCTCCAGACCTTCATGTAAAAATCTGTAGAATTTCGCAAAAGCCAGACAGTTTTCAATCCTAATATCCCGATTGCTAAGCATATTTGACTATGCCCACTTAAACTTTGGACTCTAGATATGTCCCTAGCTTGCCAATGACTTCATCTGGGCAGAACTGTATAAGAGCAAAGAGAAGGACTGAAGGGTTGCTAGATTAGCTAAAAATTTCAAGTCCAATGTGGGTTAAAAAGCAGCCCAAAACCAGTGATCCACTCTTGGCTCCACCCTCTCCTTCCCTGATTGGCTGGTCTGACAGTTCATTATGTGTAACCACACCAGCCCCACCCTCTAGCTGAAGAGTTGCGGAATCTGACAGTCAATCACTCCCATTCTACCACATCTCATTGGTCACTTCTGGATATACTGCTCTGGGTCCTGACCAATGATATGCAGCCAAGGGATGTGCCTGTCTCTGAGCTGTTACACTGTCTTTTTATGGCTCCATTTTCCATGGTTTCTCACCCAAAGTGCGGCAAACAATAGCCACAAAAAATGCAGCTTGCGACCTGCCAATTTTTCCTACAACTCTGGCAAAAAAGGTTTCCCAACTGGGCAGGAAAACTGTGAAAATGGCAAAATTGTCATCTAACCCATGGCAACATTGTCATTTAGCTCTATTCCTAGCAACAGACACTAGCTATCATTAGATACTTACTGTCAGTACATAAAGAAGCCAATAAGAAAGCAGTACAGTTCAGTCAGTAACTTTCACAATAGAAATAACATCTTAGCTGCAATAGCAATTTGAACAATAAATTAATTGTTTTGTCTTCACTTTCTCTTTATTTTTTACATTATTGTAAAGTGGGGGTGCACATTTGTGTTTTGTTTTAGAAGTTTAAACTCTTTACCATATGACTTCAGGCCATTAAAAAATGAAGGACCGACTTCCTTATCCAATAGACTAAATTTTAAGCTTTCAGGTTATAAGGTTAGCTTGCCGCTCTGCAGTGAAAGACATAAGCAGGGTGCACTGCAGGGTAAAGGTGATTTCAGTGGCAAGTTCACTTTTAAGGAATAAGCTTCATTTTGATAATAGAGCAGAGCCTAATTATTTGATTTTATTTAGCAAAAATAAAATCTGGCTCATTGCACATTGATAATATCTTGGCCCTGTAAAGTGATCTATGTTTTGAATGAATTACTAATATGTGGTGATTTGACTTTTCTTCCCTCTGGTCGCTGGGCAATTTTTATACATTATAGATTTGATTCTATAGGGTTAATTGGCTGTGATTTTTGGTTGATTGGGATTTTACTGTTTTACGTTTATTTTTTTATGTTGCATGTTGTTTTAGTAAAGTGGTATAAAAACTGCATAAACACGTTTTAAAAAGTGATGAGTTATGGTAGAGCAAAGCTATGAATGCAGTTGCAAGTGATGATTAGAAATGCACAAAATGCAGAAAACCAGTTAAGAAAATGCAGAGTGACACGGGAGTGGAAGGTTTATAAGAGCAGAGAGAAGGACTGAAGGCCAGTACAAAGGCTATAATACTGGTCCAGTTGAGAAAATAAGATAGCAAGAAACAAAAGAAGACAGTTATCAGAAGTGAAAGAGAAGCAGAGTCTGTGGATTTCAGTGTCATCCCCACAAACACATTCTTCCTGCATGTTAACTGCTTTGTCTGAATTGGGACATTACAGAAATTGCAAACACTAGGGGGTCGTTTTAGAAGACCTCTTCTACAAAAATTAGAAGAATGGTCAAATGCTTGGCGATTGAGATTTAATGCCAAGAAATGCAGAGCGATACACTTGGGATGCAGAAACCCAAAGGAACATGGGGGACAAGAGGCTGGTGTGTACGGACCAAGAGAGGGGCCTCATGGTCATAGTATCTGAGGATCTCAAGGTGGTAAAGCAGTGTGACTAGGCAATGGCCAAATTCAGAAGCATACAAGGCTGCATACAGACAGGAATAACCAGCAGGAAGGTGGTGTTAGTGCCCCTGTACAGGTCATTGGTGAGGCCTCGGAGTATTGGGTTCAGTTTTGGAGACTGTATCTTAAAAATGAGATAAAAAGGCTTGAAATTGTTCAGAGGAAGGCAACCAAGATGATTTGTGACTTGCATCAGAAGGCAAGTGAAAAAAGACGTCAATATATATCCCCTAGAGGAGAGGAGAGACAGAGGATCTATGAAACAGACATTTAAATACTTAAAGGGTATTAATGAACAAACCAATATTTTTCAAAGATAGGGAAGTTGTAGAACTAGAGGATATGAAATGAAGTTACAAGGAGGTAAACTTAAAAGCAGCATCAGGAAATACGTTTTCATGACAAGGAATATGGATGCCTGGAATTCCCTACCGAAAGAGGTGGTGGGAGCAAAAACAGTGACGGAATTCAAAAAGGCGTGCGGCAGACATATGGGATCACTACATAGCAAGAGGATGGAATCCAAACAAAGATAAATAACTTCTAAATAGAGAGGAGTAACCTGCCTGGAGTGGCAGGTACAACTCTGGCACTGACTGGGCAGACTAGATGGACCATGTTTGTCTTTATCTGCCGTCATTTACTATGTTACTATTTGTGAGTTGGATGTCTGAAATGGGCATTCAGAAGTTCAAATCATAGAAACATCCACGGAGCCATTTGAGAAAGTCAGATATATAGATGTCCCTGGCACAAAGGGCATGGTGGAGATGTGCCCTGGGCAGAGCAGGGAAAATGCACGAGGTGGTATGATTTCAGAAGGCAGAAGCACATCAGGCCCCAGATGCCTCAACATCCAAGCCTATTCCTTCTCCTGACTACAAATGAGGTGCTCATTTCATGGCTGTAACACTTCCAGAGTGAAGGGCCACATGAACTTTCATTGCCACATTAACATCTCCTGACTAAAGAAACCTGAATGCAAATATACACTACTGGACTGCTGCTGCACATCTGATTATCTGAATGGCTAGCCAGGATGTGCCAGTTTCATAACATAGTGGCCCCTTCTTCTGCAATCCCTGGCTGGCAGATTCAAGTACTCCATTCTGCGGGAGTGCAATTTGGGGATGTCCACATTTGTAAAATGGCCTACACCACTGCACATAAACAGACCTTGCTATCTGTGCAGAACCAGTTACGGAGACGTGGAGACGGAGCGATTTCAGAAGACACTTACACGTGCCTCCCTTCCCTGCAGTCACACTCCCGGATTTTTAGACATTGTGCTCTGGACATCCCAGATTTCTCCTAGACATCCCTGCTAAAATGTTAATGGGCATGTTACTAAGAGGCCACTTCCATTCAGGCCGTGCAGCCCCTGTGCAGCCGATCAGAAGCGAGGCCTACAGAGGGAGACCCAATTCTGATCCCACGGGGGCTAGATGTGTCCACAGGATCAGAATTGGGTCTACGGCCAGGATGTACAGGCCAGGCGCTGATTCTGATCAGCCTGAATGCCCAGCCACATACCCAGCTACCTCAGCCAGGCTCCTGAATGGAGCCACAGTGCCATGGCATCCCATCACCTTGGCACTGCAGGTCTATTCAGGAGCCATGATCCCGGCCACTGACCAAACTCTTTTTTTCCCCACAGCCCTACCCCCGATCTGGCCTTCCAAGGCCTTGGTCGGGCTGCAAGGAACCTGCTGAACACCCTCACCTGTGTCCCGGGTCTCATATCACGATCCCCCTCTGTACAGGGGGACTTATTCCACCTCAAAGGTGGAATTAGGCCCCCGTCTATATTTGAGACCCCAGACAAACGGGGCCTACCTCTGAATTGGCCTTGTACGTCGGGGGTCACAGCCCGCCCATGCCTTGCCCTAGATCCGCCTCTAGAATGCCCCCTCATGTCCCTGTCTAGGCCTCCCCATACAAACCCGCTGTTCATACAGGGAGGAAATTGCCAGGGCCAGCAGGGGGATGAATAGTGTGGATGGATGTCCCAATGGGACAGAATGACTCCCTAAGAGTTTTAATTCTGTTAAATGCCTGTTGTTGTTAAGTGCCATCGAGTCGGAGTCGACTCATGGCGACCCTCTGGATAGCTATCCTAAATTGTGTTCGGTCTTCAGTCAGGCGACTCATTGTTGACAGACTGGTACCCGTAGCTGCTGTTATTGTATCGATCCATCTCATTGCTGGCCTTCCTCTTTTGCGTTGACCTATCTTACCAAGCATGTCGTCTTTCTCTAATGATCTCTCTCTTCGCATGATGTGTCCAAAGTATGAAAGTCGAAGTCCTGTCATCTGAGCTTCTAAAGAAAGCTTAGGTTTGATCTCCTCTAGTACCGACTGGTTTGGTCTTCGGGCAGTCCATGGTATACACAGCATTCGCCGCCAGCACCATAATTCAAAGGCATCAATTTTCTTCCTGTCTGTCTTTTTCACTGTCCAGCTTTCACATCCATATGATGTTATTGAAAATACCATGGCTTTGAACAAGTCGAATCTTTGTATGGAGAGAGACATCTCTGCTCTTGAGAATCTTATCTAGGTCTTTCATAGCCATTCTGTCAAGAGCAATGCGTCGTCTGATTTCTTGACTGCTTGTTGCTTCTTTATTGATAGTTGATCCAAGTAGGTTAAAGTTGTTCCCAATTTCAATTTCTTCTCCTTAAACTATGAACCTGTTGATTATGCCAGTTGTCATGATCTTTGTCTTCTTTACATTAAGGTGCAGACCCATTTTGAGACTATGTTCTTTGATTGTGAGAAGCAAATGTTTCAAATCATCTTCACTTTCAGCCAGTAATGTAGTATCATCAGCATAGCGAAGGTTGTTGATGAGTCTTCCACCAATCTTCACACCTCTGTTGTCTTCATACAATCCTGCTTCTCTGATGATTTGTTCTGCATATAAATTAAACAGGTAGGGGGAAAGTATGCAGCCTTGTATTACACCTTTGCTTATTTTAAACCATTCTGTTTCTCCTTGTTCCATTCAAACTGTTGCTTCTTGATCAATGTACAGATTGCGCAAGAGAATGATCAGGTGTTCTGGTATACCCATGCTTCTTAATGTGGCCCAGAGTTTCTCATGGTTTACACAGTCAAAAGCCTTGCTATAGTCGATAAAGCACAAATAGATATCCTTTTGGTATTCTTTAGTCTTTTGAAGGATCCATCTCACATCTGCAATGATGTCTCTCGTTCCTCGCCCTTTCCTGAACCCTGCTTGCACTTCAGGTAGTTCTTGTTCCAGGTATGGTTGTAGTCTCTCTTGAATAATCTTTAGTATAATCTTGCTGGCATGTGGGATCAGAGCGATTGTTCGATAATTTCCACAGTCAGTTAGATCACCTTTCTTTAGTATTGGTATAAACACAGATCTTTTCCAGTCAGTTGGCCATGATGATGTCTTCCATATTTCTTGGCAGAGCCTTGTAAGTATAGTAACAGCTGCATCAGATTGCTGCAATACTTCTATGGGAATGCTATCAATGACTGGTGCTTTCTTCTTTGATAAGGCTTTCAATGCTGCTTCAACTTCTTCTTTCATCACCAATGGTTCCCGATCATAAGGTACAGGTTGAAACAGCTGTTGGTCCACTTGATCTTTATCACATAAAAACTCTGTATATTCCTTCCACCTTTTCTTGATCTTCTCAGCATCATTCAACATAGAACCCTGAGCATCTTGTAACATTCCAATTCGAGGCTGGAACTTTTTCTTTAACTCTCATAGCTTTAGGAAAGCCGATCTTGTTCTTCTTCTAGTAGTTTCTGCTTCTATTTCCTTGCAAGTGTCATTGTAGTACTTTTCCTTGTCCTGTCTTGCTGCACGTTGGATATCTCTGTTAAGTTCTGCGATTGTCTTTCTCCTCTGGCTTTAGCTTCTCTGCATTTCTGGGCAATTTTCAGTTTCTTCCGTCATCCATTTTGGCCGTTTTTGCTTTTTCATCTTTTGTAGAGACTTCTCGCTTTCTTCCAACACAACCTTCTTGATGTCATTCCATAACTCTTCTGGAGCTCTATCATTTGTATCCAAAGGAGCAAATCGATTTTGCAGGCAGTCTTTAAATTCCAGTGGTATATTCTCAAGGTCATATTTTGCTGCATTCATGAGTGGTTTGCTCTTTTTCAACTTTATCTTGAGTTTGCATACTAGTAGTTGGTGATCTGTACCACAGTCAGCTCCAGGTTTTGTCTTTGTTGATGTTATAGAGCTTTTCCATCGTTGACTTCCACAGATGTAGTCAATTTGATTTTTATACAATCCATTCGGTGAGGTCCATGTGTACAGTCGCCGCTTGTGTTGCTGGAAGAAGGTGTTTGAGATGAATAGATCATTGGTCTTACAGAATTCTATCAGTCTTCCTCCAGCTTCATTTCTGTTGTCAAGTCACATATTTTCCAACTACTTTGCCTTCTTCTTTATTGCCAACTTTTGCGTTCCAGTCCCCATGACTATCAGGATATCCTGTTTGCATGTTCTGTCAATTTCAGCTTGTACTTGTTCATAGAACTCTTCAATTTCATTCTCTTCTGCAGCTGTTGTTGGGGCATATACTTGAATTATAGTTGTGTTGATAGGCAATCCTCGTAGATGAATAGAGAATAAGTGTTCGCTGACTGCATTGTATTTCATTACAGTTCTCGCAAGTTTCTTCTTTATTATAAATGCAACACCATTTCTTCTTTGTCTTTCATTTCCAGCATAGTAGACCATGTGATCATCTGATGCAAAGTGCCCGATGCCAGTCCATTTCAGTTGACACCCAACAGATCAAGTTGTACACGTTCCATTTCATTCTTGACCACCTCCAACTTCCCTTGGTTCATGATTCGTACTTTCCATGTTCCAATGTGTAAGACATCTTTACAGCTTCTGACTGTCATTTCACGCACAGCTACATCAGCAGTCAGATGTCCCGAGGGCTTTGATCCTACCACATCATAAATGCTGGCTTTACTCTGAAAAGTCTTCAGCTCTTCCCCAGTAGTTAGTTGAGTGCCTTCCAACCTGGGGGTCTCATCTTCCAGCACCATAGGACAATTTGTTTTGTTGTAACTATCCATTGGTTTTCATGGCAAGATACAGAAGTAGATTGCTGAGCCTTTCTTCCGCGCAGTTTAAGTTTGGTGTTGTTGCTGTTGTCACAAAAATGTGATCCTCCGCCGTCAACACTATCCCATTCTGCTGCTGCCCAGATGGGTGGTTTGTCTTGGTCTGGCACCTCAGCTGAGACCTGTTCATCTTGGGAGACCCTGCCAGTAGTTAAACTACCGATAGTTTAGCTCTCAGCATCACTGATGCACGCAAGCCCTCACAGCAGGACAAGCTGCAAACCAAGTTAGTTAAATGCCTACAGCCATTTATTTCTTTGGGCGCAGTGACACAATGCATGCTAACTTCATTAAGTCGCATTAATCTTTAGAAGAAATTCTCCTAACCGTGGATTTCTAATAATTCTTTATGGAGACATTGAGATAAATGTTCAAATCTAATCTACAGGCTGCAATCAAAAATATAATATTGGTTTCTCTGTAAGAATTAATCTATGACGCAAAGCTGAGGTACTCTCCTTTCTGAGATCTTCCCATATTTGTCATTCCAGCAGTGAGCAATGATGAAAAAACATGATAAAACACTGTGTTTGTTTGCTGTCCTGGGTGACTTCAGAATAATTAATATGAGGTGACTGAAAATAATGTCATTAAGAAAATCAATGCATTTCACCAACTGCCTCAATCTTACAGCATTATAGCAGATATGTAAGCATCTGAAATTATTGCTAATGAAAACAGAAAAACAGTGCTACTAGTTAAATGAAAATATGTTCTCCTCTTTGTGTTAGGCTTTCTGCTCTTTAACTTGGTATTTAGCAACCAAAGCTAAATGTTTACAGACTTTTGGTTATTGCAGTTCAAAATGCTACACCACAGAATACAGAAATGACCCATCACACTAAACTGGCAAAACTAGAGGCACGATTTCAAATGCAAAACATCTTCGATAAAAGTGAATGATTGACTACTTATTTCTTTTGTAAACTAAGAGGAGTAGTTAGGATGGTTCATTAAGGGAATAATGCATGATTTTGGCCAAATAACGCATATTAAGAAAAGTAATATCATAAAGGGTGCATGCTAGTAACACGTGTAAATTCCTCTTTTAAAGGACTTCCGTGCATGAAAGGGCACTTATGCACATGCTTTAAGTGGTCGCTATTCTTTAAATATGCTCTGTAACTCCCATCGTGCATACTTTCAGTTGGGGTGCATACAGGGTGGAGCATTGCATGAGCATTTACTGTACATCTGCTCTATAGCAGGTGCAACAGCCACAGGTAAGTTAAGATATGTCATTACAACCCTATTTTATAAAGTACGCGCATACTTTGCCTTATAAAATAGGCCCCACATGAAGCCTGAATCAGGAAGGGGCACATCCGGGCCATCCAGATGTCCTGAGCAGGAAAGGGCCATTTGGACACGATTCTGTAATGTGGGAGCAAAACATTCCCGCGCCATACAGAATCTGGCCAGAGGACAGCCTGGCATGCTCCTGCAGCTGCCGGGAGACATCCACACTGCTTCCCAGCCAGCCCTCCACATCCTGGATTCCCTTCACCCCACCACCTGACCCCCGATGGGGCCAGCCAGGGCCTACATCGGGCAGCAGGGACCCACCTTGAGCTGTCTGCAGCTCCGGGATGGGGGGGTGCTGCTGGAATCCAGCAGAGGCTGCCGGCCATGTTTAGGGGGGCACCCCATGCTTATTCCACCTCAGAGGTGGAATAAGCAGGACGTCCCTCCCCGGCGATCCCTGAATGTACAGGGCCATCACTGGAATCAGTCCTGTATGTCCGGGGGTTGGCCTGCCCACTCTCCACCCCCATCAGGCCTCCGTCCTCCACAGCATGCACAGCAGCTGTGTGTGCAGTGGGAGACAGAGGCGGAATACCAGCAAGACGGATAGCAGGGTAGCATGTCCTGGCAGCATGTGCTGCTCTGCTATCTGCCTCTTAGAATTGGGCCCATAATGGATGGTAGTGCACATGAACTGTGTGGGAGATTGTAAAATCGCTCTCTAAATGATAAAATTGTATGTCATTTGCCCTTAATGCGTGTTTTGGCAGAAGAATGCAAATTAAATACTAATGAGATATAAAGCATGTCAATGTACTCAAAGTATCTCATTATTATTCAAATTAATAATGTAATTTCCATTTAAGTTAACAATCTGGCATTATTCATGGAAAAAATAATGCAAACTTCTTTTTCCTGGGAGCCATCTTAAAGGGGCTGGTGGTTTACTAATTTTGCTGCCCAACTCCCAATCCCCTACAAAAAATCACCCCCATTGAACACCCCACAAAAATGTGGACACTCCCCTTTAAATTAGAACATCTACCTCCCATTCTCCCTCCAGCACCTATTAAGGATCTCCCCTAGTATCTAGTGGCGGAGATGGGACAGGAGCAATCCCTAGTCGCTCCTGCCCCTTCAACCCCTGAGATCAAAATGGCACCTCTCAACCCCTAACAGTAGTCTTGTGGTATAACCACTAGGGATCAAGATGCTGAATAAGGGTGTGTGCTACTGCTAGGGATCAACTGACATGGCAGTCTATGAGGTGAAAGTGATTGGGGATCACCCTTGCTCCTTATTCCCCTTTTGGGTACCAGGGAGATCCCCAATAGGTGCCTGGGAAAATAGAGGGTAGGGTGTCATATGGGGGGGGGGGGAATTCTGGATTGGAGGGGGGTCTGATTCAGAGGGCAAATTTGTTTAGTTGAGGGGGTTATTGAAGGCAATCAGGGATGGGATCATGTGTAAGCCTGACTTAGAGCCTGCTGCCTTGTATTACTCCAGCCAGGTATGTGCGATGTAACTGGCTGTGGCAACTTATATTTATATTTACTCTAAGAGTTACTAATGTGTGATACTAAGATACTTCAGATTTGTGACTCCCTTCGTAAAGTTTGCTGAGGCATCATTTCAACAAAGCTTAGTTACCACCCCTCTAATTTTTTAATTAGTATCAAAACCTCTGTCTATTGCTTCCATAGGTAAGCAGAAGGCTAAAGCTAAACCAGGGAAAGAGCCCTCAAATGCCCTGGTTCAGCTTGCAAAAAATTTGATGGATCATTTCATGCAAGGATAGCCTGCTGTGTAAAATTTTGGTGGTTCCCCGGCTGCATTGATGCAGAGGTCAGTAGACCCAGTCTCCTCCTCAGGTGCAAGTTACACCTATTCCCCAGAACAGTGCCTTTCCCCCTCCTCCTGGTACAACGGTGGAGTCAGAGATTCGTGCTGGAGGCTCCCCATCAGATCCTGGTGGAGGAGTCCTCCCTTTGAGAGAATGTGGCTCTTTTTCTCGTCTGAGATTTGTGTTCACCGATTTCTCTGGTGTTGGTTCGAGGAGTTTATGGGGTCGGGGCAGTATCAAGATCACTGGCTAGATCATTGGAGATGGCTTCCCCTGCAGCACCGATGAGACCCTTGGAAGCCTTTCTGGCATTAGTATCCCTGGTAAGACCAGAAAAGTTTACATTAGAAACTATTTGGGACACCATAGTGAATTTGACTGCTGTAGTGTCTTGTTAATCCCAGCATTTATTAAAGAAGATTCAAGAGCAGGATACTTGTATCTCACAATAGCATGTTGCAATGGAGACCATTAAGGTTTCTGTTGCAGACCATGTTGTCTGAATTGACTCTGTTAAGTTCTTAATAAGAGCAACAGAAGCGTTCTCATCTGCTATCCGATTTAAATTGGAAGACTTAGAGAATGCTCCTAGGGCTTCAAATTTAAGATTTGTTAACTTTCCTATATCACCTGTTGTCTCTGCGTGTGAGATGTTTAAAAGAAATGTAGCCGAGATGCTTCAAGTGTCCTCCGTTGTCCCGCATTTACTATTTGCCTACTACTTTGAAAGAATCTACTGGAGAGCCACAAGCAATGGACACTCTGAATGTTTCTGCACTACTCGAAGAGTATTACCTCTGCTATGCTCTTGGTTACATGTGCTCTGCTAGCAGATTGGGACTGGCTCCTTAAACTTTT
The DNA here is from genome assembly GCA_033557465.1 of Ichthyophis bannanicus. Classification (NCBI taxonomy): domain Eukaryota; kingdom Metazoa; phylum Chordata; class Amphibia; order Gymnophiona; family Ichthyophiidae; genus Ichthyophis; species Ichthyophis bannanicus. The sequence goes on from CM066040.1 coordinate 217,139,190, forward strand.
CTTTAAAAAACGTCAAGTTTCTTTTCTTGGATGTAACATGAGGATCTTCCCAGATTTGACCCGTGAGACTCAAAAACGCCGGAGAGAATTTTCTACTTCTGAGGGACAGGATGCTGCAGCTGGGGACACTACACTTCTTAAAGTTTCCCTGTAAATGTCTTGCTAAACATAATTAAGTTAAATTGTCCGCTTTATTAGTGCAAGGTGTTCTACTGCTGTTCCAGCCACTGTATCTTGAGGTACATAGATGCTCTAATGTATTAGCCCAGTAGGATAGCTCAGGCCAGCTTAATTATTCCTTTTTTGTGCCCGTAAGGAATATATTTTCTGTATTTTCTATATAATCTGTACTTCCCTTTAATTGTGGACTTGTGGGACTTTCATTGTTTATTGTGCTAATTTTCGATTTTAGTGCTATGCATTTCTTTTGTTAATGTTCTTTTTCCCAAGTTAATTTAAAAGTTAAGTTAGAAGTTAATTTAATAATTCAATAAATATGAAATCTGAAAAAAACCACCTTTACCAGCTCCTTTTTTGTAATCAATCAATTTGATATGAACTTAGCTTAGAATATACCAAAATATCACATTCTGAACACATAGGGGGTCATTCTGCAGCCCCCGACTAACTTCCCCGCCAGTTGTGGGGGGAAGTTAGTCGGGGGTGGGGAAGAGATGGCCTGGGGGTGGAGAGTGAGTGGTTGCCAGCCCTGGATGTACAGGGCCGATTCTGTCAGCTCTGTATGTCCAGGGCCGGCGAAATGGCCAGGGAAGTTATTCCACCTCCGAGGTGGAATAACTTCCCTGAATGTGTGTTTTTTCGTGGCCCTGGGGAGCAGAAGGGGCAGGGTAGGGCCAGGGTTTATTCCCCACAGTCTGACCCCGGCCTTAGGAGGCCAGATCAGGGGTCAGGCTGTGGGAAGTAAACTTTAGTTTCTGGTAGCTGGCATCACAGCCATGGCACCGCGGCTCCATTTAAAAGCCTGATTGAGCTATCCGGGCAGTGCCTGTACGTGCAGGCCAGGACTGAATCACAGTCCCAGCCTGCACATATAGGCCTGATCGCTATTCTGATCCTGCGGGGCTAGATGTGCCCTGCAGGATCAGAATCCCACTCCCCTTTGTACGTCCAGCTCAGACCGGATGTACAAAGGGGATATACGTGCGGGTCAGAATCAGGTCGATACTTTTTAAATAATTTCTACCTAAGCCTTCAGTCTCTCTTACTTTCATACCAATTACCTTACTGGTACTTTTCTCAGTTACCATCATTTTTATCTGCCCTCGTCAAGAAAATATTTTTCAAAACCCCCAAAGTTTATCCCTCTCATTTTCCTGGATTTGTTACTAGCAGATAGCCAAAAAGATTTTATTTGAACTTGTGCTTTTCAGAACTTTAATCATCCCCTTACTATCATGACCTTCACTAGAATGGGTGGGTTTCACACATCTTTAAGAACTTTCTTGTTAATGGATCCCCTTCTCTGAAAAGTTCATAATTCCCTAAAGGCAGTATTAAACTGAATGTTATAGTTGATTCCTCCCTTCTCTCTCATTTCTGAAGGCCAAGGGTAATGGGTGAAATAAATGTCTCCCCTCGTCAACTGCACTTACTAAGGTCGGTTTCATGTGTACCTTCATTTTCAGAAATGAAGCATTAGGATTTGAGCTTTAGCATTTTGCCTGATAGAGTTGACTATAGGCAATCTAGATGTCACCACCATATGGGGAGAGGAGGGGAGGGGAGGGGTGGACTGGGATTAGTTATCTGCAAATCTGGAGCTGTACAAGTTTGCTGTTATCTCTAATGTTGTAGGCTTGCAAGCAATCCAATAAAAAGCTTGAATAAAAAAAATTGCCACCCTTGACTATTAACCAATTTTGATGAAGAAATGTGTGTACGTCAAGGAACAAGGGGATGCCTATGATTCTTCAGCTACTAAACAAAACTTGTCAACATATTTATTTATTTATTTATTTAACAGTTATTTATATACCGCTCTTTCCCATGTTTCAAGTGCGGTTTACATGTAACAGTAGGTTAATTGGTATGAGATATACCAGGACATTTTACATAGAACAGATAATTATAAATTACAAGGAAAATTGTAACATTACAAGTATAACATATTAGAACATATATACATTGCTAGTTAAATTATTAATCATCATGTAAATGAGTGTGTAGTATGGTTAAATTAGTGTATTAGTGTCGTTTATTTTTGAAAATAGGGTATATAATATTAAAAATAAATGTTAGCCTGTATCCCTTTGAGAATTCTGTTTTGGGAGTGTATTATAGTGTAATGTAAATAAGTGAGTTTTTAATTTTTTTTTAAATTCTTTTATGTCAGACAGTAGGCGAATGTTGTCAGGTAAATTGTTCCAGAGTATTGGAGCAGAGTGTGAGAAAGCTCTCTTATTGGTTTGTTTTCTGGCTTTTGTAAAATCTTTTGGTATTGTTAAAGTATTTATGTTTTCTGCTCCTTTGAGATCGTTTATCAATGTCAATGTTAATCAGTGTATTTAGTGCAGATGGTGCAAGTTTATTTATAAGTTTAAATGTAGTGACAAGAATTTTATATTTGATTCGGGAGTAAATTGGTAGCCAATGAAGTTCAGCTAAAATTGGTGTAATATGTTCAAGTGGGCTTATATTCATAATCGTTCTAGCAGCTAAGTTCTGAGTTATTTGTATCTTTTTAATATTTTGTTTCGAAATACCATTAAGTATTGTATTTGCAAAATCGAAATGTGGGGTAATAATAGCATGAATTATGTTAATAAAATCTTGTAGAAGAATCAAAGGTCCTTAGTTGTTTTAGTGTTTTGAGTTTGTAATGTATATTTTTAGTTAAATATTTTATATGTGAATCCATATTTAGATTATTGTCAAGTATCACACCTAAATATTTTACTTCTTTTTTTATATTAATTTCATGAGTATCTAGTGTAATCGTTAACATTCATCTGGAACGTTATGCAGCCACAACAGAACAAAGAAATTGCACAAAAGGTTGTTTCCTCTGTATTCTTCATTATGTGATTGGGGAAAGAAAATGTCTAAAATAAATGAGACAAGTAGAGAAAGATGATGGAATACCAATGTGTCTTTTTTTTTTAAAGAACTAGCTCACGAGAGTCTAAGACATTTATCATTTTACTTTTGTTAATCTCCATTTTTGAGTGGACATCAAATCTGAATGGTAGAAATCACATTGTTTTGGATTAGGCATGTATTTCTGAAAGTGCACGGAGAGAAGACCTATCGGAGTACATGGGCACACACAGCATACCTATTTCAAGTTCTTTATATGGCATCTGTACAATATTGGAAACAAACCCTCCCCCCCCCCAAAAAAAAAACAACTCTCTTATTCCCTTATAGGATGTTACATAGAGGAAATAATTATATCCTTCTATTCATGTTGTTTACACAAGAACATAAGATATGCTATACTCGGTCAGACCAAGGTTCCATCAAGCCACGTATTCTGTTTCCAACAGTGGTCAATCCAGGTCACAAGTACCTGTCTGGTTCCCAAAATATTTACAGATTACATGCTGCTTGTCCCAGGGCTAAGCAATGGATTTTCCTGGACCTCTTTAATAATGGTTTATAAACCTTTCCTCCAAGAATTCATCCAATCCTCTTTCAAATTCAGCTGCACTATCGGCTTTTACTACATTCCCTAGCACTAGATGAAGTGACAATGTCCTTTAGCAGGAAATAAAGTGTGTGCGTGTATAAGCAGCACTCAAAGTTTATGGACCCTAATTATAATAATGAGAATTACCAGTTCTCATAATGACACCCTTGTTTAATTAAAAGCAGACTTTTGGTATGCAATAGAAAGCGTATACGCTGACCAACTCAATGTTTCTTGAGATACAATAATTCACAAAGTAAGACTAATAAGACTAATCAACAATAGTGTGTGAAATACTAAGTGACCCGAATTTCCTTGGTACAAATGGCTAATTAGAATCAGACATTTAGGATCATGTTTACTAAAGGTTAGCACCTGCTAAGTGCCCACAAGCCCATAAGAAAAAAAATGAACCATGTGCCAGTTAGTGTACTCTAACCTTTAATAAGCATGTCCCTTAATTGAGTAAATGGAGGCCGCATGGCCAGGGTCCAAGCCGGTGGCGTCATTTGAAAATATTGGCTCCCCCCATCGTGTAGCACGAGGGGAGAGCCAATAGGAAGAGCTGAAGAGGCGGGCCCCAATGGGGAGAATTACCGGATGGGAAAGTCGGCAAGAGGTCCGGTGGACGTCGGGTCGTTTAGTTGGAGGCGACGGTGAGGGAGCCCTGAGCGCAGAGAGCGGAGGGTCGGAGCAGTGCCGCAGACTGCAAGGGAGCACTGGTGTCGGCAGTGGAGAGAGTTGCCGCCGCGGCGGTTTGATCATCCGGCAGGGTGGGAGAGCGGAGGAACAGGAGCCTTGTGCAGCTCCGCGTGCTGACATGTGGCTGACATGCTGCTTATAGTGGAGTGGAGGAGTAGCCTAGTGGTTGGGGCAAGGTACTTCAGGCCGGAAGGTCGGGGGTTCAAATCCCACTAGAGGACAGCAACCTTGGGCCGGAAGGACTGGGGTTTCTAGTCCCACAGGTGCTCCTTGTGGTCTTGGGCAAGCCACTTAACCCTCCATAGCCCATGTTCCCTATAAAATAGTTATCTCCAAGTTATAATACCCTGTTCAATGTAATTTCAGTTTGTTCACTGATGCAGAATAGTGTGGTATATAAGAGAATTAAATAAATAAATAAAATAAAATGACCCAGACAACGTAGTAGTGGGGCCGGAGAGGGCCCAAGGCAAGTGCTTTGGCTGTGTTATTAAAGGTTAAAAAAAAAAGGGAAAAGGGGAAACGGTAGGCCTGGGTCTCAGGCAGGGAGTAAACACAGGAGAGACATGCCAGCAAGGGGGGGGGGGGATCAACAGAACCGGGGGATAGGGCCTGGGAGAGCTGGTGGGGCTGCCGGGAAGTGAGGGAGACAGGCTGGTGGACAGTTTACAGCAGGTGTTGAAGGGGAGCCGGATCAGTGCGGGGAGGCAGCTGGTCCCCTTCGGGGTAAGAAGTCTGCTGGGGCTAGGGGAATAAGGGGGGGGGGCAGGAGAGAGCACAAGGGGCTGGGGCGAGGGCCCAGAAGCAGGGAAGGACTCGTGGTGGTGGGTTGGTGATAAAGGAAGATTTGCGGATTTGGGATGTCTTTTTGAAGGAATTTAATGGTACGGCGGAAAAGCTGGAGAGAGAGAGATTTCCTCAAGGGACTTGCAGTTATACTCTGATGCAGCGGGGGGATCGGGTTTGGGCATCTATTTTGCAGGGGCATGGTGCACAGACAGATGGCCACAGGCTTGGCAAGAAGAGTGGTTAGTCAGTAACATTGCCTCCTTGGAGCACTTTCCTATCCTCGTAGCATTGGAGCTGTGGCCAGAGCGCCTGCGTAACAGACGTATTGTGTGGTGGTGTGATAATGCAGCAGTGGTGAACATAATCAATCATTATTTTATTTTATTTATTTTATTTATTTAACAGTTCTTCTATACCGCTCTATTTTAGATCAGAGCGGTTTACATTTAACATCAACTATACAACACAGGCACTCTGAGTTGTATTTACAATAAACGGGGAGATCAACTTGGAAGTAACTGGGGGAACTATATACATTGTATTTACACTGTTATCTGTTTTCAGACAGATCCTATCTACATCTTATTTACACTGGGAGTCTAAATTCTATTTCTGGGAGTACTTCTGAGGGATCAGTTGATTATCCTTTTTCATACTGAATCTGATTGTTTAGGTGTAGTGAGTGATTGTCTGTCTTATACCCCTAGATGTGTGCCACTAGCGGACTTAATGTGGGAGGTGGTACTAGCTTATTTACGATTGAATGTCGAAATCAAAGCAAGGCATATACCGGGATGTATTAATGAGATAGCAGATGCTCTCTCGTTTTCAGTGGGACAGGTTCCGGAAACTGGCGCCGGGAGTGGACGATATTGGATTGCTGGTCCCAGAGCACTTATGGCGGATTGGCCTGAAGAGATGCTGAGTTTGCTATGAAGCTCGGTGGCAAGAGCAACATGGTCAGCTTACCAACAGGGCTGTGACAAGGTGGAGGAGTTCTTGCAGGTGCAGGGATGGCGGACAGACGCGGTGTCCGATTGGATGTTAGCAACATATGTTGCAGAGGCCAAGGGAAAGGGGATGTCCTGAGCAGCTGTCCATTCGCATTTAGCGGGGTTCTCCTTTTTTGCGAAAGCGGTTGGATGGTTTCCGGTGGGTTTTTAGCCCGGCGGCTACTGCAAGGGTGGGGACGAGTGCGACCAACGCCTAGGGATAGTAGACGGCTGATTACACATGACTTGCTGGTGTGGCTATGCGCTGCTCTCCCTGTGGTGGCGGCGTCGGCATACGAAGCGGCATTATTTAATGCAGTTTTTTGCTTGGCGTTTTTCGGGGCCTTCCGTATCAGGGAACTGGTAGCAGATTCCAGACGGGTGGGTAGTGTCAATGGACTGCTGCTCCAGCATGTGCAAGTGGAGAGAGGGCATGTGCGGGTGCTTTTGGCGCACTCTAAGACTGACCAGCAGGGGTGTGGCTGCTGGGTAGTCCTAAATGAGATGTTGGGCGTATCAACATGCACTGTGGCTGCCTTACAGGAGTACTTGCGCAGGCGACCGGAAGTTCAGGGCTTATTATTCATTCACGCGGATGCATCGCTGTTAACGCGGTTCCAGGTGACGGCGGTCTTAAGAATGGCCCTTCAGCGGATAGGGGAAGAGCAACATCAGTTTGCGGCACACTCTTTCTGCACTGGGGTGGCGACTAGTGCAGTGGAGGCGGGTTTGTCTGACCAGGAGGTCCAACACATTGGCCGATGGCGCTCAAAGGCTTTCTCGGGATATGTCCAGCTGTAAAGGTGGTCGGAAAGAATATGGTTTGGCTAATTCTGTTTTTTTCTTTTGCAGATAGAGGGCGAGGTCCTCATGGCTGTTGGCTGATAGGCCATTTATTTATTTTATTTATTTATCTATTTCTTCTATACCGCCCCTTCCAGAGATCAGGGGCGGTTTACATGGAACAAGTGCATTCGTTTGTGCATTGGGCAGCTCGGCGAGCGGCTGTGCGGCCTATGGGGGATAATCTTGGCCTGGATCCAGAGGTGGTGTCCGTATTATAGCTGGGTGAATGAGGTCTCCGTTGGACTCAGTTGCTCCCTTTGCTTTGGCACCACGGGCGGCTGCGGAGTGTGCCGGACTTGATGCTAATACATTTGGGGGGCAACGATCTGTCAGCCTGGACCTGCAAGCAACTGATCCAAGCGGTGCAAAAGGATTTGGAGGCGGTGCTTCAGTTGTTTCCACGTGTAATAATAATGTGGTCGGATATTATACCGCAGCCAGTCTGCTGGGATCAGCAGCGCTGGACCAGAGGTCTGACGAAAATCAATTGACAGATTGGCCGTTGGGTTTGTGCCCATGGGGGGTATCAGGTAATGCATTCATGGGTTTAAGTAGGTTGTGCGGGATTGTGCGGGCAGGATGGGGTACACTTATCCCCGGTGGGGTGGGAATTGCTATTGAACGACTAGCAGGAGGCAGTGGAGTGGGTGGTGCTGAGGGATGTTTGCTGGTCACAGCTTTTGGGGGATGGGGCGGCACAGAGATAATGAGGTCACCTGTGCCGTTGGTGGGATCCCGGAGGTTTCCGGGGTCCGGAGACTTTGGATAAGCTTGGGACGGGGGTGGGGTACCCCCAACCCAGACAACCACTAGGCTGGCTTTTGCTAATTATATGGCGAAGTCGGGGGCCAAATGGGGGATGCAATATGGGAAAAGCGGAGGCGTGCGCACCTTGCTAGTGACATGGCTGGTGAGGCATCATTCCGCTGGGGTATGCAAAGGATTGTTGTTGATGTGGATTGTTAAACTGTTTAATGGTGAATAAAGCTGCGACCAGAAGTTTCAAATAAATATTGTGTCCGAGTGTTTGTGGAAGGGGGGTATGAGGGGGTAAGGGGGCAGCATCGAGTCCAACCTACTCTGGTTACAAGTAAAATACCCTACAAAATAAAATGCACAACTGAGTTTGGGCATCCTGTCATAAATAAAGCTTCAAAAGGTTTTGAGTTTGGTCTTCTCTGTAGCTTAGTGGGAACTCATCGTGCCATGATAAAATGAAAAAGAGTAGTTGATGCTCATTTATTTGGACAAGTTTACTAGACCATTTCTAAACATTTGGGATTCCATCTATCCACCATCAAATAATTATAATCTATGAATGGAAAACTTTGAAGACTATAGTGACTATACCCAGGAGCTGTCATCCTGCCAAGATTGTCCCAAGAGCAAACTATAAAATCATCCATGAAGCCATAAAGAACCCTAGACTAACATTTAAAGATCAACAAGCCTCTATCATCATGGTTGATGTGAGGATTCAAGCATCGACCATTAAGAAGAAGTGAATGGGAATGGGAGAATAGCTAGGAAGAAACCATTGCTCTCTAATAAGAACATTATTACCCATTTCATGTTGACCCACAAGACTTTTGATATCATATTCTCTCAACAGATGAATTAACAATTTACTTTTGGTCAAAATACAAATGTTTTCTTTAGTGAAAACTAAACACTGCCTTGCAAAGTAAGAATCTCATCCTATCAATCATGGTGGTGGAGATATCATGGTGTGAGACTTCTTTGCCGTATCAGGATCTAAATGGCTTGCTATCATTGACAGAACCATCAATTCTGCTTTCTATCAAAAAATTCTACAGGGGATTGTCAAGGCCATCTGTCGTTGAAGCCAAGCTGAAAGTGGTTGTAGTAATACAACAACCCTAAACATTCAAATAAATCATCTACAGAATGGCAGAAGATGAGATTCCATGGTTTAGACTGGGCATATCAAAGTATTGACCTAAACCCTACTGAAATGTCACAATGAAAGCTAAAGTGAGCTGTTCATAGAAAGAAGTCCTCCAATGTCACACAGATGAATGGGTCCAGTTTCCTTAAGGGTGATGTGAAAGGCTGATCAACAGGAACTATTTGGTTTAATTTATTTCTCCTCAAAGAGGTGCCACCAATTAGCAGTTGAAGGATTCATATGTTTTTTCGCACAAAGAGACTTATTGTTGAATCTTTTTGTTAAATTAAATCAATGTTAAAAATATTTCCTTTTTCTCAGAGTTATTTATTCAGTGGGATTATCCTCCTTTGTGGTCAGGATTTAGATTACGATCTGATCATTTTCAGAGTATAAATTGTGCTAAAATAGCTTATCCCAGGGGGTTCACAAACAATTTTCTCAGTGCTGTATATATTTGCATATATTGGAATTGTAAGAAATTGAAAATTCTTGTTCACTGCTGCTGTTTAAATTCTGTTTTCTTTTTTCATAAATTTATATAAAATCTGGCATTTAGAAATAAATCTAGATTACAAACTAACAGGTCAGAATTCAAATGAACTTATCTGTATAGCTGTCAGCACTATATGGCTAAGACCACTGTCCATTCATTTTCAGCAGTACTATACACATAGTACGGCTGAAAAGTTTCTTTGACTGTTTGGCACTATCCGTATCGTGCCTGGGCGGAATGAGGATGCTCTGCCTAGCTATTCGGCCAGACAGCAGTATTCATCTGCTATCCTTATTGTTACATGGTTTATATTAGGCCAGAAAAAATACTATACAGACAGCGGATGAATATTTCTGCTATCCCTGCAGCTGGTGGCAGTGAGCACTGTCTACATATATTTAGTGCTACCACCCATCCAGGTAGCAGCACTGAAAATCCATTTTTTTTTTACCACCAAGCCAGTAGTTTAAAAATGCTGAATTTGCTACTAAATGAAGATTTATCATCAGTGAGAGCACACTAATACAGTATTAGTGTGGGTTTCTATCTTTTGACTGAAGTAACATGTTCTACAGCTAATGTATGCGTTGTTAAGTCAATGCAGCCCAGTTCGCAAGGTCTGATTAGAAAAAGATTGCTAGGCCTTTTTTCCAAGGCAATGGAGTGTAAAGTGACTTGCCTAAATCCACAAGGCATGCTAGTGGGAATCAAACCATGATCTCTTAATCACCAGGTCACTGAGCTAACCACTCTACAGCTAATACCTTGTATGAATTAGTAAAGTTTATGTTTTGTATTTTCTAAACTGTGCTAAAGCACCTAAAAGCACATTAAACATCAGAGTTAAAGCACTTTAATTGCAAAACCTCTGCACTGAGTATTGGGGGTATTCCCAGAATTTCGGGGAAGATAGCTGTGCCATTAATGCAGATGGTCAAATCCAAACCAAAGCATGGGTTCTGCTCGCTGCACCAGCAGTGGCTCTTAAACCTGCAGGAGCTCCTTTCCAAACATATGCATAATGACATATGCCTCTCTCCTTCCTGGATGCAGCCTAAAACCAATAGTTGGGGGCTTAACAGTCAACTTCTACAACATGAACAGCTGGGCTGGGCTTTGTGCAGCACACACATTGCACACAGCACCTCCTCCCGTCCCCTACTCCTGGCGGGATTTTCATTGTTCCATTATCATTTCTTTTTGGTATCAATATGAGTCCACACTACCTGCCCCATGTAGATTAGTATGCCACATAATCTTTCAGAAAATATAAATGTACCTTGCGCTTGAAAAGGTTGGAAAACACTGGTATACAGCATTGATACAGTATATGACTAGGGATAGGAGACATCTACTGGCAAAATAAAATAGTGCGTTTCAATTCTACTTTTTGATGGGATATATTTTGTATATCTGTTGTTTACACAGGGATTATGGATAGCTACATTCCAGTTCATTATTAGTTTATTCTGTTTTGGCTATACAATTCTATTTTATAATTGAATATATAATTAGGTACTTGGAAAGGAATGTATTAAATATTAAAGAATTATTATACATTTATTTAAAATTGCATCACCATAACTGCATGTACTGCGGAATCAAGAGCTAATCTCAACCACTACATATTCATATAGCACTCAACTGAGATTTCTTTCAATATTTTTCCATGGCAACAGTGTATGGCTTATGTCTTCTTAAAAACTGTAGGAAATTATGCACAATAATAGAATTTCTAATAATGCAAGAAACACCAATATCATGGAATTGTTACACAAAACAATGCTAGAAACTATTCAGGAAATCCATTCATACAAAAAGTATTGCATTATGACAGAATTTGTAGATATGTGCATTTTTGTTCTGGTTATTTCCACTTCATTTTGCACATGTGCTATTTTGTTTAGCATGCACAATGCCAAGATAGCAGACAATAACATGAAACAGCAAACACTATTTTGAGTTAGTGTGCATTAGTTTCTGTTAGAACATGCTGAAAGGAAATATCATACCCTAACCATAAAAATGACCAAACTGAAAAAAACAAAAAAACAAAATGAAAATTAAATGAAAAGTTCCCCTGCATACCCCTACCTACTTGAATATACAACAGCCAAGTGAGCTAGAATCAATCCCTGTACTAAGGGGGAGCCACAAAAGAATCTGAACCATAATATTGTGATGGGTATCATAGGTTAGTATCTACAGCAACAAATCACATTTCAGGTATTCTGTGAACACTTTTGCAGTTTTTAATGCCAAAAATGTGAAATATGTTGTTTTGTCTGCTACTGTAAGCCAGTTTTGGCTTGCCAGCCCTAAGGATATTTTTGGAGTGCCAGTCAAATGTAGTGGGCAAGTGATATACAAGTTTCAACCTATTTCAAGGTTAGTAGGGCTTTATTGTACCATTTTCAAATTGTCCCATAAGCTGCTTCTCCATGGCAGACATGTACCTACATCAGTAGTCCTCAACCTGGTCCTTGGGGATCCCTGGACCGATGTGCTTTACATGATATTTACAAAGAGGATGCATGAAATATTTACATGAGCTGCTTCTTTGCATTCAGGTATATTTATTGTGGCTATCCTGAAAAACAGACTAAAAGGGAAAACTCAGGACCATGGTCCTACATGATTTTGCTCAATATCAACTAGGAATGATGTAACTTGTGAAAGGGAGTCATCCTAGTATTGTCAGCACACCGCTTTTTGTCACGGAAGGTAGGGAAATTTGTGTGCCACACTTCATTTTTAGTGTGATCTTTTGTATTCAGTCTTGCTAATAGCATAATTACGGGTTTTATAATTATTTGTTCAATGGTGTTCAGAATGCTGCTTGCCCAGTACGTACATCAAAATCAATAAAAGCCAGACATGATAAGTACCCCCTTTCTATGTTTAGATTTATGTATGTTACCAAACCCATAAAAAGAAACAAAATAATCACAGAACTGTCACGCTGCTTATTAGAATTCCTTGTCCTTTCCTCCATATAAATGAAATATTAATGATTCCTTTGCTTTGTGCATTCACTTGGGAGAGATTAGTTTTTCTTTCACAGTCTGTCATCTAAAAGCCTTACCCGAATTTTGTTAAACATTTTTATATGATTTTCTTTCACTGTTTTAAAAATCTGAGAACTGAATTAATTTTCTTTCATATGCAAAGTACAAAAGATACACAGATAGCTATAAACATTTACTGCATCATGGAAGTGTTACCATAATTCCAAAGAAAAGTCAAAATAGTAATCAAATTCTGTTTTAATATAGGTATGACAGCATTAATATGTATTGCAACGCTCCTGCCCGGGCCCGAGAGCTTACAGGCAGGAGTGGCCTTGTAATGTCCCTGAGGAATGAAGCTTGTACTGGCCCCTGGGAATTCTGGGACTTGTAGTGTGCTTATATTTCCTTCAGGATTAAATTGTAGTCGTGACACGAATGTTAAGGCTGCAAGAAATTTATTGTTGTGGGGATATTTTCCAGCGCATCAAAATTCAATGGTACATAACGCAAAAGGTGCAACTTCAACCCAAACAGCTGAAACCAGGAACATAGGAAGTACAACTGAAATTAAGTTAGCTTCTACTTGGCTCTTCACAATCACAGCAGCTTTAACTCAGCAGTGCCTCATGTGGTCTTTCAGAATTATTGCAGCACCAAACAAACAGCTGTTCCTTCCACAGCATGGCTTCTCAAAACAACAAATGAAAACAATTTGTAAACCTTTTAGCTTGGCAGCAAGTACAGCAAACTCCCTGTATTCTTTTCATACAGTGTTCAAGGGTTTCTTACATTGCTGTCCTCTTTGAGGCAGATTGAGCAATCCATTGGAGAAGGGTCCGCTTCTAAGGCAGGCAGGTAATTATCCACTTGCATGCATTCATCAGAGCTAAGGCTATCGCTGTCTCTTTCAGGCCTGCTAAGCTTCCCTGACCTCAGTTCCAGAAACTCTTGAAACTGTTTTAAAAGCAATTGAGCCTGTAACTGCTCTTTATCCGTGTGAAAGTCTTTGGTAAGGGTGACACCCTTCCCCCTCTTGCTATCAGCTTCTGCAGCTGGGTTTACCTTGTGAAGGTTAGCACAAATAAAAGGTTTCTCTAGTAAAGCATTAAAAGTAGAAAAGTCAGCTTTACCTTTAGCAGGGTTTGAACAACAACTGGCACCTTTCCTCCAGAAGTCTCTCTGGTTCAAAAACTCAGCAGCCTTACTGCTATTTCCTCTGCTCTGTGAATTTCTCTTTGAAAGCTTTCTTCCTGCTTCACTTCCTTGCTTCTGTAGCCTTGTTTGCTACCAGACCAGATACCTTCTTTCCATGTGCTGAATTTGCTAGCCTTCCCACGCCCAGGCTCTACCTTGTAGTAAGGTTCCTTCTCAGAGTGTGCTTGGCTCCAAGGTTTACTGCTCCAAGGTTCTGCCTTGCTCCAGGGTTCTAGCGTTTTCCTCCTTCCTTTTCCCTCTTTTTCTCTTTTCCTCCTCTCCTCTTCCCTCTCTGCTTGGGGATTTAAAAGGGCTTCATTTCCCGGCACGCCCTGACCTTCCCCTGAGCGTGCCCAATCAGTGCAGAAGCCTGTCTCCTCCCCTGAGCTGGGGCGTGTCCTGTGCTCAGCAGACAGCTGTGTTTTTTTCAACTCTGCATTGGAAATCCTGTGTGCTAGTGCTGTTTCATTACTTCTACCAGGATTTTCCCCTATCTCCATCTCTTCTGGAGGGCATTCCTCACCACAGTATACAGTATATTCACAATTAAAAACATACAGAATGCTATCCTATCTGTGACTTAGCCTGCTGGTTAACAATAAAATATGATTTCTTTATCTCTCACAAATGAATCAAACAAGTCTCGTAGCAGTTTCATGGAGTGACCAAAATTTAACATTCTTTTTAAGCAGCAGCACTTCTGAGGCAAGCATGTTCAGTGGCAAAACACAGCTGTCCAAAGTAAGGGGCATGTTTACGAAGCCCCACGCTAGTAACGCAAGTCTGGGCCACCTTGCTAGCACAAGATGCACCCACCTCTTCAAGGTCCCCTCAGCACCTATCTGTATCTTGCCATTCCCCTAGGTTTCCCCTAGTTCCCAGTTGTTGTGCTATCTGTCTTGATTAGATTGTAAGCTCTGATGAGCAGAGATTGTCTCTTACTTCTACATGTACAGCATTATGTACGCCTTTGTAGTGCTATACAAATGATATGTAATAGTAGTAGACAGCCGTCCCCTTAAATTTAGCATACCTTGCAGCATTAATTTTGCCACAGGGAGCAACTACTGCCACCCATTGCGTGACTCACCCAGGCGCTGGCCAGACACGTGTGGCTCGGGAAGCGCAGGTTTTTTCACGCAGGGCCCCTCTCTACTTTTTAGTGTGGCACCAAAAACATGCACTACCCCTACGCTTCCTGGGTAGTGCGCCTTGGTTTACACATAGGGGCATGTTTACTAAACTTCACCTAACTCCACCCCCAGGAACCCATATTTTATATGCTTGCAGATGTACATGTAGGAATGCTCCCTATACACACTAAAAATGGGTTTGATTTCATAACAGCACATCTATCTGAGAAGTTCAAAAAGATTCCTATTTTAAGAATGCTTTATAAAGACTGCATTCGCTAATATAAAAACCATCCAGCACTCATTTCATTATTTAATTTTGTTAAAAATGAGGCGGCATCAACAGTAATACTAAGCTTATACAGCTACTTCTGTTGTTCGTTTTCTTCATTCGCTTCTTAATATTTGTGTTCAGAGAAATATGTTTTTATATAAATTTTCATGGGCACATCTACATCAATTTCTTCAGGTATCTCCAAAGCCTATATGATCTTATAGCCTGGCATTTCATACTTGTAAACTTGTCTTACACTTGATATCTTTTCAGAGCTGTAACAATCACTGAGTGTTTCTGCACACGCGGCCTGCATGACAACTGCTTCTGTATAAACTAACTCTCCTTTAGACACACATTTTACATGGCTATGTGTGTCTAACAGAGAGTTTATTTATATAGCTCTGTCTTCCAGAAGGAAACAGACCAGTATCGCTTTCGGTGAATGCATGGGTTCAGGGTAGACCCCGCGCTGTTTTGGTCTTATTACTGCTGTTGCAGGTTCCAGGATTCTATGGCGACAGTGGGTAGATTGTCAGAGTATGAGGGCTTGATTGACCTGGGGTGAGTTGGCAATCTTGGGGGTTTGTGGGGGCCTTTGGATGGTGCTTCTATGCACACATTGTGAACTACCAAGTGTGTGCATGTATGTACCTATAGTAATCAGGAACTATTGCATTTGAAGGATCACATGCATGGAGGCATCTGGGGAATAGGTTATGAACCCCATTCCAGGAGAGCGACGTCTGGGCTGTCCAGACATCCCCACTGAAGACGGGGGCCAACACCCAATTCTTATCCGCGGGAGCCAGAATCAGGCCCAAGGACAGCTCGCTGTGCCCCCTCTGCCTGCCGTGCCCCCTCTGCCTGCCTGGCATCCGCAGCTACAGCCCCCCAAATTCCTGACAACCAACCCATGGCTGGCTTCCCACAGCCTGGATCGGGCAGCGGGGACCGCCCCGCACCCAGCCCCACACTCGGGGGTGGCTCTCCTGCCCCAATCTGGAAATTGTGCTGCTTATACCACCTCTGAGGTGGTATAAGCAGCACATCCCAGCTGGCACGGCAGCACATACAGGGCCGTGACCTGAATCAGCCCTGTATATGCTGCTGGGCTGGCCCATCCCCGCACCGCCCCGGCCTGCCCCTGCTCCGCCCTGATCCTGCACCCCGCCGGATCTCTCCATCCCGATGCACAGGACGTATACGGGGAGCTGGTGAGGGAATAGGGTAGAGACAGCTTGCGGCATGTGCAACCCTCGTGTGTATAGAGTAAAAGAGTAGTGTAATGGTTAAAGCAGTAAACTTAAAAAACCAGGGTTCAAATCACACTGATATTCTTTGTGATCTTGGGCGAGTCACTTAATCCTCTGCTGCCTCATGTACAAACTTAGATTGCAAGCCCTCTCTCTGGGGACAGGAAAATATATTTGGAACCTGAATGTAACTCACCTTGAGCTACTACTGAAAGTTGTGAGCTAAATCCAGATTCATCTACATAAGAGAGCATATGTGTGTAGGTACTAAGGAGGGGGGCTGTGATTCAATGGGTATTGAAGAGTCTAATCTCTTGTTACCTCCCCCCCCCCCCCCCCCAAGTGTGACCTGCAAGAGCTGAAGCCTGCTCTGCATTGCTGCAGGTATTTGCTGGATGTGGGGCAAGCCAGGGCAGGAGCAGGGGCAGAGCCAGTTTTTTCTCTTTCAAAATTTGGCAACCCTAGTGGCATCTATTTTGTCTTTTATATAACTCTTAGAAGCAAGCTAGCTGCTTCTGCAAGACTCATCAGGTGTCGTGAGCCACTTATGAGGGTGACGTACAGCTGTCAGGTAAAGTCATGTTGCAAATTCGCAGGTCCAAAACTGGTGAACGAGACAGAAATGTATGGATCAGTCGTTGCTCGGTCCCAAGCTTCTGGACCTGCCCTGTGGTCTCAGCATTAACCTTCTTTCAGGGCTAGCGCTTCTTTTTGTGCCGCCCTGTGCGAAGCCAGACTTGTAATGTACAACAGTACTGGGGAAATAAAAATAGAACTGCATATCCTCTTGTATCGAATAAATACAATTGTGATTAATAAATTCAAAATGAAATATTGTTTTCTACCTTTGTGGTCTGGGCATTTTATTTTTCAAAAATGATGGCCCCAATTTCTCTCTCCTGCTTTCCTCATCTGTCTTCTGCTAACAGGGTTTCCAGTATCTGCTGGCTATGTTTTCGATTCCTTCCCTACATCTGTCTCTGATATATTGATCTTTCCCTTTTTGTTCTTTCTTCCATTTCTTTCTTTATTCACTCTCTATGCACTCAAATTTCACTCACCCTCTAGTCCACAGTCTCCCTTTTTAATTTTCACTTACTTTATTTCCTGTGCTTAGCTTCAGTCCAGCCCATCTCCCCTTACCCCAGCCTTGCTCCTTCCCCTGCCTCTTGTTCCCTTTTTTCATTTATTCCCCATTATCACTTTTCTACCCTCCGTATTCACCACCCTCCTCTCACTCATCTTCTTGCCAACCTCCCAGGGCCTCTTCCACATACTTCCACCATGCTTACAGTCCCCCCCCCCCACCCCCACCATCCAACATCTCCCCTCTTTTTCTTCCACCCTTCATCCTTTTTCTTTGCACTCCCCCCTACAGCCCAGCAGCTTCGTATCACTTCCCCTTCTCTGTCCTCCAAATGGTCCAGCATTGCCCTCTATTCCACCCCCCCCCCCCTCAGCATTTCCTCTCTCTATACACCCACCCTCTGGCTTTGTCCCCTCTCTAATGGTCTGGCATCTGTCCCCCTTGCCCCTCTCTAATAGTCTGGCATCTCCCCCCGCCCCTTCTATAATAGTCTAGCATCTCCCTCCCCCACAGCAATAAGATTCTCTCTCTTTCTCTCTCTATCCCTCCTCCCTTCAGTCCAGCATCTCCTCTGTCTCTGCCCCCCTACTGTAATAGTCCCCCTCTCATTCAGCAGTAAAGACATTCTCTCTCTGTCCCTCCCCAGTCCAGCATCTTCTCTCCTTCCCTCTCCCCTCCTCATAAAAATAAATATTATCATTCTCAGATTAATGTACATGTCTCCATTCCTCAGTAGCAGCCGATGTTGGCTGTTTATATCATTCACTTCCGGTATGCAGTTTAATGGCCTTCGCACTGGAAGTAAATGCTATTAGTGCCAGCTATTGTAGCTGACCCGGAGGATGAATTATTAAACTGGGGCTGGGCCACATGATTTTTCTGCCATCTGGGCCGAGGCCACACAATCTTGCCACTCCCATAGCGAGGGCCAGAGCTGCGTGTCTTATTGCTGTTGCCGGAGCTGGGGCCACTGCCGGAGCCAGGGCTGGGGCCGCTGCTGGAGCTGGGGCTGGAGCTGTGCGTCTTAGTGCTGCCACTGATGGATGATCTTGCTTGGGGTGGGGTTGGGCCAGTGCTGTTGCTGCATGATCTCTGCCTGACTCAGCACTCTAAGCCCTTGCTGCCCCCTCAGAGTTGCCGCCCTGCCCAAGTGCACCACTTATACAGTGGGTCACACTGCCTCTGCTCTCTCCAATTCCAGCCCGATCAAAACCTCTTTTGGCTCATGCACAAGGACACAAGCCTATTAAATGAAATTCCAGTTTGAACCATCTTGAAAAAGTGCCTCATACTAATGGGTCATGAACTTCATCACTTTGTTATCCATTCATTTTCCATAGGTGCTGCAATGTACGTGGCTCCAGCAGACCTTTCATTGGCAGTTGCAGAGGAAAGAGGGCACTGGCATTCAGACACATAGAGAGCCTCTGTTAGGTTACAAAGAGCAGCAAGGTTGGAGGAGGGAAGGTGGGGGGGGATGTTCTAATTTGATTTCTCAAGGATAACTCATTCCCTTGTCTTCTTATCTAAATTCTACTAGGTTGGGAAAAGAACATAGGGAACAGTGATCACTCATTTGTATGATAGTGTGTCCCATGGTGGGCCACAGTGGTTCTTGGGTGTAAGGAATAGGTTCTGGGTCATGTTGGTTGTATATGTCGGAGGTGTGGGGTTTGCTGGGCTCTTGAAGTTGAAGTGAGATTATGGAATGGGGGGTGGTGTTGATATGTGGGCACTTTATTATTTTGGGGTATGTGGGCACTTTGTTTATTGTGTTGGGGTTTGGTGGGGGGTTTGGTGGTTGGGAAAGGGGAAAGAGAGGAAAGGTTGATGGAGGACCATGGGATAGTAGGGGCAGGAGAGGACATTCTACCTATCCTGTGTATTAAGGGGAGGGGTAGGTATGGGGGAGGAAGGAAAGGAGGGTGGTGGGAGGGGTTTAACGGGAGGGACTGGGTGCACTGACAGGTGGGGTGTGGGAGGAACTCAGGACCTGCTGTTTGATGGAATTGTGCTTTGTTGAATGTGAGATCACTACTACCTAAGGTACAATTACTTTGGGACCTACTGTTAGAGGAGCAGGTAGACTGCCCATTTCTTATGAAGACATGGGGTTGGGGAGGGGCAGAGTCTGGTGGATAGATGGCTAGTGGATTTAGGCTTTGTGGGATATCAGGTGGGGAGGCATGTTGGCCATGGTTTGGGAGCAGCTGTGGGGTCAGAGGGAACTGGTTCACTTGCCAGATGGGGTGGAGGGGATGTTCTTAATGGTAGGTTGGGGTGGACTTGGGGGGGGGGGTCTTTTGCTGGTCTACTGATCCCTGGAGGTTAGCTGGGTTGTATGGGAGGCTCTGGTTGAAGGTATATTAGAGAAGGCTCTGGGGGATAGGGAGCTATTAGTGGTGGGGGATTTCAATGCACATGTGGATGTGGGTGGGAGAGGGAAAGTGGCCTTCCCGTTATCCTCTTTGGAACTGGGTGGTCTCATGCAGCTTGTTGGGTGTGGAATATACTCAGGGGGGCACACCCTGAATCTTGTGTTTGGGAATGCATGGTTGCTAAGGACAGGGTGGAGGTATTGGGGGTTCGTCCACTCCCATAGACAGACTATAGTTTGGTGTGGTTTCATTGTAGATGGTCTGATGAGGCTTGGAGGGAATTGGTTGGGGAGAGGGTGTGGAGGGAGGTGAGGGGGGAGGTGGATGTGGATGTGAATAAGTGGGAGTCCGTAGTGGTAGCAGATAGGAAGGGAAACCGGGAAGGGCTGGTAGAAGAGTTGGTAGAAGAGTGGCATCAAGTGGTGACAGTGGCGCTGGAGGCAGTGGCACCAGTGTGCAAGGTGCTAATGTGAGGTGCCAGGCTGAATGCTTGGTTCTCAAGGGAGCTCAAGGAAGAGAAGAGGATGCTACAACGATTGGAGCGAGGGTGGCATCACTCATGGAATGAACTTGATTGGATAAATTGGCGGATAGCAAGCCAGTATAGGAGACATGTGGCCTTGGCTAAGAAGCAGTGCTTCTCAGTGCAGATTGCATGAGCAGAGGACTGACCAAAAGCAGTTTTCCAGGTGATGTTGGATTTAGTGGGCCATGGCAAGGGCATGGGTGGGGGCAAGGTATGAGTAGAAATGGACAAAGAGGTCCTGACTCGCTTCTTTGTGGCTAAGGTGGGATGGTTAAAAAGAGAGCTGGGTGGCAGATGACAGCGGTTCTGTTGCCTTCTGTATTAGGTCTAGAGAGATTGGAATATTTCTACCCCATGATGAGGAAGAGTTAAGATATCCTTCTGTCTGGCATATGGGACATATATTCAGGACTGGGCCCAGCCCCAATTAAATGCTTCACGTGGGCAACTCAGCCGATGCAGAAGTGGCTCTGTGACCTAATCAATGCATCTTTGTTGCAGGGCAGGATTCCATGGCACCTCAAGGAGGCAGTAGTTTGGACTATAAATTAACATGCAGGTTTCTTTAGCCCCGAAAAATTAACTGTGGTGAAGAGCGCGCAGCACTTTTTTCAACTTATTTGTGGTCAGAAACAGGTATAGGCATGGATGCATCAACAGCCAGGACTAGACATGGTCTTTCTGTTCTGAAATCACACTGTGATGTGCATCTCCAATGCACCACCCAGGCTACATCTTCATCATGCCCCCATGCTACATGGACATGCTTATGCCAAGGACATCCATATACCCAGGCTTTCTAAAATGATCCAGGGGCATCTCTGTGATTGGTTCAGCTGAATGCCTGTTTTCAGATGTCAAAATCACAAATAGAGCTTCTAAAAGGACCCCCTTAGTTTCTTGAGAGTACATTGGATGAGCATCAGAGTAACAAGGTGGAACCATTACATATCTATGTAACTTCCATGAATTGTATTTTCATAGTAAGTTTTTCTCTTTAATAAAACTTAAGAAAAAAGGACAGAGGATATTCAATAAGGGTAATATGCAGGTCTAGAAACTGCAAATGGAATAGCTACATACTTGCCTGTTGTTCAGGGAAATGTCAAAGTGAAAGCACTCAAAACCCTTAACTAAATTCTGATTTCATAACACACTCACCCAAGCTGGATAGCAATGATATCTGTACAAGAAAAGGCAAGACCTCATTTGTAAAATAAAGATAGATAGATCTCTACTACTCGAATTCAAAGGATAGCCTGGTCCAGCATTATTTCATGGTAAGTATGGGAGGGGGGAAAAAGTGATCTCAGATTCATTCAGCAGATAACATATAATTAATTAACAGGCTAATTAACTTGGATCAATGTAAGTTTATACATGTAAAGAAAGCCTGGCCATTGTGAATGAGTTGATCACATGAGATTGTGCAGACCCTTAGAAGCCCAGTGGCATGGATTTTTCCAGCATCGACATGGACATTCCCATGAATGCTTTCCAAGCTGCCGTGGAAGCTGAAAGCAATTGGGCAGTGAGCATGGCAAGCAGATCACATTCAACACTTAATAGTACGAACACATTTACAGCTACCTCACCTCAACTTAATTGATAGTGACTGTTGGGGTAACTGAGTTTAGCAGCAGATCCCAGTCAAGGGCTAGTAGTCCCAGTGATAGACTTAATTAGAATTAGTAGCCATATAATTCAATTTTTATCTGAATTCAGTCATGAATAATGACTGATCTGGAAGGCGGAAGTATAGAATATTATTTGTACTGACTCCACTGATAGTGTAAACTTGACATTTAAAAAAAAAATAAAAAAAAAAGATTGGTGGACTTCTCTTCCACTACTAAGTTGCCTCCTTGTCATCTTTAAAGATTGGGTCAGTCCAAATGCAAATGTACATGTTATGACTTTTCTATTAGGAACTTTGTTGAACTCAACCTCAAGGTCTGCCAGCCCTTCAGAAACAGAACACAGATTCTGAATGGTTTTATTGCTCTGCACAAAGCTGCAGTATTGCTATTTGTTCTAGTCTTGCTTTTGTTCTGGATCAATGCCCATTTCTTCTTATCAATAAATGGGTAGGCACTCAGTCATCCTTAGCAGTTGAAGCATCTTTGCATGTAATACAGATGCTACTGGGACATCTTGTGATCCCTCAACCTGGCAGATATCATAGGTGATGCCAGTCATTGAAACCCCATCAGGCTGCAGCTATTTTGCACCTACTGGAAAAAATGTTCATTGGACAAGGACCACATGCTGGATTTTAAATATATTAAACAACATCTGCTCTCTAGCATTTTGTCAGTTTTAGACTCATAATGGTGAAGTTGCCCTTCAGAATATTGAAACTCTTCGTTTAAAATGAGCTTCAACTAAGAAATCATAAGCAACTAAATCATTTTACCTTGCAGATGAATGCTAAAAATTACTCATTACCAATACGTAATGTGCCTAATTACAGAGTAGCATGCGTAATTTCATGTACACAGAAACCAATCTGATTTTCAGGCATAAGATAAATGTACAAGTCACCCTTGAAGATCAGGTTGTTATGTGGCTAGATGTACTTGTGAAACTTTATTCATTACAAAATGGGATGCAAAATATAAATATTAATAGCATGTCATTTATGTGCATAGCTTCTTGAAAATATAGGTTATATAAATATTCAACACACTACTGAAATGGCCTTTCTTGTGGGTAAATTTATGCATGTAACAAAATTATGAAAGTATTTTTTGGTAGCTGAACATGAACATTTAGCACACATGCACATTATTTTCTGATTCTGCCCAAAGTGTGCCACCCTGGGAACACCTCCTCTCAGTCTAGCTAAAAGTATACCAATCTATAGAAGCTCATGCATTAATTTAGTGATAACAATTTTCAGACAACCAATTAAACTGGCTATATCACTATTTACCTGTGCAAAGTTTTCTCTACCTGTCAGACCTCACATATTCTACACAACTGCACTATGACTACGTTTTTACATACACCCACATCCTTTATTTTCCTTTCAACATGCTAACAAATAAAATACAGAACATAGGTAAAGCACAAACAGTACTGTCTAAACAGCATATCTGCATTAGCACACATGAAACATTCCTCATTACAACTCATAGTACTTGGTGGGACTGGGGCATTCAGTTGTTACTCTACCATACAAATTACTGTACATGCAAATCACTTGTACTTTCTTGCACCCTGCCTACTCTACTTGACAGCATACAAGTCAACACATGCAGAGGGTAATTTTATAAGGTGCACCCAGGTTAATATGCATTCACACATGCATCAATCGCACCTAGTTTATAAAATCATGTACACTATGCACATAACTACATCATAAAAAAGAGAGGTAGTTGGAAATGTGTGTTGAAACTAAGTGTGGTATCACATCAGCTCTATAGCTTGGGTAAATGACTGCACATATCTTAGGTGCAAACGCCTGCGTTTTATAAAATGCGCATGCTGTCATTTCGCCCAACCTCTGCCTATGTGAACACCCACAGTGAAACTATGGGATATGTTTACCAAACAGCGTTAAGGGAGCCATTGTGCCATTAATGCCCATTATCGGCATCTTTGCACCCTTAACACAGCAAAAAAGCTATTTTAACTAGCATTATAGGTTCCAACAGCGTAAAGGGCACTGTAGGCTGAGAATGGGCATTAACAGGATGGAGAGAGGACGTTAATAATGGGTGTTCCTTTAACGCCTGTTGCACTAAAATGTGTTAAAGCCCTTTAACACTGGGATCCCTAACGCAAAGTAAAACCTCACGGAAAGGGTGTATTTTGAGGAACAGGAGCCTATTTTAACGTCTGCAATGTGATACACAGACAGGAGAGCCCAGGTTAATGATAGTAGTGCTTCATTAGCAGCAACAGCATAGTGCCCAAGTATAAAAGGGCACTATGTTGATGGTGTAAATGGGGCAAAGGAGGTGGCACATGGGTCATGCAGTGGGAGTTGCTGGTGCACAGGGCAGACCAGGCAGCTGCCCGGTGGCACATAAGAACATAAGATCATAAAATATGCCATACTGTGTCAGACCAAGTCCATCATGCCCAGTATCCTGTGTCCAACAGAGGCCAATCTAGGTCACAAGTACCTAGTGGTTATCCCAAAAGACACACAGTATCCACAATGCTTGTATTGGAGCAAGCAGTGGATATCCCGGGTCCTCTTTAATAATGGTTTATGGACCTTTCCTCAGGAACCTTAATACCCGATGTCCTATTAACACACTTTAAATGGCCCATAGCGCCCTTTACACCAGAATGCCTCCTACCCACCCAGTGCCCTTTATGCATGTAACGCCCCTTATTGCTGCTGTTAACACCTGTTACGTTAACACCCTTTAGTAAACATTCCCCATTGACTTTCCCTGGTATTCCTTTATCCAGTGTTAGGGTTAAAGCCATTTTCGGACATTAAGGTGCATGCTTGTCAACTTAATGCCCGTGTCCTGTTAACGTGCATTAAATGGCCCATAGCACCCTTTATGCTGGAGCACCTAACACCCAGCACCCTTTACACATGTAACACCTCTTAATGCCTGTTACCTTAATGCCCTTTAGTAAACATACCCTATGCATCATTGACCTAAAGCACATACTTATAGAATAGCGACTGGCTAAATCACACACATACAGGCCCATCAACATGCCTACATTATTGAAAATACATGATTTATGCATGTTAATGGTGTGTAACGTTTCGCAGCTCCTTATAAAATTTCCCAATTTTGCATAGATAGTCTAGATCGGAAAAAGGATATCCAAGGCTGGATGTTCACGATTTGAAAAATATTTTACAGGAAGACTCGCTGAATGTGGAACCTTTTGTCAAATACCTATAAGTCCATGGGAAAAAAAATATTTTGTAGCACATCAAGTGGGAGTAGTCAATTTACAAAACAAAGAGACAACAGTCAAAACAAGGGGCTTTGAACGTAAGTGCCAGTACCCAAGGGGTATGTTTACTAAACCGAGCTACTGTGCGGGGCGCACTTGAGCGTGCGCTAAGGTACCTTAGCGCATGCTAAAGATGCGTTTTTGTGCCCCGCACATGTGCGTGCCGCACTAACGGGCCCGCAGAAGTGCGCGGCGCGCTGATGTGCAATAGAGGCGTGGAAAGGCTTTCAGAGGGCGGAGGAAGGCTCCCCAGGGGCGGAGAGACGGGGTCAATGGGTGGATAGTGGGAGGGGAGAGGCGCCCCGCACACGAGCGGGGCTGAAATTCAACTAAAAAAATACCGCGAGTGAAAACCTCGCGTTAGAGCCGATTTAAAGGGAAGAGAAACCATTTCTGTCAGCAATGTACAGCCAAACCAGGGAAACCTACAAAACGTGAGCAGTGTGATACTTGTGCACAGAACAAAAGAGCAAATAAACATTGAAAATGACCACAACAAAATTCTATAAAATTATACTCTAGCTGGGCAACAGTGATAGTACTGGAAAACATCAAAAATCACTCCCAATAAAGCCTCAAAAACATAATATGAATTTTAGAAGGGTCTATGCTCCGTCCCCATACAAGGTAAATGATCCCACAGTGAAATAGCAATGATCAGGGTTTCCCTCTCCATTGGACAGGTTACTTATGGCATGCACATTTCCACAACAGCAGGGCGGCCAGGTCAGAATGGGCAACTGGACAGATGCTGGGAAAGGGGATACAGAGGGCTGCAGGCGGAACATGCCGTGGTGCAGCTGGGGCACAGTGCGGACTAGGCAGATGCCTAGATGGCACCTAGGAATGCTGAAACTAAACAGCAGCCAGACAGCAACTGATGCGGGCCCAACATGGGCACGAGAGTGTTTATCACAGTGTCACAGGGGATAGTACCCAGCAGGTACCCCCAAGGGCACAGAACATTGGCAGGCGGTGATTGGCGGACGTGCGGACAAATTTGCAGGCACCCCTACCCCAGAACCCGCACCATAGGCAGCCACCTACCCGTACACAGGATGGCCTGAGACTGCGTACCACCAGCACCGCCAGCAGAAGGGCATGTAAGCAGGGTGGCACAGGGGTACTGGAGGCGGAGGGGGCAGTGGCAGCTGCCCAGAGCAGACCATCGCCTAGCCCTGTGTAGGTGGATGCCATGCACTGCAACAGACAGGCTCTGTCTGACAAACAACCATTGTATCTCCAGGGACTGCACTGTCTCTGTGAGCACAGTGTGGTGCAGTGAACACAGCCAGTGTGTTCAGGAGCAGAAGGTCACAAGTTCAAGTCCCAGCTGGGTCTACTCCCAATCCAGTACCCATATTTTACCCACAACAAACTAGTGATAGTAAATACGAACCTTTACTGCAGAGAACATAAGCATGGCTCAAACACCTCTATTTTACCCTACAGAGCACAGACACCAGAAACATGCACATTACCTAGAGCAGATTCCCCCAAATGCAGTCCTGGAGGTCCACAAAACCTTCAGGGTTTATGCTGTCTCCAATCTAAGGATGGAGCGGTACTGGTGGTGGAGGTGGCAGCAGCTGGTGGCCACAGCAGACCATGGCCTAGCCCTCTCCAGGTGGGTGCCGTGCACTGCAACAAACAGGCCCTGTCAGATGTACAGTCATGGACTCCCCAGGGAATGCAGCATATCTGTGGCAACATGGTGGTGCAGTGCACACAGACAGTTTGTGCAAGAACACAAGGTCACAGGTTCAAAGCCCAGCTGGGGCTTCTGCCAATCCAGTCCCCAAATTTTTCCCACAACTAAAACGTGATAGCAAGGACATGCC
This sequence comes from Ichthyophis bannanicus, assembly GCA_033557465.1. NCBI lineage: Eukaryota > Metazoa > Chordata > Amphibia > Gymnophiona > Ichthyophiidae > Ichthyophis > Ichthyophis bannanicus. The sequence continues at coordinate 217,166,211 of CM066040.1, forward strand.
TTTACTGCAGAGAACATACGCATGGTTAATACGCCTATATTTTACTCCACCAAGCACAGACACCATAAACAGGCGCATTACCTGGAGCGGAGTCTCCCAAATGTAGTCCTGGAGGGCCAAACACCATTCAGATGCCATGCTGCCTCTCATAAAGATGCCTGTGCTGCATATCTATGCACCACCCCCATGGTATGCAGATGTATCTCATGCATATTCATGAGGGACAGCATGAAAACCCGAACAGTGTTTGGCACACCAGGACTGGAGTTGGGAACCTCTCCCGTAAAGTAGCAGCCAACAGGGGCAGACACACCCACACCCACACCCACAGGCCCCATTGGCTAATGCCTCCTGGAAAGGCAGGACATTGGGCCCTGTGTGCATCTCCCAATACTAGCACTTGCATACCTTAGCAATGCCACCCTACACCTGGGTATACGGTACACACCTATCAAACGTTTCCTATGATTACTGGCAGATAGCAAGTCCTACGTTAAGAACAGTTTGCTCATTGAGCTCCAACATAGCAATCTTTCTGATGTCTGCGGTGTGTGCTTCAGGTCTGGTCTCTGACAGTGTTTACCACCCTGGGGAGTGACCCCCAACAGTATTGCGTGGACTGGTGTGGTGGGCAGGGCTGCTAAACTCCTCTATAGTAGCACAATACTGGCATAGGTGTGGGAGTGTGTGTCTGTCTAGACAGTGTGTGGTGGCTGCAAACACCTTCCACAGCCCACACTGCCAGCACTGTTGCCAGTACTGGCCTGCCAATGTGCATAATGAGGAGCAAGGTACCATGGATATAGCCCAGACAGGGTGGCCTGGCCAGGATGCATCTGCACAGGGCATAGGGCACTGGCTGGGACATTTTGGTGCCCGGCCACCACCTACACAGACAGGGTGACCTCAGTATGTCCTTCTGGGAGATCACTCTCACCCTGGCTGTGCAGTGACGACAGCATGGCTAGGCACCCCCATAGTGCTATATAGTATTTCTCTCATGTGATATTTATGGGTTTCCTTTTGGGGCCCAGTCACTGATTTATCTTCTTGTTGTGTATGCTGACATCCCAGTTCTGGGTGCACGCATTTCCACCAGGAACATGCACTATGCCTAGCTAGCAGACTGTTTGCAGCTGGTATGTGTCTTGATGGAGCGGATTGCAGGGTGCAGTGGCTGAAGGCTTGCTGCAGGAGAATATCAGATAGTGGTGGGGTGTAGCTTAGCATATCCAGGCCTAATGTCTGTCTGCTATTGCGTTATGGATGTGTACAGAGCTGCATTGACTGCCCTGTAGGGTGTCTGTTCCCCAGCAGGACTGGGGTTGATGGTCCCCTCTACTGCCACCATTGCAGGGAGGTAGAATGTGGATCTGTTGATGGGAGACCCTGTTTGCCACCCTCAGCCCTGGAGGAGGAGGGTGGTGGTACATAATCCTCCTAGGGATCCATAGGGGCTACACCTGACTGAGACAGACAAAGATATCCAAGGTGTTTCTGCAGAAACTACCTATTTCACACATTAACACTGTTTTGGACCTCCAGCATGGCCTCTTTCAGCCATGGAAGGTGCTGTGGACCTGGTGCTGGGCGCCTCACCGCACCCTCAGGGTGAGCACAGTACCCGCACAATGTGACGGTGTGTAGCTACTCTGTGCAAATAAAACACACGGTCAGTACCCCCTACCAGGCCGAGGTGCTGTGGGGGTGCATACCCCATCTTGTGTTTATCTGTGGACAACTGATTTGCATGTGCAGTGCATTATGGGTATGGGTGGGCTAACCCTATCCTGGTGACCACAGCAGACTGTCTGTGTGGTGACGTGCACTCCCTCTGCAGCCAGCCAGGGGCTTGCTAGCAGCTATAGAGCTGTAGCACAATGGTTACTTCACTGCCTGTGGAGCCAGAGGTTGTGGGTTCAAACCCACAGTGGGGTTATTTGATAGGGCTGCCCAAAGCATTATCTCTTTTTAATGTACATTATTGCTGCCAGCAAAAACACCCTCATCGTACTGTACCCATAAGGTGCCTCTGAGGGCGCTTTATAGGGCACCCTATAGGTTCCCTTATGGTTACCGTCCATATAAGGTGCACTATACATTATCCTGTGGAGCAACTTATAGGGTGCCCTATAGGGGACATTTTAGGGTGCCGTGGCAGACAGTGCACTTTATAATGTGCCCTATGGAGTGCCTTATAGGGTGCCTTATGCGGCACCTTCAATTACAGCACGTGAGGGACTGTTTGCTGGCAGCAATTAATAAAATACAACTAAAGTGCTGCAGGAGAAAATACATACATTGCAAAGCTGATGCCTCAGCCAGCCTTACGTATTAGGCACACTGGGGAGCAAACTCATGACCCCTGTATCAGCAGTCAGTGCCTTAACCATTGTGCTACACTGCTGCTCCGCTTTGCATATCAGCGCACCTACTTATGCTTTTCATTCCTTAAACTGCACAGTGCTGCCATCAAAAACATTGCTATGACCTTGCGGTACCTCATACGGCACCCTATAAAGCGCCCTATAAGCAACATTCTAGGGTGCCTTGGCGGACAGTGCACTTTACAATGTGCCTTATGGGGCGCCTTATGTTAACACGCTTTGAGAGTGCGTTTTCTAGTAGTAGTAATTGAAATAAAAAATAAAATGCCTCCTAAAGCAAACTTCCCCATAATAGGTGATGCCTCAGCCAGCCTTCTTCATTGGGCACAATGGGGGATTGAACCCATGATCCCTGCACCACTGGTCAGTGTCTTAACCATTGTACTGTGGCTCTGCTCCTCTGCTTGCACATCAGCGCGCCACTTATGCCTCCCATGCAGCTTTCTCATGCGCTAATGTGCAGGGCGCACATGGGTGCCACGCACATTAGCGCATGAATAATCCCGGTTTTGCTTTTTTCAGCCAGAAACACCCACTCCTTATATGGTACCCGCACACTAGCGCAGCCCGCACATTACCGGGGTTTTATTAAACATACCCCTAAGACTTATAATTAGTGATTTTGCAACCCATGCATGCACAGGTTACCATTTACACATATAAATGAAGGACTTTTACATCTCCGGATGTCCAAGGTTAGCCAATTATGGAGCAAAGCTACAAAACTAAATTTGCATATTTGAGGTAGTTTTAAATGCCAGAGAGGCAAAGATATTTTCTTCCTCTGTTGTTAAGTGCCATCGAGTCGGAATCGACTCATGGCGACCCTCTGGATAGCTATCCTAAATTGTGTTTGGTCTTGAGTCAGGCGGCTCATTGTTGACAGACTGGTACCCGTACCTGCTGTTATTGTATCGATCCATCTCATTACTGGCCTTCTTCTTTTGCGTTGACCTTCTATCTTTCCAAGCATGATGTCTTTCTCTAATGATCTCTCTCTTCGCATGATGTGTCCAAAGTATGAAAGTCGAAGTCTTGTCATCTGAGCTTCTAAAGATAGCTTAGGTTTGATCTCCTCTAGTACCGACTGGTTTGTTCTTCAGGCAGTCCATGGTATACACAGCATTCGCTGCCAGCACCATAATTCAAAGGCATCAATTTTCTTCCTGTCTATCTTTTTCACTGTCCAGCTTTCACATCCATATGATGTTGTTGAAAATACCATGGCTTGAACAAGTCAAATCTTTGTATCGAGAGAGACATCTCTGCTCTTGAGAATCTTATCTAGGTATTTCATAGCCATTCTGCCAAGAGCAATGCGTCATCTGATTTCTTGATTGCTTGTTGCTTCTTTACTGATAGTTGATCCAAGTAGGTTAAAGTTGTTCACGATTTCAATTTCTTCTCCTTCAACGATGAACCTGTTGATTATGCCAGTTGTCATGATCTTTGTTTTCTTTACATTAAGGTGCAGGCCCATTTTGAGACCATGTTCTTTGATTATGAGAAGCAAATGTTTCAGATCATCTTCACTTTCAGCCAGTACTGTGATATCATCAGCATAGCGAAGGTTATTGATGAGTCTTCCACCAATCTTCACACCTCTGTTGTCTTCATACAGTCCTGTTTCTCTGATGATTTGTTCTGCATATAAATTAAACAGGTAGGGGGAAAGTATGCAGCCTTGTCTTACACCTTTGCTTATTTTAAACCATTCTGTTTCTCCTTGTTCCGTTCGAAATGTTGCCTCTTGATCAATGTACAGATTGTGCAAGAGTACGATCAGGTGTTCTGGTATACCCATGCTTCTTAATGTGGCACAGAGTTTCTCATGATTTACACAGTCAAAAGCTTTGCTATAGTCGATAAAGCACAAATAGATATCCTTTTGGTATTCTTTAGTCTTTTCAAGGATCCATCTCACATCCGCAATGATGTCTCTCATACCTCGCCCTTTCTTGAACCCCGCTTGCACTTCAGGTAGTTCTTGTTCCAGGTATGGTTGTAGTCTCTTTTGAATAATCTTCAGTAGAATCTTGCTGGCATGCGGGATCAGAGCGATTGTGCGATAATTTCCACAGTCAGTTGGATCACCTTTCTTTAGTATTGGTATAAACACAGATCTTTTCCAGTCAGTTGGCCATGTTGTTGTCTTCCATATTTCTTGGCAGAGCCTTGTAAGTACGGTAACAGCTGCATCAGATTGCTCTAATACTTCTATGGGAATGCTATCAATGCCTGGTGCTTTGTTCTTTGATAAGGCTTTCGATGCTGCTTCAACTTCTTCTTTCATCACCAATGGTTCCCGATCATAAGGTACAGGTTGAAACGGCAGTTGGTGCACTTGATATTTACCATATAAAAACTCTGTATATTCCTTCCACCTTTTCTTGATCTTCTCAGCATCATTCAACTTAGAACCCTGAGCATCTTGTAACATTCCAATTCGAGGCTGGAACTTTTTCTTTAACTCTCATAGCTTTAGGAAAGCCGATCTTGTTCTTCCTCTAATAGTCTCTGCTTCTATTTCCTTGCATGTGTCATTGTAGTACTCTTCCTTGTCCTGTCTTGCTGCACCTTGGAAATCTCTGTTGAGTTCTGTGATTGTCTTTCTTTCTCCTCTGGCTTTAGTTTCTCTGCGTTTCTGGGCAATTTTTAGAGTTTCTTCCGTCATCCATTTTGACCGTTTTTTCTTTTTCACCTTTTGTAGAGACTTCTCGCTTTCTTCCAACGCAACCTTCTTGATGTCATTCCATAACTCTTTTGGAGCTCTGTCATTTGTATCTAAAGCAGCAAATCGATTTTGCAGGCAGTTTTTAAATTCTAGTGGTATATTCTCAAGGTCATATTTTTCTGCATTCATGAGTGGTTTGCTTTTTTTCAACTTTAGCTTGAGTTTGCATACCAGTAGTTGATGATCTGTACACAGTCAGCTCCAGATTTTGTCTTTATTGATGTTATAGAGCTTTTCCATTGTTGACTTCCACAGATGTAGTCAATTAGATTTTTATACAATCCATTGGGTGAAGTCCATGTGTACAGTCGTCGCTTGTGTTGCTGGAAGGTGTTTGAGATGAATAGATCGTTGGTCTTGTAGAATTCTATCAGTCTTTCTCCAGCTTCATTTCTGTTGCCAAGTCCATATTTTCGAACTACTTTGTCTTCTTCTTTGTTGCCGACTTTTGCGTTCCAGTCACCCATGACTATCAGGATATCCTGTTTGCATGTTCTGTCAATTTCAGCTTGTACTTGTTCATAGAACTCTTCAATTTCATTCTCTTCTGCAGCTGTTGTGGGGCAAATACTTGAATTATAGTTGTGTTGAAAGGCATTCCTCATAGACGAATGGAGATTAAACGTTCGCTTGCTGCATTGTACTTCATTACAGTTCTTGCAAGTTTCTTCTTTATTATAAATGCAACACCATTTCTTTTTTGTCTTTCATTTCCAGCATAGTAGACCAGGTGATCATCTGATGCAAAGTGCCCGATGCCAGTCCATTTTAGTTCGCTGACTCCCAACAGATGAAGTTGTACACGTTCCATTTCATTCTTGACCACCTCCAACTTCCCTTGGTTCATGCTTTTTACGTTCCATGTTCCAGTGCATAAGACATCTTTACATCAGTATTCAGACGTCCCGAGGGCTTTGATCCAACCACATCATAAATGCTGGCTTTACTCTGAAAAGTCTTCAGCTCTTCCCCAGTAGCTAGTTGAGTGCCTTCTGACCTGGAGGTCTCATCTTCCAGCACTATAGCACAATTTGTTTAGTTATAACTGTCCATTGGATTTTCACGGCAAGATACAGAAGTAGATTGCTGGGCCTTTCTTCCGCGCAGTTTAAGTTTGGTGTTGTTGCTGTTGTCACAGAAATGTGATCCTCCGCCGTCAACACTATCCCAAATCTCCTGCTGCCCAGATGGGTGGTTTGTCTTGGTCTGGCACCTCAGCTGAGACCTGTCCATCTTGGGAGACCCTGCCAGTAGTTAAACTACCGATAGTTTAGCTCTCAGCATCACTGATGCACTCAAGCCCTCACAGCACGACAAGCTGCAAAACAAGTGAGGGTGCTTCCTCTATCACTCCTCCAAAACCTTGATCCAAATGAATAGTTAGTCGACATTATACAGGCTTCGGAGCGGGTGCAAATGCTGATATCTAGATTTTATGAATCAGACATGCATTTCGATTGCAAAATACATGTATAGACCTGTTGAGCCATTTACACATGTAAACCCACTATGTACATATGCAAATGCCATGCAAACCTTTTAAAATGGCCCCCACAGGATCATCTACGATACACAGTACTAAACAAACACATGCCATATACAAAGTTACAACAAAGAAATTACAAATCTTAAAGGTGCAATTACATTTTTTACATACATTATCAGCTGATGGGAAGGGTGAGCATGGGTTCATGTTATAGTTATGCATTTAGTATTGTGACTATCTTCTGCTGTATGTTTCAGGGCATGGGATGCAGAAGACTAAAGATGACCATGTTTACAAGGCAAACGAGAATCTCATGCTTCACTCATCTGCCCTTTCATCTCTCAGGTTATGTAAAGAAGACTGAAGCTTCAGCATAATGGAAAGTAAATGTGTTATTTGTGGAGGAATTGCTCAATGTTGATTAGGAAATAAAAGCATGCAAAACAGAACAAGACATTTTGACCCAGCAGTTTAATCTTCTTCTCTGTGTAAAGACTTCTTAGTTTTTGCCTTATCTGGGCAGCAGAGACCACTAGTAGTTCTACTAAAATATTGCATTGTGACCTTTTATATGACTCAGTGTTTCAAGAACATTGGAGGGCTCTCCTGACCAATTGTAGGAGGAGATCACAGTAGGTGAGAAATTTGACTGGTATTAAGACCAAACCCAAAGGCAATTTCCTGTCTTTCACTAGCATATCCATTGTACCACAGTGGCATGTGCCTCTGGCTTCACAGCCATGCACCACAGAAACATAATGTAGATAAAGACCATACGGCCTATCCAGTCTGCCCTTTCATAGCAACTGCTATAGTCCCTTTTGTCCTTTAGAGATCTTCTGTGTTTGTCCCATGCTTTCTTGAATTCAGATACTGTCCTCATTTCTATTTCCTCCACTAGAAGACTATCCAATGCATCTACCACTCTTTCTACAAAGAAATATTTCTGCATATTACTCTTTAGTGTATCCCCTTTATCTTCATCCTATGTTCCCCAATTTCAGAACTCTTTCAATTGAAAGATGCTCTCCCCCTGTGCATTTATGTCATGGAAGTATTTAAACCTCTCTATCATGGGAGAAGGCAAGGTTCTCACAGCACAGACAGAGAACCAACCAATTCACAGAAATAGTGATAAGGATAGCTTATGCCACTGCACTTCACTTTAAGGAGTGAAGGAGAAAGCAGGAGAGAAGGAGCCTTGGAAATGGAAGGAGCATTGAGAAGCCCTGATCATGGAACAAGAGAGGAGAGATACAGAGGATATCCCCTGGAACAAAGATAAGGTGGACCATGCTTAAGGGGTACAAGATCAGTGACCACATTAAAGTCAGCATCCATCTCTATAGGTACTCTAGGAAGAAGTAAAAGGAAAAGAGTCTGGAGAGGGAATCCTCATCGCAGAAAGCATAATCAATGCATTGCCTCTGCCCATTTCCAGATGTTGGTGACTTTGAGGCACTCGATGTATCCAGAAGGATAATAGGTTATGGATATGGTAAAACTGCTAGGTACTTGTGACCTGGATTGGCCACTGTTGGAAACAGGATACTGGGCTTGATGGACCTTGGTCTGACCCAGTATGGCATATCTTATGTTCTTATGATAGTGTAATGAAACTATTCCATGATTCTGGGTCATAGGCTAATCTGATATGGCATATAAAGAGCTCTACTTACTATGCCCAAGATGCTCAAGGCCTTTGTAGCACATTATTATTTACATAGAAAGTGTATTTTTATTTGCCAAAGTAACACACATTTTATTTGAATGTTTCTAAATCTCAAATTGAGATAAATCAAATCTTTTGAAGTCATTTCATTACAAAAATTAATGCAACGTGCCATTTCACCACCTCTTCACACATTATTTATGTATTTAACAAAGATTTCCATCCAAGCTGGAGAAAAACTGATAGAATTCTGCAAGACCAATGAGCTATTCATCTTTGAATGTAACTTGCCTTGATCTTCTCCTAAAAATGTGTGAGCTAAATAGTAATAAATAACATAAATAAATAAATCTCAAACACATTCTTCCAGCAACACAAACAGTGACTATAAACATGGACTTCACCCAGTGGAATGTACACAAATAAAATTGACTACATCTGTGGAAGTCAATGATGGAAATTCTCAATAACATCAACAAGACAAATCCTGGAGCTGACTGTGGAAACTCAAGGTAAAGCTGAAAAAGATCAAGCCATTCATGAATATAAAAAAATATGACCTTGTGAATGCACCACTGGAATTTAAAGACTACCTGCAAAATCAATTTGCTGCTTTTGGATATAAGTGACAGAGCAACAGAAGAGAATATGGGATGACATTAAGAAAGTTCTGCTTGAAGAAAGTGAGAAGTCTCTATAAAAGGTGAAAAAGCAAAAATGGCCAGAATGGATGACCAAAGAAACTGAAAATTGCCCAAAAACACAGAGAAGCTAAAGCTAGAGGAGAAAGACAGATAATCCCAGAACTCAACAGAGATTTCCAACATGCAGCAAGATGAGGCAAGGAGAAGTACTAAAATAATGCATACAAGGAAATAGAATCAGAAACTATTAGAGGAAGAACAAGACTAGCTTTCCTAAAGCCACGAGAATAAAAGAGAAATTCCCACCTCGAATTGGAAAGCTACAAGATGATTAAGGATCCATGTTGAATGATGCTTAGAAGATCAAGGCAATAAAGATCAAGTGGATTAACAGTCATTTCAACCTGTGGAGGAGTAGCCTAATGGTTAGATCATTGGCTTGGGAACCAAGAGACCAGGTTTTGATTCCCACTAGCACTCCTTGTGGCCTTGAGCAAGTCACTTAACCTTCCATTACCTCAGAAAATTCCAAGTTATCAATGTCCCTGTTTAATGTACATTACCAAGTTTAAGTTACAATGTAAACCACTTTGATTGAAATGATCAAGCGGTATAAAAGACCTGTTAAATAAATAAATAAATGATGAGGAACCATTGGTGATAAAAGTCGAAGCAGCATTGAAAGCATTATCGAAGAACAAAGCACCGAGCATTGATGGCATTCCCACTGAAGTACTACAGCAATCAGATGCAGCTGTTAACATACTTAAAAAGCTCTGCCAGGAAATTTGGAAGAGAATATTCTGGTACATTCCCTTATTATCCCTCGTCTTGATTATTGCAACCTCTTCCTTACTAGTCTCCCACAATCTCATCTTTTCCCACTTCGATTTATTCAAAACTCAGCTGCACATCTAATTTTCTGCCAAGCTTGTTACTGTCACATTACTCCTCTTTTAAAGTCCCTTCACTGGCTCCCTATCCGTTGTCATATTCAGTTCAAACTACTTACCCTCAACACATAAGTGCATTCATTTTGCTGCTCCTCCTTATCTCTCCTCTCTCCCTGCACCCCTCCTACTGTTCTACAAATTTTCAAAAATTGTTTGCTTCAGAAATGAAATGTGCTATTTCTTAATGAATTTGATACGCTGAATTCAAATATGATAGTGAAATTGGTCAATTAGCTCCTGTTTCTATGATATGTTGAAGAATGTACATTGTACGCTTATGTATGGTGAAAATCGAGTCTAAATCCTTAGATGTAAATCAAAATCTTAATACAAATGAAACTTTGCACAATAACAAGCATGTTTTATAAAATAAAGTTCATAAACATACTTAGAAGAAACAGAGGAGTAATTATGTCTGCAATTTAACTTTCATTAAGAACATTTGTAAGTACATTCTAGCAATTTTTGTTCTCATTCAGTGGCTTCACGACTCTTCCTGATCTGTTTCTTGTACTGAAGCAATGGAATATCTCTTGTCACTGTCCAGCAGTAGTCTGCAAGCATTGATGGACTCCATTTACCCTGATACCTCTTTTCCATGGCTGAAATGTCTTGGTGAAATCATTCTCCATGTTCATCACTTACTGCTCCGCAAATTTGTGGGAGAAAATCTAGATGAGAGTGTAGAAAATGAATCTTTAAGGACATGTTGCAACCAAGGTTTTTGTATGCCTTAAGAAGATCTTGAACAATCTCTTGGTAATTATTTGCTTTGTTGTTTCCAAGAAAAATTTGTGTCACTGATTCAAATGCTATCCATGCAGCATTTTCCTTTCCACACAATAAACAAAGAAATTTGTCATCTTGAAGAAGTGCACAAATCTGAGGGCCAACAAAAACTCCTTCCTTAACTTTGGCATCACTCAGTCTAGGAAATTTACCACTAAGATACCCGAAAGCAGGTTTAGTCTTATCTGTCGCCTTGACAAAGTTTTTCATTAGTCCCAACTTGATGTGCAAGGAAGGCATCAAAATCTTGTTGCTGTCTACGAATGCTGGAAACAGAACATTTTTGCTTCCAGGATCCAGTGACTGACAGAGTGGCCAGTCTCTTTTGACGAAATGACAATCTCTAGCACGACTATCCCATTCACACAGGAAGCAGCAGTACTTGGTGTATCCACCCTGAAGACCAAGCAAGAGGGCGACCACTTTGAAGTCACCACAGATTGACCATAGATGTTGTTCATAGTTTATACATTTCAAAAGTTGTTTCATATTGTCATAAGTCTCTTTCATAAAAGCTGCATGGCCAATAGAAATTGATGGGAACAAGTTGCCATTATGCAGCAATACAGCTTTATGACGTGCTTTTTTTTTTTTTTCCATTTAACATTCTTTATTTCAAACAAGAAAAAGGCATTACAATCAAGTCCACATCAAGGGAGCGAAAGGACCAATAACAACATATAGCACACAACCATATTAACAGAACTGGGCCTGAAGTAAAAAAAACACTAACCCTATAACTAAGAAAGGAAGTAAAGAAAGAAACTTTCTATCCACATTCTTTGCTATCTAGAAACACATTCAATTGATCAGATTCCATAAACACATATTTTGTCTGTTCATAAATCAGAATACACTTACAAGGATATTTAAGGAAAAAAGAGGCCCCTATTGCCAAAGCACGGGATTTTAATGCCAAAAAAGCCTTCCTACGTTTCTGAGTGAGTCGACACACATCCGGGAAAACCTGTATCGTGCCACCACAAAACAATTAATTCTTTTTGGAAAAATACAACCGCAATATTAAATTTTTATCTAACAAACAAAAGAAACAATCAGAGTGGCACGTCTGGTGATCTCATCAGTTGAAGACTCCAAAAACGCAGAGACATCCAATGAAAAAGACACTAAACCCTTCCCCGCGTCATTGGCAAGAGGGGAAGAGGCCTCCGTAGAAGACGCCAAAGGAATATAATAAATCAAAGAAAACTTTATCGAATTAACATCATCAATCAATAAGATCTCCTTGAAATATTTATATAACAAAATAGAAGGAGAAAGGTAATGAGTCTGAGGATAATTTAAGAATCTTAAATTTTTTAAACGTGCAACATTCTCAAGAGACTCAATCTGATGATGTATATTAATATTATCCCGAATAGAAGAAGAGGCAACAGCCTGCATAGCAGAAACCTGACCCCCTAATTTATTTAAAGCAGCATTATATTTCACCAAAGATTCATCATGTACACCTAGCTTCCGTACCACGTCCTTGGAAAATTGAGAGACTTGAGAAAGGGAGACACGCAAAGACATCTCCATACGCGTCACCACCTCAAACACATCTCTCAAAGAAACATCAATAGGAGAGACCACAGATGGGACAGTAGTAGGAAACTCCAGTGGAGACGGAAGAGCAGACAATAAGCATTTATCATCCTCAACTACAAAAGAAGTAATAACGTCTTCATTAACTGATGAGGGTTTCACACCCAGACTAACACCCCTGGGGGAGAGGCCCTTCGTAGACACAACTTCCTGACTGGGTAGGGAAACACCCTGCGCAATAAGAGAAGAGTCAGAGACAGTACTTACAGACCCAAGGGTCAAGTCTGGTAACTCACGCTCTCCCTGAGCTTTTTGAAGATGTACATCCATTGGGCCCACAATCTTAGGGGCCTTCTGGGTGTTCACCGTAGGAAACACCTTTTTTCGCCACTTGCCCATGGACCCGCAGAACTCCTCTGTAACTCCTCGTTGCTCCGAAGGGGCTCCAAAGGGGCGTGTCCTGCCCCTTTGGTCATGCCCCTTCGGTCACGCGACCACGGGTCGCGTACCGCGGGGGACCTCAAGATTTTAAAGGTCCTGGGGGGCGGGGCTACACCGCTCCTCCTGCCGCAATCACAGACACCGGCTCCAGCTGACCCCGCTCGCTCCGGTTCTCTAGCGGGGGACCGCAAGATTTTAAAGGTCCTGGGGGCGGGGCTACACCGCTCCTCCTGCCGCTATCACAGACACCGGCTCCAGCTGACCCCGCTCGCTCCGGTTCTCCAGCGGGAGACCGCAAGATTTTAAAGGTCCTGGGGGGCGGGGCTACATCGCTCCTCCTGCCGCAATCACAGACACCGGCTCCAGCTGACCCCGCTCGCTCCGGTTTTCCAGCGGGGGACCGCAAGATTTTAAAGGTCCTGGGGGGCGGGGCTACACCGCTCCTCCTGCCGCAATCACAGACACCGGCTCCAGCTGACCCCGCTCGCTCCGGTTCTCCAGCGGGGGACCGCAAGATATTAAAGGTCCTGGGGGGCGGGGCTACACCGCTCCTCCTGCCGCAATCACAGACACCGGCTCCAGCTGAACCCGCTCGCTCCGGTTCTCCAGCGGGGGACTGCAAGATATTAAAGGTCCTGGGGGCAGGGCTACACCGCTCCTCCTGCCGCAATCACAGACACCGGCTCCAGCTGACCCCGCTCGCTCCGGTTCTCCAGCGGGGGACCGCAAGATTTTAAAGGTCCTGGGGGGGCGGGGCTACATCGCTCCACCTGCCGCAATCACAGACACCGGCTCCAGCTAACCCCGCTCGCTCCGGTTCTCCAGCGGGGGACCGCAAGATTTTAAAGGTCTGGGGGGCGGGGCTACACCGCTCCTCCTGCCACAATCACAGACACCGGCTCCAGCTGACCCCGCTCGCTCCGGTTCTCCAGCGAGGGACCGCAAGATTTTAAAGGTCCTGGGGGCGGGGCTACACCGCTCCTCCTGCCGCAATCACAGACACCGGCTCCAGCTGACCCCGCTTGCTCCCATGACATGCTTTTGATGAATCAATGAAGAGCCTCCAATCATCTGCATTGTAATTGATATTGAGAGCTGCCATTAAACCTTTTACGTTGTTGCATGCAGCAAGATCACCTTCTTTGAAAAAAAATGACACCAAGGGGCTTGTTTACAAAGCCGCGGTAGCGGTTCACGATCGTTATCGGAGCCACGGCCCCATTGATTTCAGAAAGATATATCCAGAAAGAGTAAGTGGACCGTGCAATATCCAAACATTCCATCTGCAATACGCCCAGTGCCTCATGGAGAAGGGTTGCCGAGTCCCAAAATGTCAGAATTATAATCATTAGAATTAAGTGAGGAAGAGGAAAAAGTTTGTAGTCATGAACCGTCAACCTCACGTGACCCAGAGTTTTTTCTGGCCACTGCTAATGAGCCACACCTCATAACGCAAGGTGAATTGAACGACCTTGTCAGGGATTTGGATCTCCTGAAGAATAAAGCTGAGCTTTTTGGTTCCAGACTACAGTAGTGGAATCTTCTGGCTGGTGACATTCAAATTTCTTTTTTCCGGGACCGCCAGAAAGACTTAGGGGCTTGTTTACAAAGCCGCGGTAGTGGTTCACGATCGTTATCGGAGCCACGGCCCCATTGATTTCAATTAATAATTAATAGCATATATCTTAGCAACTAGACCTAATCAGTCATTTTCATTATGATTTCTGTGTTCAGCAGCCTTAAATTAGTTTAGAATAGCTGCTTTCGTGTCCGAAGCATTTTGGCTGTTGAACAATAATCTTCATTCATCTTCTGCTTTTCTTCTCGCCATGCCGCATTCTGCTTCTGCTGACTCTCGGCTCCGCTCCTTTGACCTTGCTGCCCTTTTTCCCTGTGTCAAATCCCTCCCCTCACCCTCTTCAGGGCTGGGCTCAAGATGCACCGCTTTGAGACCGCCCTTGGCTCATAATTCCATCCTTATGTTTCAGGTCCTTATTGCCCCCCTTTTGTCCTTCTCCTTTCATACTACTGTATGTTCCTCCTTTTAGACTGTAAACTCGACGAGCAGGGACTATCTTTTCTGTGTCTGTACAGCACTGTGTATGCCTGGTAGCACTTTATAGATGCTCATTAATAATAATAATAATAATAATAATGGTGAACTGACTGGAAAATATCTGTGTTTATACCAATACTGAAGATAGATGATCTGACTGACTGTGGAAATTGTATTTATTTATTTAAACGTTTTTCTATACTGCCCCTTCCAAAGATCAAGGCTGGTTTACATTGAACATAGAACAGGTAAGTTACATTATAACTTAGAACAATGAAAAACACATTAACTGCTGGTTAACTATTTACAGGTAACATATTTTATATTCAACATATATACATTTTAGCTACGGCAGTTATATGTGTGGAATCTTGGGAATTATCACACAATCATTCTGATCCCACATGCCAGCAAGATTCTACTCAAGATCATTCAGCAGAGACTACAACCCTACCTGGAACAAGAAGCGCCTGAAATGCAAGCAGGGTTCAGGAAAGGGCGACGAATGAGAGACATCATCACAGATGAAAAGACAAAGCAATACCAAAAGAATATCTATATCTGTTTTATTGACTACAGAAAGGCTTTTGACTGTGTAAACCATGAGAAACTCTGGGCCATATTAAGAAGCATGGGTATACCAGAATATCTGATAGTTCTCTTGTACAACCTTTACATTAATTAAGAAGCAACAGTTTGAATGGAACAGGGTGAAACAGAATGGTTTAAAATCAGCAAAGCTGTATGACAAGGCTGCATAATTTCCCCCTACCTATTGATATGCTGAACAAATCACCAGAGACACAGGGCTATATTAAAGACAACCAAGGTGTGAAGATTGGTGGAAGACTCGTCAACAACCTTCGCTATGTTGATGATACCACAATACTGACTGAAAGTGAAGACTATGAAATATTTGCTTCTCAGTATCAAGGAACATAGTATTAAAATGGGCCTGCACCTTAACATACAGAAGACATAGATCCTGACAACTGGCAAAATCAATACATTCTTCATTGATGGAGAAGAAATTGAAATAATGGACAACTTTAATCTGCTTGGATCAATAATCAATAAAGAAAGAACAAGCAGTCAAGACCTAGACTAGATTCTCAAGAGCAGAGATGTCTCTCTCCATACAAAGATTCAACTTGTGCAAACCATAATATTTTCAATAACGTCATATGGATGCAAAATGTGGATAGTGAAAAAGATAGGAATGAAAATTAATACCTTTGAATTATGGTGCTCCGGGAACAGCAGGAACTTAGTCTTCACATATGGGTGAAGTCAGTACCGATGGATTCTGTGCAGGAATGCTCCCCAGCTTCCAATAGGAGAGTTTTTGGGAGCTCTCCACTGCACCTGCACAGCTTTCTTCCAACTCTTTCTTCTCAGATGAGTTTGTAGCTGAGAAAAAAAAGAGTGAAAACAACCCTATAACTCCAAGGGTAGGAGGGTGAGTTGTGAAGACTATCTTCCTGCTGTTCCCGGAGATCACCTGTTACAGGTGAGTAACTACGCTATCTCCAGGAACAAGCAGGAATGTAGTCTTCAAATATGGGACTCCCCAGCTGCAGATCACAGGAGGCTTAGAAACCAGGCCAGAATGGAGAATTCAGACTGGGTTCAAAGATTCATTGAGAACTCCGCCATAGTGATTTAATAACAAGAAATCTGGGCAGGGGGCAGGAGTTGTGACTATGTTTCAATAGATGTTGGAGGACCGCCTGACCAAAGGCATCATCACAGCAGGAGTCCTTGTCCAAGCAGTAGTGGGCAGCAAAGGTATGGATGGATGACCAGGTTTCTGCCCGATAGATTTCATCAACGGCTACTAAGTGGAGGTTGGCTACGGAGGTTGCCATAGCTTGGACGTTGTGTGCAGTGAGGTGCCCTGTAAGGTGAGGCCTGCTTAGTCATAAGCAAAGGATATACCGTCCGCTATCCACCTGGAGAGCGTGCATTTTGATATAGGAAGCCCCAAGTGATTAGGGTCAAAGTAAATGAACAATTGTGAGGATTTATGGAGATCCTGGGTTCTCTGGAGATAGATGACCAATGCCCACTTACAGTCGAGAGTGTGCAGTGTTGCTTCTGCATGGGAAGAGTGTGGACTTGGAAAGAAGACCGGAAGGATTACTGATTGATTGATATGGAAAGGCGATACTACTTTTGGTAGAATGTGGGGATGTGTACAAAGGATGATCTTGTCATGATGGAATCTGGTGTATGGTGGATGCGCCACCAAAGCCTGAAGTTCACTGATGCACCTGGCCGAGGTCAAAACAATGAAGAAGATGACCTTCCAAGACAAAAACTGGTGTTGAGTGATGGCTAGGGGGTTCAAATGGTGGTTTGAGAAGTTGTGCCAAGACCACATTAAGGTCCCATGCTACCAGAGGAGGTTTGAGGGGTGGCTTAGAGAATAGGAAGCGTGGAATATGATCTTAATCTCTCAAATTTACTTCTAATGCTCGGCATAATACTTGCATTGTGCCAAAGAGAGCCTCCTTCTGGAATTCATAAAATGTGACATGTATGGGTAGTTTGTCAAGATGTGCTTGGAAAGTCTTCTTTATCAGGCCTGTGGCTCCCATTTGCCACTTGTTTTTTCCTCGTCTGCTGATCTAATTCTTTGAAGAGGTTTTTTTTCTTGTTTTGAAAATTATGTTACTTCCTTTCCCATGCATGCCTGTGGATTCTGTGTCATTCCTTCTAATCGTCAGAACGCTTGTCCAAGCTTGATGATGGAGACAGATTCTGGACATTTAGGTTGACTGTCGATTGCTTATGAAAAACCGCAATTGCACTGAGGTGATCTCTCACTGAATTGGTTTTGAATCCTGATGAGGACAGGTGAAGTAGATCTTTCATAAGCAAAGCTATTAGTGTAGTGAACAGATTGAGGACCATTTCCGAGCATCATGAAACAAATCTGTGCCTTTTGAAGGTGTAGGCACGTATGGTGGATGGTTTCCTTGATGCCAGGAGGATATCTTTCACTCCTTGTGGAAGGTTGAGATGCTGCAGCATCAACCCTTCAGCAGCCATGCTGTCAGATAGAGACATCACAGATTGGAATGCAGGACTATTCTGTTGTCCTGGGACAGAGGTCCTGCTTCGTATCCCAATTGTATTGGCTGAGCCTTTGCTAGTTGAAGCACTAGGGGAAACCAAGGCTGATGAGACCAGAAAGGAGCTATGAGTATCACCGTGCCTCTGTCCCTGTGGAGTTTGAAGAGCGTTTTGGGAATTAGGAGAGTGGGAGGAAAGGTATACAGCAGTACTTGACCCATTGAAGGAGGACGGGATCAGGTGCTTGGCTGAATCTGGAGGGTACTCAGGAGCAGAACAATGGAAGCTGTCTGTTTTGGAGAGTGGCAAAAAGATTGATGGTTTGGGTTCCCCATTTTCAGAAGATCCTTACCACGATATGCATGTCGAGGGTCCACTCATGCGGATGGAGGATCCACCTGAGCTGGTCTGCTAGGTGATTGAGTTCACCTAGGATATAGACCATTCAGAGGTGGATCTGCTGAGAGACTGCAAAGGTCCACAGGTGAATGGCTTCTTCGCAGAGGGACTTGAACCTGTTCCTCTCTGTTTGTTCACATAGAACATAGCCACCTGGTTGTCTATCCGGACAATGACTTGGCTGCGCTGAGGTGGTGTTGAAAGATGTGAAGGGCATTTGTGATTGTCCAAAGCTATAAGAGGTTGATCTGCAGAGCTGATTTTTTTGCCATCCAGAGTACCTGAGTGGAGATGGAATCGAGATGGGCTCCCCACCTGAGCTTGTATATATCTGTGGCGAGGGTATGTTGAGGTGGAGGCATCTGAAAAGGTGGCCCTACAATGAGATTTTCTGGGGTGCACCACCAGATCAGGAACTGGACTAGGGTTGTTGTTTTTTTATTTGGATCAGATCTCGTAAGTCACCTGTGGCCTGTGTCCACTGAGAAGCTAAAATCCACTGTGCGAGGAGCATATGTAGCCATGCATATGGTACCACGTGTACCGTGGATGCCATGTGACCCAAGAGATGCAGGAAATCTTGAGCTGTGGAACTTGGTGGTTCATGTGGTCTTGTGGAAGGAAGATCCTGGACTGCTGGGTGTCCAGCACCGCCCCTATGAATTCTAACCTCTGAGTTGGGAGAAGATGGGATTTGGGGAAATTTACGACAAATCCCAGATGTTGTAATACTGTGCAGGTTTGCTTGCATGAATTGCAAAGTTATCCTTGAGAGTCTGCCTTGATCAGCCAGTTGTCTGAGTGGGGTAGACAAAGATTCCCATGCTCTGAATGTAAGCTGCTACTACAGCCATATACTTTGTGAAAACCCCGGGTGCAGACATGAGGCCAAAGGGGAGAACCCTGTACTGATAGTGGGTCCCCTGAAATATGAAACGGAGGTATTGACTGGATATATGAGAATGTGAGCATAGGCCTCCTTCAGATCCAGAGAACAAAGCCAATCTTGTCCCTGCAGGTAGAGTAGGAGAGTTCCTAGTAAGCTCATCTTGAACTTCTCTTTTACCAGGAACTTGTTCAGGTCCCTGAGTTCGAGTATGAGCCTGTATCCTCCTGACCTCTTCAGTATGAGGAAATAAGGAGAGTAGAAGCCTTTGAGACATTGCTCTTTTGGAACTTTCTCTATGGTCCCCTGGGAAAGCAGTGTGGTCACCTCTTGCTGTAGTAGAACCCTGAGGGTAATCTCCCCTGAAAAGAGGAGGGGGAAAATGTTGGAAGTTTATCTGATAACCCCCTTGAATGATTTACAGGGTCCACTGTTCTGTAGTGACGAGGTGCCATTGGTGTACATAGTGGCATAGCCTGCCTGCTATTTATTTGGGGAGTATTGGGAATCTGCAGGGGCAAGGTGGCAATGCTCTCCAGAAAAGAGTCAAAAGCTAGGTGCCGATGGTGCCCGTGTGGGTGGTTGTTTCTTGGCAGCCTTGGGTTTCTTCACTTGTCTTGGGCCTTGTTGCTTCTGTTGAGGCTAGTATGCAGTAGGCTGAGAATAGGAGGGATAAAATCTCCTTTTCTTAGGATAGAAAGGCCTTTTGGCGCTAACTTTTTCTTTGATAGATCAGCAGTCTTTCTGGAGAGTCTCTTTAGAGTGGAGTCATCCATCTCTAATTCTCCAGCCTTTTCCCTCCAATTTTTCCCAAACAGGTTTTCCCTGTACATAGGATATTGCCCAACTTGTTCTGGACTCACTGTTCCAGGCCTGAAGTCATGCCAACCTGCAGGCCCCTATGATTACTACAGAGGCCCTGCTAGTGGATTCAAATGCATCAAATACAGCCCTGTTGACAAACTTGGACAATTGAAAGGCAGCTGCATATCATTTGATTCTGAAAATGGAGGTGAAAACGTCTGAAAATCTGTCAGTTTTAGAAAACCGGGTGTGCTTGTGTGAGGCCAATATAAAATTGACATATTTCTGTCCCTCAAAATGGACATGATTGTTAAAATTGGACAGAAAGAAGTTGAAGAACACACAGGGAATGATGCCCATGTGCAGTGGGAGATGCTATTTCTTAAATATATACGTAGGAAAAATTGACGATGGAAACCCAGCCATTTACACATGCAAGTGCCGGCATTTCACAATATGTATGTGTAAATGTCAACACATGTATCTTGGTCCTTTTGAATACCTAAATGTGCAGCTGGTCTTAATCACCTACAGAACCTCTATTTCTAACTCAGGGAGCAGGTATAAATCCGCATATGGCCGATTTTGGGCTTGTACAGGCATTCCCTATATGAAAGGGGAATACACATTTAGATTTTGATTCCGCCCAGGCCATGCCCCCAATATGCCTCTGCCATGCCCTATGCACCTTTAGAAACTGCTTCTATCACCTGCAGCAAGTACGAAATCCCTATCCATGTATCAAGATGACAAGTCTGATCATAGTGGTCCATGCGGGGATAACATCATGGCTAGACTACTGTAATGCTCTAGATATTGGTAAGGTGACAAAGAGTTTGCACCAGCTCCAATTAATTCAGAATTCTGCAGCACAACTTACAAATGGCATGATGACATCACACTCTTCCTGCAAAATCTTTGCTGGATGCCCATGTCCTACAGGGTCACATTTAAAACCATCTCTCTGATCTTCACAGCTCTTAGAGGACATGGGCCAGAGAACTCAAAACAGGTTATTCTTCTATATACCCACGAGGCCACTAAGCTCCTCCTAAGGACAACCCCTAACTGTTTTATAATTTCATTTGGTAGCTTTGCTGTTGCTGTCTGTGTCTTGTATATATTAATGTTATTGTTAATATTTTAAGTATAACTCTCTCAGAAGTTTCAATGGGTGAAATAAAAATGATTATAAATAACCTCACCAAAGAAATCACACAATATGACACCAGCCAACAAGGGTTGTCAAGAGCAGCTCCCACATTCTGGAATTTGCTCTCAGAGGCATTACACCTAGCTCAAGATTACCTCTACTTCACAGGAAGCAGATGAAAGCTAGCAATTCTCCCAAACCTTTAATGGCTATGATGATTGACTATCCAGTCACTCACACCCCATTAGGAGTAGCTTGTTGCATACGCAAAAACTGAGACCAGTTCTACGTCCCTTGTTCAACTGCATATACAATATTACCATCAAATCTAGCCACCCACCTTATTGATCCCAATGCTTCTGTTTTACACATCTGGTCTCAAACTCACATGCCCCATTTGCCGCATATAATGACTATTATATGAATAATCTGCTCTGCTGTTTTAATATATATAGTATTGATACTGTAATATATTATTAATATTGCTATAATGTAATTTGACTATTTTGACATCTCTTTTACTGTTGTAATTGTATATCACACTGACATTTGACCATTTTACTATAGCTGTCATGTTAGCACAATGTAAATTGCCTATACTGAAGCAGCATCTGCTGTACACCGCTTTTTGTCTTCTGATGTAAGCAGTATAGCAAATTCCGAAATAAAGATAAAGGTAGTACATCTTATTAAATAAATAATTAACACATTATGTAGATCCCTGAATGAGGTTAATAGGTGAGGTGGGTGCATGTACTCTGGCACTGCCGTTATTTAAATTATTTTAATCTGCATAAGAAACCAATGGACCTTTTCAGGCTAGCATATAAATTACTGCTTCTTTATGATGTCTCTCTGGTTTAGCTATGTGAATTAACTTTATCTCTAAGGACTTTGCAATGCAAAAAATAAATCTCCAGTTTATGGTGTGTTTTGCTAGCTTTTCTGCAAGGCCTCTATTTTCTTGAAAGTAATAAAAAAAAATGATATGCATGCCAGCCACAAACACGACTAACTCGCTGAAGAAATAACCTAATCAGACTGAAAATTTACACTTGTAAAACAGACCGTTTACTAGTACGGTAGTGTTTATAAATGAAATGAATAGCATATGACAATTATATTTTAGCGCATCACAGCTTTCTTCATCTAGATCTAAGACACTATTATTGATAAAATCAGTCTGTTTTCCTTTTCTTTTTTTTTATGTAATTTTATGCTTGTTTCATTTAACAATATCTTTATGCAATGTGTCTAGGCGGGGTCGTGCATTTGGGCTGCAGCAATCCAAGGGAGCAATATAGTATAGGGGGTGAAGTACTTTTGTCCACTAAAGAAAAGCAGGACTTTGGCGTGATTGTGTCTGATGATCTTAAAGTAGCTAAACAGGTAGAAAAGGCGACAGCAAAAGCTAGAAGGATGCTTGGGTGCATACGGAGAGGAATGGCCAGCAGAAGAAAGGAGGTGATAGTGCTTCTGTATAAGTCTTTGGTGTGACCTCATTTGGAGCATTGTGTGCAATTCTGGAGACCGCAACTTCAAAAGGATATAAACAGCCTGGAGTCAGTACAGAGGGTGGCTACTAAAATGGTTAGTGGTCTTCATTATAAAGCATATGAGGACAGACTTAAGGATCTTAATATGTACACCTTAGAGGAAAGGCTGGATAGAGGTGATATGATTGAGACGTTTAAATACCGTCGTGGAATAAATGTTCAGGGGGAGAGCCTCTTTCAATTGAAAGCAAGTTCTGCTATGAGGGGACATGAGATGAGGGTGAAGGGGGATAGATTCAGGAGTGATATGTGGAAATATTTCTTTACGGAAAGAGTGGTGGATCCATGGAATAGTCTCCCAGTGGAGGTGGTAGAGATGAGGACAGTAACTGAATTCAAAGAAGCATGGGACCAACACAGAGGATCTCTGAAGGAAGAAAGTGGAATGTTGTAGTGGGTGATATGGAAGGACAGACTAGATAGGCCATGTGGTCTTTTTCTGTCATCATGTTTCTATGTAAGAAATTTAAAAACTGATTATTTCTTTTCATTTGGCTTGGAAGAAGTTTTAATATTTTTCAGATCCTCACAAAAAGGAAAATTGATGATATCCTGTTCACCGAAAATGAATGGCAGATTTGTAATCTCATCTTGAATTCTTCACCTGGAGCAAAGGCACATTGGCAGCATTCTGCACAGTCATATAGACCTGGGCTTGGTTCTTCATCCTGGCTTCTGCTGGAGCTCAGGACAACGTGGTGGCATCAGAGTGCTTGGGCTGGAAAGAGTTCCTGCTCACTAGAGCAATAGCAACTCATCTTGGAAGACTACTGCCTAGGAGAGAGTATAACTCATCTTGGAAGACTACACTGCTTTGTAACCCAAAGGTTGTTAGTTCAAAGCCAAACCAATTACAGCTACTAACAAAAGTAGAAAAAAACCCAATTTGAGCATTTAATGATATGGAGCCTGCTCCAGAAGACATATGAGAAGAGACTTGAAGACCTAAATATGTATACCCTAGGAGAGAGAAGGGACAGGGGAGACATGATACAGACCTTTAAATACTAAAACATGGTGTCAGAAAAAGACCACATGGCCCATCTAGTCTGCTCTTCCATATCAAATACTAAAATCCCTTTTTTTTCTTTAGAGATCTTCTGGGTTTGTCCCATGCTTTTTTGAATTCAGATACTGTCCTCATCTCTACTACTTCCACTGGGAGACTATTGCACACATCTACCACTCTTTCCATAAAGAAATATTTCTGTATATTACTCCTGAGTCTATCCCCTTTCATCCTCATCCTATGCATCCTCGTAGCACAGCTTGCTTTCAATTGAAAGAGGCTTTCCTCTTGTGCATTTATGACATGGAGGTATTTAAACGTCTCTATCATATCTCCTCTAACCCACCTTTTCTCTAAGGTAAACATATTAAAATCTTTAAGTTTGTTCTCATATGCTTTATAATGAAGACTACTAACCTTTTTAGTAGCCACCCTCTGGTACTGACTTCATCCTATTTATGTCCTTTTGAAGGTGTGGTCTCCAGAATTGCACACAATACTCCAAATGAGGTCACACTGGAGATTTATTCAGAGAAACTATCACCTCTTTTTTCTGCTGGCCATTCCTCTCCCTATGCACCTAAGCATCCTTCTGGCTTTTGCGGTCGCTTTTGCTGTCTAGCAACCTTAAGATCATCAGAAACAATGATGCCTAGGTCCTGCTCTTCTTTCATAGACAGAAGCACTTTGCCCCCTACACTGTACTGCTTCCTTGGATTTTTGAACCTTAAATGCATGACTCTGCATTTTTAGCATTAAATCTCAGCTTCTTCAAGCTTAGCTAGATCCCTCTTCATAGTATCTACTCCTTCCTGGGTGTCTACTCTATTGCAGATTTTGGTATCATCTGCAAAGAGACAAACCTTAACCAACAGCCCTTCTGCAAGATCACTAACAAAGATCTTAAAAAGAATTGGACCTAAGACAGATCACTGGGACACACCACTGGTAACCACCTTCTCCTCAAAATGAGTTCCATTTATCTGTACACTTTGTTGCCTCCCATTCAACCAAGTTTTAACCCAGTCAATCACTTTAGGTTCCATCCATAGGGTACTCAGTTTGTTTATAAGTTGCCTGTGTGGAATGGTGTCAAAAGCTTTTCTGAAATCTAAAAATATACCACATCTAGGGCTCACCCTCGGTCTAACTCCTTGGTCACCCAGTCAAATAAATCAACCAATCAGATTTGTCTGACAAGACCTTCTCTGGTAAACCCATGGTGCTTCAGATCCTGTAATCCATTGGACTCCAGAAACCTCTCTTTCCTCCCTTTTAGTAGGGTTTCCAATAATTTAATCACCACAGAAGTTAGACTAGCCGGCCTGTAATTTTAAGCCTCATCCTTACTCCACTTTTGTGTAAAGGGACACATGTGCCTTTCTCCAGCCCTCTGATACCATTCCTGACTCTAAAGAAGCATTGAAAAGGTTAGTCAGTGGAGCTGCTAAAACGCCCTCAAGTTCCTTCAGTATTCTTGGATGTATCCCATCTGGTCCCATCACTTTGTCGACTTTTAGTTTAGCTAGTTTCTCACAAACACAGTCTTCTGAAAATCGCTCAAAATCCACATCACTTCTGTTCCTATTTCTGGGTGTTTTCTGAGGTCCTGCTCCTGACTCTTCATCTGTGAACACAGAACAGAAATATTTGTTAAGCAATTCCGCTTTATCCTCATCAGCTTCTACATAATCCTCCTCTTCACCCTTGAGTTTGACAAAACCACTTTTTCACTTCCTTCTCTAAGCTATCTGAAAAATGTCTTATCCCCCCATTTTATTGTACTGGCTCTTTCTTCTTCTTTTTGCCTCGTTGCTTTCCGAACTACTTTGCTAGCTTCTCTAAGTTTTTTTCCCAGTATAAATGTTTGTCTTCCTTTCTGTGATCTTTTGTATTTTATGAAAATCCCCCTCTTTTTCTTCACCTTTTCAGCTACTTTTTTGAATACCATAGCGGTCTCCTTTTCCTTTTACCGTTATTTACCATTTTAACAAAATGTTTGGTTGCCCTTAAAATATTCCCTTTCAGTTTTGCCCACTGTTTACCTACATCCCCCAGCTGTTCCTATCCCGCTAATGACTCCCTGAGGTATTGGCCCATCTTGGCAAAGTTAGTTTTCCTAAAGTCTAAGACCCTCGCTTTTGAATGGATTTTATCAGCCCTAGTCCTAATACTAAACCACACCATCAGGTGATCACTGGATGGAGATGATCTCCCACTATAACATCAGAAACACTTTCCCCATTGGTAAGCATTAAGTCCAGTATGGCCCCTTCACGTGTGGGTTCTGTTACCAGTTGCCAGAATACTTCTCCCTGTAGAGAATCCAGGATATCCTTACATCAAGATGACACTGCAGTAGGGACGTGCCCGTCAACATCTGCCATATTGAAATCACCTATCTGTAGCACTTCTCCTTTCATGGCAATACTGTGCATGTCTCCTATTAAATCCCCATCCACTTCCTCTCCCTGTGAGGGAGGTCTGTATATCACACCAATGCAAATGGATTTCCCTTTCCCTCTTTCTAGTTTAACCCACAGTGCCTCTTCACTCCCTTTTAAGTCATGTAATTCTATAGCCTTAATATTATATTTTGTTTACATATAGTGCCACTTCTCCTCCCCGTCTTCCTACCCTGTCCTTCCTGAATAAAATATAACCTGGTATAATTACATCCCAGTCATAGTTGTCCGTGAACCATGTCTCCATAACCGCCACTAAATCCAAGTCAGTCTTTTCCGTTAAAACATCAACATCTGGGATCTTATTTCCCATGCTATGGGCATTTATACACACCACTTTCTATATATTTCCCCTTTTACCCATTTCTATAGAGGTATTCTTAATGTTTCACTTACCTAGGGGCTTTCTTCACCCATCCCCAATGAATCTAATTTAAAGTCCTCTTCAGCAGAGTATCAATGAACAAAACTTTTTCAAAGAAGGGGAAGCTGTAAAACTAAAGGGCATACAATGAAGCTGAAAGGGGGTAAACTTAAAAGCAACATCAGGAAATATTTTTCACTGAAAGGGTGGTGGATGTTTGGAACTTCCTCCCGATAGAGGTGGTGGGAACAGATACAGTGACAGAATTCAAAATGGCATGGAGCTACACCATGGATCCCTTTATAGCAAGACGATTAAATCAAAGCAAACTTTTTATACTCAATAGAGGGGGGTTGACTTGCACTGAACAGCAGATACAACCCTAAACACAGGCACAGAGGGAGGTGAACTGCACAGAGCTGCAGTTACAACCACTCTAGCCACCTTATTGGACAGACTACATGGTCCATACCGGTTTTTATCTGCCGTCCTATATACTAATTGGCCCAAAGCTCCATTAGTCCCAGAAGGGGGCTCTTAGCCAGAGCACTTTTGTTGCAGTGATTGAGTTATAAGAGAGAAAAACCTTGGGCATTTGCAAATGAAAGCTTAAGGTGCCAGAACACCAGCTGTAGTTGCTTCTGATAGAACTGGAAATGCAAAAGAATGGGAGAAAGTGCAAAACACATTCTCCAAAAAAAATAGAATTGCTTATTTCCTGGCTGTATTTTAATGCTGAAAATAGAGACGATCGTAGGATATGACAATGGACAACTACAGGGCACCAGTTCTATCTGTGCTCAATTTCCTCTTTACCTCACCCGCACTTTCTGGTCTTATGTCTGGATAGTTCATGACATCCAGAGCCACTAGGGCAGCAGATTCTGAGTGACAGCAAAGATCAGCTACAGTCAAAGCAAAACAAGAGGCCCCAAGAGCCTGACAAACTCAAAAAAACTCATCAGTGCTTAATTTTACCCACAGAAAGAAAGGGCAATTTGTAAACAATCCATATATCCCCGTAAGTGGCTTTTGGAAATGTCCCTCATAGATAGATAGATAGATAAATTGATAGATATAGACAAATACATATCTATCTATTAAATTTTGTTTTGCCAATATCTGTCTAAAAGTATGATGGCCAAAAATACATTTTTATAGGATTTTCTGGAAGAGATGATGTTTAGATGATTATGACTGAGTTAATTATCAAAATTTGGGGGAGGAGGGGTTCCAGGGGGTCTAGAAGCTAATTATGAGGGGGCGCATGGCTGAAGGTTTGCCTAGAGTGTCTAATCAAACCTGATGTCATCATGACAGACTGCTCTTTGCTTTCCTCTCTCTCTCTCGCTTGCCTTTTGGCACTAAAGAATAATTGAATATTGTGAAGACTCTGGCACCAGTAAGGTCATGCTTCAAAAATATTTGAACAAAGGTTAAATTCATTCTGAAACTTTACCTCTTGCTTATGATTAATGATATTTGATATGAAAAGATTCTTTTGTTGCTATACTAAACCAAACTTAGGACAAGTTTCAAAGGCATTTACATGCATCAACAGATGAAGCAGGGCAACTAAACAGATATGTAGGCCTTTGCAATGTACACATTTTTAACAGGGTTTAGATGTATTCCTTAGGGCTATTTATTTAGGTAGAAAAAGCATAATACAATTCATTTTCAAATATATATGTGCCATTTTACCCCTGATTGACCACTCACAGAAATAGCATATGGAAAGGTGCATACCATTTGTATGCACATAAAACTGCCAACCAGCCCTGAGGGGGGGTTCCAAGTCCCCCTCCTCTGAGCTCAGGAAATGGGCTCAATGTGCAGTGTCTCCACTGAGATCAGATAAGGAACTCCATGCTTCAATGTCCCTCTTCCTCCCCTCAAGATCAGACAAGGAATACCATTGTCCTGATGTCACCCCCCCCCCCCCCCTCCTGCCCAAAATCAGAAAAGGAGCACTATGCCTTGATGTCCCCCTCTCCCATCTAGATTACTACTTAACCCCCTTTCCCATGAAGAAAATTCTCCAAATGTATGGGATCCAAACAAAAACATATTTAACCCTCTGTTGCAGGGTAACAAGCCATTTACACGGAAAGCAGAGAAAGAAGGTGGCTCCCAGAATCAATAGCCGGGCTTTCAGCAGAAGAAAAGATTTCTTCCACAGCTGTGTAGCCCGGGAGACATCTGGAAACACAATCACCTTCTGATCGCAAAACATAACCTGCTTGTTCCTGAAATAAACCTTCAAAACGTTAAACTTATCTAGTTCTGCCACCAGTGCACTACCAGTGTGGCTCTAGAGGAGATCTCATCCCTAAATGACTCCAAAAACTGGGATAGATCAATACTCTGGGAGGAACTCCTCCCCTCTTGAGCCCCCTCTGGAGCAGTCTCTGGTGACACTCTATTAGGTTTAAAATAACATTTTGGAACAACTGGTAAATCAGAATCATCTATCTGCAATACCTCTTTAAAATGTAGTTTAAGCAAAATTGAGAGGGAAAAATAATGTGTTTTAGGAAAATTCAAAATGCTCACATTATTACTTCATAAAACATTTTCTAAATGTACTATCTTTAGCATCAGTCATTCCAGAAGTTTGAAACTATGCTAATTGCAGATCTATCTACTCCAACCTCTTTTCCACATGTTGAAATTTTTGATCCTGAATCAGAAATTTATGAACAGTTTCCTAGCGAAAAGTGGTTATCTAATCCACAGTTCCCTTGAGGAGGGAATTGTTCTGTGAGACCATCCTCCAAATGTCTTGAAGGGTTATATTAGCTGAATCAGTAACCTCGGAAACTTGTTGAGGCAAATTCGCAACTTGTATCACTTTAGGAAGCACATCCTGTAGAGAATCCAAAGGTGTACGTGAGACCCCAGAAACAGTAATTTGTATTGAGGTATCATGCTCCACCAAATTAGCCAGTCTATCTCCTGGTGGAGGAGGAGAAGTCCTGTCAATAGGGCTCAGCGAAGCCCCAGATAATGAGGTGGAAGGAGCTGCATTCCCAGCCCCAGAGGCACTGTTCTTAACCAGATGATTATCTATTGGGCCCATAATGTCTCCAGGTGTAGGCACAGTCACAGGGGTTACCTTACCTTTGTTCTTCCTCTTGGAACATCCTTCAGGCATATCATAGCCCTACAATATCATCAAAAACCAGGCTAGGAGAATAACCTGGAAGTTACCCCAACGAGGCCCCAAAATGGCTCTGAAGGAGCTCCAAAGGGGCATGCCACTTTAGTCATGTGCCCCTTCGGCTATGTGCCCAAGGCTGCACAGCCGGCAGCTTGATTTTATTGAGCCTGCAGGCACACATAGATGATGTCACCAGAGGCAGCGGGACACATATCCAGCAGAGATGGTAAAAAAAATCTCAAATCCCACGACCAGGGAGAAACCCTCTTGTTGCTCGCGTTGCCTTGCCCTTTGTACAGCACCATAATGGCTCTCCCTTCCCGGCACTGCAGCATTTAGCATCACCTCCAGCGCTGCGGTGTTGCTCCTGTTTCCACCTCCTTCTGCATGGGGGCAGGAATAGCAGCAATGAACAACCTCTGACCACTGGCACTCTAGGCAACCACCTAGTTTGCCTAATGGTAGCGCTGACCCTGCCTTCACCAGCATGTGAACACTGATCCAATTCACTGGTCACCCAATCAGATTTGTCTGGCATGATCTGCCTTTGGTAAAACTATGCTGCTTACAATCTACTACACTGTCGAATAGGGACAGAGAGAGTGGGAAGAGGCACTAGAGGATGAAGCCTCTGGTCTGACCTCAGGGTGAGATGGTTGGAGGGGAATATCAAGGCTCAGAGCCCTTAGTTTCTGGGGGTGCACCAGTCAACGATTGGCTTAAGATTGGAGAGAGAGGGAAGCTCTTTGGGCCACTGCAGGCCCTTTATTCACTGGAGGGGGTGGTGGGGGGGGGAAGGGTTGGGTGGAGAAATCAGCAGATAGATAACTCTACTGTTGCCTTCAGCATTAGTTAACTACAGCCCCTGAGGTTAACTTCTTTGGATTACTTTAGATCACATGGCTTATCACAATTTGCAGCGATCCATTTTAACATTAATGAGTTGTTCAGCATGCATTATAGGTTGCTTGGATATGTCATGCATTGCAATTTATTCTGTATGAAAAGAGTGACATAATTGCATGCATAAACTATTAATATACTTTAGTAAATTGGTCCCTTTAATGCATAGGTGTCAAACTCTGGCCCGCGGGCCAAATTTGGCCCATAGTGTAATTATATTTGGCCCGCGAGGCTATACCAAATGACTACTAGAGCTAGCCCGCCGGTATTATACAGCGCATTCATTCATCGCTAATACTACAAATCCCATAATGCCTTGCTGTTGTTTTGGCGCGTCAATCAGGACAGGTCCCAGAAACGCCCTCTCCTGTGTGACAGAAGTCATAGCGATCTCAAGCTACAACTGTCACTGTGGAACCCCTTCCCAAAAATGGCAAAAAGAAAGGCAGACAACAGGAACTTTCTGGACAGGTGGGAGACAGAATATTTGTTTACATATGTAAAAGACAGACCTGTTTGTCTGATTTGTGGAGTCAACGTGGCTATAACTAAGGAGTATAACATTCGACGACACTATGAAACAAAACACCATGACAAGTACAAGGACCTGGACATGACTCAAAGGAGCCAGAAAGTGGAGGAGATGAAAAGAAGTTTGGTTTCACAACAGAATATGTTCAAAAAAGCCACATCACAAAGTGAGGCTGCTGTAAAGGCTAGTTATATTGTGGCAGCAGAGATCGCAAAATCAGCCCGGCCCTTTAATGAGGGAGAGTTTGTGAAAAAGTGCATGTTGAAAGTTTGTGACATCGTGTGCCCAGAGAAAAAGCAAGCCTTTTCAAACGTGAGCCTGAGCAGAAACACAGTAGCTGATCGCACATGTGATCTTGCCACCAATCTGTATGACCAGCTTTTGGAAAAGGGAAAAGATTTCGTTGCATTCTCCCTTGCTGTGGATGAGAGCAGCGACGTATCTGATACTGCTCAGCTGTCAGTCTTCATCCGTGGAGTGGACTCAAATATGTGTGTTACGGAGGAGCTATTGGGATTCAAATCAATGCATGGCACAACCACAGGAAAGGAAATTTTTGAGGAGGTTTCCAAATGCGTAACTGAAATAAAGCTGCCGTGGGATAAACTCGTGGGATTAACGACAGATGGTGCGCCAGCGATGTGCGGTAAAACAAGTGGACTGGTGGGCAGGGTCCGGGAGAAGATGCAGGAAGAGAACTGTGCAGGTGAACTAACTGTTTATCACTGCATCATACATCAGGAATCATTGTGTGGCAAAGCCCTAAAGATGGAACATGTTATGACCACAGTAACACAAGTAGTTAACTTTATAAGAGCCAAAGGTCTGAATCACCGCCAGTTTAAGTCTTTTCTGGAGGAGTGTGGTTCGGAATACGCAGACGTGCCGTATCACACAGAGGTGAGATGGTTAAGCCGAGGAAAAGTACTGAATAGATGTTTTGAGCTGCATGAGGAAATATGTCAGTTTCTGGAAAGCAAAGGGAAGGACACAGCAGAGCTTCGGGAGAAAAGGTTTCTGTGTGAGCTGGCCTTTCTGTGTGACATCTCGAGCCATCTCGATGCGCTGAACCTGCAGCTTCAGGGACGGGGGCGCATCATCACAGACATGTACGCTGCAGTGAGGGCTTTTAAAACTAAACTGTGCCTGTGGGAGAATCAGATGCTGCAAGGAAACCTTGGCCATTTTCCCTGCTGCCAAACCATGAAAACGCAGTTCTTTACCAACTTGTTCCCATGCGCACAGTTTGCTGAAAAACTCAGTGTACTCGGCGCTGAGTTTAGCCGGCGATTTGCCGACTTTGATGTCCAGAAATGTAGGTTTGAACTGCTCAGTAATCCCTTTGCAGTTAATGTGGAAAACGCACCAACCAACCTCCAAATGGAGCTAATTGAACTCCAGTGTAATGACACGCTGAAGTCAAAGTATGATGCTGTGGGCGCCGCCCAGTTTCCACAGTTCATCCCTGACACAATGCCTCAGCTCCGCACCCAAGCTGCTCAGATGCTCTCCATGTTCGGCAGCACTTATCTATGTGAGCAACTTTTCTCCTCGATGAAGATGACCAAAACATCTCACAGGAGACGTCTGACTGATGAACACCTTCGCTCGATACTGAGGATTTCCTCAGCTCAAAGCCTGAGCCCAGACATTGATGAACTATCATCCAAGAAGAGATGCCAGGTATCTGGCTTGGGCACATCAGATTAGATCAGTGTGCAGCAAACTGAGCAATAATTAACGTTTTCTTTATGCACTTTTTCTTGCTACTCCAAGACATGGGCTTGAATGGTTGATTAATTTTATTATTGTTATTTTATTTTAAAAATTATTATTTATTATTATTTAAATCTTATTTAATAAATGAATGTCATTGATGTTTTTTTTTATTTGAAATTGGTTTTTGCATATCTGAACTATTAAGTTATAAATTGTATAGTAATAAGTGTTGCTTCATATTCAATGTTAAAGCAAATCTTGTTTGGGTCCATATTAAAAGGTTCATTTGTTCAATGCTGGCCCGCGACTTTGTTCAAGTTTTACATTTTGGCCCACTGTGTATTTGAGTTTGACACCCCTGCTTTAATGGGTCCATTAATGTGTGTGCTGTCATACCCAGTTTGTGTACTGGTATTTTTCTTTTTAATGTCTCATTCAAATGCATCAGTCCAAGGGAAGCCACTGCAGGAAGAAAATGGAAAATGTATATTTTTTTGGCCAAAGAAGGCATCTCCTTTCCAAACAAGGAATGTTGGTATCTTGATAGAGATTACTAGCAAAGAACAGTAGATCATGCCTTCAGGAGTTTAGTCAACAAAAATACATTAAATAAAACTTAGATGAATTGGAAAGCAGCATACTCTAGGAGATGGAACTGAATCGCAGAAAGATGTAGACAACAGACTGTCATTATTCATTTCTTTCTTTGTGACAGCTATGAAGTTCAACGTGGCACTACACAGACCATTCATATTTGAATGCAGCATTTTTTAGAAAATGTATGCTTTAAAAAGAATGCCTGAGTGAGCTTCAGCGAGATCAGATAAGCTCTGAGTGATTTGTGGGAATATTAGAGATGCTGGAAGCAGCTGGGGAGATGTCAGCTACTGTATGGCCAGAGGAGATATGGAGAGATTGGACAGGCCCTGCGGGGAGAGGAAGCAGCAGAGAGAAGATCAGAGAGACTTCAAGCATTTAAAGAGGACAGCAGAGAGAGATCAGAGAGGCCTGACATACATACATTAGCAAACATGGTACATACAAAGGGAAAAAAACGAGAAAGGTACAACAGAAGAATGTCAGTGAAAGATAAATTTTATACTATGCATTTTGAAGGTCTTGTATGAATTTACGGCTTTGGCCAACTTTGTATTCAGTATATCTGCAATCTGGCAAAAATTAAATCAGAGAACTGATGCCACCAGGGCAAGATGAAGGCATAGGCTAACTAGACATGTGCCTATGGCCCAAACATTTAGGAGGCCACTGCTGGATATGCTAAGTCAGTGGTTTTCATTCAGTGTGCTCAAGTAAGAAGAACAGGGGCAAGCCAGAGAATCTCCACCCACCGAAATTTGTCCATCCTCCCCATCCCTGCATTTTGCTCTTCGGCCAGCTGACTCCTCCTCTTCTGACTTTCTTGTGTGTCACCTTGTATCTCTGTGAGACCCGCAAGCCCCATGCACTTCTAACTTCAGAGGAGAGCCAGCAAAAGCGGAGGTAGCAGCAAACATGAAGCACTGCTCAGCAGCTCCTGTCAGCTGCACAGCGTCAGGAAGGGGTGAGGAAGCTGATTATGCCAGGGGGCTATGGGAATGATAAAGGTGATGGGATTATGCTAAGCAGGTGGCAGAAAGGAGGAGGGGCTACACATTCTATTTCTATTATGGTGGGAGGGGAGCTTAAAGTGTTTGTGTAGGGACCAACAAAAAGTTAACCCTGCCTTGGATGCTGCTGCTTTTGATGAGAAATATTCAGATAGAACATGAAAAGCAAGGATGTTGGGGTAATTTTGGCAGACACAGTCATTTTTTAGTGTAGCTGGGTTTAAGAGAGGTTTGGACAAATTCCTGGAGGAAAAATCCATAAACCATTATTAAAGTGGATGGGGGAAATTCACTGCTTATGCCTGGGGTAAGCAGTATGGAATCTGTATACCTTTTGGGAACTTGTAACCTGTTTTGGCCACTGTTGGAAACAGCATACTGGGCTTGATGGGCCCTTGGTCTGACCCAATATGGCATGTCTTATATTTCTCATGTTAATAGCAGCTGAGTTATCAGCGCCACACTTTATTAGTTAAAATTTAACTTGGGGTTCATAAGTTTAGTTTCTTATAAATTTGTTTATTACATAATAGGATAGTCACATAGTAAATGATAAAAAAAGACCAGCAAGTTCATCCAGACTTCCCAATTATTTCAGTGCACACCCCCAAGGTCCTAGAGCATGACTACTGGGAAGATCTCTCGCCTTAGCCAGGGCAGTTTTAGTTATCTTCCTCCTTAGCACTGCATCACTTTGCTTAAATGCGCACACAATACTACCACCAGTTTAATTCACACCCACCACCCTTTTCTTGTCAAATCACAAAGCTGTTGCCCAAATATCTAGCCTCTGAAGTCCTTTGATAATCTGACTGAGATCTAGCTTATGTGAACACCTGCGTATTCTACTCTGACTACTAGTTGCTAGTGTACTCAGAGCCTGCCAGACAGACTCAGCTGCTACTTTAATTGCATCACTACAGCCTGCTTTCTTGTCCCATGCTCTTCTTAAATACGTTTCGATTCCTCCCAGTTTACCCATATCTTCTCAGTCATCTCTCTCATGCTCATTTGTTTCTCCATACTTTCCCTAGGATGATATCCAAGCAGACCTCAGGAAAATAAAACTGGTATCCAAGTCTTTTCAATTCTTACTATGAACTTGACTCCCTTGTGGGTCATAAGGTCATTGCCACCAAGGTGAATGGAATATGGAGAGATGCTTTTCCTCTCTTGTACACTAAAGTTGCTATTAACTAATCCCATCTCATTCCTAATATTCCCATCTAATGTTTGTGTATTTTTTTAGGTGCTGGCTCTAAGTAATCTCATCATCTACTTTCTACAGCTTGCTTCTTAACCCAAAACATGGAAGTGTGGCTGCAAATTGAATCTGCCTTCCACTGACATGATATATCTAATTGGTACTATTCTCTTTATAAGTCAAAGTAAAGTTACTTTCTAGTAATTTATTTATTTTACATTTCTTATATACTGCCTTTCATGATATCAAGGCAGTTTACATTGAACAAACTGAAATTACATTGAACAGGGCATTATAACTTGGAGATTTATTTATTTTTATTTATTTAACTATTTTCTTCTATACCGCCCCTTCCAGAGATCAAGGGCGGTTTACATGTAACAGTTTAACAGTACAGTCAAACCTCGGTTTTCATTATTAATCCGTTCTAAGAAGTCTGACTAAAACCGAAACGTACGAAAACCGAAGCAATATTTCCCATAGGAAATAATGTAAATTCAATTAATCCGTTCCAGACACCCAGCTCCTGTCACTTCTCTCACCTGCCCGATCATCCACAGGACAGCAAACACACAGATATTGTACTGTACGGCACTGTAATCTGATCGCTGACTCCATCTCAACAGCAATTTGCAAGCGTACCCTGCAAGAGAAAGAACTGCCTCCCACATTCATTCAACATCTCCTGCTTACATTGACAGCTACCCTGCTACCTCCGAGCCTGAGGGGGCGCTCCAGAGAACAGGCAGGCAGTGGAGAGATCGGGGCCTTCCTCTCTGTGCAATCCTTGGCTCTTGACAGCTACCCTGCTACCTCCGAGCCTGAGGGGGCGCTCCAGAGAACAGGCAGGCGGTGGAGAGATCGGGGCCTTCCTCTCTGTGCAATCCTTGGCTCTTGACTCTGACTCTTGCTCAGCTGACTTTCGCTTCAACACGCGATCGGTGAGTCCGGGGGGTAGTGCTGCCGGGACTGGGCGGGCAGTGTATACAGACCAGCGCGAGGTTGACACTTCTTCAGGAGTTGGGAGTTGTACAGTTTTCAGATCTGGCAGCACAACGAAAACCGAGGCGATATCCGATAACCGAGACAACATCTCAGTCAGAAAAGACGTCGAAAACCAAAACGTACGAAAACCGGGGCCAACGAAAACCGAGGTTTGACTGTATTGTACACATCTGTATACATTTACATTGAACAGTAGAATTCAACTATTTACATTGAACAATAAAATTTAACTTTGTAAGGTATTAAAGTAGAACAATCGTCAAACTATTTACAATAAATATTTACAGTGGCTGTGTGTGGTGAGTAGGAGTTGGAATTTATTTCCTTTTATGCATAATTTCCTTTTATAGCGTAAATGAGGGGTGAGGGGGAGGGGGCAGACAGGGAGTTAGTTAACGGGGGTTAGTGGGTTTGTGTATGTGTGTCCATGTTTGTTGTGTAGCATGTTTTGGGGGAGTAGGGGATTTCAAAGTGCTCTGTGAATAGGTAGGTTTTTAATTCTTTCCTGAATTGGGAGAGGTCTTTTATGATTCGAATAACTATTTTACAGGGAACATGGGCTATGGAGGGTTAAGTGGCTTGCCAAAAACCACAAGGAGCACCTGTGGGACTAGAAACCCCAGTCCTTCTGGCCCAAGGTTGCTGTCCTCTAGTGGGATTTGAATCCCTGACCTTCTGGCCTGAAGTACCTTGTCCCAACCACTAGGCCACTATTCCACTCCAATGGGTTCTCTGTAGACAGCAAGACAAAAATCAGACACAGAAATGGGTGATGTCACCCTACTACTACTAATCATCATTTGTATAGCACTACAAGGCACACG
The DNA here is from genome assembly GCA_033557465.1 of Ichthyophis bannanicus. Lineage (NCBI taxonomy): Eukaryota > Metazoa > Chordata > Amphibia > Gymnophiona > Ichthyophiidae > Ichthyophis > Ichthyophis bannanicus. The sequence continues at coordinate 217,203,592 of CM066040.1, forward strand.
CAGCACTGTACAGAGACATGTAACAGACAGTCCCTTCTCTTAAGAGCTTACAATCTAGTCATGATAGACAATACAAATGGGGACTAGGATATATTTAGGGAAATGGCACCAAGATAATTCTGAGTGCTACTCTCACTAGAAAAATGCTCTGAGCATGCGCAGCTGTTCCCACACATTGTCACCCCTGTGCTGTACCCCATTTCATATGCAGCTTAGTTTCAGCTCTCAGGGAAGTGGGCAGCATTGTGTGTCTGATTTATTGTGCTTTCTACAGAGAATCCCAGCTACATGTAAGGAACTTCACTTTCTCTGTCTGCAAGCAGGATGACTCAACTATACAAGCCAGAATTCCCAGATGAAAGTTGCTTTGGGATAACAATGCAAACTCCTGGAAGTCCATTCCTGTTTAGCAAGCATAGAAACTGGTGATCACCGTTGAGACCCACTTATGAGGAATTCTTGCTATCCTCTAGAATGCAAGAGTTGAAACAGATATTTGAACAGATTTTTCAACACTGTGGGAGTCATTCTGTCCCACGAATAGTGGGGATGGACATTCCATTTGGGCAAACATTTCATAAGTCAACGTAGTTGCAAAATTACAAGACTGTCCCTTCTTGTTCTTAAGTGCCATTGAGTTGGTGCCGACTCATGGCAACCCTCTAAATAGTTGAACTAAACTGTGTTCAATCTTCAGTCAGGTAGCTCATTGTTGATAGAATGGCATTCATAGCTGCTGTTATGGTATCGATCCATCTCATTGCCGGCCTTCCTCTTTTATGTTGACCTTCTGCCTTGCCAAGCATTATGTCTTTCTACAACAATCTCTCTTTTCACATGATGTGCCCAAAGTATGAAAATCAAAGTCTTGTCATCTGAGCTTCTAAGGAAAGGTTAGGTTTGATCTCCTCTAGTACTGACTGGTTTGTTCTTAAGACAGTCCATGAGATACACAGTATTCGTCACCAGCGCCATAATTCAAAGGCATCAATTTTCTTCCTGTCTATCTTTTTCACTGTCCAACATTCGCATCCATATGATGTCATTGAAAATACCATGGCATGGACAAGTTGAACCTTTGTATAGAGAAAGACATTTTGCACTTGAGAATCTTATCTAGATTCTTCATAGCCATTCTGCCAAGATCAATGTGTTGTCGGATTTCTTGGCTGCTTGTCCTTTCTTTATTGATTGTTGATCAAAGTAGGTTAAAGTTGTCAACTATTTCAATTTCTTCTCCATCAATGATGAACTTATTGATTTTGTCAGTTGTCAGAATCTTTGTCGTCTTTACGTTAAGGTGCAGGCCCATTTTAAGGCTATGCACCTTAATCTTGAGAGGCAAATGTTTCAGATCCTCTTCACTTTCAGCCACTAATGTGGTATCATAAGCAGGGCCGGCATGTCCATTGAGCGAGAATGTTTTTTGCACAGGGCCCCGCGTTTCAGGGGGCCCCGCGCAAAAAACATTCTGATCTAAAATTAAAATTAAAAAAAAAAAAAAAGCTGTCTGCTGCCGCTGCCGGGGCCGCCGCGGCAGAATCGAGTGTGCCGCGGGGCCCCCCCTGCCCAGCAGAGCCTGCCCTCCCCTGTATCACCTCTCTTTACAGCTGCAGTCAGTCACACGCGCCGGCTTTCAGAGCGCGAGGGGAGAGTTTCTCCCTCGCTGCTCTGTTAAGCCCGCGGGGGCTGATGGGAACAGCCCCCGCGGGCTTAACAGAGCCGCGAAAGGGAAACTAGTTCTTTCGCGCTCTGAAAGCCGGCGCGTGTGATTGACTGCAGCTGTAAAGAGAGGTGATACAGGGGAGGGCAGGCTCTGCTGGGCAGGGGGGGCCCCGCGGCACACTCGATTCTGCCGCGGCGGCCCCGGCAGCGGCAGCAGACAGCTTTCTTTTTAAAAAATTTTCCCTAGGCTGGGCTGGGCTGGGGGGGGTTAGGAGTGGTGATAGGCTGGGGGGGTTAGGAGTGGTGATGGGCTATGGGGGGGGTTAGGAGTGGTGATGGGCTATGGGGGAGCTAAGTCTGTATATGGGCTGATGGGATTAGGACTGGAAGTGGGTTGATGGGGGGTTAGGACTGGTAATGGGCTATGGGGGGGCTTAAACTAAAAATTGGGTGATGAGGGAGTGGGACTGGAAATGGGCTGATGGGATTAGGACTGGGAGTGGGCTATGGGGGGCTAGGACTGGTAATGGGTTGGGGGGTTGCTAGGACTGGAAATGGGCTGTGGGATTAGGACTGGGAGTGGGCTATGGGGGGCTAGGACTGGTAATGGGATGGGGGGGTTGATAGGACTGAAAAATGCATGGGGGGATAAATACAGGAGGTGGGCTGATGGGGTTAGTACTGGTAATGGGCAGTGGGCTGTTGTGGGAGGTTAGGACTGGTAATGGGCTCTGGGGGGCTAGGACAGGAAATGGGCTGATGGGGAGGGGTTAGGACTTGAGGTGGGCTGTTGGGTGGGGTTAGGACTGGAAATGGGCTGATGGGGGGTTAAGACTGGAGGTGGGCTGATGGGGTTAGGACTGGTAATGGGTTATGGGGGGCTAGGACTGGAAATGGGCTGATGGGGGGGTTAAAACTGGAGGTGGTCTGATGGGGTTAGGACTGGTAATGGGCTGTGGGCTGATGGGGGGTTAGGACTGGTAATGGGCTTTGGGGGGGTTAGGACTGATAATGGGCTATGGGGGGGCTAGGACAGGAAATGGGCTGATGGGGAGGGATTAGGACTTGAGGTGGGCTGATGGGGTTAGGACTGGTAATGGGCTGTGGGCTGATGGGGGGGGTTAGGACTGGCAATGGGCTATGGGGGGCTGACTAGAAATGGGTTGATGGGGGTTAGGACTGGAAGTAGGCTGATGGGGGGGTTAGGACTGGTAATGGGTTATAGGGGGGGCTTAAACTGAAAATGGGGTGATGGGGGGTTAGGACTGGAAGTGGGTTGATGGGGGGGCTAGGACTGGTATTGGGTTGGGGGTTGCTAGGACTGGAAATGGGCTGATGGGGGGCTAGGACTTGAAATGGGCTGATGCAGGGACTAGAAGGGAATGGATGCTGGGTGAGGCTGGAACTAGAAGGGAGCTGATGTTGGGGGAGGATTAGAATGGGATGGGGCTGGGAGAGTAAAATGGAGAGGGGAAAAATATTTTGTGTGGGAGGGATAAAAAATCTACAATTGGCCGGGTATTGGGAGAGTAAGTGGGGATTGAGGATGGAGGGGTAAAATTTGAGTGGATGAAATAGGAATGAGGAAAGAGCAAAAGGAGAAAGATTAGTATGTTAAAGCAGATGTAGAGAGAGAATGGAAAAAAACTAGAAGAGAGAAGAAAGGACAAATGGACAGCAGACGATGGAGAGTTAGCAGAAGACACGAAGAAACCAGAAGAAAGTGGCTGGAGCAATTGCAGCTGAAAAAAAATGCACAAAAGGTAGAAAAATATCTCTTTATTTTGAATTTATTAATTGGAATATGTCAGCTCTGGTAAATGTGCATCATTAACGTCTGCGCTTTGTTTAGTACAAGAGCAAATTAATGTATAGTTTTATTTCTACAGTGTTGTACATTCCAAGTTTGGCTTTTGGGATTCCCAGTTTAATTATTGTCTTCCTGTTTCTAAATTGTGATTCCTTGTTTGGTGATGGTCTATGTTCTGTATGTGTAACTGAGCTGAGGTATTCTGTTTATGTAATTCCTATTTGACATTGCCACTTGTTCTCTTTCCCCAGTAGGTCATGTATTGTTGTTCTCTGAAATGTATTGGTTAAATATTTGCATGTTTCCTTTTGATAGGTAGGGTATGGTGCTTTGTGAGTCCTGGTAGTGCTGTTAGGATACGGCGGGTTTGCTATGGGTTCTAAATGGGCAGTGTTTGTAGTAGTTCCTAATGTGTCTGGTGGTTGGCACTGGATTATAGTAATGTAGAAATCTTTTAGTCTTTCTTTATCCATACACTCATTAAGAGGCATGTTTAAAAACACGAAATAAAGACCTTTTCAAGTACATTCGTAGCAAAAAACCTGTGAGAGAGTCAGTTGGTCCATTAGATGAAAAAGGGGTTAAAGGAGCACTAAGAGGCGACAAGGCGAAAGCGGAGAGACTGAATGAATTCTTTGCTTCGGTCTTTACTGAGGAAGATGTAGGGATGTTACCCATGACTGAAGTGGTATTTAAAGGTGCGGAAGAATTGAAGGAAATATCGATACATCGGGAAGATGTCTTACAACTATTAGATAAACTGAAGAGTAGCAAATCACCTGGGCCGGATGGTATAAATCCAAGGGTGTTGAAAGAACTGAAATATGAGATTGCAGACCTGCTATTAGTAATCTGTGAACTATCATTAAAATCATCTCTAATACCTGAAGATTGGAGGATCGCCAATGTAACACCAATTTTTAAAAAGGGTTCCAGGGGTGATCCGGGAAACTACAGACCGGTGAGCCTGACGTCAGTACCGGGAAAATGGTAGAAACCATCATAAAGAATAAAATTACTCAGCATGTAGATAGTCACGACCTAATGGGAGACAGCCAACATGGCTTTAGACAAGGAAGATCTTGTCTTACTAATCTGTTATGTTTTTTTGAAGGAGTGAATAAACAGGTGGACAAAGGTGAGTCGGTTGATATTGTGTATCTGGACTTTCAGAAAGCCTTTGACAAGGTCCCTCATCAGAGACTTTTGGCAAAACTAAAGAGTCATGGGATAGGAGGCAGTGTACTATTGTGGATCAGGAACTGGTTAAAAGATAGAAAGCAGAGGGTAGGGCTAAATGGCCAATTTTCCCAATGGAGAAAGGTGAATAGTGGTGTACCCCAGGGATCTGTGCTGGGTCCGCTGCTTTTTGACATATTCATAAATGACCTGGAAAGTGGAATAACGAGTGAGGTTATCAAATTTGCAGATGACACAAAACTATTTAAAGTTGTTAAAACCCAAGAGGATTGTGAAAAATTGCAAGAGGATCTTATTAAATTGGAAGACTGGGCATCAAAATGGCAGATGAAATTTAATGTGGACAAGTGCAAGGTTATGCACCTAGGGAAGAACAACCCAAACTATGGTTACACGATGCAAGGTTCCACATTAGGAACCACCACCCAGGAAAAAGATTTAGGCGTCATTGTGGATACCATGTTAAAACCCTCGGCCCAGTGTGCAGCAGCAGCCAAGAGAGCAAATAGAATGCTAGGTATGATAAGGAAAGGAAAGGAAAATAAAACAAAAGATATTATAATGCCTCTATATCGTTCCATGGTGAGACCGCACCTTGAATATTGTGCAATTCTGGTCGCCGTATCTTAAAAAGGATATAGCGATTTTAGAAAAGGTTCAGAGAAGAGCCACCAAAATGGTAAAGGGGATGGAAGGATACTCCTATGAGGAAAGGCTAAAAAGGTTAGGGCTCTTTAACCTGGAAAAGAGACGGCTGAGGGGAGATATGATAGAAGTCTATAAATTAATGAACGGAGTGGAACGGGTAAACGTAGATCGATTGTTTACGTTATCAGAATATAGAAAGACTAGGGGACATGCAATGAAGCTACAGGGTAAACTATTTAAGACTAATAAAAGAAAATATTTTTTCACTCAACGTGTAATCAAACTTTGGAATTTGTTACCGGAGGATGTAGTAAAGGCTGTTAGTGTAGCTGGGTTTAAAAAAGGTTTGGACAAGTTCCTGGAGGAAAGGTCCATTAACCATTATTAAGAAGTGACCGAAGATATCAATGCTTGACCCAGTACAAGCATTGTGGAACTTGTGTCTCTTGGGGAAACTGCTAGGTACATATGACCTAGATTGGCCACTGTTGGAAACAGAATACTGGGCTTGATGGACCTTGGTCTGACCCAGTATGGCATATCTTATATTCTTATGTTCTTATGTAACATTATGCAAATATTTATGCAAATGAGGCCCCTTATGCAAATGAGGCCCCGCACCGAGTCTCCGCACATGGCCCCGCACCCCCCTTGGGCCGCCCCTGATCATAAGCACAGCGAAGGTTGTTGAGTTTTCCACCAATCTTCACACCTCAGTTGTCTTCATAAAGACCTGCTTATCTGATGTTTTGATCTGCATATAAATTAAACAGCTAGGCGGAAAGTATGCAGCCTTGTCATACGCCTTTGCTGATTTTAAACCATTATGTTTCTCCTAGTTCCATTTGAACTGTTGCTTCTTGATCAGTGTAAAGGTTGTGCAAGAAAACTATCAGGTATTCTGGTACACCCATGCTTCTTAATGTGGACCAGAGTTTCTCATGGTTTATACAGACAAAAGCCTTGCTGTAGTCAATAAAGAACATATGGATATCCTTTTGGAATTCTTTTGTCTTTTCAAGGATCCATCTCACATCTGCAATGATGTCTCTCATTCTTCGCCCTTTCCTGAACCCTGCTTCCACTTCAGGTAGTTGTCATTTCAAGTATGGCTGTAGTCTCTGCTGAATAATCTTGAGTAGAATCTTGCTGGCATATGGGATCAGAGTGGTTGTGCGATAATTTCCACAGTCAGAACACCTTTCTTCAGTATTGGTATAAACACAGACCTTTTCCAGTCAGTTGGCCATGGATTTGTCTTCAAAATTTCCTGGCAGAGCCTTGTAAGTATGGTAACAGCTTCATCTGATTGCTGTAATAGTTCAATGGAAATGCCATCAATGCCTGGTGCTTTATTCTTTGATAAGGCTTTCCATGCTGCTTCAAGTTCTTCTTTCATCACCAATGGTTCCTGATCATAAGGTACAGGTTGACACAGCTGTTGGTCCACTTGATCTTTATGGTATAATTTATTTATTTTCATTCTCTTATATACCGTGCTATTCTGCATCAGTGCGGTTTACATTGAACAAACTGAAATTACATTGAACAGGGCATTATAACTTGGAGATAACTATTTTACAGGGAACATGGGCTATGGAGGGTTAAGTGGCTTGCCCAAGACCACAAGGAGCACCTGTGGGACTAGAAACCCCAGTCCTTCCGGCCCAAGGTTGCTGTCCTCTAGTGGGATTTGAACCCCCGACCTTCCGGCCTGAAGTACCTTGCCCCAACCACTAGGCCACTCCTCCACTCCAATGACTTTGTATATTCTTTACACCTTTTCTTCATCTTCTCAACATCATTCAACATGGATCCTTGAGCATCTTGTAGCATTCCAATTCAAGCCTGGAATTTTTTCTTTAACTCTCGTAACTTTATGAAAGCTGATCTTGTTCCTCCTCTAATAGTTTCTGCTTCTACTTCCTTGCATGCATCATTGTAGCACTTCTCCTTGTCTTGTCTTGCTGTACATTAGAACAGCGTTTTTCAACCACTGTGCCGCAGCACACTAGTGTGCCGTGAGATATTGTCTGGTGTGCCGTGGGAAAAATTCCAATTTCATCCGTAACATGTGGCCTCGGCTCACAAATTAGGGTTGCCAACCGGCTGGTTTTCAGCCGGCCTGGCCGGTTTTTCCATGGCCAGGCCGGCTGCCAGCACAGTTGTAAAACCGGCCATTGAAAAGCCGGTTTTTTGCTCTGGCCGCAAGATCGGGAGCGGCCAGAGCAAAAAACCGGCTTTTGTGCCGAAGTCCACGGCGCGAACGCGATCGCGATTCCCTATAGCAGTGCAGCCGCTGGTTCTGCTTTGTACAGAGCAGCGGCTGCACTACACTTACATTGAAAAGTAAAGAGAAACTGTGTCAGGAGCCCTCCGATCATGCAGAGCCCGAGGAAGTGATGTCATGGGGGCGGGCTCCTCACAGGCTGTCTTTCCTTTTCAAATTAACTTTAGCTGCAATAAAGTTAATTTGAAAAGGAAAGACAGCCTGTGAGGAGCCCGCCCCCATGACATCACTTCCTCGGGCTCTGCGATGACCGGAGGGCTCCTGACACAGTTTCTCTTTACTTTTCAATGTAAGTGTAGTGCAGCCGCTGCTCTGTACAAAGCAGAAGCAGCGGCTTGGGCAGAGGGTGTGTGTGTGTGTGTGTGTGTGTGAGTGAACCAGCAAGGGGGGGGGGAGTGTGAGTGAACCAGCAGTGGAGGGGGGGGGTGGTGTGAGTGAACCAGCAAGGGGGGGGGCGATGGTGTGAGTGAACCAGCAGGGGAGGGGGGGTAAGTGAGTGAGTGACCCAGCAGGAGGGGTGAGTAAGTGACAGGGGGGTGGGTGAGTGAACCAGCAGTGGAGGGGGGGGGGTGGTGTGAGTGAACCAGCAGGGGAGGGGGGTTGGTGTGAACCAGCAGGGGAGGGGGGTTGGTGTGAGTGTTTGATTCCTATTCAAGAGAATTACTTTATATATAGTCAATATAGGCACAGAGGTAAATTTTTTTAACATTTTCTAATGGTGGTGTGCCTCGTGATTTTTTTCATGAAAAAAGTGTGCCTTTGCACAAAAAAGGTTGAAAAACACTGCATTAGAAATCTCTGTTGAGTTCTGTGATTGCCTCCCTTTCTCCTCTGGCTTTAGCTTCTCTGCAATTTTCAGAGTGTCATCAGTCATCCATGTTGGCAATTTTTGCTTTTTCACCTTTTGTAGAGACTTCTTGTTTTCTTCCAACACAACCTTCTTGATGTCATCCCAAACCTCTTCTAGAAGACTGTCATTTGTATCTAAAGCAGCAAATCAATTTTGCAGGCAGCCTTTAAATTCCAGTGGTATATTCTCAAGGTCATAGATGGCTACATTTATGAGTGGCTTACCCTTTTTCAACTTTAGCTTGAATTTGCATACTAATAGTTGGTGATCTGTACCACAGTCAGCTCCAGGTTTTGTCTTTGTTGATGTTATCCAGCTTTTCCATCATTGTCTTCCACAGATGTAGTCAATTTGATTCCTGTACAATCCATTGCGTGAAGTCCGCTTGTACAGTTGGTGCTTGTGTTGCTGGAAGAATATGTTTGAGATGAATAGATCTTTGGTCTTACAGAATTCTATCAGTCTTTCTTCAGCTTCATTTCTTTTGTTGCCAAGTCCATATTTTCTAATCACTTTGCCTTCCTCTTTGTTGCCAGCTTTTGTGTTCCAGTCACCCATGCCTATCAGGATATCCTGTTTGCATGTTCTGTCAATTTCAGCTTGTGCTTGTTCATAGAACTCATCAATTTCATCCTCTTCTGCAGCTGTTGTTGGGGTATATACCTGAATTATAGTTGTATTGATGGGCACTCCTCGTAGACGAATAGAAATTAAGCGTTTATTGACTGTACTTTATTACAATACAGTTCTTACACGTTTCTTCTTTATTATAAATGCTGTCCCTTAGGCATATTAAAATGTTTACCCATTTCTCTGAATAATATTTTAGAGTTAGTAGAGTTATTTAGTAAATCAGAGTAAAATAATTTCTTAGCATGTTGAATTTCCTTTTTATATTTTGCAGCACCCTTTTTCCACAAAACCTTATTCATATCAATTTTATCCATAACCCACATCTTTTCATATCTCCTAATCTCCCTTTTCAGAATTCTCAATCATAATAAAACCATGGGGAGTAGTTCTTAAGCTCCACTGATTTAATTGATCCAAAACCCGATATCCAAAATATACCACCATATGGTCTGACCAATGTACAGAAAATTTCATTTCTGATTCCTGACAATGTAATTTAGTACTATCTAATATAAAAATCAAATCCAACACATGACCACTTTCATGTGTAGGATTTTGGCATATCTGAAGAAAACCCACATCTTCCAAACCATAAACAAAATCAAGTTCTGAACGGAAAAGTACAGCTAGGATGTATCCAGAGAAGGATACGATGGAAAATTTAAATCACCTAATACAAATACTTTAGCATAAGACACCGTCAATTGTAAAATAAGCTCTAAGATCTCATCCAAAACTTGCTTTGGAGAATGGGAGCTCTATAAACAACTACACATGCAATATGAGAATCACAACCTATGATCACATTCTGCTGAATCAAATTATTTTGATTCTTTAAATAAAGGATTTAGGATTTAGCCTTTCCCTATTTATTTTTCCCCTTTTCTCCATTGTCCTCTCCCCTCTGAGTTCTAGGTTTCCTTCTTCTCTTACCTATTTTATTCTCTCAGCATTTTCTCTAGCTTTTTCCATCCTGTTATGATCTTTCTTTTGATTATTTATCCTGTTCTTTTCTTTGGTTTCCACTTTTCTCTTGTGGCTTTCTTTATCCTAGCTGTACTCTTCCGTCCTCCTCGTCCTTCCTTCCCATCCTCTCGCAGTTCAGCAAGCCCCTCTCTGCCATAGTGCTGGGCTGTGGAAGCAGTAGCAATAATAAGAGAAGCAAGAATGTGCCACTGCCACAGACCCTTCCAGGCCCTGTGCTGTTGAATGCTCTGCCACATACTTTCTCCTCTGAAGTATACTTCCTTTAGTTCTTGGGACACAGCAGAGTATTCAGCAGTGCCTGGACTGTTGCCATAACAAGGGGGAAGATGCTGGACTACAGGAGGCAGGGGGAAAGAAAAGAAGAAAGCAAGATACTGGGGTGGCAGCAAAAGCCATGGCAGGAGAGAGGTACCCTGTTCCGATACCTAGTACCTGCAACATTTTGGGGGACATTGCCCCCCTTGCCAATGTTCCTACAAAGTTGCATGGGAGTTCTCCACCCCCGCTGCTGTATGGGGGGGGGGGACATGTTGTGGGCAGAAGACTCCCATGCAGCTTTGCGGGAACATTGACCCTTGTGCTTCCAAACTATGCCTATGGTCATCACGCAACAGAGACACTTTAGGAGTAACTTTATAAGGAGCCACATAAAAATATGTAAATCACTTATTTTCAAGGTGTTAGGCACATGAATGGACACTATTCTTTTCCCCATCCTATTCAACATATTCCTCAGTCCCCTAGCTCCTCTCAGAAAAACTAACAGGCATAGATATGTATGAGTTGCTTTCCAAGGACGATTTTAAAATGAAATTACACCCGCACTTTTGTTATAAATTGGGACAAAGTCTGCAGATAAAAAGTACTCATGGTCCTTGTACCAATTTAGAAAACTATCCCCTAAGAAGGCAATAGTGAAAAGGGTTTAGCCAATTAGCAGTATTCAGATAGTGCCATCGAATATCTCCACAGACCACAGGAAAGACACCAGGTTAAATCTGGGGTTGTCTATAGGCAGAGCAGGGGTGGTTGTGGCAGCTCTCCAGTCAGCGGCGATAATGAGCTGCTAATCAGATTGCTAAACCGCAGAAAGTTTGCCAGGTCAAGGGCTGTTCTACATTATGTCATTTAGCTATACGGTTAACAACTCGATATCGCCATTGTCCAGATAGCTGCCACGATCGCCAGCAAACTGGATATTCAGTGCTAGATAGTCTCCAAAGATGAAAATCTGGGTTTCATTTCAGCGGCCAGGCACTTTAAAACTGCCTAATATCAGCCCCTTAGTGGTTTAACCTTGATGTGGTTCAGACATGTGAAAGCTGTATTAACGAGCATGTACCTAACGGATAGCTGGCATTTCCTTATTCGTATACGGCCGTGCATAAACCGCTTATTTCTTTACAATGGAATTTGTTTCCTCTCCCTCCCTTCACTCCCCATTTGTTGCATTGTTCCTCAAGGGGTCTCAGAGGAAGACGGTGAGCTCATGCGTTCATGGGGTTGATGTCATGCTGTGAGCAATGAGAGTTTGCTTGCTTTCAAACATGACCTCTTGCTGGACTCCTAGCTCGGGAGTGCCGAGCCGCTTCTGCTTTCTAAGATGAAGCCTTCTCTTGGAAATGTTTTTGCTACACTGACTCTTAGGTTGATTGTATTTCTTAAGGTTACCAGATGTCCCTGATTTTCAGGGATTGTCTCCAGTTTTGAGGTAGCGTCCCAGACTCCAAAAACTATAACCACCTCCTGTCCCTGATTTCAGTGGGGACAGAGGCAAAGGACAATGCTTCTTCTGAATACTCCTGTAATGCAGTCTTCTCCATCCTGGTAGAAGAAGATATAAAAAATAACTTTTCTGAAAAAAAGGAGGAGGGATTTTAGAAATATATGGAATATTTATCTACATGCATAAAATAAAATGTAAACATATATGTATATAAATCAAAAGGCTGCTACCATCTTTTTTTGTAAACCTTTGAAATTACTGAATGCTACTTAGACTGGACATTTTGAAATATATGCGAAAAAGATTTTCAAAGAGAGAAGATGCCTTGCCCCTCCCAGCCCCGCCCAGGTATCCTAAATTTGCTCTCCAAAAATCTGGTAACCCTAGTATTTCTATGGCCGCCAATTCAGGCATCAAAAAAATGTCCTCCAAATCACACCACTTCCTTCCCATAATCCTCCATTTTACCACCTTCCTCAGCCCCTCACCCAATGCACCTTCAAACCCTTTCCTTTCTTTATTCCTCTTCTTGCTTCCCCTCAGCAGTGAAAGACTGAGTGTGGTGACTGCCAGCCCTCACATGCTGGCTGTCAATGTGCCAATCCCATCTCCTCCTCTATGCAAGTTTCCTAATCAACAATGTTGTCTGCCAAAGGAAAGGGGACAGTGGAAGCTAAGGGTATATGCTAACTCATAGTTACCAAACTCCATGACTGACCTTTGTTGTTGTTAGACTAGATTGGGATAAAAGCCACATCTCAACTCTGCTGCTTTGGAGGAACCTCAGTCGGTAGGGACGGGATGTAAATAGAGGAACTAGAGGTGCACGGATGCATAGAGGAAAAAAAGGGAAGGAGAAACTAGAACTTTTGAGGAAAGGAAAGGAAATGGAGACGTGGGGCTAGTGGTTGACTATCCTATCCAGTGCTTTGCTCAAGACCTGCAATGTCCTCAGAGCATTTTAAGCACAATGACTTTTGTGACTACATAACGGATCTATCATTCTTTAATTATCTTTTATTTGCCCGAGACCTAATTTCATGCATATGTTGGATAGAACTGTCCTTGCCACTAGTGCTTAAGGCACTGAAAAATCTGCAACTAATTATTTTTGAAACAAACTGTTCTTTCTATTGGATCTTCTAAAAGCAAATCCATATGTGCATTCTTGCAAATTATCTGATCTTAGACACTGTAAAAAGAACCTAAAGTCAATGCAGAAGCAAGTTACCCTGGTGGAGAAACACTCATTCCACATGAGTGCATAGCTTTCAGGCTGAAGTCTTATTACATCCATGAGTCAGTATTCTGACTTGAAAACACACCTCTTTGAGGCTGCTTTTTAAAATATGAACAGCTTTGTTTCTACACATGGCCTCCTCAACTCATTCATGGGTCACTTCTTCATGTAGTCTCTCAAGAGATCTCACTCCTTTCAGCTGGTCCTGCTGTTTTAACTCTAGAATCCACCATATGTTTGTCTGTTTCATGTATGTCTGTCCTGTTTACACTGCAAGCTTCTAAGAGCAGAGACTGTCCATTCTGTGTGTCTAGAAAGCACTGTGCAGAGCTGGTAGTGGTAGACAAAAAGCCAGAATGCATTTCCCTGCCCAAGTTAACTTACAAGCTAACTAGTATCTGAGGCAATGGACAGTGTGGCCCTTTGCCCAAGAGCATTGGGGGAAAAACAGGATTTGACCCGTAATTCTCTGCATGCTGCCCTAGCCACTAGGCTACTCTTCCACTCCACAAAGTGGATTCACCACACCAAAACTCCCACACTCCTTCCAATGCATATAGCCACCAGCTCAATTTCCTGCAAGCATGACACAGAATGACAGTCAGAGTCTCTCACCAAAGAAGGTCCATGAATGCAGCATAATGATAATTTCAGAGTAAAGCCCTCATTAAAACAATTCATAAACATTTCATATCATCAAAAGTCTAAAATAGTCTTCAATCAAACAAATTTATAGGCCGCACATATCTGACATTGCCATGTTTCAAATCACTGAGCCCTCTCTAAAGGAGAATTAGTGCATGTAATTTTCTTTCGCTTTAGGGATCAGACAAGAACACCTTCCTACAAGGCCGTAAATCAAGCTCTAAAATCTCAAAAACTGCACCCCAACCAAGAATCGGCCTCAAATTTGTCAATTAAATTCATGTATTGTACTCAGAATTTATTAAAGCTGAATAATTCATATACCTTATTTCATTACTTCCCAATACAAAAAACCCTCAGCTATTTATTCATGTGGGTCCTGGCACACATCAAACAATGCTTTATACAGATAACTGCAATATCTTTCAAGCCCACTAGCAAGTCAGAGCTTTCACAAGAGACAATTCTCTCTAAAATAATCCTCAGCTGAACTAATTTCTCAATGGCAACACTTCAAGCATCTCAGTGGCTAGTACTATAGATGTACATGATCCTCGTTTGCTGATATCAGTCACATGCTTCCTCTCTAGGTCAGAGCCTCTCAGTCTTGTCCTGGGGATCCAACAACCAGTCAGATTTCAAGATATCTACAGTGACCGTGAATATTCATTGTGGGTATCCTGACTAACTTTGGGACCCCTAGGTCACATTTGGGAAGTCCTACTCTAGGTCAATTCTTGTTGTTAAGTGCTGTTGAGTCAATGTTGATCCACAGGGACCCTGTGGTCAGCTGTCCTAAACTGTGCTCAGTCTTCAGCCAGGCTGCTAATTGTTAGCACGGTGACTTCAGCTGTTTCCCAGTAGCCCACTGAGTGCCTGCCACCTTTGTTTGTTAAAACTGAAATTATTAGTTTTATTTTTTCAATCGATCCTTGAATTTACAAGTGTGCCTTTTTCCTGTGTCTGCAACATTTTGAAATCTTAAAAACAATGCTGAAAATAGTCTACAACAAAATAGGGGGGGGGAGAAAGCTGGAAGAAGGGGAAATCTGACAGAATAATCAGAGGAAAAAAATACTATTCTCAAGGTTTGTGGGCAGTAGTAGAAACAAAAGCTTCTGATGTTCTCAGCAGACAAGGAACTGAAGAGTAGGTGCTGTGCAGAGCTACTACTGCACATGGGCAGAGAAAGGCTTTTGCTTTTCCAGAGAGCTCAGAAATATTCTGCCCATTCAACCCCAGCATGGCAATATGACTTCCTTTTGTGACTCTGCAAACCAGTTTGCCTTCAGAGAAATCATTAAAACATTCCCTGCAAGTTATGAGACGGATAACAAAGAATCACTCTCAGCTAAGTGAAAGGTGTGACTTATTAGGAGCTGGAAATTGTTTTATATACCACTGGCTAGTGTTTATTTCTTAATAGCCTCTATTCATTTAGCAAAATACAAGAACTTTGTATGCCACAGGATGAGTTGACCGAATGGTCTCAGATTAAAATAGCATCATCCTGCTTAGAGCTACAAGGTAGGGTATCATTAAAGACGGAGTTCCCATAGGAAAATAATCTGATGTACAAAGATTACAGAAAGATCTATGAAACAGTGTAGGCAAAGATTGATTCTGAATTTCTCAGGCTTTCCGAAAAGGCAGGATGAAAAGCGAAATTTTAAAATCTCCAGATCATGCTTAGCATACTGAGCCTGAGATATGGCGGGGTGGGGGGGGGGAGGGATTTCAAGCTTTTCTTCTGCAAGTATGCTGGAATTTCCCTGCCTCAATGTGAACCGTTAGCTTGAAAATCAGGAATAGCTGAAAGTGTCATCCATGGCTGGAAGGCAGTTGGCTGCACTGGGTAAATCTGTTCCCTCTAAGGCTGAAAATTACAAATGAAGCCCGCAGGCACAGAACACTGCACATTTATTTAATCAATGCTAGAATCATATCAGCGATGAAACCCGCCACCACCCTCGATGTGAGTGATGCAATTTAGGGGTGAGCAAATGTGTCTAAGGAGATCTAGTTAAGCATTTTCAGGATGCTAATCTGGTTCACCGCTGGGATGCTATGAGCACATTTTTGATCAAAGGAATGAGGCTGCATAAATTCAGCAGCATGGGGTCTAACACCTGGAAATATTTGCATTCTCTGCCATCTAGATCACTGATGCAAACCAGAACAAGCACACATAATTCATATGTAGTATCTTTAACACTTTCGGCAATGCAGAGTTCTAAAAGCTGAATTCAGCTTGGATGAAATGTGATTCTTTGCAAGTTATAACATATTATACTGCAATAGCATAAACATTATCCCAAGGTATTTTATATGACATCTGACAATGAAACCTATATGGACTTCAAAAGCTCATCTTTATAAGAGAATTTATTCAGGAGGTATTCAGTACTGAAAACTATCTATTCCGATTTTTCAGGCATGCTTTCAGACAAAGAAGGAAATTGCTACAGACAAGAAAGTCTGTCTTGTCCTTTTGTGACCCCCTTGCCTCAAGAAAATGGCCACATGAATTTTGATAAGATGTGGTGAGTGGCACATTAAGGCAACAAGGGGGAACCAAATCGCAAGGACAGAGACCAAATAAGAGGACCAAACAAGCAAGCAAGCGAGAATGTCAACAAGGCAGAGGAGATGAAGAGTGAACAGAGTTCGGGGATGGGGACCGAAAGGGAGGGGAAGGCAGAAAGGCAGTGCTAAAGCTTGTTTACAAAGCTGAGCCTATGATACAAGATTTGTAAGCTCAGTAAAGATGAACAGGAGAGGTGTTAGAGGCAAGTCTAGAAGAGTGAGCATCTGATCAGTGAAAACGGACATCATGAGAACCGAAGTGATCTGGAGAGGCCTGGCGAAACTCATACACGCTTGGAGGTCATTGTAAAACATGGCCCCCCGGCACACACAAAAAGGGGCCATTGCAGAAACGTTAGTGCACCATTCGTGCATAGCTAGCCCAACATATGTGCTGACTTACTGCTGCGCCACAACGCAGAGAGGGGGTTGGCATGAGCGCTGCAGATAATAATAAGATGCCCATTAAAATTTCATTATAATGAGTTGTGCATATTCAAACAGCATATGCAGAAGGCCATGCGCAGAGTTCAGTAGTGTCATATTGGAATGCCTGGTTGGAGGTGAATTAAACCTTTGGCACATTTGGAGAAGGAAACCAGTTTATATAACAGAAGAATATTTTGGTGCGTGAAACTTTGGCGCCTGACGGCATTAAATGACATCATAGACTTCCGCAAGGCCCTTAAAACCCTGCTCTTTACAGAAACCTATGAGCAGACAGACAACGAACGGTAATGCAACTACCTCCACCAACTCAATACCCACTCATACCAACTAGACATACGAGTTCATTGCACAATGTCGTTAAGTACCCTC
This sequence comes from Ichthyophis bannanicus, assembly GCA_033557465.1. NCBI lineage: Eukaryota > Metazoa > Chordata > Amphibia > Gymnophiona > Ichthyophiidae > Ichthyophis > Ichthyophis bannanicus. The sequence continues at coordinate 217,220,691 of CM066040.1, forward strand.
ATCTTAAATGTAACCCCAATTGTGCTGTCTAAATGTTGTTGAGTACCCTCATGTTACATGTAACCCTCCAATTGTAATGTGAGCACTTTGATTGAAGGATAAGTTGGTATACAAATCTGTCTAAATAAATAAATATAGAAGATAGCCGATCGGCATGCAGGAGAACAGAAATGTTTTCTGGTTTGCTACTCACTGGTGGCTTTGTGGTCACATGGGGTCCATTTCTTACTGTGCCTGAAAAACATATAAGCGTCCTTCACAAACCACCATCACGTGAGTAAGCAATTATTACTCCATGCTGAAAACTGTTATTTGAAATACTGCACCGACATATGCGCCAAACTGCGCTTATGCTGGAGTTATGTCTTTTCCATGCATGCTACACTCGTATATGTCGTCACTTGCGCGTAAGCTTTCTGCACATGCATCTGGCACCCGCCACACATCTAGCGCAGATGTTTTGCGCATTACGGCATATCGGTGAACAATTTTTATGCTGCTCTTCCAGTAGAAAACTGTGCGCACGGCTTTTAGTGCCCAGCTCTAATGCCGGCTTTCTGCATCGGCCCCACAATGCAGAATGGAAACTGAAGTCAGACACTTCTCTGCAGAAGCCTCCTAATACTAAAGTGAAGGAATTTGGTTTATTGTCTTTAATCTCATAGAGATTTGATAATTAATACATCATAATAGATAAATAAAACGTGGAAGCTGGAAGGAGCCATCAGGAGAGACCTTGAACAGAGAAGTTAACTATAGAAAGAGGCTTCACCACCTTATTTATTTATTTAGAGAGTTTTATATACCACCTTATCCTTCAATCAAAGTGGTCACAACACAATTGGGGGATACACTTAATGAGAGGGGAATATGAGACACATATGCTAATGCCTACAGGGAACATGGGCAATAGAGGGTTAAGTGCCATGCCCAAGACCACAAGGAGCACCTGTGGGACTAGAAACCTCAGTCCTTCCAACCCAAGGTTGATGTTTTCTAGTGGGATTTGAACCCCCAACCTTCTGGCCTGAGGTAACTTGCCCCAACCACTAGGCCACTCCTCCCTCCTTACAACAGGAACTCTTGAAAAGTACACTTGCCGAAAAAGAAACCGAAATGGGAAGGCCAAGTAAGAAGCAAGCAGAGTGTGAGGTAAGCTAAGTGCACAGCACAGACCTGAACTAGAGTTTGAAGAGAATTTATAAAACATTTAGAAATTAGATCACACCTAAAAGTACACGGGGTGCAAGAAGGCACGTACTTGTAGAGTAGATGTTCACATGGACATGTCACAATTTTATATAACATGCACATACACATGTAAAGTACACACTAACAGACCTGCTCTCGAGCAGGTGAAATGTCCGCGCCTTAAAAGTAGGCGCTATTCCTGCTGGATTTGTGCTAGTATGTTATAAAGTCACATCGGCACCTATGTGTCTTCTTAAAGTGTCACCAAAACAGGCACCTTCCTACTCACTGAACCTAGGTACCCTTTATGCAATTACCCCTATGGGGAGAAGCACTGCACAGGAAAAGCAACCCAACAACAATACCGTCAGAACAGTGACAGAACACATACCAGGGACAGGTTTACTAAACCACGTTAGCTGCTAACGCAGCCGATAGCGCACGCTAACTACACGTGGTAGCAGTTAACGAGGGGCAACTGCAGATAATGTAGCAATTTTCTGCGCTATGGGAAGAAAGTACGTTATCTGCAGGAGTGGGCGGGATTAGTGCGGAGAGTGGGCATGTCTGCAAGGCACAGTAAACACTGGATCTCAACAACGGGCAGAGGGAGGAGTGACCTAGTGGCTGGGGCAAGTTTCCTCAAGCCAGAGGGCCAGGGGGCTCAAATCCTGCTAGAGGACAGCAACCTTGGGCTGGAACGACTGGGGTTTCTGTCCTACAGGTGCTACTTGTGGCCTTGGGCAAGCCACTTAGCCCTCTGTTGCCTCAGGTACAAAAATGTAGATTGTGAGCCCTTCGGGGGACAAGGGAATGTACACCACTAAATAATTAAAATAAACCATTGTATTTGCAGCAAAGGGTGCTGGTAGCGGCATCTATAATACTGCCCAACCTCATTCTCTGCATCTTCCATGCATTACCTGCTGGGGAACTGCTGGGCACGCCTCCAACGGGTAATTCACAGCTAAGGCAGCGCCATCTATCTGCACTTTATTGAGCATTAGCTGCAAAAGCCTAACGTGGTTTAGTAAACCAGCCCCACATTGTACATGGATGTCTGTTTAGATGAATAGATATGTCTCTATAAAACTGAATGTCATACACATCCTTGGGTACACACAGCAGAAGTACCCAAATACATTGCCATTACATGGGTGATTTAAAACTTTCCCCTTCATTTGACCCTAACTACTGAGATATTATAAATTCTAAAGTTCTCATTAAGGTTATGATCTGCTTTCATTCATAATATCTGCATGGAAAACATTTCAGTTCATTTTTGGATAATTTTCAGATATTCTGGCCTATATTTAGGTATTTTTTGAGATTATTTCATAAATTAATGCATGTAAAATGTGATTAATATGCACGAAAATGCTGTAGTGTGTGCAAATCAATTTTGCAGGCCTTAGTTCCAAGGTTTTAAGTACGTAAAGTAGATTTAGTGCATTTTCTGAAATGAAACCGCAAACCAAATGCACATTCCTAATATCTGTGTCCTAGAGCTGCAATGAGAAAGAACATTTTTACATAATTGTAAACTCTGAAAGGCTTGTCAGTGAGAAATATTTTGAGATTAGAAATTTCTACAGTGAGCACAGTTCTCTTTCCTTCTTCCTATTACTTAAAAACAGTTTTGTTCTAATTTTAAAATAATTTCTCCACGTTTATAATAACTACAACTACTGCTATCGCTTCCTCCTGTGCTAAGGATATCATAGCCAAGTATTAATGCCTAATACTCTGTTCTTTTATACTGTATTTTCTGACATTCGGTAATGTGCTTTACTGCTTTTACCAGTGTGTTTTGGCTTGATGGTCAGTCCCTCAAGTCAGGAAAGTGGCCAGAAGGCACAATGAGCTGAAGGAAAGCAAATCTGATTTCAATTTTCTCATATGACAAAGTCACATAAATCTAAAATATGCTGCTTGGAACAAGACGCTACATTTTTCAGCAAGTCATTTTCTTCAAGAAACTGAGGTCACCAAATTTCATTCCACCATAATAGTTCCTCAGATATGTCTCAATATACTCCCAAATGATGACGAACATACAGTGAATGTATTTATGGATATATGACCCAAAGGGTCAAAAGTGGACATTTAGAGCCCTCAAGCTAAGGTTAGCCTAGTGGTTGGTACATTTTGCAATTTTATAGTGGGCACCTATTAAAACATTTGAAAGATGCACCTGTTTTATAAAGGCAACGTACATGCATATGTGTCTTTATAAACTATGCTGTCAGAACTATCCCCACTGGCCACAAATGTTCTCATACAAAGCTATACCGCCTCCATGGCAGATACCTGAGTATTTTACAAAGTACACATCACAATTTCACCCCAGCTGCACTGAAACACTGCCCCAAGGAATGGCTACTAAGGATTAAATATGAGTCACATGCCCTTATCGACATACAACACATATGTGCTTACACACCTGTGCAGTGTCATAGTAGCCATTTTGTGCATGTAAAATGCACTTTCTGGGTAAAAAATGCTTTATAAAGTTGCCTTTTTAGAGTATATGTACTTTGGCATAGGCTCAAATACCTACTGGGCCAGATTTGTAATTGTACATTACCTTGAGTTAACAAAGTGTAGGAGCTCAGAGAAGAGGTGGCGAGGCTGAGGAGCATTCAAGACAGTGAGAAGTATATTGATGAGTTGCTTCTTGAAACATCCAAGCTCTCCAGCAGAGGAGAAGATGGGAGCCTACAGAATGATGAAGGTTGGACAAGAGTCACCAGAGCCTGCAGAATCACCAATCCAAACCTTCCAGCCCTTGAAAAGAAGAACCATTATGCAGCACTGGACGTGGAGGAGGTGAAAGCATCCATGAAAAGGGAAGAACCAGAGTTCAAGTACCCCAAAGTTGCAGAATCAGTGACCACAAGGAAGCAAAGGGTAGTGGTGGTTGATGACTCTCTTCTGAGGGGTACTGAGGCATCCATCTGCCAATCAGACTTGATGTCCAGAGAGGTATGCGGTCTGCCAGGTGCCAAAATCCAAGATTTTACAGAGAGTTTGCTGAGACTCATCAAGCCCACTGACTATTACCCAATGTTGCTAATCCATGTCAGTACAAATGATACTGCCAAGTATCCCTCTGAGCGTATCAAAAGTGACTTCATGGCTCTGGGACAGAGGGTGAAGCAGATAGGGGCACAGGTGGTTCTTCAGTCCTCCCTGTTGAGGCTAAAGGCCAAGGCAGAGAAGCTCATAACCTATAGATAAATGCATGGCTACGTAGATGGTGTCATCAAGAGCGTTTTGGTTTCCTGGACCATGGGATGCTGTCCAAAGGGTTGCAGAGCAGAGATGGCATCCATCTGTCCAAGAAGAGTCGACGTGTCTTCAGTAGCAGACTGGCTAATCTACTGAAGAGGGCTTTAAACTAGATTCATTGGGATGGATAAAGAAAGCCCCCAGGTAAGTGAAAGTCTCCAGGTAAGTGAAACATTACTTTATGGAAATGGGTAAAAGGGACAACATATGGAAAGCAGTGTGTATAAATGCCTGTAGCATGGGAAATAAGATCCCAGATGTTGCGGCTTTAATGGGAGAGGCTGACTTGAATTTAGTGGCAGTAACAGAGACATGGTTCATGGACAACCATGACTGGGGTGTAACTATACCAGGCTATGCTTTATTCAGAAAAGTCAGGGTAGGAAGAAGGGAAGGAGGAGGTGGCACTATATGTAAAAAATGATATTAAAGCTATGGGAATACAGGGCTTTAAAGGGAGAGAGGAGGCACTGTGGGTTAAACTAGAAAGAGGGAAAGAGAAATCTATTTGCATTGGTATGATATACAGACATCTTTCACTGGGAGGAGAGATGGACTGAGAGTTAATAGAAGACATTCGCAGCATTGCCAGGAAAGGGGAGGGTGCTACTGATAGGGGATTTCAATATGTCAGATGTTGACTGGCACAGTAAGGAGATCCTGAATTTTCTATAGGGAGAACTACTCAGGCAATTGGTAACAGAACCCACACATGAAGGGACCATACTAGACGTTGTGCTTACCAATGATGAAAGTGTTTCTGATGTTATTGTGGGAGATCATTTTGCATCCAGTGATCACCAGATGGTGTGGTTCAGTACTAGGACTAGGGCTGATAAAATCCATTCAAAAAGCGAGGAGTCTTAGACTTTAGGAAAACTAACTTTGTCAAGATGGGCCAATACCTCTGGGAGCCGTTAGCGGGATGGGAACAGCTGGAGGATGTAGAAAAACAGTGGGCAAAACTGAAAGGAAATATTTTAAAGGCAACCAACCTTTTTGTTAAAATGGTAAATAAAGGTAAAAGGAAAAGGAGACTGCCATGGTTTTTGAAAGAAGTAGCTGAAAAGATAGAGCCCTTCATGAAATACAAGAGATCACAGAGAGAGGAAGACAGGCATTTATATTTGGAAAAACTTAAAGAAGTTAGCAAAATAGTCAGGAAAGCAAAGATTCAAAAAGAGGAGGAAATAGCCAATGCAATAAAATGGGGGGCTAAGACATTTTTCAGATATGTTAGTGAGAAGAGGAAGGGCAAAAGTGGTATTAGACTCAAGGGTGAAGGGGAGGAATATGTAGAAGCTGATGAGGATAAAGCAGAATTGCTAACAAATATTTCTGTTCTGTGTTCACAGATGAAGAACCAGGAGCAGGACCTCAGAAAACACCCACAAACAGGAACAGAAGCGAGGGGCATCTTGAAGAATTTTCAGAAGACTGTGTTCGTGAGGAACTAGCTAAACTTAAAGTAGACAAAGCGATGGGACCAGATATGAAACACCCGAGAATACTGAGAGAACTTGGGGAAGTTCTAGTAACTCCACGGACTGACCTTTGCAGTGCTTCGTTGTAGTCGGGAGTGGTGCCAGAGGACTAGAGAGAGGCACATGTGGTCCCTTTACACAAAAGCAGAAGTAAGGATGTGATTGAAAACTACAGGCTTGTTAGTTTAACCTTGGTGGAGTAAATTATTGGAAGCACTGCTGAAAGAGAAAATAGTGAGGTTTCTGGAGTCCAACAGATTAACGGATCCGAGGCAGCATGGATTCACCAGAGGCAGGTCTTGTCAGACGAATCTGATTGATTTCTTTGACTGGGTGACCAGGGAGTTGGACCGAGGGAGAGCCCTAGATGTGGTGTATTTAGATTTCAGTAAAATATTTGACACTGGTGACTTATAAACAAACCGAGTACCCTAGGAATGGACCCTAAAGTTACTGATTGGGTTAGAAATTGGACGAGTGAGAGGCGACAAAGGGTACAGGTAAATGGTGCTCGCTTTTGAGGAGAAAGAGGTTACCAGTGGTGTGCCCCAGGGATCTGTCCGTGGTCCAATTCTTTTTAACATCTTTGTAAGTGATATTGGGGAAGGGCTGTCGGATAAGGTTTGCCTCTATGTGGATGATACCAAAATCTGTAATACAGGAGACACCCAGGAAGGTATAGATAACATTAGGAGGGATCTAGCTAAGCTTGAAGAATGGTCTAGAATTTGGCAGCTAAGATTTAATGTTAAAAAATTCAAGGTCATGCCTTTGGGCTGCTGCAATCCAAGAAAGCAATATAGTAAAGAAAGTGAAGTGCTTCTGTCCACAAAAGAAGAGGAGACCTGGGCGTTATTGTATCTGATGTTCTTAAAGTAGTTGAACGGGTTGAAAAGGCAATGACAAAAGCTAGAAGGATGCTTGGGTGCATAGGGAGAGGAATGGCCAGTAGAAGAAAGGAGGTGATAGTGTCTCTGTATAAGTCTTTGGTGCGACCTCATTTGGAGTATTGTATGCAATTCTGGAGACCGCACCTTCAAAAGGATATAAACAGATTGGAGTCAGTACAGAGGGTGGCTACTAAAATGGTTAGTAGTCTTCGTTATAAAACATATCTGGACAGACTTAAGGATTTTAATATGTATACTTTAGAGGAAAGCTGGGATAGAGGTGATATGATTAAATACCTCATGGCATAAATGCACAGAAGGAGAGCCTCTTTTGACCGAAAGCAAGCTCTGCTATGAGGGGACATAGGATGAGGGTAAAAGGGGATAGACTCAGGAGTAATATGCAGAACTATTACTTTACGGACTGTTGTAGTGGTTAATATAGAAGGGCAGACTAGATAGGCCATGTGGTCTTTTTCTGCCGTCATGTTTCTAAATAGTTATAATTTATTAAATTGATATGCTGCATATCAATTTACATACTAAGAGATGTGCAAGCTAAAATCAAGTTGAGCACAATTCTGAATAAAGATATAATAACAAAACAATATAAAATATATTACATAAAATTACACAAATAGCATATATAACTTGAAACATTTAATTTGGATGGTTCAAGTTATGTGTGGCTATTTTATGCATGTATTTACATACTTCACACACTTTTACTTACATGCTTGTAAGATGTGATTCCTGCCGCTTAACGCTAGTATTTTATAAAGACAAATACATCCCTGTAACTGTACTGCAGGTAACACAATGCAGTTAGTTGCAACTATTCAAGTGACACTATGAGGTTATTTTAGATTTACATACAAAAACAGGATCCCATTTATATGTGGATGACCATTCCATGTCAAAATTGCATGGAGCATGTTGGGGTGTGGTGGGGCATGGCCTGGGCAGGACAAAAATCTACACATGTATACCCCATTTCATACAGTGAATGCATGAGTTAGCTCAAAATTCTCCAAATTTACTTCTGCTCCGTGGGTAGGTTTTAAAAAAGTGTGCATTTCGGCCGGCTCTTTACAGTGGTTAATTAATCCTACAATGTTTGTTTCCCTCTCTAAAGTGAAATGAGTTGAAGATTGATCCTCACGTCTAGGTTTGCAAAATGGCTCTGATACATGGGTAAGTGGCAGTATTTACACGTGTCCATTGTGAAATACCGGCACTTGCGCGTGTAAATTGCCTGTTTTCCTCCATCGGTTTTCCCGATGTGTACATTTGTAAAATAGTGCCTCCCAGGGCCGGATTTACCTTGAGTGAGGCCCTACGCCAACAAAAATTGCGGGCCCCCAGCAGGGGCGGCCCAAGGGGGGTGCGGGGCCTCATTTGCATAAGGGGCCTCATTTGCATAAATATTTGCATAATGTTACCATATACTAACTTTTAGTAAATGTGCCTCTTAATGAGTGTATGGATAAAGAAAGACTAAAAGATTTCTACATTACTATAATCCAGTGCCAACTGCCAGACACATTAGGAACTACTACAAACACTGCCCATTTAGAACCCATAGCAAACCCGCCGTATCCTAACAGCACTACCAGGACTCACAAAGCACCATACTCTACCAATCAAAAGGCAACACTGCAAATATTAAACCAATACATTTCAGAGAACAACAATACATGACCTACTGGGGAAAGAGAACAAGTGGCAATGGCAAATAGGAATTATATAAACGGAACACCTCAGCTCAGTTACACATGCAGAACATAGACCATCACCAAACAAGTAATCACAATTTAGAAACAGGAAGACAATAATTAAACTGGGAATCCCAAAAGCCAAACTTGGAATGTACAACACTGTAGAAATAAAACTATACATTAATTTGCTCTTGTACTAAACAAAGCGCAGAGTTAATGATGCACATTTACCAGAGCTGACATATTCCAATTAATAAAGTCAAAATAAAGAGATATTTTTCTACCTTTTGTGCCTTTTTTTCAGCTGCAATTGCTCCAGCCACTTTCTTCTGGTTTCTTTGTGTCTTCTGCTAACTCTCCATCGTCTGCTGTCCATTTGTCCTTTCTTCTCTCTTCTAGTTTTTTTCCATTCTCTCTCTACATCTGCTTTAACATAATAATCTTTCTCCTTTTGCTCTTTCCTCATTCCTATTTCATCCACTCAAATTTTAACCCTCCATCCTCAATCCCCACTTACTCTCCCAATACCCGGCCAATTGTAGATGTTTTATCCCTCCCACACAAAATATTTTTCCCTTCTCCATTTTACACTTCCAGCCCCATCCCATTCTAATCCTCCCCAACATCAGCTCCCTTCTAGTTCCAGCCTCACCCAGCATCCATTCCCTTCTAGTCCCTGCATCAGCCCATTTCCAGTCCTAGCCCCCCATCAGCCCACAGCCCATTACCAGACAGCGCCCATCAGCCCACAGCCCATTACCAGTCTTAATCCCCCCATAGCCCATTACCAGTTCCAACCCCCCCCCCAACAGCCCACAGCCCATTACCAGTCCTAACCCCATCAGCCCACCTCCAGCCTTAACCCCCCAGCCCATTTCCAGTCCTAGCCCCCCCATAGCCCATTACCAGACAGCCCCCATCAGCCCACAGCCCATTACCAGTCTTAACCCCCCCAAAGTCCATTACCATTTCTAACCCCCCCCAACAGCCCACAGCCCATTACCAGTCCTAACCCCATCAGCCCACCTCCAGTCTTAACCCCCCCAGCCCATTTCCAGTCCTAGCCCCCCCATAGCCCATTACCAGAGAGCGCCCATCAGCCCACAGCCCATTACCAGACAGCGCCCATCAGCCCACAGCCAATTGCCAGTCTTAACCCCCCCAAAGTCCATTACCAGTTCTAAACCCCCCCAACAGCCCACAGCCCATTACCAGTCCTAACCCCATCAGCCCACCTCCAGCCTTAACCCCCCAGCCCTTTTCCAGGCCCCGCCCCCGCCCCCCCACTAGCCCATTACCAGTCCTACCCCCCCCCCCCCCATCGGCCTAAAGTAAAATTTAATTTTAAAAAAAAACTGCTGGCTGCCGCCGCGGGGACCCCTCTGCTGCTGCGGCAGCATGGACTGACCCGCGGGGCCCCCTCTGCAAGCTGAATCAATCGGTCCGTCCGTCCTTCCCTCCCTCCGTGCAGGCTTTGAGAGGCGCGAAGGGAGAGTGTCTCCCTCGCGTCTCTGTTAAGCCCGCAGGGGCTGATGGGGAATCGATTTTGACAGCCAGAGGGGTGTAAAAGCTTGAGGTTCGCCTAGGACTCCAACACTTCGGACCAACTCTAGGGCCAGCCCTGCCTGTCCCATAGTGCGTGTGGTGTTAGTGTGTTAGGTGATCCTTCACTAATGCAGTTAGCGTGCAATGTGAAACCCATGCTAACTGCACAGAGCATACCACGCCCACTCTCCACCCCTACTCACGCCCACTCTCCACCCCTACTCTGCCTAACACAAGTGAGACAGCATGAGAATCGTCCCACATTAACTGTCATGGACCTATGCTAGCTGTCAATGCCCATCTGAATATGCATTCAGCACGTGCCAGAACATTTATTTTATTGATTTATTTTATTTAACAAGTTTTCTATACCACTTTATCATAGATTCAAAGTGGTTTACATCAAACAAACTGACAACATGTGTTGTCAGCTAATGCCTTTTAGTAAACGGCACCTTTAGGGGCATGTTTACTAAGCTGGGCTAACAGTTAGCACGTGCTATTTGTAACTAGGTCCAATTGAATAATATGAGAAACAGTAACAAACAGCGCTTGCTAACATGCCCCTTTATAACCGTGGCAAATACAAAAAATAACGTCAATCTAATTTTTCTGTGACAAAAATAATGTTCTGCTTTTTAAAATCATTATGGAACACAGTAGAGGGAGCAAAGCACATATGAAGATATATAATGTATTGTTATTGATTACAAATTATACAGTAGTTACTGATCTTTTAATCTGCCTCTGCAGTTCATTGGTGACATTTGTACATGTAGGTTTGCAAAATGGCCTACATACAAGTTTATGTTTATGTTTATTATGATCAACTAAATTATTATCTACTAAATTGAAGGCAGCTGACAGATCCAGAGAGATAATGATGTGGAGGAGTGGAGGAGTGGCCTAGTGGTTGGGGCAAGGTACTTCAGGCCGGAAGGTCGGGGGTTCAAATCCCACTAGAGGACAGCAACCTTGGGCTGGAAGGACTGGGGTTTCTAGTCCCACAGGTGCTCCTTGTGGTCTTGGGCAAGCCACTTAACCCTCCATAGCCCATGTTCCCTGTAAAAAAAATTGTTATCTCCAAGTTATAATGCCCTGTTCAATGTAATTTCAGTTCGTTCAATGTAAACCGCACTGATGCAGAATAGCACGGTATATAAGAGAATGTAAATAAATAAATAAATTATGTTTGCTTTTATTTGATTTATCGCAATATCTGCATGCAAGCTATGTGGTTTACAACACAAAAAATACTAATAAGTCAAGGAAAGGAACACCAGTTTCAAATGATAGGAATGACAAATAGAGAAGGCCCTAAAAGGGGGAAAAACTCCAGGATACAAGAAAAGTAGGAGAGGAGATGGGGGGGGGGGGACGTTGGAGGGTAGGAGGGTTGGTCCTGCCAGGCCAAAGATGAGGGAAAGCACCTCAGGTGAAGTCCAAACACGGCCTCAAATAAGTGTGTTTTTAGTGCTTTCTTAAAAATGTTTAAATTTTGTTCTATATGAAGAGGGGTGGGCAGATTATTCCATAGAAAAGGGACTGCGACAAAAAAAGTGGTTTTCCGAGTGACTCATATTTGACTATGGCAGGAGAGACAATATGAAGTCGCAAACCGTGCATGGAATGAAGTGCCCTAGCAGAGGCGTATAGTGTGACTAAGGAGGGGAGGTATTTGGGGGGCTGCATCATGTATGGCCTTATGAGTAAGAGTCAGAACCTTGAACAGAATATGAGAACTGCAGGGAGCCAATGGTGTTGAATGAGCAAAAGAGTGGCATGATTGAACTTCCATGCATGCGTAAGAATGAGTATGGCCATGTTTTGTATCATCTGTAAGTGCCTAAGCTGGAACTGAGGGAGCCCCACGTAGGAGATATTGCAGTAATCCAATCTAGAGATTACTGTGTGAAGCAAAATGGTCATTTGTGTTGAGTTAATCGGGTATGTTTGAATGGCTCAAGAACGGCACACTGCAAGGAAAGTTTACTTGATGACATGTGCTAACCGAGAAGAGAAGGAGAGTTCTGAGTCCAGAAATATGCCTAAATAATGAAGGGTAGGATGTAATGTCACTGGGACAACCCTTCAGGACCGGAGCAAAGGTTGGTCAATTCAGAGGCCCCGTGAACCACGTAGATATGGACTTAGATGGGTTGAGTTTGAGTGAGTTAATTTGCGACCATGTTGCAATGCTGTCCAAGCAAGCATTGACAGGGAAAAGATCTGGAGAGAGCTTATCCATGGAAAGCAGGAGCAAAATATTGTCTGTATAGACGTAACTGGAGATACTCACTCTGTATCAATGTAACCAGGTGGCTTAAGAAAATATTAAAGAGTAGGGGCGAGAATATCAACCCTGCATGGTAGATCACTTGCAGGTGAGATATCCTTGTGGATGCTCACCTGAAAGTAGTGGTCACGCAGAAGCAAGAAGAATCATGAAAGAACTGTGCCACAAACACCAGTATCATATAAGCGAGTTAAGAGCAAATTATGATCAACTAAATTGAAGGCAGCTGACAGATCCAGAGAGATAATGATGACTATCTTTTTCTGGTCACAGGCCCTATGGATTTCATTGAGGTCTGCCATGATGACTGTCTCCATACTGTGTAAGGGATTGTCGAGGGTGTAGGGTACAAACGTGTTTGACATGATCGGAGAGCTGTCTGAAAACTGAAAACTGTTCATTCTGCAACCTTAGATAGAAATGGTAGGTTGGAAATGGGGCAATAGTTCTGGGTATTTTGAAGATCACTCTGCTGATTTTTAGGAATGGGTCTATGCATGGCCTTCTTCCAGGTGTCCAGCGCAACCTCAGTTGAAAAACTAATATTTACAATTGTTTACATGATGGGAAGTAAACCTAAGGACTGCTCCACTAGACTAGCCTGTGCAGGGGATTGGGTCTAAAGGTGACGTGATTTTACGAATGGATTGCAGCGTTAGGGTAAAGTCGGGCAGTGTTACCTGGACAAAGTTAGACCTTGTGTGCGTGATACTAAGAGGATCCATACTGTCCTGGTCCGGCAGCGAACTGAAGAACAAGCTGTATTTTTTCAAAGAAGAAACCTGATAGCTCTTCTGTAGAGGGGCCAGACCAAGGCAGATCCTGCTGAGCCTGTTGTGTAGTAAGCTGTATTACCACTGAGAAAACCAACTTTGCTGAAAAGGAAGAATTTTTTTATAATATTTGAGAAATGCTCCTTTTTAGCCACAAAATCCTGAGATCGGTAATAGGCATGACAGTTTCTAAAGCGAGTCAGTGCAGAGAAAGATCTAGTTTTACACCATAATCTTTTGGCAGCCCGAGTATGCCACCTAAGGAGGCACAAGCCGTCCTGAAACTATTTGTGGGATCTCCGCAAAGGACGTGTGCGGCTCTTGATAGGGGCAACCTTATCAAGGGCCTCAGAAAGAGTATCATGCCAGGCATCAGCCTGGGTATTCACAGAGTGGCAAAATCATCAGAGAGAAGGGTGTCAGCAGCGAGGAAAGTTGCCAAAGTGTCTTGTGTAATAGGGTGTGTCAATTTTGGAGATGTCATGATTTTAAAAAGCACTAGTGAAAAAATGGTACAATTTCATGTGGCAAATCAACAACTATCTTTACATTTTGTGTAATATGTTATTTACCTACCTGTAGTTTCTAGGAAATTATGCAAAAACATAGTTTTTATGTTTTTAAACCTCTTTGAATCATAGAAAGGTGGTATAAAAATAAATTTAAATAAATAAATATATGTTTGCATTGCATATTAATGCCTCTTGTGCCTTAATTATCAATTTATCTTACTTATTTCTGTGTTGGAATTTGCATGGTGAACTGGTTCAATATAAAAATAAATAGCAATTGGACACAAGGTCCCAGGCATCTCCTTTTCCAGCTGCAACTGTTGAAAGAACAGTGTGAAGAGGTAAGGAAGATAGTCATGCCTTCAGTGAGAAGGTCAGTTTGGTATGGTTACAGCGAGTCTGTTCTGCAAGCTATGCTGTGCAGTGAAGAGGAACAGGAGAGAGGAGATTCAGTGGAGAAGATATTGAAGATCAGAGGTGAAAGAGATGAGAAGACTCAGCTTGGAGACAGCAGTGTGAGACCCACGAAAACACCATCCATCAATACTGAGGCAACTACACTCAACCAATTACTTGAATGGAGCTCTGGAGTCTCGGAGTCTCCTCTTACCTGTACCATGACAACAGCAGCAACCAAGGCATTTCTGAGCAAGCCCATGGTGGTTCCAGACTGGCCATCACACACCCAGTCCATAGAAAGTTGTGTAAAAATGACAACTGAGGCTGCTGTTCATGTGTACAGTCAGGAGAGGAGGGAACATTATATTAGGAGTCAGATGGTCAGCAGGGAGCTCATGAGCTGAAACAGAAATAAACAAGATGGCTTCTTTGCTGGATTTAGTTAAATAACATTAAATTAACTGCATAAATGACATTTTAAAGACAATTATGTGGCTACAGGTGTTGCTCAGACTATTTGTACGTTCAAATAAAAATTATTTAATTTCCACATATTTCAACTGTGATTTGATGTAGGTAAGACTCGCTTTAAGCAGTTTCTGAAGACAGCGTTAGATTCAGCATGCAAAACTACATAATTTGGTCACTAGTAGTTTGGAAAGTTTGGAAAAATAAAAATCTACTCCTAAAATTGACACCCCTATTGTGTAATGTTCCTATAGATGAACATGCATGTAAGAGAAGAAGCCTGCGTAGACAGTTGGTGTGGGATGTGAAGAGCGAGACTGAAGAAGAGGATGACAAGATCTGTCTAAGGTAAGGGCATTGTCTGCATATTGGATGGAGCTGCTTGGTGGGTGAGGATAAGATCAAGGATGTGGCTGGCCATGTGCGTGGGCAGATGAACATGTTGACATATGTCATGATCATCAGGAAAGTGTAGAACAATCTATCGCGAGCCTAAGTAGGGACATCATAGTGGACAGTATAATCCACCAAAACCAGAAGATCCGGATGAGGGACCAGGAGGTCTAGAATGAGTTGCTGGACATTCTCCCAGGTGGGCTGTTGTAGAGAAGGGGGGAAATAGGTGTGTATTGGGCGTAGGCCCAAACTTAATAAGAAGAAGTTCAGAGCTCATAGACTATGACTCGTGGAGTTTGGTCCCCAACAGAGAGGACCTATGAATTATAGCAACACCACTGCCCTTCCGGGAGGCTCTGGGAGCGGAAATAGCAAGATACTCTGGGGGTAGACACTGGAAGAGATAAGATTCCTTGCCATCATGAAGCCAAGTTTCTGTGAGGCAAAGTACATCCAGCACATATAGGGTCAGTAAATAAGAGACAAGAGACGTTTTTTGTTTTTAGAGGCCTGCAGTTCAAAAGGGTCATGCAAATAGGCATTGCATCTTTACCTAAGTGCTCCATGTTAGCAGAGCGGTGAAGCTGAGGTTCAGGAGAGCAGTAAATGAAGCTTTACATTTGTCTGAACCTATGGTGATATTGAAGAATTGGACGGAAATCTAACAGACAAGAAGTCCAGAGGACAGGAATGGACGCCATGGGGCCAGAAAAACAGCAGTGGGCAGATGATGAAATGAAAGGAGGAAATTGAATCAGAAAATTGCAAGTAACATCTTACCAAAGTAGGCCTCAGGAGTCGCCTCACAGGGCTCACACAAGGAGCAGGACCTGTGCCTCTGGCACACGCCCGCAGTCCAATCACCGCTCCTGCAGTCTATTTTACACAGTCTGGCCTGGAATCACCTATGTGATGTCGGAGGTCACATGGGAGGAGACTAATGGATGGCAGGAGGAGTTTTCCATCGGTGTCAGGACTAGCAGTGTAAAGTGTAAAGCGCATGTTTACTAAACCACGTTAGGCTTTTGCAGTTAATGTGTCATTAGTGCAAATAGTGTCATGTTAGCAAATACTACAACAAAAACGCAGAGAGCATGGTCTGACAGCAGCCGGGATGCACCTAATGCCACCCATTGAGGTGGTGTCAGCTGCACCTGCTCTCTCTGCAAATCCGATGGTTGCCACACACTGTTGTTACGCACCATAACTGCGTAGACATGCCCACTCTCTACCTCACCCCACCCACAGCTAACATGCATTCTGCAGATAGCGTAGACAATTGTTGTGTTATGCCCTGCATTAGCTTTTAATGTGACGCACTTGGCGAGCACTATCTGCCACATTAACAGCTAATGCAGTTTAGTAAACATGTCTTTAAGTTGCTGAGTTTCCCCTATTAATTTTTCTCACGTGTAGATTTGCAAAATGGCTCTCTGGCTCCATGTATCAACAAATACAGTACACATGCACTCCTGAACTATTTTAGAAACGGCTCCATGCTTAGCAGAGCCTTTTCTAAAATAATGCCGAAACTGTGCATGTTCTGACCTCCGTGTCTCAATTCCATTCTCCATAAACTGCCTAAAATGTGCCTTTATATCCGTAGGCTACTTTCGTTTTACTTGCTTTATCACATTGAGGATTTTTTTAATAGATAAAATAAGATTTTTTTTCAAGCAACACAATTATGTCATGTTTGAAAATTTTTATTTACCCCCTTCTAAAGAGTCCTGCCCTTGACCCCTTCCTAATCACTTCTGTCCCGTTTCCAAGCTCTCTTTTCTCTCTAAAATCCTAGAAAAACTTGTATTTGCCCAACTTTCTCATCATGTTGAACACACTAACTTCTTGCACCAGAGAAAATCTGGTTTCTGGACTGGCCACAGTACAGAAACCATGCTGCTATCTGTTTTAAACGAAACACGGGAATCTTTGAATAAGGGTAACATTTCACTGGCTGTTTCTCTTAAACTTTCCTGTGTCAATCACTCTAGTCAATCACTCTTTTCTCCTGTCACGACTTTCTACCACTGGTCTATGTTGGACTGTTTTAAATTGGTTTCACTCCTTCCTTACTTCTCACTCCTACTATGTGTCCTTTCAGGCTTTATCTTTCCTCTCATTTCCCTCTCTCCTGTGGCATCCCTCAAGGTTCAGTTCTGGCCTCCCTTTCTTGCCTCTCTGGCCACTCTTATCCAGCAGCAGGGTGTGTCTGCATACTATTATGCAGATGACATCCAGCTGCTTTTCCATACTCACTCACATTTCCCCCAACCTCACTCCCATTAATTCTTGTCTTTTCTTAGTAGCATCTTGGCTGCACGCTTTCTAGAGCTTAATCCCTCCAAAACCTCTGCTATTTGGCTCACTGGTACCTCCACTACTCCCTCCTTATCCCCTTCACTTAAAGTTTTTTCTATTCCTGCTATCTTCTCTTTAAATATCTTGGGGTTATTCTGGACACTTCCCTTACTTTCCACGATCACATTAGCGCTGTGGTGAAATGGTCCTCCTTTGCACTTCAGCAGATACATTCAATCCGGTCTCTTCTTCCTGATTCCTCAGTTATCACTCTTCTCTTGGTCCTGGTTATTTTACGGTTAGACTACTGTAATGTTATCTATCCAGGTTTACCCCACTATCTGCTTAAAATGTTGTCAGTCTGTCCAGAACACTGCTATCCATTT
Organism: Ichthyophis bannanicus; assembly: GCA_033557465.1. Lineage (NCBI taxonomy): Eukaryota > Metazoa > Chordata > Amphibia > Gymnophiona > Ichthyophiidae > Ichthyophis > Ichthyophis bannanicus. The sequence continues at coordinate 217,238,341 of CM066040.1, forward strand.
GCTTCATCATGCTACCAAATATGATTACGTTTCTCCTCTTCTCATAAGGTCCCATTGGCTCCCTCTCACTCACCATGTTTAATTCAAGCTTCTCACTCTCACCCACAAGATAATGCACTCTGGCACCCCCACCTACCTATCTTCCTACCTTATTCTGTACGCTCCTCCCCGGGTCCTGCGATCAATCCATGCAAACCATCTCCATCTCCCTTCAATGTCACAGGTCTATCTTGAATCCACCCTGCACTCTGCATTTTATTTCCTAGGCCCCAGTCTCTGGAACACTTTCCCCGCTGATCTTGCCTTAAGTTCTCTTATTCCAATTTAAGTCTGTCCTGAAAATCCATCTGTTTCAGCTCGCCTATGGTCTCCCTTCACAGGTTACATTGGATTCTGCATCCCAACCCTGACTCCCCCCCCCACACACACACACACACACACATACACACATACACGCACTCCTCTTTCTTCCTTCCTTGGCTTTCCTATCATTCTTTTTCTTGATTTAATTTTTGATTTTATTGTATACCACTGTGCTGGCACGAAGAACAGTATATCAAATCTTAATAACCATGAACCATTTATGTTGAATGCAAATGTTATTTTGAAGAAAGCCAAATATTTTGAAAATTATAAGACATTCAGTCATCTCGAGGGCACAAGGATTGTGGCACAACTTCCATACTCTACCCCTCTCTGTACCCCTCTTTGGAATTGGTACATTTTCCTCTGAGCACCTAGACTCCTTTATTGGGCTCAAGAGCTCAACTTGGAGGGGGTCCTGTATCTCAATCAGGACCTCCAGTAGCGGAAGATGGTATTCCTATTCCACAACCAATTACCTTGCCTGATTTGGATACTTATTTATTTTATTTATTTAGCCAGTTTTGTATATCACCTTATCCTTCAATCAAAGTGGTTAGGGATATAACAAGGGGTCTACATTAAACATAGGTGACAAGACGTACATATATTTCTGGGGGTTGTGTCCCAGGTCTCGGAGGTGGAATAAGCAGCAGTAAAGGCAGTGATCGGGCCCTGAAACCCCCCCTCCTCCCCAAGGCAGGGATCAGCAGTAGGTAGGGCCCCGCCGCCCGATCCAGCCCCGGCTGCCTCCACCAAGGGTCAGGCAGTAGGGAAATGAGGGTCGGCACTGCAGCATGCTGGTCATGAGGTGAGGAGGACATCTCCTGCAGAGTTGCAGGGGCATGTTGGGCTGTCTCAGTGCCCGATCTTGCACCCGTGGGAACGTCTAGCTCCCGTGATGCAGAATCGAGTACTAACAGGACCATCCTGTTCGGGGGTATCCTGACAACCCAGATGTGCCTCTTATGGAATCGGGCTCTATGTATTTATTTTCTTAAAGATGAGGAGGTTAAATAAGCATATATAGGTTTGGGTACTCTGGATAGGGGATGGGGTTTGGTGAACTATAAAATAAGGGACGTGCTTCTCTCTTTCTCTCCCCATAATGGGGGCTAATATGTTTGTATAATGTGAAGCTAATTTTCGGAGTCTAATCGATTCCTTCAAAACAATGCTGCACTACTTAAATTGTGCTGATGTTAATTCATTACAATAACATAAGTATATATGTATGATGACTCAAATTTTCTGTTAGTGACACAACTGTTTAGATACTGTGTGTTTAATAAGAAATTTTATTGTGTCCCTACATCCCAAGTAATTTATATTTGAGCACAGTTGAAATATAGAATTAATATTGTAAATCTGATTTGCTATGAGCCTTAAATTTTGTGAGTTATTTATATTCAATGCTGCCTGAAGCTAAAAATGTGGTCCATTAATTTGTTATCCATGTAGGAGGAAGGTTTAGTTGTAATTCAGATAGGGAGCTGAAGCTTTTGCTGTGAAAGTAAAGTCATTCTGTAGATATTATGTAAATTGTAATTTGACCTAATTAACATATGTCAAGTTTGAGAGAGCTCCTTACTCCCACCTTGCAAAAAACTTCAGAGAAAAAAAAAAGTATTTTGAAATAACTGAGACTGCAAAACCATAATTGTACAAAATACTCAAGGTGTGGTCACACCGTAGAGTAATACAGAGACATCATGATATTGGTTTACCGTCTCTTCCTTTCCCAATTATTCCTAACATCCTATTTGCTTTTTGGCCATCACCACACACTGAACAGAGGATTTTGATGTATTGCCTATCGTGATGCCTAGATAGATTTAGAAGTAACATAAAAATGCTCCATCAAATAAAAAGTAGTAAATATTATGAAACAGCCTCACGGAGGGACAAGAATGAATTCAAAAGAGCACAGAACAAGCACAGGGGGATGCTTAGAAGTGGAGAAAAGATGGTAAGATTGGGACCAAGTAGGGCCGAGATGTCAAACTGCAATCATGGAGGGCCACGGATCAACTTGGTTTTTAGGATAACGTTTATCAATATACATGAGAGAAATCTGTATACCACAGAGGCAAAAATGCAATCAATGTGTGCCTTCAAATCAATCCTGACTCCTGGCGACCCAGCAGCAGTGTGACCAGACATCGGTTGCCAGGCCTTTCTTCTAAGACAATGGAGGGTTAAGTGACTTACCCAAGGCCACAAGGAGTGCTAGTGGGAACTGAACCCTGGTTATCAAGCCAGTACTGTAACCATTAGGCTACTCCTCCACTACCACAGTCAATATACATAGATCTCATGTATGTTCACATGGGATATCGTGAGGACCTGACCTGTTTGTGACCCTCCAAAGATTACAGTTTGATGCCCTCGGAGTAGGGTCTGTTTGTTGCCATAGTAAGGAAAAATGATCAGATTAAATAGGACAGAGTATTCTGTATTCCTTAGTGTATAGCTACATTTGTGATATTCCAATAAATACAGTGTACAATTTATTTATTTAACATATATTTATAATAGCCTAAGGGAGTTATTTTAGAAACCCTATTCACAATTTAAATGTATATTAGCAGCCATATACATACGTAAACTGTGTCCACATGTAAATGGCCATTTTAAAAAGGGTGAAATTTACACATGGTTGATTGACCATAGCGAAAGTAGATGGGGCATGTCAGGAGCGGGAAAAAAATCTACGCGTGTTCCCCTTTCATATAGGGTATACGCATGCAAGCCCAAAATTGTCCAAGTATGGATTTACACCTGCTCCCTAACATGAATAGTTTTAAGAAGTGTTCCTTTTGGCCATCCCTTTACAGGAGGAATGAATCCCCAATGCTCATTTCCCCCTCCAAATTGAAATGGAGACAAGAGAGTCCTTTATGTTTAATTAAGAGCATCTGCACATCCACGATGGCAACTTACATTTATACATGTAAGTTGCCAGCCCATCAATTTTTTTCCAGATGTGTATTTCTGAGATGACAAAGGTGTACTGTACATATTATGATCCTTAAGTCTGTCCTCATATTCTTTATAATGAAGACCACTAACCATTTTAGTAGCCACCCTCCGTACTGACTCCAGCCGGCTTATATCCTTTTGAAGGTGCAGTCTCCAGAACTGCACACAATACTCCAAATGAGGTCGCACCAAAGACTTAAACAGAAGCACTATCACCTCCTTTCTTCTGCTGGCCATTTCTCTCCCTATGCATCCAGGCATCCTTCTAGCTTTTACTGTTGCCTTTTCTACCTGTTTAGCTACTTTAAGATCAGACACAATCACGCCTAGGTCCCGCTCTTCTTTAGTGGACAAAAGTACTTCACCCCCTATACTATATCACTCCCTTGAATTGCTGCAGCCCAAATGCATGACCTTTCATTTTTTAACATTAAATCTCAGCTGCTAAATTCTAGACCATTCTTCAAGCTTAGCTAGATCACTCCTCATGTTATCTACATCTTCCTGGGTGTCTACTCTATTGCAGATTTTGATATCATCCGCAAAGAGGCACACCTTACCCGACAGCCCTTCCGCTATATCACTAACAAAGATGTTAAAAAGGATCACACCAACTACAGTTCCCTGGGGCACACCACTGGTAACCTCCTTCTCCTCAGAATGAGCTCCATTTACCTGTATCCTTTGTCGCCTCCCACTCAACCAATTTCTAACCCAAGCAGTAACTTTAGGTCCATCCCTAGGGTGCTCAGTTTGTTTATAAATCACCTGTGAGGAACGGTGTCAAAAGGCTTTACTGAAATCTAAATACACCACATCTAGGGCTCTCCCTCAGTCCAACTCCCTGGTAACCCAGTCAAAGAAATCAATCAGATCTGTCTGACAAGACCTGCCTCTGGTAAATCCATGCTGCCTCAGATCCTGTAATCCACTGGACTCCAGAAACCTCACTATTTTCTCCTTCAGCAGCATTTCCAATCATTTACTCCCCGCCGAAGTAAAACTAACTGGCCTGTAGTTTTCAACCACATCCTTATTTCCACTTTTGCGTAAAGAGACCACCTGAGCCTCTCTCCAGTCTTTGGCACCACTCCCGACTCCAACGAGGCATTTAAAAGGTCAGTTAGTGGAGCTGCTAGAACGTCCCCAAGTTCCCTCAGTATTCTAGGTTGTATCCCATCCGGTCCCATTGCTTTGTTTACTTTACATTTAGCTAGTTTCTCATGAACACAGTCTTTTGAAAATTGTTCAAGATGCCCCTCGCTTCTTTTCCTGTTTGTGGGTGTTTTCTCAGGTCCTGCTCCTGGTTCTTCATCTGTGAATACTGAACTGAAGTATTTGTTAAGCAATTCCGCTTTATCCTCATCAGCTTCTACATATTCCTCCCCTTCACCCTTGAGCCTGACAATACCACTTTTGCCTTTCCTTTTCTCACTAACATATCTGAAAAATGTCTTATCCCCCCATTTTATTGCATTGGCTGTTTCCTCCTCTTTTTGAATCTTTGCTTTCCTGACTACTTTGCTAGCTTCTCTAAGTTTTTCCAAATATAGATGCCTCTCTTCTTCTCTCTATGATCTCTTGTATTTCATGAAGACCTCCCTCTTTTTCTTCTCCTTTTCAGCTACTTCTTCGAAAACCATAGCGACCTCCTTTTCCTTTCACCTTTATTTACAATTTTAACAAAAAGGTTGGTTGCTCTTAAAATATCCCCTTTCATTTTTACCCACTGTTTTTCTACATCCCGCAGCTGTCCCCATCCCGCTAATGACTCTCTGAGGTATTGGCCCATCTTGGCAAACTTAGTTTTCCTTGCTTTTGAATGGATTCTAACAGCCCTAGTCCTAATACTGAACCACACCGTCTGGTGATCACTGGATGCAAAATGATCTCCAACTATAACATCAGAAACATTTTCATCTTTGGTAAGCACCAAGTCCAGTATGGCCTCTTCACATGTGGGTTCTGTTACCAATTGCCTGAATAGTTCTCCCTGTAGAGAATCCAGGATCTCCTTAGTTCTAGGTGATACAGCAGCCGGAATGTGCCAATCACCATCTAGCATATTGAAATCCCCTATCATTATCAATCCAGGATCTCCTTACTGTGCCAGTCAACATCTGACATATTGAAATCCCCTATCAGTAGCAACCTCCCCTTTCCTGGCAATGCTGCGTATGTCTTCTATTAACTCTCCATCCACTTCTTCCTCCTTTGAGGGAGGTCTGTATATCAAGCCAATACAAATAAATTTCTCTTTCCCTCCTTCTAGTTTAACCCACAGTGCCTCCTCTCTCCCTTTTAAGCTCTGTAGCTCCAAAGCTTTAATATTTTTTTTACATATAGTGCCACTCCTCCTCCCCTTCTTCCTACCCTGTCCTTTCTGAATAAAGTAGAGCCTGGTATAGTTACATCCCAGTCATGGTTTTCTGTGAACCGTGTTTCTGTAACTGCCACTAAATTCAGACCTTTAAATATGTAAATAGTATTAATGAACAAACAAACCTCTTCAAAAGACAGGGAAGCTGTAAACTAGAGGCCATACCAAGAAGCTGCAAGGGGGTAAACTGAAAGGCAATGTCAGGAAATACCTTTTCAGGTGGTGGATGCTTGGAATGCCCTCTCGATGGAAGTGGTGGGGGCAAACCTTTTAAGTCTTTCCTGATAGGGGTAGGCTTCCATGCACTTTACCATTTTGATGGCTCTTCTCTGTACATTTTCTAGGAAAATAAGATCATAAGATATGCCATACTAAGTAAGACCAAGGTCCATCAAGTCCAGTATCCTGTTTCCAACAGTGGCCATCAAAGATTTTTCAGGGGGGGGGGTTGAAGGAAGGCAGTAACAGATGCAAAGGGGACACTAGGATCACCACTGAAGTTTTGGGGAGATTAAAAGAGGGGGTGAGAGGTGCAAGGGGCCAGCAGGGCCTCCATGGAATTTAGAAGGGGTTGAGGGAGGAGGGTGGGAGGTGCAAGTGGGACATTAGGGCCACTATTTAATTTTGGGAAGTTGAGAGAGGAAGGTAAGATGTGCAAGGGACTACTTGGCTACTAGGGAATTTTTGCACAGGGGGGGTAGGGGTGGAGTCCAGCCAATCTTTTATTTTTACAACTCTCCCATTCTGTCAGTGCGTAAGCCAATCTCTGCCCAGGAAGGGAGACGTTGTACTCTGATGTAGCATATGGCTGCATATTACTGCAGCAGCACTGCTTTTTGTCAGCACAAACTCTAACATCACAGTCATTTTGAATGCCATTAGGTTACTGCATGGGGAGGAGAGTAGGAAGCTATGAACTGAATATGAATTGAACAGAGGGGGTGTAAAGCTGAAAGTTTGTCTAGAGCACCCAATGCCAATTCACCAGCCCTGCATGTTAAGAAAAATCCTCCAAATTTTTCTGGGCTCTGAGATAATATCCATTATAGATGACATCACTTACTCGTGCATCCGATTCATTTGCTTATCAATGAACAACGTTTGTGCCACTTACACAGTGGCTCTAATGTCCTACTTGCACCTCCCACCCTCCTTGGCTTCTCTATTGAGGACTATTGTGAGACCACAATAACAATATTTCCTTGTTATGATATTGGTTATAAGGTAGCAACTATTTTTTCTTTGTTTTAATTTATGGTGTTAAATGTTAAATTCTGCTTTTGAGGCTTCTTGATTGTGATATGTTTAAATTTAAGAAACAGGTGTAATATTTTTGTTTGAAACAAAATGCAAAAACTCATAGTGGTGATTCTTTTAGACTCATTGCAGTATTATTGTCAAAGCGATGCTATGCCATGTTTGCAAAATTATAAAAAGCAGACTAAAGGAGAAATGTATTCATTGTTTAATGATTCGGTAGGAGACATTGTGAGTTTCCTCATTAAAAATGCAAAGGCTCCTATAGCATCTCTTGCAATAAGACTTCACTATAGATTTTACTTTACAGAAATTCAGGCTTACTGTACAGAGTTCCAGTTCATACTTGATCAAGGCTGCACTTTGCTAAATAACCAATAGTGTTGTTAATAATTTGTTGCTAACAAGATGTGATTTATAGAGCAGTAAAATTTTAATGTGCCTGTTGCCTCTTTAATTGATGACAAAGCACATTTTTTAAAATCGATAAAGTTAAATATCCCTTTCTGAGGCTTTGTTGCCTTTACTGTAAAGAAAAGGCCTGGAATGATGTAAATCTTTGATGTTGCACAGTACCAGCTTTACATTTCTTTCACTCCTAGGGTGCGTATACACTGGGCGATCAGAACATGTAAATGCAACCTGCAACAGAACTCTAGCTAATTGGGACACAGAGCGTGCATCAAGCGCGCATTCCCTGAAACAAGCTGCACACAGTGTCATCCACTTCATTCGCGGCACATATTAACCAGGGAAGTGCTCCCAACAGCGTCCCAACTGGCACTGCAGACCCCTTTGTGTTTGCGGCAAAAACCAACAAAGTTTGGATCCGAATGAGCATGAAGCGAATGACCTAGTGTGCACGCAGGATGCTCGTGAGCCATTTGCAAACAGGTACCAAGTAGAGAAATACATTGCAGACTAGGTTGCATTGTCTGTTGCATTGCACCTAGTGTATACACGGCCTTAGACTATTTTTCTATTGCAAGATTCCTATCTAATTACTGCTTGTTCAGTGAATTCCATATTTGCATATTGTAGTATAATGAACAATGGCTAAAACTCTTGCTGGATTCTGCTGTGAATAGATATTAGTAACTACCCCCTAACTCTTGCCAAAGAAACGCTCTCAAACACAATTAAGCTATTTCTATTCTTGTTTTCTTATGTTTTCAGCACCTCCCTGTAACTACTCTCCGTCCGCCACCACTATTAAACAAACCACTTTTAGAGCTATTTGTTAAAAAAAGAGACAATCCAAGCAGAAACTGTATATTTATGCTCATAAGGCAGATGGAGGCCCATAGCCCAAGTCTATTTTCTAGTGCCTTGAATGTGGCTGTCCATATACCAGACCATGAGCCCTTGAGTTTCAGAAGAGGGAAGCAGTTTAGCAGGGAAGAGCTCATCTCTTTCCAGGAGCAGCCGTAGCCTCTATCCTCACAGGCAGGGGCGGCCCAAGGGGGGTGCGGGGCCATGTGTGGAGATTAATTGCGGGGCCTCATTTGCATAGGGAACCTCATTTGCATAAATACTTGCATAATGTTAACATGCATTTTTAGTAAACATGCTTCTTAATGAGTGTCTGGATAAAGAAAGACTAATAGATTTCTACGTTACTATATTCCAGTGCCAACCGCCAGGTCCATTAGGAAGTACTATAAACACTGACCTTTTAGAACTCATAGCAAATCCAGCATATCATAACAGCTCTGCCAGGACTCACAAAGCACCAAACCCTACCTATCAAAAGGCAACACTGCAAATATTAAACCAATACATCTCAGAGAATACCAATGCATCTCCTACTGGGGAAAGAGAACAAGTGACATGGTCAAATAGAAACTACATGAACAGAATACCTCAGCTTGGTTAAAATGCAGAATATAGACCGTTACCAAAGAACAAGGGATCACAATTTAGAAATAGGAAGACAATAATTAAACTGGGAACCCCAAAAGCCAAACTTGGGATGTACAACAACACTGGAGAAATAAAACTATAAATTAATTTCCTCATGTACTAAACAAAACACAAAAGATGAAGCAATGAAGATGAAGCAATGAAGCCGCGAATGCCGGGAAAGGTTAAAGGCAATGCCCTTTAACCTCTTGCGGCATTCGCGGCTTTATTGAAACAGCCACCAGCGTGAAGGTAAAGGCTGTTCACGCTGGCGGGCTGTGCAGAGGGAGCCGGGGCTTCGCGCGGGCTTCCCCGGCTCCCTCTGCAGCAGTCCATTGAGCGAGAATGTGGTTCGCGCAGGGCCCTGTGCGAACAACATTCTCACTCAATGGACGGGCCGGCCCTGCTCACAGGTCTTGGCCCCCCCCCCCCAAACACACACACTCCATGAATCTTCGGAGTGGCCAGAAATGTCTCCATCACTACATATGTTGTTTACTCTTCTAGTTATATGAAAAGCACAGTGGCTTGACAATACTGTAGGTTGACAGCTCATTCTGCATTATACTATTCAGCCTGACCACACACATGCACGGTAGACGCATCCAGGCGTATCATATACTACCAATCAGACAAACTCTGAACGTCCCTTTAATCTGAACACTTTACAAGTGATCAACCTAACCGACCAGTTTCATGGCTTCAAAAGGGAAGATGAAAGGCAAACAAATGTTATCATTCGTTTCTCATTATAGTCAGACTGACCGACACTTGCAAAGTGGCTCAGCCCGAACTACAAGGATTCATGAATCTAAAGAGTGCTTGTCAACTCAGTCAGTAGCCCAAGTCTCCTCTACAGGGTAGGTATACAAACTAAATAAAATAATTGAACCACTACAAATTCCTAGTAAACACTAATTTTTAATATTCTCCTTTTCATCTCTCCCACAGTCACATTTTTCCAAGCCCTGCTTCACCCTCTACTAAATCTCCAATAAGATGTCATCTATAAGGCTTTTGTGAAAATTCTGGAATATAAATAAAATTGAAATGAGCAGCTCTATTCATGTCTGCAAATGTGGTGCCCAAATATATATTTGGTGATTGAGGAAATGACTTCATTCTTCCTCCACAAAACATTGCTCTTGGTCTCTCTTGCAGACAGCAGAGGATGACTCACATTTCCAGATGTGTTCCTAAAATATTCAGACTTTTAAAAAGGCTATATAATTTATGCACAGCCAAGTACTTCCAAAATAGGCAGAGCAAATAGTAAAAATCACCCGCTGCATATCCCTCACGCAGTCATTCGGTGTTATTACTTCCAAACCATAGATCTTCAGAAATGTGAGAAAAGTGAATACGTTGCAACACCACTGGGGTATCTAAATCGTTCTGCCTTAAATAGCTCCTCTGTTCCATTAGCCTTGTCTTCAAGGATGAGTAGCCTTAACCAGGGGCGGCTCAAGGCAATCAGGATGAGATGGCACTCCCCCCCTCCCTGTAGAGAGGGCGGGGCTTTTTCAAAACTCCAGTCAGGGACTGAACCAAACCAAAAAGCCGATTCGATTATATGGAGGAAATGCAAGATGTTTGCACATCAAGGAACTAAAAGAGAGCGAGAACCACAGCACAGTTTATAAAACTAAATTATAACTCATTTTTAGTTTGTTGTTATAAACTGCGTTATGGTTATTGCTTTTTCTTTTTCAACATATATTTTGCATCCACAGAACCTCCTTCAACAGTGGTTGCAGAGCAGAACCAGGACATTCACCCACAGAACTCAATATCTTAAAAAAAAATCAGATTCTGATCATCTCACTAAACAAACATTCTCCAGTACTAGGCATATTGTGAACTAATACAAAACCCTACAACAAAGTCGCTGAGTATCTATAGAGCAAATCTACCATACCATACCATATCAGCACCAACTTCCAAAACTCACATAAGGAGCCCACCAAAATTGTCACTGTAAATACTACAGTGGACCCTGGAACATCCATACACCTATTTGAAAAGCTGAACATGTCAAATCACTACAGTACAGTATAGATCTTTATATACAAACTCCATGTTAACAGAACACCTGGGCTCAGTCAAACACTCAGAATACAGACCCTCACCAAGTACAGAATAAGTGACTTACAATCTAAAGTAAAAATAAAAATATGTAGACAAAATTTAAACTGAAACCCCAAGAAGCCAGATTCCTCAAGCAGTGCAACATCAGATAAATAAGATATGCAGTTCCCCCATACAGTATAATATATAAAGATAACACAAAGTCCAATCACTAAAATGAAATAAAATTATTTTTTCTACCTTTGTTGTCTGACCATTTTATTCTCTGATCATGCTGGTCCCGATCTGAGGCTTCTGCTTTCCTTTCTTCTCTTAGCTCTCTTTCTGTGGTCTATGGTCCATCTGTCATTTCTTATCTCTTCTTTTGTTTTCTTCACTTCTTTCCATCAGCCTATTTCCAGTCCCAGTAACCCTTCCCAGTATCAGCCCCTTTCCAGTCCTCCCTCCCAGTACCTTCCAATGTCAACTTGCATTCCCATGACTGCCACTGGTGTCCATTCCCTTCCAGTCCCCCTCCTTCACCACTTTCCAGTCCCTTTAGTCCAAAAACCATGGTAGCCCCTCTCAGCATCCACTCCCTTCCAGCCCCATCCTCCCATCCCTTTGCATCAGCCCATTTGCAGCCCTAGCCCCCAGTTTTCTTTCAGGGCCAGCAGCTCTATCCTCCCCTCCCCACCATCAGCCCATTCCCAGTCAAAGTCCCCCCAATCAGCTCACTTTAAGTGCTAGTCCCCCCCCCAACCCCATTACCAGTGCTAGCCTCCCCTAATCAGCCCATTACCAGTGCTACCCCACCCCATCAGCCCATTACCAGTCCTAGCCTCCCCTAATCAGCTCATTTCCATTGCTAGTCCCCCCTCAATCCCAGCTACACTAACAGCTTTTACAACATCCTCCGGTAACAAATTCCAGAGTTTGATTTCACGTTGAGTGAAAAAATAATGTAGGTTGTGAAAATACCGGATATAAACCAGGAATGTGCCAATATCATAAAACATGTTGAATGGCTAGAGAATAAGGTAGCACACAAACTGGTCTCTCTTGGTGATAGCAGCAATAACTGTGACCTCTGGGCTCACTGAGCTCATGTATAAGCCTTTTTAGTAATGGCTTACATGAAGCTTTGCTCCATGACCCTCACCCGTTTCTTAAATTCCTGTAGAGAGGAACACATCCAGCATTAATCGCAAAAATACTGCAGCGGGAGCAAAGATGGATTTTCTGTTTACAATCCAACACCAACATGCTCTTAAGAGAGAGATTGGTCAGTCTGATTTTTAGAAGGACTCACAGTATGACATCACATGGACGAAACAGAGAGAATGGGTAATTTGCTGCTCAATAGGATGTAACTTGGGACATTCTGATAGGGTATAAATGGAAATTACACTAACCTGGTAATTGTAGTTCCTGGAGGGTCCAGTTTAGTCCTCCAACATCGGGTAGTGCCCCTCCTCCTGCAGCCGGGAGACTGGACCAATCAAATCTTCTGTAGTATATATGCAGCCGGAGCTCCCAGAAGTCCCCAGTGTACTAGTAACAAAGCATACTTAACGAAGCAACACATTAGATTAATATACAAAATGACCTAATTAAAGAACAATTTGTTCCCCCCCAAGGAATATCCAACCCCCTCCCCAAACGAGGAAGTCAGAACACTGCATTGCGCCGGCACCGACGCCTCAGGAATCAAAACACCGCTCCCCACCAGAAGTTCAGGAGCTGCCTGAACCCCCGAGACAGGGAAGAGCCTCTGCAAAAAACGCGGCTGCCACACCACATTAGCAGATAGTCGGGAGGGAAGGAGGACTAAACTGGACCCTCCAGGAACTACAATTACCAGGTTAGTGTAATTTCCATTTCCTGTTCGGTAATCCAGTTTAGTCCTCCAACATCGGGATGTAACAGAGCAGTTAAGACCGGGCGGGACCTTGCCATCCGGCGCGCAGAACCGCCGAACCAAAACAGGAATCCCGAGCCGCTGACACATCTAAGCGATAGTGTCTACTGAAAGCATGCAGAGACGACCAAGTGGCCGCCCTACAGATATCTGCCGGCGGAACCAGGCTATACTCCGCCCAAGAGGTCGCCTGAGCCCTAGTGGAATGAGCCCTCAGACCCTCCGGAACAGACCGCTGTTGCAACAGATACGCGGACGTGATCGCCTCTTTGAGCCATCTAGCAATGGAGGCTTTAGCTGCCGCTTCCCCTTTACGCGCACCCCCGAAGAGCACGAAAAGCCGGTCAGATTTCCGAAAAGACTCGGTAACCTTTAAATAACGATGGAGCGTACGACCCACATCGAGCCGGAGAAGACCTTTGTCCGTTGACCCGACAGATTGCGAAGACAGCACTGGAAGAAACACTGCCTGATTCATGTGAAAGGGAGACACCACCTTTGGCAGAAAGGAAGGAACCGGACGGAGAACGATCCGATCCGCGGAAAAAGACAAGAAAGGCTCTCGACAGGACAATGCATGCAGATCTGAAATGCGCCGTGCCGAACAGATGGCTACAAGAAAAACCGCCTTCAGCGTGAGATCTTTCAGAGACGCCCTGCGCAGGGGCTCAAAAGGTTCACGAACCAGGGCCCTCAGAACTAAATTCAAGTCCCAAGGAGGAACGAAAACTCTGCGGGAGGGCCGCAAATGAAAAACAGCCGTAAGGAATCGGCGTACATCCGGATGAGCCCCGAGCAGACGACCCAAAACCTTGGCGCGGTAACACGAGATAGCCGCCAGCTGGACTTTTAGGGAACTAGCCGCAAGGCCCTTATCGAAACCATCCTGAAGAAAACTTAAAACGACGGGCACGGAAACCGTCGCCGCCCGGACTCCCCGCCGGGAGCACCAGTCTTCAAAAATCCTCCAAATCCGAACGTAAGTAAGAGAAGTGGACGTTTTCCTCGCCCGCAGAAGGGTAGAAATCACCGCGGGGGAGTAGCCCTTCCTTTTCAGCCGAGCCCTCTCAATGGCCAAACCGTAAGCGAGAATCGATCCACTTGGGGCATCCGCAAGGGACCCTGAAGAAGAAGATCCGGTAGAGCGGGCAGGAGCCAAGGAACGCCGTCGCGCAACCGGACCAGATCGGCATACCAGGGCCTCCGGGGCCAATCCGGGGCCACCAGTAACACGCAACCCCGGTGGCTCTCGATACGTTGTACGACCCGGCCGATCAGAGCCCACGGAGGAAAGACATAAAGAAGACCGGACGTGGGCCACGGCTGAATGAGAGCGTCGAGCCCCTCGGACATGCGCTCCCTTCGCCTGCTGAAGAAGCGCCCTGTCTTGGCTGATTGAAAGGTCGCCATGAGATCCATGATGGGTGGACCCCACCGCCGGACGATTTGTGCGTAAACCTGTGGGTTTAGCTCCCATTCTCCGGGGTCCACCCGCACTCTGCTGAGAAAATCGGCCTGGACATTGTCTACGCCCGCAATGTGAGCCGCTGAGATCGCTGGAAGGCGAGTTTGCACCCAGTTGAACAAGGCCGCCGCTTCTGCCTCCAGGGCCACGCTGCCGGTACCCCCTTGGCGATTGATGTAAGCTACAGTGGACGCATTGTCCGACAGGACTCTCACCGGCCGTCCGAGAACCAGGGTCTCCAGGTCCACCAGGGCTAGCCGGACTGCCCACAATTCGAGACGGTTGATCGACCAAGAGGCCTCCAGAGGAGACCATTCCCCCTGAGCAAAGCAGAACTCGCAGTGAGCCCCCCAGCCGGTTAAGCTCGCATCCGTCGTGAATGGAACCCACAGAGGAGGCTCCAAGGGAATCCCTCGCGACAGGTTCTCGGCGGAGAGCCACCACCGGAGGGATCGGCGAACCGTCTTTGGGCAAGGCAATCTCTTGTTCAACGAGTCGAACTGGTTGGACCAACGTCGCAGAAGAGCACTCTGCAGCGGACGCATGTGGAAGCGCGCCCAAGGCACCACCTCCAAGGTCGCCGCCATCGTGCCGAGGAGCCGCAGGTACCACCACGCCGACGGAGCTGGCATCCCCCAGAAGAGACGGCCCAGAGCCCGCAACGCCAGCACGCGTCGCTCCGGAAGGCACACCAAGCCCCTTGCTGTGTCGAAGCGGACTCCCAGATACTCGAGATCCTGTGTCGGAGACAGACAACTCTTGCATTCGTTCACCACCCATCCGAGGGACCGAAGGAGATCCACCACCCTGCTCGTGACTTGCACACACTCCCGACTGGACTTCGCTCGAATCAACCAGTCGTCGAGATATGGATGGACCAGGATGCCCTCCTTGCGCAACGTCGCCGCGACTACAACCATTACCTTTGTGAAGGTGCGGGGAGCCGTGGCGAGTCCGAACGGCATGGCCCGGAATTGAAAATGGCCCCACGGGAGCGCAAAGCGGAGAAACCGTTGATGGGAGGGCCGGATGGGAATGTGTAAATAGGCCTCTGTAAGATCGAGGGATGTCAAAAATTCCCCTTGACGCACCGCTACGATGACTGACCGCAGGGTCTCCATGCGAAAGTGCGGTACTCTGAGAGCGCGATTCACGCCTTTGAGATCCAAGATCGGACGAAGGGAACCGCCCTTTTTGGGAAACACAAAATAGATGGAGTAGCGACCTGCGCCTCTTTCCAAAGGCGGGACCGGAACCACGGCCCCCAGAGAGAGAAGCCGATCCAGGGTCACGCGGATGTCCCGCACCTTTTGAGCTCCCTTGCTGGGAGACAGAACAAACGAATCCGGAAGTGGGTGCGCAAACTCTAGGGCATAACCTTCTTCTATAATCTGCAGCACCCACCGATCTGACGTAATTTGGGCCCAAGAAGGAAGAAAGTCGCGCAAACGACCCCCGATGACCGGGTCTTCCTCTAGAGCCCGCCTCGTTTCATTGTGGCTTGCGATTAAAGGAAGAGGCCGAGGAAGAGGCGGCTCCGGAGAAGCCCCTTCCCGCTCCTCTGAAACCACGAAACCCTTGATGACGGGTTCCAAAACGGCCGCGCTGCGAAGTCCACAGCCGGGAAGAACGAAATCTGCGCGCATCCCGAAACTGGCCGCGCGCTGAGGTGGACGACCTATTAAGCTTAGGCTTATCCTCTGGAAGCCGACCACCCTTCGACTCACCAAGATCCTTCACCAACTTATCCAGAGCCTCACCAAATAACAACCTGCCCTTAAAGGGTAGTTTACTGAGGCGAGACTTGGAAGAACCGTCGGCCGCCCAATTGCGCAACCAGATGGACCGTCGTGCCGCTACCATGGAGGCCATGCTATTAGCTAGGGAGCGTATTAAATCATAACACAGATCCGCCAAGTAGGCCGATCCCGACTCCACGTGGGTAACGTCCAACAGCCCCTGTTGGTCCATACCGGACCCCGAGCGCAGGTGCTGCGACCATCGCAAACAAGCTCGAGCTACCCACGCCCCACATATAGAAGCTTGTAACGATAAGGCATTGGTCTCGAAGGCTTGCTTCAACAAATTATCAACCTTTTTGTCCTGAACATCCCTCAGGGCCGCGGCCCCTTCAACCGGGATGGTGGTTTTCTTAGTCACTGCCGAAACGGCAGCATCCACCCGTGGAGACTTAAACAAGTCCCTGTCCTTGTCGGCAAGGGGGTAAAGACGATTCATGGTCCGAATCCCTTTCAAAGCGGATTCCGGTTGCTCCCATTCCGCATGGATCATCTGCTCAACTACTCGGTGCACAGGAAAAACTACCTGGGCATCCCTGACCGCCTGAATGAGAGGATCCTCGAGCCCCTCCTCCTCCAGCGGCCACACCGCAGAGAGGTTAAGTGCTTGGAGAGACTCCGTGACCAAAAGTACCAGCTCGTCCCTTCGAAACACCCGAATGATGCGAGCCTGATCTTCCGGTTCTGGAAGCTCTCCGTCTTCTAATTCCTCCGCCTCAATATCCGGATCCCCCTCAGCCTCGGAATTCGGGAGGCAAAGGGCGTCCTGATCCTGGTCCCCCAACCTGGGCCGCTTGACAGCGGGTTGGGAAGACCGCTGAACCCCCCCTGCGGAAGCTGGGGGGAGAGAGGCGGGCCAAGCCTCCGGCAAATGACCAGACCGGCTTAAGCGGAAGGCCTGATGCATGAGAAGAACAAAATCCGGGGAAAAGTCTATAGGCGACGCCACCATAGCCGCCTGCTGGAGCTCAGGGACCGACGTATTAGACGCCGGGCCCAGACCAGAAGGAAGGATGCTCGGTGAAGGGACACTGTCCCCCGAAAGAGAAGGGTCCCCGGGCACATGCTGTTCCTTAATTTCAATAGGCAGCTCCAGTTCTGAAGAAACTGCAGCACAGCTCTTACAGATTCCAGAGTCAGTCATTGTACCTCTGCGGGAGCCACAAATTACACACTGAGGTTTGGCAGCCATGCCAAGGCCACCTGCCCTCAGGGAAAAATAAGGGAACAGGAACAGGGAAGCCCACACCAAGGGGACTAACCTTATTCAATTCAGCACAGTATTAAATTTAAAACCCTTTTTTTTTTTTTTTTTTTTTTTTTTACAGTAAACAAAATACTCCCCAGAATCCTAGGGGTGCCCTGAGCAAAATCGCCAGCAAAAGAAACCCCAAAAACACCAGGGGAACCCGTGCGCAAGTGTTAAAAAGTGCCCTTAAAAAGCACACTTTAGAAATCCAAAATGGCCGCCGCACTTTTTCACCCGCGGTAAAAAACGGCGCGAAAATACAAAGGTACCCAAATAATATGGAAAAGAAAGAAAACGACCCTCTAATAAAGGGCAAGCGAAAAAAGGCAGGAAAAAGTGCAATTTGGAAGCCAGGGGAGCCGACAGAGCCTCTGCCCAAGCAAAGAACAGAGAGCTGAAAGCTTAAAACAAGGAAAATTCCTACCAGCTCTGGGAACAGCAAGGAACTCAGCCCACTTCTCCAAGTGACAGGCAATGTTGCAGCCGGTATGGCTCTTCCCCGAACAGCCTTGGGGAGAGCTCAACCCAGGCTTCAGAGATTCCCAGGCAGGAAGGCAGGAGCCCAAGGCAGGTCTGGCTTTCCCCAGAAAGTCCCCTGTGTCTTTTTTTTTTTTTTTTTAAAGATACAGCTACCTAGCAAAGGAAATAGAACATAAAGGACCAGAAATAAACCCCAAAAGAACTAACTAACTAGTGTTGCTCCTTCAAGTGTCACTTAGCGTGCCCAGCAGGGGCACAGAAGTCCTCCAGCTGCAGGGAGACTGGACACACTGGGGACTTCTGGGAGCTCCGGCTGCATATATACTACAGAAGATTTGATTGGTCCAGTCTCCCGGCTGCAGGAGGAGGGGCACTACCCGATGTTGGAGGACTAAACTGGATTACCGAACAGGAACTTCTGCATTTTTAGCATTACTGCTTTGCAGTCAATGCCTTTAAACAGAATGCAATTTTGTTAGTGTGCTATAGTTTTTCCCCTCACATGCTTTTAGCGTGATACACCATGGCACATTACATGCGAAGCCATTGCATTACCTGTTGAGGGCATGGACTACATTTCCCTGATAGATAACGCATGGTGCCAGTCACTAATGTGGGTCAAGAATAACATGGGCGTAGATATCACGTGGAGGGAGGAGCGGCCTAGTGGTTGGGGGAAGTTGCCTCAGGCTGGAGAGCTGGGAGTTTAAATCCTGCTGGAGGACAGCAACCTTGGGCTGGAGGGACTGAGGTTTCTAGTCCCACAGGTGCTCCTTGTGGTCGTGGGCAAGCCACTTAACCCTCTGTTGCCTCAGGTACAAAATGTAGATTGTGAGCCCTTTGGGAACAAGAGAATTTTATACTATACCTGAACATACACTACTTTGACCTGCTGAAAAGCAATATATAAGCATTGCTAAATAAATAGCTACAGGTAAGTGCACCCATGCTAATTGCAAGATGTGCAGTTAGCGCACTGTTATGTAGGCCTAGAGTCCTTTAAAGATTGCCTCTAGTGGATTCTTACACTGGCAACATCACTGATGACTAGCATATTTCTATTTGTAAAACCTAGATTATTCCTCCACTCCCAACAGTATTTGTATATTTTTTAAGCATACACTGTATTTTTTGCAGGCACTTAAAGGGGAAAGTAAGCCTAGTGCTGTATTTGATGCTTGATTTGATATTATTCATTAGCACTTAGAAAAAGGGTCTTGGAGTCATTGAACAATACACTGAAATCATCAGTTCAGTCTACAACAGCAGTAACAAATGCCGCTAGAATATGACAACGCTTAGGCAAAGCAATGAATGGTTTTTCTTGAAAGCAATGGATTGGACAGCAATGTGCTGTCCGTTTCTTATCTAGAGGCCCCCATGAGCTCTGCCACATTCAGTGAGATACTCTTTTTTTCATAAAACTATTTCACAAAGTTGAAAAGAATAGAAACAAATCTAGAAATAACAACATGTCTGTATGGATGCAAGGTGTGATCACACATTTAGAATTATATGCAGTCCTCGTCATCTCGCCTCAACAAAGACAGCAGAAACAGAAAAGGTAAAGAGAAGAGCAACAAAAATAAAGGTGATGGAATGGTTCCTTAGTAAAGGTTAGGGCTTGGAAAGGAGACGAGAGAATATAATAGAAGTTTATATAAACGTTTATTTACTAAGCCAATAATCCCATCCTTCTGCCCCTTGTAGTTAATCAAGCTTAGGGTTTTATTGCACCGTTATGCATTATTATGTATAGAATTTCTGAACAGAAATATATGGACTAAAGGAAGGTGCCTTTCTGAATACCTTCAGGCATGCTATTGGCAAGCCAGAAAAAGCACGCTTCTCTCTTGTTCTTAGGATGAACTCTGCTGAGAGACATCTTGGAAATTATTTGGAAAATAAGCTTAGTCACAATGGGATATTTGGGGAAAAAAAGTAGCTCTCTGAAAGTACAAAAATACTGCTTGATAAAATTAAGAAAGTAGGATTACAAAAAGTAGTGACACAAAGGGTTGTCAGTTTCTTATCTAGAGGCCCTCACAAGCTCTGTCCCCTTCAATGGGATACTCTTTGTTTTCACCAAATGATTTCACAGAGATCTCAGGTACCCCAAGCAGGCCCCACTAAAACATCAATGGCCAAGAGATAAAACAAGATGCTTGTAGTGTTTCAAATATTTAATATCTGAGATTTTCTTTTTCTCTTCATTCCCAATACAGCCCTGGAGGGGTTCTAAAGCTAAATGGCTCATTGTGTACTTATCATCAGCCTAACTGAGCTATTCAGGCTTCCAAAGAGCCTCTTTATCAACGCAGGATAATTATGAGATGTTTGCTATTACTATTGCTACTTATCATTTCTATAGCACTACAAAAGAATTGTAAGAAAGGTGCCTGTAATCCATTAGAATTTCTTGTAGTGAACCCTAGCGCATGGAAACAAGGATATAAATTTGGCTTACGGATTGCAGGAGGTGGGTCAGATCCAGGAACTATAGTATATATAAGACTAAATACCCAGGCTCATCGATCATCAAGGTATCACATACACAACACTTTCTATGAGACTATGCATGTAAATAAGTTTGATATCCCTCATCCCTCTCAGAATTTATTCCTAGAGTTGGCCGGAGCTGTGGTATCCGGTCTCCGCATTTCAGATTGTTATTTTTGTGGTGGAACCAAGAGGGGTGATCAGTGGCCTTGGGAGGCCCAAGAGTTGAATTACTCAGTAGTTTACAATCAGATTTATGTTTCCGCATATGTTCAGCAATTTCTTCAACAGCACTACTAAACTTACACAGCACCGTACACATGCTCATAAGCAGCGCCAGATTTCCCATTAGACATTGTAGGCACTGTGTCTAGGGCCTATGAAATTTTTAGAGCATACAAAGCAGGGAAAAAAATTAAAATCAGAAAAACTTAGGAAAAAATAGAGCGAGGAAGACATTTTATGCAAGCAAAATTTCAAAATTACATTTCAAAAACGCAATTCCTAGGCATTTCCTTAGAAAGATTCATTCTTTGGCTTCTCTTTTCGGCAAAGCCTTTAATAATGTCCTCAAAGTCCATATTTTGGAATGAAAGTGTCTAGGGCTTATGAACACCAAAATCCGGCCCTGCACATAAGAGACAGTCCCTGCTCGACAGAGCTTACAATTTATTCAAGACAAATAGAACAAATAAGAGATTAGGGAGTTGTACTTGTTATGGTAAATGATTAAAAACAGCATGGAGATTAAACAGAAGAATAAGGGGGTTTAGGATTTAAAAGTTGCCTCAAAATGTAGGCTTTTAGCCTAGATTTGAATAAAACCAGAGATGGAGCATAATGTACTGACTCAAAATATCTACTGTAGCTGTACAGCAAAGCAAGATGGAAGGAATGGAGTCTGGAATGGGTGGTAGAGGAGAAGGGCACAGATAGGAGTGACTTACTGATGAGTGAAGTTCCCAAGAAAGAGTGTAGGGAGAGATAAGAGAGGAGGGATAAAGAGAAGCTGCAGAATGAATGAACTTGTAGGCCTGGAGGGAAACAGACGCAAACTGTTCATGTTAGTATACAAAATGGAGAATTGCTACACAAAATGGAGTCTGAGAAAAGCTTGTCCATAGTTAGGAAGTCTGCCCCATCATAATGCTAACAGCCTGCACATGTACAGCTGCTGTGAACAGAGACAGGCATTGAAACCATTGTCTAAGCTGTGAACATTAACTTAAAACAAATACCTTGGTAGTCTCTCCATGAGGCCCAGTACCCTCGTGAGCTTCACCAGACAGCCATAAATTCCATGAGTCATGGGATCTCTGACAACTAGCAGGGGCCCACATGCAAATATCTTGTACCCAAAGGACACTTTCAGATTTGCTGATTCAAACCTCGGACCCAGCACTGGACCAAGCACATGGAGAGACACCAGTTAACCGATAGTTTATAGTTTATGTAAAATTTGATGTATCACCTTTCAAACCAGCATCAAAGTGGTTTACAGGATTTAAAATAATAAAAAGCTAAAATTAGTAGAGCAAGGTCAGAAGAGGATATAAGGAGATAGAGAAGAAAGAAAGAGGCTCAGGCCACTGTTACTACTTCAGTCTCCGGTTGTGATCTCTCTCTCTCTTCCATCTATCCCTACCTGCCTGCATAAGTATCTTCAATGCACTTACTCGCTGGGCAAACCAACTATTTACACCTCTTCCTACCTCTCTCTGCTGTTCATCACAAACTGCCAAGGGCACTATCACTCTCTCTGCAAGCCCTCTGATTCCAGATGTAGTATAACTTCTTCGGACTTCCTTAGTGGGATCGCCAACTAGCTTGTACAAATGTCTTTTTACCTATTTAGTGAGAATTACGATAAAAGGATGATTGTACTACTGTCAGTTCTGATTGTAATCTAATTACTAAATCTAGGCTATGATTTGTACCATTCTGTGATCCCCCTGAATTGAAATAAACCCAATTTAGTATTGAAATTCCTGTGTTGAGTCAGTATCATAAATTGCACGGATCATGTAACTGGGCGGGGTGTGCTGGTACACCAGAGTATTTATTTCTATGAGCATATTTCCATGAGCCAATGAAGAGGGGTTATGTGAGTGCAGGGACACTGATGGAAGATTAGTCATGCAACTGAGTTTTGAATAGACTGAAGACAAGAGACCGTTCAATGGGAGACCTGTAAGGAGCAGGTTGCAGTAGTCTCAAGCAGTAGGTAATCAGAGTGTGGATAAGGGTTTTGGTCAGGTGTTCAGAAAGGAAAGGGGACATTTTTGCTGCTGTTATAAAGAAAGAAATGACAGGTCTGTTGGATATGTAGATGTGAGAAAGAGGGAGCAAGCAGTCAAAGATGACGCCAAGGTTATATGAGCCAAGTCTCCCAAATTGCTATTCACCAAAGCATCCTTTCTGGTCCCTACATGGGTGAATCAGTTCCTTGTTTCTTGTAATATACCCATGACGCGGGTCTATATGAATAATCAGATCTTGGGGCAAATTCCACTCCTTGATTTTGTGAGTGTTCTGATATGAGATGCAGCTTTACTGTTGAAATGAAAACTAATTTATGTATTTGCATAGTAGTTCATGTTGAATTGAAATATTGATTAAAATTTCAGTGATAAGTGGTCATAAAAGGAACAGTATAGTCATAATTTTCTAATGGGATACCTAGGCAGGAAAGGCACATAGGTGCATATGTTTCACCAATTTTATAAAAGCAATATATGCACCATTGTGCCTTTATAAAATAGCCTACCAAAAAATTCCCATACCAGGTTACACCTCCTCCAAGGCAGGAGTAACTCTGTGCATATTTGGCATCCTGACTCCTAAAGGCAGTACTGTGAGACTACTGCAATTGTTTCTTGTTTTGGGATAATTTCCTTGTTTCTTCTTGTACTACTTTTCCTAATAAATTAAAATGGACTATTTGGGAGAGGTCAGCACTGTATTGGATGACCAGCATATGTGATAGTCCAAGAAAAAAATATTTTTACACCTATTTTGTGGGTGATTTGATTGTTTTTTTAATCCATTTATTGGACTCTTTTTTAACATTCTATAAAATACATGCATCTGTGTATATTTTACACACTAACATTTACACCTGCTCATGTGCAAGTATAATGTCCACACCTTCAATCTAGCCACAATTTCTGACTCCCAGTGCATGCTACAATAAGATTTAGAAGCCACCTGCTATAAAGCGATGTCCCAGACTTCAACCGTGCCATCATCAGGTTACCTGGTAATTGTTGGATCCAATATAAGAGGGCTCGAGCTACCACACCCGCACAAAACACTGTCTGAGTTCCCAAGGCAGATGTCAGGAAGGCATTCTTGAGGAGGGCTACCCCTATCATGGGTCTCTTTCATAGTGGCACCACCCTCTACCAGGATAGTGGTGTGCTTCATCACTGCCATGACCAGGGTATCTACCTTAAGGATACCTAACACCTGTCCTATCTCCCCTTAGGGTAGAGGATACAGCTATCTTAGTATCCCTCAGTCCCAGCTCTAGTGTCTTTCACTGAGAGACCATGAGCTTTCCAAGGACTCAGGAAGAGGAAAGAAACCTGAGTGATGTCTCCAACCATTCAAGATAGGGTCCATCTCAGAAACCTCTCCAGGAATAGCTCCGCTGCTGACTTACCCATTAAAGACAGGGAATCCTCCTTTTCTCCCTAGTCTCCCCCTCAGAGGGGAGAAGGCTGGGCTCCTGGAGGAACAGATAGGTAAAAATGAAGGGCGAGAGCACTTAATCTCCTTTCTGCCCAAGGAGGAGACCCCAGAGGATCCTAGGTTCCCCACAGGGGATGGCAGGGTTCCAGTTCCTCGCAAGGGTGGTTGTCAAGCAGCTACCAGAGACTAAAAACAGCCTGTGAGCTGTTTCAGAAGCTGCCATTTGAAGCTGACTGAGAATGGGCCCTGGGGCTCCAAAGGACTCTCAGGGCCTGTTGGCTCAAGACGGAATGGCCTCACCTCGCTCCCCTTCGGTCAAGACCATGCAACCATCCAATATGGCTGCTGTCCTGCCAGTGGGAAAATCATGGGAGATGCAATCGGGGGGGAGGGGGGGAGGGTCACAAAATTGCTGAAAAAAATGCCCCGACAAGAGCCACAAGCAGCACAATTTCATGCACCAGGCATCACAGCAGAGCTCAGCAGCAGTCAAAATAAAAAATATGAAGAAGATACTTCAATAAAAAACTAGAGATAAAGACAGAAAGGGAATCCCCTCCCCTCTCAGGTCAGCCGGATAACTCAAGAAGGGTCTTCGCTGCTTCCCACACAGGACTGAGGGAAGTCTGGCTGCCTAAGGAGATTTTTTTTAAAGCAGAAAAAAAGCAAAGAGACAATTCAAAGAACAGAAAAAGAAAAAAAAAACAAGAAAAAGAAAACAACTTGCAGAAGGAAGACAGGGAGATGGATAGCACCCTGGGTTTTGATTTACTGCCCCATGGAGGGGCCCCTGTGGGGGCTTCCTGACCACTCTCTAGTCCATCTACTGGAGGCAGACTATGCTGGAAAGTCTCAGTGTGGCACCAGCACATATACAGGAGATTATATCACTGAAAGTTGCTCATAGTGATTGATTCTCTGTTTTCTTTTTTAAGATTGTAGACTATAGTGAGCATAGCTTTTCTGGAATACGATATTGGTGGACTGAAAAATGAACAAAGGATGTAAATCTATTTCTCCTTTTTGTATAATAGAAATGAACAATTATGATGCAATGAGAATATATTTATTCATTTCCAACCTTAACCATGGCCATTGGTAAAAGAATGGCAGTGAATCATTTCACAAAGCAGGAGCTCTTCAGAGGAAAGGTGAACCATTTAGCCCTGAAGGTTGTCTGCTTTCAAAAGCTGTAATGGTGTTATGTTGTGCATGAAACTATCAATAGATATGATAAAGTAATAAGTTCTCTACATTAAAATTTGGTTGGTCATGTCTAATTTGAGGAAAAGCCTTGAAGGGAGTGGCCTACTGTTTGGGCACTTCAAGCAAATAGTTGTTTTTATTTGAAGTAAGCATCTCATTGAGACTGGTTTGTCTTGGGGTAGTTTCTTCAAATGGGTTAGTTTTGCGCATATCAAACCAATATCAAAAGATATCTGCTCTTAAACCAATAATCTCTACTAACACAATCTTTGTGGAGATGTTTGATTGGTTGTCGGTTTCCGTTAAATGGTGTGTCACACGCTGTCTTTTTTGATGGCGGGAGAGTTAACTGACTGAGAAGAGGACGTTTTGTGCTATATTTCGTTACTGAACCCCTGAAGAAGCCGTATATCGGCAAAACGGAAGCTTCTGTAGGGTTGTGGAGCAAATCTGTTTAGTTCCTAGTGAAATTCTTTTCCCGCTGCCATATTCTTGGAGGTCTTCGTGATCCTGCTTGAAATCTTGGAACCTAGAATTGCGATGGAGCGTTGCGGTGCCGGTTGGCTGCATGAAGTGATATGAAGATAAGTATATGGAATGTTTTAGTGACGATGTTGTTTGCTTTTGCTTATTTTGTATTCTTTTTTATAAGTGAGAGCTTACAGCCCTGGTGGAATTCCGTATAACTCCTTGTTGTGCAATTTTTGCAGAACTGTGTAAAATTGAGACGCTGCTTGTATGTGCTGTACGTTTGTGTGGTGGAGGTTTTAGAAGTGAGTTTAAGGTGTTTTTCCCAAGGGTAATTAGGTGGTTTTTAATTTATGGAATATGTTATGTTGTAGGTGGTTGAATGGAGGCTCATTGACCAGTGATGTTAGCGTCTGCAGCTCCCTATAGTGATTTTTCACTAACTGTGGGGTATGAGCTTTGCTGAGGTCATTTTGCCTGAGGAAAGTGTATAGGTTAGTGGTGCAAGATTGTGTTAATAGAGATTATTGGTTTAAGAGCAGATATCTTTTGATATTGTTTTGATATTTGTTTCGCTCTTACACAGCTTTCTTATAGGTATTGATTAGTTTTGCGCATACCATGGCAGTCGTGAACCTCACTTCTAAGCCAGGGTATGTGGAGTATGATCTTAGTCTCTCATATTTACTGCTAATGCTCGGTGTAATACTTGCATCGTGCCAATGAGAGCCTCCTGCTGGAGTTAGTAAGATGTAACATGTATGGGTAGTTTGTCAAGATGTGCTTGGAAATTCTTCTTTATCAAGCCTTTAGATGCAGCTGGTCTTCCTTTGAGTCAAAATTATCTGGTCAACGTGAACTGTTTAAAATTAACCAGTTAACTCCGCTGCTCAGTTGCTCTTTGAATATCTATTCCTAATGGTCTGTATTTATCATACCTTTGAGTTTTGCACTTTCTCCAACTTTGACCAGATTTAAATTTTAATAGAGAAACAAATGAGTAACTAACTATACTAGAGAAGCAGGATATTACCGTAGTTTTCAAATATGGCATAAAATGTAATGTGGAATAATGTGCCTATAAGTTTATTTGCAAGATCTTACCTAACAGATAAGCACATTCAGGGAAGTGATTCTTGGACAGCAGAGCTAACACACACCTGCTTTGTGAATGATATTGGAAAACACTAAACAGAAAAAGCGATCCCAGAATTCTTCTAATATCCCCTGGAGTAACACATATCACCAGGTTGGTTGCAGTATATATAAGCTAAAATAAGGAACAAAAATAAGAATAAAATGGAAAAATATAAAACAAGAATGGAAAAATGCAATCATGTAATGGAAAACTACATGGTTATATATGAAATATAAGGCAAATTTATTGAACTTTATGATACAAAATACTGACATCTGCAGTTCAAGAATATGTGGACTAATCTCTTTTCAAATCCCCAATGCTTAATCTGTCAGTCACCACACAGATTTAGTACCAACTGTCAAGCATTAATTCTCCACTCTGTCGAGTATGAAATCTGTAGGACAGAGCAATATGCGGCTAATTTTAAAATAGGACGCCTACGTGAAAAGTCCAAAAGACACCTCTTGTATGCCTATATTCTAAAGGCAATTCAGGCAGCTATATGTCTTTATAAAATTGGCTGTTACAGTGATCACTGTAGCATGTAAATGCTTTTTGACAAATGTATATCTGCTCTGAAGAAGCAGTTATTGTGTTCATGTATTCTATGAGTGTATTTGCATAATTTATAAAATGCACACCACACACACTAACTCTATCCTTGCTCTAGCAAAATTACACTCCCCCAAATTATATAAATATGGCAATCCAATTGGCACACATTCAACTGTGCAACTTTATAACGACCCTTCCCCTACAGTAGAGGTTCAATTTGTACTCTTCCTTGCCCCCCCCCCCCTTTTTACCCCCTCCCCCCTAGTTTTGGTTCACTTGTGCCTGCATGGATGGGACAAAAAGTACCAGTAAAAAAAAAAAGGATGAAAGAAAATGTGTGGTTCTGGCATTGAAAGTAGTTCCAGGCTGCTTCTGAGGCTTTTGGCAGCCAGTGCTGGAAGTGGTGACCCTTTCAGTTGGTGGCAGTACTCAGCAGTCATCTGGGCAGCTTGGAGAACACAATAGGTCATGGTGGCCATTGCAGCATATGTGGGGGAGAGGGCATGTTGGACCAGCGAGATGCTTTGCAGTTGGGAGCCAGGTGCAGTGGATTCCTCTTCCCAGAGTTGCTGGGACGATGTGATAGGCCCAGGGTAGGCATCGGGTAGGTTTTGAGTGCAACCAAGCAGGGATCGCGGCTGCCGCTGCAGTGTGCAAAGCCAGCACGCCCCTTCATGCACTCTTACAACATGCTTCCCAGGGGTTTTGGCAAGCCTGGAGAGCCTGCGGGAAAGATCACAGCAGCGATCCCTCGAACTCCATAAGAACATAAGATATGCCATACTGGGTCAGACCAAGGTCCATCAAGCCCAGTATCCTGTTTCCAGCAGTGACCAATCTAGGTCATAAGTACCTAGCAGTTTCCCCAAAAGATACAGGTTCCTCAATGCTTGTATTGGGTCAAGCAGTGATATCCCGGGTCCCTTTTAATAACGGTTTATGGACCTTTCCTCTAGGAACTTGTCCAAACCTCTGCAGCCACCGGATACATGAGGCAGTTATCTCCGGTGTTACTGGGGTCTAAGACAAGACCCCATCTTCCTGCTGTAGTTCTATGGTGTGTCTGCTGGCTGCAGAGGGGGCAGAGGTGGCTCATTCCAAGCAGCAGTGAAAGGGAGCAAATGTGTCGGTTTTTAGCTACAGCAGCTGAGTGATGGAGTCTCCACTTTCCCTCTGCTGCAAAACTGCGTGCAACAGCACACACGGGGATGTTGGGGAGTTGCACGAAGACTCACAGCAGAGAAGCAGAGTACTAAAAGAGAGACCTACTCCTCCTATTTGTGTGGAGATGGTGCCACAATGGAAGGGAGGCTGGCAGTGATAGTAAGTTGGAACACAGCACTGGGCATGGTATTCATCTGCCCAGCATGAGGTTGATGCAAGACCTGCTATTCAGGGGCCCCTATTGCTGCTGCTGCTGAAGACACAGGAAAAATGGTGGTGGATCTCAGACTTGAAGCCTCCAAAAAAACAAAAAGCAGGGGTCTTTGCTACTCTGCGCTTGGGAAGTCTACAAATGCCCGCCCCCCTATGACACGGATGACACGTCAAAAGGGGCGGGCATTTGCAGTCCTTACCAGCATGGATTCGCAGACACCTGTGCTTTGCTTTTTTTTTGAGGTTTTCAAGCCTGACGTCTGCCACCGCTGCAGACATAGGAAAAGCAGCAGCAGTGGGAGACTGCTGCCGGAGTTATCATTTGCATTTTTTTAAGGCAGCATGAGGCGACTGGAGCATGTCGCTCCCAGAATTTGCCTCCTGAGACAGCTGCTTCACCCTGCCTAATGATAGAACTGCCTCCGATTGTCTTCCATTGCAAATAGCTCATTGTTGGGACGCCCCACTGTTGAAACAGAATTTGATGGTTTAGGAACCATTCATGAGGTTTCAGGAGCAACTGAGTTTATCCACAATTGGCCAAGGGATTAAATTTAATATTTTGCTTATCGCTTTCAAAGCCTTGCATTCTGGACTGTCCAGTAAAGAATTCTGTAAGGATCTTAAAATCCATCTCTTCAAGAACTACTTTGAAAGCGAAACATGAATCATCGTGGGCCCCCTCCCGTTTGTATATACTCTTTTGCCCTGCTGCAAGAATGTCAATCTTCCAAGTTCAGACTCCAGGTTCTATGTATCTGTTTGTTACTAGTTCTTTGTAAACCACTTTGTTTATTTTATTTGTTGTTGTTTTTAGGACAACTATCCAGAGGGTCGCCATGAGTTGTCACTGACTCGACGGTACTTAACAATTTATTTAGCAGTGTCTATATACCACTTTCCAACCAGGTCAAAGCGGTTTCCATTAAACACCAAGATATACATCGAACGAGTCCATAACTTATTTACAATACAATGGGGAGGGAATAAAGTATGAGGAGAGGATAACTTATTTACATTATATACAATATTAGCAGACAATCAAGTTGAGGTTATTTCTTTACATACCGGGAGGTATTTTCTAGTCAGTTTATGTGGTTTATTCTGTAGTGCCAAAGCGTTCTGTGAATAGCTGTGTCTCTAGTTGTTTCCCATAAAGTGGTATCTAAAAATAGCTAAATAAATACATAAATATTCAACCTTCTGGTTCATTATACTCTGGGAAGAAATCTAAAGTAATCACAAATTAACATTAGCCCTTTCTCTTTCTCCTTCAAAGATATGGCTGAAGGCACCCACAGGACAGCTTTCTGTTATCAGATCCCGCTACTGTGGAATTCTATCGTCCTTACTGAGGTTGTAAAGTAGTATTTCCATCTTTGTCAGGCTATGTCAGTGATTGGGCCCCAGAAAAGGGAACCCATAGATATCACTTGAGAGAAACACTGTATAAGCACTATGTGGTAACCTAGACATGCCATGGTCACTGCTCAGTCAGGGTGAGACTGACCTCCCAGCATGACATGCTGTGGCCACCCTGTCTGTGCAGGTGGTGGTCGGGCACTACAATATCCCAGCCATTGCCCTATGCCCTGTGCAGATGCATCCTGCCCAGACCGCCCTGTCTGGGCCATACCCACAATACCTTGCTCCTCATTATGCATATTGGCAGGCTAACACTGGAAACAGTGTAAGCATTGTGGGCTCAGTAAGGTGTAGGTAGCCACAAAACACTGGATAGACATACACACACTTCCTCACCTATTTCAGCATTGAGCAAAGATAGAGATGGTTGGCAGCCCTGGCACCAGTCCTGGGCACAGTGCAGGCATTGCTAAGGTACTCAGTACTGTTATGGTCACTCTCCGGGGTGAAAACAAACAGAAAGGAAACACACTCCACATATATCAGAAAGGTTGCTATGATGAATTTCTGTTCACAATTTGTGTTTAATGTAGGATCTGTTATCTGACATTCATCATAGCAACCTTTTGATATATATGGAGCATGTTTCCATGTTTATGACGGCATTGCTAAGGTATGCAGGTGGTATTAGTGTGGCATGAGGCAACACCATGCTGAGGTTCTACAACGATCCCTCAATAAGCCGCATGAACTATTCAACATTGTCAAATCCTTAGCTAAGGAACCTTCGACTGATCAGGCAAACCAACCTGACCCACAAAAATATGCAGATTACCTGCAAACCAAAGCAAACCAGGCCACCCTACCCGCCAGATCCAGGTTACAAGACATTACGCCGGCTCCTTCCCACCCACCTGTACCTACACAAGTATCGACAGCTACCCAATGCTCCATCTCCACCTTTACTACCCCAACTGAAAGAGAAATACAAGACATCATTCTGAACATAAACACCACCACGGCACCAAACGACCCATGTCCAGCATTCTGGATAAAAACCCTACGTACTGAACTCAGCACCTTCTTGACTAAACTGATCGGTACCTCATTCCAGACAGGCATCTTCCCCCGAAGCCTAAAACAAACTTCAATCAGACCACTGCTCAAGAACAATAAACTGGATCCCACAAAGATGGACTCATACAGACCCATCTCCAGTATACCGCTTCTAGCTAAAATCTCAGAGAAAATAGTACACCGTCAACTGAGCCAACATATCGAAGATAATTCACCCCTCGATCCCTGCCAGCACGGGTTTCGCGAGCAACAAGGTGTAGAAACCTTGCTCACAATTCTACTCAGCACTCTGATAACAGGGATAGATAACGCCAAACAAGGATTCGCCCTCATCTTTCTCGACATTGCAGCGGCTTTTGACTCCGTCAGTCATGATCTACTTCTGGCCCGCCTGGTCGAAAAGGGAATCCACGGCACCGCCCTCGCATGGTGTACCTCATACCTACATGACAGATGGCAACACGTCCGCTCCGGTACCTCAACCTCCACCCCATTCCCATTAACGAAGGGTGTCCCTCAAGGTTCCTCACTCTCTGCCCTATTCTTTAACGTCTATATGCAGCCTATCTGCTCCATCATCAGGTCCTTTGGTATAAACTGCCTAATCTATGCCGATGATGTCCTCATGTTCACCCCAATACATACTGATCACCCAGACCTATCCCGATTATCCTCATGTTTCAACGCAGTCACAGACTGGCTACACTCGCAGAAGCTCAAAATCAACCTTAAAAAGACGGATGTACTTTTCATCAGCAGAGATCAAGAATTTACCCCGCCACCTTCACTGAAAGTACGTGACGCCGAACTTCTCACAAAGTCAACGATCCGTTACCTTGGAGTAACGCTCGACCAACATCTCAACTTAAACGCCCAGATAAGCAACATCTCAAAAGCTATTTACCACAAGATCCGTATGTTACGTAACATCAGACCTCTACTTGAGCCAGAGGACTTTCGAACAGTCTTTCAGTCACTGGTGATGCCCCATTTCGACTATGCGAACTCCATTCTCCAAGGCCTTCCGAAGTGCACTCTTCAACCGCTGCAGCTAGCAATGAACACTGCAGCCCGAACCCTTCACCAAGCCTCTAGAAGGGAGCACATTACCCCCATCCTGAAAACACTACATTGACTCCCAGTACGCCATAGGATCACCTTCAAAATCTTAACAATAACTTTCAAAGCCATCAACAAATACACAGCCAGCGCCCTTTCTGAACTTATTCAACTCACTCCACCCAACAGACTGAGAAGATCCGCCGCCACCAACTCCCTAATACTCCCGAAACCCATCACCAAATGTACGAAAACCACCAGAGACCGCGCCTTTGCGCTATCAGCACCTTCATGCTGGAACAACCTACCAACCAACATCCGTGCCATAAACAACCTTCACCAATTCAGAAAGGCTTTGAAGCACTACCTCTTCCTGCAATGCTTCCCCAACTTAGAAGACATTACGTAGCCACACCTCATCCCTACCCACCATCCATCCAATCGCCCTCTCCGACCCTCCGTCCCTCCTCTCCCGGTTAATCACCTGACCAACCTTAACTCTACACCTCACAATGGCTTTTAAATACATGCATAGATAGATCGAAGAGTGATGTACATAGTTTGACATGTTCTCCAAGTTCAAATTCCTGTTTATTGTAAGTCCAATGTAGTTTTCCCACACTGGACATTTGTGTTACATGTGAACCGCGCTGATGTAAATAGTGCGGTATATAAAAAAATGTTAAATAAAATAAATAAATTAGTGGTGGATGCTGCTCCGCGCAGGGCCCAAAAGCCTGGCTCTCCATGAGGATATGGATAGTGGGGCCTGTGGGTGTGGGTATTTGTGCCCCTGTTGGCCTCTGCTCTAGGGTGTGCACATGTTTATGGTGTATGTCTTCTGTAGGGTAAAATATAGGGACAAGGTTTGCAAAGGCCACAGCTGGGACTTGAACCTGTGACCTTCTGCCCCTGAACACACTGGCTGTGTATACTGCACCAAACTGTTGCCACAGAGGCAGGTCATTTCCTGGGGATACCATGACTGTTCCTCAGACAGACATTGTCTGTTGCACTGCAAGCCACCCACCTAAACAGGGCGTGGCCTTGGTCTGCTGTGGGCAGCTGCCACTGCCCCCTCCACCGCAGCACCCCTCCCCCACCATGCTGACATGCCCTTATGCTGGTGGTGCTGGAGGTGGGTAGTCCCAGGCCATCCAGTGTGCCTGTAGGCGTCTGCCTATGGTGTGGAATCTGGGGTAAGGGTGCCTACATAGACATCCACGCTCCCCCCCCCCCCGCACCGCCTGTCAATGTTATGTGCCCTTTGGGGTACCTGCTGGGTACTATCCCCTGGGACACACACTCGTGGGCATGTTTGACCTTGGTCAGTTGCTGGCTTGCTGATTTACAGTTTCTGCGTTCCTATGTGCCACCTAGGCATCTGCCTAGTCCACCCTGTGCCCCAGCTGCCCCACTTCATGTCCCGCCTGCAGCCCCTGTACCCCATTTGCAGCCTCACCGTAGTGCCCTTTTGTACTTGGGCACTATGCTGTTGCTGCACATGTAGCACTACTATCACTTTTCTTGGTCTCCCTGCCTTTGCTGTACATTGCTGACTGAAATGGTTTCTCTTTCCTACATTTGTGCCTCTAACGCCAGGTTTTCAAGCACGGTAATGTTCTGGTCTTAAAATCCCGGCGTTAGTGTACCTGGAGCCTCTCCCCGCCCACTGACCCCTTCTCTCCACCCTCTGGAGACGCTTACTCCACCCTGTGTGCCTTAACGCCGCCGGAGACGTTATCGCGTGATAACGTTACATATCGCGTGCTAACTGCGCCGCTGCGACGTTATCGCTGTTTAGTAAACATACCCCTTACCGTCCGTTGGACCTCAATTCTGGGCGCTAGCCCTTAGAGGTTCAGAGGTAGCCCTTAGAGAGGTTCCATAGCTGAAAGAAATCTAATCATGCCTGCATATGTTATGGAAACCCTGTTGGCCAGTCTCATGCATTGCTCACAGTTACATGGATACTTTCTTATTTTTATTTTTAATTTCATAGTTTTCGTTATCCGCACCTGCAAAGTTCTTAGGGGATATTTGGACTCTTTCTGATATCTTATTTTATCTCTTGTTTTTTATCATAGGAGTTTGGGGGTTTTGTCTTTTCTGTGCATGCTGGGCCAGCTGTTAACCCCTGTTAGGGGATGTTTTCAATGTTCAGGTGGTTTGGCAGGTATTAGAGTTCCTTCAGGCTAATTCTGCTTAGGGAAAAATAATGGATTCCAGCTGTGTCTATGGGGTAATGGAGAGCAAGAAAGAAAGAAAAGGGGTTTGGTATGAGTGTGAAGGGATTTGGCATGTGTGTGATGGGTGTGAATGGGCTTGGCATGTGTGATGGGGTAAGGTAGATAGGACTTATGTGTCTAGGTTGGTAAGGTTTAGAAAATGTGCAGGTGAGGAACAGGAAAGACATAATACTTATGGAGGGGATATAAAATCGGCATTTGACATGAGAGAGCTTAGAATTCAATCAATGGGAAATATTTTATATGAATTGAGGGGCAATTTCTCCAAATGAGTTAATTTTGCACAAACCATGAGTTGTCATGAACCTCACTCATAAGCCAGGGTATTTGGAGTATCTCAGTCTCAGTCTCTCAGATTTACTGCTAATGCTCGCTGTAATACTTGCATCAGGCCAAAGAGAGCTTCCTTCTGGCATTCATCCAGCAATCTGCAGAAACAAAGAGGTGAGACTGAAACTGTGTGTGCTGTTCCATCCTGCTGCCTCTTCCTGCTCCTACTCTGCACTCTACCGGCAAGCTCCACCCACCGAGCTCTGTCTCCACCCGCACAGACAGCATTTAAAAGCCAGTACCTGAGGGCCTCGCCAGAGAGCCCTTTGGCGTGGCCCTTAGGCGGGCACAGAGGCAGGAAAAATTCCAGACCCGAGGCGAAGACACAAAAATGCTACTCCACTCAATAGTACTTGAAAGCCTGCAACCAGCTCACAACCAGCATAAGAGAAAACAGAAGGGACGAGTTTCCACCAAATCAAAACAAGGTAATTAACATACCCAAATACTCTACTGCTACCCAATCGACTGACCTACCACTCTCTCAGAAATCTCTCAATATGTCTGCACATTATGGCAGCTCCAAACTACCTCCTTGCTGCAATCCTTCTCATAAATCATCTCCTCTGCCGCACACAATTCCTACCAATAACCACATACACAATCCTTACACCATCTCATTACCTTTCCATCCTTGCCACTAATACCCCGTACTGGCAATCTGCACAGAAAAGCTCTAGTAGAAAAAAACCTCACAACCATACACCCCAGTACATCACCACACGCTTCACAATCACTTCCTTACTCACACCCCTATCAACATTGAACTAATTAATGCTAGATCTATAAGAAACAAAATACATACCCTCTCAGACCACCTAAAGGCACAGCAAACTGACATCTTATGCATAACTGAAACCTGGCTCTCCCCCACAGATCTGGTCATCCTCAATCAGCTTACTCCACCCATGCAAACAGCATTCAACTGCCCTCGCACAAACAAAAGGGGAGGAGGTGTTCAAATCCTAGCAAGAAGTGATCTCAGATTTAAACTCTCCCTGACCTCCTCCACAACACCCAGCAATACCACTATGATAGAAAACAAGCATATCACCATATGCCTCACCTACAGAGCTCCAAACGCCACTTCCGATGAACTCTCTGCTACCCTTGAAGCAGTTTGTGCAGCCAACTCCCCCCACAAACCTCTGATGGCCCTTGATGATTTTAATCTCAAATCAACAAACCTCAAAGAAGCAGAATCCTTCCTTGATGCAATGGACTCACTAAACTACACCCAAATTATCACTGAGCCCACTCACCACCTGGGATACTCTCCAGACCTCATATTCGTACCCAAAAGACTCCTCGACTGCAACAATATCTCAACCCCAATAATAACCAAGACCTCAATGACCTGGATAAACAAATCAATTACTGGAACTCAACTATCAATTACTGGAACTCAACTAAAAGCACTGGACACTCAATACTCAGTAAGAAAAAATCCTAGATCAGACCCATGGTGCACAGGTAAAATACGAAAGGCAAAGAGAACCCTATGAAAGATAGAAAGGCAATGGAGAAAAAACAAGAATCAAACAACCCTGCAGCTCTACCATACGAAACAAAAGGAATATAATAACCTCATCTACCAACATAAAAAAGAATACAATACCAACCTCATACTTAAATCCGCCAATAAACCCAGAGAGCTATTTGGAATAGTTACAACACTCACTAAAGAACCCACCCCCAAAGTCAACAAAATTATACATCAACAAATTTTTGCTGAGTTCCTCCAGTCCAAATATACCTCCCCACCTGAGGGCACTGTGAATGCCTCGACCAGCTCAACAGAACACAAACAAATCTGGGCTGAGTTCAGCATACCATCGGCTGACCAGATATCACAGATTATCTCAGAGCTAAACACCAGCACCGCGCCATCTGATCCATGCCCAGTAACGTGGATTAAATCAGCCAAAGTGGAACTAAGCCAAATCATCCACAACATCATATGCCAATCCTTATCCCAAGGCTACATGCCACGTACCCTCAAGCTTGCTACAGTCCGGCCTATACCCAAGAACTCAGCCCTAAATAAAAGCAAACCAGCAGCATACCGCCCCATCTCCATCCTCCCATTCGTCACAAAGATTATAGTAAAAATCGTCCAATGACAGCTACAGGATCACATTGACTCATATCCATCACTGGACCCACACCAACATGGATTTTGACCTTACCATAGTGTCGAAAACTCTTCTCATATACCTACTCGACAACTTGATCAGAGGATTGGACAATATCAAGACGGGCTTTCTCCTAATATTCATTGATATCTCCTCAGCCTTTGACACCATATCCCACAGCATCCTACTAGACAGACTGAAAGATATTGGCTTCTATAAAACCACCATTATTTGGTTCTCTTCCTACCTCAACGACCGACAAATTTAAGTGAAATGCGGAACAAGCACCTCAACCCCATTCCAATCAGTACAAGGTGTGCCACAAGGATCCTCCCTGTCTGCGCTGTTATTTAATTTATATATTCAGCCCATCTGCACAATCTTGAAAAGACACAAGATCCACTACACACTATATACAGATGACATAATGATTTACTCTCCAATCAACCTTGACAACCCGGATTACTCAACATTAACTGTCTGCCTAGAAGAAATGACAAGTTGGCTAACCCAAAACAACCTAAACATCAACTACAACAAGACGGAAACCCTCCTGATCACACGAAACACCGGATTTGCTCCACCACACTCAATCCAGCTCAGAAATGACACGATACCCATCAAACCAGAAGTGAAGTACCTTGGAGTCACCCTGGACTGTGAGTTGAATATGCAATCCCACATAAACAAGACAACCAGGAGTGCCTATCACAAACTGAGCATCATCAGATGGCTCAAACCGCTACTCAGTGCAGACTACTTCCGCACCGTACTCCAAGCCATAATCACACCCATCTTGGACTATTGCAACCCCATACTCCTAGGCATATCCAAAGAGGCACTCTGACCCCTACAGATGGTACAGAATACCGCAGCTCATATTCTAACTGGCTCATCTAAATACGACCACATCACCCCCCCCCCCCCGAATCACCTTCATTGGCTCCCCATTACCTCCCGCATCAAATATAAAACCGCATTAAACATCTTTAAAATCAAGCAAGCCATCTCAGCAGACATACTGAGTAACCTCATTACGACGAAGAACTGCTTGAGACCCAGAAGGCGCACCACCACGGACACCATTGCTACCCCCAGCGCATACACCAAATCAAATCAATCCACATCCGGACGAGCCTTCTCCCTGACTGCCCCAGCTCTATTGAACGTCTTCCCAGATTCTCTAAGGGCCACTTCAGACTATAAGGACTTCCGGAAGAAGCTGAAAACAACTCTCTATCTGGAACATTTTGGAGACATTACACAGCAAGACCCCATAACATAGCCCCACTCAATTAATTAACAAACATTGTACTAGAATGTAAATAGCTCATTCTGTAAATAGTTGAAAGCAATCCCGTGCATGCCTCCTCTCCCAATGTTTTATGTAAAAGTTGAAATGTTGATCTGTAAACCGCTTTGATTATATAAGAGAAGGCGGTATAGAAAACCTACTAAATAAATAAATACGATGTAATACATATAAGCAACTTGTCAAGATGCAATTGAAAATTCTTCTTAATCAGGCCCATGGCTCCCAATACAATGGGAAATATTTCTGTATCTTTCTGCCAAATTCTCTTGGTCTCAGACTACGTTTCTTGGTATTTCAATATCTTCTCCCTCTCCACACATGTTGTTGTTAAGTGCCGTCGAGTCAGTGTCGACTTATGGCGACCTTCTGGAAGGGGTATAATCCTGAGGTGAGATTCATAAGGCATGAATCTTTTTGACTTGTGGGATGTGTGAAGGGAGAGAACCCCTAATTGCAAGGATTACACCTTATATTCCCCCGTCCACAAGTCACATAGTTGAGGTTTTTTTAATGGTTTCCACCTGAATGAACATCTATTGGCTAGATGGAGTAGAGATCCTCTCAAGCTGCATCTCTGATCACTACCCAGTTACCTTAAATTTGTACACATATAGAGTAGTATAGAGGAGAAGATGCTGGTCCTCAATAACTCCTTCTTAAGAGACCATGATTGTGATAGGGGAGTTCTCATAGCTTCACCTACCTGAGCAATACCTCATTGTTGCACCAGGAGCCTCTCAAGACTGGGGTAAGGGGTAAGATAATTTTATGCCAGTCATAGGGAAAAAGGCTAAACAAGAACAGGTAGCCCCGAAGGCTAAACTATGGGAATTAAAGACAATGCAAGCAGACTTTTTCTGCCCACATTTACAACTGAGCCTTACAAAGACCAACTTGCAGCACTAAGAACAGACCAGATCAAAAGATCTTTCAGTTTGAATAACAAAAGTTTTATGAAATTGGCAGCAAATCCAGAGCACTATTGGTGCGAATGTGAAAGCCAAAGCTTGTAAGCACAATAACTGGTAGCATGAGGGATGCTCTGAAGAACCTGAAATGCCTCCAATCTGATTTGCACTCATTTTTCAGGAGGGTTTTATAAGACACTTTATACAAGGAGAGATAAGGCCAATGAGAAAGATATTCTGGGATTTATGCATGGTTGTAGGCAGCCTCAGATTCCAGCACAAGTTAGGAGCCCCAATCACACTAGCAGAAATCATCAGGGCTATTTCAAGGCCCTGGTGGGTTCACATTAGATGTTTATGCTCCCCCCTTCAAGATGTCCAGCATCATCCCTCACCTTCCCTATTCCCACTACTCCAGGTGTCCAGCATCAGTCCTTCCCTTTCCTTTCCTCCTCCCAAGTGTACAGCATCTTCCCTTCGTTTCCCTATGCACCCCTCCAGATGTCCAGCATCCCTCCTTCCCTTCCCTATACCTCTCCCGGGTGTCCAGCATCTCGCCTTCCCTTCCCTATACCTCACCCAGGTATCCAACATCTCTCCTTCCCTATACCTCTCCCGGGTGTCCAGCATCTCGCCTTCCCTTCCCTATACCCCTCCCAGATATCCAGCATCTCTCCTTCCCTTTCCTATACCCCTCCCAGGTATCCAGCATCTCGCCTTCCCTTCCCTATACCCCTCCCAGATATCCAGCATCTCTCCTTCCCTTCCCTATACCCCTCCCAAGTATCCAGCATCTCTCCTTCCCTTCCCTATACCTCTCCCAGATATCCATCATCTCGCCTTCCCTTCCCTATACCCCTCCCAGGTATCCAGCATCTCTCCTTCCCTTCCCTATACCTCTCCCAGATATCCAGCATCTCGCCTTCCCTTCCCTATACCCCTCCCAAGTATCCAGCATCTCGCCTTCCCTTCCCTATACCCCTCCCAGATATCCAGCATCTCTCCTTCCCTTCCCTATACCCCTCCCAGGTATCCAGCATCTCGCCTTCCCTTCCCTATACCCCTCCCAGATATCCAGCATCTCTCCTTCCCTTCCCTATACCCCTCCCAGGTATCCAGCATCTCGCCTACCCTTCCCTATACCCCTCCCAGGTATCCAGCATCTCACCTTCCCTTCCCTATACCCCTCCCAAGTATCCAGCATCTCTCCTTCCCTTCCCTATACCCCTCCCAAGTATCCAACATCTCTCCTTCCCTTCCCTATACCTCTCCCAGATACCAAGCATCTCGCCTTCCCTTCCCTATACCCCTCCCAGGTATCCAGCATCTCGCCTTCCCTTCCCTATACCCCTCCCAGATATCCAGCATCTCTCCTTCCCTTCCCTATACCCCTCCCAGGTATCCAGCATCTCTCCTTCCCTTCCCTATACCCCTCCCAGTTATCCAGCATCTCTCCTTCCCTTCCCTATACCCCTCCCAGATATCCAGCATCTCGCCTTCCCTTCCCTATACCCCTCCCAAGTATCCAGCATCTCTCCTTCCCTTCCCTATACCCCTCCCAGGTATCCAGCGTCTCTCCTTCCCTTCCCTATACCCCTCCCAGGTATCCAGCATCTCTCCTTCCCTTCCATATACCCCTCCCATGTATCCAGTATCTCACCTTCCCTTCCCTATACCCCTCCCAGGTATCCAGCATCTCTCCTTCCCTTCCCTATACCCCTCCCAAGTATCCAGCATCTCTCCTTCCCTTCCCTATACCCCTCCCAGGTATCCAGCATCTCTCCTTCCCTTCCCTATACCCCTCCCAGGTATCCAGCATCTCTCCTTCCCTTCCCTATACCCCTCCCAGGTATCCAGCATCTCACCTTCCCTTCCCTATACCCCTCCCAGGTATCCAGCATCTCTCCTTCCGTTCCCTATACCTCTCCCAGATATCCAGCATCTCTCCTTCCCTTCCCTATACCCCTCCCAGGTATCCAGCATCTCGCCTTCCCTTCCCTATACCCCTCCCAAGTATCCAGCATCTCTCCTTCCCTATACCTCACCCAGGTATCCAGCATCTCTCCTTCCCTTCCCTTCCCTATACCCCTCCCAGGTATCCAGCATCTCTCCTTCCCTTCCCTATACCCCTCCCAGATATCCAGCATCTCTCCTTCCCTTCCCTATACCCCTCCCAGGTATCCAGCATCTCGCCTTCCCTTCCCTATACCCCTCCCAAGTATCCAGCATCTCTCCTTCCCTATACCTCACCCAGGTATCCAGCATCTCTCCTTCCCTTCCCTATACCCCTCCCAGGTGTCCAGCATCTTGCCTTCCCTTTCTTATCCCTAGGAGTCCAGCATCTACCCCTTTCCTTCCCTATCCCTCCCCTCCCAGATGCCCAGTATCGCCCTTCTTTTCCCTGCCTCCCCATGTGTCCGTTATTTTCCGTTACCCCAAAGGACATCCAGCATTTCACTTCTTCCCTACCCCCCCCAAAAGGGTGTACAGAATCTCTCTCATTGCCATACCTCCCCCCCCCCCCCCCGCCAAAGCATGTCCAGCACCTCTCCTCCCTATCCCTTAAGGCTGTCCAGGATCTCTCTCCTTCCTCCCCTTCCGAAATTCTGTCCACATCTCCCCTCTCTTCCCTTCTTCTTTCCACCACTGCAGCTACCAAGATAGCCAATCCTTCCTCCACTGGAGCCACATTCAAGCCTATACAGTTTACAAATAAAGTACAGCATGGCACTAGGCCTTTGAGCACCCACCTGCATGTGCTGCCCTATGCAGCCTTCCCTCTCCCAAAGGAACATCATGGAGGTTGGACAAAAAGGTGTTAAGCGTGTGTAAAGGTACACAAAGATCCACTGGCAGGCTGCTTCTTCTTGTTTGCATCTGTGTCTGCAGATTGTGTTCGGGCTGTGCTGCTGCTGCCCCTCCCCACCCCCACACACACACAATGTCTGCTGCCCTAGAGGAAAACCTAGTCTGCCTAGCA
Organism: Ichthyophis bannanicus; assembly: GCA_033557465.1. Classification (NCBI taxonomy): domain Eukaryota; kingdom Metazoa; phylum Chordata; class Amphibia; order Gymnophiona; family Ichthyophiidae; genus Ichthyophis; species Ichthyophis bannanicus. The sequence goes on from CM066040.1 coordinate 217,280,563, forward strand.
AAAGGGTCAGTCTTGAACGAGCATTCAGCAGGCCTCTACCTAGGTAAAGGTATCTGGATAATTCTATGACCAGTAGTTTGGTAACTTAATTTATCTGGTTAGGTTTAGCCTGATAGCACTGATATTTGACGCTATTGAGCTAAACTAAAACTAATCCCCTGAATACTCCAAATGCTGCCTCAAGTTAACCAAATAAATTTTGTCCAGTCAATAAATAAGTTTATTAGGTGGGATATTTGAAATCAATTATTTGTCTGGGTAACTCCTGAAGTTACTCTGATAAATCATTTAATTAATGGTCTGAACATTTTTACTTAGTTTGGCATTTCATAAATACTATTCTCCAATGCAATCAGAACTATCGCTCATTTTTGCCAGCTAGATGTTTATTTATTTATGCAGTTCAATTTTTAATCTACAAGAACATTAAAGAATGCTCCTAGCAGATAACAACAAGAAAAAAACCCACACTAACAGCTGGTGTACATTTCAAATATCAAAATCTATAAAATCATCTGAAAAACACGTCAGTGCAAAAATGAATAGTTTCAAGCTACCAAATATTTGCAATTCCCTAAATAACTGTGCCTATTCTTCGACTGCAACAAAGTAAAGTTTAAACAGTAACAAATGGGGGCGGGGGGGGGAGATAGGCATGCTGGGGCACAGCCATCAGCATTGATATCCAGCGCTATTTGAGTAACGTTATCCTAAAGTTGACCCATAAGTTATCCCTTAAGTTTTAGGCAAGTATATGCAGAAAACCAATTCAAGCTGATAAGTTACAATGTAATGGATATTGGGCCACTGAATATAAAACCTACTGTAGGCAATATACAGGGCTGGTACTGCCATTTTTGCTGCCCAATGCAAGTGATTTCTGTGCTGCCTCCCCTGACCCCCCGCCCCTCCCCTCCCCTTTGATTCCATTGGAGCCCTCCACAAGCCTCTCTTTTGTTCTAACAATAACTTGGTGAGTGAAGTGTCTGGTCATCATTTACAGGTGCACAGGAGTTAGGGAAAAAAGGCTACCAGATTTCTACATGGCTACCCTTTAGCACCAACTGCCAGGTTTATTAAGTACTACACAACCTTGCAAAAACATATCATCATAAGAAATGCCATACTGGGTCAGACCAACGTCCATCAGGCCCAGCATCCTGTTTACAGCAATGGACAATCCAGGTCACAAGTACCTGACAGGTTCCCAAAGAGGTACACAGGTTCCACAATGCTTGTCCTGGGTAAGCAGTGGATATTCCGGATCCTTTTTAATAATGGTTTATGGATTTTTCCTCCAGGAACTTATCCAAACCTTTTTTAAATCCAGCTACATTAATAGCTTTTACTACATACTCTGGTAATGAATTCCAGAGTTTCATAATGAATTGAGCGAAAAAATATTTTCTCTTATTGCTCTTAAATGGGTTACACTATAGCTTCATTGCCCTAGTCTTTATACTTTTTGATGGCCCAAACAACCAATCTATGTTTACCCATTCTGCTCAATTCATTAATTTATAGACGGGGAAGTTGTAATACTAGAGGGCATAACATGAAGCTGCAAGGGGATAAACTGAAAGGCAACATCAGGAAATACTTTTTCACTAAAAGGGTGATGGATGCTTGGAATGCCCTCTCAATGGAAGTAGTAGGGGCAAATACAGTGAGAGAATTCAAAATGGCATGGGACAGACTCAGTGAATCACTTTATAGAAACAGGATAAAATCACAATAAACTTAACAGTCACTGATATCTTGACAAGTGGAGATGATCTGCATGGAACGGTGGGTACACCCTTAAACAAAGGCATAGGGAGGGGTGACCTGCACGGAGCGGCTGGCGCACCTACTCTTGCCACCATGCTGGTCTTTATTAGTCGTCATATACTATGTTACTTCTATCATATCTCCCTTTAGCCGTCTCTTTTCCAAGTTGAAGAGTCTTAACCTTTTAAGCCTTTCCTCAAAGGGGTATCCTTCCATCCCCTTTAGTATTTTGGTGGCTCTTCTCTGTATCTTTTCTAATTCTGCTATATCCTTTTTAAGATACGGCGACCAGAATCACACACAATATTCAAGGTGTGGTCGCACCATGGAGCAATACAGAGGCATTATAATATCCTTTGTTTTATTCTCCATTCCTTTCCTTATGATTCCTAGCATTCCATTTGCTTTCTTGGCTGCCACTGCACACTGGGAGGAGGGTTTCAACATATTATTCATGACGACACCTAAATCTTTTTTCCTGGGAGGTAGTTCCTCACCGTCTCTTTACTACTCTCAGCTCTCTCCTGAAAGTGCCTCCGCCTCTGATCCCTCCCTCCCTTTCTGCCCAAACCCTGGCTGACTATTTCCATGACAAAATCCACAAGATCACCCTCCAATTCCCCACAAAGTCAGCTACTTCCCCTCCTCCCCCTCTTCACTCCCAACTCCCCCCCCCCCCCCACCTCTGCTACCCTCTCTTCCTTTCCTGTGATCTCTGAAGAGGAAACTGCACACCTTCTTTCTTCCTCCAAACTCACCACCTGCTCCTCTGATCCTATCCCCACCCATCTCCTAAACCTCATCTCCTCCACCATTGTCCCTTCCATCTCTCATATTCTCAACCTACCACTCTCCACTGCAACAGTCCCTGCAGACTTCAAGCATGCTGTGGTCACACCACTCCTCAAGAAACTCTCACTTGATCCCACCTGTCCTTCTAATTATCGACCCTTCTCCCTCCTTCCTTTCATTTCTAAACTACTTGAACGTGCGGTTCACCGCCGCTGCCTCGACTTCCTCTCCTCTCATGCCTTCCTGGATCCTTTACAGTCTGGCTTTCGTCCTTTACACTCTACTGAAACGGCTCTTGCCAAAGTCTCCAGTGACTTGTTCCTGGCAAAATCCAAGGGCCTTTACTCTGTCCTCATCCTTCTTGACCTCTCTGCTGCTTTTGATACTGTTGACCACAACCTTCTCCTCGATACCCTGTCCTTGCTTGGTTTTAAGGACTCTGTACTAGCATGATTCACCTCCTATCTCTCCCACCGCTCTTTCTATGTGTATTCTGGTGGCTCCTCAGCATCTGCTATCCCACTCCCAGTTAGTGTACCCCAAGGATCTGTCTTGGGTCTAATCCTTTTCTCTCTATATACCCAGTCCCTTGGTGTGCTTACTCTTCCCATGCTTTCAGTACCATCTGTATGCTGATGACTCCCAGATCTACCTCTCTATGCCTGAAATCTCTCCAGCAATCCAGACCCGGATCTCTGCCTACCTTTCTGACATTGCTGCCTGGATGTCTCACCGCCGCTTGAAACTGAACATGGCCAAGACTGAACTTCTTATCTTTCCCCCCCAAAATCTCCCCTCCTCTTCTGCCTTTCTCAGACTCTGTGGATAACTCTGTACTCCTTCCTGTTTCCTCGGCCCACAATCTTGGGGTTGTCTTTGACTCCTCTCTCTCTTTCTCCACACACATCCGTCTGATAGCTAAGACCTGCCGTTTCTTTCTCTATAACATCAGGAAAATCCACCCTTTCCTTTCTGAACACACTACTAAGACGCTTATCCACTCCTTGATCACCTCCCGTCTTGACTACTGTAACCTACTCCTTGCTGGTTTCCCTTGAATCACCTCTTTCCCCTTCAATCTGTTCAACACTCTGCTGCACAGATAATCTTCCGCCAGCCTCGTCATGCCCATATTACTCCTCTTCTCAAGTCACTTCATTGGCTCCCTATCCGTTTCCGCATCCAGTTCAAACTTCTCCTGCTGACCTATAAATGCATTCACTATGCGGTTCCTCACTATCTTTCTTCTCTTATCTCTCCTTACAACCCCCCTCGAGAACTCCGCTCTTCTAGCAAACTGCTTCTATCTATGCCCTTCTCTTCTACTGCTAACTCCAGACTTCACTCCTTTCACCTTGGTGCACCTTACGCCTGGAATAAACTACCTGTGTCTGTACGCAGGGCTGGCCCGTCCATTGTGCGATAATGTTGTTCGCACAGGGCACCGTGCTTCAGGGGGCCCCGTGCGAACACCATTATGGCACACCGGACGGCTTCAGAGGGAGCTGGGGAAGCCTACACGAGGCCCTGGCTTCCTCTGTACAACCACCAGCGTGAAGATCCTTTTCCCTCACGCTGGCGGCTGTTTGTGTGAAGCCACAAATGCTGGGAAAGAATGCCCTTTAACCTTTCTCAGCATTCGTGGCTTCACACAAACAGCCGCCAGCATGAGGGAAAAGGATCTTCACGCTGGCGGTTGCACAGAGGGAGCCGGGGCCTCACGCGGGCTTCCCGACTCCCTCAGATAGGCGCGGGGCTGGTCGGGGGAGGGACCTGGACTGGAAATGGGCTATGGTGGGGGGAGGGGGGGAACTTGGACTGGAAATAGGCTGTGATTAGGGATGCTAGAACTGCAAAGGGCTGTGATGGTTGGGGGAGGAACTTGGACTGAAAATGGGCTGTGATGGTGGGTAGGTGGGGGTAACTTGGACTGGAAATGGGCTATGGTGGGGGAGGGGGGAACGTGGACTGGAAATAGGCTGTGATTAAGGGTGCTAGAACTGCAAAGGGCTGTGATGGTTGGGGGAGGAACTTGGACTGAAAATGGGCTGTGATGGTGGGTAGGTGGGGGGAACTTGGACTGGAAATGGGCTATGGTGGGGGGGAACTTGGACTGGAAATGGGCTGCAATGTAGGGGTGCTAGGACTGCAAATGGGCTGTGATGGCGGTGGCCTAGGACTGAAAATGGGCTGTGATGGTGGGGGGGGGGCTAGGACTGTGAATGGGCTGTGATGGGAGGGCTAGAACTGGAAATGGGCTTATGGGGGCTGGAATAGGACTGGAAGTGGGCTGACGAGGGGGCTAGGATTGAAAATTGGCTGATGTGAGCTTGGAGTGGAAATTGGCTGATGGGGGGCTGGACTGGAACTGAAAAAGAGCATATGTGGGGCTAGGACTAGAAATGGGCTGATGAGGAGTTGGAATAGGACTAGAAATGGGCTGATGGGGGAGCTTGGACTGCAAATGGGTGATGGGCTAGAATAGGACTGGAAATGGGCTGATGTGGGGGCATGGGAGAATGGGACTAGAAGGGAGCGGATGCTGGGTGGATCTAGAACTATAAAGGAGCTGATTTGGGGGGGGGGACTTGAAGGGATGGGGATGGGGAATGCTGGGTGGGTCTAGAACTATAAAGGAGCTGATTTGGGAGGGGACTTGAAGGGATGGGGATGGGGAATGAGAATGGAGAGGGGAAAATATATTTTGTGTGGAAGAAAAGTCTACGATGGGCCAGGTATTGAGAGAGTAAGTGGGGATTGAGAACAGAAGGGTGAAATTTGAGTGGATAATAAAGGAATAAGGAAAGAAATGGGGGAAAGAGCAAAAGGGAAACAATCAGTATGTTAAAACAGATATAGAGAGAGAATGGAAAACATCTAAAAGAGAAAGGACAAATGGATAGCTTGCAGAAGACACGAAGAAACCAGAAGAAAGTGATTGGAGCAATTGCAACAGAAAAATAAAATTGCCCAAACAGAAGGTAGAAAAATATTTTTTATTTTGAATTTATTAACTGGAATATGTCTGGTCTGGGAAGTGTGTATTACTAACATCTTTGCGTTTTTGTTTAGTGCAAGAGGAAATTACTTCATAGTTTTATTTCTCCAGTGTTGTACATTTCATGTTTGGCTTTTGGGGTTCCCAGTTTAATTATTATCTTCCTATTTCTAAATTGTGATCCCTTGTTCTTTGTGTGGTGATGGTCTATGTTCTGCATGTGTAACCGAGCTGAGGTATTCTGTTCATGTAGTTTCTGTTTGACAGTCCCACTTGTTCTCTTTCCCCCAGTGAGATGTATTGGTATTATGTATTGGTTTAATATCTGAAGTGTTGCCTTTTGATAGGTAGGGTTTGGTGTTTTGTGAGAGCTGTTATGATATGGTGGATTTGCTATGGATTCTAAATGGTCAGTTTTTATGGTACTTCCTAGCAGGCCTGGCGGTTGTCACTGCAATATAGTAATGTAGAAATCTGTTAGTCTTTCTTTATCCAGACACTCATTAAGAGGCATGTTTATTAAAAGTGCATGTTAATATATGCAAATATTTATGCTAATGAGACTCCTTATGTAAATGAGGCCCCGCAATTAATCTCCACACATGGCTCTGCCGCCCCCCCCCCCCTCCCCTGGGCCGCCCCTGTCTGTACACCAGGCACCTTCTCTAACCCTCTTCAAATCCAGGCTGAAAACTCACCTCTTCGCTGCTGCTTTTGGATCTTGACTCATCTGATCTCCTTTTTCTTTTTCTGTCCCCCTTATTTTATCCCTGCCTACACCTTCTGTGTTGTCTGTCTTGACTAGATTGTAAACTCTGATGAGCAGGGACTGTCTCTTACATGTCTGTGCAGCGCTGCGTATGACTTGTAGGGCTATACAAATGCTCAGTAGTAGTAGTAGTAGTAACTTTGCATCTTGTAACCATAGTTTGGGTTGTTCTTTCCTAGATGCATAACTTTGCACTGCACCACATTCAATTTCATCTGCCATTTGGATGCCCAGTCTTCCAGTTTCTCAAGGTTCTCTTCCAATATTTCAAAATCCTCTTGTGTTTTAACAACTTTGAATAACTGTGTCATCTGCAAATTTGTTTACCTCACGCATTGCTCCTATTTCCAGGTCATTTATGAATATGTTAAAGAGCAGCGGGCCATGCACAGATCCCTGGGGTACTCCACTATTCAACTTTCTCCACTGAAAAATTGGCCATTTAGCCCTACCCTCTGCTTTCTATCTTTTAACCAGTCCCTGATCCACAATAGTACACTGCCTCCTATCCCATGACTTTTTAATTTCGCCAAGAGTCTCTCATGAGGGGTGTTATCAAGACTTTCTGAAAATTCAGATAAACTATATTCACCGGCTTACCTTTGTCTACCTCCTTATTCACACTTTCAAAAAAATAACAGATTAGTAAGATAAGACTTTTCTTGGCTAAATCCATGTTGTCTTTCTCCCATTAAACCATGACTCTACATGTTCAGTAATTTTATTCTTTATAATGGTTTCTATCATTTTGCCCAGTACTGACATCAGGTACTGACGTTGTAGTTTCCCAATCACCCCTGGAACCCTTTTTAAAAATTGGCGTTATATTGGCCGTTCTCTAATGTTCAAGTCTACAGATGATTTTACTGATAGTTCACAGATTACTAATAGTAAGTCTGCAATCTCATATTTCAGTTCTTTCAGCACCCTCGGATGTATATTATCTGGTCTATGTGATTTGCTACTCTTTATCTTATCAAATAGTTGTAATACATCTTCCCAGTTTATCAATATTTCTTTCAATTTTTCCGATACATCACCTTTCAATACCATTTAAGGCATGGGTAACTTCCCTACATTTTCTTCAGTAGAGCAAATCAAAGCATTCATTCAGTCTCCCCTCTATTTTTATTTATTTAACAGTTTTTTATACCACTTTATCATTTAGTCAAAGCAGTTTACATTGTAATTTAAACTTGGTAATGTACATTAAACAGACATTGATAACTTGGCTATAGCCTTGTCCTCCTTTAGTGTCCCTTTTACCCCTCTATCATCCAGTAGTCTGACTATCCACAGGCTTTTTGCAACAAGTATACTTGAAAAAGTTTTTATTTATCTTTATCTTTATTACAATTTTTGATAGACCGCCCATCGGAAGCCATCTGGGCAGTTTACAATAATATAAAAATGAATAAAGCCAGAGTCAGAAAAGAACTACATTGTCAGACAGGAAAGAATACAAGCATACTAGACTAAAGAAGAGAAGAGCTTAAGTGGAGGGGGAAAAGGAAACAGAGGAGTCACGAAAGAGAGTTTGCTCCAGGTGGGCACGTGCTGGGGAAGGGAGGTCAAGGCAGTTGGTATGCTGTGTGACCGGAGGCTGCGGGGCATAGTGCGAAAGTGCAATGAGTTTGCAAGATATTGGGGAGTGTGCTGATGTAGGGATCTGTGGGTCAGGATTAGGAGTTTAAAGGTGATCCGATAGGGGAAGGGAAGCCAGTGCAGGTGGATCAAAGAGGGCATGATGTGGCTGAATCCGGGAGTATGGGTGAGGAGGTGAGCAGCAGCATTCTGAACTAACTGTAGGTGGTGAAGCTGATAGTGGGGGATACCCACAAAAGCCACATTACAGTAGTCCAGGTGCGAAATTACGAGAGTGAAAAGAAGAGTTGTGAGGGATGTTGAAGAGAGTACTGGACTGATGGCTCAAATCTGACAGAGGAAGAAGTGAGAGCGGCATACAAGGGAGGAAATGTGGGCGTGAAAGGAGAGATCAGGGTCCAGGGTAACCCCAAGGTAGTAGAGTGAAGTTACAAGGGGAATTGGGAGATTCAAAAGAAGAGGGGAAAGGGTCAGTTGGGGACCACCATGGGTAAACCACATTTCAGATATTTTAGCTGGGTTGAGGTGGAGTAGGTTGGAAAAAAGCCAGGTGGAGACAAGTGAAAGACCGGCACTGAGGGGGGTAGAGATCCAGGTTCGCAGGGGAGGTATGGTGTAAAAGAATAACATCATTGGCATAATAGTAGGCTGAGATCCCAGAGTGTTGTACCAGGAGAGTGAGGAGAACCAGGAAAACGCTGAAAAAAAGGGGAGTCAGTACAGAACCCTGGGGCACCCTGCAGCTGAGTGGTAAAGGGGAAAAGGTGTGAGCATTTGAAACCACAGAGAAAGAGCATGAGTAGAGGAAAGAGTGGAGCTTTTGCTTCTATAGCAAGCTTTTTTTCAAATTCTCTCTTTGCCTGCCTTATCAATGCCTTGCATCTAACTTGCCAGTGCTTAGATTGTTTCCCGTTTTCATCATTTGGCTCCTTTTTTCATTTCCTGAAAGGCCCTTTTTTGGCTACAACAGCCTCTCTGACCTCGCCTTTAAACCATGCTGGCAGTTTTTTGGCCTTCCTTCCACTTTTCTTGTGGAATACATCTGATCTGGGCTTTCAAGATAGTATTTTAAACCAATGCCCTGCTTGGTGTAAATCTTTAACCTTTGCAACTGCTCCTTTTAATTTTTTGTTAACTATTTTTTCATTTTATCATAGTCTCCCCCTTGAAAGTTAAAAGGTAGTACTGTGGATTTTCTTGCCATCCTTCCTCCATTTATTAACTCAAATGTGGTCATACTATGATTACTATTGCCAAGTGGCCCCAACATACTTATCTCTTGTACCAGATCCTGTGTTCTACTAAGGACTAGGTCCAAAATAGCTTCCCCTCTTGTCGGTTCATCATTTATTTCATCTAGAAACTTTACCTCCCTAGCATGTCCTGCTGTGACACTGACCCTGTTGTTACTGGGGTAATTGAAATTACCCATTATTGCTGTCTTGTAACTTTTGTTAGCTTCTTTTATTTGTTTTAGCATTTCATCATCCATCTGTTCATTCTGGCCAGGCAGTCAGTAGTACATCCCCACTGCCATCGCCTTCCCCTTTTCACATGGAATTTCTATCCATAGAGATTCTACAATGTCTCTTGTTTTCTGCAAATCTTGAATCCTATGTGACTCAATGCCCTCTCTAATGTATAGCACAAACCCTCCTCTAATTCAATCTACCCTATCATTTCAATATAGTTTATTTATTTATTTATTTATTTATTTTACATTTCTTATATACCGCACTATTTACGATCAGCGCGGTTTACATAAAACAAAACAGAATCCGACAATGAACAAGAGTCAGGTCATTACAATGAACAGGAGCAATCAACTTGGATAACGGGGGAACTATGTACATAAGTGGAATACTGAAATTGGTAAACTATGTACACAAATGGGATACTGAAATTGGTAACTGTCTATATGTGAGATGAGGTCATTGTGTGTTGTTCGTACCTGGTGGCTGGGGTTCGAGGGAGGCTGTGAGGTATTTAATAAAGAGGAGGTGTTTTAAGGCCTTCCTGAACTGGCTCAAATTGGGGATAGCTCTGATGTGTGGTGGTAAGGAGTTCCAGAGGCTTGGGGCGTTCAGGCTGTAGGCTCTATTTGAGGTTGATATGGCGCATTTTGTCATAGCTTTTGGTATTGCTAGCATGTTGGTTGCAGCCGTTCTTCTTATCCTGTTGGGCATGGGTTGTTGTATGAGGTCACATATTGAAGAAGAGGATAACCCATTGATGGCCTTGAATGTCATCACTAAGATCTTGAAGTTAATCCTGGCTTGGATGGGGAGCCAGTGCAGCTGCATTAGGAGGGGTGTGATGTGCTCTTTCCTTGGTGCTCCTAAGAGGATTCGCGCAGCGCTGTTCATGGTGAGTTGTAAGGGATGTAAGGTTGCTTTAGGGAGACCTTGTAGGATGGCGTTTGCATAATCAAAATGAGGGATGATGAGGGCTTGGTAGATGGTACGGAAGTCATTCAGCTCGAGTAGAGGGCGTATGTGTCTGAGGGATCTGATCTTGAAGTAGATCGCTCTTACTGTTTTTGCTATGTGCTGCTTGTACCCGGGTATCACAATGTCAGTGATTATTCATATTAATCTGGTTATCAGTTGACAGGGGTAATTTGGAATCTTTCATCTCTGTACTCAGTGGCATCTGAGTTACTTTTATCTTTATTGGAACCTCTCTGTTGATATTCCTAACTTCCCTCTTTTGCTAGTATCCTTCAAGGATATATCCTTCAGAATCATGCATTCTTAGGCAACCTCCGGCTTTCCCCTATTACAGCGATGGCGAACCTATGGCACGCGTGCCAGCTGTGGCATGCGAAGGCCTTGCAGCTGGCACGCGGGTAGGTCCGCAAAAAAGAAAAAGCTGGCTCTGGCTGCTGCCGCGGACGCGGCAGCAGCAGAGTGCAGTGTCCCGCGGGGCCCCCTCCGCCCGCTAAGCCCCTCTGCAAGGGCTTTCAGATTCGCGAGGGAGAGCTTCTCCCTCGCGTCTCTGTTAAGCCCGCAGGGGCTAATGGGAAATTTCCCATCAGCCCCTTTAGACGCGAGGGACTGATGGGAAATTTCCCATTAGCCCCTGCGGGCTTAACAGAGACGCGAGGGAGACGCTCTCCCTCGCGAATCTGAAAGCCCTTGCAGAGGGGCTTAGCGGGCGGAGGGGGCCCCGCGGGACATTGCATTCTGCCGCGGCAGCGGCAGCAGCCAGAGCCAGCTTTTTTTTTTTTTAAATTTGCCAGGGGGGGAGGGGTTAGGACTTCTAATGGGCTAGGTGGGGGTTAGGACTTCTAATGGGCTAGGGGGGGGTTAGGACTTCTAATGGGCTGAGGGGGGGTTAGGACTGCTAATGGGCTAGGGGGGGGGTTAGGACTGCTAGCGGGCGGGCGGGCAGGGCGGGGGGGGGGTAGGACTGCTAATGGGCTGTGGGCTGATGGGGCCTGTCTGGAAATGGGGTGATGGGGGGTTAGGAATGGTAATGGGCTATGGGGGGGTTAGGACTGCTAATGGGCGATGGGGGGGGGTTAGGACTTCTAATGGGCTAGGGGGGGTTAGGACTGCTAATGGGCTATGGGGGGTTAGGACTGCTAAAGGGCTAGGGGGGGTTAGGACTGCTAATGGGCTAGGGGGGGTTAGGACTGGTAATGGGCTGTGGGCTGATGGGGGCTGTCTGGAAATGGGGTGATGAGGGGTTAGGACTGGTAATGGGCTATGGGGGGGTTAGGACTGGTAATGGGCTATGGGGGGTTAGGACTGGTAATGGGCTTTGGGCTGATGGGGGCTGTCTGGAAATGGGGTGATGGGGGTTAGGACTGGTAATGGGTTATAGGGGGGCTTAAACTGAAAATGGGGTGATGGGGGTTTAGGACTGGAAGTGGGTTGATGGGGGGGGGCTAGGACTGGTATTGGGTTGGGGGGTTGCTAGGACTGGAAATGGGCTGATGGGGGGCTAGGACTGGAAATGGGCTGATGCAGGGACTAGAAGGGAATGGATGCTGGGTGAGGTTGGAACTAGAAGGGAGCTGATGTTGGGGGAGGATTAGAATGGGATGGGGCTGGGAGAGTAAAATGGAGAGGGGAAAAATATTTTGTGTGGGAGGGATAAAAAATCTACAATTGGCCGGGTATTGGGAGAGTAAGTGGGGATTGAGGATGGAGGGGTAAAATTTGAGTGGATGAAATAGGAATGAGGAAAGAGCAAAAGGAGAAAGATTAGTATGTTAAAGCGGATGTAGAGAGAGAGAATGGAAAAAAAAAACTAGAAGAGAGAAGAAAGGACAAATGGACAGCAGATGATGGAGAGTTAGCAGAAAACATGAAGAAACCAGAAGAAAGTGGCTGGAGCAATTGCAACTGTGTAACTGAGCTGAGGTATTCTGTTTATGTAATTCCTTTTTGACATTGCCACTTGTTCTCTTTCCCCAGTAGGTCATGTATTGTTATTCTCTGAAATGTATTGGTTTAATATTTGCAGTGTTGCCTTTTGATAGGTATGGTATGGTGCTTTGTGAGTCCTGGTAGTGCTGTTAGGATACGGCGGGTTTGCTATTGGTTCTAAATGGGTAGTGTTTGTAGTAGTTCCTAATGTGCCTGGCGGTTGGCACTGGATTATAGTAATGTAGAAATCTTTTAGTCTGTCTTTATCCATACACTCATTAAGAGACATGTTTACTAAAAGTTAGTGTATGTTAGCATTATGCAAATATTTATGCAAATTGACGTGCTGGCACTTTGAGGAAATTCTTTGGTTTTGTGCGGCAGTTTGGGCACTCGGGCTCAAAAAGGTTAGCCATCACTGCCCTATTATCTAGTTTAAAAGCTGCTCTATCTCCTTTTTAAAGGTGATGCCAGCAGTCTTGTTCCATCCCAGTTAAGGTGGAGCCCATCCTTTCTGAAAAGGATGTTGACCAGTTTCTAACAAATTCAAAAGTCTCTTCTTTGCACCATCGTCTCATTGATACATTGAAACTCCAGAGCTCTGCCTGCCTTTTGGGTCCTGCATGTGGAATGAGAAGCATTTCAGAGAATACTACCCTGAAAGTTCTGCATTTAAACTTCCTACCTAAACGCCTAAATTTAGCCTCCAGAACCTCACACCCACACTTTCCTATGACATTGGTACCAACATGTACCAAGACAGCAGACTCCTCCCCAGCTAAATTTGCACCAGCAAGGCATGTTACCAGGCAATCCTCATGTCCACCAGCCACCCAGCCATCTACTGTACATGCCTAAAAAGACCACTCAGAGGCCATAGCAATCCTGTCATACCCTACCATAGCAGCGTTACCACAACTCACACAGTGCCAGCTGTACTTATCAAAAGGCATCACTACAAATATTAAACCAATACAACTCCTTCTGAGAAAACAGACTGCTCCAGCTCTCTTTACAAATTACATGTTAAGACAATACTGCACCTCTGTCACACATGCAAACCACAGACAGACCTGCACCAAATATAGAACAATTTAGACCAATTGCACTGGAAACCCAAGAAGCCAATCTTGGCATACTCTGCAACAGTGGAGAAATGAAAATAGAAAGGCATTTCCTCTCATACCGAACATCGTAACATAGTATGTGATAGTAGATAAAGACCAGGATGGTCCATCTAGACTGCCCAGTAAGGTAGCTAGAGTGGTTGTAGCTGTAGTTCTGTGCAGGTGACCCCCCTCCCCCCATGCCTGTGTTCAGGATTGTCCCTGCTGCTTCGTGCAGGTCACCCCTCTCTAGTTATTGAAGTGTAAAAAATATTTAAGTTTGCTTTGATTTCACCTTGCTATAAAGGGATCCATTGTGTCTGTCCCATTCCATTTTGAATTCTGTCACTGTATTTGCCCCCACCACCTCCATCAGGAGGACATTCCAAGCATCCACCACCTTTTCAGTGAAAAAGTATTTCCTGATGTTGCTTTTAAGTTTACCGTCTTGCAGCTTCATCGTATGCCCTCTAGTTTTACAACTCCCCCTTCTTTGAAAAAGGTTTGTTTGTTCATTGATACCTTTTAAGTATTTAAAAGTCTGTATCATAGTTTCTTCTTATACGTCTTTTGGCGGAGGCCCAAATCATTTTGTTTGCCTTCCTCTGAACCGTTTCAAATCGTATATCCTTTATGAGATATGGTCTCCAAAACTGAACACAGTACTCCAAGTGAGGCCTCACCAACAAGTTGTACAGGGGCATTAGTACTTCCTGCTTTCTGCTGCAACTCAGCTTCCTTCTGGCTTTGGCTACAGCCTTGTGGCATTGTTTTGCCACCTTGAGATCCTCAGACACTAGCACTCTGAGGTCCCTCTCCTGGTCCGTGCACTCCAGTCTTTCTCCCCGTATCACATACAATTCCTTTGGATTTCTGCATCCCAAGTGCATGACTCTGCACTTCTTCACATTAAATCTTAACTGTGAAGCACTAGATCATTCTTCCAGTGTTTTTAGATCTTTCCTCATGTTGTCCACTCCCTCAGAAGTGTCCTCTGCAAAATGGCAGACTTTTCCATTCAATCCTTCTGCAATATCACTCACAAATACATTGAACACAAAGACATCAGTGATAACAGTGTGTAACAAATTTTTACTTTTTTTCTTGTTCCTGGGTAACAAGTGTTATTTTCTGATATCTTGTCTTAAAACCATAGGAAATGGCAATTATGGCCCACAAACAATGCTTTTGGGACCAGTAGAGTGATATTTTTGAAAATTACCTATTTTGCAGGACAAACTATCAACTATAAAGAACTATAAACTATAGTTTATAGACAAACTATAAAGAAGCAACAAGCAGTCAAGAAATCAGACAATGCATTGCTCTTGGCAGAATGGCTATGAAAGACCTAGATAAGATTCTCAAGAGCAGAGATGTCTCTCTCCATACAAAGATTCGACTTGTTCAAGCCATGGTATTTTCAATAACATCATATGGATGTGAAAGCTGGACAATGAAAAAGACAGACAGGAAGAAAATTGATGCCTTTGAATTATGGTGCTGGCGGCGAATATTGTGTATACCATGGACTGCCCGAAGAACAAACCAGTCTGTACTAGAGGAGATCAAACCTAAGCTTTCTTTAGAAGCTCAGATGACAAGACTTCGACTTTCATACTTTGGACACATCATGCGGAGAGAGAGATCATTAGAGAAAGACATCATGCTTGGCAAGATAGAAGGTCAACGCGAAAGAGGAAGGCCAGCAATGAGATGGATCGATACAATAACAGCAGCTACGGGTACCAGTCTGTCAACAATGAACCGCCTGACTGAAGATCGAACACAATTTAGGATAGCTATCCAGAGGGTCGCCATGAGTCGACTCCGACTTGACGGCACTTAACAACAACAACAGAGTGATATTTTTGAAAATTACCTATTTTGCTGGACATTCTAGATAGATTTAGTGCAAAGTAAACTTGGAGTACCTTTTGAAAAATTCTAGAACTTTGCAAAACTTTTAGAACTTTGTATAACTTTTGAGAACTTTTAATAAGAGCCTTTTGGTGACTGTTATAATGTCACTTCCGCCTTGCGTCTTTATAAACAATGGATTTGCACAGAGTGAGCACAGTCGTTCAGCAGCCTCCTTACCGACTAGAAATCTAGGAGTGAGCAACAAGAACAATGTCTTAAGCTCACTAGTTTATTTTCATTCTAGCTTCTTAAACGGACTGACATGACATCAAGAGGCTGTAAGCATCCAGCAGATACATTTTGCTATGTTTGTGGTGATTTTATCAAGACAACAGCAAAAAAGTACTCCGTGGAAGCATCTGCCAAGATGTGTGAAGCTTACAAGGCATATTTTGGCATGCCTATTGGGGATCAGGACAAACCTGGGCACCTCATTTCATTTGTGAGCACTGCAAGAATACTCTGGAAGGTAAGATGGACAATTGATGTTGGCTTAGACTGTGGCATTTTATGTTATAAAATCTTTGTTGTTACTGAATTTTTGCATAACGTATGAAATATTTAGCAAGAACATCATTAATTCAAATTGCTTATATATATAAAATTATTTTTATTTTTTCTTTGGCAGGATGGTACAGAGGGGAAAAGAGTCATGAAGTTCACTATCCCATTTGAGCAATTGTTACTTCTGCATGGTGACTCCTTCCAAATATCAGACTGGCAAGAATGCTCTTTCTGTCATGTATCCAAGCATTCCTTCATCCATTGCTCCTGTGCCACACTGCTCACAGCTCCCTGTACCCACTCCTCCGCAGAGAAAGCAGCCGTCTTCAGAAGAAAGCAGCAATTCACAAAACGAAGAAAACAATGCAGATCTAGATTACAATATCAGAGGTGGAGCTGAGGAGAGAATCCCTTACTACCCAAGCCAAAATGACATCAATGACTTGGTCAGAGATCTTAGTCTCACCAAGCCAAATGCCAAGCTTTTGTCGTCAAGTTCAAGCAGTAGAACTTCTTGGATGAAAGCGTGCAAGTCCCAGGTCAGAGGAAGCGTCACCACATTTTTCTAGCATCTTCACTAGTGAAGTTGGGCTCTGCTTTTGCCACAATGTGACCAGTCTGTTCGACACTATCAGAATTGCATGTAACCTAAAGGAGTGGGGCCCGTTTATTGAGAGCTCTTCCGGAAGCCTCAAAGCCCTGCTGCTACATAATGGGAACAAGTATCCGTCTCTTCCCCTAGCTCACTCAGTGAGCCTCAAAGAAGATTACAGCAGCTTCAAGACCTTGCTAGAAGCCTTGAAGTATGCTGAGTACAATTGGGAGGTTATCGGAGACTTTAAAATGGTGGCATTTCTGATGAGTCTCTAAGGAGGTTTCCCTGCTATCTTTGTCTTTGGGACAGCAGAGACACCACAGCACACTACCACAGGCAGGACCGGCCACAGTGAACGTGAAGTGGGAGCCACTGGTGGAACCACAGAAGGTGCTGTTGCCACCACTACACATCAAATTGGGCCTTATGACACAATTTGTCACAGCTCTAGAGAAAGTTTAGAGAAGTCGTCTTGAAGGCTGTTGACTCTATCTGAGGCAAAGGTCAAAGCTGGTGACTTGTTGGACCACAAATAAAAAAGATTCTTGAGTACATGGAATTTTCCAAGCTGCTTACTAAGAAGGAGAAAGTGGCTTGGAACAGCTTTGTTGCAAAGGTTCGTGGCTTTTTGGGAAATCACAAGGCCGAAAACTGTGTAGAACTGGTTGAGACTCTGGTTAAAAATTACGCCAAAATGGACTGCACGATGTCTCTCAAAGTCTATATCCTTGATGCTCCTCTTGATAAATTCAAGGAGAACATGGGAGCGTACTCAGAGGAGCAAGGGAAACATTTCTACCAGGATATACTGGAATTTGAATGTCACTGCCAAGGACAATATAACAAGAACAGTGATGAGAGACTACATCTGGGGGCATATTCATGAGTGATTTACAATATAATCGTAAATGTCAAAAATCTACTCACTTCTAAATGTTTTATGGTCTTTCTTGAATAACTATAATATTTACTTATATTTAATGTTGTATTTTTTTATTTTATGTGAACAAAAAGGCACAAGTAAGCCTGTTTTAACAATGGGAGTATATAAATTTCACAAATATCAATCTCCTGTTCACAAAAGCAAAGTTTAATGAGAATAATAACCATTTTCCATACTTTTAAGTTATAAGCAATTAGGAAATAATAGTCTCTACCCAGGAACAAAAACTGTGTTACACAGTGTAATCATTTCCCAGATCTAACATAGTTCAGTTAATAAATTCAAAATAAAATACTTTTTTCTACCTTTGTTGTCTGGGCATTTTATTTTTCAGTCATGATTGCTCCAATTTCCCCTTTCAACTTTTCTATCATCTCCTAACTCTTTCTTGTGTCTGTCAATTTGCATTTCTCCTTATTCCTCCTGCTGCATAACCATCGCTTCCAGTGCTTTGTGCTTTTCTTCTTTTTGAATGCAAATTTTAGCCTGCCCACAATCTGCCGCCAGCTGTTCCACTGATGTTGGACCCATTGGGCTCACTTGCCAACTGTGCTGCAGCCCATGTGGATGTATGGTTTGCACAGTGGTTCACACCAGCCCTGACGATACACTGAAACTAGTTAATACCCTGAAAGACCCTGTTCATTCCCCTTGTCTTTGCTACGTTATGTCACCTTTCCGCAGGTTGATCACTTCTGTCCCCTTGATCCCCCCAACACAGTTGCAATCATAGCCATAGATCTAACCTAATGAAAGTCAGTATTCTCTCTAACGCCATCCTTCCAATCCGCAATCTGTCTCTCTCCACACCCAATCACCTGTCTCCAGAAGCCACAATCTACCCCTTCCTTGCATCAATTTCTCTCTCAACCCCCACCCCACCCCTTCATCCCCAGCAGTTACTCACTCATAAGAACATAAGAAAAACCATACTGAGTCAGACCAAGGTCCATCTAGGTGAAAATCCTGTCTCTGACAATAGCCATACCGGGTCACAAACACGCAGCATATCCCAAAAGGTAGATCCCATTTCTCATAGCTCATTTCCAGGGATACAGTAAATGATGGCTCTCTCAAGTCTACCTAGACATTTTTAATAAACTTTTCCAACCAGGAAATTATCTGGCAACAGATATCACAACAGATATGCACAGGGCCAGCCCGAGGGATTCTGCCGCAATAGGCAGGCCCTCTGTGCCGCCTCCCCTCCTCGACTGTAGCTTCACATGGCCCGTCCTCTTACCTCCCCCTCTCCCCCGGCATCCATCTTCTCACTGAGGAAGGGGGTGAAGGTGACACGGCCATATCTCTTTGTGCTGAAGCAGTAGCTGAATTGCCATTTCAATGCTGCCTTGGGCCTTAAAGTGCCAGCGTCTATGCACACTCATGGCCTGCCCCTCCTGCCCCTCCAATGCAACTTCCCGTGCCATGCCACCCACCAAGATCTGCCCTTCTAGGCAACCGCCTAGTATCATATCCCCTCACTCATCTTTTCCCCATGTTGAAGAGCCCTAACATCTTTCATCTTCCTTCATAAAGAAGTGGTCTATTCCCTTTATTATTTAGTTGCCTTCTTTAAGCCTTTTCTAGTTCTGATTTTTTTTTTTGAGATGGGGTGACAGTACTCGAAGTGCAGTCACACCAGGGATCTATAGAGAGGCACAATGATATTCTCCGTTTCAATCTTCATCCTTTTTTAGAATAATCCCCATTTGCTTTTCTGACAGCTACAGCACAATGCGCTGAAAATGTCAACAGTTTGTCCACAATGACGCCAAGATCTTTTTCTTGGGTGGTGACTCAAACTCAGAAACCAGAATTTTCTACCTGTAGTTGGTACTATTTTTCTTTATGTGCATCACTTTGCACTTGTCCATGTTAAATTTCATCTGCCATTTACATTTCCAGTCTCCTAGTCTCACAAAATCCTTCTGCAAATCTTCATAGTCCTCTGCTTTTTAATGACTGAACTACGCTGTCTCATGTGAAAATGTAATCACCTTACTCACTGCTCCTTTCACAAGATCATTGATGAATATGTTAAACAGCACAGGTCTCAATACAGATCCCTGGACCTGGTACACTCTGGTATTGACCTTTATCCATATGGAAAACCGGCCATTTGTCCTATTCCTTCCTGTTTTTTTAAATCAGTTTCCATGCCATAATAGCATTTTTCCTCCTATCCCATGATTTTCCATTTTCCCTCTGAAAAGCCAAATGCACTATATCGGCTGGCTCATTGAATTTGTAAGGCAAGATTTGTCTTTGCTAAACCATGTCCTTATTTGGCAGATTGATCCCTAGTGACTTTACAAGAGCCACAATGAGTGACTGTGGATCACTAGGGATCCCCAAGGATAGGAATAGAGGGTGGGGGGTTATGTGATGGGGAGTCCTGAGGTTGGGTTGTGTGGTCAGGCGGGAGTACTGATGGGAGCAGGTGCTGGGGGAAGTCTTGATTTTTGTTTGTGTGCTCAGGGGGGTAATTGATGCTATCAGGAGCAGTGAATTTAGAAAGCTGCTCCCATGCATAATTGGGAAGGAGCAGGGTGCTCTTTCCTCATGTGCTGCTATTTTTTTTCAATTTTAATCACATTCAGGAAATGTTAAAAAGTGCAAAACAATTATGTCTCAAACAGAGCCATCAAAAAGGCACAACAAAAGAAACATTGTCATCAACCCAGTCCACATACATGAGGAAAGACAAGACATCATTCCAACAGGAGAAATAAACAGAATAAAATAGACTTAACAGCTAAATTTAAATATCCACCAATTAGAATTACATACTACTACTACTATAAAAACAAAAACATAAGAACATAAGATATGCCATACTGGGTCAGACCAAGGTCCATCGAGCCCAGTATCCCGTTTCCAACAGTGGCCAATCTAGGTCATACGTACTGTCACAGGGCCTACCTTGGCAGTGTAATGGACTGAGGTAGGTTGGACATAAAAACATTTGAGGTTGGGTTTGGCTAATGTCTTACAGGGCCCAGGGACTTGCAGCCCTGGTAGCTTCCTTTGTTACCAAAATCCCAAAGAATACAAAGGTCCGAGTGGAGGGAAACAAAGGCATTTATTTCCCTTTCTTGCAAAAAGGTTCAGATGCTTGGACAAAAACATCAAACACAAGTTCCTTACTTCAGGTTAAAGAAAAAGTAAAACATGACGTTAAAGCAAAGCTGTTATCTTCACAATAAATGGTGTATCAAAACAAACAGTCTCTATTCCCCAAGATAGAGCTTATGTGCTAAGCAGGGACTCCAGGCTTCCTGTCTTACAATAACTACAGTCCATCTCGGTATCTGAAGCAAATTCCACCTGCATCGGTTCCCCTTCTGAAGCCTCTGAGACCAAGTCAGTACTTGCTGGCAAATTGTAATCAGGCTTTTTATATATCCTCTGTACAACCTCCCAATGCTCCGGGTTGAATGTAGGGCGTCGGTCCTGCACCCTCATATACTGGGAACTGTCTTCCTTTTGCAAATGTTTTACCTTAGCTTCCTGCAAAGCTTTGTCATTAGCAAGTCTCTTATTCAGTACGTGTTTCTTGCACCTTATCTCATAGGCAGTTTCACAAGGACAGTATTCCTCTGCTCCCTGTCCTCCCCATACACCAGCAGTCTGCAACCTGCTTTCAGTTAAACATGGGTTACCTTTTCTCCTTGGCTTGTCTACTCCCGGTGAGGTTTGAGGCCTGCTCCGGCTAGGATCCTGCCTGGCCTGAGCAATAGGCCTTAAGTTCTCCAACCGTCCTTCTGTTGGCTTTAGACCGCAGTCACAGCCACGCCTTTGCCTCTCTGTACGAAAAGCACCCACTCTGAATGGAGCTATCCCACCTTCTCCAGGGTTGCTTCCTTCCTCAAGCCATTGCGGCTGCTGTTGCCTCCTGCGAAACCCTTGTCCAGGGGTTACTGCTTCTTCTGGATATCCTGCCCATTCATTCGGATGTCCTGCCCATTCTGCTGGTTCTCCTGGCAGTCCTCCTTCCCCTGGCCATCCTGCCTGTTCTGCCTGTTCTGCTCTCCAGTCTTCCAGACCCTCTTTAAGAGGTACTCCTCTCTTCCTTGATTGGAAACTGGCTGGCATTACCTCCTGACCTAGGAGGTGTGGTTCCTCAGTTCCTCGGAGGTCCCTCTTGCTCCCCCTATCAGGTTCCTCATAATATTGCAGCCTGTGCTTGACTTTTCCTGCGTTTAAAACATTTTCTTCTCTTCTCAGAGGGTCCGCAGCATCACAGTACCTAGCAGTTTCCCCAAAAGACACAGGTTCCACATTGCTTGTACTGGGTCAAGCACTGATATCCTGGGTCCCTTCTTAATAATGGTTTATGGACCTTTTCTCCAGGAACTTGTCCAAACCTTTTTTAAACCCAGCTACACTAACAGCTTTTACTACATCCTCTGGTAACAAATTCCAGAGTTTGATTACATGTTGAGTGAAAAACATATTTTCTTTTATTAGTCTTAAATAGTTTACCCTATAGCTTCATTGCATGTCCCCTAGTCTTTCTATATTCTGATAACGTAAACAATCGATCTACATTTACCCGTTCCACTCCGTTCATTAATTTATAGACTTCTATCATATCTCCCCTCAGCCGTCTCTTTTCCAGGTTAAAGAGCCCTAACCTTTTTAGCCTTTCTTCATAGGAGTATCCTTCCATCCCCTTTACCATTTTGGTGGCTCTTCTCTGAACCTTTTCTAATAACGCTATATCCTTTTTAAGATACGGCAACCAGAATTGCACACAATATTCAAGGTGCGGTCTCACCATGGAACGATATAGAGGCATTATAATATCTTTTGTTTTATTTTCTATTCCTTTCCTTATGATGCCTAGCGTTCTATTTGCTCTCTTGGCTGCCGCTGCACACTGGGCTGAGGGTTTTAACATATTATCCACAATGATGCCTACATCTTTTTCCTGGGTGGTGGTTCCTAATGTGGAATCTTGCATCGTGTAACCATAGTTTGGGTTGCTCTTCCCTAGGTGCATAACTTTGCACTTGTCCACATTAAATTTCATCTGCCATTTTGATGCCCAGTCTTCCAATTTATCAAGATCCTCTTGCAATTTTCCACAATCCTCATGGGTTTTAACAACTTTAAATAGTTTTGTGTTATCTGCAAATTTGATAACCTCACTCGTTATTCCCTTTTCCAGGTCATTTATGAATATGTCAAAAAGCAGCGGACCCAGCACAGATCCCTGGGGTACACCACTATTCACCTTTCTCCATTGGGAAAATTGGCCATTTAGCCCTACCCTCTGCTTTCTATCTTTTAACCAGTTCCTGATCCATAATAGTACACTGCCTCCTATCCCATCATCAAGCAGCATGTTCCTGATTTTCTTTTTAGCCAAAAACTGTTCAGGTTGCAATGGATCATAGAATACATAGCTATGATCCTGAAAACCAGTAATACATTTACAAGGGTACTTTAGAAAATATGCTGCCCCTCTAGAAAGGGCTGCCGGTTTAAGAGATAAGAAACCTTTCCTCCTAGACTGAGTAACTCTAGCAACATCAGGAAAAATGTGTACTTTTACACCACAAAAGAGAGATTTTTTTCCTTAAAATAATATTTAAATATAGTGCTTCTATCCAGATCAGAGACTAATGTAACCAAAGGAGTAATGTGAGTGGAAACGGCAAGAAGACAGGTAAATCAAATGCAGGTGAATATAATTGGTCTATAAGTCCTCCCAATTGATCTTGCTTCACAATATTCCTAGGTAGATAACAGCAATTAACCAATGTTTTACCATCTGCATTCACCATCAACAAAACCTCCAGCGTCTGGCACTGAATATCTGGGCTCGCCAGTCAGCTCGTCACTGATATTCAACTGCTAATCAGATAATGAAAACCGGTTAAAGATTGGACAGCCATTTACCTGTTCTAACCTTAACCAATTAAGCTATCCGACTTGCGATTAATATTGCCACTAACTGGATAGCAATTGGCACCACCCCCAATGCGTCCACAGACCAGCTTGGTTGTAACCTTGTGTTTTTTACACAGTCTGTGGGGCTATTCAATGGTACTAACCAGTTAAAGCTGCTGAGTATCAGGCTCAACACATTTTAGCTGGTTAGCTGGGTGAAATGCTTTGAATATTGGCCCTGTAGGTTTTTAGATCTCACTCTGTTTTCCATTGCTTCCAACTTTTCACATCTTTGGCCATCACCTTAATGACATTATCAGTCTCCTTCATTTTCCTGACTATATCAGCTGACAACTGAGACAGTTGCACTATAAAACCTTTTAACATATTTTCAGTCCTAGTAACCATTTTCCAGATATCCATCAGGGATATTGATTCTAGAACAGGAGACTCTGATAAAGCAGTAGTCAAATCTGGCAGGGGAACAGGTGTTGAAACATATACGTATACCCACACACAGCAGCGAATCCAAAGACGATGAGGCTTCTTCTGCATTGTCCAAAACCCTCTTACGGGCTGAACAAGAAGGAGTCTCTTGAACCCGTGATAAAGAATGTTCTTGAGGCTTAAAAGGAGAAGGAGCCAACAGGCCACCAGAGTTCAAAGAAGCGACGGCCACAACTGAAGCAGTTGCAGATTTTAGAGAACCGATCAACTGTTCTTTAGATTCTTTTGAGGAATGGGGAGTTTTAAAATTCTTCCCATTTCTCTTCTTCTGCACCATTTGAAGAAAACAAAATTAAAAACTCACCAAGAACCAAAACATGGCATAATGAAAGACACGGCAGACCTTCTAGGTTCATCTTTGGATCCAAAGGGGGGTTCCAAAGGGGTGTGACTAGTCCCTTTGGTCACATCCCTTCAGGCCATGCCACAGAATGGCCTGATTTTTGTGCTCCCCATAGCCCCACACTAAAGTCAGCAAGACCGTATGCTAGTGTTGCCTTTGCACTCGGGGATTGGCTCCTCTGCACAGCTTCACTGGGCCCAGCCAGGTATGCATCCAAATCTTCTCTCCCACATGCTGCTTTCTTAACAACCACCATTCCCATTGGATGTGGCAGCAAATAGACTTGCAGACCCATGTCTTTAAACATATTTTACAAGAGGCTCTGTGTTTGGCGGAGCTTTTGTAAGATACTAGGCGAATCGGGCATGTCCCATCCTGAATGTCTTAATTCTCCTCTCTACAACTTATCTAAAATGGGCCATCTCATGTATAATTGTGTGTTTTTTATGAATATTCGGGGTCACTGCCTATCTGGATAGCAGCACCGAACATATATATTTTTTAAATGCCATGAGGGCTTTTGAAAAAAATGTTCATCATGCGGTTTTAATATTGACTCAATTTTTTTTAATTTTATTTCACAGCAATTTTGTTTGTTGGCTTTCTCAAACAACCTCCACCCCCTGCATATTTTAGATGTAAAAATGAAAATAAAATAAATTCCCCTATGAATGCTACCTAGAGTTGTTCCGCATCCCAGCTCTAATGTACCAATGAACGTTAACCCACAGGGATCACAACAGGGAAAGCCTTTGTCCACCATAATTAGATCAATTCAGAATCAAAATATGATTTACTATGTCTTTCTTTGTCGATTCACAATTTAGACATAAGATCTGGTGGTTACAATAACCACACTCTAGGAAATTTCAGTCTGGTAGCAATCAGTGCACTAAAAGCATCTCTTTTCTATCTGCTATGTGACTTGGATGAAAAGAAGCAAAATAGATGTTTCTGCTTCTCATTTCGCTGACTTGACCTGTGCTAGGAAAGCTAGAGCAGCATGATGCACAAAGGAAATCAAAATGACAAAAGGAGGACAAAGGATGTATTCTGCAGGATTTGGCGCATGTCACCTCCTGCTGAGCTCCTGCCTTTCACATTCGTTTTTCCCTATCTCAGAATTGCTATATTACCCTGACACAGATTTTTGATAGCAAAAGCACCACAACTATTAGCTCTCTGTGACAAAGGAATCCTTCTTTCTATTCTATCTCCAGACATGAAGCGATAGGAAGATAAAATAGGTAGGTGAATTGTTTTATGAACGATTTACGGTGCCACAAGTTGCCTGAATTTGTATCTTGTCTGCAAATGACAGGGTCTGGATGTGCTGCTTGCTTTTAACTAAACCGCCCTACTGCTGGATCTTGAGACCTATATGTGTGCTACTAACTCAGTTGATGAAAGCCCCTTTTGAGCCGCTAGACGCCTATGGATGACCTGGCCTGGAAGGTCATATATTTGGTGGAGGTGTCTTCAGCATGCAACGTTAGTGAGCTTCAGTCTCTAGTAATGGGTTCACCTTGCCCCAGATTTCATCACAATAAGGTGGTTTTGCATATGCATCCCAACTTCCTTCCTAAAATGGTGTCAGTTTTTCAAATTAATCCAATGCTTCCCAAACGTTTATCCAATATGACCCTTAATACTTAAAAATTCATGTGACCCTGGACCACTTTTCCTCCATTCCTCACTTATCCAAAGCATGAAAGCACCAGCAACAGTAAAAACACATGACCTCACATATCTAAATACTCTGCATAGGCTTCTAGCCTAACAGAAAGCCTGCTTGGAAGGAGAGGATAGGTCCTTTCAACATTCACTGACTCAGAGGCCCGAATGGGACTGCCATTAATAGACAAAGGTCACAGTAAAGTTCCAGAAGGAGACCCCATCTACTGATGATGTGACCCTATTTGGGGTCTCACCCCAGAGTTTGGGAACCAGTGCCTTAATCAGTCAATCATTCTTCCAACACTTTTCCCAAGAAGACCTTGGGGTGAACGAATGGGACGGCCGGTGCGGGGAGACTGGTGGCACTACACCGAGGCCCTGGTAGGACAAGGAAGATTGCCACTATGAGGTGCTGACTGGCAAGCAGATCCTGCAGCATGTGGTGGAGGGCACCCGGAAGGTCAATGAGATCATTCAGAATCCAGCAATAGTCACCAGAATACTACTTTAGCCACTTCAACTGGGATAGAGAGAAAATAAAAGAGCGGTATTTTGATGGCAACCTGGAGAAATTGTTTGCGGAGGGCCATGTAGTAAATCCTACTAAAAAGCCTCAAACACAGCAGATGAATACTAGGTCATTAGCTCAGGACGTGCCCTGCCAGATCTGCTACCTGGACTACCCCAGTTCATACTTTCCAGGCCTAAAATGTGGACAGAAGTTCTGTATGCAGTGCTGGAGTGAATGTCTAACTACCAAAATTATAGAGGAGGGCATGGGACGGACAATTTCATGCCCTGCTGATGGTTGCAGTATCTTAGCTGATGACAATATGATTATGCGTCCGATTACAGATTCAAAAGTTACATTAAAATACCAGCAATAATTTTTGAAGAGTGCAATCGACTGTTAAAATGGGGTCCTGCCCCAGACTGCACCATGTAATTAAAGTTCAGCACCTGGATGCTGAGCCTGTTTGTTGCAAATGTGGACGTCAGTTTTGTTTTAACTGTGGAGAAAACTGGCATAAAATAGAAACATAAAAACATAGAAACATGACGGCAGAAAAAGACCATATGGCCTATCTAGTCTGTCCTTCCATATCAACTACCGTAGTCCTTTTTTTACCTTTAGAGATCCTCTGTGTTTGTCCCATGCTTTTTTTAATTCAGATACTGTCCTCGTCTCTACAACCTCCACTGGAAGACTATTCCACACATCTACCACTCTTTTCATAAAGAAACATTTCTGCATATTACTCCCAAGTCTATCCTCTTTCACTCTCATCCTATGTCCCCTTGTTGCAGAGCATGCTTTCAATTGAAAGAGGATCACGTCCTGTCTATGCCAGGGAGATATTTAAATGTCTCTATCATATCTCCTCTATTCTGCCTTTTCTGTAATGTATACATATTATGATCTTTAAATCTGTCCCCATAAACTTTATAACAAAAACCAATAATCATTTTAGTAGTCACCCTCTGCACCGACTTCATTCTGTTTTTACCCTTTTGAAGGTGTGGTTTCCAGAATTGCACACAATACTCCAAATAAGGTCACACCAGAAATATATGAAGAGGCACTATCATCTTTTTTCTGCTGGCCATTTCTCTCTCTATGCACCCAAGCATCCTTCTTGTCCTTGATGTTTTTGAGGATGAGGATTTTATTTATTAGGTTTTTTATACCAGTTTATCATTTTAGTCAAAGCAGTTTACATTATAACTTAAACTTGGTAAAGCGTAGTTACTCACCTGTAACAGGTGTTCTCCTGGAGCAGCAGGAATCAGTCCTCACTTATGGGTGACGTCGGCGCCGACGGAGCCCTCGCGGAGCAATTTTCCCCAGCTTTCAAAGAAAGCCTTTGGGAATTGCAGCGCACATGCGCGGTCCCCTTCCCGCCCAAGGGTGCCATCTTAGCCAGTCAGATGACATAGCTAAAAAAGATAGCATAAAAATTTGCAAAAAACTAAAGCAGATGATTGCAACTCCACGGGGAGGAGGGAGGGTTGTGAGGACTGATTCCTGCTGCTCCTGGAGAACACCTGTTACAGGTGAGTAACTATGCTTTCTCCAGGACCAAGCAGGAAGTCAGTCCTCACTTATGGGACTCCCAAGCTCAAGGCTACCGGAGACCCTAAGCACAAAAATGAGCTCCCTCTAGCTCAGCAGAACAGAAGGAAAGAATCTTCGCTGAATTATTACCCACCGGTAGCCCACATCCGGGATGGAGGGTAGGAGTTGCTCAGACCTCGAAGAGATTACGGAGGACTGCCTGTCCGAAAGCACTGTCCCTGCGGGACTCCCTCTCGAGACAGTAATGGACCGCAAAAGTCTGGCTCGAAGACCAAGTAGCGGCCCGGCAGATGTCTGCCAGCGGAACAGAGCGGAGGTAAGCCACTGACGTAGCCTTTGCCCGAACGCAATGAGCCGTGACTCGACCTTCCAAGGAGAGTCCGGCTGCCCCATAAGCCCAAGAGATACAGTCCGCAACCCAGATGGACAGAGTACGCTTGGAGACCGGGAGCCCCAATTTATTGGGGTCAAAAGACACAAAAAGCTGAGCAGCTTTACGGTGCTCCCGCGTACGGTCAAGGTAGAAGTTCAAAGCCCTTCTACAGTCCAGGGTATGGAGGACCGTTTCAGCTCGGCTGGAGTGTGGTCTGGGAAAGAAGGTTGGAAGTACCACCTCCTGATTGATGTGAAAAGGGGAGACCACTTTTGGAAGAAATTTTGGGTGAGTCCGTAGGACTACCCTATTTTTGTAGAACCGAGTGTAAGGGGGATCAGACATGAGGGCCTGCAATTCACTTACGCGTCTAGCGGAAGTGAGGGCTATCAAGAACAGTGTTTTCCAAGAAAGAAAACGGAGAGAACAGGTAGCCATAGGTTCAAAAGGCGGACAGGTGATCCGCTGTAAAACCACATTCAGGTCCCAGTCAGGCGCTGGCAGGCGCAGAGGTGGTTTAAGTAGAAGGAGACCTCGGAGAAACCTCGCTACGAGAGGGTCGTTGGAGAGAGGTCTGCCGTCCACCGGCACATGATGTGCTGAAAGAGCACTGAGGTGAACTTTGACGGAGTTGGACTTAAGTCCCAGATTAGAGAGGTATAGCAAGTACTGCAAGACCACCGACACCGGGCAGGAGAAGGGATCCTGAGACTGTCGGGTACACCAAACGGAAAAACGACGCCATTTAAGGGCGTAGCATTTGCGGGTAGAAGGTCGTCGCGAAGCTAGGACGACCTCCTCCACCTCTGCCGGCAGGAGAAGGGGAGCAAGGACTACCCTCTCAGCAGCCAGGCCATTAGGTTGAGAGACCTAAGGTTGGGGTGTAGCAGAGACCCCTGATCCTGAGTGAGGAGATCCGGCTGTAACCCCAGAGGGAATGGATCCTCCACCGCTAATTGCAGCAGGAGCGGAAACCACGGCTGTCTGGGCCAGCGAGGGGCCACCAGGATCATGAAGGCTTTGTCTCGGAAAACCTTGAAAAGAGTCCGAGAGACTAGCGGGATGGGAGGGAAAGCGTACAGAAGGCTCCCCGACCATGAGAGCAGAAAAGCGTCCGCCGCAACCCGAAGGGGATGTGGCTGACGAGAGCAGAAGCGAGGAAGTTGCCGGTTGTGAGGACTGGCAAAGAGATCCACCGTGGGGAGGCCCCACTTTAGAAAGAGCTTCTGAACTACCAAGGGGTCGAGACGCCACTCGTGCGGCTGGAGGATCCTGCTGAGTTTGTCCGCCAGGCAATTCTCTTGGCCTGGGAGATAAACTGCCTTGAGGAGAACGCCGTGACTGACGGCCCAAGAGCAGAGCTTCTGTGCCTCCCGGCAGAGGAGGAAGGAGCCCGTGCCCCCCTGCTTGTTCACGTAGAACATGGCAACTTGAATGTCCGTCTGGACAAGGACGGACTGGTGAGAAGTCAGGTGGGAGAAGGCCTTGAGAGCCAGGCGGATCGCCCTGAGCTCCAGGAAGTTGATCTGCTGAGCAGACTCCCACGTGGTCCAGAGGCCCTGAGTACGTGCCTCTTGGCAATGCGCTCCCCAGCCCAGGAGGGATGCATCTGTTGTCAGCACCCGGGCCGGCTGAGGTGACCGGAAAGGCATGCCGAATATCAGGTTCGGCCGCTGAAGCCACCACCGGAGAGACGAGATCAGCGGCTCGGAGACGCGCACTAGGTCTGCTAGGCCGCCTGTGGCTTGTCGCCACTGCTGGCGGAGACACCATTGAGCAGGCCGCATATTCAGGCGGGCATTGGGGGTCACATGGACGGTGGAAGCCATATGGCCGAGTAGTCTCAGGAAGCGCCTGGCGGAGACCAGGGGCTGGCTGCGAAAACGGTCGGCTAGGTCCATGAGCCGTTGAACCCTGTCGAGCGGTAGGTACGCTCGTGCCTGAGGAGTGTGCAGCCTTGCGCCGATGAACTCGAGATCCTGTGAGGGGAGCAAAGTGGACTTTGCGAAGTTTATAACAAAGCCCAAGTACTGCAGAAGAGTCACCGTGCGGCGCGTGGCGTTGGTGACCTCCAGAGCGGACGCTGCTCTGATGAGCCAGTCGTCGAGGTACGGAAAGACATAGAGGCCGTGAAGCCGGAGATGGGCCGCCACCACCGCGAGACATTTTGTGAAGACTCGCGGTGCGGAGGACAGGCCAAAGGGTAGTACTCTGTACTGGTAATGATTTCCTGCCACCACAAACCTTAGGTATTGGCGGTGGCTTGGGTGGATGAGGATGTGCGTGTAGGCATCCTTTAGATCCAAGGAGCATAGCCAATCTCCCTGCTGGAGGTAGGGCAGAAGGATTCCAAGGGTAAGCATCTTGAACTTCTCCCGCACGAGGAACTTGTTGAGGTTGCGCAAGTCCAGGATGGGTCTGAGGCCTCCTGTTCTTTTTGGTATTAGAAAATACCTGGAATAAAAGCCTTGACCTTTCAGGTGGTGGGGCACCGGTTCCACCGCCTGTTCCTGTAGAAGACCTGCTAACTCCTGAAGGAGGAATTCCCTGTGCAGAGGGGGTCGTGGAGGTTCTCCCGGAAAATAGGAGGGAGGGACCTGGTGGAAGTGGAGAAGATAGCCTTCTCGCACGACTTGAAGCACCCAGGCATCTGAGGTGATGCTGGACCACCTGTGGGCGAAGTGAACCAGCCGGCCTCCGGTGCTGGGAGGAACCAGCGGGGGGGAGAGGCTATGCTTAAGGAGTCAAAAACCCCCACCCTGCGGAGCAGGGGCTGGTGGTGCAGGCTTGGGGGCTTGCTGCCTACGGGACCCGTTACCCCGTCCCTTGGCCTGCTGGCCCTGTTGGGGAGCTGCAGGGGCCTGATAGTGGGGGTATTGTTTGTAGGCAGCCGCCTTCCTCGGGTAAAAGGACTTCTTTCCCGAGCCCTTCTTTTTCTGGGAAGGGGCGGAGGTCTTCCTAGAAAGCCTAGTCCTGGTGAGAGTCTCCATCTCAATTTGTGCAGCCTTATCAGCCATGGGCTTGCCAAAGAGGTTTTCGCCTCGGCAAGGGACATCGACCAACTTGTCCTGCACCCAGGGCTCAAGGTCAGACGACTGAAGCCAAGCCTGTCGGCGGGCACCGATGCCGGCTGCGGCCACTCGAGCCGATGCTTCAAAGCCATCATAGGCTGCTCGGGACATGAATTTTGAGCATTCCCGAATGCCAGTGGACAAGGCCAGGAACCTCCGCAAGGGTTCCTCGGACAAACCAGCGGAGAAGCCGGCTAGCTCTTTAGCCAGGTCTCGGAGATACATGCCCATGTATAGCTGGTAGGTCTGGACACGACATGCGAGCATAGAGCCCTGGAAACAGTTCTTACCAAGGCCATCCAGGTTACGGGCCTCCCTGCCAGGAGGCACCGAGGAGTGCATCTTCTGGCTCTTAAGACGATGCATGGCCGATTCCACTACCATGGAATGGTGTGGTAGCTGTGCTTTTTGGAAGCCAGGGCTCTTGCGGACTCGATAGATAGAATCGACCCGCTTGCTCAGGACCGGCGAGGTGGCCGGACTCTCCCACATGCGGAAGAGTAGTCGTTCCAGCATGGGAGGAACCGGTACAGTAAAGTGTTCCCTGGCGGGCGAGTCATACTGGAGGGCGTCGAGCTCTTCGGCTCGAGGCTCCTCCTCGGGGTCCGCAGGGAAGGCCAAAGCCTTGGCCATATCCCTGACGAAGTCCGAGAACCGGGCATCCTCCGGGGGGGACTGCTTCCGAGGTTCGGACTCAGGTGAGTCCGAGGGGACACACCGAGTCCGAAAAGAATCAGGCGACTCTTCCTCTTCAGACTCCCAGACCGACTCCGACGAGGACTCGGTGGGGTCGGCCCGGGCAGGGCGCGGCGCCTGCCGCCCCGACGCCGAGGGGGTCGGCGTCGGCGACCTCGGTCCCGAACGGGAGGCCGAGGGTGACCTCGACCGAGGATCGACTCGAGTTCGCATCGACTCGAGGATCGGCTCGGTCTCCGGGGTCGACTTGGACGTCGACGTCCCGGCGGTCGGGGCAGCGGCGCCAGCGAAGCCAGCGAGCAGTGCCCGCTGCTGGTCCATGAAGGCAGACAGTCTGCTCTCCAAGGCCGTCAACCTGAGTCCGAGCTCAGGTGACCCAGCAGCCCCAGACTCGGGCTCCGACGGCGTCGGGCCCGACGTCGGCTGTCGCGGAGGCGAGTCCAGAAGGACCACAGGACTTACCCGAGCAGGCAGCTCCGACTCCAGGCGAGGTCGCTTCGTGAGGTGCTCCTTCTCCAAGGACCCGGGGCGGCTATCGGGGCTATGCGACCTGGCCCTCGCGGAGCCAGGAGCGTCCACCGACGCCGCCCTCGCGGGTTTCACCTTCCGTCGATGGTCCCCGGAGGGAGAACCCCTGTCGGAGGAACTCCGGCGACGGTCCGAGCTGGAACCCCTGGATGCGGAGGCCTCCGACGAGGTCCGGGTACGGCTGGGGTCAGCGAAGATTCTATCCCGCTGATGCCGCCGACTTCTCAACGCTTTGGAGGAAAGTTTGCCACAAGGCCCACAGATCATTTCTTCATGATCCGGGCCCAGGCAGCGGAGGCAATTGTCGTGTGTGTCAGTTAGTGACATATTTCGGTCACACTGACCACACCGCTTGAAACCACTGGCAGCCATCGGATGAAATATGGCCCCGGCGAGGTCAAAGGACCGGGCTGCCAGGGAAAAACCGAAACGAAAACTGACTAAGTCAGAAAAACCGAAAAAGAAGGAGAGGACTCGTGACCGGCGTCGCGAGTCCGGGCGGGAAAAAGACCGGCGTCGAACCGAAAGAAAAAAGAATAATTATGAAGAAAAATCAACTTTTTCGCGGGGACACGACGGGTACGTCTGTAGGGCTCCGCGGAAAAAAGAAGACTGGCTAAGATGGCACCCTTGGGCGGGAAGGGGACCGCGCATGCGCGCTGCAATTCCCAAAGGCTTTCTTTGAAAGCTGGGGAAAATTGCTCCGCGAGGGCTCCGTCGGCGCCGACGTCACCCATAAGTGAGGACTGACTTCCTGCTTGGTCCTGGAGAATGTACATTAAACACGGACATTGATAACTTGGATTCTTCTGAGGCAATGGAGGGTTTAGTGGCTTGCCCAAAGCCACAAGGAGTGCTAGTGAGAATCAAATCCTGGTCTCTTGGGTCCCAAGCCAGTGCTCTAGCCATTAGGCTACTCCTCCACTCCACTCCACATACCCTGAATCCTTCGTCTTCCTTGGGGCAGAATCAGTGGGTATCCAGTGCCGGGCTGATCTACAGGTGCTTGTCTCTGTGTGAGCTCAGAAGCCCCTCAATGTCAAAGCATTGCCAGGTTTGTTGTAGTTCCAGAAGCCATAGAGACCAATGCCAAAGACAACGGATCGGTCTTCTCTGTGTCAAAAATACTTTTGTGCTGCTTTTCTTGAGGGCAGTTTCTCCAAATGGGTTAGCTTTGCACAGACCATGACAGTCTTGAACCTCTCTCCTAAGCCAGGGTATGTAGAGCATAATCTTAGTCTCTCAGTTTCACTGCTAACACTCGCCATAGTACTTGCATTGTGCCAAAGAGAGCTTCCTTTGGAGTTCATAAGATGTAACACGTATGGGTAATTTGTCAAGATGTAACTGGAAGTTCTTCTTTATGAAGCCTGTGGCTGCCAATTGATAGGAAATATTTCTGTATCTTTCTGCCAATTTTCTTGATCTCTGCATTTCTTGGTACTTCAGGATCTTCTCTCTCTCTCTCTATGCAATTCACAGAATAATCATTTGAACAGACACCTCCATTATCAATGCTGTTCTGGTGGTTTTTTTCTTTACCACTATGTCAGGTTTCTTCACATCCAGTTTCCTATTCGTCAGAATGGGAATGACCTAAGTTATCATAACGTCTTCATTTTCCATAATTCTCTTAGGGTCATGATCCCAGTGCTTTTCTGGTCCAGCGATGTTGTAGTGCTACAAAGTTTTCAATAGATGAGACATGCCACATTGTTGTGTCTTTCTGTATAGAAATGTTCTGCCATCAGAACTTCAGAGCCAGCTACAAGGTAAGTATCCATTTCAAACTCTTTCTTACAGAATCTGCATATGTCAGTTTTACCTGTTCCTCTATGCTCACTATGAACCATCTCATCCGTAATCCACTGTCCTGGGCTGCAACTATCAATCTCTCCTCCTTAGGTTTCATTTTGCCTCTCCTTGAACACTCATGTGTCCTTATTTGATCAACAAATGGTTCCTGGAGTAATGCTTTGTATTTCCCACTGTATTTATGGATTTTGCCACTTCTTGTTTCTTGCTTGCTGATCTAATTCTTTAAAGAGTTTTTTTTCTCTTGTTTTACAAAATCTGTTCCTTCCTTCCCTGTATCTACTGGTGAATTCTCATCTATTCCTTCTGTTCGTTGGAATGCCTGTCCTAGTTTAATAACGGATACATACTCTGGCCATTTACTTTCATACTGCAACACTTTTCGTACATCCAGATCTATTGACAAACATAGAAACATGACAGCAGAAAAAGACCATATGGTCTATCCAGTCTTCCATTACATACCAACTACTATAGTCTCTTCTTTCCCTTTATAGATCTCTTTTTGTCCATTGTTTTCTTGAATTCAGATACTGTCCTCATCTCTATCTCCACTGGGAGACTATTCGCTGCATCTACTATTCTTTCCATAAAGAAATATTTCTGCATATTACGCCTCTTTCATCCTCATCCTATGCCCCTTCATTGCAGAGCTTTCTTTCAATTGAAAGAGGCTCTCCACCTGTGCATTTATGCCATGGAGGTATTTAAATGTCTCTATCATATCTCTGCTCTCCTGCCTTTTCTCCAAAGCATACATATTGAGATCTTTAAGTCTGTCCTCATATAGTTTATAACGAAGACCACTGACCATTTTGGTAGCCACCCTCTGCACAGACTCCATCCTGTTTATATCCTTTTGAAGGTGTGGTCTCCAGAATTGCACACAATACTCCAAATGAGGTCTCACCATGCCGTTAAGTAGGCCTAGATGCCTACGATGGTCACTCTATGTGTATAATCAGTTTCTATGAGGCACTCTCTTTGTATCTGTAAGTAGAAAACACAAAAAGAAAGCTTATGGTTGGGCCTCAAGCACTTCAAGCAACATTTGTGAGCATCTGTTACAGACATGGTCCTGAGGCACTGGGCACACTTTTTAAACATGCTGGCCAGTTTTAGGGATACAGTAGCTAGAAAAATAGCTGCAGCAAAATCAAATGACTCAATCAATTTTGATGGAAAAATAAAGAACATACAGAGAAACATAGTCAAAAATGCTTCATACTTTAATGTGGCCTATAACCGCATCGCAACAGAAGAGAAATTATAAAGTCCAAAAATACTAACTAAAGACTTTATAAAGGGGTAACAAAACTTGGGCAGTAGCGGCAGGACAAGGGCACTCTCACAAGATGAAAAGAGAAATAAATGCACTAGGGATGAGGAGGAAAACATGTGGAGCAATTAATCAGATGAAGAGCACGCCCATGGGGTTCTGCAGAAAGAAGAGTGAAAAGGTCATGGCATGGTGGCAGCAGACACATGCCGGCATGAAGGAACCATCTAAAAGCTTCTAGCAGCTGAGAGAGGTTACCACACGGGGCTCTGGTTGGCAACATCACTGATTTGTGAGCACTTATACTTCTTGTCCACAGAGAACAATCCATTACAATCCAATACTTTAAGAGAGAGATGGCAAAATCACACAGAAAAAGCATGATAAGATGGACAAGTCTCAAGGCTTATCCTGACCAATGGGCTATATTTTACATTACGTCAAATAGCTGTGCAAGAGCTAAACTAAATACCAACCAATATAAGCTCTTATAATCCAATACAAACAACTACAACAAAACCTCAAACACAATCACAAATCTAACACCAGCAATGTGACCTCAGGATAGCTCAATATCTCACACAAAGTGAAAATATCACTGTAAAGAGCCTGCTGACGCTCACATCATTGGTCACCAAAGCCTAACACAATCGCATCAACATTCTCCACACGTACCAAAAACCACTAAACCCAACCATATATCCCTGGGAAAAGACTCCGTATCCAATCATACTAAC
Organism: Ichthyophis bannanicus; assembly: GCA_033557465.1. NCBI lineage: Eukaryota > Metazoa > Chordata > Amphibia > Gymnophiona > Ichthyophiidae > Ichthyophis > Ichthyophis bannanicus. The sequence goes on from CM066040.1 coordinate 217,316,948, forward strand.
ACACACACACATACACACAAGTGTCTTATTAATGTTCAAAGTGTAACAGTGTAAGTACAACAATCTGCATCAAGATCCGCTGGGGTTGCACGTATTCCCCTATAAGGAAAAACATATGATAAGTATTTAAATATTCCACCAATCCAACAGGATCCACAGTTACTTATCTTAAGAAACGTTAATCCTCCAGCAGCCTCAACCAGATCCAGTAATTGAATGTGATTTCTAAAGCCACCAAGCTATAAAGTCAGCGGGGAAGAGAATATCTTCAAAATCCCATCTGCTATAATCAATTACTCAACCCTACAGGAGCTTCTGTTTCACCACCAAAGGCTTCATCAGGGGTTAAACAATAACTGAAAGAATATCTATTAGCAGCTCAAACCACCATTTCCCCGCCGTCGATCAAGACGGCGTGTGACGCACTGCTACTTATCACAAACACCAACCAATCACACACCTCAACCAAAAACGACGTCAACATGCACACAATAAATCTCTAAACAAACCAATCATACATAGAGACAGGTTGGAACCACATAGTCCCCATAGGCATACCCGGCCAATTTGAAATTTAAAAAAATTTTCAGAAAAACAAAGCCCATTCTATTTTATCGTTCAAACCCCTGGGGCAAAGAGTCTGTAATGTAAAAATCCACCATTGTTCCTTACACAAAAGCAGTTTCTTCTGATCTTCTCTTCTAATACTCTGAGGAACATGTTCCAAAACTGTGCAACATAAGTCTTCAAACCGATGGTTAAAGTCCATACAATGTTGCACCAAAGGTGTATCAATCCGTGCCTTATGAAGACTGTATTTGTGTTCCGCTAACCACGTGCGCAATGGCCGTGAAGCTTTCCCAATATAGAGTTTAGGGCAGGAGCACCAAAGTCCATACACTACATAAGAGGTATCACACGTGGTGGCACTGCATAGCCGCCGGGTAGTTTTTATATATTCAGCACAAACCGTGCTCCTCATCAAACTGCAAAATGAGCAACGATTACAACTGGAGTGTCCCAATGCCAAGAGAGCTTGACTCTCATTTCTCCGTGCTACCGCTGGACACAATCTATCCCTTAAATTACGACCATGGCTATACGCCATCCGCAATGTGTACCCTGCCAGTGTAGGATGCGCAGCAAAAAGATTCCACCGCTTCCGCATCACTGATGCTATCCGTTGAGAAAGGCTAGAATGTTGTAAAACACATACAACAGTTGTGGCATATTTTACATTGCCATCCTGCTAAAATAGCTGGCAATGTTCAGTAACACGTGAACACGTGTGAGCATTCAGGGATATTCATAGAACTGTGGAAGTTCATAAATATCTGCAGGTAGTCAATAGACTTGAAAGGTTTGTGTTATATTAATACAATATTCCCAAATGAACAGGACATTTGTTATTAGCTAATGCCAGCAGAAGGTGGCCTGAGACACAGCCAAGATCTTTTAACTTCTGTACAGAATCAGTTGAAAGTAAACAAGTCAAGAGGCATCAGTGACTATTATTATAGCTGAACCATGTATTTTTGGCATTTCAGAAATGGACTTTCATATTTTTGAAACTGAAGTACATAATACTGACATTCTGAATAGCTGAATCAGTGAAATAGGACATTGCCAAACAATCAATGTCCCTTGTTCTAACCAGTCAATAATCAAATTGCGCAATAATGCATATTAGCTTGTACTACCTAATAACAACTTGTAACTATTAAAAAGTTTTCTATGGATGTTTTTACTGCTTAAGCTTTAGTAGCTGTAGCTGCAGCCTCATGCTGAGCATTTTGAGTGAACAGAATAACCCTTCTTTAATGCTCAAAACAACATCTCTGCAGACCTTTAGGATATTTACTTTTTCTAATCCATTTTGCACTCTCATGTTGTTGAGCAGTATTTGTTTTATTCTCTAAATTCCATCTGACTTCCATTATACTCCTCAAGCTATAGAATATGAAATCAGCTTTAAGGGAATTTAGATAAAGGGACAGCATTTACATAAACAGCATGAACTATTTTCCGAAATGTGTTTGCATAAAGAGAGGAAAAAAATGCAGCAGGTTTAAGGAACATGTCATGTGGATCATTTCAGAGGTGTCCTGGAGCTAACAGGCAAATCAGAATCAGTCCCTCAGTTAAATTGAATTTGACACTTCCGATCTAAAGAGATTAAGAACCATCAGTCTCCAAAGCTGCACTTTCGAGCATCAATACTAATCTGTCTAGAGTGCAATTTAGAATTTTCTAAAATAAAGTCCATTTTTCAATGTGCATTAGTCAGAGGCGTAACACAAGAAAACCTTTGCAAAAGCAAGGCCAGACTAACAATCATCCAGTTTTTTTAACAAGAGCCATAAACCTCTTTAGAAATAATAACTAAACTTCAATTTATAATGTGCATTATTTATTGTCTGGCATTCAATAATTTTATTATAGTGCCTGAATGATGCCTGGTGAAATAAGAAAGTCTCAATCATCTATACACTATTAATAATAATATAATATAATATCCTAATATAAAGCAGTAGCTATACCTTGGAGATGAACAAGGAGCTACGGATGCAATGCAAATGTCTTGTGTAATTAAAATGACCAGCATCAGAACTCCTTTGCCAGGAGTTTGCAACCCAGTCCTTAGGGTATTCTCAGCCGTTCCAGTTTACAGAATAGCTACAAGGAATATATACCATATAAATTTGCACACATGGGAGGCAGTGCATTGAAATTGTATTTATTTATTTGGTTTTATATACCACGCTATTTTAAATCAGTGCGGTTTACAGTATAACAACTCAGTACATAGAACAGATACATAGAAATAATGCATGTTCATTGTGCATATTCCCTAGAACCAGACTGGTTGTGTGTGTCCAGGACCTTATATGGCAGACCGACCCTGCCTCGTGCATCCTAAAATATACCAAGGGCTCAGATGGACATGCAAACCTGCAAGCCGTCCTGCCCATGTTCCCCCAGAGATTCTCTCCGCACGGCCAGAGCAGCAGTAGAGAGAGAGCCGGCAGAGGGGTGGGAGAGGGCAGAGTTTGGCAGAGGAGGGGGCAGGCCGAGACAGCAGGACGTACAGGGCCAATCCAGGTCACAGCTGAACTGGACGTGCCGCTTATTCTACCATGGAGGTGGAATAAGCGGTGAAGAGGAAGACGATCAGGCCCGAGAACCACACACAGGGTTGGGATCAGAGGCCAGTAGGTCCCCGCCACTCAATCCGGGCCCCAGCTGCCCAATCTGGGGTTGGGCAGCGGGATAACAGGGGGTCGGCGCTGCAGCAGGTCCCAATCCTGCACCCATGGGAACATCTGGCTCCCAGGGTTCAGAATCAGGTCCTAAAGAGCCCATCCTACTCGGGGCCGTCCAGACGGCCCAGACGTGCAACTACTGGGATCGGGTTCTTCAAGATGGTGGTGCAGGGGAAAGTGCTCCTGTCTGCTTCCCGGAGGGAGTTTGGAGGGGTAGGGGCTTCTGGGAGGGGATTCGCAGGGGTAGGGATCACTGGACCACCAGGGTATTTTCTTAGTTTGGGTGGTGGGGGTTAGGAACTACTGGGCAACCAGGCTATTTTCTTGGTTCGGGTTGGGGTCGTAATCGGGGATGGGGGGGGGGGGGTGGAGAGGAGTATCGGTTCATCTCAGATGATCCTTTTGCTCCCCGCTGCACCTTTATGCCTGCTTGAAGCTGACAAAGATCCAGCATTAGAGAAGAGTAAAAAAACTGCTGTGTCAATGCATTTTTTTATATTGAGAGCAATTAAAAATTAATTTGCATGCGATTAGCATGCTCACTGCGCTAGGCTTTAGTGATAGTGATTTTGGGTTATGCTGGCAATTTTCCCGTACTAGCCTGCCTTCTGCATCAGACAGGAAGAGAGATGAGCAACTTGGTATAGACAGGCCAACTGGATGGACCTTAAGGTTTTATTCTACTGTCATTTTCTATGCTTTTGTATATTTTAAAGGCAAATACAACAAACGTATAGGGGCAGTTTGACCTATTTCTTCAAATACATTTTGGAAGCTGCTGCACATTAATTAAAAATTGGCCTTATCTGTTGTCTACTTCTACATGGGGTATTCTTGTTTTAATAAAGGACTTTTCCTCTACACCTCGCTCCCTTTTGTTCAGTTTGTGACTGAGTGTGTGTGCTCCCTTGTGGACCCCGTATATCTCTACATGGTCACTGAAAGAAACAATTGATAAATGAAATGAAATGAGAATGAAACAGAACAATGTGTAATATTTACTTGCACTCTAGTTGCTAATAGCAGATGTACTAAGACACCCTTCTGGCCCTTTATTTATTCTGTTTATTATGGCTGGGCTTAGAAACATAAAAGCAATACATTCTACGCTGAATATGAGGAGCCTGTTTTCTAAAGGATTTTCCCATTTTATGTCTATGGGGAAAATGCTTACTACTACTACTATTAATAATAACGATAATAATAATAATAATAATAATAATTTGCATACACTACAAGGTATACGATACAGTCTCTGCTCATCAGAGCTTACATTCTAACCAAGATGAAAAAAAACACTGCAAGACTGGGAACTGCAGTATGGCAAGATGCACATAAGTGGTGGACAAGAGAATGAGCAGCATCAGGATCCAAAAGCGACCTCAAAGAGGGCATTAAGGTCTCTAGAGGGCAAATGACCTCATTTAAAAAAATTTAAAAAAGGAAAAATACCCCATGACACTAGCCACTTTACAACTAATATTTACTGTTAATGTAATCATTAAATCATATTGCAAGTATTTATTACTAATAGGAAAATGCACAGGGCAAAAGATTTTGGCTCATTTTCAATTCATTGGTGCATTTTTCCCAATTTTACGACTTTTTACCTGTTTGTTTTGCATCACATGCGCTTTAGTTGCAAATGGCAGATACACTGTGGCACTCTTCTGGCTCTGTTTTGGCTAACTTTCAATTCATCTGGGCATTCACTGTAAATTAAAACATGCACTAGAATTTAACGCACATTAATCAACAACCTGGACGTTAAGGCATGTTAATGCTTGTTAAATTGATTTAGTGCATACTAAGGGACAGGTTTAAAGTGTGCTAACGGTTAATGCACGCTTTTGTGCACGCAAAGCGGTGAGTGTGGGACCTTGGAAATAGCTACAGTGCACTAAAACTACTTAGCTCATGATGGGGTAGGGAATAGGAGTAGCTTAGGGGTAGAGAGTGGATGTTGACTGCACATTGTGGTTAGAGTGGGAGATATTTACTGTACACTAATTGTCAATGTTGCAGGTAACACAAATGAGGTTATAGCACAATGAGGTACTTTTCAGTGTGGAAACTGCAAGCACAGCCTTTGCACTTACGGCTTGCTATTTTTTACTCCTAGAACACAGTAAGTGCAAAAACTTACCTCACCTTAGTCTACATACTGCAAAATGGCATTCAGATTCTCTCGCATCATGTTTTCACACGAGTTGTATTGCTGAAAATACACTAATGGTTCTCTGTCCATTTTATTTATCCAAAGAATGGATGAAAACAGCTTTCTCTAGACTGTTTTCAGCCTGCCCCCCGGCCCAACCCAGATCTCATCCTATATCCGTATAACAACTTATACTGCCAACAGTTAAGCATTCCCTGGGCCTGGAAAATTGAAAGCAAAGCAGTTATGTGATTAGCACTTGCTGCGGACCATAAAACTGTTTTGAATATTGCCCCCACGCTTGTATAGCGTCTATCACCAATGATAATAGAGGCATCTGAAATAGTTATATGTCTTGGCTGCAAAGTACATAGTCTTGGGTTTAACTGTATGTAATTGCACGATACTTTCCCCCTTGATGACTGTAGCGATGACATCCAATATGGATAAATCAGTGCTGATTATACTGATTAAATTGCTGTAATATGACATTTTGCAGCTACATCATGTGATATGAGCATTTTCCACATGACCTTTGCTATAATAGTAAAACACTGTATAATTTACTGATTTTATTAGTAGTAAACATTAATTTAGAAGAGGTTAGTGCCACAAGGATCTTTCTATTTCCTGAGTCATTTGCCTTCAAGAGCTTAATACACAGCGGGACCCTTTTACTAAAGTGTGGACATATTTGGCACTTAATGCACATAAGGCGTGAAATGCAACACATAAGTGCAAAAGATATCAGATTCATATTTCAAAAAATGTAGATATTCTTTTAATAGTGATTCACTTTACAGACAGCTGCACTGGCGGAAATTAGTTCCTAATCAAACCAAACTAACTCTATCTTAAGCTAACAGAAGATATCTTAGAAAGAAAATCTAAATTGGAAAAGTACCAACCTCGCTGACATTCGGACAGCTTGTAGGAGGCCATTTCCAGGTTATAATAGTCTAATTTGTGTGAAAAACAAGACTATAGCATTACTTAATGCCAAAGCAAATTAAATGTGAAAGGAATCAGAGTAACACACCAGAGAATGTTTACTAAACCATGCCAAGGGTAGCATGAGGTTCAGCACCTGTCAAGTGCACTGCACTGCACAAGTTTACCACGGCAAAAATGCAGCCATGCTACTGGAGTAGCACGTGATGGGGCGGAGACGGGGCAGAGCATGCATGTCGCGGTTAGCCCTAGTATCTTTGGCGCATGCTCGCTGGCAAGGTTGCACTTAGCACTAACCATCACCTCAATTGCACCAAACAGAATGAGCACGGGAATTTATTTATTTAACAGGTCTTTTATACTGCCCTATCTTCCATTCAGGGTGGTTTACAGTATTACAATGACAACTATACAATGAGCAGGTGCAGTAACTTGGAAAAATAGAAATAGCATAGGAATTGCAATGAACTTTCATACAGTAGTATATTACCATGGATCATTAGATCCTCAGGTTTAGATCATTAGATTGGGGGGATGGTAAGGTATAGGAGGATGATGGGTGTGGTGGGACTAGGTGGTGTTCATCAGGTAATGTTGGCATAGTGTTCTGTGAATAGGAATGTCTTTAATGCTTTGCAGAAATTCTGTAGGTCGGTTATAGCTCCTATATTTTCCGGTAAGGAGTTCCAGAGCATTGGTGCATAGAGGGAGGGCACTCTGTTGCATGTCAATTGTTTTGCCTTTGTCTTTGCTTTTGGTAGGAGCAGTAGGTTTCTGGTGGTTGCTCGTCGTTTTTATATTTTCTGGGTCCCTTTCTTTCAATGGTTGAAGGGTGATTGGTGTCAGCTGGTGGATTCTTTTAAAGATGATGGTGAGTGATTTGAATTTAGACCTTTGAATAATGGGGAGCCATGGCAACTGTTTTAAAGTTGGGGATATGTGGACATCCCTTGGCATGCCAGATATAATTCTTGATGCAGTGTTTTGTATTAGTTGTAGCAATTCAATGATGTGTTTGGCAGGCTCTGATAAATGGTATGGCAATAGTCCAGTACCAGGAAGACCATGGCTTGGCAGATTGTGCGGAAGTTCTTTTCGTCCAAGAGTGGTTGGAGCCTTTGGATTGTTCAGAGTTTATAGTAGGCAGATCTTGCTTCTTTGGCTATATGTGTTTGGAAGTTTAAGTTTCGGTCCAGTGTGACTCCAAGATATTTTACTTCCTATTTGACTTCTATGTCATTCTGATGGATTTTAAGTTTGTTTGGGAAAGTGGATGAGCTATTATTTAGAGTTAATGATGAGTGCTTCTGATTTACGATAATTTGTGTGTAGATTTTGTCTTTGTAGTCATTCAGACATTGATTCCAATCATGATATAATCCTGGAATAGTCAGGTTGGGCAGTATGGAATGATGGAAATATCATTATATCATCCACATGAATCCGATATTCAATATTGTGGCTTTTTATTATGTTACAAAAGGGTTGTAGTATATATTAAATAATACAGTAGAGAGTGCTGATCCCTGAGGTATCCCTTGGAGTTGGTCAATTAGACTTGAGTGGTTGGTACCCAATTTTACTTGAAGCTTGCGTTGATTGAGGCATGACGAAAACCATTGGAGGGTGATAATAGTTAAGCCCCTATCCTTAAGGTGGTCCAGTAGTGTTGAATGTATTATGGAGTCAAATGCCGCTTTAATATCAATAAGGAGGACTCCCTTTCTTATATCATCCATGGTGGTTATGATTCTGTCTAGTAGAGATGTGAAAAACATTTCCATGCTATAGTCTGGCTTTAACCCATATTGATTGGGATCAAACGGGGCATGGAGATCTATACAGATCAAATACAGTGACAGAATTCAAAATGGCATGGGGCAGACACAGTGGATCCATTTATAGAAACAGGATAAAATCAAAATAAACTTAACTGTCTCTGATATTTCAACAAGTAGAGGTGACCTGCATGGAGCGGCGGGCGCACCTATTCTTGGAACCTTGCTGGGCAGATTAGATGTACCATACTGGTCATTATCTGCCGTCAATTAGTATGTTACTATGTTACTATATGGTCCTGCAGTTGCATTAGGACCACTTTTTCTATCATTTTTGTTAGAAATGGGAGACTTGATATGGGTTTGTAAGAGCTGAGGTGTGCCGGGTCCAGTGTTTAGTTTTTTAATATTGGTCTCACAATTGTTTGTTTAAGGCTAGGGGGCATGATACCCTGTGTAAATGAGAGCCATGTGATGCAGTGAAGGATTGGAATAAGTTGTTTCACCATTAGATTAATCCAGGAGATGGGGCAAGGATCTAGGGGGGAGGTAGTGGTGTTAATATTAGACACTATTTTTGTGTCATTGATCTTTTTTGAGTACCATGGTGCTGAGTGGTTTCTGTGGTTGCTCAGGTTCTTGATTGGAGGCATCAAAGCTTCCTTCAGGGTGGAGTTCCAATTCTTGATTGTATTTTCAAGATTTGTTGAAGTGGATAGAAGATTTGGAATTGCATGCTTCATGAATGCCTCATTATTAAAGTGAGAGAATCTCCTTTGCTCCTTTAGTACTCCTCTAATTGTTTCAATCTTTGATGGTATCATTAGCGTGACGTTTAGAATATAATGGTCCAACCAGGGCACTGGAGTGGAAGTTGGGATGAGTGGATGGGGGTTTTGTTTAAGCAGTGCATTAAGGATATACATGAGGTCCAGTGTTGATCCTTTGCTGTGCATTGGGCCATGGATTATTTACGGGTGTATTGCAGGTCTTCCATTGCTTACTGAAACGCCTGCGCATCCTTATTTTGTGTAGATGGGATGGTGAGGTCTCCTAGTTGTATATGGGGCTTTTTGTTTCCTGAATGTTTGCAAATTTGCTCTAGGATGAGTGAAAGGTCTTCATCTAAGTTACCTGGGGCTCTATACACAGGGCAGATAGAGATGTGTTTGTTAGTTATTGTTATCATATTACATCCAGTTGTAGTGTGTGAGAATATTGTTTGAAAGCCTAATAGTTTCCTTGAGATTACAAGTACTCCTCCACCTCTTCTTGCAGATCTTGTGCAGTTGGTCATGGTGTAAGAGCGAGATTCAATTTGGTTGAGTATAATTTGGTCTGTGTTTGTTAGCCATGTTTCTGTTATACATATTGGGGGTCATTCAGTACAGCGAATAGCAGAGATGGATGTCTGGTTTGGACATCCATCCCTGCTATTCATTCCCCTGCTGGCCCCAGATAATGCCTCCCCATATGAGCAGCATGTTTGTATGGGGAGGACTAGACAGGGGTGTGAGGAGGTGTTTCCGAGGCAGAGCAGGGCAGGCCGCAACCCCGGACGTACAGGGCTGATTCTTAGGTCGGCCATGTACTTCCGGGGCTGTGAACGTAGACGGGGACTTATTCTACCACAGAAGTGGAATAAGTCCCCCTGGACATCGGGTGATCCTGCTTCTGTGCACAGAAAAAGAGATAAGGGGGTCAGGTAAGTTCCCCACAGTCAGATCCTGGCCATGGGAAGCTGGATCAAGGGTCCGGCTGTGGGAAAAGAATGAAAATCGGCGGCAGGATGTCATGGCACTGTGGCTCCATTCATGATCCTGGCTGAAGCATGCAAGCCAATCAGAATCAGGACCCAGCCTGCACGTTCCAGCCATAGACTCAATTCTGATCCCGCAGGCAAATCTAGTCCCCACGGGATCAGAATCGCATCTGCCTCTGGGCATCCCGCTTCTGGTTGGCCGCACAAGGGGCTGGATGGCCAGGTTGGAATGTGCCTCCACATGTCTATGTTGTTTTCCTCAATGAAAGTCATCAATGACATGGAATTTGTTTCTGATGAACTGGGCATTGATTAGAGCACATCTTAGTGTGTTATTTGTTTGGGTGTTGTTTGTGCAGAGTAGGGGAGGATGTGATTTTTATTAGCCTGATGGCACTCCTATTTTTAAAGTTGTTCCTGGAGCAGCCCGAATAGCCTCATGGTGAGGAGCAGAGCAATAGAACGTCCTGCTCCTTGCTCCGATGCTGATCGGGTCCGGGTGGAGACAATGCATGCAAGACTCCGGCTAGCTACATAGGGACAATGCCGGGCATGACTCCATTTTTTAGCATGGGCTCAGCATCATTCCCAGTTCACACCTGACTCTTACCACCATAAATTCAAGTTCGGTAGGCCTTTGTCCAGTCAAAATATTAATTGCAAAACTAAAGCCAGTGCTTACAGTGAAGCATGGCTTACTAAATCTCTCTATTCAATAAAGCAAGGCATTGCAGATGCAGAGAAAAAAGATTTCTAGATCAGGAACCTAGCTGATACTCTGACAAATACATTTTTTGTCAAAGTTTGCTGACTTAGGATCTGATTCTCTCCCATTCTGAGTCCATGAGAAAAAAAATCAAGTGACTCGGGTCCTTACTATATGCAGTTGTAAAGAACATCCAAAGTAAAAATAAAAAAAATATCTAAATAAATTCACACTTCTTCATTTCATACTCTTTACTGTGGTTAAACAGAAAACTTTGGGCAGAGCTTTATCTGAGCTATGAGCCTGGGATCCCTATAAAAAAAAACTTCTCATTTTCCAAATTCAAGCTTTATGGGAATATTGACATTCACCTACGGCAGCTAGTGTGCTGTTTATAAACGATTTCCGTTGTGTAACTTTATTTGCTGTTTGATCTGTTCATTGCATAATATCTATTTGAGTTTCTCTGCTAATTGCTTTGTTTTCTTGCTAACTGATCTGGACCAATTTTAAAAGCAAATCACATCAAGAATAAAATAAGAGGCATGTTTACTAAGCAGCACTCCGGTTTTGCAGGTATCGCACATTGAGAGTAGGCATCAACATGCAATACGTGCAAGAGTAGTGCGCCATTGTTGGAGATGTGTACAGCGGAGCCACAGTAGTTACCGCATTGATTTGAACCCTAACGCGCACCAGTAGTAATTGCACTTAAGGTGGATTCCCTTTATGCCGCTCATTGAGATGGCATTAAGTGCACCCACATTGATAGCGGACATGTGCTGTCAACCTCCATGCTAGCCACACTGTGCAGACATGCTCATGTTCTGCCCCTAGCCTGCCCATTTCCCTCCCCATTGCACACTAAGCAGACAGCATGGAGTTAACCTTGCGCTGTTTACTGCATGCACTGTTAGCAGTCATAAGCGCACATTCAATCATGAGTTAACAGCACAGTTTAGTAAACATGCCCCTGAGAGTATTGGAGGCTTAACTAAGGAATTCACTTTCCTAATTGCAAACTTGGGGGCTTCAGACTGCAACTCCCACTGTCTCTCTGTAGAGCTCAACCCAAAGCTGCTCAACAAAACAAACTCCAAGAGTTAGCACTCTCCTTGCATCTCTGACCCCCATCATCATCTGCAATGGTTGTATCCTCTGTTGAACTCCAAGTACATTCTGCATGTGGTATCTGCAAGCAATCTGAAAAACCAAGAGAAATCTCATTCTTCAATCAGGTCTGAAAAGGGAATGGAGTCTTCAAATTCTGCAGGAGCCTGCCCAATGAAGTTCTCCAACTTTTGCTAAAGTAAAGAAAGTATAAAAGTTTCAGAGGGATAAATTCTTACCCTCCTTTTCCTCTTTGGCGGCATAGCTTAAAGTAGGGCAAAAGGTAACACTAGTAGGAAAAAAAATACCAGTCCAGCAAAGGACCATTCCATGCAACTACACCAGCATCTTGACTCCCCCTGTGCTGTTTACGAGCATATTATGCAGAAAAGATTATTATTATTCTTGCGGTTTCCAAATTCCTATTTTTACGATGTTTCCCAATACAGTACTTGATGATTGTAATCAATAAACTAAAATGTCTCTGCTTGCTATATAGCAAAAGGGGAACAAGAAAAAGTAGAAAAAGAGATCTAGATGTCTAAAAGCCTATTTTTATTTGAACAATTTTTCTGATGTAAGATGCATAAATAAGCCTTTTCCTGGTGCAGCTGCACAGGAAATTATCTGTGCAATCACAGACCTTTTCAGTACTGTCAGGTAATATTTTACAGATGGAGTAGATCTCTGACAACGTCTTTGGCATCGTAGCTGCAAACTTAATTATTAGTGCATCAGGCAGGTAGACAGCTCTTCTTTGTCCGCTGTGGCGGAATGATCCTTTTTTTGTACGAGGAAGTTGATGTATGCACAGCCTGATAGAATGCTCGCCTGAAGTAGCTCAGGACATACAGTAACAATACTAGTGCCCGTTTGGATCCCCCCTCCCCCCCCAAGCAGTAGAGAAGGCCAGTCATATTCAGCCAGATGGCTGTGTGCAGTTGCATATGCTTGTTTGATGAATGCCATGTATAGACAACACACCTGTCTGGCTAAATAAAGAAATTATGCAAACACGATGATGAATATTTCTCTCTAGGCACAGATTCTAAACATCTGGCAGCAACTTTTCAAGTTGACGCCAGCAAGTATTTTTCATATTTGTATGTGGAGATGGAAAAACAGTAGCAAAGGGGAAGTGAGCGGAAGATGAGTCACAAACATTTTATTTCTTCTATACTTTTTAATAGTTGGCTTTAAAGTGTAAAGAGAATAAAACTGATATCCACTGCAGTATTTTTAGTGCAATATTATTTAGGGAGACCATTTAGCTCCATATCAAAAGTGGCACGCTGAAGTAGGTCTGGATGTGGAACCAGTTAATGCAGAGTGATTATTTACTCTGCAGTACTATGAGGACCATGGAATTACTGGTAGCATATCTTAAAAAAATATTAGGAAAGTTTAATTGTGCATTGACTGAAAATAATTCTATCAAATTTTCTGTCAGAGAATATGGTTAAGGCAAGTAGCATAGCTGATTTTAAAAAGGTTTAGACAAGTTTCTAAAGAAATGTCCATTATCAATTATTTTCTAGAGAGACTTTGATGAACATCGTATTAAAGCTACAGAATTACAGGGTGTACAAAGAAAGAAGGCAGCACTGTGCTTAAATTAGAAAGAGAGAATGGGGAATCCATTTGGATTGGTGTGATATACAGATCTCCTTCACAGGCAGAAGAACTGGGCAGAGATTTAAATGAAGACATTCACAGTATTACCATGAAAGAAGAAATATTTTGGATGTTGAATGGCACATCCTTGCTGCAGTATCATTAAGAAGTAAGGAGATCCTGGATTCTCTATAGGGAGAACTGTTCAGGCAACTGGAAACAGAAACCACATGTGAAGGGGACATATTGGACAGGTGCGTACCTATGGGGAGAGTGTTTCTGATGTTATTGTGGGGGATCATCTCGCACCTAGTGATCCCCAGTATTAGGACTAGGGCTGATAAAGTCCATTCAGAAGTGAGGGACCTAGATTTAGGAAAACTAGCTTTGACAAGATGGGATAATACCTCAAGGAGTCATTAGCTGGGGGATGTAGAAAAGCAGTGGGCAAAAATGAAAGGGGATATTTTAAGGGCAACAAACCTTTTTGTTAGGAAAGACTGCTATGATTCTCAAATGAAGTAGCTGAAAAATGGAAGAAAAAGCGAGTGGTCTTCATAAAATACAAGAGATCCAAGAAAGAGGAAAACCAATATCAATATTTGGAAAAAACTTAAAGAAGCTAGGAAAGTAGTCAGGAAAGCAGTCAGGAAAGCAAAGATACAAATAGAAAAAAAAAGTAGCCAATGCAGGAAAATGGGGGAGAAAGGAGACATTTTTCTGATATTTTCGTGAGAGGATGAAATGCAAAAGTTGTATTGTCAGACTCAAAGATGAAGGGGAGAAATATGTAGAAGCTGATGAGTATAAAGTAGAATTGCCTAATGAATAGTTTTGTTCTGTGTTCACAGATAAGGGCCAGAAGCAGAATTTCAGAAAACATCCACAAATAGGAACAGTAGTGAAACAGAGCGTGAACAATTTTCAGAAGACTGTATATGTGAGGAACTAGCTAAAGTAAAAGTAGAGAAAGTAATGAGGTTGGAAGGGATACATCCCAGAGTATTAAAGAAACTTGGGGACATTCTAGTGGCTCCACTGTCTAATCTTTTCAATGCTTCTTTAGAGTCTGGAGTGGTCCCAGAGGACTGGAGAAAGGCACATGTGGTCCCTTTACACAAAAGATGAAATAAGGAAGAGGTTGGGCACTGCAGACCGGTTAGTCTGACTTCTGTGGTGAGTAAATTAATATAAACGCTGCAAAAACAGATAGTGAGGTTTCTGGAGTCCAATGGATTGCAGGATCTGAGGCAGCATGGTTTTACTAGGGGTAGGTCTTGTCAGATAAATCTATTTAATTTCTTTGACTGAGCGACTAGAGAGTTGGACAGAAGGAGAACCCTAGATGTGGTGTACTTACATTTCAGTAAAGCCTTTGATGCCATTTTGTACAGATGATGTATACAAAAATTGAGCAGCCTAGGGATAGACTCCAAAGTGACTGACCAGGTTAGAAATTGGTTGAGCGGAAGGCGCAAAGGATACAGGTAAATGGAGCTCACTCATGGAAGTGGTGGGGGCAAACAGTGACAGAATTCAAAATGGCATGGGACAGACATAGTGGATCCCTTTATAGCAACAGGATAAAATCAAAATAAGCATAACTATCTCATATCTGAACAAATAGGTGTGACCTACATGGATCGGTGGGGACACCCCTAAACAAAGGCATGGTTAGAGGTGACCTGCACGGAGCGGCAAGTGCACCTACTCTTGCCGCCTTGCTGGGCAGACTAGATGGACCATACTGGTCTTTATCTGCCATCATATACTATGTTACTATGTAACAAAGGCAGAAAAAAGTATTTTCTTTTGAATTTATTAACTGGAATACATTAGCTTTGGGAAATATGCATTGCTTATGTATTTGTATTTTGTTCAGTATGAGGAAATACATTTCTATTTTTATTTCTCCAGTGTTGCTATAAATATGGAGTTTGGCTTCTTGGTGTTTTCAGTTCAATTATTGTCTTTATATTTCTATTTCTCATTTGTGGTCTCATGTTCTGTATTTGGTGAGGGTCTGTTTGTCTTTTGCATGTAATCAAAGTCTGGAATTCATTGCCGGAGAATGTAGTAAAATTTGTTCCTTATCGTTCCTCCAGTTCAGTCCTCCACTTCTGGGTAGTGTACCTCCTCCTGCAGTTTGGAGACTGGGCATGTCAAAATCATGACATCACTGGATGTAGCCTGCTGGTCTCTCCCATCAGCCCCAGTGTGTCCAGTCTCCATGCAGCAGGAGGACGTAGTGAGCCTAGGTGCTGGGCTCACTTGAGGAACAGATAAGGAGCAGTTTAGTCAGGGTTTAGGTTTCACAAACTTTAAATTTCCCAATCTTAGTTTAAATTTACAAATCTTATTTTACATTTCAAAATTTACTTGGGTCCCCTTAATTTAAATTTAATTTAATTTAATTTCCTTTGTGCCTGGAAGCTATCCCTTTAAATTTAAAAAAAAAAAAAAAGAGTAAGGAGAGATGCCGGCTTCAGTCTAGGTTCTTTCTTTCTTTCTTTCTCCTCACCTCGTCAAGGCAGCTCAGCTCTCGGGATCTCTTCCCCTAGACTGTACGGGGGAGAGCTTTGTGGGACGCACGCACTCACAGAGCGTGTGCTCGCTGGCTCCGTTTCTCTGCAGGGGCTCAAATGAGCACACTGATCTGGCAGAGCAGCTCTCGCAGCGGACATCGCTCGCAGCAGCGCTGAGCGGCGTCGCAGCTAGAGAGGCTGCACTTCACAGTGGTAAGACGAGCTTCCTTATCCTTTCAATGACGCAGTGAAGGCCCTCGTGCCCGAGCTAGAGAGCGTTGAGCCTGACAGTATTAGCTGGGTTTTGGCACTAAACAGGCCTGACAGTGTTCGCGGCCATTATGTCCACGTGGTCATCGCCGCATGGCGGTTTGTTACAGCGGCCTGCATTTGGGGGGAAGCACCATGGCACGGCCCTGAGACAAATCTTTAACTTGTTTTTTCTTTATTTAATTTTGGGGGGTTCCTTGTTATTCTAGTGGGGGATTCCTTGCATGAATAGTTCTTGTTTGTTTCTTCATTTCCCTCGTTTAAAAAAAAAAAAAAAAGCTAGACAAACTCGCTCTCAGCATTACTTTCTTTCCTGGCAAGCAGTTGTTGGGGGTATAGCTCATGTCATCGTGCTCACAGTGTGTTGTCTGTGGCACCCGCAGAGGCACAGTCGCTGACACCAGAATTTGCGGGGCTGTGCTACTGTTTCTACCAGTGTGGAGCAGCAGATGGAGGGTACAGTAGTTCAAGATCCCCAGGGTCCATCAGCAGGGATCGAAGGAGAGGCGCTGATGGACACTCTGCCCATACCCTGCCCGGAAGTCCCAGTGGGTCCTCCCAATGCATTACCGGCAATAGGGTCGGGACCGCAGCTGGGGGATTTCACTCCAGACTTTGTTTTGATAATGCCATCAGGTGTTCTGTTTAAGGCATCAGGGAAAATTGTCTGAGCCCTTGCCGCTTCCAACTGCTATGCATCAGCCCCAGATAGGAGAAGTTGGTAGCATTTCCCCAAGGCCCCCAAAGCGGTCACGACCTCTTGACCTTTCACCCTCAGATTTGGAGTGGCAAGAGACATATGAAGCCAAGGTAGAACTCGAAGCAGGTATGGAGGAATTGGAAGAAGGAGAAATACCCGAGCCTGAGGATCAGGCGAAAATCATTCGGGTATTCCGGAAGGATGAACTGATGGCACTTATCACGGAGTCCCTCCAGACGCTAAATCTCGCTGCAGCGCAGCCAGCGGAAGAAGAGGATGTGCAAGACCCTATCATCCAAGCGGTGAGGCAAGCTCAGGTAGTGTTTCCCATCCACCGGGTGGTAGACCGGATGATCCAGGAGGAGTGGGATCAGCTAGAAGCGGGACTAAGAGGGGTTAGGACAATGAACAGGCTCTATCCCTTAGCGGATAAGGACAAAGAAAAGTTCCGTTCACCGCGGGTTGATGCGGCAGTGTCAGCGGTTACAAAGAAGACCACTATCCCGGTGGAAGGTAGCGTGGCCTTAAAAGATGTGCAGGATAGGAAAGTGGATGGATTATTGAAACAATCATTTGAAGCTAACACTTTATCCTTGCAGGCTTCCATTTGTGGGGCTTGGGTGGCGAAAGCGTGTCTTCGATGGTCTCAGTGCTTATGGCAGTCTAATCCACTAGAGCAGGAGAGTGTGAGGGAGCTGACTTGGCTAGAATCTGGGTCGGCATATTTGGCGGATGTGCACTACAACTTGATAAGAGCGTTGGCAAATAGTATCGCTTTGTTGGTTGCCGCCCGGAGGTCCCTGTGGTTGAGGAATTGGGCAGCCGACGTCTCTTCTAAGTCGTGCCTCAGTAAGCTTCTGTTTAAAGGGAAGTTGTTGTTTGGAGAAGATCTTTACAAGCTGGTTAAGGATTTAGGAGAGTCCAAAGGCGGAAGACTCCTGGAGGATAAGCCTAAGCAAGGGAAGTCCTTGCCGGCCTCTCGGGGACAGTTTAGAGATTTCAGGAGATTTTGTACTTCTCACTTAGGTAGTTTCCAAAGGGGAAGATTTGCTTCTAGAGCCCTGGGGTTTCATGGGTTTCGTGGAGCAGGTAGAGGTTTCGCAGTGACCTCTGCAGCGGCCAGTCGAAAACCACAATGAAAGGAGGCGGGTCCCAGTAGGAAGCCAACCGACTGGAGGGTGGCTTCTGGTATTTCCTTTTGCCTGGGCCCAAATAACGTCCAACCAGTGGGTGTTGGAGGTAATTTGCGAAGGTTATTCACTGGAATGGGCAAGACCAGTTCTGGATTCATTTGTGATGTCTCCCTGCAAAGGTCAACGGAAAACCCTAGCGGTCTGCCGTATGTGCGATCGACTTTTACGGATGGGAGCAGTCGCGCCGGTCTCGACAGCAGATTACGGCATGGATCGCTACTCCATTTATTTTGTGGTGCCAAAGAAAGATGGGTCTCTCTGTCCTATCTTGTATTTAAAAGGGGTGAATCGCTGCCTTCGAGTACCGCATTTCAGGATGGAAACGTTGAGGTCGGTCATTGTGGCGTGCACCAAGGAGAGTATTTGACTTCCCTCGATCTCACGGAGGCGTATTTACACATTCCAATCAGAGCGACTCATCAAATGTTTCTGCGGTTCGCCCTTCCTTGGGGACATTATCAGTTCCAAGCATTGCCTTTCGGTCTAGCGATGGCTCTGCATACCTTCACCAAGATCATGGTGGTGGTAGCGGCGGCGTTGCGAAAGAAAGGAGTTCTGGTTCATCCTTATCTCGACGATTGGTTGATTCAGGCAAAGTCCAAGGCCAAGAGCGTACAGGTTACAGACAAGGTGGTAAGGTTTCTTCAGAGTCTCGGCTGGGTGGTCAATTCGACCAAGAGCCGCTTAGTTCTGTCCCAGGATCTCGAATATCTGGGGGTACGGCTCGACACTCAGAGAGGAGCGGTGTTCCTGCCGGATCATCTTCAAGTCCTTCAACAACTGGTGCGCTAGTTCAGGTCCACTCTGGCACCCTCAGCATGGAGTTACCTTCGCGTGCTGGGAACAATGGTGGTGACCTTGGAGGTAGTGCCATGGGCCAGATTTCATATGTGGCCATTACAGAGAGCACTGTTTCGCCATTGGTTGCACCAGTCTGACTCTCTGAACAAACGTCTTCCCTGCCCTTCCCGGGTCCGGCAGTCCCTTCGGTGGTGGCTGCTTCCAGGATCCCTGAAAGCGGGCATGCCCCTGGAGCAGCCGGAGTGGCTCCCATTGTTGACGGACGCGAGTCTCGCGGGATGGGGAACACACTGCGGAGATCTCTTTATGCAAGGCACTTGGACCGTCCAAGAGAGCAAATGGTCAATCAACCAGCTAGAGCTGAGAGCGGTCTGTCTAGCGCTACAGATGTTCGAAGCTACAGTGACAGGTCGAGCGGTGTGGGTACTGTTGGACAACTCTGCGACGGTGGCCTACATCAATCAACAAGGCGGTACAGGAAGTGTGGCCATGGAAGAGGAAGCAGAGGCACTGTTCGCTTGAGTAGAACCTCGACTACAAGCGATCTTGGCGGCGCACATTGCAGGAAAGGACAATGTGATGGTGGATTTTCTCAGAAGGGTCTGAGTGGATGCCGGGGAATGGGAGATGCATCTGGACGTGTTTGTGAAAATTGTCCGCAGATGGGGACTGCCGATCATGGATCTCATAGCGACTTTTCAGTCGGCGAAAACGGGTCACTTCTTCAGCAGACAGGAGAGAGGATGTCGGAAGGGATCATCGCCTTGATACAACATTGGCCGTCGTCAGGTCTCCTCTATGTCTTCCCTCTGTGGGCACTCATAGGGCGAGTGGTTCAATGCATTGAAGCTCATCAGGGAAGAGTGCTGTTGGTGGCCCCGGACTGGCCGAGACGCCCGTGGTACGCCGATCTAATTCGGTTGCTCGACGGGGATCCTTGGAGGTTACCGACTTCGGAGAATCTGTTGCTTCAGGGTCTGCTTCGAATGCCTCAGGTGGATCGGTTCTCGCTTATGGTTTGGTCATTGAAAGGGCAAGGTTAAGGAAAAATGGTTACTCTGGGAGCGGTCATCGCGACTTTACTTTGAGCGAGGAAAAAGTCCTCGTCCCTTGCATATGTGCGCATATGGCGTATTTTTGAGGACTAGTGTTCACGGTGGCAATAAGCGCGGCTACAGTATCTGTTCCCTTAGTGTTAAGCTTCCTGCAGGATGGGTTTTATAAGGGTCTGGCAGCCAGTTCCTTGAGGGTTCAGTTAGCAGCCCTGTCTTGCTATAGAGGCAAAGTCCAGGGAGTGGCACTAGGCTCGCATGTAGATGTGCTGCGCTTCCTTAAAGCAGTATCCAGGCTGCGGCCTTCTCGTAGAATCTTGGTTCCGCCGTGGGATCTCAGCTTGGTTTTAGGGGCGTTAGCTAAGGAACCCTTTGAGCCCTTACACCAGGTGTCGGTTAAGGATTTAATTTTAAAGACAGTGTTTTTGGTAGCCATCTGTTCTGCGAGGCGAATTTCGGAGTTACAGGTGTTGTCATGTAGAGAGCCGTTTTTGTCCTTTTCCAGAGAAAAGGTGGTGTTGTGACCAGTTCCGTCCTTTTTGCCAAAGGTGGTTTCTCCGTTTCACCTAAATCAAATGGTTTCTCTTCCAGCTCTAGGTTCGGTGGAAAGGAACATCTCGGACCGTAGTTTACGCTGCTTGGACATTAAGAGGGTGCTGTGGCAGTATTTAAAGGTTTCAGAAACTTTTCGCAGGTCGGACCGTCTATTCATGTTGTTTGGTGGCTCCTGCAAAGGGGGAGCGGCGGCGAAAGCGTCCATTTCCAAATGGATTAAAGAGGCGATTGCGTCAGCATATATTTTGCAAGGTCGTACAGTACCAGCAGGCTTGCGAGCTCACTCTACCAGAGCGCAGGCAACATCCTGTAGAGCGGCCACCTGGTCGTCTCTTCATACTTTCAGTAAGCACTACCGCCTGGATGTTCTGGCGGCGAACAATGCCTGTTTCAGGTCAGCAGTGTTGCGAGCCGGCTGGAAAGGTCCCTCCCAATGATTACTGCTCTGTTACATCCCAGAGGTGGAGGACTGAACTGGAGGAACAATAAGGAAATAGAAATTACACTTACCTGGTAAATGTTGTTCCTTGAGGAACTTCAGTTCAGTCCTTATTCCTGCCCAGGGATGGTTTCGTTGGCAGTGGATGGTCAGTTGGGAGAAGTGCAAGACTACAGGTGGGTATAGTCCTTAATAGGATCGTGATCACCCTGATTCTTCCTATTTATTTATTTCTATTCTTCCTCTTTCTCGTCTCTGGCTCTGCATAAGGTGGAAGGAGAAAGTATAAGAAGCAGTCCCCTTCTTACTAGCAGGGAGGTTAGTTATCAATTAGTTATGTGTTATACGTTCAGTTTGTGTATAAGGTTGAAATTAATATGTTAGCTACTTATTTGTTGCTCCTTTGAGTCTGCTTTGTCAATAGTTCACTGGGGCTGATGGGAGAGACCAGCAGGCTACATCCAGTGATGTCACAATTTTGACATGCCCGGTCTCCAAGCTGCAGGAGGAAGTACACTACCCAGAGGTGGAGGACTGAACTGGAGTTCCTCAAGGAACAACAATTACCAGGTAAGTGTAATTTCTATTTAGTGTAGCCGAGTTTAAAAAAGAGGTTTGGACAGGTTCCTGGAGGAAAAGTCCAAAAACCATTATTAAAGGGAATTGGGAACATTTGCTGCTTATCCCTAGGATAAACAACATGGAATCTGTTTAACTTTTGATAACCTAACAGGTACTTGTCATCTAGATTGGCCACTATTAGAAACAGAATCCTGGGCTTGATCTACCCAGTATTGCATATTTTATGTTCTTATGATTGAGGTGCGACATTCTGTTAGAAAATCTGGAACTGTTAAACAGAAAATGCATGCTATTTTCTCAGTAAGAGAGGTATCAGTGTTCTATAAGATGTATTAGCTTAATATTAGTAGTGCTGCCTTTTCATAGGTAGGGTTGGTGCTATGTATGAATCTTGGTATATTATGTTATTATTACAGCAGGTTTGCTGTGTGCTCTGAGTGAACTTTATGCAGGGTTTTATGTACATGGTAGTTGTCACTGGAGGTAAGTAATGCAGAAATCTGGTATCCTTTTTTAACACACTGCACATGTAAATGATGTTCAGACACTTGTGTAATATTTAAGCTATTGTTGGTACAAAAATGATAGAGGCAGGTGGCATTATATGGTTTATTTAAAATTTGATATTCCGCTCCTCATTTCCACATTGAGGCGGTTTACAAATATTACTAAGACCTCTGTCATTTTTGTCACTTCAGAACAGGGCTTCTCAACCCAGTCCTTGGAATATATCTAGCTAGTCAGATTTTCAGGATAACCACAGTGAGGGAGATAGGTGGGTCTCGTGGACTGGGTTGAAAACCCCTGTTCCAGACTAACATGGCTACCTCTCAGAAGTTTTTCATCATGTTGGGACAAAAGAGAGGCTTGTGAAAGGATCCACTGGAATTCATGATGGGGGAGGAGGGCACAGGGCAGCAAAAAAGGTAGCACCGGCCCTGATCACAAACTATTGACAAGGTCGACAGAAAAATGTACAGATTCATAGGAATCCAAGAAACGGTAGTGTGTAACCATTTCTGTCATGGCCCCTGAAACAGGGTTGAGATCAGAAATGTAGTTCTATTTTATTTTATTTATTTAACAGGGTTTTTATACTACTTTATCATTTCAGTCAAAGCAGTTTACATTCCAACTCAAACTTGATAATGTACATTAAACAGGGACATTGACATCTTGGATTTTCCTGGAGGATTAAGTGACTTGCCCAAGGCCACAAGGAGTACTAGTTAGAAATGAACCCTAGTCTCTTGGTTCCCAAGCCAGTGCTCAAACCATTAGGCTACTCCTCCATTCCACTATTTGTAGAGAAACTAAACCTGTATTTCTATCCCTGCAATGGCGTGCAACCAGGATAGTCTTAGCTTGTTCTTTATGGCCACGTTTCTCAAGCCATTCCTAGAGTACCTCTTAGACTGTCTGGTTTCAGGATATCCACAATGAACATGTACAGGATTAAAGACTACATGCAGATCTCTCTTGTGCATATTCACTGTGGATATCCTGAAAACCAAACAGGCTATGGGGGACTCAAAGACTAGCTTGAGAAACATTGCTTAATGCCATAGAGTCATATGGCCACCTTAGCACCAATTGCTCCTAGTATCTGTAACAGTTTGGGGAGGGGGCATCAAAATATTTGACATATTAACAGTACTATTGCTGCTAACATGAAATCCCATGACATTTGTACAATTATGATATACTCAATTATTCACATTATCTTATTGCCGTTTTACAAGTTTAAAATGGTGTGAAAATGAGAAAAAGTCACAGCCAATAACTGTCCTTGTTAAAATAATAGAAATGAATCACTTCATTTTTTGTTAAATTTCTGAGAGGTTCATATTGTTGTAAAACAATATTCTGATTCTGAAAATAAACCTGAACTATAAAATCCAAACTATTTAAATAAAAACAAAAAAAAAATGGTTGCATGTTAATGGCACTAGTGTGGCAATTAATGGAGGGAGAATAATCATGGAACAGTTTAATTATTTGAGTTCTACTGCTTTCAAGATCATTTCCATCTGACATTTGAAAGGACACAGCACTCAAAATTTAGTCCTCAGGGGTTTGTAGCCAGTGGAGTTTTCAGGATGGAAGAGTAGCCTAGTGGCTAGAGCAGCAACCTGGAACTGGAAAGACCAGGGAAGCCATTTAACTCTCCATTGCCTCAAGTACAAACTTAGTTTGTGAGCCCTCTCGTGTTAGGGATGTATCTGAATGTAACATGCCCTGAACTGCTACTGGAGAGGTGTGAGCTAAATACTAACAAATAAAATAAACACAAGACAGCAGAACGGGGTGGGCCATGGCCTGAGCAATATTTTGCCCAGTACAGCATCAGCAGCTAAAGTGCTTGTGAACAGGGCTTGGGAGTGGGTTGTTCAGCCCCTCCAACCAAAAAGGTGTTCCGCAGTTCCTGGAGACAGAACTGCATGCACTGCACCTGT
This sequence comes from Ichthyophis bannanicus, assembly GCA_033557465.1. Taxonomy (NCBI): domain Eukaryota; kingdom Metazoa; phylum Chordata; class Amphibia; order Gymnophiona; family Ichthyophiidae; genus Ichthyophis; species Ichthyophis bannanicus. The sequence continues at coordinate 217,340,863 of CM066040.1, forward strand.
TGCATGCGACTATGCCACTCGCCGTGGGGTCTCCGAGGACAGGTTTGGGAACTACTGTGTTAAGTTAATGCAGTTAAAAGATCATATGTACTAACCAATTGATTACCTTGTTTCTACATATTCCTGGGGGTAATCCACCTAGCATTAGAAATCTTTAGCATCTTGTGAAGATAACAGATGAGAATACTCTTTTTAGACTCCTTAAAACCACATAACTCCTGTTGTTATACTGAGGAGGCAAGACACTAGTGCTTGACAGGTCTCTAATTTTAGGTTCTATATTTTGCCTATCTTAAAAAACAAACCTGTTTAGAGCCCGTTACTGGGTTTATAGTTTTGCCTTTCTATAGCTATTTTATTTATTTTGTTCCTCACTGTTTCTTCTAAAGTTCCTGCTTTCAGAACACAAATGAATGTTTTAAAAGAAAAAAAATGAGAAAAATAAATAAATCTGGCAAAATATAAAGACCTCCTCGGCTTTCTTTCATTATACCTCTCTAGTTAAAGTTCATTAAAAAAAACATAGGAACCCTTTTAGTAAAGTGAGCCGAGTGATTAATTTGTGTTTTTGTGGGCAGTAGCTGTTACCAGGCAGCATAACAGTAACTCTGGCAGGAAGTTCACATTGCGTGGAATGGATAGGTTAGGGGAGGAGAGTGAACATGGCGAGCACCTTGCAGTTAGTGTGGGGATACTGTGATAGAGCTGAAGCTAGTGAAGCTATGAACTTAGAAAAAAACGCTGTTTTTCATAAAGTAACTGACTTGCAGAGGGTGCAATTACCTAGCAGGACAGCTAGAGGGAGCAGGCACGAGCCTACAGATGCTGAGCTGACACACCCAGGTACTGATGAAGCAGAAGCTAATCAGGTGCACCTGAGGAGAGGGTCAGAAAACTCAAGGGAAAAATGGCTTTATAAGCAGAGCTCTGCAGGAAGGAAGCAGAGGGAGAGCCACGGCTAGAGAGAGAGCCACGGCTAGAGGGAGAGCCACGGCAGCAGAGAGAGCTCCGGCTAGAGAGAGCGCCCTACGCAGAGAAGCTCTGAGAAAGGATCTGGAACAGAACCCAAGGATACTGGGAAGAAAGGACCTGATAAAGGAACCTCCTTTACTGCAAGGCAGAGGAGCTTTGAATCCTTAAGTGGCAGAGCTAAGCTCCAGGGAGAATTAGCCCAGCCCAGAGAACTCCAAGAAACAGTCTTCAGAAGAGACGGTATCAGAAGGAGAGTGCCTGGTAGAGGGAATACCAGTGGCACAGACTTCAAGGAGCCAAGGTACAGTGATACTTTATTTCTCACAAAGAAGCCAGGTCCTAGAAAGACTTATAACTCAGATAGCAATACTGAGAGGAAAGAAAGCTGGCAGAAGTTTTGGAAACCACTACAAAGAAGCATAGGAACAAGACATACCACTTGTTTGGAAAACCCAGAACTGCCAGGCTGGAAACTAGGGAAGAGAACTTCTGAACTGCAAACTATTTCAGCCAGGGAAAGCTCAGGTGTAGAAGAAAGCACGGCTGAGCTGGAACCCATGCAGATTGTGCTTGGGGAACCAGAGCCGTTGATGCCTGAAGTACAAATGGACTGTTCGATGTGTATTGCGGAAAGCCTAGAGTCTCTCCCAGAGCTGTAATTACCAGAACATGCTTTAACAATATCTTTTGTCTGTGTTGAGCTAAAGAAGAGCTTGTTTATTTGTTTTACTACAATGTTGAAAACCCTGTGTATTTTTACAAGGAACTGTGAAGCTCTCATAACAGTTTTCTTGCTCTGTAATTACTTTGGCATGAACCTGAAAATAAGGTAAATTCTACTTTTGGTTTCTTAGCGAACCTTAGTGCTAAAGGGGAATAAAAAGCCTTTTGTTTGACCCTACACAAGGCGTACACAACTCATTTCTTTAAGAAGAAGGACTACAAGGACCATGATCCCTCTGGTCCAAAAAGGTTTTCTACTTCTACAAAATAATTAAAATGTCCACCTTGTCCCTTCAACAAGCTACCAGCAGGGGGCATGGTGACAATACATATCACATGCTGTCAAATGGGCATTAAGCAGGGCCACTTTTCCTATGAGTAAAAGGGGCAGCTGCCCCAGGTCCTTGAACAATGGGGGGCCCATCTTCCCATTGGTAAACACAGCCCCTATGTTACCAGTCCTGCGGTCCTTTCCATTTTGCTTGTCAGTCAATCGTCTTCACTTCACGCCTCAGGATTGTCCTGCCGCTGCCTACTTGCCACTCAGACCAAACCAGTGGAGTGCTGTCTGATGCTGCTCCACCTTGAGGTGTGGCTTAAGTCAGCTCAGACAGCCACAGTTGCTTGTACTAACATGCTCAGTGTTGTGCTTTGTCATCACTCTACCTCCACGTTGCTGGCCCAAAATGACGCAGCAAACAACAAAGATGCATGCATTTGTGGGGTCTGCAAGGCACATGGTGGATAGTAGGTGTGATGCATGGTGCATTTGGGCAAGATAAGCCTGCGGGCAGTATCAGCCGTTGATTCAACAAGGGATCTGATCAGAGATGAGCATTGGCGTGCAGAGGCTGCAGCAGGAGCACCCCTGCTTCCAGTGAATAAGTAAAGCAGCAGGCTGGAATATTTGCTGTGCATCCTGCTTCTTGTGGGTGGGTTTCAGAATCTGGTCCCATTTAGTTATGGACTGGCACTGGACTGACTGGTACCGGTAGTCCCTATTCCATCCAACTGCCCACCCATTAGGTAGGGTTACCAGATTTTTTGTAGGCAAATCTGAGACACTTATCCAAGTACGGAGAGGGGGAGGGAGGAAGGGAAGAAGTAACTCCTTAATTTCAAGTTTGAGCAACAAGGCATGGAGGAGGGAAGAGGAGTCATTACCCTGCCCCCCCCCCCATCCTTCCCATGATAGCAACAATTTCACTTTCAAATAGACAAATCGACTGTGAACTAGAAGCAGTGATGCATTTCTCCATACTGTGCAAAATATTAAGATAAGTAGTATAAATTCTAAAAACTGACATATATTACTAAATTGAAAATATTTTTTTTCTTTTACCCCCTCTGTCCCCATTGCTGGAATCAGGGACAGGAGGCTGCCAAACAGGTGGGAATCTGGGACACAGCTCTAAAATCGGGGACAATGCCTGAAAATTGGGGACATATAGTAACTTTACCATGAGAAGTTATGGCAGGCAAGACTTTGAGATATTTCTGGGATTAGCCTGGATATCAGAGACTGACTGATTAGCTTTCTTGCAGGGGCAAAAGAGGAAAAGACCACCGGGAAGACCCAAAAATCACGTGTGTACCCAGATCAAGAGACAACACGGGAAAGAGGAGTGAAAGACAGACTATGTACCTCTAGGTGTGCCACTGCTTGAAGTCAGCCCCTAAAGAATTTGAGATCTCACTGAGGCAGAGGCCAGCACTCAAACCCTGAAATGTATGTATGTATGTACTGCATTGGAATAGAGACATGACTTTGAATGAACACAAGGAGTTTCTCCTTTGCACTTTTAATTACGTCCTTGATGGGCAGAGGTGCTGTGGAAGTGGAGGTTCAGTCCCTTTTGTATCTCTATCCCAGATGTGATGCTGAAATTGTGATAAGGTGTTGCCTCAGGGGATGAGGGAGTGGGAGTCTGAGCTTGCCATATATGTAGGTCATGATCTCTAACTGGAAGGTGTCTTATACTCACTTTTGTGTTTCGGTTGAGCTAGAACTGGTTATGTAAGTAAATCTCACCACATATCTTATGTTTAGCCCTGAGGGCCCAACATTGAAAGCAGAAGGAGCTAAACCAGTTTGTATAGGGGTTGTAAACTGACTGCAGTTCTGGGTTTACCTCATTGCATGCAGGGACTTGTAAATCCCAATGGCATTCCTTAAGAAAAGCAAAACTACAAGTCCCTGCATGCAATGAAGTAAACCAGGACTGTATCAAACCTGTTGGGCAAACCTGGAGCCAGCTGGCAACTTTATTCTCTATCCCCACAAATGCATGCACCTGATAGTGTATATATTTATTTTGCTAAGAAACAATACAAGGTATCATCAGATCAATAGTGAAATTATTTTGACTTGAGCACAATGGGATTGATAATTCAAGAACTTAGCTGGCACTCGGTGTGATATTTAGCGGTACTATCCAGACTGCTGCTGAATATCTCCACAGACCATCACCCTGGCACTATCCGGTTAATGTGGGGGTGGGGCAAGGTGGGCATCAGCACTAAATGGATTAATGTTGACTGACTCTCTGGATATGGCCACTGAATATTCTGACGGTATTCAAGCATTTCGGCTGACTGCTGGGGTGTTTGAATATTGGTCGTTTTGAAAATCAGCCTCAATTTTTTTAACCTTAATTAATCACAGTTTCACATTCGACATTAGTAGAAAGAAGAAGAAAAGTCAAAATCAAAGGGGGCCCATCTTCAAATGTTTGCCCAGGGTTAAAGCGGCCCTGGCATTGTGATGCTGTGTTAATTGCAAATGCTGCTACCACACATTAGGATACTTTTTAGTGTGGTAACTGCTGTGACATGCTGGCCATGCTCCAGATAGTGCAAAACCTTTCCACTTATCTTGCATTAGTATATATGCAAAAAATGCACGATAAGTGCAAAAACTTACCACGCTTTAGTAAAAAGACCCCAGAGTCCCTTATTTTCCAAATCTAAATTGTGAGGGGAAACAAGAGGAAAATGAAACCTATATGGTTCACCAAAAAAGTGGCTGTACAAAGAAAGGCAAAAAACACACCTTTCATGAAATTCAGAAGATTGCAAACAGAGGAACACAGACAAGAATACAGGATAAAGCTAATAGAGACAAAGAGAAAAATAAGGATAGCAAAAGCAAAGGCAGAAGAAAAGATGGCTAAAGATGTGAAGCGTGGAGACACAATCTTTTTCACGTACATTCAGGAGAAGAGAAAGATCAGAGGAGGAATTGCAAGACTGAAAAGTGCCGAGGACAGATTTGTGGAAAGCGAGACTAAAAAAGCGAAAATGCTAAACAAATATTTCTGTTCTGTATTTACAAAAGAAAATGCTGAAGGAGGACACAAGAACATAAGATATGCCATACTGGGTCAGACCAAGGTCCATCAAGCCCAGTATCCTGTTTCCAACAGTGGCCAATCTAGGTCATACGTACCTAGCAGTTTCCCCAAAAGACACAGGTCCCACAATGCTTGTATTGGGTCAAGCAGTGATATCCTGGGTCCCTTCTTAATAATGGTTTATGGATCTTTCCTCCAGGAACTTGTCCAAACCTTTTTTAAACCCAGCTACACTAACAGCCTTCACTACATCCTCCGGTAACAAATTCCAGAGTTTGATTACACGTTGAGTGAAAAAATATTTTCTTTTATTAGTCTTAAATAGTTTACCCTGTAGCTTCATTGCATGTCCCCTAGTCTTTCTATATTCCGATAACGTAAACAATCGATCTACTTTTACCCGTTCCACTCCGTTCATTAATTTATAGACTTCTATCATATCTCCCCTCAGCCGTCTCTTTTCCAGGTTAAAGAGCCCTAACCTTTTTAGCCTTTCTTCACAGAAGTATCCTTCCATTCCCTTTACCATTTTGGTGGCTCTTCTCTGTACCTTTTCTAAAATCGCTATATCCTTTTTTTTTTTTTTTTTCAAAATCTGTTTATTCAACATCAAGTCAACAATACAACCATTTTGAGAACAGAGATGCTTGTTTTCATAATTTCTTCCCCCCCCCCTTGCACCTCCCCCCTCCCTCCGACAGCTATAGCAAAAACAACAAAGAACAAAGAAAAAAAAAAGGAAAGAGAGAGCAAGAAAGCACCAGTAAGCATAGAGACCCGCTAAAGACTCCTCCCCTAGTGGTATACTAACGAACACCCTCCCCCCCCCAGTCCCCCATACCCTCCCCCCCCCAAGCCAGAGCCGAATCGCTACCTCGCTATATCCTTTTTAAGATACGGTGACCAGAACTGCACACAATATTCAAGGTGTGGTCTCATCATGGAACGATATACAGGCATTCTAATATCTTTTGTTTTATTTTCCATTCCTTTCCTTATGATACCTAGCATTCTATTTGCTCTCTTCGCCACCGCTGCACACTGGGCTGAGGGTTTTAACATCTTATCCACAATGACACCTAAATCTTTTTCCTGGGTGGTGGTTCCTAATGTGGAACCTTGCATCGTGTAACCATAGTATGGGTTGTTCTTCCCTAGGTGCATAACTTTGCACTTGTCCACATTAAATTTCATCTGCCATTTTGATGCCCAGTCTTCCAATTTATCAAGATCCTCTTGCAATTTTCCACAATCCTCTTGGGTTTTAACAACTTTAAATAGTTTTGTGTCATCTGCAAATTTGATAACCTTACTTGTTATTCCCTTTTCCGGGTCATTTATGAATATGTCAAAAAGCAGTGGACCAAGCACAGATCCCTGGGGTACACCACTATTCACCTTTCTCCATTGGGAAAATTGGCCATTTAGCCCTATCCTTTGCTCTCTATCTTTTAACCAGTTCCTGATCCACAATAGTACACTGCCTCCTATCCCATGACTCTTTAGTTTTGCCAAAGGTCTCTGATGAGGGACCTTATCAAAGGCTTTCTGAAAGCCAGATACACTATATCAACTGACTCACCTTTGTCCACCTGTTTATTCACACCTTCTAAAAAACATAACACATTAGTAAGACAAGTTCTTGCTTGTCTAAAGCCATATTGGCTGCCTCCCATTAGGTTATGACTATCTACATGCTGAGTAATTTTGTTCTTTATGATGGTTTCTACCATTTTTCCCGGTACTGACGTCAGGCTCACCAGTCTGTAATTTCCCGGATCACCCCTGAAACCCTTTTTAAAAATTGGCATTACATTGGCGATCCTCCAATCTTCAGGTATTACAGATGATTTTAATGAAAATTCACAGATTACTAATAGCAGGTCTGCAATCTCATATTTCAGTTCTTTCAACACCCTTGGATGTATACCATCCGGCCCAGGTGATTTGCTACTCTTCAGTTTATCTAATAGTTGTAATACATCTTCCCGATGTATTGATATTTCCTTCAATTCTTCCGCACCTTTAAATACCACTTCAGTCATGGGTAACATCCCTACATCTTCCTCAGTAAAGACCGAAGCAAAAAATTCATTCAGTCTCTCCGCTATCGCCTTGTCGCCTCTTAGTGCCCCATTAACCCCTCTATCATCTAATGGACCAACTGACACTCTCATAGGTTTATTGCTATGAATGTACTTGAAAAAGTCTTTATTTCGCGTTTTTGCTTCCGCAGCAAGCTCCTTCTCCAATTCTCCCTTTGCCTGCCTTATCAATGCCTTGCATTTGACTTGCCAGTGCTTGTGCTTCTTCCAGGTTTCGTCATTTGGCTCTTTTTTTCCTTTTCCTGAAAGATGCTTTTTTGGCAACAGCCTCTCTGACCTCACCTTTAAAGCATGCTGGCAGTTTTTTGGACTTCCTTCCACTTTTCTTAAAGTGTGGAATACAGCTGGTCTGGGCTTCCAAGATAGTAATTTTCAACAACACCCAAGCTTGATGTAAGTCTTTAACCTTTCAACTGCTCCTTTTAGCTTTTCCTTAACTATTTTCCTAATTTTATCATAGTCTCCCTTTTGAAAGTTAAAAGGTAGTACTGTGGATTTCCTTACCATCCCTCCTCCACTAATTAAATCAAACGCGCTCATGCTATGATCACTATTGCCAAGTGGCCCCAACACCCTTATCTCTTGCACAAGATCTGGTGTTCCACTAAGGACTAGGTCTAATATGGCTTCCCCTCTGGTCGGTTCATAAACCAGCTGCTCCAAGAAGCAGTCATTTATTGTTAGTGTAGCTGGGTTTAAAAAAGGTTTGGACAAGTTCCTGGAGGAAAGGTCCATAAACCATTATTAAGAAGTGACCGAAGATATCAATGCTTGACCCAGTACAAGCATTGTGGAACTTGTGTCTCTTGGGGAAACTACTAGGTACATATGACCTAGATTGGCCACTGTTGGAAGCAGAATACTGGGCTTGATGGACCTTAGTCTGACCCAGTATGGCATATCTTATGTTCTTATGTTCTTATATTTCATCTAGGAACTTTATCTCCCTAGTATGTCCTGCCATGACACTGACCCAGTTGATACCGTGGTAATTGAAATCACCCATTATTATTACTGTGCTGTAACTTTTGTTAGCTTCCTTGATTTCTTTGAGCATTTCATCATCCATTTGTTCATTCTGGCCAGGCGGTCGATAGTACACCCCCACTGACATCGCCTTCCCTTTTTCACATGGAATTTCAATCCATAGAGCTTCAACAGCAAATTTTGTTTCCTGCAAAACTTTAATCCTTTCTGACTCAATGCCCTCTCTAACATAGAGTGCAAACCCTCCACCAATTTGATCAGCTCTATCATTAAGATATAGTTTGTACCCAGGTATCACAGTGTCCCACTGGTTGTCCTCCTTCCACCATGTCTCTGATATTCCAATTATATCTAACCTCTCATTTAGTGCTATATATTCTAACTCTCCCATCTTATTTTTTAGACTTCTAGCATTTGCATACAAGCATTTTAGAGACTGTATTTTATTCATATTAATTTGGCTATTGATAGACATGGGTAATTTGGGATCTTTAAGCTGTGTCTGCTCCATAATCGAGGGCATTTGGGCTACTTTACTCTTTTTTTGGAACCTCTCTGCTTTTGGTAGTATCCTTCAAGGATACATTCTTCCAAACCATGTGCTCTTGGGCGACTGTTGACTTTCCCCTATTATCTAGTTATAAGCTGCTCTATCTCCTTTTTAAAGGTTAATGCCAGCAGCCTGGTTCCATCCTGGTTAAGGTGAAGCCCATCCCTTCGGAAGAGCCCCTCCTTTCCCCAGAATGTTCCCCAGTTCCTAACAAATCCAAAACCCTCATCTCTGCACCATTGTCTCATCCACGCATTGAGACTCCGGAGCTCTGCCTGCTTTTTGGGTCCTGCGCTTGGAACAGGAAGCATTTCTGAGAACACTACCCTGTAAGTTCTGGATTTCAACTTCCTACCTAAAAGCCTAAATTTAGCCTCCAGAACCTCCCTACCACATTTTCCTATGTCATTGGTACCGACATGTACCAAGACAGCAGACTCCTCCCCAGCACTATCTAAGACCTTATCTAGGTGGCACGTGAGGTCCGCTACCTTCGCACCAGGCAGGCATGTTACCAGGCAATCCTCACGTCCACCAGCCACCCAGCTATCTACATGCCTAATGATCGAATCACCAACTATAACGGCTGTCCTAACCCTTCCCTCATGGGCACATGGCCCTGGAGAAACTTCCTCGGTGCGAGAGAGTTTTACATCACCTGGAGGACAAGTCCTAGTTACAGGATCACTTCCTGCCACACCAGGGTGATGCTCTCCTGTCACGTGACCTCTCTCCTCCATGGCAACAGGGATGCTGCCAGACTGGAGGTGGGACTTTAGGACTATATCCCTGTAGGTCTCATCTATGTACCTCTCTGTCTTTCTTATGTTTTCCGAATCTGCTACTCTAGCCTCTAGAGAACGGACTCATTCCCTGAGAGCAAAGAGCTCCTTGCACCTAGTGCACCCATAGGACCTCTCACCAACTGAGAGAAAATCATACATGTGACACTCAATGCAAAAGACTGGAAAGCCCCCATCTCGCTGCTGGACTGCTGTCTGCATCTTAGTTTTAAGCTTGTGTTTAGATCTAAGTTCTTTACTTACTAAGGGTTGCTATGGATATCTATACTAATAAAACTGTACCTAATACATTTAATATACCTTGTTCACCTGAAGCTTAATTAATCTCAGGCCCTTAGTGTATGACTGATTTGGATAACGAGCTTCACCTGAAAGCACCTCCTTTCCTTTAAGATGTGTAAGTACCTATAAAGCTATGATTATCCCAGGGGTGGATGGGTGTTGGGGAGGTGGTGGGGGGGGGGGGAAATAACACTTATTAAAAGAGGGCTGCTACACAGTACCCTGTCCTGTGCTGCTGAGGTAAGCTGTGACCAACTTCCTGGGTGATTAACAGTCCTTGCTTGGATAGAAGGAGTCTTTCAAAATGGCCTTTTGAGCTGCCACCTGGTGTTAACACCTATTGAAAAAGTTTCACAGGTCTCTTGCCCCCTAGGTAGAAGGCCTCTTTGTAAAGGTCTCTAGAAGACTTTATTTGTTCCTCAAAGAGTACTGACTCTGTTTTGCCTTTTATGCTAAGTTATATTCTGATTTGATTTAAATTACAGCTCTTTGCTGCTGCTAGGCTCTGACTTATTATGAAATTTAAACTACAAGCTCTCTGCTGGGCTCCAAATTTAACCAGAAAGCTCTCTTCAGTGTTTTAAATTTAAACTAAAAGTATTTTTTATTTTTATTTAACAAGCATTTGTATCCCGCTCCTTCCAGCGATCAGAAGCGGGTAAGATTACTGTTGTGAAGCTGCCGAATCAAGGCAGGTACAAATTTTGTTTACATATAGATTGACAGAAAAGCACATCATACAGAGTTAACACTTCTTAGCTATGGGGGAGTTCATTTACATATATACATACATACATATATACAGGATAAGTTTCTTGGTCATGGTGGACAGGGGGCTGCCCCATCTGTGGGTTTAGTTCAGGTTGAAATGAGTTTGGAAAATGTGCGTCTTGAGTTTCTTTCTGAAGTCTAGAAGGTCCTTGCTAGCTCGTAGTTCTGGTGGGAGTTGGTTCCATAGTGTTGGCGCCACATATGAGAAAGCCCTGTGGCTGGTGATAGCTTTGGTAGATCTTATATCTGTTGGAGTGTGGAGGATGTTGGAGTTGTGGGTTCTTCTGTTTCGGGTGGGAGGTTGCAATCTGACTAGGTTGTTGAGGAAGGAAGGTGCTATGTTGTGGATGAGTTTGAAAGTAGTTGTTAGTATTTTATATTTTGTGCGAGCTGCTACGGGTAGCCAGTGTAATTGAATTAGTACTGGTGTGATGTGGTCACTTAGATTTTTCTTCATTATGACCCTGGCAGCTACATTTTGTGCCATTTGTAATATGTTTAGGGTTTTTTTAGGTAGACCTTGTAGGATGGCGTTGCAGTAGTCAAAATGTGGCATGATGAGTGCTTGAGCCACGGTTCTGAAATCTTGGGGATCAATAATACTCCGAATGGGTTGGAGAACTTTAAGCTTGTGGAAAACTGCTCTGTTGGTCTTTCGGAGGTGTTTCTCCATTTTTAGGTCACAGTCAAATGTGACTCCTAGATACTTTATTTCTTTTTTTGTTTGGTAAGTGTTGTTACATAGTGTAATTGATGAGGGTGGGTCAAAGTTCGGTTCTTTAGAGATATACATTACTTCGGTTTTTTTGTGATTAATTGACATACTGCTTTGTTGTAACCAGTCTTGCATCTCTCCAATGCATGTCTCTAGTGGGCTGTAGTCTGGGTTTTTAGTGTCTAGTTGTGAGTATAGCATGATATCATCGGCATAGATGTGGTAATTAATTTTGTGTCGTGTGAAAATTTTGCATAGTGGCTGCATATATATGTTAAATAAAAGCGCTGAGAGAGCAGAGCCTGGGGGATTCCCTGCATTTGGGAGAAAGATTCTGCTTTTTCTCCGTTGAATTGAACCTGTTGTGTTCGATTTGAGATGTAGGAGGAGAACCACTTTAGAGGGGTTCCTGTTATTCCTATTGATTTTATCCTATTTATGAGGGTTACATGATTAACTGTATCAAAGGCAGCTGAGATGTCAATGAATACAAGAATGTACATTTTCTTTTTGTTTTCAAGGCCCTTTAGGAGGTTGTTAAGTAGAACTAGTAACAGGGTTTCAACTCCATGATGTTGCCTGAAGCCATATTGCTGGTCATCTAGAGGAGCACTGTCAGTCAGGTGGTCTTGGAGTTGTAGGAGGACCGTTTTTTCTATGATCTTTGCCAGGAAAGAGATACTTGATATGGGACGGTATGAAGCTGGGTCTTCTCTGTTGAGTGTATTGTTTTTTAGAATCGGTCTAATGACTGATTTCTTTGGTTCTGAGGGCATGAGTCCTTGTTGTAGGGATAGGTTAACTATGTGTGCGATGTGAGGTGCTATGTTTTGTTTTACTGCCTTGATCCAGGTTGCAGGGCAGGGGTCTAGTAGGGAGGTGGTGCTTTTTAGGCTTGTGACTATGGTTGTGATTTGCTGGGTTCCGATTTTGTGGAAATGCTTCCATAACTGGTTTTGCGTTATGCTGTTCTCACTTTTGACATGTGGTGTTGGTGGGGCTGGGGGGGGGGTCCAGGGGCCGTCAGTTTGGTCGCGTAATGGTTTGCCAGTGTTTGGGCCTTGATGGAGTTGCTGAGGTTGGCATTCTGGTCGGTTTTGATTAGTGATTTGACTAGTTCGAATAACTCTCGTGGGCGATTGATCGCCTTGTTTAGAATGTTGGTGTGATGTAATCTTTTTGCATTGTTCACATCGTCTTTGTATTTTGCAAGATGGGCCATGTATTTAGTTTTGAGATCGGAGGATTTGGTTTGTCTCCATTTCCTCTCTATTTTACAGAGCTCCCTTTTTGCTTTTATTAGAGTTCCTGTGTACCAGGGTTCCGAGTTGATCTTACGTGGGTTTGTTGTGTGTTTCGATGTTGGGTTAGATGTATTTTGGATGTATGTGTTCCATCTGTTAGTTAGTTCGTCGAGGTCTGTGGAATCTGGGTTTATGTGGGATGCAATGGTGCTTATGAGGTGTTCTTCGTTGAGTTTGCTGAATTTCCTGATGGGGTTGGTCATTCTCAAATCCTTTGTGTTTTTGGGTAGGCACTGCAGTTTAAGTTTGCAGTTGATTTGGTGGTGGTCTGACCATGGTACTTGGGTTATGTTTATTGTAGGTGGTTCATAGTTTTGTTGTGAATTTCTGGGTATGAAAATCATGTCTAGGGTGTTTCCTCTATCATGCGTGGGGTCGCTTACTATTTGTTGGAAACCAAGTTGGTCCATGGCTTCATAGAAGGTGTCTGTTTGGGACGGGGGAATTGATGCTAGGTTCAAATCTCCAAGGATGATTTGGAATTTCTTGCTTTGGGTGGATGTGATTGTTTCTAGTGCTGTGGCTAGCGCTTCATGCTGCGGTGAGGGAGGTCTATAGATTAGGCAGATGGATAATGCCATGCTCTTGACTTTAAGAAGGTCAAGATCGGGATTTGTGACCGTGGATGTGGTTGTGAGTTGAAGGCTGGTTTTGGCTGTTATAAGGACTCCGCCTCCCCTTCTGTTGATGCGTGGGCAGTTGTATATTTGGTATCCGGGTTTCTGTATTTGGTTCATTGTTGCAGGGTCTGAGTCAGTGAGCCATGTTTCTGTTAGGCAAAGGATATCTGGTTGATCGTCAGTTAGAATGTTGTGGATGATATGTGTTTTATTCCTTATAGACCTAGCATTGATAAGGATAATGTTACATGTGTGATGTTCTGGGTGTGTTGTTCGTGTGAGTTGTACTTGTGTTCTATTAGTGTTCTTTGCTTTGGTTTTAGGGTGTTTTTGTGACTTATTTCCTTTGATTTGGGTGTGCTGCTGGGGTAATTTATTTGATGTTTGTATGGTGGTGAGAGGATTTAAGTTGTATTGATGCAGGATGGGTAATGGAGGGGAGTGGTGGAGAAGGTAGATTGGTGTATATAGTAGAGGGATGAAGTATTGTGGGTGTGGGATGGATCTATATGAAGATGTCAGTATACACATGCACAATATCAGGAAGGTGTGAGCAGGCTCCATTTTTGTCTGACAGAAATACTTGGATGTTTGGATTTGTGTGGCGCAGTGTAGGTTTGTAATCAAGGCAGCTGGCCTAGAGCTAAGTTAGTGTAGGTCTGCAGGATAGTTGTTGGGTACTAATGGTTTGGCAGGGAAAGATGGCTCGGGGTACAGTGTTTCTTATTGCTCTAAACAGGGCCTAGTACTTTGCTGATACTAGGCCCTGAGTGACTATTAAATTTAAACTACAAGCTCTCTGCTGGGTTCCAAATTTAACCAGAAAGCTCTCTTCTGTGTTTTAAATTTAAACCATGTATGATTGACAAACACAGTATACCAATGGGAATGGAGTTGATTCCACACCATTCACAGAAGATGTTTTTCAACAGCTTGCAAAACTGAAAGTGGATAAGGGCATGGGACTGGATGAGATACATCTCAGGATACTGAAAGAGCTCAGAGAGGTTCTGGCAAGGCCTTTAAAAGATATTTTCAATAGATCCTTGGAGATCAGAGTTGATTGACTGACAGATGACAGAAGGTGGGGGTAAAGGGAACTCATTCAGAAGAATGGAAGGTGCGTAGTGGCATTCCTCAGGGATCAGGTCTTGAGACAGATATTGTTCAATGTATTTGTGAGAGATATTGCGGAAGGATTGAATGGAAAAATTTGCTGTTTTGCAGATGACACAAAAATTTGCAACAGAGTGGAACAACATGAGGATAGTGTCTGAGGATCTCAAGGTGGCAAAACCATGCGAAAAGTTGGTAGCCAAAGCCAGAATGATGCTGGGCTGCATACAGAGAACAACCACCAGCAGAAAGGAGGCAGTATTAATGCCCCTGTACAAGTTATTGGTGAGGCTTCATTTGGAGCATTGTGTTCAGTTTTGGAGACCAGGTCTCACAAAGGATATAAATAACACAGGTACACTACCAAAAAACTGCCTCCAGTTTTGCAACTGATTCCTATAGATTTTGGGGTGCTGAATCCAGGAAAAATAGCCAAAATGTTCCATCACGTCACGTTTTCTTGCAAAATTAGATTTCTTACCCATATAAGGAATGTTCACATAATTTCTTTTTAGCCGACTGCAGTTTATTTTCTTGGCCCAAAATAGAGGTTGTAATGGTTAACTAACTAGAAACACTCCCTCATGATATTTTAGAGTGTTTTGTATTCATTTTATACATTAACAGGACAATTGGGAGGTGGGAGGCTAAATCCAGTACTCGCGCTGGCGCATGTTCTTTCCTGTTCGCCTCGCCTCGTTCGCTCGCTCAAACACGGTGGTTGCGACATGAACGTTCCTGTCAAATTTCAGTTTCTTGCAAGTTCATTATTACCTTTTGTTTGCTCAGTCGTAATCCAGCTTTATTCCGAAGTGGTTCACTACAGTTGTAGTTTGCAGTGCTGTGTATTTGTGATGGCTCACAGAGCCAGAGGTTGCGTCAACTCTCCGGACAGTTTTTGTTTTATTTGTGGGGAATATACCGTGAAAAAGCGGCAGAGGAACATTTCTGCATTTATTAAAAAAGTATATTTCGCCTATTTCGGTTTGAAGTTAGGCGATCAAGACAAACCGTGGGCTCCTCACAAAGTGTGCAAGACATGTGAGGAAGATCTACGCTTATGGATGAAAGGTAAAAAACAAGCATTTCGTTTCGGAATACCTATGATGTGGCGTGAACAAAGAGACCACAGCAGTGACTGCTATTTTTGCTCTTGCATTGTGAAGGGATACAACTTAAAAAATAAGAACGTAATAAGTTACCCCAACCTTCCCTCAGCAATTAGGCCTATGCCTCATAGCAACGAAGTACCTGTGCCTGAACCACCAAAATCTTTGGATCATATTTGTGTGGACGGTTCTGATCATGATGAGACTCATCAGATGGCTTTTCCTGATGAGTCCAGTACTTCCGAGTTTGAAACTGAACCAGATCCGAAACCTGAACTTTTCTCTCAAGCTGAATTGAATGATTTAGTCCGGGATTTAGGACTCCCAAAAGATGCTGCCCAACTGCTAGGTTCTCGGCTTAAACAGAAAAATCTATTGTCACCAGGAACAACTTTTTATTGGTACCGCAACCGCGAGACACAATTTTTGAAGTATTTCAGCAAAGAGGAAGATTTGGTATTTTGCAACGATATATACAGAGTGATGGAAAAGTTTAAACTCAAGTATGATCCTGCTGAATGGCGGCTGTTCATTGATTCGTCAAAAGACAGCATAAAAGGTGTTCTTCTTCATAATGGCAACACATTCGCTTCAGTTCCTATTGCTCACTCTGTTATTCTCCAAGAAAAATACGAGAATTTGGCCCTGATTCTTCAGAAGATTCGTTATGATGAGCATAAGTGGATGATTTGTGGAGACTTTAAAATTCTATCCATGCTATTAGGGCAGCAATCCGGTTTCACCAAATATCCCTGCTTCCTTTGCTTGTGGGATAGCCGGGCCCGCGACCTACACTGTGGGAAAAAAGACTGGCCAATTCGGGAGTATTTGAGACCCGGTGAGAAAAATGTTCTTCATGAGAGCTTGGTACCTCGTGATAAAATTCTATTACCACCTCTGCACATTAAGTTGGGTCTCATTAAGCAATTCATCAAGTCCCTTCCAAAAGATGGTGAGTGCTTTCGGTACCTTTGCTCAAAGTTCCCCCGACTTTCTGAAGCAAAGCTAAAGGAAGGAGTGTTTGTTGGCCCTGATATAAGGAAACTCATTTCAGATGGAGCATTCGCTGAAACGATGTCTGAGAAGGAAAAAGAAGCCTGGGATTCCTTCAAGGATGTTGTTCTCAAATTCTTGGGGAACAGGCGGGATGAGAACTATAAGGATATTGTTGCCAGGATGCTCAATGCCTTCAAAGAACAAGGCTGTAACATGAGCCTGAA
The DNA here is from genome assembly GCA_033557465.1 of Ichthyophis bannanicus. Lineage (NCBI taxonomy): Eukaryota > Metazoa > Chordata > Amphibia > Gymnophiona > Ichthyophiidae > Ichthyophis > Ichthyophis bannanicus. The sequence continues at coordinate 217,357,493 of CM066040.1, forward strand.
AGTCCATTTCTTGCACTCCCATGTGAACTACTTTCCCGAAAACTTGGGGGCGTACAGTGAAGAACAAGGTGAAAGGTTTCACCAGGACATCAAGGACGCAGAGAGAAGGTACCAAGGAAGATGGAACACCACTATGATGGCTGATTTCTGCTGGTTGCTGCTGCGGGAAACCCCAGATGAAAAATACGCCAAGCAGTGCACCAAGAGAAGCATTCGGGGGAAGAAGAAAGAAACGGGCCCACCAGGAGATTGATTGACCCAAGAATGACTTTAAAATCTAAACTGTGTTGACAAATATTGTGTTTTACTAAACTTTGAAATAAAAATTTGCTAGTTATTACCACAGTGTCGGATCTCATTTATTAGAATTTTATTTTCACACCATCGGGTGTTTGTCTTCGTGTATTGCAATGGTGCGGTTTGCGTTTTCTATTCTTACATACATACCTGTACAACATTTTTTGCACATTTCTTTGCTTTGCTTTGTGTCTAACCTCGCTCTTATATGCTCAATGTTTGTGCACATGTATGTGGCTGTTTTAAGTGCAGACAATTTTGCTACCATCACAGTGTGTTTTGTTGACATTACTATATTCTTATGTGCTGCCTTGTTACAATTTTCTTTATTCTTATTTGAATAACTACTAAACAATTAGTATAAAGAATTCATCCAAGAAACTTTTATCTCGATCGCACTCAATCTGAAACGTTCACCTCAAACTGCCAACCCAATGTAGCAAAAAATCTGTACGTGATGGAGCAAATTGGTTACCAGATTTGGATTCAGCGCACCAAAAAACGTAAAAATCAATCGAAACATTAGAGGCAGTTTAAAAAAACTTTTTTTAGTGTACCTGTGTAATTTGAAACAGTTCAGAGGAAGGCAACCAAAATGATTTGGAGCCTGCACCAGAAGACGTATGAAAAGAGACTTGAATTCCTAAATATATATACCCTGGAGGAGAGGAGGGACAGGTAAGATATGATACAGACTTTCAAATACTTAAAGGGTACTAAATGGACAAACAAAACCTTTTTCAAAGAAGGGGGAAGTTGTAACACTAGAGGGCATAAAATGAAACGGCAAGACAGTAAATTTAAAAGCTACGTCAGGAAATACTCATTTTTTTACTGAAAGGGTGGTGGATGCTTGGAACTTCCTCCAGATGGAGGTGGTGGGGGCAAATACAGTGACAGAATTCAAAATGGTATAGGACAGAAAGTTGATCCCTTTATAGCAAGAGGGTAAATCAAAGCAAACTTAAATATCTTTTATATGTCATTAAATGGGGAAGTAATACATATGTAAAAGCTGATGAGGAAAAATATTCCTCAAAGACGACCTGATATTAAGAGCACAGAAAAAGATTAAAACAGGAATAGAAGGCAATAGACCTGATATAATTTTCAGAAGACTGTTTGTCAGGAGCTACTCAAACTAAATGTAAAGAAAGTGATGGGTCCAGGCAAGATGCAGACAAACACAGAGGATCTCTAAAGGTAAAAAGGGGACTGTTGTAGTGGTTGATATGGAAGGGCAGACTAGATAGACCATGTGGTCTTTTTCTTCCGTCATGTTTCTATGTTTCTAAATGGAGGGGGGCAGACATGCACAAAGTGGCAGGTACAACCCTAAACTCAGGCATAGAGGGGAATGATCTGCACGGAGCGGCAGTTACAACCACTCTAGCCACCTTGCTGGTCAGACTAGATGGACCATACTGGTCTTTATCTGCCATCATATACTATGTTACTATGTATTTCCGTGCAGTTGCTAATAATGTGCGTTAAAGGTGATTTAACACACGTTAAATGTCAGCGTGCCTTAGTAACTAGCCCCCATAATCTCTTAGATGAGTATCATTGTGCTATCACAGATAATGTTGCAGCTTTTTACAAATGATAAAAACAACCTGGCTCTCCTTTCCTAAAGATAAATATTATGGAAGTGAAATTTGTGTGCGAGAATCATCCATTGTTTGCGCTTGACTTATCTTTTCCTATGCCATGCAGAAAGATAAAAGCATTTCTATTGTCAATTATTATTCCTTGCACCACCTTGCTAATCTGTTTTCAGCTTCTTTCTTTCCTCTTTTGAGCACAAACTGAAATAAACATAGGAGTAGCCTAGTGGTTAGAACAGAAGTCTAGTGACCATAGAGATCAAGGTTTGAATCCTTGTCTTGTAGCCTTAGGATTTCATTGTAATCTGACTATACTTTATGCCTACTGTAAAGGTGTAAGATAAATGGGCATCAGTAAATACAAAAAAGTAGCATTGTAGACATTAAGATTTATTTAACAAGAAAAACTCATTTTATCTTATTTTTCATGTACCTTTCAAAATGTTCTCACCCCAAGAAAGTCGTCTAAAGAGAATCCCAACTATTGGGTGAAAGACAATTGGTGGAATGACAACTGGCTGAATGACTCATAGAAAAGGTTACAAAAGCTGAAAGATTTGCTGGAAAACTAAAGCATAAAGAGCACTATTTTCATATTGTAGAATAGTTTTTTCCATTACAGTTCAAAAAGCTAGAAGTTCTGAGAAATTTATCTTAAATTCACATACGAATTTCTTTCCTTGATAGGAGGCAGCACGTCATTGTCAACAATGCCACAACATCCATCTTAATTGCCACCGCTGCACAGCTAACTACAATAGTGTCCTTAAAAAGAAGTATACATAGAAACAGAATTCAGAATGCTCCCAGTTGGATATACCAAAAGAGTACAAAATTACACAAAATGGAGAGCGCTTTCTAGCTTATAATTCTGGTCCAAGTGATGACCGAATTTTAATATTTTCCACGGATCAAAATTTGCATATTTTGAAGCAGTTGCCTGACTGGTTTATGGATGGAACGTTTAAAGTTTTGCCAAAATTGTTTATCAGCTGTATACTATTCACACTTACAAGGACCAGTGCAATCCCTTGGTTTATGCATTACTTCCGATAATCTATATCCAATTTTTACCCAAGTTGTCTAAGAACATAAGAACATAAAATATGCCATCCTGGATCAGACCAAGGTCCATCAAGCCCAGTATCCTGTTTCCAAAAGTGGCCAATCTAGGTCATACATACCTAGCAGTTTCCCCAAAAGACACAGGTTCCACAATGCTTGTACTGGGTCAAGCATTGATATCCTGGGTCCCTTCTTAATAATGGTTTATGGACCTTTCCTCCAGGAACTTGTCCAAACCTGTTTTAAACCCAGCTACACTAACAAATTCCAGAGTTTGATTACACGTTGAGTGAAAAAATGATGAGGGACCTTGTCAAAGGCTTTCTGAAAGTCCAGATACACTATATCAACCGACTCACCTTTGTCCACCTGTTATTCACACTTTCAAAAAACATAACACATTAGTAAGACAAGATCTTCCTTGTCTAAAGCCATGTTGGCTGTCTCCCATTAGGCCATGACTATCTACATGCTGAGTAATTTTATTCTTTATGATGGTTTCTACCATTTTTCCCGGTACTAACGTCAGGCTCACCAGTCTGTAGTTTCCCGGATCACCCCTGGAACCCTTTTTAAAAATTGGTGTTACACTGGCGATCCTCCAATCTTCAGGTATTAGAGATGATTTTAATGATAGTTCACAGATTACTAATAGCAGGTCTTCAATCTCATATTTCAGTTCTTTCAACACCCTTGGATGTATACCATCCGGCCCAGGTGATTTGCTACTCTTCAGTTTATCTAATAGTTGTAATACATCTTCCCGATGTATCGATATTTCCTTCAATTCTAAAATACAGCCTAACCTGCATACAAGATCTGTTTTATGCTATTTTGAAGCAATCAATGCTTTTAAGCATGTTTATCTAGATGTGAGGATTCATGGATGATTGTTTCATATGTCACAGAACATTTACAAGTGTTTGCAGGAACGTTATGCAAATGATGCAGACTTGCATTGAAAATTTGCATGCTACCTGTTCTATCATTAACCCTTTCCAGGCCGAGCCCAAAACTCTCGGGATCCAAAATTCTGACTAAATATTCCTATCAAATGGTATATAATACATGACCATAGCAGAAGGAAAATCACTATTAGAACATATTGAATAAGACGGGTACACTTTTCCTGAAATATGCAAAAATTAACCCGGCTGCAGAATGTGGATTAAAAATTTAAAGTAGACCTTCAAAGGGTTAATCACAACTGAAGAAATCCAAAAGAGCTTTGATGAACTAATTGGCCATATTTCTGAAGAAATAAATTCAGTTACAGATTAAAATACATATATTGGCAGAATACATAGAAATCAGGCCCATGAAGGTTTATTTTTAATAATGCTTTGGAATAATTATGACCAATTTTATCCTTGACTTACCACGATCCAACAATGTTGTCAAAGCATGGCAGATGCTTTCATGAGTGCGCATCTTGCGATCACCCTTCTATTTGGCATCTGATTTCTAGTTTAAAAACTGAACAAGCTTATTTTTCCCTAAGCATTGAGCAGCTAACAGCTGGGTATGAAGAATCATGAAAGAAAAAATAAATAGACCTTGATCGGCGAATTAAAACTATTGTGTTAGGTTACAATGAAACTGATTTGTTGCAAAATTTACATGGAATTGCTCATAATTTGTCATTTAGAATGGGTTTTTACCTATTATTAAGAACATAAGAAATGCCATACTGGGTCAGACCAAGGTCCATCAAGCCCAGTATCCTGTTTCCAACAGTGGCCAATCTAGGTCATACATACCTAGCAGTTTCCCCAAAAGACACAGGTTCCACAATGCTTGTACTGGGTCAAGCATTGATATTCTGGGTCCCTTCTTAATAATGGTTTATGGACCTTTCCTCCAGGAACTTGTCCAAACCTTTTTTAAACCCAGCTACACTAACAGCCTTTACTATATCCTCCGGTAACAAATTCCAGAGTTTGATTACACATTGAGTGAAAAAATATTTTATTTTATTTTATTAGTCTTAAATAGTTTACCCTGTAGGTTCATTGCATGTCCCCTAGTCTTTCTATATTCTGATAAGGTAAACAATCGATCTACGTTTACCCGTTCCACTCCGTTCATTAATTTATAGACTTCTATCATATCTCCCCTCAGCCGTCTCTTTTCCAAGTTAAAGAGCCCTAACCATTTTAGCCTTTCTTCATAGGAGTATCCTTCCATCCCCTTTACCATTTTGGTGGCTCTTCTCTGAACCTTTTCTAATAACGCTATATCCTTTTTAAGATACGGCGACCAGAATTGCTCACAATATTCAAGGTGCGGTCCCACCATGGAACAATATAGAGGCATTGTAATATCTTTTGTTTTATTTTCCATTCCTTTCCTTATGATACCTAGCATTCTATTTGCTCTCTTGGCTGCTGCTGCACACTGGGCCAAGGGTTTTAACATGTTATCCACAATGACGCCTAAATCTTTTTTCTGGGTGGTGGTTCCTAATGTGGAACCTTGCATTGTGTAACCATAGTTTGGGTTGTTCTTCCCTAGGTGCATAACTTTGCACTTGTCCACATTAAATTTCATCTGCCATTTTGATGCTCAGTCTTCCAATTTATCAAGATCCTCTTGCAATTTTCCACAATCCTCTTGGGTTTTAACAACATTAAATAGTTTTGTCTCATCTGCAAATTTGATAACCTCACTCGTTATTCCACTTTCCAGGTCATTTATGAATATGTCAAAAAGCCCACCTAACAGACCATGTAACCCCTATACTGCTAGATCTACACTGGCTCCCCATAAATTATCGAATCAAATACAAAATACTACTAACAACCTTCAAACTACTAAACGATATTGCCCCCTCACATCTATCCACACTCCTTCACGTCCCAAATGAATTAAGAGCCCGCAGACTAAATGCAACCCTCTCACTAGAGCTGCCAAAAACATTCACAAGGACCAAAAACTCCACCAGTGCCAGAGCCTTCTCATTCACCGCTCCCACACTTTGGAATGACCTCCCAATAGACATCCGAATCATAAAGGACCTCTCCCAATTCAGGAAAGAACTCAAGACATACCTATTCTCTGAGCATTTCGGAATCCCCTACCCTCCAAGTCCAGACACACAGCGTCCACAGACACACAAACAAAAAAAACCCGCAGAAACACAATTAACTGAACACACCACTCCTCTTCTCACAGCCCCCCCAAGACACCCCAAACAACCCACGAAAAATGGAAATAAATTCCATCACACACAAACCCACTCACATACACACACAAACACACGCACACTTATACACACACACACTCACACATACATACACACACACACACACCTGAATAGCGAATCATGTATTCTTGTAAATAATTTCTATAAATAGCAATGTCAGCTCGCTGACATTCCCCTGTAAATTCAGCAGTATACAAAAGTATACACCCTGTAAATAGTTCTGACAATTTGCTGTTCTGTTATATGTAAAAAGTTAAGAAGTTCTTGTTCTATGTAATGTTATGCAAATGTATGCAATTGTTCCATGTAAACCGCCCCTGATCTCTGGAAGGGGCGGTATAGAAGAAATAGATAAATAAATAAATAAATAAAAAGCAGCGGACCCAGCACAGATCCCTGAGGTACACCACTATTCACCTTCCTCCATTGGGAAAATTGGCCATTTAGCCCTACTCTCTGCTTTCTATCTTTTAACCAGTTCCTGATCCACAGTAGTACACTGCCTCCTATCTCATGACTCTTTAGTTTTGCCAAAAGTCTCTGATGAGGGACCTTGTCAAAGGCTTTCTGAAAGTCCAGATACACTATATCAACCGACTCACCTTTGTCCATCTGTTTATTCACACCTTCAAAAAAACAAAACAGATTAGTAAGACAAGATCTTCCTTGTCTAAAGCCATGTTGGCTGTCTCCCATTAAGCCATGACTATCTACATGCTGAGTATTTTTATTCTTTATGATGGTTTCTACCATTTTTCCTGGTACTGACGTCAAGCTCAACGGTCTGTAGTTTCCCGGATCACCCCTGGAACCCTTTTTAAAAATTGGTGTTACATTGGCGATCCTCTATTGAGCATTAGAGAGCTATAACTGCAACAGACAGTGAGAGTCACATTGTTCACACCCGCTATGTTCATGTGTTATGGATTAAAACATTTTTGCTCAATATAAAAATTCTGCATACTGTTGTTCACCCAATTGTTGCATTCACCTAGTTATCGCATTCACCCAATTGTCGTTCTGCCAATTGTCTTTCACCCAATTGTCGTAGACCCGTCTAAAGGCCTGAATCACTGAGGCTTTTGTTCCATTCGTTGTGTATTGGAAAAAACGTTTACTGGATCCGGCTCTAAACCAATGATATTCAACCCAGTTCTCCTGACACAGCTAGCCAGCATGGTATTCAGAATATCCACAATGAACATGCATGCACCCTTTCCATTACATACACATTTAATATCTATTCACCGAGGATATCCTGAAATCCAGAATGGATGGTTATGTCCTGAAGATTCAATTAAAAATCACTGGCTTAGACTATTGTTTTTCTTTCAACTACATCTTATGAAGTAGTGTTTCTCAAAATGGTTTCTGACAATTGGCGTACCTACTCCACGCCCCAATCCCGCTTCCCCCCGTGTTTCCCGGATGAAATGCAGATATCAAAGGCACCTTTCTGCGATATCTGCATTTCATCCAGGTTAGCTGCTACTGCTGTCCAATATGTCCACATTAGCCCCAAGGTAGCAGCTAATGCAGTTAAGTAATCAGACCCCTAAAACGCATGCTCGCTGCTTAGTGCATTTTAGCAAAAGAGCTTCTAAATTACTTCCTGAATTTTGCTTGTGACAAAACAATGTTTCATCACACTCTTGATTCATGGTTATGCTAAAAATGAAAGATAAACAAGTGAGAAAAGCATGTAGAGTATGGCTCATGGAATTCTTCCCATCCCTGCGTGTGTGTGTGTGTGTGTGTTTGTGTGTATGTGTGCACAGACCCATTTGTTTGTATCAGCATTGTCTCTGTATGTGTGTGCACGCGTGTGTCGTGTGTATATGTTTGGTCTGTGTGTGTATCTTTGTGGTATGTATATGTTTGAATGTAAGTATTTGTGTGTTCATTCATGAACATCTTCGTAGGTGTGTGTTTATTTATATCTGTGTCATTTTCTGTGTGTCTGATCAGCACAGATGAAGTGAGGGAGTGTTATTTGGCAGGTACAATTCTATAATTAGCATGTTACTGTGAGAGTTCATATGATAAAGCTATTGAACCAACATTTCCTATAGAAATGCACAGAAATATTTTTCTGGGGTGGGAGGGGAGGGGTGAGGGCTTCACTTCTCTTCCATCTCTCTTCACACATAGAAACTAAACTTGTACTTCAGAGGAACTTCTCCCAGCTCACCACATCCTTCCTGTGACTAAAGCAGTTGTCCAGTGCTCTGCCCCTATAGCCTTCCCATTGGTTGTATCCTACCCAGCATCTCTCCTTCAAGTTACAATGGAAGCAGGAAGGGCAGGGGGGTCTCACTCGCACAGGGGGTACGATTAGAGAACTAAAGATAGAGGTTTTAAACACTGAAAAATGGTCAGACATGTTAGCCATCCTTCTAGCTTACAGACCTTAACGTAAAAATCAGTAGACTCCTAAAAAAGGTAAAACTAGAGGCTAGAGTCTACATTAGATAAGGAACAGAAAAAAAAGAGTAGACCATAATAATAAAAGCCAAACAGAATCAAAATCATCTAAATACTTAAAAGCACAAATTTATTAAAAAAAACATAAAACCCTTAACATGGACATGTTTCAGCAAAGCCGACATTAAGGATTAGTAGAAATAAAAACAAATATATAAGAAAAAGATTACTACTACCACTATTAAACATTTATAAAGCACTACAAGGCATATGCAGTGCTGTAAAAACATAGATAAGCCACAAACAAGAGCAAGTGGTCTCACCAAATAACTTTTTATTGAAGACACAATAGGAGTCTAAGAACCACAGGTATACCAGAACATTTAACCTGACATAGCCGTGTTTCAACATGTCCTTCCTCAAGAGTTAAGACAAAAGGTATTGCCCGGTCTCGCTACTACTAGCGTATTTACCGACAAGAAATTGCTGTGGATATTTTCTTTAGCAGTGCTAATTAAGAATCCATATCACTTAACATATCATTCAATGCCATTGTCTTAACCCCTGAGGAAGGCCAAACCAAAACACGGCTATATTGGGTTAAGTGTTTTGATATTCCTGTGGTTCTTGGACTCCTATTGTGTCTTCAATAAAAAGTTGTTTGGTGAGATCACTCACTCTCATTTGTGGCTCTTGGACTTTGCGAGGTCATGTGGACCAAACATAGAGACAATTGCTGCTCATCAGAGCAAACGATCTAATCATTAGTATATAACCATAGAATGAAACAACTAAAATAATCAATCTGAACAAAAAAGAAAAAACATACTTGTGTTTCTCAGATTTATCTTTTTTCAGGTATGCATGAATAAAGCGAAAGTCTACTAATAGTTAACTCAGGCTATCTGCAATTCGGTCCCATTGAATAAACATGGACCTAGTTGCACAAAGCCCAGGTTAATTGTTAGCCTGGTTTAGTAGACATACCCTAAAATTCATCCTTATAAATTTTTATAACCCATAAAAACAGAAAAACAAATTAATACTAAACTAAATGTCTTTAGCTCTAGCTTTTTTTAAACAAATGACATACCCAATCATATTATCAGATATAAAAAAATACATAAAGATCATTCTACCTTTTGCCACTCCATTGAAGATTACCATTAGAAAGCATAACATTTGTTATTAAACTAACATTGTTATTCCATGTTGTTGTTAAGTGCCGTCGAGTCAGTGTCTCATGGTGACCGTCTGGAGAGTTGACCTAAATTGTATTCGGTCTTCAGTCAGGCAGCCCATTGTTGATAGAGTGGCACCCATAGCTGCTGTTATTGTATTGATCCATCTCATTGCCGGCCTTCCTCTTTTATGATGACCTATCTTGCCAAGCATTATGTCTTTCTCCAGCAATCTCTCTTTTCACATGATGTGTCCAAACTATGAAAGTCGAAGTCTTGTCATCTGAGCTTCTAAGGAAAGGTTAGGTTTGATCTCCTCTAGTACTAACTGGTTTGTTCTTCGGGCAGTCTATGATATACACCATATTCGTCGCCAGCACCATAATTCAAAGGCATCAATTTTCTTCCTATCTTTTCCACTGTCCAACTTTTGCATCCATATGATGTTATTGAAAATACCATGGCATGGACAAGTTGAATCTTTGTATAGAGAAAGACATCTCTGCTCTTGAGAATCTTGTCTAGATCCTTCATAGCCATTCTGCCAAGATCAATGTGTTGTCGGATTTCTTGACTGCTTGTCATTTCTTTATTGATTGTTGATCCAAGTAAGTTAAAGTTGTCAAATATTTCAATTTCTTTTCCATCAATGATTATTTTGCCAGTTGTCAGGATCTTTGCCTTCTTAATGTTAAGATGCAGGCCCATTTTAAAACTATGTTCCTTGATTTTGAGAGGTAAATGTGTCAGATCCTCTTCACTTTCAGTCAGTAATGTGGTATCATCAGCATAGTGAAGGTTGTAGAAGAGTCTTTATACAATCCTGCTTCTCTGATCATTTGTTCTGCATATATATTAAACAGGTAGGGGAAAAGTATGCAGCCTTGTACATCTTTGCTAATTTTAAACCATTCTGTTTCTCCTAGTTCTGTTTGAACTGTTACTTCTTGATCAGTGTATACCTATGCTTCTTAATGTGGCCCAGAGTTTCTCATGGTTTATGCAGTCAAAAGCCTTGCAGTAGTCAATAAAACACATATGGATATCCTTTTGGTATTCTTTTGTCTTTTCAAGGATCCATCTCCCGTCTGCAATGATGTCTCTCATTCCTCGCCCTTCCCTGAACCCTGCTTGCACTTCATGTAGTTCTCGTTTCAGGTAAGGTTGAGTCTCTGCTGAAGGATCTGGAGTAGAATCTTGCTGGCATGTGGGATCAGAGTTATTGTGCAATAATTTCCAGTGTCAGTCGGGTCACCTTTCTTCAATATTGGTCTAAACACAGATCTTTTCCAGTCAGGTCGTCATGAATTTGTCTTCCAAATTTCCTGGCAGAACCTTGTAAGTATGGTAACAGCTTCATCCAATTGCTGCAGTACTTCAATGGGAATGTCATCAATGCCTGGTGCTTTGTTCTTTGATAAGACTTTCAATGCTGTTTCGACTTCTTTCATCACCAGTGGTTCCTGATCATAACGGTACAGGTTGAAATGGCTGTTGGTCCCTACTGAAACAAAAGCTATTTTTAATTAAGAAGTTTGACATGTACAGTTCCACTTCATACATAGAAACCTTAAAAGAAAAAAAAATTACGAGCAAAAAAAAATCAATACAGGAAAATAGAAGTAGCCCTCATTACGGGAGGTTAACACCACTATTACTGAAAAATTCCCTCAATAAAGGATTAGGCTAGACATGCCAATTATACATAAGCAATAATCACACTGAACACCAATCCTGACCACCTATAATCATCTCTTCCTGCAATGCAATGCAATGTGTGCCTTCAAGTCAGTCCTGACTCCTGGTGACCCCCAGAAGCTCCTGGGTTTTCTTGGCAGTGTCACCGGAAGTAGATTGCCAGGCCTTTCTTCTGAGGCAATGGAGGGTTAAGTGACTTGCCCAAGGCCACAAGGAGTGCTAGTGGGAATCAAACCCTGGTTGCTTGGTTACCAAGCCAGTGTTCTAACCAGTAGGCTACTCCTCCACTCCTCATCTCTTTCTATCTGACAGAAATATCTTTAAGTGAGATACATCCTGAAGCACAAGTGTGACCCCCTGCAAATTAATACATTTGCAGGGGAACCTGAAAACAAAATCTTTAAAGGCAGTATAACTAAAAGACTATTGTTCTGCAACCAGCTGATAATGTCCCGATTAGATTGGGTAACTCAATATGAACTCATTAAATATTAGAAATAGCATACTAAAAAGAAATATAATGTTATATAAATAACAACATAAGTAAAGTCAAGGCAACTTTATAAACCAGACCACCCAATTCAATATTTTGGGGCTGTGATCACTACTGAAACCCAGAGGGAAAAGAAGCAAGACAGGCTCCCTTCCTCCTGCTGCTGACTCCTGTACCAATCTCCAGCATCGGGGGGGAGGTGAGATGTTGTTCTTTAATCTGTGCCTTTCCTGCTCCTGCTTCTTTGCTCTGCCTGGGGACTCCCTCCAGCTGCACATTGTCTGTAAAGCTCCACCCACGAAACTACGAGACCGGCTGCAAAACAGATCTGATATAAAAGCCAGTGCACCGAGGGCGCACCCGCGCCTGAGGGCCCTTTGGCATGGCCCTTAGGCGGAGACCCATATACCAGTAGAAGAGTCCCTCCGTAACAGATCCTGCTACTTCTGCTTCAACGCAATCATCACTTCAGCAACCTCCCAAACATCTACCAGCTCTCACCAAACAAAAGAAACACCAGTAGGCGCAAACAGCTTCTCAGCACCTGGACATTTTACTCCCAGCAACCAACAATCAGCTTTCTAATACCGAGACCTCTCAGCTGTGCAGACTGACTACCTCAGATAATCCAGGTACAAAGACTCTAAACAGATTCTCAAGGTTAATCTTGTAACTAATACTCTCCCCAAACCTTACTAACCTTCAAGCTTTGTCTTTACCAAACAGCCTCCCTCAAGTAAGCCTGCAAATATAATATAATTAATTGCTTGCATTTATGTAACTTTGCTTAAATTTACACCCAGAGAACTACTAACTTTCCGTAACATACAATTCTGTATAACTATGCACTCCTCATCTCTAAGCTTAGTACAATACACACTCAATATCCACACACCCCCAATCCCAGCAAACATCATTACACACAATGGCTTATCCAAAACACATAGTCCTTCTCATTACTCTTCTGTTACTAGCACCAATAACCACATCACTACTAAGACCACTACCACCATATTCCCATCTTACCACACCACCAAAGAGACTCTCACTTATTCCCCTATCGAATCCCATTCACCACCCACACAAAACACTACCCACCAAGGCTAATTCACTTAACCCCCGTTAGCACCATCCCCCATCCCCCCCCCCCCCCACACAAATAATACCAAATGCACAATAAAAATTGCACTCATTAACGCCAGGTCCATCAGAAGCAAAATCTCCACAATAATTGATCTCATCAAAGATAACCACCCAAGCATATTTTGCATTACTGAAACCTGGCTCTCCAACTCTGACAATGTCCTAATTAACCAATTAGCCCTCCCCAACTATGACTTATTTCAATGCCCTAGACGGAACAAGCGCAGGGGAGGGGTACTAATCTTGGCAAAAAAAGATCTCAAATTCTCCATCTGCTCAAACAAAACCACAGAAGGCATGGACACACTAACCAACAACAAATACACCACAATTAACCTGGTCTACAGACCCCCTTCCCCCAGTCCAGATAACCTTTCCTCCATCTTAGAAACCGCTTGCACCTCTACCCCAAAATAAACATCACATTATACTTGGCGACTTCAATCTTCCATCACTCCCCCACTCACACGCCACCCACTTCCTGAACACCCTACAGGACTTAGGATTTCAACAACTTGTCCAAACCCTCACTCACAAGCGAGGCAACACGCTTGACCTCATCTTTCTGCCAAACACCATGCTACAAGACATCCACTTCTTCACCCCCCCCCAAGTGCTTCCTCTCCCATGGACAGATCACTTCCTTATAGAATTTGCCATCACCTCTACCACACAGCCCCTCGAAACCAAGGAAATTAATCATTTTAAAAACAAATTCAAATCTTTTGACAAAGAATCATTTTTAAATCACACCATCCCAAACATAAACATAAACCCTTCTACAATGGAACTAAACAACCTCATCAATAACTGGAACGTGACCATTGACAAGGCCGCACAGACCACTGTACCCTTCCACCCATATAAACACAGAATCCAAACCTTGGTATACCGCTGAACTAAGAAAGTTAAAACAGCAACTTAGAAAACTGGAAACCAAATAGAGAATCACAAGGACAAACGCTGACAATCTGCTCTACATGTCCACTCTCAAAGCATATAAAGAAGCCATCAATAATAGAAAAAAAAGAATATCACACCAAGCTCCTTACAAAATCCCTTAACAGACCTAGAGAGTTGTTCTCGATTGTCAAATCCTTAACTAAATCTCTCAATCACAACACTGAACTTCCCCCTATAGAACCTCAAATTCTGGGAAATTTCCTAATGGAAAAACTTGATTCCCTAAACAACAATAACAATCTCACACATTCCCAGCCTGCCTAAGCCTCATAATCAAAACATCTGGTCATCATTTCAAACAACTAAAAAAATACCATCACAAACCTCAATACAACCACTTCCCCATCAGACCCCTGCCCAGTTAGCTGACTCAAGGCAACAAAAGAAGAGTTTTCACCTATTATCCTCAATATAGTCAATCAGTCACTTCAAACAGGATAAATGCCCCTGCACTAAAACAAGCAACCATACACCCCATCCTTAAATCCAATATAACGGACAAAATCCTCCCAAACTCATACCGGCCTATCGCCAGCCTATCATTTCTGGCAAAAATTATTGAAAAAACTGTACAAATCCAATTACAAGACTTCATAGACCTGAATGCTCCACTAGACTATCAACAGCATGACTTTAGACCTTTCCATAGCGTAGAAACCTTAATACTCACCCTAATGGACAAACTGCACCGTGGGCTAAACCACACCAAACAAGCATTCCTACTTGTCTTTCTCAACATAGCTGCCGCCTTCGACAGCATCAGCCACCACATTTTAATCACAAGACTACAACAACTCGTCCTTCAAAGCTCTGTCCTAGAATGGTTCAAATCATATCTTTCTGACCACACTCTACAGGTCCAAATAGGCACAGTAGTCTCCTCAACTTTCAAACAAAGCCAAGGTGTCCCCCAAGGCTCCTCCCTATCCTCACTTCTATTCAACCTGTACATGCAACCAATATGCCACATTTTCAAAAAACACAATGTACACTATCACCTCTACACGGATGACATCATGCTGTATCATACAGTAGACATCACCAACCTCATCTGCCCTCAATCCAAGAATGCCTGACTAACTTATCCACCTGGCTCAACTTACACAACTTAAAAATCAACATGAAGAAAACAGACGTTTTATTCATCACCTGGAAACAAAACTTCAACTCCCCCTCAAAACTACTCCTATGCAATTCAGAACTGGAAGTTAAAAAAGAAATCAAATACTTAGGAATCATCCTAGATCAATCCCTTTCCATGGTCTTCCACTTTAAAGCCACCGCAAAAACCATATACCTCAAACTAAAAATGTTACAGCATCTTACTAGACAGTCAAGACTTTAGATCAGTCCATCAAGCACTGATAACACCCCACCTTGACTATTGCAACAGTATTCTGTATGGCCTACCCAAAAACAGCATCCATCAACTCCAATTAGCTCAAAACCTAGCCGCACGCATTATACACAAGGCTAACTACTCCGACCACATAACGCTGCTCCTCCACTAGCTGCCCATTCCAATGAGGGCCAAATTCAAATACCTCATAATTACCTTCAAATTGTATAATAAAATTGCCCCATCCTTCCTGAACTCCCTCCTTAGCTCACTCAACTCAAGAACCAAGAGGACCTGCTCCCAAAATACACTAATAATCCCCACCCACATCCGCAATGCCAACAAAACTGTCAGCAATACAGCCTTCTCTTATGTAGCCCCTTGCATTTGGAATGCATTACCAGACAACCTCAGAGCCATCAAAGACCTCCAAACATTCCGGAAAGAGCTCAAAACCCACTTATTTGTTGAGTACTATGGTCCCTCCACCAATAACAATCTTCCCCAAACCTTCCACCCCCCTTGAAAGCCCTTGCTTCCCCATCCCCTCCCTTTCACGCACCTTCACATATGCTATACAACATCTCCATATTGTACATAGTTATGCATATATCTCGCTTTGTTCTGTAAATAAGTTTTTCAAAGTTATAATATAAATTTCCAGTTTTGCTCTCTGTAAACCGCCACTGATCTTTGGAAGTGGCGGTATATAAGTTCTGATAAATAAATAAATAAAATATGCAGTGAACCTGCACAAAGTATGATATAATCTCAATTAAATTACATTAACGAAGTCTCAATGCAAAACAAAAACACTATCAGCTTTACAGAAGACCACACCAACAAAAGCTATGCTGTTGTCAGAAAACTGTAACCTCCAAAAAAAATACTCTTTTCTTGCAACAGCAATATTTTATCTTTAAAGCAAACACTGTCAGCAAAACAGATCACGATTAATCTGAAAGCTAAGAGAATTTCAAAATAATTTCCTCTCATGTCGTGATCATGCTACAGAAGATGGAACTCTGTCTTCATAGAAATCCAATGTGACTTTTTTTTGGGTGGGGGGGGATTTCTATTTCTCTGGAACACCCCCCCCCCCCCCAGTCTGATTTGAGCTTTTCTCAAACCTGGTTTGCCTTTTTATCAGTTTTTCAATAAATGCCCAATTTCATCCCATTCTGTTAATTTTTCTGAGAGCTATTTTGCCCCCAAACAGACCAACATTCTCAACCTCTTTTGTATAATTCTTTCCAGCTTCCTTTGGGTTAGAAAGAATAAAAAGACTTCTATATCCAAGGTAGGCAGGAATCTAGATTGTGGCCAGTGGTGACCTTGAAAATTGATTTTAACTTCAGACCACAACAGAGGTTTGTGCAGCCACCAAACCTTGTAATGACTTCTGTCACTGAGCCAACGGCCAGTGGAGTGGAGAATATTAGAGTATAATCAATGGATGGCCGCACCTCAAACAAGTTTCTGCCATTTCTTTCTATATATTAGCACTTTAATGACAGTCATTCTGGGACCATTTGAACCGATTGTTTTGCACCATTATTTTTAAATGGAAACAATGAAAAGAACAGAAAGCCAAGTTGTAGTGAGAAAGTTTGTCTCCTCACAATTACAGAAATCTGTGAGATATGGGAATCCTAGGCTATGTTTGAAATACTGAAGTGCAGAGCTGGTGTAAGGATATTAGATGTCGTAAGTAAACCTTCAGCCTTGTATTGTGGCTTTGAGACCTGGACTTACATCTTGGTTAGAATAAAACAGCACCAATTAGCATTTTTTTCTTTACATAATAGCTCTTATTAGTGAACATTCCAAACTTGATGTTGTCATCCACTTGGGTACAAATGACCTGGCTAGAAACAGTGCTACTACAGTTCAGAGGGACTTCCAAACTCTGGGAGAGAAACTGAAGCCCATTGTTAACACTGTAGCATTCTCAGAAGTTCTACCTATTCATGGTAAGGGGGCAGAAAGGCTACAACGCATAAACAGCTTTAACAAATGGCTCCAGACCTGGTGCAAAGAAGAAGGATTCAGAATTATAGGTGACTGGGGAAAAAGATGGACCAAAAAGAGACTATACTGTGCTGATGGACTACATCTCTCTGTTGCAGGGAAAAGAATCCTAAGTGAAAATTTCAGGCAGTATGTGGATTTACATTTAAACTAGAAAAAGGGGGTGACAATGGGGAAGGTCCAGTTCAGAATCCATGTCACTCCCTGCAAAAGCAGAATAACATCAGAAACAGTCACACTTTTAAACCACACATCAAAAGCAAGTGGGAAGAAGTGGGCAGAACAAAATCAATGCAAAATACATGCAAGGCAGGTAAATGCTGGAAAGCTATGAGCACAAATGCTTGAAGCTTAGCCAACAAAATCCCGGACCTGGAAGCCCTAATGGTGGAAATGGACATGGACATGGACATTGACATTGTGGCCATTACGGAAACATGGTTTAATGAATCGCATGATTGGGATATAGCCATAGCTGGCTATAATCTATTCAGAAGAGACAGAGAAAATGGAAAAGGAGGAGGAGTAGCCTTGTATGTCAAAAGCAATATTAAAGCTACTGAAATGCAGGGGGCATGGGGAAAAGAAGCACTCTGGATTGTGCTGGAAAGAGGAGATGGCACTGTCATCCATACTGCTGTAGTCTACAGACCTCCGACTCAAATTGAAGCGATAGATAACGAACTGATTATAGATATTGCCAAGATAGCCACAAAGGGGGAAGTGAACACATTGGGTGACTTTAATCTACCCGATGTGGGTTGGATTACTCCTTCTGCAAATCTGGAAAGAAGTAAAAAAATTGTGGATGCTTTCCAAGATGCGTTACTTAGACAAATTATGATGGAACCAACCGGGGAAAGCTCAAAGCTGGATTTAGTGCTCACCAACGGTGATAGCATGTCAAATGTCTGGGTGGGTGCCCCTGTGAACAGCAACGATCATCACACGGTGTGGTTTGAGATAAAGCCAAGGTGCAGTCCAATCATATCAAGGTCAAAGTCCTAAACTTCAAAAACACTGACTTCAGTAAAATGGCCAAGTACCTAAAGGAGGAGTTGGCAGGGTGGGAGGGGATAAGGGAAGTTGAATTGCAATGGGCTAAACTAAAGGTGACAATAAAAGGGGCAACAGATAAATATGTAAGAAAAGTAAATAAAAACAAGAGGAGAAGGAAACCCATTTGGTTCTCCAAAGAGGTGGCTGCTCAAATAAAGGCAAAAAACACAGCTTTCGCAAAATTCAAAAGCTTGCAAACAGAGGAACACAGAAATGAATACAGGATCAAACTCAGAGACAAAAAGAGAAATAAGGAAAGCAAAATCAAAGGCAGAGGAAAAGATGGCTAAAGATGTGAAGTATGGCAACAAAACTTTCTTCAGGTATATTTGGGAAAGGAAGAAGATCAGAGGTGGAATTGCAGGACTCAAAAGTGCTGGGAATGGACTCGTGGAAAGTGACACTGAAAAAGCGAAATTGCTAAACAAATACTTCTGCTCTGTTTTTACTAAAGAAAATCCTGGAGAAGGACCACCTGTGACTCCCAAATATAAAAATGGGAATGAAGTAGATACCACACCATTCACAAAAGATGATGTGTTAGAACAACTTGCAAAACTGAAAGTGGACAAGGCCATGGGACCGGATGGGATTCATCCCATGATACTGAAAGAGCTCAGAGAGGTTCTTGCAGGGCCGTTAAAGGATGTTTTCAACAGATCCTTGGAAAGAGGAGAAGTTCCTCAGGACCGGAGAATGGCTGATGTGGTACCTCTTCACAAAAGTAGTGACAGGGAAGAAGTGACAAACTACAGGCCCGTGAGCCTTAGCTCGGTGGCAGGAAAAGTAATGGAGGCGCTCCGAAAGAGCAAATAGTGGACTTTCTCAAAACCAACAGGTTGCAAGATCCGAGGCAACATAGTTTTACCGAAGGACGATCTTGCCAAACAAATCTGATTGAGTTCGTTGACTGGGTGACCAGAGAACTAGATCAGGGGCATGCGATGGATGTCATCTACCTGGATTTCAGCAAAGCCTTTGATACTGTTCCTCATAGGAGGCTTATCAATAAACTCAGTAGTTTGGGGATAGGTCCCAAGGTGGTAAACTGGATCAGAAATTGGGTTGACTGAGAGACAACCGAAGGTGATGGTAAATGGAGCTCACTCGGATGAAAGGAAGGTTATTAGCGGGGTGCCCCAGGGTTTGGTCCTGGGCCCGGCACTGTTCAATGTATTTGTGAGTGATATTGCTGAAGGACTGAATGGAAAAGTCTGTCTTTTTGTAGATGACACAAAAATTTGCAACAGAGTGGACTCCCCCGAGGGAATGGTTAACATGAGGAAAGATCTACAAAAGCTGGAAGAATGGTCTAATGCTTGGCAATTAAGATTTAATGTGAAGAAGTGCAGCGTCATGCACTTGGGTAGCAGAAATCCAAGGGAAATGTACGCAATAGAGGGCTAGAGGTTGGTGTGCACGTATCAGGAGAAAGACCTTGGTGTGATTATTTCTGAAGAACTCAAGGTGGCAAAACAGTGCGACAAGACGATGGCAAAAGCCAGGAGGATGTTGGGCTGCATACAAAGAGGAATTTCCAGCAGAAAGGAAGAGGTACTTATGCCACTATACAAGTCACTAGGGAGGCCGCACTTGGAATACTGTGTTCAGTTTTGGAGACCACCTCTTGCAAAGGATGTAAAAAGAGGAAGGCGACCAAAATGATTTGGAGCCTGCGTCAGAAGCTTTATGAGAAGAGACTTGAAGACCTAAATATGTACACTTTGGAGGAGAGGAGGGATAGGGGAGATATGATTCAGACCTTTAAATACTTAAAGAGAAATAATGAACAAACAAACCTCTTCCTAAGACGAGGAAGCTGTAAAACTAGAAGGCATAACATGAAGCTGCAAGGTGGTAAATTGAAAGGCAATGTCAGGAAATACTTTTTCACTGAAAGGGTGGTGGATGCTTGGAATGCCCTCCCAATGGAAGTGGTGGGGGCAAACATAGTGACGGAATTCAAAATGGCATAGGACAGACACAGTGGATCCCTTTACCGCAACAGGATAAAATCAAAATAAACTGAACCATCTAACTTCTCAACAAATAGGGGTGTCCTACATGGAGTGGTGGGTTCACCCCTAAACAAAGACATGGGGAGCGGTGGCCTGCACAGAGCGGCAGGTGCACCTACTCTTGCCATCTTACTCGGCTGACTAGATGGACCATACTGGTCTTTATCTGCCGTCATTTACTATGTTACTATATTAGCTCTGCATCCTCTGTGAGAAACTCAGAAGGAGGTTTTTTGTGTATGTGTGTGTGCACATTTTTTTCATACAATATAGAAGCCTTGATTTAAAATCTCATTAACTATTAGCAGATAAAGAGCTGAAAGTTTCAGATGATGAATTCCTGCAAGTTGAAGCTTATTTATGTGTATAGAATTATTTGATATACAACAGTTTGATTTATACCATATACAGTACTTCTGGAGGGTAATTTTACAAAAGGTCACCTATATGTGAAGGCCATGTAGGCACCTATTTTATAAAGACACATAGGTGCTAGCAGACATCCAGAAGAAACAGTGGCTAGATTTAAAACTCCCAAACATTTACACCTGCTTGAGATTAAGCATAAATGTTAACACTTAGGGGATGATTTTAGATGTCCTATTGGTTCTTTGGACATCTAGAAATAGGCATACAGTCATCCAAAGCTTGGAGACGTCCCTGGAACCATTTTAGAAAGCTGCTTTAAAGACATCCTCAGCCCCAGGATGTCCAGTAAGGAACAGGGGCACGGTGTAGGTGTGTCCAGGGCATCCCCAAGAATCCCGATATCAGAAATGCCCTGCACATCCCAAGCCACATCCAGGCTTAGATGTGCTCCAGGCACAAATAGGCACCGTAAAATTTCTTGTTTTGCCAGCCAAATATCAAGAAGGTGTGACGAAAGAGGTTCATTCACATCCCTAGTATTTTCCAAGTTGACAACGAACACTAATGAGAAATGAGGGTTTTTGTTTTTCTTTTGCCATGTTGCTGGACGCCCGCACATGCAAACTGGTATGAGATAGATATCTCCACCCCAAGTGTTATAGCAGGTATATCTATGTGGATGCTGATGTGGGAGTCCAAATTGGGGATGTCTATGTTTCTGACATCCCCGGCATTATCCTACACGTTTTGCTCTGGACATCCCAGGTTGCACTTAAATGCTCTAAAATATCACTTATAATATATATGCATACACATGTATTTTATAAAACATATGGGGACGATATTTAGCAGTGCCTGGCCATCACCGCTTCAAGACTGGATATTCAATACTGGGTTCATATCTGGTCATTGGCACTGAATATCCGGTGTGCCTGGTTAGCCTTTAAAACTCATGTTATCTACACTTTCATGGGTGTCTACACTATTGCAGATTTTGTTATCATCAGCAAAGAGGCAAACCTTACCTGATAGCCCTTCTGCAATATCACTCATAAAAATGCTAAAAAGAAATCGGACCAAGGACAGATTCATGTGGCACACCATCGATAACATCCTTCTCCTCAAAGTGAGCTCCATCTACGTGTACCCTTTGTTGCTTCCTACTCAACCAATTTTCTAACCCAGTCAATCACTTTTGGATCCACCCCTAGAGTACTCAGTTTATTTGTAAGTCACCTGTTTGAAACCGTGCCAAAGGCTTTACACAAATATAAGTAACCACATCTAGGACTCCTCCTCTGTCCAACTGTCTGGTCACCGAGTCAAAGAAATTAATTAGATTTGTCTGACAAGACCTGCCTCTAGTAAAATCATGCTGCCTCGGATCTTCCAATCCATTGGATTCCAGTAACCTCACTATCCTCTGTTTTAGCAGCATTTCCATTAATTTGCTCATCACAGAGATCAAAATAGCTGGCCTGTAGTTCCCAATCACATCCTTACTTCTGCTTTTGTGTGAAGGGACCACATGCCCCCATCTCCAATCCTCTGGGACCTCTCCCAACTCTAAAGAAGCATTGAAAAGTGTCAGACAGTGGAGCCGCTAGAACTTCCCTAAGTTCCTTCAGATCTCTCGGATGTATCCCATCTGGCCCCATCGCTTTGTCTATTTTTAATTCAGCTAGCTCCTCGCAAACAAAGTCTTCTGAAAATCATTCAAGATGTGCCTCATTTCTGTTTCTATTTGATGATGTTTTCCGAGATCCTGCTCCTGGCTTTCGTCTGTGAACACAGAAAATATATTTTTTTTTCAGTAATTCCACTTTATGCTCTTCAACTTCTACATGTTCCTCCCCTTCACCCTTCAGTTCGACAATACCACTTTTGTACTTCTTCCTCTCACTAATGTATCTGAAAAATGTTTTGTCCCCCCATTTTACTGCATTGGCTAATTTTTGTGCATTTGTATCTTTGCTTTCCTAACTACGTTCCTAGTTTCTCTTAGCTTTTCCAAATATTGATGCTACTCTTCCTCTTTCTGTGATCTCTTGTATTTTTATGAAGACCGTCCTCTTTTTCATCTTTTCAGCTACTTCTTTCAAGAACCAGAGTGGCCTCGTTTTCCTTTTACATTTATTTGCTTTTCTAATAAAAAGGCCCTTAAAATATTCTCTTTCAGTTTTGCCCATTGCTTTTCTACATCCCTCAGCTGTTCCCATCCGTCTAATGACTCCTTGAGGTATTGTCCCATCTTTAGCTTTCCTAAAGTGTAGGACCCTCACTTTTGTATAGACTATAATCAGCCCTTGTCCTGATGCTGAACTACGCCATTTAGTGATGATTGGATGCGAGATGATCACCCACTATAACATCAGAAACTCTCCCCCCATTAGTAAGCATCAGGTGCAGTATGTGGGTTCTATTACTAGTTGCTAGAATAGTTCTCCCTGTAAAGAATCCAGGATCTCCTTACTTCTAGATGACACCATAGCAGGGATGTCCCAATCAACATCTAGCATACTAAAATCACCTTCTCCTTTCAAAGCAATACTGAAAATGTCTTCAGTTAAATCTCTGTCCACTTCTTCCTCTTGTGAAGGAGGTCTGTATAATCACACTGATGCAAATTGATTCCCCATTCCCTCTTTCTTATTTAACCCACAATGCCGTCTCCTTCTCTCGTAAGCCCTGCAATTCTATAGCTTTACTATTATTATTTTTTTACATATAGGGCCACCACCCCTTCCTTTCTTCACATTCTGTCCTTCCTGAATAAATTATAAGTATATCGCAGTCAATCATGTCTCTGTAACTGCCAGTAAATCCAAGTCAGCCTCTTCCATTAAAGCCTCAACATCTGGAATCTTATTTCCCATGCTACAGGCATTAATACACACTGGTTTCTAAATGTTGCCCTTGTTACCCATGTCTACAGAGCTATTTAATGTTTTACTTACCTGAGAGCTTTTACTTACCTGGGGGATTTCTTCACCCATCCCTAACAAACATAGTTTTAAGCCCTCTTTACTAGACTAACCATAAACCAAAATAAATACAAATCTGCTGATTTTTATTTTTGCTCTAATATATCTTGCTTGTCCTTGTGTCTAGTAGCGTCGAGGAGTGGCTGGGATTCAGGACCAGCAATGAGGCTTTTAGAGACAAATGAGGCAAGCTAAGCTGAGGTTCAGAACAAAAAGAAAAAGGGGTTATTCAGGGTCAGCCCAAGGGTTCTTGCTGCCCCGGACAGAAACCTCGCCCATGCCCCCCCCCCCCCCACCTCTCTGCTGCTGCTGCCGCCGCCGCCAATTCCATCTTGGGGGGGAGGGGTAAGTTTCATCGGAGGGGGACAAGAAGCAGGTCATGTATGCCAAAGCATATGGCCTGCCGCAGGCAACAAAGCGGTAGCACAAAGCCATCCACCCGGGCAGGCTGTCCTAGGCAGCTGCCTAGTTCACCTAATGGATAGACCGGCCTTGGGTTTATTTATATCAGCAAAACTCATGCCTGGCTTACCTTGCAGGCTCCAAACAGGGAAAGACATTCAAATTCCTTACACATACACATTGCAAACTTATTCCTGGGGCTTTCCTTTTTCTAGTCTGGACCTCCCCTCCCATCTCTTGTCCTGGGCCCCACCCATCTCCTCAGGGTACCTAGCTCTACTTCCCTTAAGGTGGGCTCGGCTTGCATTTCTTAAGGAGGAATGGGGACCTCTCCTGTAAACCCCTTTATAGTTTCAAAATAGTAGAATTAAATTAAATGTACATAATTATAGCATTTGAAAATATAGCAGTATTTTCAATGGATTTTCTGAAACATTTTCAGTCATTTGTACTTATAGGTTACTATGTAAAATATACAAGTATGATATATTTTGAGCGTTCAATATCGCACTGTGGGTTCAGTAAAATTCTTATCTGGACTCCTATAGTTTTAAAACACATTCTTACTTTGGTCTGTACAATGCAAGTCAAAAGCTTTTTTCTTTTTTGTAAAAAACTTTATTCAGTACGAGGTATCATGTCGTCTATGATCTTATGAGAAAAGGATGCAGGTTAAATTTTTTCTATGCTTGTCTTAGATTTGTCTTAGTCCGTAAGGGGTTTCTATCTTGGAGATCTTTTGCCTAGCTCCCCCTACTCATCAGGAATAAATGAAATGGAAATCACTTTCACTATAGTATTTATTATTATTGAAATGAAAGTCATCATCTCTTTTACTGCACAGTTATTTCACTAAAGACACATTTATTCCACAAGATGCAAGATACTCCCAAAGAAAATTTCACCGACGACAAGTTTATAAATTGATTTCTAGTGGTAATGATAGCCTTAAAATACAAATGAAACAAGAAAAAAATGTAAATAGGAAAGAAAAAGGTATGATGAAAAACTAAATTGTTGTAGATTTTTTCCCCTAGGTTGAATGAGTTAAAATAGTAATTTTGAACTCTCTCATGGATTGCTTTATTTGAATCAATTTGTGTGATGAGATAGTCTATCAATTTTCTCTATCCAGAAACACCACCAGTAACTTTGTTAGTTCAGTTTGATTGTGTTTATCCTATTCTCTCTTTGAAGAGAATAGAGTGGAATGCTAGCTATTTCTTCCCTTTTCATTGTAGGTTTCCTTATCGTTTTATGTTCTTCCAGTTCAGTCAGCCCAGTGATCACTGCAACAGTCCTCAGGCCACGCACTAGAGCACCTTCCAGAATCTAGCACTCCTGGGTCCTAAATCCAACCACTAGGTGTCATTGTTGCACAATGACTAGGACTCTCTCCTCCAAGGGCTGTGAACACTGCCACAGCAATATCCCTAGCCTTTATCAGTCCAAGGAGTGGAAACCCTGATTTGGGAATTTAACCCAGATCCTCTGCTCAACAGGAAGCTATTTCAATTTCACCTAAAATATTCTGTTGCAAATAATCTTGAGATAGGAATATACAAAGTGACAGAACTCCTCAAACTGAAGGTAAAGCTTTTAAAGAGTAAAACTTTTTCACTGCTACAACTAAAGAGATAGAAGTTTATTCCTTTTAAGACCTGCAATAAAAATAGATGTTCCCACAGAAAGATTTATGGACTAAAGCGATTCTAGAAATGTGTTTCTGTCTTTCCTACTGGGGATAGGAATGAACAGCCGTGAAGGCAGACAGCTGGAACTAATTTCCGAGTTTATGAGGCTATGCTCCAACAATGGACTAATTCACAGCATTCTTCTCATTCTGTTGACCAAACTTTTACACTCCAAAAATATATAATTTGTGCCTTAATGAAACATACCACACTTGACTAAACAATAAATACTGCACTGTGTATAAGAGGTTGAGCACTGCAAATCTTTGAGATTATACTGTAGATCATGATTGAAGAAGGAGAGTAAATGGCTTGATTAGCTATAACCATTACATGCTGAACAAATACAATCATTTCTCTCATTGTTCAGAAATAAGAAACTGAAGAGTAGATTTACTAGCCTCTGTTAATGCATTCACAATACACAGATTCGCACAAGAACCCACACTATACATACATAGTCTATGAACACAAATGGGAACACTTTCAAAACCAAAACAGCTCCAAGACCAAACAACCTAATTCAATAAGCCAAAAAGCGAGTAAGGTGAAGGCGCTGTCACAAACAAAAGGCCTCAGAAGGGGAACCTGGCTGATGCTGATTTTCACAGCCACACTCAAGAGCTCAGGTACTGCTTCCCCATTCATCTTTCATTGGCCACAGCTTAGAGGTTTTTTTATTTTTGAAATGCATTTAAAAGAATAAATAAACCACTTAGTTGATAGAGACCGGTTCTTCATACACCGAACCCACAACTGTCAGACAGAGTTGTCATCTTGACTTTCGCTGGTGTATGAAGAACCGGTCTCTATCAGCTGTGAAATGCAGCATCAGATGAGTTCCTCTTCTGGGACCTTTCGATTATATGACAGCTCCTACACCTTACTCACTTTTTGACTTATTGGATTAGGTTGGTTGGTCTTGGTGCCGTTTTAGTTTTGAAAATATCCTCACTTGTGTCCATAGACTGCACTAATGCACTGGCATGTCAATGTGCATTGGCAGACGTCACTGTGATTAACACAGTTATTACTAAACGGTCCCTGTTGACAACAATGGGGCTGGCATTAAACAATGCAACTTAAATCACAGTAAATGCATTAATGTGCAAACACATTAATGCAGATTAGTAAATATAGGCCCTGTTAGCCTACCAGCTTTCCTGTTAACTAAATGTGGTTTGCACTAGTCCAGCATATTAATGCAGCTGTGAACAATGATCTGCTCCAGGACTAGAAAGATACATTGCTCATCTCAGTCTTGTTATTCAGTGCAACATTTAACATAACATTGAGGCATGACTAATTATTACTAATGATTCATATGGCATATAGGTACCAAGATGCAGCAGGACCTGTGGCTTATCAAGGCCCAGGGGGGTCTCATGTTGGGGCACCTGCTACACTTGCACAGAAGTGTCATGCTATGCCATCTAGAGAACACAAAGGGCGAGAAAGTAAAAAACAGTCCTTTATTAACTAAGACCCCTACACGGTTGCGTTTCGGTGAAGCCTTCTTCAGAGGGTACCTCAAAGAGAACAGATAATAGTGATTATTTATTATCTATTATTCTTTATAATGATTTTGTTTCATTATAATTATAACCATTATGTTGTGACTGTCATGCTTTTATTTCATGTATTCCTAATGTCTTGTCTACACCATTTAAGACTATACATATTCTTCTTGATTTCTAATTTATTAGTGTATTAATAATTGTACTATATCTTTTATATGCTTTGGAAAACTTTTTTCTATTTTATTAAATTATATATTGTTCTGTTCTTTGAGGTACTCCCTGAAGAAGGCTTCGCTGAAACGCAACCGTGTAGGCGTCTTAGTTAATAAAGAACTGTTTTTAACTTTCTTGCTCTTTGTGTTCTCTGTTTGATGGCAAGTAAGTAGATGTTTGTTTTTGGATGCTGTTCCATCTATACAGTGTGTTGTAGCGCAGCATGGCTCTATATGTTGTCCCCTCCTCTCCTGGTCTCTGCACGAGAGAAATGTATTTACCATGTAGCCTACTCTGTTGTCTGCCTGCATCCATGTGCTGGGGCTTTATGTGGCACTGCATCCATGCAATTTTCACATCACACATGTACATCCACATCCTCATGTCAAGCAAAAGGTCCTTGGATGCATTCAACTCCAAATTTTCCTTGGGCCGCAAGTATGGTGGTCATCTCATAAGAACATAAGAAATGCCATACTGGATCAGACTAAGGTCCACAAGCCCAGTATCCTGTTTCCAACAGTGGCCAATCCAGATCACAAGTACCTTGCAGGTTCCCAAAAAAGGTCCACAGGGTCCACAATGCTTGTCCCGGGGTAAGCAGTGGATTTTCCGGGTCCTTTTTAATAATGGTTTATAGATATTTTCCTCAGGAATTTGTTCAAACCTTTTTTAAACCAGCTACATTAACAGTTTTTGCTACATCCTCCGGTAATGAATTCCAAAGTTTGATTACGCATTGAATGAAAAAATATTCTCTCTTATTATTCCTAAATAGGTTACATTGTAGCTCCATTGCATGTCCCCTAATCTTTCTACCTGTTGATGGCATAAACAACCGATGTACATGTTCCCATTCTACTCCATTCATTTATAGACATCTGTCATATCTCCCCTCAGCCATTTTTTTTCCATGTTGAAGAGCCCTAACCTTTTAAGCATTTCTTCATAGGGGGTCCTTCCATCCCTTTTACCATTTTGGTGGCTCTTCTCTGAACCTTTTCTAATTCTGCTATATCCTTTTTAAGATATGGTGACCAGAACTGCACACAATATTCAAGGTGTGGTTGCACCATGGAATGATACAGAGGCATTATAATATCCTTATTTTTAGTCTCCATTCCTTCCCTTATGATTCCTAGCATTCCATTTGTTTTGTTGGCTCCCACTGCACACTGGGTGGAGGGTTTCAATGCTCTATCCATGATGACATCTAAATCCTTTTCCTGGGTGGTGGTTTCTAAGATGGTACTTCGCATCATGTAACCATAGTAGGGGTTCTTCTTGCCTAGGTGCATAACTTTGCACTTGTCCACATTAAATTTCACATCCAGTCTTCCAATTTATCAAGATCCTCTTGCAATTTTTCACAATCTTCTTGGGTTTTAACAACTATGAATAATTTTTTGTCATCTGCAAATTTGATCACCTCACTCAATATTCCTATTTCCAGGTCATTTATGAATATGTTAAAAAGCAGCAGGCCCAGCACAGATCCCTGCGGTCCTCCACTATTCACCTTTCTCCATTGAAAAAATTGGCCATTTAGTCCTACTCTCTGCTTTCTATCTTTTAACCAGTTCCAGATCCACAATACTACACTGCCTCCAATCCCATGACTCTGTAATTTCACCAAGAGTCTCTCATGAGGGACCTGTCAAAGGATTTCTAAAAAATCTAGATACATCAACCAGCTGACATTTGTCTGCCTGTTTATTCAAACTTTCAACAAAATATAATAACTTAGTAAGATAAGACTTTCCTTGAATAAATCCATGTTGGCTTTCTCCCATTAAATCATGACTATCCACACATTCAGTAATTTTATTCTTTATAATGGTTTCTATCATTTTTCCCAGTACTGACATCAAGCTCACCAGTCTGTAGTTTCCCAGATCACTCCTGAAACCCTTTTTAAAAACTGGCATTACACTGGCCATTCTCCAATCTTCAGATACTACAGATAATTTTAATGATAACTCACAAATTACTATTAGTAGGACTGCAATCTCAAATTTTTAGTTCTTTCAATACCATTGGATGTATACCCTCTGGTCCAGGTGATCTGCTACTCTTCAGTTTATCAAATAGTTGTAATGCATCTTCTCGGCTTATCGATATTTCTTTCAATTTTTCCGACACATTAACTTTATATACCATTTTAGGCACAGGTAAATTCCCTACATCATCTTCAGTAAAGACTGAAGCAAAGAATTCATTCAGTCTCTCCACTATGGCTATGTCCTCATTTAGCACCCCTTTTACCCCTCTATCTTCCAATGGTCCAATTGACTCTCTCACAGGTATTTTGCTATGAATGTACTTGAAAAAGTTTTTATTATACATTTTTTGCTTTCATAGCAAGCTTCTTTTCAAATTCTCTCTTTCCCTGCCTTATCAGTGCTTTGCATCTAACTTGCCAGTGCTTATGTTCTTTCCTGTGTTCATCATTTGGCTCCTTTTTCCACTTCCTGAAAGATGTTTTTTTTTGGCAACAGGCTCTCAGACCTCACCATTAAACAATGTTGGCCATTTTTTGGGCTTCCTACCACTTTTCTTCAAGTGTGGAATACATCTGGTTTGGGCTTCCAAGATAGTAATTTTAAAACAATGCCCATGCTTGAGGTAAATCTTTAACCTTTGCAACTGCTCTTATTAGTTTTTTCTTAACTATTTTTCTCATTTTATCATAGTCTCCCCTTTGAAAGTTAAAAGTTAGTATTGTGGATTTCCTTGCCATCTTTCTTCCATTTATTAAATCAAAGGTTATTCTTATGTAAAAAGGCTGTAATTATGTAAAAAGTTTGATTACATCCACTCAATACAATTGGATGAAATCATTGTTTGCATGTCTTTTGATTGCATGTCCTTAATTATACTGTTAAATGTAAAAAGTTAAATCTGTTCCCTGTAAAACAACTAGGACATGATTATCCATGTACCTTAAATTTTTTCTGTTCTCTGTAAACCGCACTTGATACTTGGGAAAGAGCGGTATATAAATGTGTGCTAAATAAATAAATGTGATTATGCTATGATCACTATTGCCAAGTGGCCCCTAAACCCTTACCTCTTGCACCAGATCCTGTGTTTCACTAAGGACTAGGTCCAAAATAGCTTCCCCTCTTTTCGAGTCATGAACCAGCAGCTCTATAGCGGAAGTTGTTGATGGGTCTTCCACCAATCTTCACACCTCGGCTGTCTTCATATAGTCCTGCTTCTCTGATGATTTGTTCTGCATATAAATTAAACAGGTAGGGGAAACACCTTGTCAAACACCTTTGCTAATTTTAAACCATTCTGTTTCTCCTTGTTCCGTTCGAACTGTTATTTCTTGATCAATGTGAAAGGTTGTGCAAGAGAACTACCAGGTGGTTCTGGTATGCCCAAGCTTTTTAATCTAGCCCAGAGTTTCTCTTGGTGTACACAGTCAAAAGCCTTGTTGTAGTCGATAAAACACATATAGATATCCTTTTGGTGCTCTTTTGTCTTTTCAAAGATCCACCTCACATCCACAATGAAGTCGCCTGTTCCTCGCTCTTTCCTGAACCCTGCTTGCACTTCAGGCGGTTCTCATTCCAGGTGAAGTTGTTGTCTCTGCTGAATAATCTTTAGTAGAACCTTGCTGCCATGTGGGATCAGAGCTATTGTGCACAATCAGTTGGATCATCTTTCTTCAGTATTGGTATAAACAAAGATCTTTTCCAGTCAATTGGCCATATCGTCTTCCAAATTTCCTGGCAGAGCCTTGTAAGCATGGTAACAACTCCCTGATTGCTGTAATACTTCAATGGGAATGCCATCAGTGCCTGGTGCTTTGTTCTTTGATAATGCTTTCAGTGCTGCTTAAACTTCTTTTTTCATAAGGTACAGGTAGAAACAGCTGTTGGTCCACTTGATCATTATGGTATAATGACTCTGTATATTCTTTCCACCTTTTCTTGATCTTCTCAGCAGCATACAGCATAGATTCTTTTTTTCATTTATACTATATTAAATTTGTTATAAAATACACCAAACTAAATAAGAAAATAGCAGGAAATTACAAAACCAAAAAGAAAAAAACATGATGTACTCTAAAGAGCACAAAAAAGAGAGTTTTTTCGGCGGTGACAGGACGAAGCGTCCTACTTGCTACATTGAAAACTAAGAACTGAGGAGAGAAGTTCAGAAGGCGGGAAGGCAGGCATGCAGGCACCGTGGAGTGCTCCCAAAGGCTTTCCTTTGGTTGCTGGGGAGCATTCCCATGGGGGCTCCATCGGTGACGTTCACCCATAAGTGAAGACTGCATTCTTGCTTGTTCCTGAAGATTTCACAATACATATATATTGAATCCTTCTCAAGTAATATTTAATTTTAACATTTTTTAATTATATCTTCTATTTACTTAAAGGCACCTGGGCTACTTTAATATTTATTGCAACCTCTCTATAGGGATGTCATAGCTTCTCCTGCTTGTTAGTATCCTCCAAGGATACACCATTCTAAACCATGCACTCCTGGGTGACTCTTGGCTTTAAAGCAGCTTTTAAACCAGATAATGGTGTATCTCCTTTATAAAGGTTAATGTCAGCAGTCTGATTCCACTCTAGCTAAGGTGGAATTCATCCTTTCAGAAAAGGCCCCCTCTTCACCAGAATGCTGCCCAATTCCTAACAACTCTAAAGCCCTCTTCCCTGCACCATTGTTTTATCCATGCATTGAGACACCAGTGCTCTGCCTGCCTCTTGGGTCCTGTGAGTGGAACACAAAGCATTTCTGAAAACGCTATCCTGGAAATTCTGGACAACTGACAACTGACTCCTCCCCTGCATCATCTAAAATCTTCTCTTAGGAAGATGGCGCCTAGGATAGACGCTAGTTGGCTTCCCTCCGACGAAGCTCTTACTGTACCTTTGCTTTTCCTTATAACTGATTTCCTGATCATTTATGCCACACTCCAGTCGCAAGCAGAAGGCAAAGCTTCAGATGGTTGAGGCTGTGTTGGCAGTGAAGCTGACAGAAAGCGGACTCATGGATGTTTTCATGTGGCCCTTTCAGAGAGGCAATGGAATTCCGGGCAGCCTGCTTGGCATGGAAGGAGGCCCTCTGACCACCTTTGGGCTTGATGTCTCTCTTAGCCCAGAGAGTCACATTCCCCATAAACAGCCAGCGATCAAGACCCTGCAGATGAGCATGGAAGACAGACGTTAGGAGTTGTGGGGTCTCCCTCTAAGCTTGAAGTGCACCAACCCTGTCCCGGGACCAGAAGCCAGGTGAAGCGGTTAGTAGCTGTGCGTTCCGGAGTGGAGGGGGCTACAGAGGAGAAGAGTTTGAGTGTCTAGCAGCTGCTTTCGACTTTGCCACTTCCTTAGGATGCAGAGACCACTGACACTGAGCAAATTCCTGCGAAGGGTTCCGGTGCTAAGCTGGTGAGACCTATGACTTTCACTATGGAGAGTTTATGATGATTATAAAATATGCTAATCTATGCATGTACTCATGTAAGCATTTACATCTGTTGTGACTGCTGCTTGATTTGCACTAGTATGTATAATGACACAGTTTTTTTATAAAGACAAGTTAGTGCGTAAATTGCAGAAATTACACCTTAAGTTGCGGACATGTACAGTACATCAGCCCCAGAGCTGGTGTAAATTCTCATTCTCTACCCTAAACTCTGCCTATGCACATGCATAATGGCATGTACTTTGCTGGTCGGCAACATGTGTACTTTGAAGCTGGTCAGTATTTTATAAGAGGTCATTAATGTATATATGACTAAATATCCTCCAGTTAGCAATGCATTTGGGGGGAAGTTACCAAAGTGCACTAGCAGATAGTGCACAATACTGCACAGACCAAATACTCAACACTAACATTTGTGTGCCAAAATGCAGCCACACTAAAAGTCCAGGCAGGTACTGGGTGGTTCAGCGGTGGATTGTGCACATTGTGGGTAGCATGGGCATCTTTGACACGACAATGGATGGTGTTAAGTGCACCCACACTGACCATGGCAAACAGAATTAGTGTGGGAATGGCACGAAGCCCGTGCTAGCTGCATGGGGACATGCCAGGCACTCCTCCATTTTAAAGCGTGGATCAAGTGCCACCCCCACCATCATTTTGGGGGCTGAACTTACAATAAACATGCCCCACAGTGCCTAAAAGTATGTGCTTCCTCATAAAATTACACCCTAAGGGGTAGTTTTATCAGGAGGTGCCTATTTTCAGGTGCAAATAATGCACATAAATGCTGGTATTTTAGTTATTTGCATGCATAAGTGGCCACCCGTGTGTAAATTACCTGATATATATATGTGCTCTGCACAATATGCTATCTGTAAACCACACTGACTTTAAAAAGCGCGGTATATAAAAGCATTAAATAAATAAATACCAACCAGCATAAAAGTTTGCATGTTAATTTGATAGCATGTATTTCCCTGTGGGCATCCCCATAGGTGGAGTCTGGGCGGAGCGTGGGTGGTATGAACAAGTATGCACATTCATTATGAAATATGAAAATGTAGATGTGTACTTGCCTAATATACGGTAGGTACCAGTTCTAGGGCTGGGGCAAGTAATTGTGCTTATTCTAGGCCCCATAATTCAGTTTCTATAAAGACAGCTATGTGCCTTCTTATCTTTATTAAAATAGACTTAACTGCTGGTGTGAGTAACAGCAGTTTAATTTATTTGCATTTACAGCCACATGCTGGTATTCTAGAAAGTCAAATCTGCATCAATTTCATTTCATAGAATAGGTGCAGGTAATGTGCATAAATCCAGCCATCCCTAATAGAATTTGCCTCTCAGAGACTTTTCAAGTGCTAGATGAAGAGCACCCCTAGACTTGGGGTTAGTAGGATATGCTTGTGACCTTGGCCTCCATTAGTTTCAATCATTACGAGGCCTTGCTGTTTGCATGTGCCTTATCCAATACCTTCTTTGGGGTTTTAAGGATCAGTAAAGCATGCCATTCTCACCTCTGGCCTGTCGGTGCACAATATGGCCATGTCTCAAGAGATGCTTTACATGATACTGTTCAAGTAAGTTCAAGATTACCCAGTATGGCAAACGGGCAATTACAACATTAATGAATATAAAAGGTCTGCATTCTTTCCCACTCAAAAACTTCGTTAGGCTTCAAGCAGTCAGGGCAGCATTTCTCCCACTGCTAT
This sequence comes from Ichthyophis bannanicus, assembly GCA_033557465.1. NCBI lineage: Eukaryota > Metazoa > Chordata > Amphibia > Gymnophiona > Ichthyophiidae > Ichthyophis > Ichthyophis bannanicus. The sequence goes on from CM066040.1 coordinate 217,392,364, forward strand.
TGGTCCATTTCAGTTGGCATTAGTGCAGCTCACGTTTGAAGCAAGTCATTTAGAAAGCTGCCCTTCCAAACAGAAGCAGCAACTTCTGCGTCATTTTTAGGCATGCCACAACGAGCGATCATGGCTATAGGTAGATGGCATTCACCTTGTTTCAGATCTTATATACACCCTTTCAGGAACATTAGAGATAGACACTATGGCGTCTATTCTGAACCACGAATAGCGGGGACCCAGTATTCACCCGCCTGCTGTCCCCATCCCAAGCCACCCCATACAAACAAGGAAGTTCTATGGGGAGGCTAGATGGGGGCTTGGAGGGGGGCGGGGCGGGGCGGATGCGGAGTTAGGGTGGACAGTGGGTGGTCCACAGCCAGACATACATTCTGAAGTTGGCCCTGTACATCCGGGGCCAGTAGACTAGACAGGGGACTTATTCCACCCCAGAGATGGAATGAGTCCCCCTAGACGTCGGGGAATGGGAGGCCTGGGCAGCAGCAAATGGTAGAGGGGGTGCGGGAGATTCCCCACAGTCCAACCCTAGCCATGTGGGCCAGATCGGGGGTTGGGCTATGGGGAATGAAGAACGTTGGTGGCGGCTAGGGATCACGGCTCCTGAATTGAGCTGCGGTGCCATGACAACCAGATGCCATAGCACCACAGCTCCATTCAGGAGCCCGAGATAGCTGGGCAGGAGCAGGCCGACCAGAATTGGGTCCGGGCCTGCACGTACAGACTTAGATGTGATTCTGATCCCGAAGCACAGAGGCCTGGGACGTACATATTGGAATAGACCTTCACATTCACCTCCCTCTTAATTTCTTTTTCCTGGTAACCGGTTGGCTGTGAATAGATACACATTCAGATGCTGCAAGCAGGCAGTCACTGCTATGTTTCCTGGGTAGCAAAATGGGTTTTTGATGGGCTGCTGGATGAATCTCTCAGCCTAATGAGCCAAAGAACAAGTCTGGAGTGAACTGAATTATAAGGGATGTTCTGAGAGTCATCTGCTTCTATCATTGCTGTGCAGGAATAGATGCTTTGCCCTACCAGGCATGTTGCTAAATTACCTGTGTGGCAACAACTAGTGCAGACCTGCAGTACTGAGCTTTAGAAGGCGGCACAGATATTCAAGCTTTTCCACTATGAAAAAATGTGATGTCATATATCATGCCATGGCTGATATGGCAAGGCATGTGGAACATGTGTGCCATCAAAAGAATATTAAGAAAACTGAACTTGTGTTTATTGAAATTCATTGACTTCAATGGCGATTTCATAAACCATCATGTGTGCCTCTTAGTGAGCTCTATCAGGCCCAGTGATTTTCATCTGCTTAAATATATACCTTGCCAGCATTCATATTGGGATCACTAGGGTTTGTAAGGACATGGCCACACTTGTTAGAGAGGACAAGGGACAAGTCTTTACCAAACAAGGTCTTGCTTTCAGGACTAGTGGGGAAACTGGGAGTTTATCAAAGCATATATATGCTATACCATTAAAGTTCCAATCAATGTTACCAAGTTCATTTATTCTGACACAAGTTTAAGGCGGACTACTCGCACACCATACAGCAGGGGCAAGGCCCTCATGTGCCTCTGAAGTGAAAGAGAAATAAAACCTTTGAATTCAGAACAGAGGTCCGGGTAAGTACTTTCTCATATGGCTAGCAAAAAAAAAAAAAAAAAATCTGAATTTGGGGAGGTCTGGTAAATCAGTTTGCAAATGAGGCCTCCTTATCTGGCAAAAGTCATCATTGCCAACCTGGCAAAAGTCTTCTCATGCCACAGTGGGCAAGAAGGGAATCTCCATTAATAAAGGGGAAAACAATACATCAAATGTATGCAAAACCTAGATAACCGCCTGTAGAATACAATAAGATGAACGACTTACAGTATATAAATAAGAGTTGTGGTTATGTGATTATCCAAAATCCAAATCTCTGTGTTATATGTTACAGATCACAAGTGAACAGAATAAAGGAGGGTGCAAGGATTCCAAGGATGCAGGAGGGGGAGCAGAGATAGAAATAGCAGGTCCTGGCCCCTGAGCAAGCTAGACAGAGTTAAAAACCTGAGGACACCCATTCGCCATGATTAAAGACACAATATGGATCTCAGCTACACGGCCAGGAGGCTGCCAGCCAAGCAGCTGGGGGGGGGGGGGGCCTGAAAACTGGGGTCTGCAAGGTGACCCAACCTTCACTCTCAGCCTGGAATGCCTTGGACAAGGTCAGGTCCGTCAGCATGGAGAGGTGAACTGGGGTGGAACAGTGATGGGTTGAAGAGGCCAGGCTAGCCCAGACCTGATTTTTCTCCATCTACTGCCTACCAACATTCCTGTGAACCTGCATAGAGTCCTCCACCTGCACGGCTGCCATTAGGGAGAAGTCAGGGCCATACCAAGGACTGTGCAAGCAGTGCGACTGCATAGGGCGCTAGTATGGAAGGGGCGCTGATATCATCTCTGGTTGTCCAGGAAACTTGATGAGAGAGTTCCTGTTCATGGTTGGGTTGGAGGGCGAGCAACAGATTTGCAAGTTGAACCGGGCGCATTTCTAGCTTGGTATGGTCCTGGAGAGAGTTGCTTTAGTATCATGCTTTTAGTGACCAGGAGCAACTGTCTCCAGCATGAATCGCTCTACCACCCACATCACATCAGAAAGGCATGGGCCTCAGTGAACCAAACCCCAGAAAGTGTGAGGGCTAGGGGGTTGATGGATCATCTTCATCCTAGCTTTTCAACTTATGAATACCGATAGCATTAAAGTCATAATAAAAGTTGTCAAGATCACTTATGATGATGTAGAGCTAGGACAGTCCACTATTGTGACCTTAATGCAGGGGTGAGCCCACAGAGTACTGCCAAAGTTAAAAATATTCAACATTTTCAAGTTTATGGGAGAAGGTCTGGCCACTACTCCAAAGTATTGCTAGGGCGGGACCTTTTAGCGAGCACAGAAAATCTGAATGGGGGAACATCATGCCTATTATTCATATTGCTGGATGGGTCCTCCTTACCTGCAAAAAGTTACCATTGCCAAGTCAAGCCCTTTCTTAACCCACAATGGGTCAGGACACCTTTCATAATAAGGCAGTGACCAACAAAATCTAACCTATGCAAAAGCCAGACAAACTACAGTTGAGTATAGTGAGGTGAATTGACTGATAAAAAGTAATACAAATTGTGGTCATGTGCTTATCCAAAATTTGAGTCTCTGTGTTATATTTTAGGAGCCACAAAGAAGTGAGGAAAGGGGAAGGGGGGAGGGGTAATGAAAGTGAAAGGACTGTAAGGGTATATGGTGAGAGCGAGCGGAGAATAAAGAGACTCGAGTCCATAGGTACAGCTAGACAAGACTGCAATTTTATTTGACAACTCATATTTCTGTTTAACAAACTACATCTAAAAAATTTAAACAAAGTGCTCAGAAAATATCCATTTTTACCTGAGGCCTTCATATCTACAGTCAATCTTATATGTTTTCTACTGCAAATAAGCAATACACTATAGTAGAATACTTGGTTTGTTTTCCATTAACTAACTCCATTGCTATTCTGTCCCTTACAACAATACCAGGGGACTAGCCAAATATGCCTTCAACACCATATTGGAGTCTACTGTTGACATTTAGAGAGACAGAAATATCCATAAGATGCTTTTAACTGTACTAGAGCAGAAAGACCCTGCTGTGCACAATACTGCAGTCCTGCTGGCAACACTCAGGACAGCTATTAGGCAGGTTGAGATGATGCCACAGAATTAGGCCCCCTGTGGCTTTTTCAGACTGGCAGTACAGTTTCCTTTAACAGGTATTCATGGCAGTTAATATTTAAACAGTAGAAACAATGACGTAATATGATGATAATTTGTGGTTTTGATCGTTTCCCCCAAGGTAGGGGATGATAAAATGATCTATCCAAAGTCATACAAAAACGTTTATAGCATAAGTGGGGCCCTCGAATGTCTCCTGAATCATAAACCCATCCTCCAATCATAGAGAGGATAATTTTCAAAGCCATTCATGTGATTTATCAGAGTTAAACAGCTTGGCTAAAATTACTTTTAGCTGCTCTGGGGAAAGCATGTGTGGACTTCCACCATATACATACTTTTAGTTACAGCAAAGAGACCTTCCTATGGGCATTTTTAGATGAAAACATGATGCATACATTTGATTTTCAAATGTATGCATCCTATTTTACCCATACTCAGTCGTTGGTCTATCTAGAAAGTGCGTAGATGCTTTTAATGTCAGATGTTTGTCTTTGAGAATTTGCATAAAGCATGCATGTTAAACGCGGCTGCTTAATTTGCAGCAATATGTCCCCTGGATGGCTTCTTCCTATTATGAAGTAGAATAAGGCAAATTCATCAACCTAATTTAAAATAAAAGGTCTTGTTACTTTTGTTTTACTTGTCAAAGCCTACAGAGTCACAAAATTCTTCTTTTTTACAGATAAACAGACAGCCTTCAAAATCCTCATTATTTAGCAAAGCTTATATACCAGTCAAAGCAGTGTTTGCTTACTAGATGCAACGTTATATCCAGGCTTACAAAATACTAAACAAATCAATTCTTGTTTCACCCCAAGAGCACTTTCAAACACAAAAAGCTCCCTCTAATGTTCGGCTAATCACTCCTTTAAAGTGTATTTTGGTGGCATACGAAAGATAGCTATTTGTCTGATTGCTTTTATATCCAAGAGGCAATTGAACATGGAACTGAGTTAGCACAACTCTAGATTTCATTATTTTTTTTATTTATTTTCAACTAGTATTTTTAACCTCTTAGGCAAAGATACATTTTAGCTTTGGTAGTAAATCGACTATCACCATGGAAAATTCTGTATTCATGACAACGTTTGTGCTGTGAAAAATGCAGAGACTGAAAAAAAGGGACATTTTCAAGAGCCTAACATATGTTTAGTGTTGTGTGCTTATCCAAAGACATTCTCGCACTAGGTGGTGATTCTGCCAAGCTTTTATATATCCATACACAAAAATAGAGTAAAAAATAGATCATGAGCTAGTGTGTGCAAAGGATTAATGTTGGAAGCTTTTATATATAGCATATTTTAACCCTTAGAGGTTCAGAAATAGATCTTTGCAATTTAAAAAGGACACACGCTGGTTTGTCTTCTAATTCAGCTATCCTTTCCATTTTCAGCCGCATATGAAAATAATAAACTATATTTCAAATTGTACAGCATAGTCACTTTGAGACTCGCATCAGCAAAGGGGATAATGTTTCCTTCAGCTCTGAGAATTTTCATCCTATTTGTTCTTTTACCCCTATATTCCATGGCAGGTTTCAATAAGCAATCCTTTCAGCAGCAGACAAGAAATTTACATCAACAAAAATAGTGAGGAATTGGAAATGCAATTCATTTTCCATATGAATGGGGTTTTTATATTACTGGTTTTAGTATCCTAGCACACAGCTATGGTAAAAAAAAAAATGTATTAGCTACATTATATGTACATTCAGTAAGGTTACCAGATGTCCCCGATTTTAGAGCTCCGTCTCTAACGCCTACCTGTTTGGCAGCCTCCTGTCTCAGATTTCAGCAACGGGGACAGAGGAAGTAAAAAAAAATGGATGTGTCAGGTTTTAGAATTTACATCCATTATCTTTATATTTTTCATAGGACAGGGGAAATGTATCACTTTTTCTATTTATCTATCAATTTCTCTGCTTGGAAGTGATATTGTTGCTGTCATGGGAAGGATGAGTGGGGGGAGTTGCAAAATAAAAACTTCTCTTCCCTCCTTGTTGCTCAAATCTGGAACTAAGGTGTCCCTCCCCCACATCCCCCTCCCACACTTCAGATGTATCCCAGATTTGTCTACAAAAAAATCTGGTAATCTTAGCATTCAGCCATCACCGAACTGTAGTGAGCATGATCTCACGGTCCTCACATTTTGGAGTCTACATAATTACTGCACCTCGACTGTTAAGACAATCACAGGGTTGGAAAAGAAAGGAACATCATTAGGAATCTCTATCTTCAGGCCCCTATTTACTGACTTTATTTATTTATTTATTTATTTACATATTCTTATATACCGTGCTATTCAACATCAGTGCGGTTTACATGAAACATAAAACTTCACATCTCATTGGCTGATCTGTGTTTACAAGGAACAGGTACTATAACTTGGATAAAAAACTTGGAACCTAAAAAACTTGCAGTAAAGGGTGCCATTTTACTTGCCAGTTAATGTCCTTTCCCTTGAGTCAACGTGTAGTCAAACTCTGGAATTTGTTACCAGGGGATGTAGCAAGAGCTCTTTTATTTTATTTAACATTTCTTATATACCGCCTTTCATGATATCAAGGCTGTTTACATTGAACAAACCGAAATTATATTGAACAGGGCATTATAACTTGGAGATAACTATTTTACATAGCACATGGGCAATGGAGGGTTAAGTGGCTTGCCCAAGACCACAAGGAGCATCTGTGGGACTAGAAACCCCAGTCCTTCCGGCCCGAGGTTGCTGTCCTCTAGTGGGATTTGAACCCCCGACTTTCCTGTTTAAACCCAGCTGTTAGTGTAGCTGGGTTTAAAAAAGGTTTGGGCAGGTTCCTGGAGGAAAGGTCCATAAACCATTATTAAAAGGGACTCGGGATATCACTGCTTCACCCAATACAAGCATTGAGGAACCTGTGTCTTTTGGGGAAACTGCTAGGTACTTGTGACCTGGATTGGCCACTGTTGGAAACAGGACACTGGGCTTGATGGACCTTGGTCTGACCCAGTATGGCATATCTTATGTTCTTATGAGTCCTGCTAGATTAGTTCAGACAAGTGGTTTGTGTTCCCCTACCAGCAGATTGGTGGAGACAATGAACCATTGAAAAGCCCAGGTTTCAATGACATCGCTTCTGTGCCTCTATCTGCTTCAGCCACCAGAGGTCCCTTCAGTATTTGTTCCAAAGAATATGAGAGAAACATGGCAAGCCTCACACAACCTCAATCATGGGCAACAAGGAATAAGCAACAGTAAAGAATTATATAACGGAAAGCATAAACAGAAAGTTGTCCTCAGAAGATGAACCTGCAGAGTCCAAGTATAAAAATCATAGTGGACCCAAGGGAACTGCAGCAGAAGAACAAAGCAAATATAGTTTCAGGGACTGGTCTAACAGGATTCAAGGAAAGGAGATTTACTAGTAAGTAAAATGTCACCTTCCATATCATTCTGCTAGACCAGTCTAGACAAGTGGGATGTACCAAAACTACAATTACATTGGGCTAGAATACGACACAGCAGCTCGCAAAACCCCAGAGCCAAAGTCCATGTCCGCCCATGCATGAACATCCAAACATAATGTGAGACAAAAAGTGGAACGTGATGCCCACATTGCTGTCCGACAAATGTCTACAAGGGCTACCGAGCTCCGCTCCACCAACAGGGATGCTTGTGCTCGAGTAGAATGGACACGCAAACCCTCCAGAATCAGACGGTTCCACAAAAGAGAAACAGAGATGCTGAGGAAATGGCCTCCTTAATCTAGTGCCCTAAAGTAGACTTGGTCACTGTGTCACCTTTGCATGGGCCAGAAAACAGCACAAAAAGATGGTTGGCCTTACAAAGGGAATTCAGAACCTCCACGTACCGGAGAAACACCCTCTGAATATCCACAAGGTGACGATCCTTATCCCGCCCCCAATACTACTCATTAGAGAAGGAGGGCAAACAGACCACCCAGTTGACATGAAGGGAAGAAATCACCTAGGCAAAAAGGATGGCACAGTCCAAATAGAAATGGCCTCCTTAGAAAAGACAGATAAGGATTTCGGCAAGACAGAACCTACAGCTTGGAAATCCACCTTGCTGCACAAATCGTAACCGGGACACTGTCTTGAGCGTCAAATCCTTTAAGACAGCATGCTTCAATTTATTTATTTATTTATTTATTTAACAGTATTTCTAAACCGCCTTATCTTAATAATCAAGGTGGTATCACAGCAAGCAATCAGGTAAAGTGTGTGTGTTGTACATGCAGTGAGGATAAAACTTAGTTGTGTGAGGGATGTGTTGGGTGCTTGATTTGTTTGAGCTATATACAGGGTGGGCTATTTACAGTGGTGCTAGAATCATATTTTATATATATTCAGTTGTTTGGGAGGATTGGAGTGCTGTTATCCATTCTCTTAGGTTATGTGATGTGACCATAGTGCTCTATGAACAGCATGGTTTTCAGTTGTTTTCTGAAGTCTTTGAGGTCTGGAGTTGCCCTTAGATCGTCCGGTAGATTGTTCCATATTGTTGGAGCAGCCATGGAGAGAGCTCTGTCTGTTGTGTCCTTGCGTGTGTGCTTGGCTAAAAAGGCTCCGCCTTCAGGGTCCTGAGCACCAGACTTAGATCCCATGAAGGAATCACAGACCGGAAGAGAGGACGCAGGATGCTGAACCCCCCCCCCCCTGGAAAAAGTGCAATATGTCCGGGTACAAGGCTAGAGATTTACCCACTACTGGACCTAGGAAACAGGCCAAAGCTACAACCAAAACTTTCAGGGAGCGAAAGGAAAGGCCCTTCTCCAGGTCATCCTGTAAAAAGGCCAACAGAGAGGGCACCTTGGCTGTCCTAGAAGCCAACTGCCGAGCGCCACTCAAAAGAGGCACCAGATCAGCATGTATGCTATCTCGGTAGACCTTCTCCATGCTCCAAGTAGAGTAGAGACCACTGCTGGACAATAGCCCCTTATACGCTAGCCATCTCCTTTCAAGAGCCAAGCCGTAAGCAAGTGAATCGGATCCTCCAGGATGATCCATCCCTGCTGAAAAAGGCCCCAAGATGGAGGGAACGGAAAGGATGCATTTACAGGAGTGGCATCAGGTCTCTGAACCACGCTCTCCTTGGCAAATGTGGTGCCACTAGAATAATCCTACCCAGGTGGTGTCTTATATGCCAAAACACATGCCCCACCAGGGGTCATGGGGGAAACACATACAGCAAGTGCTGAATTGGCCAAGACTGGGTCAAAGCGTGGATGACCTCTGACCCCGTCTTCGTGCATTGACTGAAGAAGCAGCAAACTTTGGCATTGGCAGATCGCCATCTGATCCATGCTGGGGGCCTCTTACCATCCTCTAGGGGATTGATGGCGACTATCCCCCAAGTGTAGGGAGGGGGGTCATTTCCATGAGGAGAGCTTCCAGAGTCCTTATTGTCATCTCTAGAATTCTTTCCCTTTGCAGCAGGCCTGGCATTCCAATGTGGACATTCAGATGCTGTGGCCTTTTTCCCCTGCATGCAGCCCTGTGGGGGAAAGCTGAGAGTAGACAACTTCTTCAATTGATGGCAAAGTGTCCCCTATAGGGGCACCCCCCTCCCCCTCGGGGATGGGATCAGCTGTGGCTTGGATTCAGAAGTTTGATGTGGATGAAAAAGTACTCTCATCTTCAGAGGACTGTGAGGAGGTCAAGGTTATTTGCCTTTTCCAACTAGAGGTATTGATCCCAGGGTTTTATCTACTTCAAACTTGGTGAATGCTCCAGTCATGGAGCAGAAACCGATGAGGTATCTGCTCCTGCAAGGGGTTCGGAAATCCACTACTGTCTTTCTGGATGTGCTCAAGGGCCTGTTCAGCCAGAGTGGGATTGCCCCTACTCCCCGCCTAAGGGGCTAAGGGTGTATAAGAAGATGCACGCTCTCTTGGAGAGGCAGTGCATTATGTGGTTGATATTTCCAAGGTAGATACGCAGATCATGGTAGTTACCAAATGGACCGCCATTCCTGTGGAAGGTGGATTGGCCTTAAAGGATTCTCTGGACCAAAAGATTGATTCATGTTGAAGAATCAGTTTTCTGCAGCAACTGCTATTCTTCAGTTGTGGTATGTTTGCTATATCAAGCCATGCCCCAGTGCATTCAGTCTTTTCCGCTGGATGTTTTTACCCCTCTTTTGGAGTAGGTTATGATGTTCTTTTCTAATACCATGTGTGACCTGGTACTTTTGGTGGTCAGGGATGGTGCTCTGATGATGGTGTCATGGTGATGGATTTTGCTTCACACTGGGCAGCGGATACATCGTCCAAAGCCCAGTTGGCCCACCTGACTTTTAAGGAGGAAGCTTCTTTTTGGAGCCGATTTTGAAAAGCTAGTGAAGGACCTGAGTGAGACAAAATCTTAATGCCTTCTGGAAGACAGGCCCAAGGGACCTCTGAAGCAGGCTGGTGCCTCTTTCTTATCAGCCTCTGCCTATCAACTGAGAGTGCGCTGGCAGATCCATGGAGGTCTGGGCACTCTCATCATTAACGACAGGAAAAGAAGGAAAAAAATTTCTCCCCCTCTGCTTCTAAGCTTTGGGCTTGTTCTCAGTCCTTTTGTGGAGCGTGTGGCTCCAGGGACTCTATCCCACCCAGAGGAGGACCCTTTCAGGCTGTACAATGAAGATTTGGGGGCCCATTCCCCATTTTTTCCAGTTAGAGGCAAAATGCACACAAGGACAGCGTGAGTGCCATGCACACAATAGGGAAAATGCTATTAACGAGTGCAAAAATGGAGAGAAAACTTCCCACACAGCACCAATGGTCACCAGCAGTCTACCCCGAATTGCATCCCCCCCCCCCATATGGAATCAGGAGCCCCCAACAAGTACAACGATGAGTTCAAACCTTGGTACCTACCCCCTTAGAGCCCCAGGCAGAGAATTTGTGCCGGGCTCAGTTCTACTCCCCTGGAACTGTTTAGCTGACTTTGCAGCACTGCATGTAAGGTGGCTGGCAGGCAGATCCCTCTGAGAGCTTTCTGCAATCTTCGGGAGACAGCAGAGGGGAAAGAGAAGGACGGAGGGGCAGTGAGGTTTCTGGCTGCTCAACAGGTCCTTATCCAGGGTAAGAGTGTGGAGCTGAACAAATTTTCCCTCTTCCTATGGCTACCAAAAAGACCTCAGTCCAGTGGAGCATCCCACATTGAACTCTAGTCAGGGCTGGACCAAGGGTTTCTGCTGTCCCAGACAGAAACTCCGGCCGTACCACCCCTCCCCCGCACCGAGCTGCGCCGCCATCCCGACTCCCACTGCTGCTGATTCCATCTTGGGGGGGAGGCAGAAGGCGGGCTGCAGCAGCAGTATTTTAAAAGCAGCTTTGTGCCGCCACTTCTGAGTCCCCTCTGAGAGTAAGTTGCATCAGAGGGGGATCAGAAGCAGTAGGTCATTGTGCCGAAGCACATGGCCTGCCACAGACAACTAAGCTGCCCACCCAGATCGGCCACCTTTGGTGGTCGTGCCAGCCCTGGCTATAGTGGGAGATCAAATTTTCAAAGAGGAGAAAATCCATCCACCATTTGCTGAACACAAAGACAACCTCTGGTGGCTGAAGCAAATAGAGGCATGGGAGTGATGTCATTGAAACCTGGGCTTTTCATTGGTTCTTTTCTCCACTAATCTGCTTGTAAGGGAACACAACCTACTTGTCTGGACTGGTCTAGCAGGACGATATGGAATAACGCATTTGTAAGCCATAATAATGCTGAAAAAGTTATCACAGGATTCACTAACATGCCCTATACCTCATTTTCATAGGCTAGTGAATCCTAGTGAATTCTTTATAACATCTTTGTTAGTGATATTGCGGAAGGTCTGTCGAGTAAAATTTGCCTCTCTGTGGATGATGTCAAACTCGGCAGTAGACTCCCAGGAAGGAGTAGGTAACATGAGGAGGGATCTAAATAAGCTTGAAGAATGGTTGAGAATTTGGCAGCTGAGATTTAATGCTAAAAAATGCAGGGTCATACATTTGGGCTGCAAAAATCCAAGGGAGCAGTATCGTGTATGGGGCAAAGTACTTCTGTCCACAAAAGAAGAGTGGGACCTGGGCATGGTGGTTTCTGATGATCTTAAAGTGGCTAAACAGGTAGAAAAGGTGATGTTGAAATTTAGAAGAATGCTTGGATGCATAGGGAGAGGAATAGCCAGCAGAAAAAAAAGGAGCTGATAGTGCCTCTTCTGGAGTATTGTGTGCAGTTCTAGAGACCACACCTTCAAAGGGATATAAACAGAATGGAGTCGGAGCAGAGGGTAGCTACTAAAATGGTTAGTGGTCTCCGTTATAAAGCATATGAGAACAGACTTAAAATCTTAATAATATGTAAACGCTAGAGGAAAGACGGTATAGAGGAGACATTTAAATACCTCCATGGCATTAATGCACAAGAGGAGAGCTTAATTTGATTGAAAGTAAGTTCTGCAACAAGGGGACATAGGATTAGGGTGAAAAGGGATAGACTTAGGAGTAATATGCGGAAATGTTCCTAGATGCGTGGAATAGTCTCCCAGTGGAGGTAGTAGAGATGAGGACAGCATCTGAATTTAAGAAAGCATGGGACAAACGCAGAAGATTTCTAAAGGGAAAAAAGGAACTATAGTCTTTGATATGGAAGGGCAGACTAGATAGGCCATAGGGCCTTTTTCTGCTAACATGTTTCTATGTTTTGTTTTCATTAATGTGGCCAATAACATTGCATAGCTTGATAGTACTCCTCTCCTCACAGCCTCAACAACAGTGGTCAAGATATGCAATATTAAATCAATGTATAAGTAAGCAGGGTAATACACATTCTGAAAAGTATTTCATGTTGGGTATCTAGATAAGACTGACAGATAGAAATCGTCCTAGTATTCTCCCAAATTTCCACTTACTATTTCTTTGACCACTCCTTTTTTAAAATCCTGATGTCGTCATTTCCACTGATCCAGTGGGTAAGGCTCCTATTACTAACCAATTTTTTTTTAAATTTATAAGCTATTAAGCCTTCTCCCTCTATTGATTTGTAGAAAGGCGATTCTAAAGGTAGCATTGACCTCAAGTACTTCATCTTATTAACATATAAATAAATTTTCCACTTGAAAAAGAGAGAAAAAGTACCAGGGGACCTACATTTTTCTATGATTTCTGCTCTGGTCAGACAGTGGTCCTTATAGATAAAATCAATCACCCTAGTTATCTTGTTTACTATCCATTTTAATCTCCCAAGGTCTTCTACCCCAGGTTGAAAGTCAGGACTGAAGAGACTGGAGACAGAGTGGATGTTTTTCGATCAACGCCCAGCCTTTTGACTACTTTGTCCCATACAGCAAGGGTAGACCGAATCAGCAAGCAGCTCTTAGCAATCATTCCTAGGTCCAGTCTTTATAAATAGCAACAGTCCTTTATTCACTAGCCCCACCTGAATAGCCCACCTATACCCATTGCTGATCCAGTCTTCCCAACCATCAATCACTTTCACTTGGGCTGCTCAATAATATACCTTCAAGTTTGGCAGAGATAAGTCTCCTTCATTTCTCTAAGGTGTGGAGCCAGAGCCATGTCCCATTCCAAATCTATTTAGCAATTACCCTATTGAACCCCCTAAGAAAAGAATCTGGAATCTTACATAGCAGCATCATGAAGACATAAAATGTCTATCCTTCTACATTTATTGTAATAACATTTATCTACGTCAGCAAGGATGGCATTATAAAGTTCCACCTATCCAGTTCCCCCCTCATCTTTTCAAGCAGAGACAGTTAATGAAGTTGGTATAGATTATGCAAAATAACTGGAATGGTTACCCCTAAATAACTTATTCTGTCTCTTTACTACAGAAAGGAGAACTGAGGCTGAATATCTGCATCTCACATTTGAGAAATTCATCAGAAAGTCAAATAGAATTGTCCCAAGACTGTCATGAAAGATTGACAAACCTTTACGAACTGTCAGAGGGCTCCTCAGATCCCAAAAAGGTAAGGGGTCATCAGAATATGATGAGATTTTTTGTGCTTCATCCCAACTTTTATTACCTTTATAGTACAGTTAGACCTAATGGCTGAGCAAAGGGTTACAAATATAATGCAGAGAAGGGTGAAAAGGGATAATCCTACATGGTGCTTCTTCCTGAACTGAATCCCTGAGCGAGTCTGCTATTAATCTTAAGTTTAGCAACTGCCTTACTACATATTGCATTAATTACTTTCATGAAACTTGGACCACAATTGCTACCCTATAAACACATGAATAAGGTAAAACTATTCTGCTCTATCAAATGTCTTCAATGGTATCCATTGCCAACAAGCAGCAGGTTCTGTCTCTCTTTCAGTGCAACTCTCCAGTATCCCCAATACTCTGCACATATAAATTGGGATTTTAGAAGGGGCATCCAGAACGAATCTGGGATGTCCAGAGCAGAACATCCAAAAATCCAGGTGAGTGGCAGGAACAAAGGGAGGCATCTATAAGTGGCTTCTGAAATTGTTGTCTCTACCCCAAAAAATGCACGTCCCAATAACTGGTTATAGAGATGGGCCCCATGCAGATTGCAAGACTGGGTGTGTACATGGGAGTAGGCCATTTCATGAATATGGATATTCCCAAATCGCATGACCTTAGAACAAAGTACTTGGATGTGCCGGCAGAGTATTTCAGAAGGGGAGCAACTATGTTATGAGACTTGCATGTCCCATACGGCTATTTCAAATACTCAAAATATGTGGCGGTGGTCCTGTAATATGTCTGGACTTGTGTTTACGTGCAAGCTTCTTTGGCCAGGAAAGATTAACTGTGGCAATGAAAGTTCAGTTTACTCTTCCCCCTGGAAGAACTGCAGCCATGAAAAAAGCACTTTTTAAAAATGTTTTATTAGATATATCACCTGCCCTTACAAAATAGCCCAGAATAGGATACAATAAAACACACATAAATAAATACAATTCTGTAATACAGACCAAGACAAACCACCCATCTGGGCAGCAGCAGAATGGGACAGTGTTGACGGCGGAGGATCACATTTTTGTGACAACGGCAACAACACCAAACTTAAACTGCGCGGAAGAAAGGCCCGGCAATCTACTTCTGTATCTTGCCATGAAAACCCAATGGATAGTTACAACAAAACAAATTGTGCTATGGTGCTGGAAGATGAGACTCCCAGGTCAGAAGGCACTCAACTAGCTACTGGGGAAGAGCTGAAGACTTTTCAGAGTAAAGTCAGCATTTATGATGTGGTTGGATCAAAGCCCTCGGGAAGTCTGACTGCTGATGTAGCTGCCCATGAAATGAGAGTCAGAAGCTGTAAAGATGTCTTACACATTGGAACATGGAATGTACGAAGCATGAACCAAGGGAAGTTGGAGGTGGTCAAGAATGAAATGGAACGTGTACAACTTGATCTGTTGGGTGTCAGCGAACTGAAATGGACTGACATGGGGCACTTTGCATCAGATGATCACATGGTCTACTATGCTGGAAATGATAGACAAAGAAGAAATGGTGTTGCATTTATAATAAAGAAGAAACTTGCAAGAACTGTAACAAAATACAATGCAGTTAGCGAACGCTTAATCTCTATTCGTCTACGAGGATTGCCTATCAATACAACTATAATTCAAGTATATGCCCCAACAACAGCTGCAGAAGAGAATGAAATTAAAGAGTTCTATGAACAAGTACAAGCTGAAATTGACAGAACATGCAAACAGGATATCCTGATAGTCATGGATGACTGGAACGCAAAAGTTGGCAACAAAGAAGAAGGCAAAGTAGTTGGAAAATATGGACTTGGCAACAGAAATGAAGCTGGAGAAAGACTGATAGAAATTTGCAAGACCAATGATCTATTCATCTCAAACACCTTCTTCCAGCAACACAAGCGGCGACTGTACACATGGACTTCACCGAATGGATTATATAAAAATCAAATTGGCTACATATGTGGAAGTCAACGATGGAAAAGCTCTGTAACATCAACAAAGACAAAACCTGGAGCTGACTGTGGTACAGATCATCAACTACTAGTATGCAAACTCAAGCTAAAGTTGAAAAAGAGCAAACCACTCATGAATGCAGCAAAATATGACCTTGAGAATATACCACTGGAATTTAAAGACTGCCTGCAAAATTGATTTGCTGCTTTAGATACAAATGACAGAGCTCCGGAAGAGTTATGGAATGACATCAAGAAGGTTGTGTTGGAAGAAAGCGAGAAGTCTCTACAAAAGGTGAAAAAGCAAAAACGGCCAAAATGGATGACGGAAGAAACTCTGAAAATTGCCCAGAAATGCAGAGAAGCTAAAGCCAGAGGAGAAAGAAAGACAATCGCAGAACTCAACAGAGATTTCCAACGTGCAGCAAGACAGGACAAGGAAAAGTACTACAATGACACTTGCAAGGAAATAGAAGCAGAAACTATTAGAGGAAGAACAAGATCGGCTTACCTAAAGCTACGAGAGTTAAAAAAAAAGTTCCAGACTCGAATTGGAATGTTACAAGATGCTCAAGGTTCTATGTTGAATGATGCTGAGAAAATCAAGAAAAGGTGGAAGGAATATACAGAGTTTTTATATGATAAAGATCAAGTGGACCAACAGCCGTTTCAACCTGTACCTTATGATCGGGAACCATTGGTGATGAAAAAAGAAGTTGAAGCAGCATTGAAAGCCTTATCAAAGAACAAAGCACCAGGCATTGATAGCATTCCCATAGAAGTATTGCAGCAATCTGATGCAGCTGTTACTGTACTCACAAGGCTGTGCCAAGAAATATGGAAGACAACATCATGGCCAACTGACTGGAAAAGATCTGTGTTTATACCAATACTAAAGAAAGGTGATCCAACTGACTGTGGAAATTATCGCACAATCGCTATGATCCCACATGCCAGCAAGATTCTACTGAAGATTATTCAAAAGAGACTACAACCATACCTGGAACAAGAACTACCTGAAGTGCAAGCAGGGTTCAGGAAAGGGCGAGGAACGAAAGACATCATTGCGGATGTGAGATGGATCCTTGAAAAGACTAAAGAATACCAAAAGGATATCTATTTGTGCTTTATCAACTATAGCAAGGCTTTTGACTGTGTAAACCATGAGAAACTCTGGGCCACATTAAGAAGCATGGGTATACCAGAACACCTGATCGTTCTCTTGCGCAATCTGTACATTGATCAAGAAGCAACAGTTCGAACGGAACAAGGAGAAACAGAATGGTTTAAAATAAGCAAAGGTGTAAGACAAGGCTACATACTTTCTCCCTACCTGTTTAATTTATATGCAGAACAAATCATCAGAGAAGCAGGATTGTATGAAGACAACAGAGGTGTGAAGATTGGTGGAAGACTCATCAACAACCTTCGCTATCCTGATGATACCACATTACTGGCTGAAAGTGAAGATGATCTGAAACATTTGCTTCTCACAATCAAAGAACATAGTCTCAAAATGGGCCTGCACCTTAATGTAAAGAAGACAAAGATCATGACAACTGGCATAATCAACAGGTTCATCGTTGAAGGAGAAGAAATTGAAATTGTGAACAACTTTAACCTACTTGGATCAACTATCAATAAAGAAGCAACAAGCAGTCAAGAAATCAGACGACGCATTGCTCTTGGCAGAATGGCTATGAAAGACCTAGATAAGATTCTCAAGAGCAGAGATGTCTCTCTCCATACAAAGATTCGACTTGTTCAAGCCATGGTATTTTCAATAACATCATATGGATGTGAAAGCTGGACAGTGAAAAAGATAGACAGGAAGAAAATTGATGCCTTTGAATTATGGTGCTGGCGGCGAATACTGTGTATACCATGGACTGCCCGAAGAACAAACCAGTCGGTAATAGAGGAGATCAAACCTAAGCTTTCTTTAGAAGCTCAGAAGACAAGACTTCGACTTTCATACTTTGGACGCATCATGCGAAGAGAGAGATCATTAGAGAAAGACATTATGCTTGGCAAGATAGAAGGTCAACGCAAAAGAGGAAGGCCAGCAATGAGATGGATCGATACAATAACAGCAGCTACGGGTACCAGTCTGTCAACAATGAGCCGCCTGACTGAAGACCGAACACAATTTAGGATAGCTATCCAGAATGTCGCGATGAGTCGACTCCGACTCGACGGCACTTAAGAATAATAATAATAATAATACATAACAATACAACAACAATTTGATATAGATAATAATACAAAGCAGCAACACCAAGAGTGTCCATGAGACATGCCACAAATATTCACTTCAATCAAAAAACGAAGGCACATAGATAGACCTCAAATAAAGCCACCGATTCTATTTCCTCATTGACAAACCGGGCAGAAATATTGTAATTAATTTTTTGTCGGATCACCTGTCATGAGGGTGAAGAATCACTCTCTTGCAACAGGCCCTCCATTTTAATCAATATTCAAAAACCGTCCAAAACAGTCAAAATGCGTGAGGTTATGTGTTCCCCAGAACTAACCACCGCAAAGTCTTGAGTTATTTTCAATAAAACTGACTATACGTCATTCATAATTTAACTTAATGTGCCTAAATCCATAGTGCACTTATATCATCAACACTGCATAGCACTCAAATACTCATCTGGAAGGATTTGTGGAAACAATGTATCATTCTGTAACTTTCCGGGAGGTACAGTCTTTAACTCAAAGATACCACTGCCACTCAATCAACCGCTGCTCCCCAGATGGCATTACTATGCCGTTAAGTGCTGCTGTCGGCACCCAACGGAACTGCCCTACGAAGCCACCTAGCTTGTCTAGTGGATGGGCTGGCCCTGCTTAATAGGCAATCATGGAGCAACCCCTTATTGTCAACATTAGCTGTTAACTGAATCAAAACCACCTTCTGGATAGCCTTCAATAGAAAAGGGGAGGTTGGAAAGTGGCCTAAAACCTTCAGGCTTCGAAGCGTCCAATGATGGGCTTCTTTAACAGCGGATGAACAGCAGCTACATTTAACTCCCTGAACACAACACCCTTACTTGGCCAATGTTTATCACAGACTGAAATAAAACAGATCTCATTTAACATCAAACCTAAAATGCCAGACAGACAAGGGTCAAGCGGCAAGTATGTCAGATGAACTGACTAAAATACCAACTCCACTTCTTCTAAAGATAGCGGCTGAAACTCCAAAAATTCTCTCCCACCCTCCCAACAGCTTAACCCAACTTCTTGACCTACCAGCCCTACCTAACTATCCACCTTACTTCTAAGCACTCTAACCTTATCACAAAAGTAACAACCTAAACAATCTACGTCCACCTGGGGACAAGAACATGCTGCTTTTCCAACCCAGAACCTAACAACTTGCCAGAAATGTTAAAAAACTTCTTTTTACACTAGTTATAGTTTCCCAGACACTTGCATAATGAACTCTGTTTGCTGCTAATAATGCAGCGTGATACTCACTTGCCCCGGAGACCCATGCCTGCTTCGCCTCACTGTCCTGTACTTTATGCCATCGCCTCTCAGGCCTCAGAAGTTCTTGTTTAAACTCCAGACAAATACTAGTATACCATCATGCATACTTATCTAACAGAGCTTTAATCATCTTCAAAAGGACTACACCCTGGTGATTCCACATCTGGACTTGGTCTATGATATCAGAGGAACAAAACTTCTTCTGGAGATCATGAACAGCTGTTTCCAATCTAAAACATCAGGATTCGCCACATCATTCACCACCTTAGAGCTGAACTTGGGTCTTGTTTTAAAAGAAAAATTCCCCACATCCAAATCAAATAAAACCAACGAATGGTTGGACCAGCATATTGCTTTTACTCCCCAGCAAGAAACATGCTCTCCTATATCCCTTCAACACCCTAACACAAAAGCTAAATCCAAAATATTACCTTTGTTATCAGTAGGGGCGCTCACAGTTTGCACAAACCCCATATCTTGCATAACACATTAAAAACAGACAATGTACAGTTCTCCCCTCCCTCCAAATTGTTTTTTTTAAGTACCGTCAAGTCAATGCTGATTTCTGGTGACCCAGCAGACCCCGGATTTTCTTTGCAAGGTATGACCAGAAGTAGGTTGCCAGACCTTTTCTTCTGAGGCAATGGAGGGTAAAGTGACTTGTCAAGGTCAAAAGGAGTACCAGTGGGAATTGAACCTAGATCTCTTGGGTACTAGGCTGTTGCTCTAATCACTAGGCTACTCCCCTCCACATTAGGAAAGTTAAAATCCCTCAAAACCATTAACCAGGATACTGGACCATTTTATCCATCACCAAATGAATCAAATTATCTAAAGCCCACCATAGGTGAATATGGGGCCCAATATACTAACAAAAATCTCAAACCTTTTACAGACTGATTTAATCAAACATTCCATAACCTCAGGCTGCAAAATATCCACAGAGGCACACTGGAGGAGGTATTTGATCACTACAGCCACTCTTCCTCCTTTATAAAACTCAGAACCCTGAAAACAAGGTAGTATAGCCAGGCAGACACAACACTTGCAAACTTACTTGCCCTCCACATAACCAGGTCTTATGCTCTTAGGTCTCAGTCAAAAACAACACATCCAACCCATAATCTCCAACCAAAGCAAAAAGAAGACCCTACCATTCAAGGAACACACAGTTACCAAGTTAGAAACATAGAAACATGACGACAGAAAAAGAGCACATGGCCTATCTGGTCTGCCCTTCCATATCAACAGTTACACTGAATCTTCCCCCCCCCCCCCCCACAGTAGGCCCCACCCGAGACAAGAGCCTTAACCATGCCACTTTCCATGCTCACTGGGGCTTAAAAACCCCGGCCAACTGGCCAAATTGACTCCTCCCCATAAGTGCTGGAATATCTGCCATAGCACCAAACAAACCTCGCTGGTTAAGAAACCCAAATAAAAAGCAGCCCTCCCCAACAAAACATAACAACCTGAATCACAATTACAAATACATATTAAGCACCTTGTTCCTGGTCAGGGGCAGGTATAAAGACAGACGCCTCACCAACCAGGGCCAGAGGTGCTTATGTCATTCTGAAATTGCATCACAATGCGCATCTCTGTTGCTCCACCCAGACCACGATGCTCATCATCCCCATGTTACATGTGTGGCAGGTGCAGGCCTGTGATCCACGGTGTCTGACGTAAGCAGGCAGGCCTAACTAGCTTGACCTGTAAATGAAGCCTGTGGAGAGGCACATAGGAATTGCACATCCCCCAATATGCTGCTATTATAGGATAGAACTCTGTAAGAGAACTAAACTAACTTAGGTAAGCAAAACTGAGAGCTGGAAAAATACAGAAAAACATGTTTAAAAGTTACTGATAAGAAAAAGTACATCTGCAAGGAATATAATTGGGAGTGCTGACAGATGAGTTGCAGAGCCCTGCTCCCCTGCATGCACAAATTGGCTCTATGGCCTTGAGAGTGTGAAAGTAACAAGTTGATGAACTGACCATTGTAATTGGGACTGGAAGGGGGGTATGCAGGTGCCATGCCCACTGAGGGAACATAATTGGATAAACTTATCAGTACCGGGACCAATGGAAGGGGTACGGGAGGTACGGGAGAGTACCGGGACCAATGAAATGTTTTTCTATACCTAGAATGGAACAGAAGTCTATAAAAGTTGTTGTAATGCTAGAAAACTTTGCTCAGCCATTTTGAAATTGACTTGCTTGAGACTTGTGCACAAATAAATGATTTGGACCTTCTGAACAGACTCCTGGTATCATTGGTTTGTCTGCGCTTTGCTGCTACATATTCTTGGTTGTGGAATCAAAGTGTATATAGGGCAATATACCACGACTTTCCGCCTCTATAGGCTTGGTCCTGCCGGGATCGCGCCCTTCCGACGAGGGCTGCTCCCTGGCACCGCCGGTCCCTTGTATCGGAGGGAGCTGGTCGGACCTCGACGGGTGCCGGGCCCGGCTGGAGCCAACGCCTCAAACCCGAGTGAGGGGAGTCCGAGGTCCAACTCATGCGCCTGCTTGGGAAGTTTGAGGACCGGATCCGGTGAGTATAGTTTTGATTTGGTGTCTAGACAGAAATAGAAAGAGCAGTACTGCCATTGGAACTTGGAATTTGGAATTTGTAATCTCGAGATATTTGGGAATTGGTAAGAGAGCATGATCACCTCTCAAGGAAGGGCCGAGTAACCCCGCATGGGAATTCGCCGGGTGAAACCCTCATCCTTTTTGTAATTGGGAAAAAGACTAGTCAGAATAGATAGAAACGAATGCATTCTGGGATACGTTGCTAGCATGATTGTGTGAACGAAGTGTGAATGAGAGGTCTGGCAGCACGGACCAAGTGAAGGCGGACCCCTGAGTAGCGCATTTCCTGACCGGGCGACCGCGTTCAGGTCGCAAAAAGGGGGAAGCGATTGTCATCTTGTCTTGTTATTTGTACTCCCTATACGTTTCCAGGGCCGTGAGGACCCCTTACCCACGGTCCGCCCTCCTTTTCCCTTTTGTCTGTTGTTGCGCGCACACATCGAAATGGGAGGGGCGGGGTCTACTAGAAACACTCCATTAGAATGTATGATCGCACATTTTAAAGAGGGATATTCAGGAGATTATGGTATTAAAATGACAGCAGCCCATTTGCAGATTTTGTGTACTAGGGAGTGGCCCGATCTAGACCCCATCTGGCCCCGAGAGGGAACGTTTAATGTAGAGATTATTCAGTCAGTACATCGTAGAGTGCGGATAGCGCACCCCGATTAGTACCCCTATATAGATTCCTGGTTAAGTATTTGTGAAGATCCGCCCCCCTGGGCGCAGCGCTGTTATGAGGAACAGTGCAGGATAATGTTAGCGAAAACAGATTCTAGACAGAAAACGGAACAGCCTAGAATGAAAGAGCAGGATAAGAAGTCCAGGAAGAAGCCCATCCTGGTAGATCCTGATTCCCCGGAGATAATTCTCAGACAGCCCCGAACCCCAGGTCCGATAAGAGTAGCCCAGCGTCCTGCCCCAGAACCCCAGAGACGGCGGGAGCGGGACCCAACCCCTGAACCCCCTCCTGGAGGGCAGAGAGAGGAATTAGCGGAAGAAGAGGATGCTATAAAAAGCGAGTCAGAAGTAGAGGGAGAAGAGGAAGAAAAAGAGAATGCCCAAAGCGAGGAAGATAGCGTACAAGAGACCCAAGTGGTTGTTAGTGCCAGCGAGCCAATAAAAGATACACCCAAAGTAAAACCTGTTGAGAAAGCGAAAGTAATTCCTGGAAAGATAGTTAAGAAAACAGTCCTTAGATCCCAGAAGACAGCTCCCGCCAAGATGCTACCTTTACGGCAAGTCCCGGGAGTGCCCATAAAGAATGATAATGAGGAGGTGGTAGCGGGACCCTTAACTTATGTGTATATCCCTTTCTCCACAACTGATTTGTTAAATTGGAGGTCGCATTATGCCTCCTATACTAGCAAGCCACAGAAACTTACAGAGTTAGTAACTACCATTATGGAAACCCACCAACCCACCTGGCCAGATTGCCGCCAGCTCCTGACCACCCTATTCACGACAGAAGAGCAAGCACGAATTAGAAAAGCAGCTATTGAATGGATGGCAGATAACCCTGTAGCCCCGGGACAGGGACTGGGCAGAATAGACTATCGGGAAGCGGCCCAGAGAGAATTCCCGAATGAAGACCCCCATTGGGATCCAAATACAGATGAAGGATCCACAGCCCTAGCCCGTTTTCGCCAAGGCTTTTTACAAGGCCTGAAAAGGGGGGGCGAAAAAGCTATGAACCTTTCCAAAGTTGCAGGAGTTATCCAAGGTGTAGATGAGAGCCCAGCAGATTTTCATGAAAGACTAACTGAAGCATACAGAATGTATACTCCCTATGATCCCGAGGCACCAGGAAGTTTATGTATGGTGAATTCTGCTTTTGTAAACCAGTCTCAACCAGACATTAGACGTAAATTACAGAAGTTAGAAGGGTTTGCGGGCATGAATGCAACACAGTTACTGGAAGTCGCTCATAAAGTGTATGTGAATCGTGATAATGAAAGACAGAGAGAATGTGATAGAAAGATGAAGAAGAAAGCTGATTTTTTGGCTGCGGCCATAGTTGAACAGAAAAGGGGAGGTGTCCCTAGTCGACGGAGCAGAGGGGCGGGGTCAAGGCGGAGGCCGGACCCAGAAGCTAGGCGTGAACCAATGCGCCTACTGTAGAGAAGAAGGACATTGGAGAAATACGTGCCCGCAACTTGAAGACGCCCAGCAAGATGACGACAGCGATCATCAGTGGCGAGAAGAAAGACGAGGCTATCCCCGAAACCGCGGAGGAGCCAATCGAGAACAATTCCAGCGAGAAAGAGGAGGAGGAGCCATTCAAGCATTGGCCACAACGATCCATGATGAAAATGACGTGGATTAGGACAGACCGGGCTCCAAGTTTGCTTTAGGTCTCCAGGAGCCTATGGTCGGAATACAAATAGGAGACCAAGTTATGGACTTTATGGTTGATACTGGAGCACAACATTCAGTAATAGACAAAAAGATAGCCCTAGTTTCTACAAAAGCAGTCACCATTATAGGAGCAACTGGTGCCAAAGCTACAAAATCTTTTCTTCAGAATCGTATATGCAGTCTAGGAGGACAGCAAATAACTCATCAATTCCTTTACATGCCCGAATGTCCAGTGCCACTACTGGGACGAGATATGTTAGCCAAGCTTCAAGCACAAATATCTTTCTCTGAACAAGGAGAAATGCAAATGACAGTAAATCCCCAAGCCAAACCAGCAGGAATAATGCTGCTGACAGTTCCCCGAGAAGAAGAATGGAGGTATTACATTGATGACTCTATCCAAGACACTTATTTCGAACAAACTTTAAAGAACATTCATGCACCACCTGGAGTATGGGCAGAAGGCAGTCCCCCAGGCCTAGCCAAGCATATAGCTCCAGTGATTGTAACCCTCAAGCCTAGTGCTACACCAGTGCACGTCAAACAGTACCCTCTCCCAAGAGCTGCAATTGAAGGCATTCATCGCCACCTACAGAGATTGCTCGAGTATGGCCTACTAAAAGTATGTCAATCCCCATGGAACACTCCACTTTTGCCAGTAAAGAAACCTGGGACGGAGGATTACCGCCCAGTACAAGATTTAAGAAGAGTAAATGATGCAGTTGAAACTATACATCCAGTTGTACCCAATCCTTACACTCTTCTAGGACTGATACCTGCTGAAGCTACCCATTTCACTGTACTGGATTTAAAAGATGCATTCTTTTGCATAAGATTAGCCCCTGTAAGTCAAATATTGTTTGCATTTGAATGGCAGGACCCCATCTCTGGAAGAGGGGGCCAACTCACCTGGACAAGATTACCCCAAGGATTCAAGAACTTGCCTACCATCTTTAGTGCCGCACTGAATCAAGACCTTTCAAGCTATCCAGTGGCCCCGGGGAAGAGAGTGCTTCTCCAATACGTGGATGATCTGCTGATAGCTGCCATATCAGAAAGTGAATGTATACTAGCCACCAAAGACCTCTTGCAGTTACTAGATGAAGCTGGATACAAAGTTTCCAGAGCCAAAGCACAGCTATGCCAAAAAGAAGTGAAATACTTGGGTTTTCGTATAACCCAAGGAAGCCGAAGATTAGGCAGAGAAAGAAAAGAAGCAGTATGCAGAATTCCAACTCCAACAACCAGAAAGCAAGTCAGAGCCTTTCTGGGGGCGGCAGGATATTGCCGAATCTGGATACCCAACTTTGCTCAAATTGCCAAACCACTGTATGAAGCCACAAAAGGAGAAGAGAAGTCACCACTGGAGTGGGGACTTGAGCAGGATACAGCCTTCCAGAAGTTAAAAGAAGAATTGATGTCATCACCAGCACTTGGACTACCAGATGTCCACAAGCCTTTCCACTTGTTTGTACATGAAGCACAGGGAAATGCCTTAGGCATGTTGACTCAGAAATTGGGAAATTGGGAACGACCTGTAGCATACCTATCAAAACAGTTGGACACTGTGGCCAAAGGATGGCCACCTTGCCTGAGAGCAGTTGCAGCTACAGCACTATTAGTGAGTGAAGCAGACAAGCTCACACTAGGACAAAACATACGAGTCACTGTGCCACATGCAGTCCTTGCCCTTATGGAACAAAAAGCAAACTATTGGCTCACCAATTCCCGAATGTTGAAATACCAGAGCATGTTATGTGAAAACCCACAGATACAACTAGAAGTGAGTCATGCCTTGAATCCAGCCACCTTGATACCCATCAGTGAAGAACTCCCAGAACATGACTGTATCGAAGTCATGGAAACTGTGTTCTCCAGTCGACCTGACTTGACAGATGTGCCCATAGACAATCCTGACCAGATCTATTATGTTGATGGGAGCAGTCTCATTCTTGACGGACGACGCTGTGCCGGATATGCAGTCGTCACTCAACACGAAGAAGTTGAATCATCAGCTCTAGCCTCAGGCACATCAGCCCAGAAAGCCGAATTGATAGCACTCACCAGAGCATTGCTGTTAGGAGAAAAACTTGTGCTAAATGTATATACAAATTCCAAATATGCCTTCACCACTCTGCATGCCCATGGAGCTCTCTATAAAGAACGAGGGCTCATCACATCTGGAGGAAAATCAGTCAAATATGGTCCCGAGATATTGATGTTACTTGATGCAGTTTGGGCCCCAACACGTGTAGCTGTCATGCATTGTAGAGGACATCAAGCAGGAAAAGGAGAAGTTGCCCGAGGAAATAGATTTGCAGATGCCTCAGCACGACAAGCAGCTATGACAGGACAGATTGCCCCACAAGCTATGCCAATGCAAGCAGCATTGTTTCCAGTACCTCTGAATTTATGGACACCACGATATACCACCAAAGAATTGGATTACTACTGTAACAAAGAAGATGGAATACTGAAAGAGGGATGGATTGAGCTGCCACCAGAAGAGGGCAGTCAACCCCCTGGACGAATAGTAATTCCTGAACTGTTAGGACCATCTTTTGTCAAAGCTTTTCATGATCTAAAGAGAATAATAATTTACAGCTCAATCTACTAACCTTGAGTTCTATCTAGTATCCTAATGCATTCAACGGCCAGAGGTCTCTAAATGCAACCGGGTCTCAGCTTATATTAAGGCTTTTAATCAGCCAGACTTGCTGGATTGAGCTAGCCTTTTTTCACATCAATGACCCTAATTTTCATTGCATAAAGATTACTCTAACCATAATTTTTTTTTTTTTTTTTTTATATAACCATTTTTTTACTTTTTTTTGAAGATTTTTTTCTTATTTCTCATAAATGTGTTCCTACAAACTTTAAAACCTTCTTCCAAAATATATAAAATATAATATTAGCTCTCCATGTATGATGGTAACTTCTCAGTCTCAACCACTACAATCACAGTCTCTGGAAACAATATATAATGAAATGTCAGTCTTTAACTCTTTACAACTTCCCGACTCATAACCAGAGAACTCTGTGCTTGTCTGTGCATAATTCTGTTATTCCTCTGATGAAAAACCAAAGTTCTTATCTGCTATGTTGTTCTCGATGCTCCCGATACTCCCGACGTGTATCCACAAAGCGCTTCCGCGTTTCACATTATGTTTCCTCAGGGGGGTCATATATCGAATTACACCCGTTGAATGGCTGCCGAAGTCAAATTTATTAAGAGGGCATTCACTCTTCTCTTCCCTCCGTCACCTCCGCACGGACTAGAAAATGAATCATGCTTACTTTCTTTCCAAGAACTCCTATCACTGATATCCACATTAAGGACCCATCTTATCTTTCTTAAATTTATAAATTACCTCCAAATTTCTGGTATACTCTTCCAATGATCTACCGATGTTTAACCTTCTTAGTGATGTCAGAGAGGCGCCGCGCATGCGGACTCCATGCCTCTCACCATTTAAATACCCACATCTCTTGAGGCAGGGATCACACATGCTTATAATTACCAATCAAATTACAAATCAACTGCAAAGGTGCCAATCCACTTGAGCATTGAGCCCTTTCGGTGAAACAGTAGGAAGCGAGAAAATCCACCGTTGCTCCCGATACACCAGGAACTGTTCTTTTGTGCGTCCCCTCATCCCCCTCATTATCTGTTCTATGCAAAAACATCTGAGATCCAAAAAATCATGGTGAAACTGAAGGCAGTGTTCCACCATAGGTGCCTCTCTTCGTTGGCACTTTAACCTGCTACGGTGTTCTCGCATACGTGTCTGCAAAGATCTAACCGTTTTCCCTACGTATAGCAGATGGCAGGGACAAAAAACTCCATAAACTATATAAGTGGACTGACAATTAGTAGTATGTAATAGTTTATATTGTTTTCCTTCATAATCAAACGACTTTGTTTCCAAAGTAACCGAACATATATCACAGCCCATACATTTAAAATGTCCTGCATCTGTCAAAGCTGGCCTTTGTTCCGGCAGACGTAAAACTGTGGGGCTTAATATTTCCTTAAGATTTTTCTGTCTTCTCCAAACACATCTAATATGTTTATCATTTAATCCTGGGGTCTGTTGTAACACATTACTGTGACGTTTAATAATCTTCTGTATGGTGTAACTGAAAGGTGAATAAGCTGTTACTAAATTAACACATGTATCTTCAGTACGCAATCTGCAAAGAGGATCTCTAAGCAACAATTCACGATGGTTATAAAGGGCTCTTTTGTAAGCCCGAGAGATGACTGATGATGGATAGCCCCGTTCTTTAAACTTCATTTTAAGCTTCTTAGCTTGTGAAACATACTCTAAAGTATCTGAACAATTACGCCTATAGCGTAGGAATTGCGAAAATGGCAAGCCATTTTTCAATTTAATAGGGTGAGCACTTGAATAATGCAATAATGAATTTCGATCCATCGGTTTGCAATACACAGTGATGTTCCACACACCCTCCCCTCTTGTAATCTGAATGTCCAGATAAGTAATGCAAGTCATGTTGCACTCATACGTGAAATTGATGTTGGTATCTCTTTCATTGAGCCACCCGATGAAAGACAGCTTTTCATGAAGCTACCCACTATGGGAAAAGTGCTATGGAAAAAGCACTCAGACCACATTTTTACATCCCTCTATTGACAACCATATCAGCTTCAGTAGCACGTCAATGTCTAACCTGTGCCAAAAATAATGCCAAGCAAGGCCTTATAACGGCACCCCGAGTTCAGTCAGGAGGTGTAACCCCCATGCACAACCTCCAAGTTGATTTTACCGAAATGCCAAGAGCCAATGGATATCATTACCTGTTAGTATTAGTTTGTACTTTCTCTGGGTGGGTAGAAGCCTTCCCAACCAGAACTGAGAAAGCCCGAGAAGTTACCAAAGTCTTAATGAGAGAGATTGTCCCTAGGTTCGGAATTCCAGCAGTAATAGGGTCAGACAATGGACCTTCATTTGTCTCCCAGGTTACTCAACAGTTAGCAAAAGCTTTGCAGATACAATGGAAACTCCACACTGCATACAGACCCCAGAGTTCAGGGAAAGTTGAGCGAATGAATCGTACCCTAAAAGCCCAAATGTCTAAGCTCTGCCAGGAGACACACTTGAAGTGGCCCCAAGTGCTCCCCATAGCTTTACTCAGAATACACTCAGCTCCTGTAAAGTCAACAGGATTTTCCCCTTTTGAAGTTGTGTATGGTAAACCCCCACCAATAGTGCAGGGAATTAAAGGAAGTTTAGCCCAAATTGGTTCAGAAGTAACCAGACAAGAACTCCTAGCTCTTAGTTTTGTTCTGCAGACTCTCCATGCGTGGATCCAAGACCAGTTGCCTATCAACTTGACGGAACCCTTGCATCCCTATCAGCCTGGTACCTCGGTGTGGATCAAAGATTGGAAGAAGACACCGTTGGAACCCCATTGGAAGGGACCGTACACCGTCATCCTGTCTACCCCAACTGCAGTAAAGGTAGCCGAGATCGACGCCTGGATCCACCACAGCAGAGTCAAGCCCGCCGCTGATCCTGAACCTGAGCAGTGGACAGCAGAACAGCATCTTGATGCACCCTTGCGAGTTACTCTGAGACGGCAACCAGCAGCTTAGACACTTCATCACAGTGCCTTGCAGTAGCCAAGTCTTTCGAAGAGGATTGCTGTTTTCCATGCAGCAACAGTTTTGTTTCAACGAACCCAATTTGCGTGTGATTTGACACACTACTTTGAGACTACATTGACTAGCCAGACATCACAAGCCAACTGAAATTGCTAATAAGTTGGTTAATGTGTACTGAACAATCTGAGGATCTTCAATCAACACTCAGCACCCGTTAAATTGCTTCATTAGCAAACGGGACGAAGAATAAAAGACCGTCGTGATCAAGATCAGCAAGCTGAGGATTCAGAAGAACTCCAATCAACATCAATATGCATCTTTACTTTTGCTTTGCTTTGGTTGCCTTCTTTGGAGGTTTTGAACAGACTTATGCTTTACCTCCATGCACTGCTTGCATCACTTCTACTCGAACTGGACTGAAAGTAACTCAGACTTTGATTTACCACTCGTACTATACCTGCAAGGGAAAAGTGACTCGGTGTATTTATAACACCACTGAACTAAATATTTGCACTTATGGCAAGATTAGAGCATGCTATAATCCGCATCAGAATCCATCCTATTACACGTTGGAAATACGATGGAAGGATGCAGATGGACCTATACTAGCTGCTACGCCACCACTTAAGGACATTACTAAACCTGCTGTTTTGAATTTTGATGCATGCAATGCCATTAACAGAGATAGTTATTCCACCTGTGGTACTTGGGAGAAAGCGTATCGAAATGACCATAAGTACATGTGTCCAGAAGGTGCCACGGGATGGTGGAAGTGTACAGGTAAAATGGGATCAGGCTATAGTACTGCACCAGCAGCAGATTACTATTGCCCGTATTGGGGATGTGTTTTTTATGCTACCTGGAATAACGGTATAGTTGATGAGAAGATAGATAAACGAATGGCTACTTTAACCAAGCCAACCACAAATGATAAATGTCAGAAAGATGCTTGTAACCCCTTACACTTACGTATACACAATCCCCATGCTTGGAAACAAGGATACAAGTTTGGTTTGCGGATTGCTGGAGGGGCAGTAGATCCAGGAACCATTGTGTATATTAGATTGAATACCCAAGCTCACAAGTCATCCAAATATCATATCCATAATACCTTCTATGAAGCCATGCATGTAAATAAGTTTGAGATCCCTCATCCCTCACAGAATTTATTTCTAGAATTAGCCGGAGCAGTAGTATCTAGTCTTAAGATCTCAGATTGCTATTTCTGTGGCGGAACCCAAATGGGAGACCAGTGGCCATGGGAAGCCCAAGAATTGAATTATTCTTTGATTTACAATCAGACTGAATTACACAAGACTACCAGTGAATGGGTGTTAGCGCACTCAATCGTTGGACGTCTTTGCTATGCCAGAACTGGACCCCAGTTCACCCAAAAGGTAGGACAGCTGGTCTGTCTTAGCCAGAAGTACTATAATGCCACGACCAAAAAGACAGCATGGTGGTCAGGAATCAGACACCCTGAACCTCCTAACCCATTAGCTAGATTTCCTGAACTTGCAGATTTATGGACTAACCTTGCCAAAGTCCATGCCTGGCAAGCCCCACCTGGCCTATATTGGATCTGTGGAAACCGAGCGTATGCCCAACTCCCACCACAATGGGGAGGAGCATGTGTCTTAGGAACCATCAGACCTTCTTTCTTTCTTTTAAACACTGAACATGGAGAACAATTAGGATACCCTGTATACACTACCCACCGACACAAAAGAGCATTAAGACAGAAAAGAGAAGCCTTACAGATAGGCAAGTGGGAAAAGTGGCAAGGTGATGATTGGCCACCAGAAAGAATCATTGAGTATTATGGGCCTGCCACTTGGAACGATGATGGTATGTATGGTTATCGTACTCCAATCTATATGATTAATCGTATTATTCGCTTACAAGCAGTAGTTGAAATAATAACCAATGAAACTAGTCATGCTCTTACGCTCTTAGCTAGACAAAGTACTCAGATGCGCACTGCTATATATCAGAACCGCTTAGCACTTGATTATTTGTTAGCAGCAGAAGGAGGAGTATGTGGTAAACTGAATCTAACTAATTGCTGTTTGAAAATAGATGATAAAGGTCAAGTAGTTGAAGAAATTGCTAAAGATATGCAACGACATGCTTATGTGCCAGTACAGACTTGGCACTCATTGAAATTCCCTAACTGGTTTGCTAACCTTTTCTCCTGGCTGGGAGGATTTAAGACTTTCATTGTCTTAGTACTAATTCTTGTTGCTGTTATTTTCTTATTACCATGTTTAATCCCATGTTGTATGCGTTCCATTCATAATGCTATTGACAGCACAGTAGAGCGGAAGACCGCAACTAAAATAATGGCTTTGTATAAAGCCAGCCCTAGTCGTAATCCTTCAATCATGATGTGATTCTTCAAAAGGTGATTTAATTCTCACACCTTATTAAGTAATAGGGTGAGATTAATCAAAGGGGGGAATGTGGCAGGTGCAGGCCTGTGATCCACGGTGTCTGACGTAAGCAGGCAGGCCTAACTAGCTTGACCTGTAAATGAAGCCTGTGGAGAGGCACATAGGAATTGCACATCCCCCAATATGCTGCTATTGTAGGATAGAACTCTGTAAGAGAACTAAACTAACTTAGGTAAGCAAAACTGAGAGCTGGAAAAATACAGAAAAACATGTTTAAAAGTTACTGATAAGAAAAAGTACATCTGCAAGGAATATAATTGGGAGTGCTGACAGATGTGTTGCAGAGCCCTGCTCCCCTGCATGCACAAATTGGCTCTATGGCCTTGAGAGTGTGAAAGTAACAAGTTGATGAACTGACCATTGTAATTGGGACTGGAAGGGGGGTATGCAGGTGCCATGCCCACTGAGGGAACATAATTGGATAAACTTATCAGTACCGGGACCAATGGAAGGGGTACGGGAGGTACGGGAGAGTACCGGGACCAATGAAATGTTTTTCTATACCTAGAATGGAACAGAAGTCTATAAAAGTTGTTGTAATGCTAGAAAACTTTGCTCAGCCATTTTGAAATTGACTTGCTTGAGACTTGTGCACAAATAAATGATTTGGACCTTCTGAACAGACTCCTGGTATCATTGGTTTGTCTGCGCTTTGCTGCTACACATGAACATTCTTGCGATGCAGACATCTATATAACCAGCTTTCTAAAAATCGGTCAAAGGATCTCTCTCTCTGATTTGCACGTCTAAATGCCCATTTTCAGACATGAATAAAGCTTCTAAAATGCCCCCATTATCTGCTGAATTCCTCCTTTCGATGATTCTCTATGGATCAAAAGAGAGGCAAACTGATTTAGACAGCTAGTTATTAAGCTACAGTAAAATTCTATTTTACCACAGCTTAATTTGCAACGGCAATCGCTAACTTATGGTAACTCAGTACAGCAGGTTTGTGACTCCTGTGGTAAAGAAAAAATGCAGCTCGTGTTCATCACCACAAGCTGCATTATTCAGAGGGAAAAAGCTGGCGTTATTTTTGCACGGCAGGAGCATCAAGCCACCAACACATGGCCCAATAGTCCAGGCCACATTCTGAAAGAGGCAAGCTGGAGGCATAAAAAAAATAAAATAAAAATAAGATGACAGAGGGTCCCCTCCTCCTGGCAATGAAAATAATCAGGGCCCCCTCCCCCCACCCCAAAATATGCCCTTCCCCACACATGAACCAGATTACAAAGTAATATCAAAATTCCTCCTCAAAATCCCCCCAGACCCTGAATTAGAGCCTCTCATCCCTCAAGGCCATCTTATACCTAAATGAAATTAATTCTGGTGGTCTAGTAGGACTGGAAAAGAGCGATCCACACTTGCTCCCATCAGGCCAGGTCAAAATGGAGCTCATGACTCCTTGCTATAGTCTCACTGCTGTATTAGGTCCACCAAGCACAAACAGCACACTGCCACAGAAAATAGCAGGAAAAACCAGTCCAAAGACGTGGGCAGTAAAAGAGCAGAAAAAAACTTTATTGATCCTTATTTAATAGAGGTAGCCAGAAACCCAACACAGGCCGTGTTTCGTATAGTACTTCTTCAGGGGTATTGTGGCTTACTATAAACCATAAAACATCACAATAAAATGTCATACATTAAATTATTAATAAATAAATTATTCAAACAATAATAAAATATAATGAATACGAAGTTAATCATAAGAAATTAAAAACATATAAAACAGTAAAACAATATATTAGTGTTCAAACATTATACAGATACTAAATGAAAAATGTAAAAGATATATAATATAAAGAGTGCTTGTGATTAATGAGCATATAAATTAGTAATCGTAAGCAACAATATATATAAAAAAGGCAAACAGTTAAAAGTATACCATTATAAATAAATAAAATCTTCTTTAATAAATTTACTTAATATATTTGTAAAACCCCATTTCAAGAGGAGAAACAAGAGAGGGATGAGAAGCTAAGGTGAAAAAGCAGGAGTAAGATTAAAAAGGAAAAAACGTAGAATATAATGTGCACCAGGGCAAAGAAGCCAAATTGGCAATGCCAGGCTTTTAATCCATCCTTTTTATATATGTAGTATGTCGAAAACGTTTTACATGTATCTATCTGGGGCATGCATAAATATCTGCACGGTTTTTGGTTTCCATTCTTATTTTTGTTTCACTTGCTGGATATTTTCCATATGCTGTTCACCCGTTTCACAATCATGTACCAGCAGTACTGGTTACGTTTTTCTTGTATAGATAATCTTCTATATATTATTTTAAATTAAGGTCTTTTAGCATGATATTTTGGGGTTCTTATAGTGAGGATTGCATAATATCTTACGGTTATCGGTGAACGGCGAAATAAATGTTTATGTATTTTTAGATCCTTGACTTTATAATATAGGGGCTCTTCCGAAGGGATGGGCTTCACCTTAACCGGGATGGAACCAGGCTGCTGGTTAACCTTTAAAAAGGAGATAGAGCAGCTTTTAAACTAGATATTAGGGGAAAGCCGACAGTCGCCCAAGAGCGGATGGTTCGGAAGAATGTATCCTTGAAGGATACTACCAAAAGCAGAGAGGTTCCACAAAAGAGTAAAGTAGCCCAAATGCCCTCAAGTATGGAGCAGACAGAGCTTAAAGATCCCAATTTACCCATGTCTAACAATAGCCAAATTAACATGAATAAAATACATTCTCTAAAATGCTTGTATGCAAATGCTAGAAGTCTAAAGAATAAGATGGGAGAGTTAGAATATATAGCACTAAATGAAAGGTTAGATATGATTGGAATATCAGAGACATGGTGGAAGGAGGACAACCAATGGGACACTGTGATACCTGGGCACAAACTATATCGTAATGATAGAGCTGATCAAATTGGTGGAGGGGTTGCGCTCTATGTTAGAGGGGGCATTGACTCAGAAAGGATTAAAGTTTTGCAGGAAACAAAATCTGCTGTAGAAATTATATGGATTGAAATTCCATATAAAAGGGGGAAGGCGATGGCAGTGGGGGTGTACTATCGAGCACCTGGCCAGAATGACCAAATGGATGATGAAATGCTCAAAGAAATCAAGGAAGCTAACAAAAGTTACAGCGCAGTAATAATAATAGGTGATTTCAATTACTCCGGTATCGACTGGGTCAGTGTCACGTCAGGACATGCTAGGGAGATAAAGTTCCTAGATGAAATAAATGACTGCTTCTTGGAGCAGCTGGTTCATGAACCGACCAGAGGGGAAGCCATATTAGACCTAGTCCTTAGTGGAACACCAGATCTAGTGCAAGAGATAAGGGTGTTGGGGCCACTTGGCAATAGTGATCATAGCATGATCGCCTTTGATTTAATTAGTGGAGGAGGGATAGTAAGGAAATCCACAGTACTACCTTTTAACTTTCGAAAGGGAGACTATGATAAAATGAGGAAAACAGTTAAGAAAAAACTAAAAGGAGCAGTTGCGAAGGTTAAAGACGTACATCAAGCTTGGGTGTTGTTGAAAAATACTATCTTGGAAGCCCAGACCAGCTGTATTCCACGCTTTAAGAAAAGTGGAAGGAAGTCCAAAAAACTGCCAGCATGGTTTAAAGGTGAGGTCAGAGAGGCTGTTGTTGCCAAAAAAGCATCTTTCAGGAAATGGAAAAAAGAGCTAAACGACGAAACCTGGAAACAGCACAAGCACTGGCAAGTCAAATGCAAGGCATTGATAAAGCAGGCAAAGAGAGAATTTGAGAAGAAGCTTGCTGCGGAAGCAAAAACGCAAAATAAAGACCTTTTCAAGTACATTCGTAGCAAAAAACCTGTGAGAGAGTCAGTTGGTCCATTAGATGATAAAGGGGTTAAAGGAGCACTAAGAGGCGACAAGGCGATAGCGGAGAGACTGAATGAATTCTTTGCTTCGGTTTTTACTGAGGAAGATGTAGGGATGTTACCCATGACTGAAGTGGTATTTAAAGGTGCGGAAGAATTGGAGGAAATATCGATACATCGGGAAGATGTCTTACAACTATTAGATAAACTGAAGAGCAGCAAATAACCTGGGCTGGATGGTATACATCCAAGGGTGTTGAAAGAACTGAAATATGAGATTGCAGAACTGCTATCAGTAATCTGTGAACTATCATTAAAATCATCTCTAATACCTGAAGACTGGAGGATCGCCAATGTAACACCAATTTTTAAAAAGGGTTCCAGGGGTGATCCGGGAAACTACAGACCGGTGAGCCTGACGTCAGTACTGGGAAAAATGGTAGAAACCATCATAAAGAATAAAATTACTCAGCATGTAGATAGTCACAACCTAATGGGAGACAGCCAACATGGCTTTAGACAAGGAAGATCTTGTCTTACTAATCTGTTATGTTTTTTTTGAAGGAGTGAATAAACAGGTGGACAAAGGTGAGTCGGTTGATATTGTGTATCTGGACTTTCAGAAAGCCTTTGACAAGGTCCCTCATCAGAGACTTTTGGCAAAACTAAAGAGTCATGGGATAGGAGGCAATGTACTATTGTGGATCAGGAACTGGTTAAAAGATAGAAAGCAGAGGGTAGGGCTAAATGGCCAATTTTCCCAATGGAGAAAGGTGAATAGTGGTGTAACACCCCAGGGATCTGTGCTGGGTCGGCTGCTTTTTGACATATTCATAAATGACCTGGAAAGTGGAATAACGAGTGAGGTTATCAGATTTGCAGATGACACAAATCTATTTAAAGTTATTAAAACCCAAGAGGATTGTGAAAAATTGCAAGAGGATCTATATAAATAGGAAGACTGGGCATCAAAATGGCTGATGAAATTTAATGTGGACAAGTGCAAGGTTATGCACCTAGGGAAGAACAACCCAAACTATGGTTACACGATGCAAGGTTCCACATTAGGAACCACCACCCAGGAAAAAGATTTAGGCGTCATTGTGGATACCATGTTAAAACCCTCGGCCCAGTGTGCAGCGGCGGCCAAGAGAGCAAATAGAATGCTAGGTATGATAAGGAAAGGAATGGAAAATAAAACAAAAGATATTATAATGCCTCTATATCGTTCCATGGTGAGACCGCACCTTGAATATTGTGTGCAATTCTGGTCGCCGTATCTTAAAAAGGATATAGCGATTTTAGAAAAGGTACAGAGAAGAGCCACCAAAATGGTAAAGGGGATGGAAGGATACTGCTATGAAGAAAGGCTAAAAAGGTTAGGGCTCTTTAACCTGGAAAAGAGACGGCTGAGGGGAGATATGATAGAAGTCTATAAATTAATGAACGGAGTGGAACGGGTAAACGTAGATCGATTGTTTATCTTATCAGAATATAGAAAGACTAGGGGACATGCAATAAAGCTACAGGGTAAACTATTTAAGACTAATAAAAGAAAATATTTTTTCACTCAACGTGTAATCAAACTCTGGAATTTGTTACCGGAGGATGTAGTAAATGCTGTTAGTGTAGCTGGGTTTAAAAAAGGTTTGGACAAGTTCCTGGAGGAAAGGTCCATAAACCATTATTAAGAAGTGACCGAAGATATCAATGCTTGACCCAGTACAAGCATTGTGGAACCTGTGTCTCTTGGGGAAACTGCTAGGTACATATGACCTAGATTGGCCACTGTTGGAAACAGAATACTGGGCTTGATGGACCTTGGTCTGACCCAGTATGGCATATCATATGTTCTTATGTTCTTAGTGGCTGATCTGTTGCATAATTATGTATCAGTGTTGGCTGGTTACATTATTTTCCCTGAATAGACAATCTTCTTCTTATTATTGTCAATGGAGGTTTTTAAGTTAGGCATATTTTGATTTTCATAGTGTGAAATGAAAATGGCCTAAGGGCATTATCGTGGCCTAATAAACCATGGTAAACAGCAAGTGGCGAAATACACGTCCTTAAGGTATTTCTACAATTTTTATAAATTGCATGGTTCATGTTTTTCCTATTGCTCCCCTTTTTCTCTGATTTACTCCTACTTTTTCACCTTAGCTTCTCGTCCCTCTCCTGTTTCTCCTCTTGAAATGGGGTTTTACAAATATATTAAGTAAATTTATTAAAGAAGTTTTTATTTATTTATAATGGTATACTTTTAACAGTTTGTCTTTTTTATATATATTGTTGCTTACGATTTCTAATTTATATGCTCATTAATCACACGCACTCTTTACATTATATATGTTTTACATTTTTCATTTAGTATCTGTATAATGTTTGAACACTAATATATTGTTCTTTTACTGTTTATATGTTTTTAATTTCTTATGATTAACTTTGGATTCATTATATTTTATTATTGTTTTAATAATTTATTTATTTATAATTTAATGTATGACATTTTATTGTGATGTTTTATGGTTTATAGTGACCCACAATACCCCTGAAGAAGTATTATAAGAAACACGGCCTGTGTTGGGTTTCTGGCTACCTCTATTAAATAAGGATCAATAAAGTTTTTTCTGCTCATTTACTGCCCACGTCTTTGGACTTGTTTTTCATACTGCTGTATTAGGGCATAAGCTCTCATATAGAAACATAAAAGACAGATAAAAACCATACAGTTTTATCCAGTCTGCCCTTTCATACCAACTACTACAGTCCCTTTTTTTCTCTTTAGAGATCTGTGTTTGTCCCATACTTCCTTAAATTCAGATACAGACCTCATATCTGCTACCTCCAATGGAAGACTATGCATCTTCCATTCTTTCCCATAGAGAAATATTTCTGGCATATTACTCCTGAGTCTATCCTCTTTCACCTTCATCCTATGCCCTCTCGGTACAGAGCTTGCTTTCAATTGGAAGAGTTTCTCCTCCTGTGCATTTATACCTTGGAGGTATTTAAACGTCTCTCTCATATCTCCCTTCTTCCGTCTTTCCTCCACAGTATACATATTGAGATCTTTAAGTCTGACCCCATATGACGTATGACAAAGTCTACAGACCATTTTGGTAGCCATACTCTGCATAGACTCCATCCTGTTTATATCCATTTGAAGGTGTGGTTTCCCGAATTGCTCACAATACACAAGACTTCCCCTTGGCCCACATAAAATACATCCTATAGCCCAACTATCCCTATCCTAATCTGTCTCCATTGCTGCAGAGTTCAAAACATTTTCCTGTCTCTACTCTAATCTACCTGAGTAACTAACCCCTCCCCCCTGCTGAGATATTATATAGCACCTTTTCCTGTCTTCCACGTGTGTTTAGCTCCATTTGCCTCTCTCCCCTCTGCTTTTCTGCCAGCTTGGGCACTTTTATCTGCCAGCTTGTGAGTCTTTTGTGACCATTGACATATTGTATTTATTTTATCATTGTTAGTATGTTTTTTATCATCTGTAAGCTTGTTTGGTTTTCCCCCAATCCTACCCATCTTCTACATATCCTCACAACTTTTAGCCCAAACCCACTCCCCTCATCCCACACACCCTCTGGCACTCAGTCTCTTATAGCTGTCACCTGTTTATCACCTTGCTTATTCACAGGTCCACCTAATCCCCTGTAGTCTATCTCTCGCCTATCCTTATTTCTTCTGGCCTCTATTCTCCTCTCCATCTCTATTCTAGGGCTCCTAATCACTTTGTCTTCCTATTCTTCATAATCCTTAATTGTCTCCCCTCCTACTAATACCTTCACTTCTCCCCTCCTTATCTCCCCTTTACCATCCTCACTTCCCCTCCATCCTGTCCTCTACCCTGTCCATCAGCTCTTGAACTTCACCACTTTCTCCCTCTCATTCAGTCATAGAAACATAGAAACATGATGACAGAAAAAGACCACTATGTCCTTTCATATCAACAACTACAACAGTCCACTTTTTACCTTTAGAGATCCTCTGTGTTTGTCCCATGCTTTTTTGAATTCAGTTACTGTCCTCATCTCTACCACCATGGATCCACTACTCTTTCCGTAAAGAAATATTTCCGCATATCACTCCTGAATCTATCTCCCTTCACCCTCATCCCATGTCCCCTCGTAGAAGAACTTGCTTTCAATTGAAAGAGGCTCTCTCCCTGAACATTTATGCCACGGAGGTATTTAAACATCTCAATCATATCACCTCTATCCCGCCTTTCCTCTAAGGTGTACATATTAAGATCCTTAAGTCTGTCCTCATATGCTTTATAATGAAGCCCACTAATCATTTTAGTAGCCACCCTCTGCACCAACTCCATCCTGTTCACATCCTTTTGAAGGTGCGGTCTCCAGAATTGCACACTATACTCCAAATGAGGTTGCACCAAAGACTTATACAGAGGCATTATCACCTCTTTTTTTCTGCTAGCCATTCCTCTCCGTATGCACCCAAGCATCCTTCTAGCTTTTGCCGTCGCCTTTTCTACCTGTTTAGCTACTTTAAGATCATCAGACACAACCACGCCTAGGTCCCGCTCTTCTTTAGTGGACAAAACTACTTCACCTCCTATATTGTATTGCTCCCTTGGATTGCTGCAGCCCAAATGCATGACCTTACATTTTTTAACATTAAATCCCAGCTGCCAAATTCTAGACCATTCTTCAAGCTTAGCTAGATCCCTCCTCATGTTATCTACACCTTCCTGGGTGTCTATTGCAGATTTTCGTATCATCTGCAAAGAGGCAAACCTTACCCGACAGCCCTTCCGCTATATCACTAACAAAGATGTTAAA
The DNA here is from genome assembly GCA_033557465.1 of Ichthyophis bannanicus. Taxonomy (NCBI): domain Eukaryota; kingdom Metazoa; phylum Chordata; class Amphibia; order Gymnophiona; family Ichthyophiidae; genus Ichthyophis; species Ichthyophis bannanicus. The sequence goes on from CM066040.1 coordinate 217,433,238, forward strand.
AAGAATCGGACCAAGGACAGATCCCTGGGGCACACCACTGGTAACATCCTTCTCCTCAGAGTGAGCTCCATTTACTTGTACTCTTTGTCGCCTCCCACCCAACCAATTTCTAACCCAAGCAGTAACTTTAGGGTCCATCCCTAGGGTGCTCAGTTTGTTTATAAGTCGCCTGTGAGGAACAGTGTCAAAGGCTTTACTGAAATCTAAATACACCACATCTAGAGCTCTCCCTCGGTCCAACTCCCTGGTCACCCAGTCAAAGAAATCAATCAGATTTGTCTGACAAGACCTGCCTCTGGTGAATCCATGCTGCCTCAGATCCTGTAATCCGCTGGACTCCAGAAACCTCACTATTTTCTCTTTCAGCAGCGTTTCCAATAATTTACTCACCACCGAAGTTAAACTAACCGGCCTGTAGTTTTCAACACATCCTTACTTCCGCTTTTGTGTAAAGGCACCACATGAGCCTCTCTCCAGTCCTTTGGCACCACTCCCGACTCCAACGAGACATTGAAAAGGTCAGTCAGTGGAGTTGCTAGAACGTCCCCTAGTTCCCTCAGTATTCTAGGGTGTATCCCATCCGGTCCCATCGCTTTGTCTACTTTAAGTTGAGCTAGTTTCTCATGAACACAGTCTTCTGAAAAATTGTTCAAGATGTCCCTCGCTTCTGTTCCTATTTGTGGGTGTTTTCTGAGGTCCTACTCCTGGTTCTTCATCTGTGAACACAGAACAAAAATATTTGTTAAGCAATTCCGCTTTATCCTTATCAGCTTCTACATATTCCCCCCTGCACCCTTGAGTCTGACAATACCACTTTTGCCCTTCCTCTTTTCACTAATATATCTGAAAAATGTCTTATCCCCCCATTTTATTGCATTGGCTATTTCCTCCTCCTTTTGAATCTTTGCCTTCTTGACTACTTTGCTAGCTTCTCTAAGTTTTTCCAAATACAGATGCCTGTCTTCCTCTCTCTGTGATCTCTTGTATTTCATGAAGGCCTCCCTCTTTTTCTTTACTTTTTCAGCTACTTCCTTCGAAAACCTTTTCCTTTTGCCTTTATTTACCATTTTAACAAAAAGGTTGGTTGCCCTTAAAATACCCCCTTTCAGTTTTGCCCACTGTTTTTCTACATCCCCCAGCTGTTCCCATCCCACTAACGACTCCCTGAGGTATTGGCCCATCTTCGCAAAGTTAGTCTTCCTAAAGTCTAAGATCCTCGCCTTGGAATGGATTCTAACAGCCCTAGTCCTAATACTGAACCACACCATCTGGTGATCACTGGATGCAAAATGATCTCCCACTACAACATCAGAAACACTTTCACCATTGGTAAGCACCAAGTCCAGTATGGCCCCTTCACGTGTGGGGTCTGTTACCAATTGCCTGAATAGTTCTCCCTGTAGAGAATCCAGGATCTCCTTACTTCTAGATGATACTGCAGCAGGAATTTGCCAATCAACATCTGGCATATTGAAATCTCCTATCAGTAGCACTTCCCCTTTCCTAGCAATGCTGCGTATGTCTTCAATTAACTCTCTGTCCACCTCTTCCTCTTGTGAGGGAGGTCTGTATATCACACCAATGCAAATAGATTTCTCTTTCCCTCTTTCTAATTTAACCCACAATGCCTCCTCTCTCCCTTTTAAGCTCTGTAATTCCAAAGCTTTAATAGTAGTTTTTACATATAGTGCCACTCCTCCTCCCCTTCTTCCTACCCTTCCTTTCTGAATAAAGTATAGCCAGGTATAGTTACATCCCAATCATGGTTTTCTGTGAACCATGTTTCTGTAACTGCCACTAAATCCAAGTCAGCCACTCCCACCAAAGCTTCAACATCAGGGATCTTATTTCCAATGCTACAGGCATTTATACACACTGCTTTCCATATGTTACCCCTGTTACCCATTTCCATAAAGGTATTTAATGTATCACCTACCTGGGAGCTTTCACTTACCTGGGGGCTTTCTTCACCCATTCCCAACGAATCTAGTTTAAATCCTCTTCAGTAGATTAGCCAGTCTACTACCGAAGATGTGTTGACCTTTCTTGGACAGATGGATGCCATCTCTGCTCTGCAACCCTTAGAAAAGCATCCCATGGTCTAGGAAACCAAAACACTCTCAATGACACCATCCACGCAGCCATGCATTCATCTCCAGGATGTGAGCCTCTCTGCCTTGGATTTACCCTCAACAGGAAGGATTGAAGAGAACACCACCTGTGCACCTAACTGCTTCACCTTCTGTCCCAGAGCCATGAAGTCACTTTTGATACGTTCCGAGGTATACCTGGCAGTATCATTTGTTCCAACATGGATTAGCAACATTGGGTAATAGTCAGTGGGCTTGATGAGTCTCAGCAAACTCTCCGTAACATCTTGGATTTTGGCACCAGGCAGACAGCATACCTCTCTGGACATCAAGTCTGGTCGGCAGATGGACGCCTCAGTACCCCTCAGAAGAGAGTCTCCAACCACCACTACCCTTCGTTTCCTTCTGGTCACTGATTCTGCAACTTTGGGGTACTTGAACTCTGGTTCTTCCCTTTCCAGGGATGCTTTCACCTCCTCCACTTCCAGGGCTGCATAATGGTTCTTCAATTCAAGGGCTGGAGAAGTTGGATTGGTGATTTTGCAGGCCCTGGTGACTTGTGTCCAACCATCGACATTCTGTTGGCACCCATCTTCTCCTGTGCTGGAGAGCTTGGTTGCTGCAAGAAGCATCTCATCAATGTACTTCTCACTGTCTTGAATGCTCCTCAGCCTCGCCACCTCCTCTCTGAGTTCCTCCCTTGTTTCCTCAGAGCTTCAGCATGCAGGCACCCTGCACATGGAACTGGTCCTTCAACTGGCATTAGGACCTCTGCCTGGACTGAGGCAGAAGCTGTAACGGGGGCAACAGCTTTAGCAATACGATTTTTCCCAGCCATTGTTCTGTTCATGGAGCTTAGGTATCTGTTAAAGCAAAAGAGAGAGATCTACCAAGTACCAGCCGGTTTCCCAGCTGTCCTTTCAGAGAAAAAGCAGTTAAATCTCTTTAATTATATTCAAAATGTGCTGGTCCAATTCTCTGTGATTTGTTAAAGAGGGAGGTGCCCTATAAAGCAAGACTGCTCACTATGGGTGGGTGGGAGTCGGGGTGGGTAGGGAGGGAACTAACACCTGATTAGGTGTTAGCAGTTTCCAAACCTGAGGAGGTTACTAGAGTTCAGCAACCTACTGTGCTCAAGGAAAGTTCTCCTAAAGCACCAAAAAAGAAAGTAACCTTGCTTTAAAAAATATACAAAAAACCCTTTTAGAGCTCCCAGTCAGAGAGCTAGCAATGTAATATAATAAAAACAAACAAACCCTCAAATCCTTACTGTTTGTTGATCTGTAGAGCCCTGGTTAGGAAAGCCTCTCATCTCCTCTCTCTCTAAGAGAACCTCACCCTCACTGCTGCCATGCTGTCTCCTCTCTGCTGCATGCTCTTCTACTCCTTCCCTCATCCGTTGATATCAACCCCAACCCTGGCTCCCCTAGACTTTTGTCACACTCTGAGAATAGATCTTCATGCAACATCTCTAATCTTATTCATATCCCTCTCCTTTCCCCTTACTCTTTCCCTTTCTCATGTGCTTTGTGGAATGCACACTCTGTCTCGAATAAACTTGATTTAGTCATTATCTCTTTATCTCTAATGCTTTCCATCTTCTTGCTCCGAGTCCTGGCTCCTCCCAGAAGACACGGTGTAAGTCACTGCTCTCTGTGATGACGGTTATCAGTTCTCCCATGCGCCTTGTCCTACTGGTCGTGGTGGTAGTGTTGGACTTATACTTTCTCCTTCCTACCAATTCCAACACCTCCTGCTGCCTCAGTCTCACTCCTTTCCCTCCTTTGAAGTCCACGCCATCCACCTTTTCACTCCACTACCTCTCTGGGTAGCTGTTATTTATTGATCTCCTGACATGTCCACCTCTACCTTTCTCACCGACTTTAACTCATGCTTTCCTTCTTTCTGGATTCCTCTTCCCCCACTCTCATTCTCAGGGATTTTAATATTCATGTTGATAACCCCTCTGATTCTTATACTTTAAAGTTCCTTTCCCTTACTTTCAACCTCCAGCTTTGCTCTTCTGCCCCCATTCACCAGCATGGCCACTGTCTTGACCTTGTATTTTTCTCTAATTGCTTACCCTCAAACTTCTGTACCTCAGTTCTTCCCTTATCCGACCGTCATCTGCTAAGCTTCACTCTTCATCACCCACTGCCTCAACCTCATCCTGTCTCCTCCAACCTCTCTAGAAATTTTCATGCTATTGACCCTTTGACTCTCCTCCACTGTTTCATCACCTCTTTCTTCCACTATGTCATCCGAGTCTGTTGATGAGGCAGTAATTTCCTATAACGCTGCACTCTCCTCTGTTCTGATGCTCTTACTCCTCCCGTGCCACGTCTTGCGAGGCATACTATATCCCAGCCCTGGCTTTCTTTCACTACCTATCTACGTTCCTGTGCCCATTCAGCTGAGCGTGCTTGGCTCAAATCCCACTCCCTTGCAGACTTTCTACACTTCAATTCATGCTTGTCTCTTTCCAGGCAGCCATAGCACTCGCCAAACAAGACTATTATGTCCATCTGAATAACTCTCTTGCCTCTGATCCTCGCCGTCTCTTTACTACTCTCAACTCTCTCCTCCTGTTGCCTCCGCCTCTGACCCCTCCCTCCCTTTCAGCCCAAACCCTGGCTATTTCCATGACAAAATCCAAAAGATCACCCTCCAATTCCCCACAAAGTCAGCTATTTCCCCTCCTCCCGCTCTTCACCCCCAACTTTCCCCTCTACTCCGCTACCCTTTCTTCTTTTTCTATGATCTCTGAGGAGGAAATTGCACACCTTCTTTTCCTCCTCCAAACTCACTACCTGCTCCTCCAGTCCTCTTCCCACCTGTCTCCTAAGCCCTATCTCCTCCACTGTTGTCCCTTCCATCTCTCATATTCTCAACTGCTACTGTCCTTGCAACCTTCAAGCATGCTGTAGTTATACCTCTCCTCAAGAAACCTTCACTTGATCCTACCTGTCCTAACTATCAACCCATCTCCCTCCTCCCCTTCGTTGCTAAAGTACTTGAACAGGTGGGTTCACCACCGTTGCCTTGATTTTCTCTCCTCTCAAGCCTTCTTGGATCCTTTATAATCTGGCTTTTGTCCTTTACATTCTACTGAAAAGGCTCTTGCCAACGTCTCCAGTGACTTGTTCCTAGCAAAATCCATGGGCCTTTACTCAGTCCTCATCCTTCTTGACCTCTCTGCTGCTTTTGACACTGTTGAACACAACCTTCTCCTTGATATCTTGTCCTTGTTTGGTTTTAAGGGCTCTGTACTATCCTGGATCTGTTTTTCTCTCCCATCGCTCTTTCAGTGTTTGTTCTGGTGGATCCTCCTCTGCTGCTATTATGCTCTCAGTTGGTGTACCCCAAGGATCTGTCTTGGGTCCACTCCTTTTCTCTCTCTATACCCAGTCCCTTGGTGCACTCATCTCTTCCTACAGCTTTCAGTACTATCTTTATACTGATGACTCCCAGATCTACCTCTGTACACCTGAAATCTCTCCAGCAAACCAGACCCTGATTTCTGCCTGCCTTTCTGACATTGCTGCTCAGATGTTTCACTGCTGCTTGAAATTGAACATGGCCAAAACTGAGCTTCTTATTTTTCCTCCTCTCTCAGTCTCTGTGGATATCTCTCTACTCCTCCCTGTTTCCTCAGCTCGCAACCTTGGGGTCGTCTTTGACTCCTCTCTCTCCTTCTCCACACACATCCATCTAATAGCTAAGACCTGCCATGTATAACATCAACAAAATCCTCCCATTCCTTTATGAACACACTACTAAGATACTTATCCAATCTTTAATCACTCCTGTCTTGACTACTGTAACCTACTCCTTGCTGGTCTCCCTCTGAATCATCTCTCTCCCCTTCAATCTGTTCAACACTCTGCTGCACGGCTAATCTTCTGCCAGCCTCATCATGCTCATATTACCCCTCTTCTCAAGTCACTTCATTGGCTCCCTATCCATTTCCTTATTCAGTTCAAACTTCTCCTGCTGACCTATAAGTGCATTCACTCTGCAGCTCCTCACTACCTTTCCTCTCTTATACCTCCCTACACACCTCCCCGGAAACTCCACTCTTCTGGCAAATTGCTTCTATTGCTAACTCCAGACTTTGCTCCTTTCACCTTGCTGCTTCTTATGCCTGGAACAAACTACCTGAGTCTGTACATCAGGTGCCATCTCTGACCCTTTTCAAATCCAGGCTGAAAACACCTCTTCGCTGCTGCTTTCGGATCTCAACTCACCTGATCTCCTTTGTGTTTCCTTACCATTCCACCTAGATGTATCCCTGGCTACCCCTACTGTGATGTTTGTCTTGATGAGCAGAGACCGTCTCTTACATGTCTGTGCAGCACTGCTTACGTCTTGTAGCATTATACAAATGCTCAGTAGTAATAGTAGTAGTAAGGAGAGGAGAAGCCTTCCCTACATCAGCCATCCAGACTGGGGAGAATATGGAGGCAGAAACCTCTGAGCAGATACCTTTCTCCAACTATATAGGGTACAGACATTGACTTGGGGTCGCAGCTCCGATACTGCACGGAGGCCACGACCGCTGCTTTGTAAACATACCCCCCCCCCCCCCCAAGTGTTTTTTTGTTTTACACTCTTGCTTTATTTTGCTATAGCTTTTTTTTCTGGGCTTTTAGTTTGTTATCCAAAGCCTATAGACCTTAGCAAATCACACACTGAAATTACATTCACTGATGAGTCACTAAATTTCAGATTAACTGATTGGCATAATTTCAATATCTCAGATTAGAACGGTGGTAAATTAGTCTGTGAATGATAATGTTCAAAAGAAAGAAATAGAACAGTTCCACTTCATTGGAGAATATTTTAATAAATGACAACAATTAGCGTTTGACATTCAGAGCTACCATCTGTAATAGAATAATTATTCATCTCTCATAAAAGTGAGATTTTTCTTACTTCACACCATTCCAGTCAGCTACAACTTTATCCATGACTTAACTGCCCAGAAAGCATAGTAAGTCATCTACAATTTTATATACTTTGAGTCACTATGAAACATGTATATCTGTGAACAGGAAAGTCTCATTTAGAAGATTTTAGCAATATCTATAGCACATTGCCTTCTGCTGATAATACAGTGTATACCAAGATGCCAAATGGCAATCCTGAAGACCAGCAAGCCGGTCAGATTTTTAGGATACCCCTGCCGAATATGCATGAAAAAAAAAAAGAAAATCACAAATAGTATGCTCGCCACCCAATATATGCTGCATGCCAGTTCTTCCCCTCCTGAGGGGTACTTTCTTGCAGTCATCAGAATACGCTGCAATCTAATGATGACAGCTCTGTTTTCAACAGGCAGGTCAAAGCAACCATTGCTCTTATAACCTGACCATCTTTTCTAAATTCAAATACAGAACACTCAATCAAGTTGGGTGGATCAAAGTTAAGGAAAATAAAAAAATATGCTTATAATTACAATTTTAATTGTAACCCAACATTTTAATCAGTAGGCTAGGTTTTTAACTTTACTTACAAATGTGCCAATCAGGCCTACTACTTATACTTCTCTACAGAGTGAATTTTCTTCAAAATAGCAACATTTCCACTACGATAATTAAAAAATTCTGGGCAACTCAATTCAAAATTGTACTTTACAATCATTAGACATTTGAGAGTCTCTACTGTACGTGCAGTTGGGTTTTTTTCTGTAGACCACACTTTGTTCATGATTGAAAAACACCTTTCAGATGGAGCATTGGAACCTGGCAAACAAAAAAAGTTCAACCAGTTGCATACATTTTTATATGGTACCTCATTACTTTTGAGGTGTCCAAACACCTCCTTCCATGTTTCATCAACCGTGGCGTCTGTTTTTTTCCATTCATGACCTTTTCTTCAGAAACAAATGACTTAGACAAGAGAACTCAAACAGTTCAGTATCATTTATTACTGACTCTAGGCTGGGTCTTGTAGACAAAATGTATTCTAAAGACGACTCCAGCTCACACCACTCCAGCTCTTTTTAAAGGAGAGTCCACTGTTTTCCAGTCTCCTGGAATTGAGTGGTCCACTGATCAAAGCAAATCAAGTAAAGCAAATGGTGTAGAAAGATGACACAGATTGCTTGAAACTTGCTTCATCAATGCTGCCCTCTTCTTCAAGATCTTTTATCTTCTTTCTGATTGTCAGATGCAAAAACACATCATCATTCTTCCTAATTGCTAATTTGTTTCTAAGGTCACTGATTACTCCAGCCAACTCTATCATTCAGATTTTTTGAGACTCAATTTTTAAAGTTGCATTTTGGAAAATCACTGTCTGACTGTGCAGAAAGTACAGCCAAACTTCTGCTGATTCAGTCTCAAAAAGGTTTTTGATAACTGGATATTTTTCCTGGCTCAGAAAATATGATTTCACTGGTTGGAACATTTTAATTAACTATGGCTGGTAGTAAAGCTAGCCACCTAGTATTACTGTATCCAAGGTGCTTTTGATACTCTCTCAATAAAATCACACATCTGAATATCTTGTCAACAATAACTTCAATGTCAAATGGCAAGCATTCGGCAGCAGTGCTGATACAGTTGTGAGCAATGTGAGCTGCACAGTTTGCACCAATTAAACTATTTCCCAAGTCATTTTGCAGTTTGTAAAAATATTGTTATAACCCCTCCTAGCGGCCCCACCAAAATTGCAATTGGTATTGTCAGCACACAGTGCCAAAATTTCGGATCTTAGCCCATTGGACTCAACTGTATCAAGAAAAAAAGTCTGAGGTTTTGCCTCTAACTTCATGGACATCAAGAACTTTTACCTGAACCCCTTTCTCAGGAAGAAAATATCTTACTAAAATAGGACACACTTTAATGCTTCTATGGTTTGCGCATCACAAAAATCGGTTAAAAAACTTGCCTCAAAAAGGTCTCTCTTGAGGGAATCAGTAGAGTCAGGTTTAAAAACATTACAGATGATTGCTTCCCATTTTGGTTCGCGCACAAGAGTATTTTTCATCAAAACATTTTTTCAACAACTTAGAAGTACAGCCTTACGATCAAAGAGAATGGTTGTGGACAACACAGTGATAAGCCCACATACCCTCAGTTGTAGCCAGTGACTGAGTTTTCTCATCAAAAGTTTGCTTTTAAAAAAAGAAGTCACAGTTCTAATTGAAGAAGCACTTACATCTGTTGTCTTGTCTTTGTCTGTCCTTAGGTACTGAAAAATGTCACCTTTTCCCGCATGTGCGATTGTAAAGGAAGACTGGCATTTGTTACTGTAGCAGCGAAGTGCACGCAATGAATAAAACCAGGAGTCAGTTCGAAGATCCAAGCCAATTTATTGTGCACAGTCTCAGGCAAATGTCACAATCAAAATGGTCTGAGCAATGGAGTCCAGTAAACAACACCTTTTATACCTTTCTTCTTCAGTTTAATACAGGCAAACTTTCTATTGGTCCCACTGACCCCTGCACCCATCCAATTGGGCTCTATCTGTGGGCCCAGTACTCTGTTCCCCCTGCTCAGAACTCTCTAACAAAGGCACAGTTCTAAACTGATACTTTTCTCCTACAAGGTCATTGCTTAGCTTAGAAACTGTGTGAATACAGAGCACTGGCACATGTTTGTCATCAGCATAGAATATTCAACAAAGGACTTATACAACCTTATCAAAAAGCAGTTTAAAGCAGTTTCTCTAACTTATACTGACTTTTGGTCTTTCTCAGCATTCTGATTCTTAGGTGGGGGCTGGGACTCAGGCCTAGCTTACAGGCCTCTCATATAGTTACAGGCTATTCTAGGCCATAGCCTACCACATTCCCCCCTTTGATTATTCTCACCCGCAAGTGAGAAAGGATGAGAATCAAATCACACATTACACTTGGTCCTCAGCATCATCATGTTGGGGTACAAGGGAATATTGCCACATAGCTAATACTTTTGTAGCTGCCTTACGTTCAACGACACTATCAATAGTCGAGTTCAACATGCGTAAGCATAGGGGTAGGAGACATGGGAGAAACAAGCAAATAGCCAATATGAATAGAACAATGAGTACAAGTGTTTTCAGGCCACCCATTCCTGAAAACAGAGAACCAAACCATCCATCGAGTTGCAAACCATGCCATGTCTGAACTGGTACATAGGTTTGCTTCCTCATGTGATTAGCTATATCTTCTACAACTTGTCCTTCATTATCGATTTGCAAACAACAGTTGGTTAAATTCAGTTTTCCACATACTCCTCCTTCAGCGGCAAGTAAATAATCTAATGCTAAGCGATTCTGATAAATGTCTGTACGCATCTGCGTAGCTTGCTTAGCTAACAGGGTTAGTGCTCTACTAGTTTCATTAGTTATTATTTCTACAACAGCTTGCAAACGTATAATACGATTTAACATATACACAGGGGTGCGGTAACCCCAAGAGCCATCTTGCGCCCAGGTGGCAGGTCCATAGTAGGAAACGATTCTCTCCGGTGGCCATTCTTCAGATGTTGCATCCCATTTGTCCCATTGGCCTATCTTCAAGGCCTCTCGTTTCTGTCGACTCTTGTATACAGGAAAACCCAGTCATTCTCCATGGGAACTGGGCAGAAGAAAGAAAGAAGGTCTTATTGTCCCCAAAACACACGCACCTCCCCAGTTGGCAGGGAGTCTAGCATATGCTCGAGTTCCGCAGATCCAATATTGTCCAGGTGGAGCTTGCCAGTTATTGTGAGAAGCAAGATTTGTCCATAACCTGGCAAGGTTAGGAAAGATGATCAGAGGATTGGAGGGTTTCGGGGCATTGGTTCCTGACCACCAGGATGTCTTTTTGGTAGTAGCATTATAGTACTTTTGGTTCAAACAGACCAACTGCCCCACTAGCATAGTCAATTGTGGTCCAGCTCGAGCAAAACTTAGGTTACCAACAATGGGGCTAGCTAGGACCCATTCACTGGTAGCTGTATGCAGATCAGTTTGGTTATAGGGTACAGAATAGTTCAGTTCTTGTGCCTCCCAAGGCCACTGGTCACCTATCTGAGTTCCTCCGCAGAAAAGACAATCAGAAACATGGAGGCTGGATGCTACCGCTCCAGCCAATTCTCTGAACAAATTTCGAGAAGCGTGGGGAATTACAAATTCTGCTTTCATGACCTCATAGAAGGTATGATGTATTCGGTAAGGTGAAGAAACATGAATTTTTGTATTAAGCTGGATATATACAATAGTCCCAGGGTCAGATCCACTTCCTGCAATACGTAGACCGAACCGGAATCCTTGCTTCCACTGGCTCGGGTCGAGGATGAGAAGTCGTAGGGGATTACAAGCACTTTTCTTGCACTTCTTGGGTTCCAGTAGGGGTAATCTTTCTAGCTTAGCCTTGCAATTATCTCCAGTTTGTCCAGTAGGGCTACCAGACCAGGTAGCATAGTACACACAGCCCCATTTTGGGCAGAAATAGTCGTCTTTTGTTGGTTTTCCATAAGTAGTTGGGGAATGTACCCCAGTGCATATTCCCCATCTGTATGCACCTTCGGGACACATGTACTTGTCATCATAGTAGTAAGCTTGTTCCCATGATCCACACCTGTAATAGTCATTTCTGTTTATCAGGTCACAGGCATCAAAATACAGGAACGCAGGTTTGGTGGGATCAGAGAGTTGAGTTGTAGCATTTATGAGGGCTCCATCTTCATCATTCCATCGTAGTTCCAAGACATAGTAAGAAGGATTCTGTCGGGGTCTAAAACAGGTACGAGTCTTTCCATTCGTACAGACATTCAGTTCTGTACCATTATATATGCACTGACTGACTTTACCAGTGCAAGTGTAGTAAGAGTGATAAAGTAAAGTCTGGGTGATCTTCATCCCAGTTCAGGTAGTGGTTATACAAGCTGCACAAGGAGGCAGGGCAAAAGCTGTGTCCAGGGCTACCACAAAGATGAGACAATAAGCAATCATCATGATCATAGTCTCTTAGTCTTTGATAATGGATAACTGAGATGTTGAAGGTTGATTATTCTCTTCGTAGTGTGAGTCGTAATGGTGCTGCAGGATTAGTGATCGAAGTCCAAGGGTGACTCTCAGGAACTGCTGCTGGTTTAACTCGACTGTGATGAATCCAGGAATCGATCTCCGCTACCTTAACCGCTGTGGGTGTTGAGAGTAGTACAACGTACGGTCCCTTCCAATGAGGTGCCAACGTTGTCTTCTTCCACTCTTTGACCCACACCGAGGCTCCAGGCTTGCAGGGATGCAATGGCTCTGTCAGACTGATAGGCAACTGGTCTTGCACCCAAGTATGGAGGTCCTGTAAGACAGAACTTAGAGCCAACAATTCTTGTCTAGTGATTTCTGTGAAGGGAGATAGATTCAGGAGTGATATGCGGAAATATTTCTTTACGGAAAGAGTAGTGGATCCATGGAATAGTCTCCCAGTGGAGGTGGTAGAGATGAGGACAGTAACTGAATTCAAAAAAGCATGGGACCAACACAGAGGATCTCTAAAGGTAAAAAGTGGACTGTTGTAGTTGTTGATATGGAAGGACAGACTAGATAGGCCATGTGGTCTTTTTCTGTCATCATGTTTCTATGTTTCTATGATCCAATCTGACTCATATCCCCCCTTATTCCCTGAACTATGGGCGGGGGTCTTCCATACAAAACCTCAAACGGGGAAACTCCTAATGACTTGGTAGGGGATGATCGTACTCTGAGAAGGGCTATAGGGAGAGCTTGGGGCCACTTCAGGTGAGCTTCCTGACAGAGCTTGGAAACTGGGACTTCAGGGTTCGGTTCATTCTCTCTACTTTCCTGAACTCTGGGGTCTATAAGCTGTATGTAACTTCCACTGTATTTGTAAAGCATGGGCTAGCTGCTGAGTTACTTGTGACACAAAGGAGGGCCCATTGTCTGACCCTATGGTCAAGGGTATTCCAAACCGGGGAATGATTTCATGGAGGAGAGCCTTAGTGACTTCTCTGGCTTTTCAGTTCTGGTGGGGAAAGCCTCCACCCACCCAGAGAAAGTACAAACTAGAACCAGTAGATAGTGATATCCATTCGCTCATGGCATTTCTGCAAAGTCTATTTGGATATTTCCCATGGGGGTTACTCCCACTGATTGAACTCTTGGAGGTAGGACAGGACCCTGTCGAGCATTATTCTTTGCACAGGTTACACATTTTCGGGCTATCGAGGCAGTTAAGGGTCCCAATAATGTAATGGAAAACTGCAATGGAAAAAGCCCTGAAACCGTATTTCTGTATCTCTTTTTCCATTGCAGTTTTTCCATAATGTGTGACTTGATGAAAGGCGTGGACGAAGGCTGGACCCAGGGCTTCAGGGATCACGGTCATACCAGGAGGTGAGCCTCCTTCAGGCGGTGGTAACACTATCCATCCAGTCTCGGATAACTGGCCTCCCTCATTCTGACAGTAGTAGTCCAGCTCATTTGAGGTGTATCGTGGTGTCTAAGCACTAAGAGGTACTGGAAATGTAGCTGTTTGAACTGCAATATTGGGGGTAGAAATTTCTCCTTTGATTGCTGCTTCTCAGGCTGAGGCATCGGCTAATCTGTTCCCTCGGGACACTTCTCCATCTCCAGTCTGGTGGCCTCGGCAGTGCATTACAGCAACTTGTTTGGGGGCCCATATTGCTTCCAATAAAGTCAATATTTCTGGGCCATACTTGATGGACTTGCCTCCCGAGGTTATCAATCCGCGTTCTTTGTATAAGGCTCCATGGGCATGTAATGTTGTAACGGCATACTTGGAATCTGTGTATACTGTGATGAGGTGAGTGCAGCCCAGCTAGGGAAAACTGGAAAAAAGAAGGATTTTTTTTTCATTGCGGGGGATGGGAGCCCAAAATCCTAGGCTCCATACTAGAAGCACTGAAAGAAACCTAGAGGGCAGAGCCAAAGGTAAGCCAATCACAGACCACAGGACAACCCTGCAGAGGAGTAGGAGGTCCAAGTGGGAGGAGCTAGGAAGGGAGTTGCCCAGCTCAACAGTTAACAGAGGAAGAACAAACAAAAGAGGGAGGCACAGTTTGAGTTTGAGGCAGGAGGAGGAAGGAGCTGTGAGCAGAAGGTCCAGGAGGAGTGCAGGAGCAAGCACCAGTGGCAGCTACAGTTCAAGGCCTAGCCCAGGTTCAAGTCCAATTCCCAGGAGGCACAGACAGGAGAGGTCTGGGGCCAAGCTGTGGAAAACCCTTGCAGCCAAGGAGAGCAGCAAATGGAGGAACCATTACAAAGGCAGCAGCCAAGAAAGGTACGCAGGGAATGAGCAGTGCCACCAGAATAGTTCTTGCTCTGACTCAGAGGAGACTTACAGACACCTGAAGCCTCAGCACAGCAAGAAGTATCTCGGGAGGGAGGTTAAGCAGGAGAGACACACAGGAGACCGGCTTGGAGGAGCCAAGGCCAGGCAGTGTGAGAGACTGTTTAACATTGCGAAGGCTCTTAAGGAAAGGACATCAGAGCACTTCCAGAAAGCACCCAGCTGTAGCTCACTTGAGAGCATGGAGGTAGGCCCGGAAGAAAGTGTTATTGAGTCAGAAGCCTCTGAGATGGAATGTGAGCTGTGCACTAAAATACAATAGTATTGTGAGTTAGAAAACAGTGAAATACAAAAGGAAGCTGTTGCAAGTTAAAGCAGTTTCAAGAGTTGAAAGAGAAGAGTAACCCTGAAGACAAGAGGTTAGGAATCTCTCTCTTAGAAAGCTAAAACTGCAAAACTTTAGTGAAGGCCCAAACAGCTAGAACTGTTTGTAAGGGCGTGGCAACAGCGGGTTGGAAGCTGTGAAGAGTTTTTACAAATGTTTTTGTTTTGTACTGTCAAGCAATTGCAGTGAAGAATAGAAACTGCTGTGAGTTTTGTTTGGACATTTTGATTTGGAGAAATTATCCTGTATTTCTTTTGTCTGGAAAAAGTGCTTAAAGAATTTTTATGTTCATCACTTGCCAACTTTGGAAACCGAATAAAAATTTCCTGTGCGCTTTAAATAACCACTCGGTTCTTCTTATTTGACACAACTACAACCCTCGAAGGGATACAGATGGCCAGCCGTCCCTACTAGGCAACCGCCTGGTAGGGGCGCGAGCGTCACAATACATTCAGACGAATCCCAGTCCCCAGTTTCAGTGCTCGCGTGAGGGCTATTAATTCGGCCTTCTGTGCTGAAGTTCCTGGGGCCAAAGCTGATGATTCTATTACCATGTCCAGGGTCACTACTGCATAACCGGCACATCGTTGTCCATTAATTACAAGACTGCTTCCATCCACAAAGAAAGTCCTTTCTGGGTTGTTCAAAGGGATATCAGTTAAGTCTAGGCGACTTGAGTATACAGTGTCCATTACTTCTAGACAATCATGGTCAGGAGGGCCTGGACCAGTCGGCAGTAGGGTAGCAGGATTCAAGGTTTGGCTAACACTCAGTTGCAGCCGAGGATTTTCACACAGCATACTTTGATATTTCAACATCCGCGTGTTGGTGAACCAGTAGTTTCCTTTGTGTTCCATTAGGGTTAAAACAGAATGTGGTACAGTGACTTGAAGATTCTGCCCCAAAGTGAGCTTGTCTGCTTCACTCACCAAGAGGGCTGTGGCTGCTACGGCTCTTAGGCAAGGTGGCCATCCTTTGGCAACAGGATCCAATTGTTTTGACAGATAGGCTACAGGTCGTTGCCAGGATCCAAGGGGCTGAGTAAAAACTCCCAATGCATTTCCACATGACTCATGGACATAGAGATGAAATGGTTTCTGCATATCTGGTAGGCCCAAAGCTGGTGATGACATTAATGCTGTTTTCAATGATTTGAATACTTTATCCTGTTCTGGGCCCCATTCCATGGGTGATCTTTCCATTCCCTTCGTGGCTTGGTACAAGGGTTTTGCCAAGTGTGCAAAATTGGGTATCCATATTCGACAATAGCCCGCAGCTCCCAAGAAGGCCCGCACCTGCTTTCTGGTGGTGGGGGTTGGGATGCGACATACTGCTTCCTTCCGCTCAAGTCCCAATTTTCGGATTCCTTTATTTATTTATTTTATTTATTTAGACAGTTTTGTATACCGCCTTATCCTTCAATCAAAGCGGTCACAACACAATTGGAGATACATTTAACACACAGGGATATGAGACACATACACTAATACTTACAGGGAACATGGGCAATGGAGGGTTAAGTGGCTTGCCCAAGACCACAAGGAGCATCTGTGGGACTAGAAACCCCAGTCCTTCCGGCCCAAGGTTGCTGTCCTCTAGTGGGATTTGAACCCCCGACCTTCCGGCCTGAAGTACCTTGCCCCAACCACTAGGCTACTCCTCCCTCCCACTAGGCTACTCCTCCCTCCCTATCCTTTGGATAGATGGAATCCCAAGTATTTCACTTCAGTTTGGCACAACTGCGCTTTGGCTCTTGAGACTTTGTATCCGGCTTCATTTAAGAGGTGCAAGAGATCACTGGTGGCTTGCACACATTCAGACTTGGAGTTGGTGGCTATAAGCAAATCATCTACATACTGAAGTAAGATTCTTCTTCCTGGAGTTACAGAGTAGTTTGAAAGATCTTGGTTGAGAGCTGCACTGAAGATGGTGGGTGAATTCGTGAATCCTTGAGGCAAGCGAGTCCAAGTGAGTTGGCCTCGTCTTCCTGTAGTGGGGTTCTCCCATTCAAATGCAAACAAGAGTTGGCTGGCAGATGCCAGGCGGATACAGAAAAAGGCATCTTTTAAATCCAGAACGGTGAAATGAGTGGCTTCTGATGGCATCAGTCCCAGGAGGGTGCAAGGATTTGGTATTACTGGGTGTATGGTTTCAACTGCACTGTTCACTCGTCGCAAATCCTGCACTGGGTGGTAGTCACCTGTCCCAGGTTTCTTGACTGGGAGGAGGGGGGTGTTCCAGAGTGATTGGCATTCTCTCCGGAGTCCATACTGTAGTAATTTCTTGAGGTGACAATGAATACCTTCAATTGCTGGTCGTGGGAGGGGATATTGTCGCACATGCACTGGTTCTGCTCCTGGTTTAAGGGTGACGAGCACAGGAGCTATATTCTTTGCTAGGCCAGGTGGATTATCCTCCGCCCACACTCCGGGCGGAGCTAAGATGTTTGTGGGTATATGGGGGTTAGCTGCTTTGGATGCAGGTAGATAGAACCGCCATTCTTCTTCTCGGGGGACAGTCAGCACCATCAGGCCAGCAGATTCCGCGTTCACAGTCATTTCCATTTTTCCTCCTTCAACAAAGGATATCTGCACCTGGAGCTTAGCAAGCATATCTCGGCCCAAAAGGGGAACTGGGCATTCAGGTATGTAAAGAAACTGATGTGTTATCTTCCCTCCCCCTAATTCGCAGGCATGGTTCTGCAGGAAAGGTCTTGTGGTTCTAGTTCCAGTGGCACCAACAATAGTGACAGATCGGGAAGACAAGGGAGCCACTGGCTTAGCCACACTACTGAATGTTCGGCCCCCGTATCCACCATAAAGTCCATGTGCTGGTCCCCAATCTTTAAGTTGACCATAGGCTCCTGGGGACCCAGGGAAAACTTGGAGCCCGGTCTGGCCTAGTCCTCATCCACATAATAGTCCTCAGTAGTCGCCACTCCCTCTACGGCTGCTTCTTCCTGCTGAAACTGTGCGCGCTGCATTCCTCCCTGTTGCTGGAACCGGCCCCCTCCTCTCTGGGTGCTTCCCTTTCCTCTCCAGGGGGTGGAGCCAACATTCGGGCATTCATTCTTCCAATGTCCTTCTTCCTTACAATAGGCGCACTGGTTTGCACCTAAGGGGGACCGAGCGCTCCCTCGGCCCCTTCCCCATCCTCGAGTCCTTCTGTTTGGATATCCTCCACGTCCTTCAACTAGAGCTGCAGCAAGCAGATCGGCTTTCTTCTTCATCTTTCTTTCACTTTCCCTTTTACATTCTTGATCACGATTCACAAATACCTTCTGGGCAACTTCCATTAGCTGTGCTGTATTCATGCCCGCAAATCCATATAGTTTCTGTAATTTTCATTTTATGTCTCCCTGGGACTGACTCACAAAAGCAGCATTTACCATACGCAAATTCTCCTGGGCTGCTGGATCATATGAGGTATAGAGTCTATAAGCTTCAATTAATCGCTTATAGAAGGCAGCTGGACTTTCATCTGGGCGCTGAAGAACGTCTGCTACCTTCCCAACATTCATGGCTTTCTGGCCTCCCCTCCTCAGGCCCTGCAGTAGAGCCTGGTGGAAACGGGTAAGGGCTTTCTCTCCATCTGCACTATTCGGATCCCATCTTGGGTCCTCATTCGGGAAATCTACGGCTGCTGCCCGCCGGGGATCTAGGTCTCTTCTGTCTGCTACAGAGTTCTCTTCCAGCCATCGGGTAGTTGCTTGCACTATTCGCACCCGCTCTTCAGTAGTAAAGAGGGTAGCCAAGAGCTGGCGGCAATCAGACCAGGTAGGTTGGTGGGTTTGCATGATACTAGACATTAACTCTGTCAAATCTTGGGGTTTTTCAGTATAACAGGCATAGTGCGTTTTCCAGTTTAATAAATCTGTGGTAGAAAAGAGCACATAAACAAGACTAGTTGGCCCGACCACAACCTGACCCCCATCATCTAGAATAGGCAATCCTGGGACTTGGCCCAATGGCATCTGGCGAACTTCTTTTGGGCCCGTTTCTCTGCTTCGGAGGGCATAGCGCAAATTTGCGGGTCCAGCAGAGACCCTCCCGCTGGAGCCTGGACTAACGGGTGACCCTGGACTGGCAGTTGATGATCCCCTGCTGGCTGTTCCGTCAGGTGATGGCAGCTCTGCCGGGGTACTTTGAGAACTTTGTTCGGGACTGGTACTCCTGCTTCGGGAAGGGGGCTGCTCTCTTTCGGGCGATGGAGGTGACTGACGGGGTGGAGTCATGTCGGCTGGAGGGGCTCTCCTTTCCTCAGGCTCTGCTCGGGGTAACAGTGGAGCTGATGGAACTGGCTTATACAGGAATTGGGGTGGATAGTTTAAGATTTCTGCAGGTTCTGGGGCTGAGTAAATGGGGGGCTTTTCTCCCTTGGCCCCCGGGACTCCCTTCGTAGTTGCTAACATGATCCTACACTGTTCCTCACAGCAACGCTTCATCCAAGAGGGTTGCCTTTCACAGATTTCTAACCAAGAGTCTATATAGGGAAACTGGTCAGGGTAATTCCTACGCACTATCCCATGCACTCGGGATACAATTCTAACATCAAAAGTACCCTCTGGTGGCCACGCGGTGTCCAGCACTGGCCACTCCCTTCCACATAATTTTCCTAACCGGGACGGCAACATTTTCGTCCCGTAATCACCGCCAAATCCCTTCTTAAAATTCATGATCATACACTTCAATGGAGTTTGCACAGACCCCGCCCCTCCCATTATGACGTACAAAACAACAGACAGACAAAGAGGGCGGGTAGTATGGCTGCAGGTAAGGGGTCCGTACAGCCCACGGAACAATAAGGGAGACAAACACCAAACGCTTCCTCCTTTTCGCGACCTGGGCGCGGTCGCCCGGCCAGGAACTGCGCTACTTAGGAGTCCGCTTTCGCTTGGTCTGTATTTCAAGACCTCTCATTCATTCAAACAAACAGGCATGCCACCGAGTTCCCAAAATCCCATAAAGGCCTACCTTACTTACTTACTTATTCATGAGGGGTGGGGTTTCGTCCTTGCGCACACTCATGCAAGGAGTACTCGGCCACACCCTGAGAGTTGATCAGGCTCTCGTTACCTTGTACCGTTACCTTAAACCGTAATAGTCTCGTGCATGCGAGACTTTCCCATAGCTAGCTGACTAAGAACCAGACAAATTGCTACTCACGGGATCCGGCCACTAATGCGCTGCGCAACCAGTCCCTTCTTGGGTTGAATCCTGGACTCCCCTCGGGTTTGAGGTGTTGGCCGATCGGACCCGGCAGGCCGCCGAGGCAGGGCAGAACCCTCTCCGATACAAGAGGACCGGCAGCGCCTGGGGTCCTCTCCGCTGTCGGTCGGCCGCGGTCCCGACCAGACCAAACCTGGAGGCGGTAATACGTGGTATATTCACTTGCGCACCATTCACATACCGCACATTCCTCGCCAATGCACCAAGAATATGTAGCAGCAAAGTGCACGCAATGAATAAAACCAGGAGTCAGTTCGAAGATCCAAGCCAATTTATTGTGCACAGTCTCAGGCAAATGTCACAATCAAAATGGTCTGAGCAATGGAGTCCAGTAAACAACACCTTTTATACCTTTCTTCTTCAGTTTAATACAGGCAAACTTTCTATTGGTCCCACTGACCCCTGCACCCATCCAATTGGGATCTATCTGTGGGCCCAGTACTCTGTTCCCCCTGCTCAGAACTCTCTAACAAAGGCACAGTTCTAAACTTTGATACTTTTCTCCTACAAGGTCATTGCTTAGCTTAGAAAATGTGTGAATATAGAGTACTGGAACATGTCTGTCATCAGCATAGAATATTCAACAAAGGACTTATACAACCTTATCAAAAAGCAGTTTAAAGCAGTTTCTCTAACTTATACTGACTTTTGGTCTTTCTCAGCATTCTGATTCTTAGGTGGGGGCTGGGACTCAGGCCTGGCTTACAGGCCTCTCATATAGTTACAGGCTATTTTAGGCCATAGCCTACCACATTACAAAACACTGTGCTATCACCAGACTGTTTCTTAATAAACTGGTATTCATTGTGTAGCTGGTTATTAAAAACACATTTTCTTTTTGGCACTTTAAAATGAAAATAAAGTCTAAAAATGAAATAGAAACATGCAGCCTAGGCTAAGAACCTACACAGACAACAGAATAAACAAAATCAGCTGACCACTGACCATGATACTGATACTGGCTCAGTGGGTGCTTGAGCACCTCCAGTATTTTCTCGTGTAGGTCTGTATAGCTGTAGCAAAAAAAAAAACCACCGTACTCCAGAGCTGCGGGACAAGGGAGAAAGAAAAGTTTCTGTATCCTAGCTACTGCTCATACCTCCCCATGCTCTTTATTGGCTGGCTGTGTCTGTTGCAGCCTATTGGCTGGCTTTGTCTGACTAATGGCTGCCATGGTCCTGGAGAGGAAGTAGAGCCAGATTTGTTAGATTACTGAGGACTGAGGGGTTTAGGATTGCCAGTCATCTTAATTATTTTAGGATTCTACAACTTTGTAAAGTAGTTGTCTTAGTCAGAATGATGTCTAAATTGTCTGGGTATTTTTAATCTAATTTAAAAAAAAATTAAGAGTTTACCTCTACAGCTTGCCAGTACTCCCCCCTCACTGTGCAGAGTAAGTGGTATGCCAATGGAAAGGCTGCATTAGTCACAGGAAGGGTGGGCTAATTTTCTGCACAGGGTCTGGAAGAAAGTCAGTGTAATAAGGGGGGTTTCTTGGTAGGGGTGAATGGGGTTGCTGAGAATGGGTAGAAATGTAAGAGGAATGGGGTAAAGTGTGAAGAGGCTATTGCAGGCTGAGAAAAAACTGGTGGCATTGAAGTAGAGGAATGCAGAAGCATCACAGCACCAGTAGACAGTCAGAGATAGAATCTGTCTATCTGAAAAGTGCTAGTGTGCATGTGTATTTCCTGATTTGGGGGGTAGGGGGGGTGGATGAATGTGTGTGTGTGACTGAAGTACAACAGAGTGCATGCATGTATATATGTTTCTGTATCACTGATGGAAATAGTCTCATATAAATAGTTTTCCTTTGAAAATTTCAGCTGGAGTGGAGAAGTCTGCTGGTACAAATGTGGAGGAGTGG
The DNA here is from genome assembly GCA_033557465.1 of Ichthyophis bannanicus. Lineage (NCBI taxonomy): Eukaryota > Metazoa > Chordata > Amphibia > Gymnophiona > Ichthyophiidae > Ichthyophis > Ichthyophis bannanicus. The sequence goes on from CM066040.1 coordinate 217,455,049, forward strand.
AGGAGTGGGACACATGTTTTAAAATAGGGAACATTTAAGTGTCCAAACCGAAGTAATGCGATTCCAGGGACAAATCCTTAAAATGCGGGATGGTTGGTCACTTTAAAAACATATGCTTACTAATAAAGGATGACAAATCACCCGGTTGAAAGAAATAATGTGTGGGCCCTATAGTCAACCCACAGTGATCAGCACTTGTAAAGCACCTAGCTGCCGCAGTCAAAAATGAAATTAGATATTCAGCACCGGACGCCAGATATCCACAGGCACAGAAAATCCAGTTTTACTACCAACCTCCATGTCTATCCAGTCAATGGCGATATTCAGGCACTAACTGGATTGCAAAACCGCGTAAATTGCCATTGACCAGATAGGTGCTGGAACTGCCCAGCTCTGCCTATGAACTGCCCTGGCACTCAGGGCCATACCGAGACTGAAATGTGCCCTTTGCGACTTGCACATCGGGCGCGCCCCCCCCCCCCCCGCACCTCCATTTAGACACTTTATGGGGGTGCGGGAGGGGGGGCGCGCACACGATCTGCAAGTCGCCGGCATGCTAAGCAGGTCTGGTCCCTCCTAGTGTGCCGGTGCAAAGACTTAAGGGGCACATTTCGTCTCTCTGCTGCTGCCTGCTGCCGAAAAAGTGGCGGCGGCAGGCAACGGCAGAGAGCCAAAATGCGCCCTTTAAGTCTTTGCGCCCTGTGCGGCCGCACCACTCGGACAGGGATCGGTACGGTCCTGCTGGCACTATCCAGATTGACCCAAGGCAGTGTGTGAGGATATTCGTTGGTACTGGTTACTGACGCTGAATATTGGGCTTAGTGGGGTTTATGAAGTCAGCAGATCCCCCAAGTAGCCCTCGCAATGCAGTGGGGACACAGGCAGGAAGGAGGCCCAATCATCCCAGCAATCCTGCATTGTAACAAGTGAGGCTGAGCATGGCAAACATGATTTACTTTGAAGTTTGCTACACACTACCTCCCTGTTTCTGCTTTTAATCAAAACTGTTCTTGCTTGGTAGTGTTCACCTCCTGCTGCTCGGCTGAAGCCTCATGATAACAGCTCTGTAATTTTGCAGTTGCTATTGCAAGACTTTGGCCCAGCAGCAGGAGGTGAACACTACCAGGCAAGAACAGTTTTGCTTAAAAGCAGAAATGGGAGGCAGGTGCGGCATAGAATATTTCTGAAGTGCTGGGGGATGCAAAGGAAGAAGGGAGGGGGGGGAGGTAAGGGAAGACTGGTCCTGTACTTCCCCATGGTTGAATTTGTCGGCAACATTGTGCTTGGGAGACTCAACTAGAATTTACCCCACTGTCAGGCCCTGTATTTTTTTTAAATGATATGTTTAACCAATCCAAAACAAACAAACTCTAAGCACTGTGGGAAGACTTACACAGTGCCCCGAATTATCCAGACAAACACAGATGAAACAGTTTTGATTTTTTTTTGTCATCTTTATTGACAACATACACACCCTCAACTACCTACTTCCCTTCCACAGCTCAAGTTTAGCAGTCCTCTCTGTTTCCGGATCAAGATGCCAAAGGGGACAGATCCGGCCTGGCCGGGCCAGTAAGACCATAGCTATAGGAACTATTTGTAGTAGGCAGCATCTCCATGGTACCAAAGTCCCCATACATAAACAGATTTCAAATTACAAAGTGCTACATCGTAATCTACAAAGGATAATTGCCGGCTAACAATGCCAGGCCAAGTACCCAAAAAAGTGCACAGGCCAGCAAACATTTGTTGACAAGGTCAGATAATGAACATTTACAGAAGTGAACAGCAGCATGTCGGATCACCAAAACAGATACTGATACTGTGCATCCGGCTACCTCTGTATGATGGGTTCCTCCCCGCAAGGTAGTGGCCCATGCCCACCCGACTCCTCCCCATACAACCATCCAAACACACATACCAGCTTTTATTTTTGTAGCTTAGTCACCAGACCCCACCCTCCCTCAATCCACAACCCCTCCCCTCAGAAAACTGGCTGCAGATCCTCCTTCCCTCCACCCTTAGCAACCAGAATGGATGCAGGCCTATATGGCTCTCTGCCCCACCAATCCTCTCAAGCATCCCACACATACTCCACACACATACTCTGCCCAATCCATCCTCCGTGCCCCCCCCCCAACCAAGCACCCCTTCCCCCTAGAAAGTCAACAGCTCATTGCGCGTCCTTGGCACCAGGGTGTCAATATACAACCTCCAAAGTGCCAAAAGGCCTCCTTTCAGTTCTCCAGCCCCCAGGCCGCCAAACACTCCATGAGCATCAAGCTGTGAAAATAATTCTGCCAAGCCAAGTAAGACAGGGCGGCACGCTCTCCCCACTGCCAAAGTATCAGCTGCTTCCCGACTAGGCAAGCCTTTCACACCAGTAGTCATGTCCATCAGCCGATCAAACATGACAAGCTCCATAATCCATCCCACCTGCTGTCCCAGCAATGTACTGAGATAACCCTGAATCCTTTGCCAGTACTGCTGAACTTCCACATGGAGCCGCCACATAGGTCCAGGCCCTGTCGTTTTAAAGTGGTATTCTATAAAGGCACTGCGGTAGCTGAGTTTTAGGCAGACATTTTTACAACTTCTTCTTAGTTCAAGTTGATGTCACAGTCACAGCACGCTCATTTTGCTTCTCTCGCTGAATTCTAAAAGGTCAGTATTCAGCCGCCAGTCATGGCGGTTAAAGGAAATACATGTATGCACCAGTATCCAAATAGCTACTGGAACAGAATATCAATATACTGCGGTCAGCATTGGAACTCTCTGGATAGTGTGATAATGACAGCAATGCTGAGCAGATGGATTGGGAAAATAATGAGCATTGTACCTTTAAGAGTAAGGACAAGTCAGGTTCCCATAGAAACCGAAAGCTTCTAACTAGAACTGAGCCCAGCCATAGCAGTGACGTAGGAGCTGAGTGGAGCTCTAATGAGTTGCACCTGAGTAGCCAGAGGGGTGTGGCTGCTGAAGGAAGCCGTTTTAAACCTGCTTCAGAGCTAGAGTTCAGGAAGAGAGGTGGAGAGAGAGAGAGAGCACACAGAAGCCACGAGGCGAGCAACGACAGCAGACAGAGCAACGCAGGCAAGGAAGGCAAAGAGGAGAGCAGCAAAGAGGGAAACTTTGGAACCCAGAACTAGCAAAGGAGGATTCGGGAAGGTCCATTTCCTTTACCTCGAGAGCACTAGAAGCAAAGCCAAAACCTCTGTGGAAACTACCCGAAGAAAAGGTAGAAGAGTTTACCTATACGAGGGAGGAAAGCTCTGATTACAGAAAAGGCATTGAGAGTGAAAAAGGTACGTCTGCCATAATTCCTAGCCAGAGACTTGCTGAGGAGATTGTACAGCAGTTAAAGAACAGTGCTAATAAGAGCAGAGATAGCACTGCTGCGAAAACAGTTCCAGTCAGAAACATTCTTAGTAAGTGTTTTGAAACAGACGTAAAGGCTGTTGCTAAGAGTTTACGTAAGAATCGGTTTCCTGCACTAGAGAAAGTTACTGCCAATCAGAGGGACAACTTTATTGAGCAGCTGCAAGAAGTTCTCAGGGACCTGCAGTCTAGAAGTTCCCCTAAGCAGAATTATAATGATTACAGCGAGAAGATGATTGTTGACGTAGAAAGCACTCCTGATACAACTGATATCTGTGAGATGGATTGTTCTTTATGTGAGATTGATCACTTGGACCTACGTTAGACAACCTTTGCATGAAGGTAATGCAAAGTTGTTTTCTCCTGAATGATTGCTGTGAAGAAACAGTTTGCCATATGCTTTATTTTCTAACTTTGAATTGCTCCTGTTTCCTATTGTTTTGGAAAGTAATCCGTGTCATGTTTTGAGCCAAGAATCTATGTGTGAAAGGGAAAACCCCAAATAAAAATTTATCTGTTCAAATGACCCTCGTGCCACAACACCTTTGTTTGATAGTAAACCTAGACTACAACTCCCAGCGTACCTTGCTGCTACCTTAGTCAAAAAGGACACTTGAAGACAAAGTAGAGGTCACCCTTGCTCTAGAGTCACCGGCCCTAGGCGGGGGCAGGACAATAGTGGCGATATTCAGTCTGCTATCTGGATAGCTATCCAAAGAACAGGCTTTTTTGCTGTCCTAGTGTTACCTGGATGGCAGCCTGAATATCGCTGCCATCTGGATAATTACCAGAACAGCCCATACGGATAGTGCCAGGGCAATTCATGATGATTTCCAGCAGCCACATCTGGACACGGATGCTGAAAATCACAGATAGCAAGTGCTGCTAGCCAGATAATGTTTTTAATATTAGCTTGTAGATGTTCAAGATGTCAAGAAAGTAAATCGGCATATCAGAAGAAGAATAAAGCCTGTGTTTATTTAATGAAACTGATCATGTATTATGCAGTTCTAAGTTGGAGTGGTCTTAAAACTCACACAGAGAATGTTTGTCTTTTGCAAGACATCTGACACCCCATGTAATTATTACGAATACAGAGGAGCCTATTTACGAACTTATGACCCCGCCACCCTGAATGAGCCTGATCTTCTCTGATCTCAGAAACTAAATTGGGTTGGGCCTGGCTAGTACTTCGATGGGAGACTACCTGGAATACCAGGTGCTGTAGGCTTACTGCACGGAAGAAAGGCCTGGCAATCTACTTCTGGTCACACACCTTGCCAAGAAAACCTAGGAGTTGGGTTGCCAAGAGTCTGCCTCAACTCAATGGCACACAACGACAATGACAATTTACTAATTTGCACTAGGGTTTTGAATTTATATGTTAGAAACACAGTTTAATGCAGAGTAACTGCAAAACCTCTGCCAACATTTAGGGATGTTCCCAGCAATTTGCCATTTAATTAATGCAAAGTGAAGTTCTTTATTTACCAAGTGCTGACTGAACCGCAGATAAACCAGTGCAGTTAGTTATACTTACTCAGATGGTGTTAACTGTGCCACATTATCTGTAGTAACGACTTCCACATTAACTCTAAAGTGCAAACTCTGGAATTCAGTGTCAGAGGATGTAGTAAAAGCTGTTAATGTGGCGTGGCATCTGTCTACCTTTTGGGAACCTGACAGGTACTTGTCACCTGGACTGGTCACAGTTGGAAACATGATACTGGCCTTGATGGACCTTTGGTCTCACCCAGTATGACATTTCTTAAGTTCTTGTGTGCATTCCCTGACCACTTCCATGTTAGATGGAAGAATGTGCTATTTTCCATGTTAACTGTTAAAACATGATATTAACATGGCAGGCCATTCTAACAGTTAACAGCTAGTGTAACGTAGTAAAGAGGCCCCAGAATGTGATTATTTTTATTTTCCAAGCTCAATAAAAACCGAGGTGAAGAGACCACATCATTAATACCAGAAAATGGATATTTTAAAGTAGATAAAGGCAACTGTGTTGTCAAATTAATAGGCCAGGTCATGCTATAAACCAGTTTTAACCATTCAAATGGCGTATGGAGACAGGACATTAAGGGAATAATTTTATAGCCTTTTTTTGTGTCTACATGACCATGTACATGCCTATAAGGCCTTTTATAAAATACTGACTAGCTTAAGTGTACGCCTCTTTTCAAGGTGGTACCAGCTTTGCTGGGAGATGTAGCTGGGAGCGGGGCCTGGGCAGAGTTCAGGCAGAGCTTGCAAGCATGCACATTAATTATAAAACACTGTCATTTACGTGTCCTTGCGCACTTTACACATGAATGTTTACACCTGCTCCTGAGCAGATGCAAATGCTCACGCCTGTACTTATGCTACAATTTTGCAAAGATATTTAGGTGCCTGTCTCTGTGAAATGATGCCTAAGTAGGCGCCTACAGACTTGGCACTATCCTTCCAGTTACATCTTGCCAGGACTGGATCACCAGGTCTGACCTGATGGCCTGGCGGCGCACACTCACATACAGGCGCCTACTTGTCTCTTAAAAGTAATTTTATAACAGGGAGCCTAGGTTAAGTGCAGAGAAAACTTGAAATCATCTACCAAAAGCTTTATACTATGCCAAACAGCATACATAGTTCACATTTAACATTGTTCCACCTCCTGTCAAATTCAAATTCATCTATAAAGGTCCTTCTTTGCTCTAAGTTTGAAATAGTTTATGAATGTACCTCTTAGGAGGTAGGATGATTTACATTAATGTCATATAAAAACTAACCTAACCTATGCCAATACTCTTTTTCCAAGCAAAGACTGACAGCAATGGTAGAGTTAAATGTAAATACATCCTTTTGTTACAGTATCCAGTGCAAGGAGACAGAGAGGAGGTGGGGCTTTTCCCGGAAATTTAAAAGTGCATGACTAAAGAGAGGCATCGTATAGAGCAGCTTCTTCAATGCTCTATGCTTTACTTGCCTACAGTGAATCAGCCTATTGCTAAATATATCCTGGAATAACCTGAATTCATATGCCAAAATATCCCCACTATCTCACACAAGGCAACAGCAAGATAGTATGCCACATTGACTGTGTTATACCCCCTTGGGGAATTCAAGCTCCGTCTTCCACACTCCTGCCTGTGATTCTGCACACAGTCCTTTCTCTAGTTCTGACAATGCAGGGAAAAAGAGACAGAACGGCAGAAAAGGCACCCAGAGCACATCTGCACGCAGTTCTCTATCCCCCCCCCCCCCCCCCCCGTTTCTTTTCCATAGAACATCCATAGCCACCGACTGCTAACCTAGCATCACGATGCAAAAAATAGTCATTCCCTGCTTGGTAACAGCAAAGGGCTCCTTCCTTTTAACAATGCATCAATGCAACAGATTGAATTACCTTGAGAATGCAGGCCATGTTCTCTTTGCTGTCCCCCACTACAATAAAGCAGCAGGATTCTAGTTTGTGATTAACAGTTCCAGTGTCAGAGGGAAGGCTGATATAGCTGCATAACTGCTATTAAGTCTACATTCCTGTAGATCCAAATAAGAGCACCACTGTTCTTAGATCTGTTAGTCATATTAGTCTGTTCATGTCTTTTGTTCCACCCATCAGCTTCTACTACTGGCTACTGGCCAGAGCAGCACCTCCCCTTAGTCATGTGATTCTTTGATTCATTGCCGTTGCCTTTAGGTTTTTTTGGCTTTTTATCTCTTGCTGTCAGTGTGCGCTACACAAAACATTATCGCATGTCAGTAACTGATCTTGTTTCTGCAATAGGGTAATGAGAAAATCATGCATTGTAAGCTATATTTTTTTCTCTGCACTATGAAATTAGACCGCATTTAATAAAAACAGAATACTGCAGCACCTTCATTCAACCAAACATCTCCCTTCTCCCAATCAGAAGTTTCATATGAATAATATGAAGAATCTTCACACTGGCTACAATAAAATACTGTCTAGATAGAAATGGTCTGAGCCTTTTACCTTGTACGGAGTCTTACATTTGCTGAGCTTTAAAAAATGTTTTTAAAAGTTACATTAATCTCCTACAGAAAAAAAAAATTGTTTCTGAAATGTTTTGTAAACCAACTAATTGTGTTCTGTAGAGTTATTTAAAAAGCATTAAACATGTCTTCTTATCACATTCCCAGTAATTGTTCTGTAAACATTATATGACAGATTTAAATCTCTTTAGATTTATATTCATCAGTTTAAAGGGTAAGTTTTAAAAGTGTATCTAAGTGCACAAATATTGGCAAAAGTGGGCACACCTAAAAGGAACCGTTTGAACCATTATGCCCAATATTGAGTTGGGCAGGCTATGCGCCCCTACGGAGTCCTTAACTCCAGATATTCAATACCGGGGTCATATGCAGCTCTGACATTGAATATCTGGGGATCACCACAGACGCCGGAAACTGCAGTAGCTAAACGGGCAGCAGCGATATTGCTTCCGTTTTTATTGTATTCTATTGTAAACCGCTTTGCTGTACCCACTTTAAGCGGCATATCAAATCTGAAATAAAATGAAACCGGGCAGCATGCAATATTGCTGCTGCCTGTTTAGCGACAGTCTTCGCCTTCGCTCCACCCCAGAATGCCCCAACACATATCGATGCTAACCGGATAGCATTGGGGCGCGTAGGGGAGTTAGGAGGGGATATTCAAAGGCACTAAGCATGTAAATGCCCTTGAATATCCGCATTTAAAGCATTTTCATGGTTTATTCGGCTGTAAACTATGTAAATGCCTTTCGAAAATCGGGGCCATATTTTCTAACAGCAAAAGCTGCACTGCTCAGAAGACAGGCGGATCTTCACCCCCAAATCTATATACATACCTCACCCGTTAAAAGGGCACCTAGATCTGGAGGTGGAGAAGGCACCTATTTTAGTCTATCCTATAAAAGGTACATAGAGGCATTTTACTAAGGTGCATGCAGGTGATGTGCAATTCTGCCACCAAATTAGTGTGGCGGCCCATGCTAATTTTGGGAGGCATGTGCATCCAATCCCCTGCCAATAGCACAATGTTAACCGGCATGTGCGTGCACTAAACATCACCCATTAAGATGGCATTAGGGACACCCACGTTAATGGAAGCAGGCATATTTAGGATGCACCAAAACATTCACACTAACTGCGATGTGCTGTCAGTGCCCACATTACAACCCTAATCTGCCAAGCCCCCACCCAATCCCTGGTTAGTGCACGATTTGTAGTGCTGAGCCCTGTGCTGTTAGCACAGCACCCCCTTAGTGGATGTCAAACCCCGTGCTCCCAGCGCACTTTATGAAACATGCCCCATAGAATCCTAATAATCACCACTGCCAGTAAGGTTTGGGAAGTTACTGGTAAAAGCATCCCTTCCTCATACTCATTCAAAATTTAGTCTCTACCCATTCTGGTCTCCCCAGCCTTCTAGAAGCCACATGCTGCTTTCTCACTCATGTATAGGGTTTGAACTGATGCTCAGTGCAAGTTACCCCAATGGGTTCCTTGCCATTCTCTCATCACAAGCCTTCTTCTGGGTTAAGCCCAAATGTGTCATTTTTTCATATAAATAATGCTCACAGTGGTCTCATGCTACCTGAGGACTTAACCCTAACTGATATCACCAGCTCTTCATAAGAAGATAAGAATGTCTTTTTTAATTTTTTGTTTATGCAATTATCCAATCTTACAACTAAGCAAAACACTTATAGCTTCAGACAAAAAACATAAGAATTTCCATACTGAGTCAGACTAAAGGTCCGTCAAGCCCAGAATCCTATTTCCAGCAGTAGCTAACCCAGGTCACAAGTACTTGGCAGAATCCCAAAAAGTAACAAGATTCTATGCTGCTTACCACTTGGGATAAGCAGTGGCTTTCTTTCAAGTCTACTTTAATGATGGTTTATAGACTTTTCTTCCAGGAATTTGTCCAAATCGTTTTAAAACCCAACTATGCTAGGGAGTGGAAGAGTAGCCTAGTGGTTAGAACACTGGCTTGGTAACGAAGCAACCAGGGTTTAATTCCCACTAGCACTCCTTGTGGCCTTGGGCAAGTCACTTAACCCTCCATTGCCTCGGAAGAAAGGCCTGGCAATCTACTTCCGGTGACACTGCCAAGAAAACCCAGGAGCTTCTGGGTTGCCAGGAGTCAGAAATGACTCGAAGGCACACATTGCTTGCATGCTAGCTGTTTTTACTACAACCTCAGACAATGAATTCCAGAGTTTAATTATGCAGTGAGTATACTTCTATCTCTTTTAAATATACTACTAAAGCAGTGGGGAAAGCATGCAGGTCATGGTTCATGGAATTCTTTCCAACCTCTCTGCGTGCGTGTGTGTACATGCACACCTGTTTGTATCTGTGCTGCCTGTTTATGTGTACTTTTTTAATCTATGTTTGTCTGCATCTGTATCTTTCTATTGTATATTTCTCTATTTTGTTTATCAGCTAGTATGCTGGTGAATGTTTGTAAGTACGTGCATGTGCATCTATATGTGTGCATGCATGTTAGCATGCATTTTAAACTTTGTTGGTTCTCTGTGTGTCTTGCAGAGGACAAGAGAGGGCTGTTTGAAAAGTGCAGTCCCATGACTGCTATCTTACTGTGAATCAGGGCCAATTTTTCCGCAGCTGTCAGAATCTCTTTTGCAATAGAAATGCCCTCGAGGTTTTTTTTTTCTTTTTGCGGGGGAGGAGAAAGGGGCTCTTTCTTTCTTTTCCATTTCCTACCAGATGCAGAAATTTCACTTGTACAGCACAAACGTTCCCCAATTCATGTCCTCCCTTTTCTGTGACTAGAGCAGCATTCTGGTACTCTACCATCATAGCCTTCATATTGGCTGGATCCTATCCACAGTGTCTGTAACAAGAGCTACTTTCCACTATTCCTGCCTCCAATGCCTTCCAATTGGCTGGATCCTATCTGCAGTTTCTGTTGCTAGTCACACTGGAAGTAGGAAGGACAAACTCCAGTGTTGCCATATCCATGGGTTTCCCGCCCAAATGGGTGACATTTTTATCCAAGCCATGGGAAAAATGTGTGGGTCATGGATTGTGGGTTTTTGGGCTATTTGCCTGCAACGCTCTGGATCAGAAAACTGTTGAAACATAAGAAATGCCATATTGGGTCAGACCAAGGTCCTTCAAACCCAGTATCCTGTATCCAACAGTTGCCAATCCAGGTCACAAGTACCTGGCAGGTTCCCAAAAGGAACACAGGTTACACAATGCTTGCCATGGGGTAAGAAATGGATTTCCTAGGTCCTCTTTAATAATGGATTATGGACCTTTCTTCCAGGAACTTGTCCAAATCTTTTTTAAGCCCAGCTACACTAACAGCTTTTACTACATCCTCTGTTAACAAAATTAGAGTTTGATTACATGTTGAGTGAAAAAATATTATTTCTTATTAGTCTTAAATAGGTTACATTGTAGCTTCACTGCATGTTCCCTAGTCGTTCTACTTTTTGATGGAGTAAACAACCGATCTACATTTACCCTTTGTACTCCATTCATTAATTTATAGACCTCTATCATATCTCCCCTCAGCCTTCTCTTTTCCAAGTTCAAGAGCCCTAACCTTTTAAACCTTCCATCCCCTTTAACATTTTGGTGGCTCCTCTCGGTACCTTTTCTAATTCTGCTATATCCTGTTTAAGATATGGCAGAATTGTACACAACGTAGTAACATAGTAACATAGCATATGACGGCAGATAAAGACCAGTATGGTCCATCTAGTCTGCCCAGCAAGGCGGCAAGAGTAGGTGCACCTGCCACTCCGTGCATGTCACCTTTTCCCATGTCTTTGTTTAGAGGTGACGTACACAGAACGGTGGGTGCACCCCTATTTGTTCAGATATAAGAGAGATAGTTATGTTTATTTTGATTTTATCCTGTTGCTATAAAGGGATCCACTATGTTTGTCCCATGCCATTTTGAATTCTGTCACTGTGTTTGCTCCCACCACTTCCATCATGAGGGCATTCTAAGCATCCACCATCCATTCAGTGAAAAAGTATTTCCTGACATTGCCTTTCAGTTTACAACCCTTGCAGCTTCATGTTATGCCTTCTAGTTTTACAGCTTCTGTCTTTGGAAGAGGTTTGTTTGTTCATTAATAGTATAAGTTTTTAAAGGTCTGAATCATATCTCCCCTATCCCTCCTCTCCTCCAGAGTGTACATATTTAGGTCTTCAAGTCTCTTCTCATAAGTCTTCAGATGCAGGCTCCAAATCATTTTGGTTGCCTTCCTCTGAACTGCTTCCAGTCTTTATATCCTTTGCAAGATATGGCCTCCAAAACTGAACACAATATTCCAAGTGAGGCCTCACCAGCGACTTGTACAGTGACATTAGCACCTCTTCCTTTCTGCTGGTAATTCTTCTCTGTATACAACCCAGCATCCCTCTGGCTTTTCTCACTGCCTTGTCACACTGTTTTGCCACCTTGAGATCCTCAGAAACAATCACTCCAAGGTCCTTCTCCTGGTCCATGCACACCAATCTCTCGCCCCCTATCGCATACAATTTCCCTTGGATTTCTGTGTCCCAAGCACAATTCCCAACTTAAATCTTAACTGCCAAGTATTAGACCATTCTTCCAGCTTTTGTAGATCTTTCATGTTCTCCACGCCCTCAGGGTAGTCCACTCTTGCAAACTTTGGTGTCATCTGCAAAGAGACAGACTTTTCCACTCAGCCCTTATAAGAACATAAGATATGCCATACTGGGTCAGACCAAGGTCCATCAAGCCCAGTATCCTGCTTCCAACAGTGGCCAATCTAGGTCATATGTACCTAGCAGTTTCCCCAAAAGCAATATCACTCACAAATATATTGAACAGTACCAGTCCCAGGACTGAACCCTGGGGCACACTGCTAGTCACCTTCCTTTCATCCGAGTGAGTTCCATTTACCGTCACCTTCTATCGTCTGTCAGTCAACCAATTTTTGATCCAGTTCACCATCTTGGGAGCCATTCCCAAACTGTTGAGTTTATTGATAAGCCTCCTATGAGGAACAATATCAAAGGCTTTGCTGAAATCTAGGTAAATCACATCCATCACATGCCCTTGATCTATGGTCACCCAGTAAAGAACTCAATCAGATTTGTTTGGCAAGATTATCTTTTGGTAAAACCATGTTGCCTTGGATCATGCAACCTGTTGGTTTCGAGAGTCCACTATCTGCTCTTTCAGGAGTGCTCCATTACTTTTCCCGCCACTGAGGTAGGCTTACTGGCCTGTAGTTTGTCACTTCTTCCCAAATACCACTTTTGTGGAAAGGTACCACATCAGCCCTTCTCCAGTCCTGTGGAAATTCTCCTATTTCCAAGAATCTATTAAACATCCTTTAACAGTCCCTGCAAAAGTCTCTCTGAGCTCTTTCAGAATCCTGGGATGTATCCCATCTGGTCCCATAGCCTTGTCCACTTTCAGTTTTGCAAGCTGTTCTAACACATCATCTTTGTGAATGGTGTGGTGGTATCTACTCCATTCCCATTTCTATATTTATCAATCACAGGTGGTCCTTCTCCAGGATTTTCTCTAGTGAAAAAAGAGCAGAAGTATTTGTTTAGCATTTTTGCTTTTTCAATGTCACTTTCCACGAATCTGTTCCCAGCACTTTTGAGTCCTGCAAGTCCACCTCTGATTTTCCTCCTCTCCCGAATAAACCTAAAAAAAGTTTTGTCGCCACACTTCACATCTTTAGCTATCTTTTCTTCTCCCTTGGATTTTCTATCCTTATTTATCTTTTTGTCTCTTAATTTGATCTTGCATTCTTTTCTGTGTTCCTCTGTTTGTGAGCTTCTGAATTTTGTGAAAGCTGTGTTTTTGCCTTTATTTGTGCAGCCACTTCTTTGGAGAACCAAATAGGTTTCCTTTTCATCTTGTTTTTATTTACTTTCCTTATGTATGTGTCTGTTGAACCTTTTATTGCCTCCTTTAGTTTAGCCCATTGCAATTCCACTTCCCCTATCCCCTCCCACCTTGCCAACTCCTCTTTCAGTTACTTGGCCATTTTACTGAAGTCAGTGTTTTTGAAGTCTAGGACTTTGAGCTTGCTGTGATTGGATTCTACCTTGGCTTTTATCTCAAACCACACCATGTGATGATCGCTGCTGCTCACATGGGCACCCACCCAGATATTTGACACGCTATCTCCGTTGGTGAGCACCAAATCCAGCATGGAGCTCTTCCTAGTCGGTTCCATCACCATTTGTTTAAGTAATGCATCTTGGAAGGCATCCACAATCTTTTTACTTCTTTCTAGATTTGCAGAAGGAACACTCCAATCCACATTGGGTAGATTAAAGCCACCCAATATGATCACTTCCCCCTTCATGGCTACCTTTGCAATATCAATAATCAAGTCTCTATTCATTTCTTCGGTTTGAGTTGGAGGCCTGTAGACTACACCAGTAAGGATGACAGTGCCAATTCCTATTTCTAACACAATCCACAGTGTATCTTCCTTTCCCCATGTCCCCTGCATTTCAGCAGCTTTAATATTGCTTTTTAAAAAGCAATAATCCCAAATTCAGAGAATTTAATATTGCTTTTGACATATAGGGTGGCTACTCCTCCTCCTTTTCTACCCTCTCTATCTCTTCTAAATAAATTATAGCCAGCTATGGCTATATCCCATTCATGCGACTTGTTAAACCATGTTTCTGTAATGGTTCTGCAATGTCCAAGTCCATTTCCACCATTAGGGCTTCCAGATCAGGAACTTTGTTGGCTAGCCTTTGAGCATTTGTACTCATTGCTTTCCAGCATTTGTTGAATGGCTTGCCTGCGTTTTGCATGGGTTTTGTTCTACACGCCCCTTCCCCTTGCCATTGATGCGGTGTTCAAAAGTGTGGCCGTTTCCAATGTTGTTTTGCTTTTGCTGGGAGTGACGTACTGAACTTGTCCTTCTCCTTCCGTCACTCCCTTTCCCTAGTTTAAATGCCTGTCCACATACTGCCTGAATTTTTCACTTAGGATACTTTTCCTTGCGGGGGAGAGATGTAGTCCATCAGCACAGTATAGTCTCTTGTTGATCCATCTGTTTCCCCAGTCACCTATATATCTAAATCCTTCTTGCTTGCACCAGGTTTGGAGCCATGTATTAAAGTTGTTTATGTGATGCAGTCTTTCTGCCCCCTTACCATGAACAGGTAGAACTTCTGAGAATGCTATAGTGTTAGCAATGAGCTTGAGTTTCTCTCTCAGAGTCTGGAAGTCCCTTTGAACTGCACAGACACTGTTTCTAACCAGGTCATTTGTACCCAAGTGGATGACAATATCAGTTTTCGAGTGCTTGCTTTCTGTGCTAAGTATACTGACAATTTGGTTTGTATTCCTGCTGGCTGAAGAGCCTGGGAGGCATTTGACCATCCTCTCTCCTTTGAGCTGTGTTCCCAAATTGGTTTCTCTGATGATGGAATCTCCAGGGAGTAGTAGTTTTCTGTTTTGTGATTTTTTTTCTTCCTATTTGGTACATTATCAGTAGATTTGGCATTAAGTCCATCATTTAAGGGCACTTCAATTTCCACTGATTGGGCATTCTCATTAACCAAGGCAGAGAAGGCATTATGCAGGGATATCTCTTGATGTATAGGGTGTCTCTGTGTTACAGGTTGCAACCTACCAGAGCTCACTGTGATCCATTTGTTCCTGGGCTGTTTGATTCTTTGTGGGAGCGATGGTGGTGGATTTTGTTCAGTTTGTACCTTAGAGGAGGTGTGTTTAATTGCAGCTAATTCTTCCCTTAGTAGAGTCAATTCTTTATGCATAGCAGCTAACTTGAGGCATATAGGGCAAGCTCTTAGGTTCCAAATGATTCTTCTCAGAATGAAAGCACCACAGTTATTGCATTGAATACACAACATTCTGACTCAGCTGTCCTAGGAGGAGGAAAAGTGGGTGTAACACCTAATTAAAGGACTGATGTCAATGTATATGATGACTATATAGGCAATGCAACCCTGAGGTGGGTGGGAAATTAAGTGTCCCTGGCCAGCAGGCTTCTATGAACTGAGGGCACACTCATATCTGATTTAAAGGCTATGCAAGGAACGTAGGCAGGCCGAAGATTCCTAAAAACCTATATTCAACAGGTAAAGTTCATCAAAAAACAGGCAATTGTAAAGTTTGAAAACCTTAGCTGAGTGTGTAGTCTCTTGAAGTTCTGATGAGCAGACTGGTTCAGGTATTTGGTCAGTTGAGGAGCTGATCAATTCAATTAGCCACACCCTGTGAACCAGGGTTGTAGCAGACAGTGGAAACTGAAATAGTCAAACTGAAATCTTACTTCTATATATCAGCCTACTATACAAAGGTCCCTATAACCTTAAAATTATACCCTTGCTGCAAAATTAAGTAGGAGTCCTAAGTAGAAGGCCAGGTCTAGCTGCAAGTCTAAATGCAATGTATATTTCTTTTCCAAGTAGCTATACATCACAAGTGTCCCTGGCCAGTAGGCCTTCTATGAACTGAGGGCACACTCAGATATCTGATTTAAAGGCTATGCAAGGAACATAGGCAGGCTAAAGATTCCTAAAACCTATATTCAACAGGTAAAATTGATCAAAACACAGGCAGTTGTAAAGTATTCAAGGTGCGGTCCAGAAGCATTGTACTATCCTTGGTTTTATTCTCCATTCCTTTCCTTATGATTCCTAGTATTATATCTGCTTTCTTGGCCGCCGCTGCACACTGGACAGAGGGTTTCAATGTATTATCTACAATGACGCCCAATTCTTTTTCCTAGGTGGTGGTTGCTAATGTGGAACCTTGCATCGTGTAACCGTAGTTTGGATTGTTCTTTCCTAGGTATATAACTTTGCATTTTTTCCACATTAAATTTCATCTGGCATTTGGACATCCAGTCTTCCAATTTATCAAGGTCCTCTTCCAATTTTTCACAATGCTCTAGTGTTTTTAATAACTTTGAATAATTTTGTGTCATTAGCAGATTTGATCACCTCACTCATTATTCCCATTTCTGGGTCATTTATGAATATCTCAAAAAGCAGCAGCCCAGCAGTGATCGCAGGGAGGAGTGGCCTAGTGGTTTTGATAGTAGTCTCGGTTAAGGGACCTGAGTTCAAGTCCCACTGGGGGACAGGAGCCTCAGGCTAGAGGGACTGGGGTTTCAGTCCCACTGGCGCTCCTTGTGGCCTTGGGCAATCCACTTAACCCTCCATTGCCTCAGGTATGACTTTAGATTGTTAGCCCTTTGGGGATAAGGAAATACATACAGTACCTGAATTTAACTTCCTTAAGCACCTAGCTGCTACCTGCTATAGGCGATATAAAACTATAACTACTCCACTTTTCTCCTTTCTCCATTAAGAAAATTGACCATTTAGCCCTACTCTCTGCTTTCTATCTTTTCCTGATCTGCAAGAGTACAATGCATATCCCATGACTTTTCCATTTTGCAAAGAGTCACTCATGATGGGCCTTGTCAAAGGCTTTCTAAGCAAAAAAAAAAAAAAAACACTGAAAAAAAAAAAGCAACTCCGGCTTCAGAAAGGGCACAGCCCTTAGCTACATCTCATTTGTTAAGTCCCAGAGCAGCACACTTGGAAGCTAACCAATGAGATATGGCAAGGTGATAGTGACTGACTGTCAGCCAATCAGGAAAGGGGAGGACGGGACCAAGGATGGGTCACTCTTCTGTGCTATCTTTTAACCCACTTTGGGCTGGAAGTTTTCGAGATCTGGCTGTACTGGCAGACTCACTCACACAGAGGCGAGGATTAGAAAACTGCAGAAAAATGTGGCAACACATTAGCCATCTTTCTGGTATCTGGGTATTAACATAAAAATCATTATTATCCTGTAGAGGCCAGACAGTTGTCAATCCTATCCTCCCAAATGCTGATCATATTTGACAGCTCCCAATTATGTGCCTAGTTTGCAATGACTTACACTAGCCATGCCCATGACAACAGATTAGTTGCCGTACACACAGCAACCAATAAGAAAACTGCATTATTCAGTCATTAGATTTCACACTACAATTAAAAATGAAAATGAAATATATATTTGAATAACTTAAAATGGAAGACACCACAGCTAGGGATTAATTTGTAATCCCTGTGTGTTTCTATGTACCTGTGACATCTGTTGCGCATGTGTTTTATGCAGGGTAAGTAGGTCGATTGAAGTTGTTGGGTTATTTTGAGGTAGTGGTGCAGTATGGCGGTAGTTTTGGGGGGTGGGCAATTTGCTGGGAGGCTCATTTTGGGGGATGAGCAGTTTGTGGTGTGGTCCATCAATTGCAGAAGGTAGTTTTTGGGGTGGGGCATTTTGACTAGCAGTGGGGCAGTTGCAGGCTGGTAATATTTGGGGTGGGGCATTTTGTGGAGAATTTAGGCAGTTGCAGATATATTTATTGGGCATGGGGCAGTTTGCAGGATAATGGGGCAGTTTGCAGGGTGCAGTTTTTAGGGGTGGGATAATTTGAGGAGTGGTGGGGCAGTTGTGAGGAAGTAGATTTTGGGAATGGGGATTTGTGGGCTAGTGGGGCATTTGCAGAGGGTAGTTTTGAGGGTGAATGCAGATAAAGGGTGTTGGTATAGTTACAGGGAGGTATTTTTTGGGGGTGGGAAGTTTGTTGGGTGGATGTTTAAGGGTGAGGCAGATCGCATGGTAGCAGAGTAGTTGCAAGGGATGGCTTTTAAAGGAGGTAGTTAGCAAGGTAGTTGGGTAGTTGCAGAGGGTATTTTTTGGGAAGTTGTTTTTGTAGGCGGGGCTATTTGTGAGGTGGTGGGGCATTTTGCAGCAGGGATATTTTTGGGGGTGGGCAGTTTGTGGGGTGGTGGGACTGTTGCAGAGGGTAGTTTTTGGTGTGAGGCAGTTTGGGAGTTGTTGGAGCAGTTGCCAAAGTAACGTTTTGAGGTGGGATAGCTGCAGAAGGGTATTCTTTGGGGTTAGAGCAGTTGCGGGGTGGTGAGACCGTTTCGAAGTGAGGTACTTTTGGAGGGGGGATGAGCGCAGTTTGGTTGAGACAACAGAGAAGAGGGAGAGCCAGTTTAAAAGGGGGAATTTCCTAACTGTTAGGTTTCACTTTAAGTACAGTATTACTGACAGTAATACTGACATTCAAGACAGTATTACTGACATTCAAAGCGGTAAATAATCTCTCCTCCTCATCACTAACCGACCTCATCCAAGCCATAACCCCTAATAGATCAAGAAGATCTGCAGCAATAAACATATTAACAATTCCGAGAGAATCAACGAGATGCACAGCGACGACATCAATCAGGGCTTTCAGATTCTGTGCCCCAAGACTCTGGAACGCTTTACCTTTAAACATCAGATCGATCTCTAACCTAATACAGTTCAGAAAAGCCCTCAAACACTACCTTTTCCTCAAATACTTCCCAGAGAACACTGAATCACATACACTGAATACGTGTAGCTACACCAACACGCCTATTCATCCAGGAAACACTCCTAGCCAGGTGTCCTGTCCATAGTTTCTCATGATATTTACTCTATGACTCCAGTGTGTAAATAGTTTCCCCTGTTTATCCAAGTTTTACTGTCCTGTTATATGTAAACTCAGAACTATGTTCACGTTCTGATCTCTCTGTTCCATGTAAACCGCGCTGATGCCGAATAGTGCGGTATATAAAAAATTGTAAATAAATAAATAAAGTACGTTTCTATTTTAAAGATGCTTGAAACTCTTCTCCCATAGAAATACATTGGCCATTTGTTTTGGAGGAGGGTTATTTCTATGGAACCCCTATCCCACGACTTTTCCATTTCCTCGGGAGTCTCTCAGGAGAGACTCAGGGTCCTTTCACTAAAGTGTGCTAAGCAGTAAGCGTGTATTTTTACGCACGGTAACCGCCTGCTCAGGCCTGCGGTAACTTACCGCATGAGAGTTACTGCACACCATCCCCACAGTAACTGGTACTCACAGGTTATAGTGTAGAATGGGCGGGATAGGGATGGAGAGTGGGTTTTGTGCGCACATTGCAATTTGCATGGGGGGGGACATATTGCACGGGGTACTTAATGCTACCTCACTAGGTAGAGATAAGTGCACCCATGATAATAGTGCCATATGTTAAGGTACTCATCCATACATGGTCATGCTCCCGACAGTTACAATAGAGGCTCTGCACTTAACACACTTTAGTTTTTGCACTAAACACGTGTTAGGTGCAAAGACCTAACTAGCTGTAGTAAAAGTGCTTCTGTCAATGCTTTCTGAAAATCCAGTCACGCTGTATCAACCGTCTCACCTTCAAAATAACATAGCAGATTAGCGAGGCAAGACGTCCCTTGTTCCATTAAACCACGACTATGTATTCAGTAATTTTGTTCATTATAAGTTTCTACCATTTTGCTAAGAACGGATATCGAGCTTTACTTTGGCCATCCTCCAATCTTCAGGTACCATAGACAATTTTAATGATAGATTATAAATTACTAATAGCAGATCTGCAATTTCATTTTTGAGGCTTTTCAGTACTTTGGGATGTATACTATCCAATCCAGGTGATGGTCCAGCAGCAGGGGGAGTCTACAAAAGAAGCAATTTCAGCTCTGAAGAAATCCCCAAAGCAGTCACTACAGTAGAGTCACCACCACTGTCCCAGAAGCCCACAGCAGCTGCCACTGAATTCTCCCTAGAACTATTTCATGATCAGTTGCCTCCTCCTCTATTGCTTGCCTCAACTTCTCCCTCCTTTTTCCAATCCTTCCTGTCCCAATTGGGCTTGCTACTCTTTCTGAGCCTAGGACTGGGACCAAAGTCCTAGCATGTTCCTTATTGTGGAGGAGAATCCTCTAAATCAGGGGTCCCGGAACTAAGACCATGGGCCCTTGGATCTAATTTTTCTAGCCCTCCATGTTTTTCCTGTTTCCAGGTAAGACCTAGCCACCAGTGTACTATTTTGCTGCTTTCTGCCCATGTACCTCACCCCACCACTTACTCACCTCCCACTCTCTCAGGGAAGGAAATGGATTTTAGATTTAGTTTGTGCCTTTTTTCAGTGGTAGCTCATGGCAAGTTGCATTTGGAAATAGTAGGTACTTTCCTGTCCCCAGAGGGCTTACCATCTAAGTTTGTACCCGAGGCATTGGCAGATTAAGTAACTCGCCCAAGATCACAAGGAGTGGCAGTGGGTCTTCAAATCTGGCTTCCGTGGTTCTCGGTCTCTTGCTCTAACCATTAGGCTACTCCCCCACTCCCGCAGTCACTGGGGAGAACAGAAGGTGGGTTATTTGCTTCACCTTTGTGAACCTTGCCACCTGCCTTCTTCCCCAATATTTGAAATCACTGAAAAGGATAGACATGGATACCCTTCCTCCCCACCCCCAATCCCTGCTCAGCAAAAACTTCTCCAAGACAGACCTCATTCGCGTCCAACCCTCCCTCCGCCCATTCCACTCAGCCCACGGTAATCGTCTATTCCTTCCCTCACCTACATACGCTCACCTTGAACTTACTCGCCACTCCGCTTTCTTCTTTCTAGGCCCTGCTCTTTGGAACTCCCTCACTCATTCCCTCCTTACCGAGCTGTCTTTTCCCAGGTTCAAAGGCATGCTCAAAACACATATTTTTCACCAGGCTTTTGACCTTTCCCTCCCTGACTCCCCCGCCCCCTCCTCCCTCAGCCTGAGCCTCCCTCTGGCTTAGACCTTTCCCCCTTTGTACACCTGGAGCCTATGCCTGTTGCTCTTTCTCCATAGATGTTCCTTCCCCTGGTGTTTTTGTGGGAGGAGGGGGTGGGGGTGTTAACATTGGGTCATTTAACCCATCACCTAACCCAGTGACAGGGGGGTTTTATTGGGGACATACACAGTGATAAGAAGTCCACAGAGAGGAGGGAGGGGGCGAACTCTAAAAGCAGCAGGTGTTGTAGATGTGATAAGATTTGAGCCCACATACAAAGCATGACCTTATTTACACATTGGGAATCCTAGGAAGCCACGCCGAGAGGCTAAGCTAATGGCGACAACCCAGTGATACTGTTCGTCCCCTAACAGTTTATACAGGTAGGGTCGTGGCCTCTCTCTCATCATTATCTCTCTAGCTTTATCCTCTGAAAACGCAACAACAAAAATGAAATCTAAAAAACAATTAGTATGATTTATTAAAAAGGAAATTTTTATGAAAATGTAAACATGGGGACCAATTCAGCAGCAACAGCACTTGAACTAAGACCTGGATAATTCAATGCCACCGGCACCAAATATCCAGGTTGGCCGGATAGCGCTGCAGCTAACCAGGCAGCGGTGATATTTATCTGCAGTCTAGTTGGCGGAAGTGACTAAAGTCTGGATAGTCTTTTTTTCTGCATAACTTTAGCTGCTGTAAGATAACCAGCCAGCAGTCGACTAACTAACTAACTGCGTAGCATCAGGACTTCCAGCAGTTTTAGAGGGGGGTATTTAGCAGCATAAATGTGTGGAGGTTTAGCCTACTGATTAGTGCAATGCTTCCATAAGCAGGGGATAGGGGTTAGATTCCTTCAAAAGGATATGCCCAGGCTGGAGGCAGTGCAGAGGGTGGCTACCAAAATGGTTAGTGGTCTTCATTATAAAGCATATGAGGACAGACTTAAGGATCTTAATATGTACACCTTAGAGGAAAGGCGGGATAGAGGTGATATGATTGAGACGTTTAAATACCTCCGTGGCATAAATGTACAGAGGGAGAGCCTCTTTCAAATGAAAGCAAGTTCTGCTACGAGGGGGCATGGGATGAGGGTGAAGGGGGATAGATTCAGGAATGATATGCGGAAATATTTCTTTACGGAAAGAGTGATGGATCCGTGGAATAGTCTCCCAGTGGAGGTGGTAGAGATGAGGACAGTATCTGCATTCAAAAAAACATGGGACAAAGGATCTCTAAAGGAAAAAAGGGGAATGTTGTAGTGGGTGATATGGAAGGACAGACTACCTAGGCCATGTGGTCTTTTTCTGTTGTCATGTTTCTATATTTCTAAACTGGCTATGTGCTGCTGAATATCCTGTTCATTGCGAATTAATGCGGTTAGCAGATTGCTTTGAATCTTTACAGATTTATGAAGCACATTATTGTTTACAGATATCAAGCTACAAGGTACGGGTGTACATTGTAATGCAGTGTAGACTGCATCACTGATAATCCAGAAAGATATAATGCATAAAGACCTACTATAGCAGTAATCTTAACTATTTTAAAAGCAGGGACTATTTTAACAAAAACATTTCAATGTCAGAACCAGGACCATAACTGGAGAAAGCAGCCATAAGAACATAAGATATGCCATACTGGATCAGATCAAGATCCATCAAGCCCAGTATCCTGTTTCCAAGTGGCTAATACAAGTTACAAGTACCTAGCAGTTTCCTAAAAAGACACAGGTTCCACAATGTTTGTATTGGGACAAGCAATGGATTTCTCGGGTTCTCTTTAATAATGATCTATGAATCTTTCCTCCTGAACTTTCCAAACCTTTTTTACTAACATCTCCTCACCTCCATGCCCCACCAATCAGCAGCCTTACACAGCCCTGGACACCGGCTTCTAAACCGCCGACTGAGGCGCGCTGGCAGAACGAGGGGAAACAGCCATCAACGGAGGGAGTGAGCGGGAGCTCCTCCTCACCTCCATGCCCCACCAATCAGCAGCCTTACACAGCCCTGGACACCGGCTTCTAAACCGCCGACTGAGGCGCGCTGGCAGAACGAGGGGAAACAGCCATCAACGGAGGGAGTGAGCGGGAGCTCCTCCTCACCTCCATGCCCCACCAATCAGCAGCCTTACACAGCCCTGGACACCGGCTTCTAAACCGCCGACTGAGGCACGCTGGCAGAACGAGGGGAAACAGCCATCAACGGAGGGAGTGAGCGGGAGCTCCTCCTCACCTCCATGCCCCACCAATCAGCAGCCTTACACAGCCCTGGACACCGGCTTCTAAACCGCCGACTCTGAAGCGCGCCCGCGCCTTGCGGGCCCGCGCCTGAGGGCCTCGCCAGAGGGCCCTTTGGCGTGGCCCTTAGGCGTTGGTCCGTGGCGTCTATATCTGTTGTAGTTTCCAGCGGGTATGGCCTTTGGGCGAGGTATGGTGGCATGGACAGTTTCCACCCCTTCTAGATCCTATGTAATGGAATGTAACCTATCCTGTGTTTGTTCTATGTATTTATCCTATGCATGTAATGTAATGTACTCCCTGTGTTTTACTACTGCTTTGATTGTATGAAAAGTGGTATATGTTGTACATGTTATAGTCTCATATGTTTATACTTGTATTGTATTGTTTTGTGACCGCTTTGATTGAAGGAAAAGGCGGAATACAAATCTGTTTAAATAAATAAATTAAATAAATCTTTTACTACATCCTACGGTAACGAATTCCAGAGTTTGATTACGTGTTAAGTGAAAGAACATTTTCTCTTATTACTCTTAAATAGGTTACACTGTAGCTTCATTGCTTGTCCCCTTGTCTTTCTACTTTTTGGTGGCGTAAAACAACCGATCTGTTTACCCATTCCACTCCATTCATTAACTTATAGACCTCTATCATATCTCCCCTCAGCCGTCTCTTTTCCAAGTTGAAAAGCCCTAACCTTTTAAGCCTTTCCTCAAAGGGGTACCCTTCCATCCCCTTTACCATTTTGGTGACTCTTCTTTGTACTTTAATTCCGTAATATCCTTTTTAAGATATGGCGACCAGAATTGCACACAATATTCAAGGTGCAGTCACACAATGGAATAATAAATACAGAGGCATTATAATATCCTTGGTTTTATTCTCCATTCCATTCCTTACGATTCCTAGCCTTCTATTTGCTTTCTTGGCCACCACTACACACTGGGCAGAGGTTTTCAAAATATGATCCACGATGACACCTAAATCGTTTTCCTGGGTGGTGGTTCCTAATGTGGAACCTTGTATTGTGTAACCATAGTTTGGGTTGTTCTTTCCTAGGTGCATAACTTTTCACTTGTCCACATTAAATTTCAACTGCCATCTGAATGTCCAATCTTTCAATTTATCAAGGTCCTCTTGCAATCTCTCACAATCCTCTTAGGTTCTAACAACTTTCAATAATTTTATGTCATTAATTTTATGTCATTTGCAAATTTGATCACCATTCTCATTATTCCCATTCTCAGGTTATTTATGAATATTTTAAAAAGCAGCAGGTCCAGCACAGATCCCTGGGGTATTCCACTATTCACCTTTCTCCATTGAGAAAATTGGACATTTAGCCCTACCCTCTGCTTTCTATCTTCTAACCAGTTCCTGATCCACAATACTAGATTGCCTCCTTTCCCATTACTTTTTAATTTTGCCAAAAGTCTCTCATGAGGGACCTTGTCAAATTTTTCTGAAAATCGAATTAAAGGTGAACCAGATGATACAGTTTATCTACCAGTTTATTCACACCTTCCAAAAAATATAACAGATTAGTAAATCAAGATCTTCCTTGGCTAAATCCATATTGGCTATCTACATATTCAGCAATTTTATTCTTTATAATGGTTTCTACCATTTTGCCCACAACTGACATCAGGCTCACCTGTCTGTAGTTTTCTGGATCACTCCTGGAACCCTTTTAAAAAACTGGTATTCCGTTCTCCAATCTTCAGGAACTACAGATGATTTGAATGATAATAATCTGTAAACTAATAGTAGGTCTGTAATCTCATATTTCAGTTCTGTCAGCACTCTTGGATGTATGCCATCCGGTCCAGGTAATTCGTTTGCTACTCTTTAGTTTATCAAATAGTTGTTAACACATCTTCCTGGTTTATCGAAATGTATTTCAATTCTTCTGACACAACACCTTTAAATAACATTTCAGGCATAGGCAACTTCTCTACTTCTTCTTTAGTAAAGACCGAAGCAAAGATTTCACTCAGTTTCTATGCTATGGCTTTGTTCTCCCTTACCGCCCCTTTTACCAACTGACTCTCTCACAGGTTTCTTTGCTACGAATGTATTTGAAAAAGCTTTTATTATGCATTTTTGTTTCCATGGCAAGCTATTTTTTATATTCTCTCTTTGCTTTCCTTATCAATGCCTTGCATCTAACTTGCCAGTGTTTATGTTTTTTCCGGTTTTCAGCATTTGGCTCCTTTTTCTGTTTCCTGAAAGATGCTTTTTTGGCTCAACAGTCTATCCAACCTCACCTTTAAATTATGCTGGCATTTTTTTTGGTCTTCCTTCCATCTTTTTTAAAGCATGGAATACTTGTGGTCTAGGCTTCCAAGATAGTTTTTTAAACAATGCCCATGCTTGATATAAGCCTCTATTAAGCTTTGCAGCTGATCCTTTTCATTTTTTTCTTAACTATTTTCCTCATTTTATCATAGTCTCCCTTTTGAAAGTTAAAAGGTAGTACTTTGGATTTCCTTGCTATCCTCCCTCCAATTTATTAAATCAAATGTGTTCAGGCTAGGATTACTATTGAAAAGTGGCCCCAACACCCTTATCTCTTGCACCAGATCTTGTGTTTCACTAAGAACTAGGTCCAAAATAGCTTCCCCTCTTGTCGGTCATTGAACCAGCTGCTCCAAGAAGCAGTCATTTATTTCATATAGAAACGTTATCTCCTTAGCATGTCCTGCTGTGACATTGATCCAGTCGATACCGGAGTAATTGAAATCATGCATTATTAGTGTGTTGTAACGTTTGTTAGCTTTCTTGATTTCTTTTAGCACATTATCATCCATCTGTTCATTCTGACTAGGCAGACACTAGTACATCCCCACTGCTATTGCCTTCCCTATTTTACATGGAATTTCTATCCATAGAGATTCTACAGTGAATTTTGTTTCCTGCAAAACTTTAATCCTGTGTGACTCAATGCTCTAACAGAGCGCAACCTCTCCACCAATTTGATCTGCCCTATCATTGCGGTATAGTTTGCACCCAGGTATCACAGTATCCCACTGGTTGTCTGAGATGCCAATTATATCTAGCTTTTCATTTAGTGCTATATATTCTAGGTTTCCCATCTTATTTTTTAGACTTCTAGCATTTGCATACAGACATTTTAGAGGATGTATTTTATCCATATTAACAAACTGGTTATCAGTTGACAAGGGTAATTCAGAATCTTTCAGCTCTGTCTGCTCTGTACTTAAAGGCACCTGGATTTATTTTATCTTTGCTGGAACCTCCCTATCAGGATGCCCTAACTTCCTTCTTTTGCTAGTATCCTTCTGAACCAGATCTGGCTACACCACTGCATCACACACTAGGAAGGAAAATGGGAAGGTTAGGGGCAAAGTGTAAGCAAGGAGAGCACATTGTCATTAGCACAAGGATAACTGCTATGCTCCTAGCGCCATTGTGGCAATTAGCTCAAGTGCACCTAATGATACTTATATAGATGTCATTAGGTACACCCATATAAATCAACTCCATGCACTCTGGTGCTTGATTGTATGCTAACTGCTAGGAACTTGCGGGGCATGCCCCCAACATGTAGCACGAGTTGGCAGCAGTTATCACATACAGGTTTTGCCGCTAATTGCATGGTAAGTACAGAGCTTTACTAAAAGGGCTCCTTAGGGTTATTAATCATGAATTCTTTATCTGTGAACAGCTAAGGTATTTTGATTCGCCTCACTCCACCTGGTGCAGGTAGGCCTGTTTCCCCAGGCCTCAAGGCTCATTTGACTCTGGTCAAGGCCGCATCATGGGCAGAGTCAGCTCGTGCATCACCCTTGAACAATTGCAGGGTGGCTACTTGGTCCTCCTTTGCTTCTGTCGTGCCCTCTCTGGCCAAGCGGTAGCCACTGGTATTGCAAGGCTCTGGAGGGTGATAGTTGTGCCTTCACTGATATAAACCACAAAACACTTCTTTCCAAATTAAAGGGTTTTATTCCCCGTCCCTTGAGGGTACTTTATCTTCAGGAACATAAATCAAATGCCTTGCTTGGACATATAACATAAAGTAACAAAAGCAAACAGAAATTGCTTCCTTCAGCTTCCAAAACAACAAATAAATGAAAAGAACAAAACAGCTTAAATATTTCAATATGGTTCTTTCTCCTGTAGCTGACAGCACAGCTTATATCTGCTTTACTTAGAGAGAGCTGCAGCCTGTTGCTTATAACACTAAAGCTAGGACACAAACTAATTACTTATCTGAGAGAGAACTCAGGTTCAATCAAGGTCAAAGAGCAGTCCATCAATTCTGGCATATCATTTTCTTCTGCATTCTGATATTCCATTAACTCCGGCTGACTGGAAGGTTCATTCTGGACCTCAGCAGTAACGTGGGAGAATGGCTGGTTAACCTCGTCAGACAGGAAGTTCCTCTCTTCCTTAGAGCTAGTGCCTCTCTGGGAATTACCAGGTATTCTAGAGTTGAGCTTTTCAGGGCACTGCCCCTGCTGGTATTTTAGAATATAGCTCATCTCCTGGTTTGCTCTGCTAGTGGGATAATTAAGGGAATTTCTCTGCCGGTTCAGGCTTCCCTTTTGTAACCCAGCTGAGCTAGATTGGAGAGCTCGTGACGGAGTTTCACAGGGAGCTGTGAGCTTACAATGACTACAAAACTCTTCAGCTTTATCTGGTAAGTAAAACCTTTTTTCTTCTAGGGTTTTTAAAACCAGAAGAAGGGATATTTTCAGCCCCTAGATAGTGGGACCTTGTGTGCCTATTTTCATACCTCCAGGATTGTCTTCTTTCATATGGCAAATCACTCTTGCATTCACTCTGTGCACTGGAACCTGCAACTGCAGTCCTCTTGCGTCTCTCTGGCTCAAACACACTATCTGGCTGTTGATATCTCTCTGCTTCACTCAGGTCTTCGGTTCCCCTCTGACCTTCACGCTGGCTCTCTAGTTGCTCCAAAGCCTCATTGTCACTCTCTCTTACATTCTCATACCTGCTCCATGCTTCCCAGGGTTTTAGCTGCCTTTGCTGTATTCCCTCAGAGTATGTCCGTGGCTGCTTCAGCTCCTCTCTCTCTCTCCCTCTCTGATTGTCTGGGAGCCTATTTTATCCCAGTGTTTTCTTGCTCCACCCCCACCCAGCTGAACCCTGTCAGGTAAGGTGAATTCCCTTCCTTTGCTGGCTGGGTGTGTCCTCATTGGACTTTTGCACGTGTTTCTAGGTTGCTCACGGTAACCATCTGACATTTCCTTGTTTATCCTGTCACTTTTCCTGTGCTCCTTTATACTGAACTGCATTTTCTCAGGTTGTTCAGGGTCTGCACTGTTACACTTCTTAGTGTGGCACTACTGGCTAGACATGCATGGACACCATGGCACTGCGGCCCTATTCAGAAGCTTGGCTGACTTTGCCAGGTATGTGGGCTGGGTGTGCAGCTGATCTGAATTGGGACACAGCCTACACATCCAGGCACTAGACCCCACGGGATCAGAATCGGGTGTACCTCTGTATGCCCCAATTCTGATTGGCCATACAGAGTTTGCACGACCAGTATAGAATTGGCCTCCTAGCATTTCTGGATTTTCAGACAACCTTTAATAAGATCCCTCATGAAAGACTCTGTCTCCCATAACTTTTTAATTTCACCAAATGTAGTATTGTGGATCAGGAACTGGTTAAAAGATAAAAAGCTGAAAGTATGGCTAAATGGTCATTTTTCTCAATGGAAAAAGGTGAATAGTGGAGTATCCCAGGTATCTGTGCTGGGCCCGCTGATTTTTAACATTCATAAATGACCTAGAAATATAAATAATGTGTGAGATGTTCAAATTTGCAGATGACACAAAATTATTCAAAGTTGTTAAAATGCAAGAAGATTGTGAAAAATTGCAAGAGGACCTTGAAAATTAGGAAGACTGGACGTCCAAATGGCAGTTGAAATTTAATATGGACAAATGCAAAGTTATGCACCTAGGAAAGAATCACCTACTGTAAATTATTTCTATATGATGCAAGGTACCATCTTTGAAACCACCAGCCAGGGAAAAGATTTAGGAGTCGTGGATAATATGTTGAAACTCTACACCCATCTGTCAAGAAAGCAAACAGAATGCTATGAATCATAAGGAAAGGGAGAAAAAAACAAAGGATATTATAATGCCTCTGTATCATCCCATGGTGCAAACACACCTTGAATATTGTGTGCAACTCTGGTCGCCATATCTTAAAAAGGATATAGCTGAATTAGAAAAGGTACAAAGAAGAGCGACAAAAATGGTAAAGGGGATGGAAGGATACCCCAATGCAGGAGAGGCTTAAAAGCCTGGGGCTCTTCAACTTGGAAAGGAGACGGCAGAAGGGGGATATGATAGAGGTCTATAAATTAATAATGGAGTGGAATGGGTAAAGGTAGATTGATTGTTTATGCCATCAAAAATAGAAAGACTAAAGGACAAGCAATGACGTTACAAAGCAACTTATTTATGACTAACAGAGGAAAATATTTTTTTACTCACTGCGTAATGAAACTCCAGAATTCATTATCGGAGGATGTAGTAAAAGTGAAATTCCATATAAAAGGGGGAAGGCGATGGCAGTGGGGGTGTACTATCGAGCACCTGGCCAGAATGACCAAATGGATGATGAAATGCTCAAAGAAATCAAGGAAGCTAACAAAAGTTACAGCGCAGTAATAATAATGGGTGATTTCAATTACCCCGGTATCGACTGGGTCAGTGTCACGTCAGGACATGCTAGGGAGATAAAGCT
The DNA here is from genome assembly GCA_033557465.1 of Ichthyophis bannanicus. Lineage (NCBI taxonomy): Eukaryota > Metazoa > Chordata > Amphibia > Gymnophiona > Ichthyophiidae > Ichthyophis > Ichthyophis bannanicus. The sequence continues at coordinate 217,485,055 of CM066040.1, forward strand.
CCTAAATGAAATAAATGACTGCTTCTTGGAGCAGCTGGTTCATGAACCGACCAGAGGGGAAGCCATATTAGACCTAGTCCTTAGTGGAACACCAGATCTAGTGCAAGAGATAAGGGTGTTGGGGCCACTTGGCAATAGTGATCATAGCATGATCGCCTTTGATTTAATTAGTGGAGGAGGGATAGTAAGGAAATCCACAGTACTACCTTTTAACTTTCGAAAGGGAGACTATGATAAAATGAGGAAAACAGTTAAGAAAAAACTAAAAGGAGCAGTTGCAAAGGTTAAAGACGTACATCAAGCTTGGGTGTTGTTGAAAAATACTATCTTGGAAGCCCAGACCAGCTGTATTCCACGCTTTAAGAAAAGTGGAAGGAAGTCCAAAAAACTGCCAGCATGGTTTAAAGGTGAGGTCAGAGAGGCTGTTGTTGCCAAAAAAGCATCTTTCAGGAAATGGAAAAAAGAGCCAAACGACGAAACCTGGAAACAGCACAAGCACTGGCAAGTCAAATGCAAGGCATTGATAAGGCAGGCAAAGAGAGAATTTGAGAAGAAGCTTGCTGCGGAAGCAAAAACGCGAAATAAAGACCTTTTCAAGTACATTCGTAGCAAAAAACCTGTGAGAGAGTCAGTTGGTCCATTAGATGATAAAGGGGTTAAAGGAGCACTAAGAGGCGACAAGGCGATAGCGGAGAGACTGAATGAATTCTTTGCTTCGGTCTTTACTGAGGAAGATGTAGGGATGTTACCCATGACTGAAGTGGTATTTAAAGGTGCGGAAGAATTGAAGGAAATATCGATACATCGGGAAGATGTCTTACAACTATTAGATAAACTGAAGAGTAGCAAATCACCTGGGCCGGATGGTATACATCCAAGGGTGTTGAAAGAACTGAAATATGAGATTGCAGAACTGCTATCAGTAATCTGTGAACTATCATTAAAATCATCTCTAATACCTGAAGATTGGAGGATCGCCAATGTAACACCAATTTTTAAAAAGGGTTCCAGGGGTGATCCGGGAAACTACAGACCGGTGAGCCTGACGTCAGTACCGGGAAAAATGGTAGAAACCATCATAAAGAATAAAATTACTCAGCATGTAGATAGTCACAACCTAATGGGAGACAGCCAACATGGCTTTAGACAAGGAAGATCTTGTCTTACTAATCTGTTATGTTTTTTTGAAGGAGTGAATAAACAGGTGGACAAAGGTGAGTCGGTTGATATTGTGTATCTGGACTTTCAGAAAGCCTTTGACAAGGTCCCTCATCAGAGACTTTTGGCAAAACTAAAGAGTCATGGGATAGGAGGCAATGTACTATTGTGGATCAGGAACTGGTTAAAAGATAGAAAGCAGAGGGTAGGGCTAAATGGCCAATTTTCCCAATGGAGAAAGGTGAATAGAGGTGTACCCCAGGGATCTGTGCTGGGTCCGCTGCTTTTTGACATATTCATAAATGACCTGGAAAGTGGAATAACGAGTGAGGTTATCAAATCTGCAGATGACACAAAACTATTTAAAGTTGTTAAAACCCAAGAGGATTGTGAAAAATTGCAAGAGGATCTTGATAAATTGGAAGACTGGGCATCAAAATGGCAGATGAAATTTAATGTGAACAAGTGCAAGGTTATGCACCTAGGGAAGAACAACCCAAACTATGGTTACACGATGCAAGGTTCCACATTAGGAACCACCACCCAGGAAAAAGATTTAGGCGTCATTGTAGATACCATGTTAAAACCCTCGGCCCAGTGTGCAGCGGCGGCCAAGAGAGCAAATAGAATGCTAGGTATGATAAGGAAAGGAATGGAAAATAAAACAAAAGGATATTATAATGCCTCTATATCGTTCCATGGTGAGGCCGCACCTTGAATATTGTGTGCAATTCTGGTCGCCGTATCTTAAAAAGGATATAGCGATTTTAGAAAAGGTACAGAGAAGAGCCACCAAAATGGTAAAGGGGATGGAAGGATACTCCTATGAAGAAAGGCTAAAAACGTTAGGGCTCTTTAACCTGGAAAAGAGATGGCTGAGGGGAGATATGATAGAAGTCTATAAATTAATGAACGGAGTGGAACAGGTAAATGTAGATCGATTGTTTACCTTATCAGAATATAGAAAGACTAGGGGACATGCAATGAAGCTACAGGGTAAACTATTTAAGACTAATAAAAGAAAATATTTCTTCACTCAACGTGTAATCAAACTCTGGAATTTGTTACCGGAGGATGTAGTAAAGGCTGTTAGTGTAACTGGGTTTAAAAAAGGTTTGGACAAGTTCCTGGAGGAAAGGTCCATAAACCATTATTAAGAAGTGACCGAAGATATCAATGCTTGACCCAGTACAAGCATTGTGGAACTTGTGTCTCTTGGGGAAACTGCTAGGTACATGTGACCTAGATTGGCCACTGTTGGAAACAGAATACTGGGCTTGATGGACCTTGGTCTGACCCAGTATGGCATATCTTATGTTCTTAAGCTGTTAGTGTAGCTGAGTTTACAAAAGATTTGGACAAGTTCCTGGTCCATAAACCTTTATTAAAGAGGACCCAGGAAATCCACTGCTTGCCCCAGGACAATCATTGTGGAATCTATGTGCCTCTTTGGGAATCTGCCAGGTACCTGTGGCCTGGATTGGCCACTGTTGGGAACAGGATACTGGGCTTGATGGACCTTGGCCTGACCCAGTAAGGCATTTGTTATGTTATCCACAATTCGGCTCTCTTCAACCAATTTATTTCCCTCTCTCTCTCCTCCAAGTTATTCCATCACCTGAAAATTTCCCCATCATGATCTATACTTTTTCCACATCACTTTTGCACAACTTTTCTCTAGCAATCTTACTATCCGTAGTCTTATTCTTCTCTCCCTGTCTCTTAATTCTGTTGTTCTCCCAAGTCCTCTTTCTCTCTTCTTTTCAATCCTTGACTACTTATGAGCTTCCCAACTCTTGTTTTCACTCCCCTTTACCCCCCTCTGTCAATTTCAGCTTCACTAGTCCCTTCCCATCCTCTATTTCTTACCCACAATTCACATCCCTAACCTAATCTCTCATATCCCCCACCCGGTCCGAGTCCCTGCTCTCCTGAGTCCTCTCCCCTTTCAATCTCACTCTCTTTATTGCTCTCCTCACTTAGTGCCTGAGGCTTCAGTATTCTCATAGGTCTTGACTCCCACACTCTGACCCGTCCCTGATTATATTCCCAACCCCAATCCCCAAGTTCCAAATGTTCCCTTCCAATCAATCCCAAAGACATTTCTCTCCCAAATCCCCACAGTCTCCCAATTCCCAAATATCCTCACCTAAAACTGATTCTTCAGTCTCCCCTTCAAAAGTTTTCACTCTCGCTAGTCTTTGCTTATACTGCTCCACAATCCATGAGTCTCTGTTCTTGAATTCCCGACTTTTTCCTTTCCTCTTCTATGCAATCCTTGAGTCTCCACTACCTTCACTCCCTCCTAACTCAATCCCTATCTCTTTGCTGAGATGCAGCCCTAAACGGTGCGATGGGGGTATAATTAAGTGTTTTTAGATAAATAAATAAATAAAATAAATACCAAATCTTCACAAATTCCTGAGTCCCCATTTCTCTCTCACCTAACTTCAAAGATGCTCTACCTGCTTCTCCCATCCTTCTGGCTGTCCATCACTTCTAACCCAGCTGCTCTTCTTGCCGCAGGTGATTCTTCTCTCTCTCCCAAAAGGTTGAGTTTAGTGTGGAAGAAAGGCGAGACACACCAGCAGCAGGAGGTTTAGAAGAGAAGGGTCCCTTCTCTTATTTATTTAAAAGCATTTTTTTTATCCACACTATCCAAGCCTCTAGGTGGATTACCAAAACATACATAATCCAAAATATAGAATACCCACTTGGACATGGCACAGTCTTACCAAATAATTCTTCATTGACAAATGGTTTACCACTGCCTGCTGTTCAATTTGTGCTATATCACATTTGCGAATGCTTGCTGAAATAAATGAGATTTTAAACGTTTGTGCAACAAAACATGTCTGACATGACCTGAAATTGGCCATAAAGCATTCCACAATTTAGGAGCCACCATAGCAAACATGTAGTCTTGCACTGCACTAAAATGTATCTGCCGGTGGGAAGGAATGTCCATTAACATCATACTCATTAATCTCAAAACACGAGGACAATAAACACTCAGTATATATAGCAGACTCCAAAGGTTCCTCATGATGTAAGTGTCTAAACACTAACATTATAATCTTAATGTGCCAAACCAGTAACCAATGTAAACTGCACAAAATCGGAAAAATGTCTTCTGACCTACCTACACCAGTGATCACATGCGTTGTAGCATTTTGGATAAGTTGTAATAGCTGCATAACATTCAGGTAGACCCAAATATAAGCTGTTAATAATCTCCTGCATAGATTACTGCAATGCTTGAATCACTGTTCTGAGATTTTCAGAAGTCAAAAATGGCTTCAACCTTCTAACTCTATGTAATCTGTTAAAAGCATGTTGAGTGACAGTCTGCACTTGTGTATGTATACATTATTCCCAAATTTCTAACCTGTTGAGATATTTTAATGATCTTATCATCAATCTTTAATTGAATCGGCCATTTGGAGAGAATATCCCATAAGAGACATAAAAGGAGTGGTGGGTAGGACACAACTGACTTCCTTGACCCAGAACCTTGAGGGCAGGTTGAGAGGCAGCAGCAGCCATCCGGATTAGCAAATCTATGTAATTCCACGGGCATGGCTTAATGGAGAAATAACAGTAGCAACCAGACTGATAGGTCTTTTTAATTCTATAGGGGCAGCCTTATTTTAACAAATAAAATGTCAAATGTATCCGATATACTGAATATCAGTAAAAATTCCTATGTGCTTTACAATAAGAAAACAAACAAAACGGTAGAGAGGGGCAGAGAGTAGCAGCAGTAACCAGGTCAGTGGGTCATTTTTTTTCTAGTCAAAACTGGGGGAGGTGGGAAAAGGGAGGAGGGAAGTAACCATGGCAGCAGTGGCAAAACCAGTAGGTGTATGGGAAGAGATGGCCGGGAGGTAGTAGTGGCTGGTACGGTAGCTGTAGCTCTCTTTCTTCAACTATGCATGGGCAATAGCTGAAGGAAATAAGACGACGCATGACAGAATGATCTTGTCATTACAGCTTTTTTCTTTTCTACAGTGCTATCCTCAAATGTCTAGCTCTCTTGGCTTACCTACAGCACAAACCAGCCCTGCCCAAGAGGATGCATGGGCCTTATTTTATATTCTCTTTATGGGATATCTTCAGAAAGTAACATAAGGAAGGAGCTAAGGTCAACACCAATATTTTGTATTATCACTAAGAGGTAACAGTCTGGTTAGATCATATCGTGAACCACGTACAGCCGATGTGGCTATCATCATGTAGATGTTGCAGATGTCCCCATCTCCTTGGTCTTGCTTAATGTCATTGATAGGTAAATCCCCTTGTTATAGGGCAGTTCCTATTAGGGAGGTTCCCTTTGTTGTGTTTGCTTCACCAAATACATGAAAAATCCCTTAACTTGTGTGAAAGATGTACCATGTGTGGGCTAAAGGAGGAATATTCACTCAGCAGCCAGCCTCTGCCATAAGGGTTATCCTTGAACTGTTGGAAGAGGGCAGAGTGATCATTGCAGGATACTGGTATTCATATTCAGAAAATTCATGTATGCATCATGAACAAGGTGCATATTTGAAGAACAGCACTTTCTATTAAGAAAGATATCTTCACTTTCATAAAGAGATATCAGCATGATATGTGCAATCAATAGCACCCAGATACCTTTCCTTTCATAAAATGGCATCAGCACGATGTCAACATAGCATAGGAACAAAACTGCCAAGTTATCTAGTTCCAGGACTGAGATTATAGGCTAGTCCTGGATTTCTGACTACCTTATATTGATGTGTTGTTGTACCTGAAGCACTGATTTCAATGGATAGAAACATGGACTACAAATACCACGCTGCTCCAGGTTACAAGTTCAAAACTAGGACTGCTCAAAAAGTCTCCCGCCTGTAACTGGATAACTTGGCATCTTTGTAAGAAGATAACTGCTATGCTAGGTCAGACATGACCCGTCAAGTCCAGCATCTTTTTGGATCCTGTTCTAGACAGTTGTAAATATCCAACATGTCTTAATGAGGAAGTTCATTTCTTGCTGTCTACTCACAGAAGTACAAGATGGCAATTCAACAATAATTAGACAGGTAAATTTGGGGATCAATCTGCACTCCAGAAACTTGTCCAAAATGTTCTTAAACCCAATTATCTTTCTAATCTTGACCACATCTTCCTGCGACAAATGCCACAGATCAATCAATGAAAAAATATTTTCTTCAAATTTGTTTTAAATCTGCTACCAGTTAGTTCCAGAAACTGTAAATGTGAAGGATTTCTTTAAGCTTATGGAGGAGTGGATCCCGAACAAGTTAAATCTGGAAGGCATCCAAAAAGTCAAGTTTGAATGAGTACACTGGATGGAAATTAAAAATAAAACACCAAGAACAGACTGCGGACTATCATGGCTCTTGATCTGAGCAGAATAACGGCAACCCTACTGCACTAAATCACAGCTGGATTCAAAAGGCATGAACATATTGTTTTTCCAAGATTTTTCCTCTAGAGTCTCAAGTCAAAGAAAAAAATGGCCCCAAAGTGCATGATCCTGTATTTTTTAAAAAAAGGCATTACATGTATGATCCTGTATCCTGCTTGTCTATGAGTTCAGCATAATAACACTAAAAAATTCACAACTGTCAGCAACATCAGAGTCTACCAAGGGAATCATAAATCTGCATGAATGATTGGCATTTGCAAACTGACTGTCCATGTGATTTTAGTTTGAATGTATTGGATGCTGACCTGTGGGCATATTCACATTTCTTTTTGGGAATGTTCCATCTACATCTTCTACTGCATGGATAGGAGGAGTCAAGCAATATTGTAGTTAAAACCTGAAGAACAAAACAGAATGTTGTAGTTTGGACTATGCTTTGGGGTGAATGTGTGCATGGATGGATAGGTGTAAGAAGAGGAATATGATGCGAGGTCAGAGAACCTCAAACTATGTACTTTTCTTGGCGTACCCATACTGGTTTTAGGAAGCGCAGAAGAAATGCTTGAGAATATAAATGTGTCCAGAACTCAAATGATTGTTATAAAAGTATGCTAACAATATTTTTCAGAGGAGTATTATAGATAAGTTCTGTCTAAAAATAAGCTATTCGCATTCAGCTGATAAGCTTGCCAGCTAATTTTCAAAAATGCATATTGGGCCTATTTCTTTAAAGCGATCTATAATCTTCCGTCACTCAAGGATATCAAACATAAGTCACTCAAGTAGTACAGGCTGTTTCAATCAGCAATCACAGAATAATGCTCAATATATAGAAAAATAAAGTAATGGCAACTATCAATCTGGGGATTGGTCTATACTTTTCAATAGACACAGATTCATATCCCAGAAATCTCATCATCATTTCCCAGTAACTGTTAAAATATCACCATGTATTCATAAATCTTTAAAAACGTATCTGAAATGTAATATGATCAATTCTCTTCAGACATGATTTCATATTTCAAGGAGTCCGAGTTTTTGTATGCTCCTCTGCTTCAGGGAATCATTTACTTGCAGCAATCACACCGTGAAAGTAATTATAGATGTCAGTACGTTATATAATGATCACATGATATAAATCTCCTATCAGGTCAAAGAAGTCCTTTCTATTTCATTATTTAACTCATTTAGGAATACAGTATTTGATCTAAAAATCAAACTCTGTTCTTTATAATCTAACAATTGTTCCTTATCGCCACCACGCCAATCTATGTAAACCTGTTCCAAGATTCTCCACTGTATCTGTTCCACTGTGTGATCCAGATTTACGAAAAGTGTTCAACTAAATGAGCTGAGATAACCTTATTGTTAATGCAGCTGGAATGTTCATTAAGCCGCATTTTGATAACTTACAAAGTCTGCCCAACATGGACTTTTGCACAAGGGCACATAATTCCATAGATCTCCCAACAGGTCCTATAATTTGTCAATTAGCGAGTTCTACAAAAAAAAAAAAATAAATAAAAAATCACTGTTGTGTATGGTCTATTCCAGCCCTTCAATCGTTCAATCACAACTACAGTGGCCACATGTCACATGAGTATAAATGGTGATTTTTTAAGTTATTGGGAACTGATGATGAGATTTATGGAATATGAATCAGTGTCCATTGAAAAGTATTGACCGATTCCCAGATTGATAGTTTCCATTACTTTATATTTTTCAACATATTGAGCATTACTTTGCGATCGCTGATTGAAACAGCCTGTAGTACTTGAGTGATTTAGAATATATTATATTTCATTAAAGCAACATATGCACCTATATACCTTTATAAAATTGCCCCAGGGAATGCAGGAGGCATACATTTATACCTGCTCCGAGGCAGATATAATTTGTTGTGTGAGTGTGCATGAAATAATAAGCATACACGTGCATATTTTCTAAAGCTAGTTCCACCTTAATCTACGGATGCAGGCAGGCTGAACTTCCGACATAACTCTCCAAATGATTCTACTTCCACCCCCTGTTCCATACAGAGACATGCCAATTACCCTGTGCATATTAACGCTTAGGGACTGCTGTGTTCAGACCGAGAGGAAAATTGGGGTTACCCACCAACTGCAGCAGCCCCATAATTCTCCACGAAACATGGTACCATGAATCATAGGTTGTACTCTGTCAGACAGCAGTGCCAACCCACTCTCGTCCCGCCCCCACAGCAGCACCGCAAATGGCATCTTCTGGCGTTTCCCCCGCCATAGAAACCTCCCTATCCCTGCTCAAGGTTGCTCCAATGTTTGCGGGCAACCCACAAAGGAAGGTGGCGAAAAACATAGAACCACCGCGAAAGCTCCATCATATTAAATAATGCCACTCTACCCTTCAAGAATAGAGGTAGCCCCATCCACTTCTGCAGCCATTGGGTCGTTTGCTTTAGCAGTGGCAGCACATTAAGGACATATAAGGACGAAGGGTCAGACGGAAGTTGAACACCCAAAATATCTGATTGAGCCCTCCATTCATGCCAAAGGGAACAGGCCCTCCCAAGTCTCCCACAGCTGACCATACACCTCCATTGCCATAGATTTACTTTTGTTAATGCACAAACCTGAGAACCTACCATATTCCTCAATTACTTCTAAGGCCCATGGGAGGAAAGATTGCGGGTCACACAAGCACAAAAGCAGGTCATCTGCAAAGGCACTAATCTTGATCTCTACCGAGCCCATAAGCATGCCCTTCACCTGCCCATCTGACCTCAGTGCCAGAAGCAGGGGCTTCAATGCAAGCACGAAAGGTAGCTGAGACAGCGGGCATCCCTGCTGTGTATCCCTTCCTAAGGTGAATGGAGCTGACATCACACCATTGAATGCCACCATCGCCCGTGGTTCCATGTAGAGAGTCTGCACTCATTGGAGGAAGGTCCCAGTAAATCCGAAGCCCTGTAATGCTTACTAAAGCCAAAAGATTCCGGTGGGCCCGACCATACTCCATTGCTAACAGAATTTTTCTGATGTTCTGTGTAGCCCCCGTTCCTGGAACAAAACCCACCTGATGATCCCCAATTAACATGGGAAGTATCAAATTCAAACAATGCGCCAGTATTGATGCTAGAAGTTTCACATCAAAGTTAATGAGTGAGATGGGTCAGTACGACACTGGTTCCAAAGGGTCCTTCCCTAGCTTGGGGATAATAGTGGCACATCACATGTCATGGGGGAACGTTCCGTCCGCCAAGACCATCTCAAACATTTTGACCATGGCTGGGGTCCCCTGTTGTTCTCAGATTTTATAATATTCTATCCCAAACCCTTCAGGGCCAGTGCCTTATGCCCTGCCCCTCTCCTGATCCCTTGCTGCACCTCTCGGACCATGATCGAAGCATTTAATGTAGCTATCTCTGCCTCTGTAAGTTTTGGGAGTGACAGGTGGTTCAGGAAACCCTACCCAGTGTCATATCCCCTGGTTTCTGCCATGTACAATGCTTTATAAAATGTGCAAAACACCTCCGCTATGCATGCCGGCTGGTGTTGTAAGAATCCCTCCCCATCCCATCAAAGATCTCTCCCCATCTATTCTTAATATGTACACCTTAGAGGAAAGGCGGGATAGAGGTGATATGATTGAGATGTTTAAATACCTCCGTGGCATAAATGTTCAGGGAGAGAGCCTCTTTCAATTGAAAGCAAGTTCTGCTACGAGGGGACATGGGATGAGGGTGAAGGGAGATAGATTCAGGAGTGATATGCAGAAATATTTCTTTACGGAAAGAGTAGTGGATCCGTGGAATAGTCTCCCAGTGGAGGTGGTAGAGATGAGGACAGTAACTGAATTCAAAAAAGCATGGGACAAACACAGAGGATCTCTAAAGGAAAAAAGGGTGCTGTTGTAGTTGTTGATATGGAAGGACAGACTAGATAGGATATTCACACGTCCTTCGTTGCTATCCACGTTTCTTTGTTGGACAGACTAGATAGGCCATGTGGTCTTTTTCTGTCATCATATTTCTATGTTTCTGTTTCTAAATGGGGCTTGACACTACCGTCAAAGGATGCTTGATGTGAGAAGTGTCCTCATGCGCTCACGTGACTACACATTCATACAGCACAACTACTTTTCCTTTTTCTGACATACGCTCACTTAGTATATCCCTGGTAAACACAAAGAGTTTTCAAAAACAAAATTGCTGAATCAGGGAACTGCAAATGTAACATTTCCTTGGGGTTTATGGGGAAACGTAATGACAGTGAAAGATCCTGTGACTGGGCAGAGGGAAATCTGTGACAGAAATATACTCTATTCCCAAATAATTTGCCAAAACTCTGCTAGCTTCTCAAATGTCATCAAGTCAAAATATTTCTTCTAGAGAGCCAGTCAGTTTTGGCTGGTTAGGTTTGGGTAACTTTAACTCTTTCCACTTGGATAGATTTTCTATGTTACTCATGCCAGATCGGAATAAATTTTAACAAGAAACTGGCCAAATTACAACCAATATGACATACACATTATGAAATGTCCCGTGGGATGGGACTTATGAGCCATAAACGAACATGTCATACATATGTCCCACAAGAGTGTTGCCTCAAAGGCCTTTGAGTCAACACTAGTTCCTGGCAACCCAGCAGCTCTTGGGTTTTCTTGGAAGTGTGACCAGAGGTAGATTGCCAGGCCTTCCTTCCAAGGCAAGAGAGAGTTATGTGACTTGCCCAAGGCCACAAGGAGTGCTAGGGGGAATCAAACCCTGATCTATTGGTTACAAAGCCAGAGCTCTGACCACTAGTCTACTCCCACTCTGGAATAGACACTAGGGAAGGGAACATTTAAATGTCCCACAGGGTGGGAGAGCCTAGTGGAAAGGGTTAAGGTGCTCTCAGACAAAACCTTTCCTCCAATCAGTATTCTTAAATAAGTTTCTTCCCCTCCTTAAAGGAGTAGATGCTTTTCTTTTTCTAAAGAAGCAATTCAATGAACAGCTGAGGTTCTCTTCTCAGCTTCTACAAACCCACACCCAAGTTCAGTAAATAAATTCAGATTCAGGCTGAGCTGTGTCTCTAGGAAAGTCTAAATAGGGATTTTTCTTACCAGTTCTGACTTCTATTGTCAGTCTGGTGCAGGGGTTCTCAACCCAGTCCTCGGGACCCACCTAGCCAGTCAGGTGTTGAGGATAACCACAATGACTATGCATGAGAGAGATTTACATACACTGCTTCCACTAAATGTCTCTCATGCATATTCATTGTGGTTATCCTGAGCACCTGACTGGCTACTTGTGTCCTGAGGACTGGGTTGAGAGCCCCTGGAATAATGTAAATACACACGAGCAGCTTACTGAAAGGGCTGTGTTGTCAAATAACTTTTTCTAGTTCAGATGTTCTAAGTTTTTTTCACAAGCAAAAATATATAATCTACCCAGAGTTGCTAAATTATCTGGATCCAGGAGTGAGATTTTCAGCCAGTCCTGGATTTCTGATAATCTCATTCAGATGCATTATGGGACCTGCAGCACTAATTTCAATGGGTAAAGTCAGGGGCTACAAATACCTTACTGCATTGCAAAGCAAATTTAACACCAGAACTGGTAAAATGTTTCACTCCTGGAACTGAGTAACTTGGCAACTATCTGCCTCAAAACATCAATGTCTTTTCAATACAGTTGGCGATAAGCAACTTCATTCTGCCAGCACATCCACTTATTCTCACACAATTGAGCTGCTTGTATCCAAAATTAAAGTTTGAACTCAACTTAAAATATTTTGGCTTCTCAAGGGGTTCAAAGTTACAGAAGAGAGAACCCTCTTTTCTTGCAATCTTTTCTACCTCAGACCCCTTTTCATACACAACAAACAGAAGTCTTCCTCTGTCTCTTTTTTCCCAGATTAATCATAAAAATGTAGCTTTTGGCTTTTCTTAATATAAACCTCTCTTTAACTAGATTAGAGTATTCAAAACTGCTATATGTATAATTATGCTATATGTATAATTATGCTATATGTATAATTATGTAAATATGTATATATAGATGTAAGAATGTATAAGTCACCCCCTAAGACGCTAACCATGTGTGCTGTGACCCCAGTTATTTGTACATACCACCCCCCCCAGTCTTGATTGACAATCCCAGAACATGAATCAAACCGCTGCTGATCGCTGGAAGTAGCGGTATATAAATGTGCAGTAAATAAATAAAAAAAAAACATCCACTTTCTTCTAAAAAAAACCCAACTCTCGTTCTCACATATTAGACAAGTCAGCACAACTTACTCACCGAGAGCCAGGTCCCCGACACTGAACCTGGAACACTAGTTTAGCTCTGCAGTGCTAAAAAATAGTGTCCTTCCACAACAATTAGTTTCTGAAGACCTCCCAAACTAAGTTTTCAGAGCCATCTTAAATCTTCTTTTACTCAGTACAGCTCTTAGCAGAACCTTAAGAAAAGTTTCCAAAATAATATCCAAAAACAAACCTTTCTGACTTTCACACACTGAAAGTCGATTATCAACTGTGTGCTCTCGATAAGGGATAGTCAAATCATTATGCAAACTTGGTAGTTGCTTTGGGTGGCTGCTTCTCAGGGGCAGCAAAGAGCAGGGCATTCAAAGCTAAACAACAGATTCTAACTACCAGCGTGGGCATAAGGCTTAAGATTTGAGCAGGGTGCCACACCTTGAGTCAACTCTAGGACTAGCTCTGCTCTTATGGACTTCCCGCACTTGAAAACAGTATCCCTCCACAGCAAGAAGCCTTGTGTTTGGAGCTGCTCAACTCCTCCCCTCACATAGCAGTCTCTGTACATCAGTGGTTCTCAACCCAGTCCTTGGGTACCCCACAGGCCAGTCAGGTTTTCAGGATATTCACAATGAATATGCATGAGATAGATCTGCATACAGTGGAAGCAGTGCACGCAGATCTATTTCATGCATATTCATTATGGATATCCTGAAAACCAGACTGGCCTGGGGGTACCCCGAAAACTGGGTTGGGAACCACTGCACTAGGCAAGCTAGGCAGTCGCCTAGGGCAGAAACCTCTGGAAGGCAGCAAAAGTAGATTATTCAAAGCTAAATAATAGATTTTGACAGCCAGTAGGGGTGTAAAGCTTGAGGTTAGCCTAGGGCTCCAACACTTTGGACTAATCCTAGGGCCAGCCCTGCCTTACAGCGCCAGGTATTTTAAACAAACTTTATTTCTTTTTCATGGGTTACATTATTGTGGCATTTTTTTTCTGAGGAGTATATGTAAAGTTAAACATCTCACAGGAAGAGAGATGGAAAGTCCTCCCTGTGCACTACCAGTGAGAAACAAGCAAGCCAGCTAGGACTGGGAAAGCTGGATGGAAAAACTGGTCTGGCTCATTTTACAGCCATGAGCATTAGAGAGGCCTCTAGGACTAACGCAAACTTGCTTTAATTATTTTTCTTTTGGTATTTGATTTGTCTCACTGCAGATAATGAATGAATGCCTGATTTATGGAAATAAATGAACTGTAAAGATTTTTAAAGCCTTCTGAACGCCTTATGAGCACATACTGCGAAGCTACCCAGTTCCAGGAATGAGAATTTTACGCCAGTCCTGGATTTCTGACAATCTCATTCTGATGCATTATGGGACATACAGCACTGATTTAAATGGATAAATTTATGAACTACAGATGCCATACTGCCTTGCAATGTGCATTTAAAATCAGAACTGATCCCATTCCTGGAAGTGGGTAACTTAGCAGCTCTGTGAGTAACTGAGCTGCAAGTATTGGCATTGGACTGTTTTGCATGCTGAAAGCTAAAAGGACAATGGCTTCAACCGTGGAATTATTTCAGAACTCTTTTTGTGCATTGGAGATAAAATGATGGTAGTAATTCACAAAGCCACTGTTTTACAAGCTTGTGCCACTGTGGGGTTTTTTTTTTAATATGAAGCAGGGGTTCCGAAACCAGTCCTTGGGTCACACCTAGCCAGGCAGATTTTCAGGATAACTACAATGAATATGAATGAGAGAGATTTGCATAGAATGGAGGCAGTGCATGCAAAACCTACAATAAACATAAGGGGTTATTCTGAACCACGAATAGCAGGGACCTTTTACTAAAGGTTAATGCGCTCTTATACAGTTAACATCATTAAGTGACTACTGTGGTTTTTCTTTCTGTGGGCACAATGATACTTAATGCATGTTAGCCTTTAGTAAAAGGGAAATAGACTCTTAAGGGGCAAGTTTATTAAAGCATGTTAACTGCTATTGTGGCGATAACACAGGATGATTTGTGGTGGTAGCAGCTAACATGGACCAAATGCAGACATTGTAGCAATTTTCTGCGCTCTGTCTGCATTTCAAATGGTAGCTGTAGGCTTGGGCAGGAAGTGGATGGGATTAGGCCAGAGAGCGGATGTGCCTGCAATGTGTGATTCCCTTGGATGTAAACATCACATTTTAATTGGCCACGTTGCAGACCCTACGGGTGCACTTAATGCCCTATCAATGGGTGGCTATACTTGCATGTGCGGTGCTTGCCAACCATGATCCCTGCATTTTCAGCATGGTATCTGCTGGGGAAACGCTATGCACGCTCGCAACAGATTATGTGCGACTTCTGCAGCTACCACAGAGCTTTTGCAACTAACGCCCAGACATAGCTGCAAAAGCAAATCGTGCTTTATTAGACATGCCCCTACGAGTTATATTTGACAATGTATAGCATTATGATTTGTCATAAATTAAAAAAAATAATCAATGCCCAACTTCAAAGATATCAAAAATTAATAAATGCAGCATTATAAATTGGAACCATTATGCACAATCATTTCATAATGTGCCAAATTATTTCTATCATTTTTAATGATCAGTCCAGGCTGAGGCCCGATGGCCAAGATCACGCCTACAGAAGGTGTTGGCTTGGACCCAGCTGAGATAGAGAGAGTTGAGCAGATGGGGAGTGATGGGAGAGTGCCGATCACACTTTGCAGGGTTGAGGCGGGGCTTGATGGAAGGGGGATTGCAGCAGATGGTCCTTCACTTGCTACCCCATCTGTGGGCTGACTCCAATGAGTGTTCCAGTCGGGGATCCTTTTCAGAGGCCTAATTTAATGCATTTTCAGTTGCCATAGGGGGAGCCAGCTCATGCTCCTTCCATTGTCCTGAGTATGATGCTTGGGCCTGGGCAATTTGATCAGCATGGGGCATTGGGGGCAATGTACAATCAATAAGATTTGGCCACCTCTTTGCATGATCCTGTCTCTACACAGTTCCATGGTCCCAGGCCGAGTAATGCTGGTGGGGGGGGGGGGGATTCCCTTACTGTTGAGTGGTTCTGCCTCAGCTATGGCCCTGTCTCTAGTGGGGTACCAAGGGAGTTGGCCACCCTAGACTGACTTTGCGGGTGCTGGTAGGCGTATTTGAACTGCAGCTCATTGGGCAGCAAGAGCCCAGAGATTGTCATCAGTGCCTTGGCTGGGCTATGCAGCTCCTGGTATAAGTGTTTCCCCTTTTCAGTCTTCACTGTCTACTGCTCCATTTGCTTCTTTCCCACAGGTTTCTTGAGCATTTCCTGCGGGCAATATGTCTCATCCATCTGTTCACCAGACTAGCAGAAGAGGTGCTTCAGCAACATCGCCTGGCACGTTAGAACAGAATGATATGGAGCATTCAGAGTGTCCCAGGGTCAGCACTGCAGTTCCTGTGTATCCAGTGAGAGAACCCGATATGGGTGAGACTAGGGTACTAGCACAAGTCTTGGATGGCGCCATTACGGATATTGGTTTGGTGGTAGGCAAAAAGGGTGAGAAGAGGAAGGGATAGAAGCAGTTTGGCTCCTATTCTTCGAGCACCCATGGTGTGACCTCGGCAGGGTGAGGTCTTGATGGTATGGCTGAGGGTAGGGATCTAGGTGCACTGGTTTTGATAGCTTTTACAGAGCTATCAGGAAGCTCTTCCTTATTCTTTACGGAGGAAGTTGGGCATGTATATTGACATTTTCCGCCTACTGGATGGGCGCAAGAAGAAGGGAGATAGCAAGAAGAAGTTGAAGAAGGAGAAGAATGTGGGAGCATAGAAATGTATCCTGGAATGTAGTTAATTGGACTCATGCCTTCTTATGCTTGACTAGTGTCTGGGGCAAATATGAGCCACTATGGTTTACTGTTAGCATATGCTGATTCTATCCTTGAGGCCTACCAGACCCACGAGGTCTGGAGTTGGCTGAATTATGATTACATTTTTAAAATAAAATGGAGGAGAATAAGCATATGTCATGGGATAGCCAGGATATTAACCAGTGGCTTAGTCGGGTGTCAGCCAAGTCAGGGTCTCTGGCAAGGTTGGCGGCAGGTAAGAGTTTAGGGTCTGGATCTGGATCTGGATCTGGCTCAGGAGGCCATTCATTTCCTGCACCAAGTGCTTTGGTCAATCAGGTTAAGGTCTGAAGTGTGAGACCAGATCTTTGTTGGAGATCTAACAAATCATCTTGTCCATTCCTGGACTGTAAATTTAAGCACCCATATTCAGTTTGTGGAGGCTGTCACCCAGTAGCAAAGTGTGTCAAGAAGGGAGCTTCCAGCTCTGGAACATCAGTGAAGTTATTCCTTGTTGCTGCAAAGAGCCTGTACTCCAATTCGAGATGTTGCAATGCGCCCTTGGCTCGCTTTGCACCCAAGACAAAGGGATACTTGCATTTCAGAGGAAGGTTTTGTGTTTCGTTTTATTATTCCTTTTCAAGGGGTGGCTGTGAATAATGTAGTGCCCAGTGCTCCTTCAGTGGTTTACCTGCATGAGGTTGTAGTTGTCAAGCTACAGTCGGAGCAGGCACTGGGTCACCTTGCGGAACCTTTTCAGGAACTTTGCCCAGTTTTAATTTTGTCTCCTTTGGAGATTGTGGCTAACAAGGACTCCAGTAAATTTAGGCTAATGCACAACTTTTCTTATCCCCACCGGGTGCACTTTAGTTAATGACTCTTTGCCACGGGAATTCTGCACAGTGCAAAATGCCTCTTTTGATGATGCCATAGCATTGGTCCGCCAGTGTGGAAATGGGGCATTGCTGGCTAAAGTGGGCAAAAAGTGGGCATTTTGTATACCAGTTCATCTTTCTGCTTTTCATTTGTTGGGTTTCATGTTTGAGAGCTATTTTTCCTCCAGGAACTCATCCAAACCTCTTTTTAAACCCAGCTACGCTAACAGCTTTTACTATATCCTCTAGTAATGAATTCCAGAGTTTATTACACGTTGAGTGAAAAAACAATTTCTCTGATTAGTGTTAAATGTGCTACATTGTAGCTTCATTGTATGTCCCTTAGTCTTTCTACTTTTTGAAGAGTAAACAACCGATCTACCTTTACCTTTTCCACTCCATTCATTATTTTATAGACCTCTTATCATATTTCCCCTCAGCCGTCTCTTTTTCTCATAAAGGAATCTGTAGTCAGAGGAGGGGCTTTTACTTGTAGCATGGAGTGTTGCAGAGATGCAAAGAATTATCTGGCCTGTCCGGGCATTTAGGATGATAGTTTGAGACTTGGAATAGGTTGCCAAAACAGCTGTACCTGCACACTGGTTAATTTGCTAGGTTTCAAGGCGGCATGGAAGACATTTTTGTTCCCTGATGGGTAGTTAGGAAATTGGGCCTTCTTTGAGTTGTGATGATTGGGAATGTATTTAGGAGTGACTTTATTTACGTCATGTGGGAAGCTGGTTTTAATTTTTATGTTTTTATGCAATTTTATTGTATTTTTGTACACCATTTTGCATGAGTTTTGTACTCAACAAAGTGGTTTAGAAACATCTAGTCTGTCCTTCCATATCAACAACTACAATAGTCCCCTTTTTACCTTTAGAAATCCTCTGTGTTTGTCCCATGCTTTTTTGAATTCAGTTACTGTCCTCATCTCTACCACCTCCACTGGGAGACTATTCCATGGATCCACTACTCTTTCTGTAAAGAAATATTTCCGCATATCTCTCCTGAATCTATCCCCCTTCACCCTCATCCCATGTCCCCTCGTAGCAGAACTTGCTTTCAATTGAAAGAGGCTCTCTCCCTGAACATTTATGCCACGGAGGTATTTAAACATCTCAATCATATCACCTCTATCCTGCCTTTCCTCAAAGGTGTACATATTAAGATCCTTCAGTCTGTCCTCATATGCTTTATAATGAAGACCACTAGTCATTTTAGTAGCCACCCTCTGCACCGACTCCATCCTGTTCACATCCTTTAAATTTTGATAATTAAATAAAACTATGTAATTAGTAAATTGGCCAAAAATTAAACCTATGTTCATGGACCTATCTACAGTATTTAAGGAAAGCACACCTCAGGACTTGTAGATGAGGTAAAGGATGATAGAGAAGTTTGAGACATTAAAGGGGGGGGGACATAAAACTTACCCCTGAAGGAAGGGCCAGCGAGCAGAGCTTACTGTAGCACTTGTCTTATTATAAGCATTGCTCAGAATATCATACACAAACTATAGCCTCTCGTACGGTACATATCTCGTTTACTTTTAGCCCCAAGAACTTGCCAGGAAGCACACAGCCTTCCACTGAGAAAAACGGCCTCAGACAATCTTATAGTATCAGACATATCCACAGAAACACAGGAAATACTTTAGCTTCTAAAAGACTGCTTAAACTCAGTCATTATAGAAATACAGCCTACAAAAGCAGCTCACAATAAATACCTTAAAAACAAATTTTACAGTGCAAAAACCAGCAAGCATTTTCAATAGAACAATATGCAAAGCTTTCCCGCAAAGGAAAAGGTCTATCTTAAAACCATAAGGACCCAATTGGACTTTCAAAAGAGTAATTCTATAAGAGGACACCTATGTGAAAGGTAAAAAAAAAAAAAAGAACCTATCTTATGCCTGATTTCATTGTAAAACACTCGGAAGAATTCTTGAAAGGCAGTATATCAAGTCAGTTAATAAACGCCAAACTATAGATATGTGTCTTTTATAAAATAGACAAGTGCAATGACCCCCTCCCCCCCCCATTAATGCAAGCATGCACATACCTATTTAATAAAATATGCACATAAATCATATCTGTACAGTATACCTGCTCTGCCTTCGGGAATCCCTATGCACAGTACATTTACGATAAGCATGCAGCACCTTATTAGCACACGTACTTATATGTATGTATTTGTCTGTGCAATATTATAAGAATCCTTTTCCATGGGTATAACATGTTTTACAAGAAGAAACTTCTTTGTAAAATTACTCCCCAGTTTCTTTGTATTGTAAATCATTTCTATATGTGAAATGGGCACCAGTATCTGGCTTTTGAATTTTCCCCTAGAATTTTTCAGCGCTTTCAGTGTATCCAGTCCTCAGATCCAGTGCAGCCTTAAGGCTTTTCATCTCCCTTTCTGTATACCCCAGGATGCAATTCAAGTGATTTAAGGTTTGATCTTTAATCATGAGTCATTGTTTTAAGTGCAAATGAGATTAGCCATTAATTTATTTAAAGGGATAAATGCTCTTAATGTGTACTACAGATTTCAATGCTTGTCTGTTACACAATGATATATTATCCCAGGATTTCTTAAGCTAGAAAATTGATTATATCCACCTGTAGATAAGACATTATAAGTTAGGTAATGGAAAACACATAGGGCCTGATCTTCATCTAGGTCGGCTATGTGCTGCTACTGAATGAAGCATAACCGTTGCCGCCAACCTCTTATCACCGGATATTCAATACCAGGGTCATATGCGGTCCCAGCATTGAATATCCAGGGTTACCGCACAGCCTCCGACGCCGCAGAAGCTAACCGGGTAGCGGTGATATTGCATCGCTACCCGGTTAGCCCCCATGGTAAAACTAGGCCAGTTTTTGCTTCGTCTAGTTTTATCCACAGGTCACTAACTGGGTAGCGGTGCAATATTGCCGATGCCCAGTTATTGACTGTCGTCGCCTCCGCTTCTCCCCGGAACGTCCACAACACGCCCTGATGCAAGCGGTTAGCGTTGGGGGGAGTGGCGGAGAAGAATATCCTGGTTAGAAGCATTTTCATGGTTTACAGGGCTGTAAACTGTCTAAATGCCTTTCGAATATCAGGCCCATAAGGTATGCACATTGCCATCCATTTATGTAATGCCTTATTGCTTAATTGCAATACTTAATAGAAGATTTTAGAAAAGGTACAAACCAACTAATCCATTCATACACTTGGGGTAACAATATCAGAGATGACACACTTAAAAAAATATCCCAATTCCCAATACAGCATTCTTTTAAGATATTATTTCACTGTCTGTTAAAATGCAGATTGTGTTCACAGCTGAGAGATAATGGGTTAAGGCCAGTTGTAAATAAAAACAAAAAAACAATGTAAGGGAAGAAAAATGTAATCATTCGTTCAGTGTCAGTATGGAAGAACTAAATTATTCACACTTACACTTGCTTTGCATAACTGGCAGTGAGAGAAAGAAGGATTCCAGTAGATAAATTATGGAAATAAGGTGCTATATTGAGTTTGTTATTCCAGAAGAGAGATGTTAATAGTTGATGACTGATTTCTTTATTTAAACTTTTTAGTTTATCAAGGTAATCTATAACTAGGTGAGACTGATGTGTTTGTTTATGGTAGAGAGGATAATGAGCTACAGTCCATTCATCTTCATCTTTTCACTGAGTGAAATATAAATAGGCTCTAGTGGCAGGAGCTGAGAGTGGATTTTATGTTTGTTATTTACTACTGTTCATCCAGATACTATAGATATTGGGAGGCAAGATTAAATGGCATTTTGTCAGGGTTGGTGGAATTTGAACTACTGACACTGGAGACTAAAGTCTGCCTCAGAGCCATTAGAGATCCAGAACTGAAGAAAGATCAGGGGTTGCTGTAAGGCCCCCAATGGCCCCTGCACAGGATATGCCCTCATTGGAAGCAGTATATAAGAAGAGCTTGACACACTGGTGCTGGTATTGACTGTTCCTTGGTTTCTGCTCTTCTTCTGACTCTCCAGTCCAGCTCCTTGGTTCCTGACCCTCTGGCCCAGCTGCTTGGCTCATGTTTCGCCATAGTTGTGGTCCATGCAACTATCCACATCTCCGCAGGTAGGCTTTTCCTGTGAGTACTTAATAGCCTTAATACACGTGGTTACCAATGATCAGTGACTGCTCTAATGATCAGTCAAAATGGAAGAGGAAGCTGAGCTACCTAATTAATTTAAAGGATTTAGCAGATGCCATTCAAAGGCCCAATTCCACAGTCTCAAACAGAAGGTCGATTCCCTGCAGGCACCTAACTGAATCAAGTAGAACAGTTGTCTCCAAACATCTGCAAATCATTGAATTCTGCTCCCAGAAAAATTGGATATATAAGAAGGCTTTCCATGAATTTTCCACCAGTGCAAACCCTGGTGTTGCTTGCATCCACACTTCTAAAACAAATTGGTCTCCATAACCATTATAAAGAGGAAAATAATTGAACATATAGTCATGGTTCAATGGGAGAAAGTCAATATGAATTCAGCAAAGAGAAGTCTTGCCTCATCAGATGAGCAAATAAAGGTGAGCCAGTGAACATAATGTATCTGGATTTTCAGAAAGCCTTTGACAAGGTCCATCATGAGAGACTCTTCAGGAAATTAAAAAGCCATGGCCTAGGAAACAGCGTCCTATTGTAGATTGGGAAAGGATTAAAACATAGAAAATAGAGAGTAGGACTAAATGGTTGATTTCCTCAGTGGTGAAAAGTAAATAGTGGGATCTGTGCTGGGCCCATTACTTTTCAACATATTTATAAATGATCTGGAAATAAGAACAATGAGTAAGGTGATCAGATTTGCAGATGACATAAAATTATTCACATCACAAGAGGATTATGAAAAACTTGAGAAACTGGGAGACTGGGCGTTCAAATTGCAGATGAAATTTAACATGGACAAGTGCCGTTCTGCAAGAACAACCCAAACTTTGACTACACAATTCCATATTAGGAGTCACCACCCAGGAAGAGGATCTAGGTATTGTGGATAATATATTTAAATCTTCTGAGTTGGCAGAGGCAGCCAAGAAAGCTAATCTAATGCTAGGAATTATAAGGAAAGAAATTAAGAATAAAACAAAACAAAGGATTATCATAATGTCTCTGAATTGCTCCATGGTGCAACTGTACCTCGAGTATTACATGCGGTTATGATCACTGCATTTAAAAAAGCTTTAACAGAATTAGAAAGGTACAGAAAAAGGCAACCAAATGATAAACGGGATGGAAGGATACCTCTATGCTGAAAGAGTTGAAAGGTTAGGGCTCTTCAGCTTGGAAATGAGACAGCTGAGGGAGATATGAAAGAGATATATTAAATAAGAGGAATAGAACAAGTAAATGTGAATTGGTTGTTTACTCTTTCATATAAAGACATGTAATGAAGCTACAAGGTAAGTAGAAATGTAATGTGTGCCTTCCAGTCAATGCTGACCCAGCAGCTCCTGGGATTTCTTGGCAGTGTGGCCAGAAGTAGATTACCAAACCCTTCTTCCAAGGCAATAGAGGGTTAAGTGACTTACCTGAGGTCACAAGGAGTGCTAGTAGGAATCAAACCCTCGTCTCTTGGTTACCAAGCCAGTGCTTTAACCATTAGGCTACTCCTTCACTCTACAAGGTAAGTACATTCATTTTTTAAAATTTTATTTTTAATGAAATTTTTGTATTACAATTCCAAGAAACCTCTTGTATAGAAATGAAATGTGCAATGAATACAATAGAAGAACTTTATATAAATCATAGAAAAAAATGACTATTCATAGAAAAAAGACTATTCATAAATGCACAATCATAAAGCGCACAAAAATAAAGGGGGCAGAAGTACAGAATTCACAGGAAAAGCAGTTCTTGCTAGGCCCTAATCTCCAAGAGGGGTAGAAGTAGTTCTAGAAGCCCTAATACTCAATCTTGCCAAAAACTGTGTCAACTGAGAGGGACCATAAAAAATACATATTTAACATTATGATATTTTACAACACATCTGCAAGGAAAAGCTAACCAAAATAGTGCCCCCAGCTGGATTTCCCCAGGGTGCATTAAGAAGAATCTACGTCTTTTTTTTTTCTTTGCTGTGCAGTCTGAGTGGCCGATTTATTAAACCATATTAGCTGGTAGCATGGCAGACAGGGCACGCTATCTGGACACAATAGCAGTTAACACGGGGCGACTGCAGACAATGCGGCACTTTTCTGCACTATTTGCAGAAAGCGCATTATCTGTCGGAGTGGACGGGATTAGGGTGGAGCGTGGACATACCTGCAACGAACAATTGCCGTGGGCCTCAACAGCGTGTGGTAACTGTCATATTAGCAGACAGTGCGGGTGCAGCTAATGGGTGGCGTTAGCTACATCTGCGATGCTGTCTGACTGCATTCTTTGTACTTTCAGTGCAGAAATGCTGTGCATGACCCCAACAGATAACACATGGCTTTTGCAGCTAGCACAACACTATCTGAACTTTTGGGCACATTAGCTACTGTACAAAAGCCTAATGCAGTTTAGTAAACTGGCCCCTTAGAAATGTCTGGAAATATCTTCACAGAACAAGTCAAGACAGTGGTGAGAAAAATAAAGAGGCAGAATGAAATCTAACACCAAAGTTACTAATAAAGTAGCAGAAGCACGCTTTTCCTCTCCAGAAGCCTCCAAAAAAGAGGTCAGGCCTGAATACCTTGGATGAGGCAATTAATTCAGTTTGTACTATACAGTCTTCAATACTGGCAGGTGGAATGCCTTTGATATTAAAGAGCATACCTCTTCAGAAATTTTTGATATATCCAACATAAATTTTTTTAGCATATCCTTGGGAGAAATAAAACTTATTCTTGGGAAATCTTACCAAATGTAGATTACTTTTTTTTTTAAATAGTGTTTTCCAAAGCTTCAATTTTATTTCGTATACGGAAACTGCCTTTACTAACGAAGCCACCACCTCATGATATCTGTTCTCTTTTTGAGAAAGCTACTGCAGCTTTTCCGCTAACTTATTAACTACTACTTGCTGTGCCTTTACTGCCATAGACGGAGTGTCAGTTTAGGCCCATAATAAAACAACCTGCAATGACACAGTCAGAAGCGTTTCCCAAATAACCTCCAAGTCGATTACGCTCGGTTTGGGAGGGGGGTGTGGAAAATGCTGTAGACGTTTACAGGTAAATTAATTTCTACCTGAACTGAGGCTTACCAGGCCCAACTGGCTGCTTCGATTTTTTTGTTTTTTCCTCTTGCGGCATCAGCAAATGAGTAGTGATTTCTCAAGAATCCCCTAATATAGATTCCTCCAACTCTGCCTGTTTCCATCACATTCTTCCTGGGCCCTTAGAGTTGTCAATGGGATCCCCTCAGGCAATTTGGCTCCTACTCACCACTTCTGTGGTCTGGGGGGGTAGAACTTGTGAGATGGGACTTAAAGTTGTTTCTAGTGCAAGGCTCCATGGCAGTATACCATCTCCCATCACTGAGCCCAGTGAGGCACCATCTCTTTCCAAATGTGTGGTCTGGACCAGGTTCTTCTCCATTGGACTCTTCTGAGATATGATGGACTTTGACTGGTGTTACCATACCTTCTTCTTGCATATGGGTTTGCCCATAGGAAAATGTATATGAAGAAAAAGCTAAAGAAAAGCACTCCAGAACAGCAATTCACAAGCGTGCCTGCACAAGTTAGGACATTTAAGACTAATGGGAGAAAACATTTTTTCACTCGTGTAATTAAGATCTGGAATTCATTGCCAGAGGGTATAGTAAAGATAGTTACTATAGCTGAGTTTAATAAAGGTTTGGACAAGTTTCTGGAGGAAAAGTCCATAAGCCATTATTAAAGTGGACTGGGGCAAATCCATAGCTTATTTATGGGATAAGCAGCATGGAATCTGTCTACCTCTTTGGATCCTGCCAGATACTTGAGACCTGGATTGGCCACTGTTGGGAACAGGATACTGGACTTACTACTACTACTACTATTTAGCACTTATAAAGCGCCACACACACAGCGCTGCACAGCTACTACATGAGGCAGCTGACATACAGAGACAGTCCCTGCTCATCAGACTCCTGCTCATTGGAGCTTACAACCTAGTTAGAAAAGTACAAAGCATTACAGAGCATTAATGAATGTGGACTGTAGTTTGGTCATAAACATTACAAAGCATTACAGAGCATTAGTCAATTTGGACTGTAGTTTGGTCATAAACGTTGACGGGGGTTAGGGTAAGATGAGGATGAAAGTCAGGATCTGAATGCAACGGTGAAGAGGTGGGTCTTCAACCTGGATTTGAAGAGGGCCAGAGAGGGGGCCTGGCGCACAGACGCAGGTAGGCTGTTCCAGGCATATGGTGCGGCCAGGTGAAAGGAGCGCAGTCAGGAGTTCGCGGTGTGGGTGAAAGGCATTGATAGTAGTAGTTTGTTAGCGGAGCGTAAATTCCGAGAAGGGACGTAAGGAGAGATGAGAGATAGGAGGTATTGCGGGGCCATGGAGTAGAAGGTAAGTAGAAGAAGTTTGAACTAGATGCGGAATTGGACAGGGAGCCAATGAAGCGACTTGAGAAGAGGAGTAACGTGGGCATGGCGAGGTTGGCAGAATATTAGTCAAGCAGCGCGATTTTGTATAGACTGAAGGAGAAGGAGGTGGTTCACAGGGAGACCAGCAAGAAGCAGGTTACAGTAATCGAGGCGAGAGGAGATTAAGGAGTGGATAAGCATTTTGGTAATGTGTTCAGAGAGGAAGGGGCGGAGTTTGTTGATGTTGTAGAGAAAGAAGCGGCAGGTCTTAGCTACATGCTGGATATGAGCGGAGAAGGAGAGAGAGGTATCAAAGATAACCCCCAAATTGCGGACCGAGGGAACCGGAAGGATAGTGGATCCATCCACATGGACTGAGAGAGGGGGAAGTGGGGGGGAGGAGTTGGGTGAAAAGACAAGGAGTTCAGTCTTGGCCATGTTCAGTTTCAATCGGCGATGAGACATCCAGGCAGCAATGTCCGCAAGACAGGCACAGATCTTGGACTGGGTTGTCAGAGAAATATCAGGTGTGGAGAGGTAGATCTGGGAGTCATGGTACTGGAAGCCATGGGAGGAGATAAGGGAGAGGGGAGGAGAAGCCATGTGAGGTAGATCTGGGAGATGGTACTGGAAGCCATGGGAGGAGATAAGTGCGCCAAGGCCTTTGGTATAGAGAGAGAAAAGGAGGGGGCCCAGGACAGATCCCTGGGGTACACCTACCTGGAGCGGGGTAGGGGAGGAGGACAAGCCACCAGAGCATACACTGAATGAGCGGTGGGAGAGGTAGGAGGAGAACCAGGACAGTACAGAGTCTCTGAAGCCAAGCGAGGAGAGGGCGGTGAGGAGAAGGTCGTGGTCAATGGTGTCAAAGGCAGCAGAAAGGTCAAGAAAGATGAGGATAGAGTAGAAGCCCTTAGATTTAGCGAGGAATAGGTCATTGGTGACCTTTGTGAGAGCCATTTCAGTGGAGTGTAGGGGACGGAAGCCAGATTGTAGTGGGTCCAGGAGGGCCTGGGAGGTGAGGAAGTCGAGGCAGCGATGGTGGACTGCTCATTCTAGTAGTTTGGATGTGAAGGGAAGGAGGGAGATGGGTCGATAGTTAGAAGGGCATGTGGGGTCAAGTGAGGGTTTCTTGAGGAGGGGTATGACAACAGCATGTTTGAAGTCAACGGGGACCATTGCAGCGGAGAGTGAAAGGTTGAGGATATGAGTGATGGTGGGGACAATGGTGAGGGAGATGGGATGAAGGAGATGGGTGGGGATAGGGTCTGAAATGCAGGTGGTGGGTTTGGAGGAGGAAAGAAGGAGTGTGGTTTCTTCTTCGGAAATCGTAGGGAAGGAGGAGAGGGTGGTAGGGGGAGTATGGATGGGGGAGGAGACTAGGGGAGGAGGGGGGTAGATGAGGGGATGGGGAATTGGAGGGTAATTTTGTAGATTTTGTCGTGGAAGTAGTCGGCTAGGGTTTGGGCAGAGAGGGAAGGTGGGATCGGGGGCGGGGAGGCCTTGAGGAGAGAGTTGAGGGTATTAAAGAGACGGCGAGGATCAGCGGCAAGGGAGTTGGTCAGATTTACATAGTAGTCTTGTTTGGCAAGAGCAAGGGCTGATTGGAAGGAGTCAAGCATAAATTTGAAGTGAAGGAGGTCTTCTGCGTAGCGGGATTTGGACCAAGCACACTCGGCAGAACATGCGCAGGTGCGTAGGTAACGGATCGTGGGTGAAAGCCAGGGTTGGGGAGTAGATCGTCTGACAGGACGTGAGGTGGGAGGGGAAAGAGTGTCAAGGGCTGAGGATAGTGTAGCATTGTATGAAGATAATGCCTCGTCAACAGACTTGGAGGATAAGATGGAGGAGAGAGATGGAGAAATGGTGGAGGAGAGGGACAGGGGGTCAATGTTGTGAAGGTTTCTAAATAGGTCGGAGGAGAAAGGACGAGGTTGGGATGGCAGAAGCTGAAGGGTAAATGTTAGAAGGTGATGGTCAAATGAGGGAAGGACTGAGTTGCGGAGGTTTGAGGGAGAGGAATTGGAGAAGAGTACTAGGTCAAGTTAGTGGCCGTGTAGGTGTGTGGGAGCAGTGGATCAAAGTTGGAGGTCGAACGAGAAAGTAAGAGCGAGGAACTTAGAGGCATGGGGGTCGGAGGGGTTGTCGATATGAATGTTGAAATCACCAAGGATAAGAGTAGGGGAGGAGGGATCCATAAAGGCAGAAAGCCAGGAGTCAAAGTCGGTGAGGAAGGTTGATTTGGATTTATCAGGTGGGCGATAAATAATGGCTACTCGGAGGGGAAGTGGAGTAAAGAGGCGAATGGAGTGGACTTCGAAAGAGAGGGGGGAGTGTGATTGAGGTGGCAGGAGGGGTTGGAATTGGCAGGAGGGAGCGAGTAGGAGGCCAATGCCACCACCGCGACCGGTAGATCGAGGTGTATGGGAGAACTGGTAGCCCCCATAGCAGAGAGAGATGTAATGGATGCGGTGTCACTGGGGGGAGCCACGTCTCGGTCAAGGCAAGAAGGTGTAGGGCATTAGAGATAAACAGATCGTGAATGAAAGGGGTTTTTCTAATGACTGAGCATGCATTCCATAGGGCGCATGAAAATGGAAGAGCGGGGGGGGGGGAGGAGAGGAATATGGATAAGGTTGGATAAGTTATGTGCGGATTTCTTATCAGAGTAGCGTGGGGGTCTATTTCTGGTGTAATACCGAGGTTTAGAGGGAGCAGGGTGTGGGTGGGTATGTCTGAGAGTGTGTGCTCTCCAAGAGGGAGATGAGGGAGGGGAAATGAGGGGTAAATTGGTGGTATCGGGTAGGTTGAGTGAGGGGTTATTTTTGGTGGTAGGGTTGGAATTGATATCTATGAATGAGAGATTGTGGGATGAATGAGGGAGGGCGGAGGGAGGGAGGAGTGGGATGTGGATGAGATTAGATAGGGTATGTGAGGAACCTTTTTTAGTATGAGAAAGAAATCGGGGGGGGGGGGCAGGGTTAGGGTTGATGTTACCTGATGAGAGAAAGAGAATGAGAATTAGAGAGCGAGGTAAGGTGAATATAGTATGGCGGAAGCAAGGGTGAGGTTGCCTTAAAGAGAGGGGGGTTGGTTGAATGCGGGGGAAGGTGTGAAGAAGCTCAAGAGTGGATGCTAGGCTAGAGGGCAGAATGGAGGGAGAGGTGAGGAAGATAGGGGGAGGATAGGGGGAAGGGGGGAGGGTGATGGTAGGAGGGGAGGCAGTTGGGGAGGATGAGGAAGAGGAGGACAATGAGATGTGGGACCATGATATCGGGCAGCAGGGACTGTGCAAGCAATGGGTGGCAGGTATTAGGCGAACAAGCATGCAGTGGATAGCAGTCCTATGCAGGCAATGGGTAGCAGTTCTATGTAGGCGAATGGTAGCAGTTCTAACAGTTCTATGCAGGTAAATGGTAGCAGTTCTAGCAGTTCTATGCAGGCAATTTGTAGCCTGTCTAAGCAAGCTGGGTACAGGCAATTGGTAACCTGTCTAAGCAAGCTGGGTACAGGCAATCAGTAGCAGTTCTAATAGTTCTATGCAGGTAATTGGTGGCGGTTCTATGCAGGCGATTGGTAACAGTTCTAGGAGTTCTATGCAGGTAAATGGTAGCAGTTCTAGCAGATCTATGCAGGCAATTGGTAACAGTTCTATGCAAGCAATGAATAACGGATCTATGCAATTAAGGGCAGCAGGTCAATGCAGTTCTAGCAGTTCTATGCGGGTAGAGGGTAGCAGTTCAATGTAGGCAATGGGTAACAGTTCTATGCGAACAATGGGAAACACAATCAAAGTCGATTGTGGGTAGCAAGATCTAGGCAATTGATGGGGAGCAGCAGGGGCAATGCAGGTGTGGGAAGCAGGAGCAATAGAGGTGCGCCTGGGGCAGGTTAGCGGTTTGCGCCAAGGTCCTTGCCTAACTTTGGCGTGGTCCTTAGGCGCGGATCCCGTAGGTGCGGGCACCTGGGTGAGGGGTACTAAATATGGAGACCATGGACCCTCCCACAGCCCCGATGGGGCTGGAGCTCTCGGCCACGCGGTGCGGCGCTGGATGCCGGCTGGGAGAAGGCTGGTGGAGGTGAGACTTGGGCGATCAGCCCCGATTGGGCTGGAGCTCCCAGCCACGCGGTGCAGCGCTGGATGTTGGAAGGGAGAAGGCCGGTGGAGGTGAGACTTGGGCGATCAGCCCCTCCCACAGCCCCGATTGGGCTGGAGCTCCCAGCCACGCGGTGCAGCACTGGATCTTGATGGACCATTAAACTGACCCAATATGATAAATTTTATGTTTTTATGTAAGTGTTCTTCCTTCATACAGGTATGCATGACCACTTTATAAACAGGCTGCTGAACTCTAACAGGTCCCAACCAACAAATTATTCTCTCTTGGTCCACCATATGACATCCTTAATGAAAACCAAGAAGCAATTAACCAAACAGTACTTCCCCCCACCTAGGGTCCCAAGATGGTGTGCACTGCATAGGTAAAGGTGTGGGGCAGGGGATAAAATTAACTAAATTGAAGGAATAACCCAGAAAGAAATGCAAAAAATGGAGTCAAATGTGGATGACAGAACTAAAAGGAGGAAGTCTTCCTCCTGTCTAAAGAACACGTAGTTGGGGAAGGACCCATTAAAAACAGCTAAAAACATTAAAAACAGCTAAAAGCCTGCCAATGGCCATGACACCATGTACTAGCCTCCTGCTAAGTCTATTCAGAGTAGTAAGACTCCCAGTGGGGACTCTCTCGCTACCAATGACCACCATCCAGATGATCTTTATACAGGAGGCCAGGAGAGGCAGTGCATAGTATGAACTACCAAAAAGAACATCAAGGGTAGATCCCACAGCTGACTAAAGCTTCTGGAGCAGAGATGCTGTTGTTGTTGTTGTTAAGTGCCGTCGAGTCGGAGTCCACTCATGGCGACCCTCTGGATAGCTATCCTAAATTGTGTTCGGTCTGCAGTCAGGCGGCTCATTGTTGACAGACTGGTACCCGTAGCTGCTGTTATTGTATCGATCCATCTCATTGCTGGCCTTCCTCTTTTGCGTTGACCTTCTATCTTGCCAAGCATGATGTCTTTCTCTAATGATCTCTCTCTCCGCATGATGTGTCCAAAGTATGAAAGTCGAAGTCTTGTCATCTGAGCTTCTAAAGAAAGCTTAGGTTTGATCTCCACTAGTACAGACTGGTTTGTTCTTCGGGCAGTCCATGGTATACATAGTATTCGCCGCCAGCACCATATATTCAAAGGCATCAATTTTCTTTCTGTCTATCTTTTTCACTGTCCAGCTTTCACATCCATATGATGTTATTGAAAATACCATGGCTTGAACAAGTCGAATCTTTGTATGGAGAGAGACATCTCTGCTCTTCAGAATCTTATCTAGGTCTTTCATAGCCATTCTGCCAAGAGCAATGCGTCGTTTGATTTCTTGACTGCTTGTTGCTTCTTTATTGATAGTTGATCCAAGTAGGTTAAAGTTATTCACGATTTCAATTTCTTCTCCTTCAACGATGACCCTGTTGATTATGCCAGTTGTCATGATCTTTGTCTTCTTTATATTAAGGTGCAGGCCCATTTTGAGACTATGTTCTTTGATTGTGAGAAGCAAATGTTTCAGATCATCTTCACTTTCCACCAGTAATGTGGTATCATCAGCATAGCGAAGGTTGTTGATGAGTCTTCAACCAATCTTCACACCTCTGTTGTCTTCATACAGTCCTGCTTCTCTGATGATTTGTTCTGCATATAAATTAAACAGGTAGGGGGAAAGTATGCAGCCTTGTCTTACACCTTTGCTTATTTTAAACCATTCTGTTTCTCCTTGTTCCGTTCGAACTGTTGCTTCTTGATCAATGTACATATTGTGCAAGAGAACGATCAGGTGTTCTGGTATACCCATGCTTCTTAATGTGGCCCAGAGTTTCTCATGGTTTACACAGTCAAAAGCTTTGCTATAGTCGATAAAGCACAAATAGATATCCTTTTGGTATTTGATACTGACACCCAACAGATCAAGTTGTACACGTTCCATTTCATTCTCGACCACCTCCAACTTCCCTTGGTTCATGCTTCGTACGTTCCATGCTGAGGAAAAGGTAATTCAGTTTATGGTATCCTATGCCCTATATGGAAGGCTGAGAGGCAGAGATCAAAGATGGGCGAGGGCTCCTAGCCCAGAGAATCCCCTCTATCAGAATGGACTGGTCAGATGCTAAGAAGCTCTTGACCTGCTGGAGGTGCCTGCCAGTGATATACAAGTCAACCATGCCCTCAAATCAGTCCAGCTCTTTTTATTTGATCCATTGCCATTAGTGACATTCCAGCAGGTCACCAACCTTAGTCACTCCAACCTTAATGAGCTAGATACCCAATGGTGTCATTCAACAACTCCACACCCAGGATGGGGTTATAGAGAAGGGGATCACCTAAGAAGACTTCCTCAATGAAAACAACCATTTCCCTTACCAAGGCTATCATACTCCAGACCTTAAACATTTCTCAGTAGAAGGCCAGCAGCTGTGACAAATCACAAGCATACCCTTCCATATTGATGACAAACTGCCAACAGTCATGCTGCAACCCACAAATTCATCAGAAATAAAAGCCATATGCACCTGCCAATGCAGAAGGAAGTCTGCATACAGAAATTTCTTCAGGACCTAAAGGCAGAAAGTGTGCACTTAACATACAATTGTTTTTGACCATCCTCTCTCAAGGAGAGACTCAGAAGTCCCGCATTTTCCCTGAGTCTGGGCGAGGAGCTCCAAGATGAGGCCAGGGCAACCACCAGCTGATTCACCAATATGACTCTCTCCATAAAGGATACCAGTCACAACAGATGCACAGTGCCCTCAAGTGGGTTTCTACCTCCTCCAGCTTTCACCAGTTAATGGAAACTGTGATTTCTTTAACAGAGAACCCCTATGTATTTTAAGATTTCCCTGGTTCACAAAAAGTTCTCAAATTAGCTAGGGAACCTGTCCCCCTAATATTGCCTTATCAAAAGGTCAAGTATTTGGCTAAGTTGATGTTGGCAGACAATGCGGCTGAACAGACACACTGACAAGCCTGCATCTTTTCTAGATCTTCCAGGTCTTTAGCATATTTAGGAAGGAGCAAGGAGAACTTGTTTTGGCCTGTACTACCTGAAGATGAAGAAGGTTTTATGTTGAAGGAGATGACATCAATCCTGCAAATTCTTCTCCTAACAGACTGTGGGCCAAATCACCTTTACAGAATGGTAACAGACTTTGGTGTTGCCCGCTTTAGCTGTGAAATACATCTCTCTCTTACAGATGTCGCTTCACTTGTGGGCTTATTCATCCTGCTTGTCAATGGAGACTCACTTGGATAAATACTCTTTGCAATCCATGAATTATGATAACCATTAGATTCTGACAGACTCCAATCAGAGTCAGCTTAACCATTAGGCAGATTAGATGGATTTGTAGGGCAGCAGCTTCTGGGGGGTGTGGGTAGCAAAAAATAGCTGCAGTCAAAGAAAAATAGTAGATTCCTGGCAGCCACATAAACTCATAGAACCATCAATGTCTATTCTTACCTACAGGGAGGGTGAGCAATTTTCAAATGGTCCATTAAGAGCCCGATGCCATCCCCGACATCCAGGCCTTCTGTATGCCTGGTCAGAACCGGACGCACAGGAGTCGCGATTCTGATCCCACGGGGCATGTCTAGCCCCACAGGATCAGAATCGCAAACAGGCTTGTATGTGCAGGCCGGGACCCAGATTCCGTCTGGCCTGCACATATAGGCCTTGCTCAACTAACTCAATCAGGGCTTTTCAATGGAGCCACGGCGCCATGGCATCCGGTTGCCATGGCACAACGGCTCCATTGAAAAGTTGCGATCCCTGGCCGCTGGCCCCCACAATGCTTTCCCCGCAGCCCAAACCCCGATCTGTCCTCCCAAAGCCTGGGTTGGGCTGCGAGAAATGTTCTCTGCCCCCTGCTGCCCTTTCCCAGCCCCGGGCCTGGTTCCTCCTGCATCAGGAAACTTAATCCACCTCAGAGGTGGAATAAGCTCTCCGTCCAAGCCCTTGGCCCGGACATACAGAGCCGACATTGGAATCGGCCTGTACGTCCGGAGCCGACGACCACCCACCACCCGCCCTAACGCTGCCCTCAATCCGTCCCTTCCCCGCCCCTGTATAACTTCCCCATACAACGAGCGGGGAAGTTAGACGGGGTCAGGAGGGGGAACAAATAGTGGGGATGGCGTCCCAACGGGACATCCATCCCCCGCCATTCATGCCATGGAATGAACCTATACGTGTATACTAGCTTAACTGGTGAAATTCAATGGAAGAGCCTTACATTCTCTCCACTCAGACCCCCACAGCACTTACTGTTCCCTCCTCCTCAGTCCCAGTAGTCACTCTCTCCACCAGCACCCCTCAGGTCCCAGCAGTCACTTTCTATGTCCCCCCTTACGCCCTAGAAGTAACTTTCTTTACCCTCCACCCCAGCCCTAGCAATTACACTCACTCACACTCTCTCTCTCTCTCTCCATCCTCCCATACACACACCACACACACCAAAGGCTGCCTCCCTCTCTCTGAGGATCTCCTTCCCTCATGGCCCTGTATGGAATAAATTGCAGCCTATGTGCAGCTATGTGCCTAGAAACAAGCTAGCAATGGCTAGAAGAAACAGAAATAAACCATAAAACAGGCTGGATGATGTGATAAGCAAATACAGACAGAGAGATGCCAACACTGTGTCTGGTAAATGTGTAAAGAACAAAGTACAACGATAGTGAAAGAACAGCAACAGCAAATAAGGGAGCACCCGCCATGGAGAAACTGCTAAGAAATGGGCTATAAAAGAGGTACCTGTGACAAGCATAGCAGGAGAGCTGTGAGATAGGACATGACGGTGAGCTGTATCAGTCTCTCCGACTCCCTCCTTATCGTCATCTTCATCTTTTCTTTTCTCTATCTAGCATCTAACTTGCTTCATTCCTATATTACCTGTGCAGGGCCCTGCAGATATAAGTAACGCAATTTAGTGTTCTGTATGTGAAATTATGATATATGTGGGAATAAAATGAAAAGCATTATTGCTAATGGTGTGTCTGTTCTGTCCTGAGACTGGCAAGGCACAGGAAGTGAGATTGTGTCGGGGAAGTGCCACTACAGGAGTCTTGTAGGATAAGGTAGTGTGCTCAGGAACCCTGTAGGAAGAAGGGGCCAACAGCCCCTCCAGCATGACCCATGAAAGATAGGGCCTTGTTACCTCTAGCCCCTCAGGCTCAGCTCAAGTCTTGAAGGACTAGAAAAAGGGACTGCTACTTCTGGAGAGAGATCTGCAATTGTGAGTATATACTTTTGGGAATTTTCTGAAAGGACTTCTTTGTATTAAAGCTAATTAATCTGTGAACCCAGTGTTTTTGCTAAATCAGTCAGGGCCTAGTAGCATCAGTTTAAGTTTAAATTTAAAACACAGAAGAGAGCTTTCTGGTTAAATTTGGAACCCAGCAGAGAGCTTGTAGTTTAAATTTAATAGTCACTCAGGGCCTAGTATCAGCAAAGTACTTTTAGTTTAAATTTAAAACACAGAAGAGAGCTTTGGGACCTAAAGGCAGAAACCCAGCAGAGAGCTTGTAGTTTAAATTTAATAGTCACTCAGGGCCCAGTATCAGCAAAGTACTTTTAGTTTAAATTTAAAACACAGAAGAGAGCTTTCTGGTTAAATTTCGAACCCAGCAGAGAGCTTGTAATTTAAATGTCATAATAAGTCAGAGCCTAGAAGCAGCAAAGAGCTGTAATTTAAATCAAATATAACTTAGCATAAAAGGCAAAGCAGGGTCAGTACTGTTTGAGCAACAAATAAAGTCTTCTAGAGACCTTTACAAAGAGGCCTTCTACCAGGGGGCAAGAGACCTGTGAAACCTTTTCAATAGGTGTTAACACCAGGTGGCAAGTGAAAGACTCCTTCGATCCAAGCAAGGACTGTTAATCACCCAGGAAGTTAGTCACAGCTTACCTCAGCAGCACAGGACAGGGTACTGTGTAGCAGCCCTCTATTAATGTGTGAACCGACCAGAGGGGAAGCCATATTAGACCTAGTCCTTAGTGGAACACCAGATCTTGTGCAAGAGATAAGGGTGTTGGGGCCACTTAGGAATAGTGATCATAGCATGATCGCATTTGATTTAATTAGTGGAGGAGGGATAGTAAGGAAATCCACAGTACTACCTTTTAACTTTTGAAAGGGAGACTATGATAAAATGAGGAAAATAGTTAAGAAAAACCTAAAAGGAGCAGTTGCAAAGGTTAAAGACTTACATCAAGCTTGGGTGTTGTTGAAAACTACTATCTTGGAAACCCAGAAAAGCTGTATTCCACCCTTTAAGAAAAGTGGAAGGAAGTCCAAAAAACTGCCAGCATGGCTTAAAGGTGAGGTCAGAGAGGCTGTTGTTGCCAAAAAAGCATCTTTCACGAAATGGAAAAAAGAGCCAAACGACGAAACCTGGAAACAGCACAAGCACTGGCAAGTTAAATGCAAGGCATTGATAAGGCAGGCAAAGGGAGAATTTGAGAAGAAGCTTGCTGCGGAAGCAAAAACGCGAAATAAAGACTTTTTCAAGTACATTTGTGCAAAAGACCTGTGAGAGAGTCAGTTGGCCCATTAGATGATAGAGGGGTTAAAGCGGTACTAAGAGACAAAAAGGCGATAGCGGAGAGATTGAATGAATTCTTTGCTTCGGTCTTTACTGAAGAAGATGTAGGGATGTTACCCATGACTGAAGTGGTATTTAAAGGTGCGGAAAAATTGAAGGAAATATCGATACATCGGGAAGATGTATTACAACTATTAGACAAACTGAAGAGTAGAAAATCACCTGGGCCAGATGGCATACATCCAAGGGTGTTGGAAGAACTGAAATATGAGATTGCAGACCTGTTATTAGTAATCTGTGAATTTTCATTAAAATCATCTGTAATACCTGAAGATTGGGGGATCGCCAATGTAACGCCAATTTTTAAAAAGGGTTCCAGGAATGATCCGTGAAACTACAGACAGGTGAGCCTGACGTCAGTACCGGGAAAAATGGTAGAAACCATCATAAAGAACAAAATTACTCAGCATGTAGATAGTCATGGCCTAATGGGAGACAGCCAACATGGCTTTAGACAAGGAAGATCTTGTCTTACTAATCTGTTATGTTTTTTGAAGGTGTGAATAAACAGGTGGACAAAGGTGAGTCGGTTGATATAGTGCAGGGGTGGGCAAGTCCGGTCCTGGAGAGCCGCAGACCAGTCAGGTTTTCATGATGTCCCTAATGAATATTTATGAGATCTATTTGCATCCACTGCCTTCAATTGTATGGAAATAGGTCCATGAATATTCATTAGGGACATCATGAAAAACTGACTTGTCTGCGGCTCTCCAGGACCGGGCTTGCCCACCCCTGATATAGTGTATCTGGACTTTCAGAACACTTTTGACAAGGTCCCTCATCAGAGACTTTTGGCAAAACTAAAGAGTCATGGGATAGGAGGCAGTGTACTATTGTGGATCAGGAACTGGCTAAAAGATAGAAAGCAGAGGGTAGGTCTAAATGGCCAATTTTCCCAATGGAGAAAGGTGAATAGTGGTGTACCCCAGGGATCTGTGCTGGGTCCGCTGCTTTTTGACATATTCATAAATGACCTGGAAAAGGGAATAACGAGTGAGGTTATCAAATTTGCAGGTGACACAAAACTATTTAAAGTTGTTAAAATCCAAGAGGATTGTGGAAAATTTCAAGAGGATCTTGATAAATTGGAAGACTGGGCATCAAATCGCAGATGAAATTTAATGTGGTCAAGTGCAAAGTTATGCACCTAGGGAAGAACAACCCAAACTATGGTTACAAGATGCAAGGTTCCACATTAGGAACCACCACCCAGGAAAAAGATTTAGGCGTCATTGTGGATAACATGTTAAAACCCTCGGCCCAGTGTGCAGCGGCGGCCAAGAGAGCAAATAGAATGCTAGGTATCATAAGGAAAGGAATGGAAAATAAAACAAAAGATATTATAAAGCCTCTATATCTTTCCTTGGTGAGACCGCACCTTGAATATTGTGTGCAATTCTGGTTGCCGTATCTTCAAAAGGATATAGCGTTATTAGAAAAGGTTCAGAGAAGAGCCACCAAAATGGTAAAGGGGATGGAAGGATACTCCTATGAAGAAAGACTAAAAAGGTTAGGGCTCTTTAACCTGGAAAAGAGACGGCTGAGGGGAGATATGATATAAGTCTATAAATTAATGAACGGAGTGGAACGGGTAAACGTAGATCAATTGTTTACGTTATCAGAATATGGAAAGACTAGGGGACATGCAATGAAGCTACAGGATAAACTATTTAAGACTAATTAAAGAAAATATTTTTTCACTCAACATGTAATCAAACTCTGGAATTTGTTACCAGAGGATGTAGTAAAGGCTGTTAGTGTAGCTGGGTTTAAAAAAGGTTTGGACAAGTTCCTGGAGGAAAGGTCCATAAACCATTATTAAGAAGGGACCCAGGATATCAATGCTTGACCCAGTACAAGCATTGTGGAACCTGTGTCTTTTGGGGAAACTGCTAGGTACGTATGACCTAGATTGGCCACTGTTGAAAACAGGATACTGGGCTTGATGGACCTTGGTCTGACCCAGTATAGCATATCTTATGTTCTTATGTTCAAGGACCTTCTTTCCATGTGGCCACACTGTTGCTACTGCACACACTCTTCATTCTCATGAACACCCTTCAAACTAATGCGCATATGTACACATCAGGGCCGGGCCCGTCCATTGTGCGAGAATGTTGTTCGCACTGGGCCTGTGCTTCAGGTGGCCCTGCGCCAACAACATCCCTCATTGAATGGCAGGCAGGACGGTTTTAGAGGGAGCCGGAGAGGCCCCAACTCACCTCTAACAGCTGCCGAAGTGAAGCCTTTTTCCTTGAGATTCTTGTCCTTGAGAGGTCCTGCCTCAGTAAACTAGTTAATCCTTAGTGGTGCAAGTTAGGCACCAACCTTCGCCACTTGAGCTAACCAGCCAGTAGAAGAATATTGCCACTAGCCAATCAGCTAATGCTCTTACTAGCCAAACTGGATATTCAGTATCCAGGTTCAAAGTTCAGTGGCGACGGCTAGATGCTTTACAAGTGCTTGTCGCCACCACTGAATATCCCACTCCCCCCACCCCATTTTCTTTATATATCTGAAGGAGGGAGAATATTCTACATATCACTGCTCAACAAATATAGTACAAACATGTTCAGCTTTCAAAAAATGAACAGTGTAGTACAAAGGCGACAGTGTCTGCCTTTCCTGGCAGCTTTAGTCTAATTAAACCAGATTCTGGCACCTTTCAGGCTGTTACATTGCTTATACCACCAGCTGATTTCCTGTGTATAAGTAGCAAAGAAGCAATTTATATCTTATCCTGGCTTATTTTGGAAAAAGGCATTAAACAAGGTCCCTGAAGGTTTTGAGAAGCAAAAAGATGTGCTTGGAAACACAGTTGATTCAGGATCTAGGCAGAAACCATGGTAATGATACCAGCATACTATTTCTCTTAACAGCAATTTATAATTCATCTTGTCCCTATTATTTGATTGACTTTATTAACTTTTCATGTGTCACATTTATTATTGATTTTGATTCATTTCAATAGGCCAGTGTTGTTCTTTCACCCCTTATCTACATTACTGTAAGTTCACCATGACAAACACAAAATGCAAAAACAGAGAAACTTAGTGGTTTTTTTAATGCTGAAAATGTAACAAAATTAATAAATATGCATTAATGCTGTGGGTAACACATTAAAACCAATAAACCCCAAACCCCCTTATACTATCTACATCTACTCAAAAACAAGGGAGGCTGAAACAAATATAACTCTTTAGATCCTAAAAGGCTCAATAGATTTTTGAACAGTAGAAACTACTGCAAGAAAGACTTAAGGGAAAAAAAACTGAGAACCCTTATTGGAGAGGGTGGGAAAAGGAACCTCAGAACAAGGGCTGACGCAAAGCAGCTTTTTTAACTACTAGAAACAGCTCATTCAATCGCCCAGATTGTCATTCATAGACTTCTAGGATAGCATACCTGTTTTTACAATTTTTAAATGCATTTTAAACAATAGAAAAGCACTTTGCTGTCGATATTATCCCAATCTCTCTCCAAGCTTCAAAAGCCAAACCAAGCCATAAAGGCACAGTCAACTCGAGTTCCACCCACATTTAAACGGGCTGCATCAGGACATGTCGGACGGTGGTAATGAAGAAGCCCTCAGGGATAAGAGCCGTTTATACTCAAAGCAGTTTAATGGAAGCGGAAGCAGCGAGCAAACACGCAACTACCAATCAGGCTACAATGCTGTGAACCAGTCTAGGGTCTCATTCAACCCCATTGGCTGAACTGTGTTCAAGTAAAAGTCCACTTTTGCTCAAGACGAGCTAGGCGCTGTTCAGTTTGACCGTACATAGGGTTCTTTATGCCATCGATCACAAACCATTGCAAATGGCGCCACTGATGTTGAAGCATTCTCTATCCTTTGGGAAGAGAAGTGGCCCTCCTAAAAGCTCTGCCAGAAAGGTGAATTTCACCTCCTGTGAGTGAATTTGCTGGCTTGTTCTGAGTTCTATCTGTCTGTCTGTCTCTCTCCATATATGTATGTATTTATTTATTTGTCATTGTTAATGTACTCCCTTACCTCACTGCCACCTTTATTATGCACGTTTGTTCAGCTTCTCTCTGCTGAATAACTTGTCCTTCCCATAACTAATTGGAACTTAACTTTCCTTTCCTTCTGCTATCTGGCCTGTCTGTGTTGGCCAGGTTAAAATTTAATTCAATATCTATCCTTGCTTTGTCTCCATTCTGCAGAATTTAAAACTTTTTTCTGTCTCTGCTTAGTCTAACTGAGTGACTAACCCCTCCCCCCTGCTGAGATCTTGTTTAGCCCTTTTCCTGTCTTCCGCCTGTGCTTAGCTCTGTTTGCCTCTCTGTCCTTTGGGAAGAGAAGTGGCCCTCCTAAAAGCTCTGCTG
This sequence comes from Ichthyophis bannanicus, assembly GCA_033557465.1. NCBI lineage: Eukaryota > Metazoa > Chordata > Amphibia > Gymnophiona > Ichthyophiidae > Ichthyophis > Ichthyophis bannanicus. Next base: position 217,526,167 of record CM066040.1, read on the forward strand.
GAAAGGTGAATTTCACCTCCTGTGAGTGAATTTGCTGGCTTGCTGTGAGTTCTATCTGTCGATCTGTCTCTCTCCATATATTTATTTATTTGTCATTGTTAGTGTGCTCCCATACCTCACTGCCCCCTTTATTTTGCACTTTTGTTCAGCTTTTCTCAGCTGAATAACTTATACCCCACCCCCTCCCCTCTACCCACTCACCCCGTGGCTCGCAGTCTCTTATAGCTATCATCTGCTCATTACCTACATCACGCACAGATAGACCCAATCCCTTTGACTCTCCCAACTTCTATATCGTCTGGCCTTTGTTCTCCTCTCTATTCCTCTTCTATGGCTCTTCATTACAATGTCTTCCTGCTCTTCATACTCCACTCCTCCCCTCCTTATCTTCCCTTTACCATCCTCATTTCCCCCTCCATTCTGTCTTCTACCCTATCATCAGCTCTCCAGCTTCACCGCTTTCTCCTTCTCATTCAACCATCTTCTCTCTCTCTAAGGCAACCTCACCCTCATTTCTGCCATACTGCCTCCTCTCTGCCCCGTACTCTGCTACTCCTTCTCCTTCTCTCATCCGGAGATATCAACCCCAATCCTGGCCCCCGTAGACTTCTGTCACACTCAGAGAAGAGATCTTCATGCAACACCTCTAATCTTATTCATATCCCTCTCCTTTCCCCTTCCACTCTCCCTTTCTCATGTGCCTTGTGGAATGCACACTTCATCTCTAATAACTTGCTTTTACTCATGATCTCTTTATCTCTAATGCTCTCCATCTTCTTGCTCTAACTGAGACCTGGCTCCTCCCAGAAGACACTGTATCTGTCGTTGCTCTCTGTCACGGGGGCTATCAGTTCTCTCACACACCTCGTCCCCCTTGGTGGTGGTGTTGGGCTTCTACTTTCTCCCTACTGCCAATTCCAACCCTTCCTGCTGCCTCAATCTCACTCCTTTCCCTCTTTTGAAGTCCATTCCATCTGCCTTTTCACTCCATTACCTCTCCGTATAACTGTTATTTATCGACCTCCTGACAAGTCTATTTCTACCTTTCTCATTGGCTTTGACTCGTGGCTTTCCTTCTTTCTGGATTCCTCTTCCCCCACTCTTATTCCTCGGGGATTTTAACATTCATGTTGATAAGCCCTCTGATACTTATGCTCTCCCTTACCTCCTCGTTTGACCTCCAACTTTTCTCTACTGCTCCAACTCATCAGCATGGCCACTGCCTTGACATGGAATTTTTCTCTAATTGCTTACCCTCGAACTTCTGTAGCTTAGTTCTTCCCTTATCTGACCATCACCTTTTAGGCTTCACTCTTCATCACCCACCGCCTCATCCATCCTGTCTCCTCCAACCTATTTAGAAATCTTCATGCTATTGATCCTTTGATTCTCTCTTCCACTGTTTCTTCATCTCTTTCCTCCACTATGTCATCTAAGTCTGTTGATGAGGCAGTAGCTTCCTATAACGCTGTATTCTCCTCTGCTATGGATGCTCTCGCTCCACCCATGCCACGTCCTGTGAGGCGTTCTGCACCCCAGCCCTAGCTTTCATCCACTACCCGCTATATACGTTCCTATGCCTGTTCTGCTGAGTATGCTTGGCTCAAATCTCACTCCCTTGTAGACTTTCTACACTTCAAATTGTTGCTTGTTTCTTTCCAGTCAACCTTAGAGCTTGCCAAACAAGATTATTATGTCCATCTGACTAACTCTCTTGCCTTCTGACCCTCACCGTCTCTTTACTACTCTCAGCTCTCTCCTCAAAGTGCCTTCACCTCTGACCTTTCCCTCCCTTTCTGCCCAAACCCTGGCTGACTACTTCCATGACAAAATCCACAAGATCACCCTCCAATTCCCCACAAAGTCAGCTACTTCCCTTCCTCCCCCTCTTCACTCCCAACTTTCCCCCTCTACCTCTGCTACCCTCTCTTCCTTTCCTGTGATCTCTGAAGAGGAAACTGCACACCTTTCTTCCTACAAGCTCACCACCAGCTCCTCTGATCCTATCCCCACCCATCTATTAAGCCCCATCTCCTCCACTGTTGTCCCATCTCTCATATTCTCAACCTATCGCTCTCCACTGTAACTGTCCCTGCAGCCTTCAAGCATGCTGTAGTTACACCTCTCCTAAAGAAACCCTCACTTGATCCCACTTGTCCTTCTAATTATCGACCCATCTCGATCCTCCCCTTCATTTCTAAACTACTTGAATGCATGGTTCAATGCTGCTACCTTGAGTTCCTTTCCTCTCATGCCTTTCTGGATCCTTTACATTCTGGCTTTTGTCCCTTACACTCTACTGAAACAGCTCTTGCCAAAGTCTCCAGTGACTTCTTCCTGGCAAAATCCAAGGGCCTTTACTCTTTCCTCATCCTTCTTGACCTCTCTGTTGCTTTTGACACTGTTGACCACAACCTTCTCCTCGATACCCTGTCCTCGCTTGGTTTTAAGGGCTCTGTAATATCCTGGTTCTCCTCCTATCTCTCCCATCACTCTTTCAGTGTTAGTTCTGGTGGCTCCTCCTCTTCTGCTATTCCACTTTCAGTTGGTGTACCCCAAGGATCTGTCTTTGGTCCGCTCATTTTCTCTCTATATACTCAGTCCCTTGGTGCGCTCATCTCTTCCAATGGCTTTCAGTACCATCTTTATGGTGAAGACTCCCAGATCTACCTCTTTATGCCTGAAATCTCTCCAGCAATCCAGACCTGGATCTCTGCCTGCCTCTCTGACATTGCTGCTTGGATGTCTCACCGCTGCTTGAAATTGAACATGACCAAGACTGAGTGGAAGTAAGGATGTGGTTGAAAACTACAGTCCAGTTAGTTTAAATTTGGTGGTGAGTAAATTATTGGAAACACTGCTGAAAGAGAAAATAGTGCGGTTTCTGGAGTCCAGCAGATTACAGGATCCAAGGCAGCATGAATGCACTAGAGGCAGGTCTTGTCAGACAAATCTGATTGATTTCTTTGACTGGGTGACCAGGGAGTTGGACCGAGAGAGAGCCCTAGATGCGGTGTATTTAGATTTCAGTAAAGCCTTTGACACCGTTCCTCACAGGCGACTTATAAACAAACTGAGCATCCTAGAGATGGACCTTAAAGTTACTGCTTGGGTTAGAAATTGGTTGAGTGGGAGGCAACAAAGAGTACAAGTAAATGGAGCTCACTCTGAGGAGAAGGAAGTTACCAGTGGTGTGCCCCAGGGATCTGTCCTTGGTCCGATTCTTTTTGACATCTTTGTTAGTGATATAGCGGAAGGGCTGTCAGGTAAAGTTTGCCTCTTTGTGGATGATACCAAAATCTTCAATAGAGTAGACACCCAGGAAGGTGTAGATAACTTTAGGCAGGATCTAGCTAAGCTTGGTCTAGAATTTGGCAGCTGGGATTTAATGTTAAAAAATGCAAGGTCATGCATTTGGGCTGCAGCAATCTAAGCGAGCAATATAGTATAGGGGGTGAAGTACTTTTGTCCACTAAAAAAAGAGTGGGACCTAGGTGTGATTGTGTCTGATGTTCTTGTTGTTGTTGTTAAATGCCATCAAGTCGGAGTCGACTCATGGTGACCCTCTGGATAGCTATCCTAAATTGTGTTCGGTCTTGAGTCAGGCGGCTCATTATTGACAGACTGGTACCCGTAGTTACTGTTATTGTATTGATCCATCTCATTGCTGGCCTTCCTCTTTTGTGCTGACCTTCTATCTTGCCAAGCATGATGTCTTTCTCTAATGATCTCTCTCTTTGCATGATGTGTCCAAAGTATGAAAGTCGAAGTCTTGTCATCTGAACTTCTAAAGAAAGCTTGGGTTTGATCTCCTCTAGTACTGACTGGTTTATTCTTCGGGCAGTCCATGGTATACACAGTATTCGCCGCCAGCACCATATATTCAAAGGCATCAATTTTCTTCCTATCTATCTTTTTCACTGTCCAGCTTTCACATCCATTTGATGTTATTGAAAATACCATGGCTTGAACAAGTCGAATCTTTGTATGGAGAGAGACATCTCTGCTCTTGAGAATCTTATCTAGGTCTTTCATAGCCATTCTGCCAAGAGCAATGCATCGTCTGATTTCTTGACTGCTTGTTGCTTCTTTATTGATAGTTGATCCAAGTAGGTTAAAGTTGTTCACAATTTCAATTTCTTCTCCTTCAATGATGACCCTGTTGATTATGCCAGTTGTCATGATCTTTGTCTTCTTTACATTAAGGTGCAGGCCCATTTTGAGACTATGTTCTTTGATTGTGAGAAGCAAATGTTTTAGATCATCTTCACTTTCAGCCAGTAATGTGGTATCATCAGCATAGGGAAGATTGTTGATGAGTCTTCTACCAATCTTCACACCTCTGTTGTCTTCATACAATCCTGCTTCTCTGATGATTTGTTCTGCATATAAATTTAAACAGGTAGGGGGAAAGTATGCAGCCTTGTCTTACGCCTTTGCTTATTTTAAACCATTCTGTTTCTCCTTGTTCCATTCGAACTGCTGCTTTTTGATCACTGTACAGATTGTGCAAGAGTACAATCAGGTGTTCTGGTATACTCATGCTTCTTAATGTGGCCCAGAGTTTCTCATGGTTTACACAGTCAAAAGCCTTGTTATAGTCGATAAAGCAGAAATAGATATCCTTTTGGTATTCTTTAGTCTTTTCAAGGATCCATCTCACATCCGCAATGATGTCTCTCGTTCTTCGCCCTTTCCTGAACTCTGCTTGCACTTCAGGTAGTTCTTGTTCCAGGTATGCTTGTAGTCTCTTTTGAATAATCTTCAGTAGAATCTTGCTGGCATGTGGGATCAGAGCGATTGTGCGATAATTTCCACAGTTAGTTGGATCACCTTTCTTTAGTATTGGTATAAACACAGATCTTTTCCAGTCAGTTGGCCATGATGTTGTCTTCCATATTTCTTGGCAGAGCCTTGTAAGTATGGTAACAGCTGCATCAGATTGCTGTAATACTTCTATGGGAATGCTATCAATGCCTAGTGCTTTGTTCTTTGATAAGGCTTTCAATGCTGCTTTAACTTCTTCTTTCATCACCAATGGTTCCCGATCATAAGGTACAGGTTGAAACGGCTGTTGGTCCACTTGATCTTTATCATATAAAAACTCTGTATATTCCTTCCACCTTTTCTTGATCTTCTCAGCATCATTCAACATAGAACCTTGAGCATCTTGTAACATTCCAATTCGAGGCTGGAACTTTTTCTTTAACTCTCGTAGCTTTAGGAAAGCTGATCTTGTTCTTCCTCTAATAGTTTCTGCTTCTATTTCCTTGCATGCATCGTTGTAGTACTTTTCCTTGTCCTGTCTTGCTGCACGTTCGAAATCTCTGAGTTCTGTTATTGTCTGTCTTTCTCCTCTGGCTTTAGCTTCTCTGCGTTTCTGGGCAATTTTCAGAGTTTCTTCCGTCATCTATTTTGGCCGTTTTTGCTTTTTCACCTTTTGTAGAGACTTCTCGCTTTCTTCCAACACAACCTTCTTGATGTCATTCCATAACTCTTCTGGAGCTCTGTCATTTGTATCTAAAGCAGCAAATCGATTTTGCAGGCAGTCTTTAAATTCCAGTGGTATATTCTCAAGGTCATATTTTGCTGCATTCATGAGTGGTTTGCTCTTTTTCAACTTTAGCTTGAGTTTGCATACTAGTAGTTGATGATCTGTACCACAGTCAGCTCCAGGTTTTGTCTTTGTTGATGTTATAGAGCTTTTCCATCATTGACTTCCACAGATGTAGTCAATTTGATTTTTATACAATCCATTGGGTGAAGTCCATGTGTACAGTCACCGCTTGTGTTGCTGGAAGAAGGTGTTTGAGATGAATAGATCGTTGGTCATGCACAATTGTATCAGTCTTTCTCCAGCTTCATTTCTGTTGCCAAGTCCATATTTTCCAACTACTTTGCCTTCTTCTTTGTTGCCAACTTTTGCGTTCCAGTCACCCATGACTATCAGGATATCCTGTTTGCATGTTCTGTCAATTTCAGCTTGTACTTGTTCATAGAACTCTTCAATTTCATTCTCTTCTGCAGCTGTTGTTGGGGCATACACTTGAATTATAGTTGTGTTGATAGGCATTCCTCGTAGACGAATAGAGATTAAGCGTTCGCTGACTGCATTGTATTTCATTACAGTTCTTGCAAGTTTCTTCTTTATTAAAAATGCAACACCATTTCTTCTTTGTCTTTCATTTCCAGCATAGTAGACCATGTGATCATCTGATGCAAAGTGCCCGATGCCAGTCCATTTCAGTTCGCTGACACCCAACAGATCAAGTTGTACACGTTCCATTTCATTCTTGACCGCCTCCAACTTCCCTTGGTTCATGCTTCATATGTTCCATGTTCCAGTGCGTAAGACATCTTTACGCTTCTGACTCTCATTTCATGCACAGCTACATCAGCAGTCAGACGTCCCGAGTGCTTTGATCCAACCACATCATAAATGCTGGCTTTACTCTGAAAAGTCTTCAGCTCTTCCCCATTAGCTAGTTGAGTGCCTTCCGACCATCTTCCAGCACTATAGCACAATTTGTTTTGTTGTTACTATCCATTGGGTTTTCATGGCAAGATACAGAAGTAGATTGCCGGGCCTTTCTTCCGCGCAGTTTAAGTTTGGTGTTGTTGCCGTTGTCACAGAAATGTGATCCTCCACCATCAACACTATCCCATTCTGCTGCTGCCCAGATGGGTGGTTTGTCTTGGTCTGGCACCTCAGCTGAGACCTGTCCATCTTGGGAGACCCTGCCAGTAATTAAACTACCGATAGTTTAGCTCTCAGCATCACTGATGCACACAAGCCCTCACAGCACGACAAGCTGCAAACCAAGTGATGTTCTTAAAGTAGCTAAAAAGGTAGAAAAGGCGACAGCAAAAGCTAGAAGGATGCTTGGGTGCATAGGGAGAGGAATGGCCAGCAGAAGAAACCTTTGTCCAAACCTCTTTTAAATCCAGTTACACTAACAACTTTTATTACATCCTCCTGTAACGAATTCCAGACTTTAATTACACACTAAGTGAAAAAATATTTTCTACAATTAGTCTTAAATGTGCTACATTGAAGTTTCATTAAATGTCCCTTAATCTTTCTACATTTTGAAGGGGTAAACTGCTGTTCTACATTTACCCGTTTCACTATATTCATTATTTTATAGACTTCTGTCATATCTCCCCTCAGTCTTCCCTTTTCCATGTAGAGAGCCCTAATCTTTTAAGCCTTTCCTCATAGGGATATCCTTCCATCCCCTTTACCATTTTTGTTGCTCTTCTCTGTACCTTTTCTAATTCTGCTATATCTTTTTTAAGATATGGTGACCACAGTTACACATAATATTCAAGATGTGGTCACATCATGGAACGATATAGAGGCATTATAATATCCTTGGTTTTATTCTCTATTCCTTTCCTTATGATTCCTAGCATTCTATTTACTTTCTTAGCTGCCACTACACACTGGGCAGAGGGTTTCAATATATTATCCACAATGATGCCTAAATCCTTTTCCTGGGTGGTGGTTCCTAATATGGAACCTTGCAGCTTGTAATTGTAGTTTGGGTTGTTATTCCTTAAGTGCATAACTTTGCACTTGTCCGCATTAAATGTCATCTGCCATTTGGACACCCAGTCTCCTAATTTATCAAGGCCATCTTGCATTTTTTTACAATCCTCTTTTGTTTTAACAACTTTGAATAATTTGGTGTCATCTGCAAATTTGATCACCTCATTCGTTATTCCCATTTCCAAGTCATTTATAAATATGTTAAAAAGGATCGGGCTCAGCACAGGTCCTTGGAGTGCTCCACTATTCACCTTTTTCCAGTGAGAAAATTGGCTTTTTAGCCCCATCCTCTCTTTTCTATCTTTCAACCAGTTCCTAATCCACAATAGTATATTGCCTCCTATCTCATGGCTTTTTAATTTCCCCAAGAGTTTCTCATGAGGGACTTTGTCAAAGGATTTCTGAAAATTGAGATAAGCTATATCAGGGGTACCAACTCCATGATGCAGCCTGGTTTTCAGGATGTCGCTAATGAATATTCATGAGGTATATTTGCATCCACTGCCTCCCATTATATGCAATTATATCTCATGAATATTCATTAGGGACATCCTGAAAACCAGGCTGGATCGTGGTGCACTAGGACCGGAGTTAGCCACCCCTGTACTATATCAACCAGCTCACCTTTATCTTCCTGTTTTATTCACACCTTCAAAAAAATATAAGAGATTGGTGAGACAAGACCTTCTTGGCTAAATCCATGTTGGTTTTCTGCCATTAAACCATGACTATCTATGTCAGCGATTCTCAACCTGTGGGTCGTGACCCCCACGGGGGTCGCCACAGGATTTAGCAGGGGTCGCCTCACTCCGCCGTTAAAAAAAAAAAAAAGTGCACAAGTTGCTGCTGCTGCCGAGTCTACTTTTCGGCAGCAGCAAACTCACCGCCTCCCTTCTTCTGCAGCCGCGGCTCCCTGTCTCTTAGGGAACCGCGGCTGTGCCTGTAAAACCGTTGCAGAGCCTCTGCCTCTCAACAGGCTCTGTGCAGCATTGTCTCCCCACCAAAAGAAGTTGTTTACCACTTCCTTTGGAGGCGGGACAATGCTGCACGGAGCCCGTTTAGAGACAGGAAGGCTCCGCAATGGCTTCACAGGCACAGCCGCAGTTCCCTAAGAGACAGGGAGCCGTGGCTGCAGAAGAAGGACAGGGCAGTAGCAGGCAGACAGGGAGAGGGGAGGAGGGGGCAGGGAACCTGCAACGGGGCTGACATGGGGGAGGGAGGGAGGGGGCTGACATGGACAGGGGGACTGACATGGAGGGAGGGAGGGCTGACATTGATGGATGGATGGATGGATGAGGGAAGGAGGGAGGGGCTGACATGGAAAGAGGGGAGCTGACATGGAGGGAGGGATGGATGGAGGGAAGGAGGGAGGGAGGGGGGCTGACATGGACAAGGGGGATGACCTGGAGAGAGGGGGGGGGGGCTGACATGGATGGAGAGAGGGGAGGGCTGACATGGAGGAAGGGGGTCTGACATTGATGGATGGATGGAAATGAGCTGACTAGGGGAGGCTAGGACTGGTAATGAGCTGATGGGGAGGTAGGATTGGTATTGGGCTGATTAGGGGGACTAGCACTGGAAGCGAGCTGATTGGGGGGCTTCGACTGGGAATGGGCTGATTGTGGGGAGGGGAGGATAGAGCTGCTGGCCCTGGAAGAAAACTGGGGGCTAAGGCTACAAATGGGCTAATACGAGGGGATGGGAGAATGGAACTGGAAGGGAGTGGATCTGAGAGGGGCTGTCATGGTATTTGTACTAGAAGGGATTGGTCTGTGGGGAAGGAGGGGGACTGGAAGGGGGACCTCTTCTGTCTAGCTTTTGGCCTCTCTCCTCTTCCATGTCCTCTTTCACCACCCCCACGATGATGTTCCCTGAATTTGCTGCTATAATCTAGCTGTATCCTTACTCCTCTCTCTCCTTTCCTGTCATATTATGGCATTCCTTTCCTAATCTTTCTTCAGCAACCTTTAATTGTATTTTGTAAACCGCTCAGACACTGTTGTGATGGGTGGTCTATTTAGCACCTCAATAAACAATAAACAAACAATGGACACCAGTGGCAGTCATGGGAATGCAAGTTGACATTGGAAGATACTGAGAGTGAGGACTGGAAAGGCGCTGATACTGGGAAGGGTTACTGGGACTGGAAATAGGCTGATGGAAAGAAGTGAAGAAAGCAAAAGAAGAGATAAGAAATGGCAGATGGGCCATAGACCACAGAAAGAGAGCTAAGAGAAGACGGGAAAGCAGAAGCCTCAGATCGGGACCAGCATGATCAGAGAATAAATTGGTCAGACAACAAAGGTAGAAAAAATAATTTTATTTCATATTAGTGATTTGACTACAAAATCATCATAATTTTGAAATCAAATATTGTTACTTGTTATTGGGATTAATGTGGTTTAAATAATTACATTTTAAAAAAACATATTGCAAAGGCCTATAATATATTAATAATTCAACAAATGATTACAGCGACAATGCGTTAACGGTAAAGGAAGAGAGACGCATTTGATTTTATCATTGGGGGTCACCACAAGTTGACCAATGGTAAAAGGGGTCATGGTACAAAAAAGGTTGAGAACCACTGATCTACGTGTTCAGTAATTTTGTTGTTTATAATGGTTTCTACCATTTTGCCTGGTACTGATGTCAGGCTCACCAATCTGTAGTTTCCCTGATCACACCTGCAATTTTACCCAGATAGAGTGAAGGAATTTCCAGGGGCAGGGTTAGGGAGGGGTTTGCATTTAAGTGTATTCTTTTGAAAAATTAACCCAGAAAAAGTATGCTTCCCTGGTTTTCAGCTGCTGCATACATATTTAAAATACAAATAGGGCTTCTAAAATAACCCCCATAGGCATTTCTAGGGGGTGCAGATGTCAAATAAACTTGTATGTTATAAAATACAGGCAAACTGTGCAACCCTATGTGAAAAAGTTACACCTTCCATGGAGCATTTGCAACTTTGTGTGGGAGCTTTCAGGAAGGCAAATTTGTAAAGTCACACAGGTATATACAGTATGTTTACCTTGCTCTGTATTGTCCTTGATCAGAGTATACAGGGCTGATACACCGACTTTCTTAGCCAATGCCAAACAGAGAACAGTCCCCTGCTCTCTTCCCAGGATGCAGCCAGCAGTGATCAGGAGAGGAAAGGGTAAGACTGGAGCAGGAATTACTCTGAACCTAATCAAGCCCCTCTCCTCCTTTCATTGCAAAGGGGTATACAGAGAGAAAAACAGGTCAATCTGGGCACAAAGAAAACCCTTTAGCATGTCCCATACTCTTAATTTCTGTTTTCCCACATCTCCAGAGATACGTACCAGGCTTTAAATCGATTCACACTATTGGTATAAACAGAACTGAATTTTTGAGCGGGCCTAGGTATTCATGTCTTAGCTCTTTCAGTTATACTCTAAGGCATTACTGTTAAGAGTATTGTATATCTGACAACAGATTTCTGTCATGTATCATGGCTAGCACTTTATTTCAAGCACTTCCCAGCATTAAACCATATATATACTTCAAGAGGACGTATCCGATACCTTTATTTATTTAACCACTTTTCTATACTGCCTTATCCTTCAATCAAAGTAGTTTACATTATGTAATCACTACAAACAGTTACTGGATACGTTCCCTTGTCCCCAAAGGGATCACAATCTATGTGTACCTGAGGCAATGGAGGGTTAAATAGCTTGCCCAAGGCATGCCTATAGGACTAAAAACCCCAGTCTCTCTGGCCTGAGATTGCTGTCCCCTTGTGGGAATTGAACCCCTGGCTTTCCAGCCTGAGGTACTGTGTCCTAACTACTAGGCCACTCCTCCCTCTGGGCAAACAAAAGTCTACTAAAAAGACAAACATTTCAACAAATATCAAAATATCCTGCAAAGTGTTCTAAAACCGCCCCTGATGATATTACAAAACAATTGTCATCATGTAGCACATACCCTTCAGCACGAGGTTTGAAGAAGGCACAACTGGTATATGATGATTCAAAACCTTAGAGGTCCTAAATTTATGTTACTTTTTTATAGCTTCAGTTTTCCTCACAACTGTTCCCTTTACATAAAATTATATTCAAGGTCTAGTGCCACCTCTGTAACAGCAACACAAACTTCCTCCACTACAAACACTCTGTAAAGTAACACAAAACCTTCCAAAAAAGGCTGTTAGAACTCTACCATACCATATCAGCAATAATGCCCAGGACCTAAAGAGCAACAACTTTATCAATAGGAAGGAAACTCTACAAATATTACACTGAACTCTACAGCACTAATACAGCCTCTAGGGCTACACAAAGATTTGTGCAGGCAGTGTGGTCACACAGGGTGCAAGTATGGAAGGGGCACCGACATAGACGTTGGAATGGGCCTTGGTCCCACCAAAAGTTTGCCCGTCATCCGCAGAGAGCAGCCATGATCGCGTCAGACTCCTTCTGTCTGCCCGCGGGAGATCGGATCCCTGTGGGCAGGGTGGAAGGCCACCGCGATCACAGCAAAGACTACTTCTGTCTGCCAGGTTCACAAGTCGCACAGGGTGCATATCTAGCTTGGTATGCTCCTGACTTGAATGACTCTGCGTCCAAAGACAAACCAAAGGGGTGACTGACTCAAAGAGAAACCGAAAAATGTTCCCATGCACATCCCTAGTAAATTGTGTATCGCTGTGAGTGGTATGGTGTTTATGTGTGTGTCTAGGGAGACAGTGTAGTTATGTCTGAGGATGAACGGAGGAAGTGTGAGAGAGATTGGGGATAGTTGGAGGGTTGTGTTGGGGGGCTCCATAGATGGTGTATGGCTAAATGAGTAAGTGGGGAGGTGCAGGGAGACTGTGTGAGGATGTATTATTGGGGTGCAATGTGGGTGTAGAGACTATATTGGAGTTTAAAGGATATATGGTAGGAAATGGAGATAGGGGATGATGATATGTTTCAAGATTTTCTCTCTACCCTTCCTCCTCCCATATTATTTTCCCCATCTCTTCCCCACTACTGCTACTTCTGATCATTTTTATAGTGCTACAAGACTTACGCAGCAGTTAATTATAAAAAATATTGACGACTAGAATTGCAGACAGTATTCAAGGTACTGTCGCACCATGGAATGGTACAGACGCATTGTAATATCCTTTGTTTTATTCTCCATTCCTTTCCTTATGATTACTAGCATTCTATTTTCCTTCTTGGCCACTGCTGCACACTGACCAGAGGGTTATTCCCATTTCCAGGCCGTTTATGAATATGTTAAAAAGCAGCAGACCCAGCACAGATCCCTGGGGTACTCCACTATTCACCTTTCTCCATTGGGAAAATTGGCCATTTAGCCCTACCCTCTGCTTTCTATCTTTTAACCAGTTCCTGATCCACAATAGTACACTGCCTCCTATCCCATGACTCTTTAATTTTGCCAAGAATCTCTCATGAGGGGTCTTGTCAAAGGCTTTCTGAAAAAATCCAGATACACTATATCGACCGGCTCACCTTTGTCTTCCTGTTTATTCACATCTTCCTTGGTCAAAGTCATGTTTGCTTTCTCCCATTAAACCATGACTGTCTATGTGTTCAGTCATTTCATCCTTATGATGGTTTCTACCATTTTGCCTGGTACTGAGGTCACTGATCTATGAATGGTACACTCAAAATTCAACACATGCACTTACTGTCACTTTCTCTTGCTTTAACTTCCCGTATTTACTATAGATAACATGCAACAGCCATTTTTCCAGGAAAGGTCTCAGACTTTGCAACCAACGAGTCAAACCTCTAAGCTCTTATGGTTCATTAGCATCAATGACCATTCCAGTTTTTTGAAGGGCTGAATAATGTATAAAGGTGTTGTGTTAAGACCAAAAAGGTTCTATGAACAAAAATATTAATATACTGAATATTCCTTATCTTGATATCTGATCATGCTGTCGTGAGCCACTGTCCCATTATTCAGCCCTTCAAAAAACTGGAATGGTCATTGATGCTAATTAACCATAAGAGCTTAGAGGTTTGGCTCATTGGTTGCAAGTCTGAGACCTTTCCTGGAAAAATGGCTGTTGCATGTTACCTATAGTAAATACAGGAAGTTAAAGCAAGAGAAAGTGACAATAACTGCATGTGTTGAATTTTGAGTGTACCATTCATAGATCAGTTTATTCACACTCTATAAAACAACCTTGAATATAGTGTCTGTAGACAGCAATGGATGGTACTGAGGTCAGGCTCACCAGTCTGTAGTTTCCTGGATCACCCTTGGAACCCTTTTTAAAAATTAGCATTACAATGGCCATTCGCCAATCTTCAGGTATTACAGATGATTTTAATGATAGTTCACTGATTACTAATAGTAGGTCTGCAATCTCATATTTCAGTTCTTTCAATACCCTCTGATGTATACCAACCGGTCCAGGTGATTTGCTACTCTTCAGTTTTATCAAATAGTTGTAATGCATCTTCCCAGTTTATCAATATTTCAATTCATCCGATGCATCATCTTTAAATACCATTTCAGTCATGGTAAAGAATTCATTCAGTCCCTCCGCTATGGCCTCTTCCTCTCTTTTACCCCTCTGTCATCTAATGGTCCAACTGACTCTCACAGGTTTTTTGCTACAAATGTTCTTGGATAAGTTTTTATTATGCACATTTGTTCCCATGCAAGCTTTTATTTGTATTCTCTCTTTGCTTGCCTAATCAATGCCTTACACCTAACTTGCCAGTGTTTATTTTCTTTCCAGTTTTCATTATTTGGCTCCTTTTTCCGTTTCTTGAAAGATGCTTTTTCGGCAACAGCCTCTCTGACCTCACCTTTAAACCATGCTGGCTGTTTTTTGGACTTCCTTCCACTTTTCTTAAAGCATGGAATACAGCTGGTCTGGGCTTCCAAGATAGTATTTTTAAACAATGCCCATGCTTAATATATTTGTTAGGAACTGGGGAACATTCTGGGGGAAGGAGGGGCTCTTCCGAAGGGATGGGCTTCACCTTAACCGGGATGGAACCAGGCTGCTGGCATTAACCTTTAAAACGGAGATAGAGCAGCTTTTAAATTAGATAATAGGGGAAACCCGACAGTCACACAAGATTGCATGGTTCGGAAGAATGTTTCCTTGAAGGATACTACCAAAAGCAGAGAGATTCCAAAAAAGAGTAAAATAGCCCAAATGCCCTTGAGCAGACAGAGCTTAAAGATACCAAATTATCCATGCCTATCAATAGCCAAATTAATATGAACAAAATACAGTCTCTAAAATGCTTGTATGCAAATGCTAGAAGTCTGAAAAATAAGATGGGAGAGTTAGAATATATAGCACTAAATGAGAGGTTAGATATGATTGGAATCTCAGAGACATGGTGGAAGGAGGACAACCAGTGGGACACTGTGATACCTGGGTACAAACTATATCGTAATGATAGAGCTGATCAAATTGGTGGAGGGGTTGTGCTCTATGTTAGAGAGGGCATTGAGTTGGAAAGGATTAAAGTTTTGCAGGAAACAAAAGTTGCTGTAGAATCTCTATGGATTGAAATTCCATGTAAATAGGCGAAGGTGATGGCAGTGGGGGGTACTATCGACCGCCTGGCTAGAATGAACAAATGGATGATGAAATGCTCAAAGAAATCAAAGAAGCTAACAAAAGTTACAGCACAGTAATAATAATGGGTGATTTCAATTACCCCAGTATCGACTGGATCAGTGTCACGGCAGGACATGCTAGGGAGATAAAGTTCCTAGATGAAATAAATGACTGCTTCTTGGAACAGCTGGCTCATGAACCGACCAGAGGGGAAGCTCTATTGGACCTAGTCCTTAGCGGAACACCAGATCTGTTGCAAGAGATAAGGGTGTTGGGGCCACTTGGCAATAGTGATCATAGCATGATCGCATTGGATTTAATTAGTGGAGGAGGGATGATAAGGAAATCCACAGTACTATCTTTTAATTTTCGAAAGGGAGACTATGATCAAATGAGGAAAATAGTTAAGAAAAAACTAAAAGGAGCAGTTACAAAGGTTAAAGACTTACATCAAGCTTGGGTGTTGTTGAAAAATACTATCTTGGAAGCCCAGACTAGCTGTATTCCACGCTTTAAGAAAAGTGGAAGGAAGTCCAAAAAACTGCCAACATGGTTTAAAGGTGAGGTCAGAGAGGCTGTTGTTGCCAAAAAAGCATCTTTCAGGAAATGGAAAAAAGAGCCAAACGACGAAACCTGGAAACAGCACACTTGCCCTCCTGCGTAGGCTGATAAGTTTTCATACATTCCACATTTTTCCTTGTTCTCCTTTCTGATTGTTCAAAACTAGCCTCTGCTGCTATTTTCAGAGCGCCCCCTTTTGCTTGACCAGCCAATTCTGCTTCTAAATATCGCTCAGTCAGCAGGGTTGCTTCTCCTGTGGTCTGACAGTTTTGTAATATCAGAAAGGATTGGATTTCTTTAGGAACCGCAGCCATAAACTGCTCTAACACAATTGTATCTATCACCATATCCATGGTTTTACCTTCTGGAGCTAACCATTTCAAAGCTAAGCCTCTGACCCTTTGGCACAAAGCCTTAGGTGTCTCACCAGCTCTTAAGCTTGTAGCTCTCAGCATGCGATGGTAGACCATCTGAGTTAAACCTAAGCGATCTCGGATAGCCTTTTTTAGCTCTCCATAATCTGTAGCAAGTGCTGCTAGCATGGCCCTGTAGGCTGCTAATGCCTCTCCTGTGAGAGATGTGGCTAGCCATACAGCCCACTGTTCCATTGGTCAACCTACAGTATGAGCAACTCTCTCAAAGGATTCTAACAAATCATCAATATCATCCTCTACTGAAAGTTTTCCAAAGGAAAATGTCCCACATGTCTGTGGCCCTACCATACAGGTATTTGGTGTCCCTTCTAGTCCCGATGGGATTGGCAATGCTCCAGCTGTTGCTTTCTGGTTAGCGAGCAACGCCTCCATCAAGTCCAGTACCGGCTTCTGTTGTGCCTGCAAAGCGGCTGCTGCCTGTTCTTGTGCCTGGTGTGCCATTTCTTGCTGTTTCTGGAATTGGGGTGTCATCCATTGCAGTATGTCCTTTGGATCCATCTTAGCAATTTCTGCAGGAGAAAAGAAAAACAAAACCCACCAAGTGCGGTACCACCAAAACTCTGCTAGTCCCTTTTAGCTGAATGCTTGGAATCTTCCACCCCTTTTACTTGAATCCAGGTTTGACCCACGTCTAAATACTCTTTACCTGAGGTTAGGTGTTGACTCTGGCCTTAAAAATGGAGTGTCTCACTGGCCACCTCCGTTGCTCTGGCCGACCCTGCCAGCGATTTTCCACTCTGCAGCTCACAGCACAGCTCAGCAGTTTGGTGTTGAAAAACCTTTGGGACGTATATCCTGAAGTGTTGTATATCCTGATACAGGCGAGATCCAAACAACTACGCCACTTGTCACGCCCCAGCCCTCTGCCTAAGGGTTAGAGGGGTAGGGTTGCCATTAACTTCTCTTATAAAAGGTTGAATAAACTATTTTTCTCCAGTGAAGCATGCTGGGAGTTGTAGTTTTGGCCTTCTAAGATGGTGTAGTCATGAAACCGAAAGTAAAGGCAAATGACAAAATTTATTCCCCAAACGCAAACAAAGTCCATGTAGACTGTAACAGGATACTTCTCCATTCATTCGCTCAAGGTTATTTACAACTTATGCTGGATGAGCTTCACAGTCATTAATTATATGCAGCTGCTTATCAATATAACGAATAAAGAAAACACAGCTTCTTCATTCAACAAAGTAAAAATATCTTCGTTTTATCTTTGTCTTCATTAAGCATTCAAATGTACATGCAGCAGGTATCTTCCCATTAAAAAGAGCAAGTTCCTACCTTCAGTTCAGGCTAGGTTTCATTACTCTAGTTTTCAGGAGACTTTATCTTTTCAGCTATTCTTTAGCAAAGGGACTCAATGCTAACAGCCTGACATAGAGTACAGTCCATGAGTACTTCTGGAGGCAATAAATCCTGTTCAATAGGCTCAACTTGCATTTCCTCTGGCTCCGGTAATGCAGTGCCCTGCTCTGAGCTTTTAACGTATGTCCCAGGGTCTCTTCTCTCTGAGGATCCCTGTGTCTCTCTTGAGCACAACTCCACCCGGTAAGGATAAATTGTACCTGAAGCTGTGGACACTTCTCCCTGGCTGTGTTCACCAGTCTCCCTCCAGCTTCTGGGAAACAGTCCCTGGTTCACTTCCCTGAGTTCCTTCCTGGAGCGCCTCCCACCTCTGAACTCTCTGAACCTTCTGAACAGGAACTGGGGTTTGAAGCCTTCTCTGCTCCCTCCTTCCGTGCTCTCTCCCTTCGGGCTCTCCTCCTCCGGGCTCTCTCCTCCCGGGTTCTCCCCCTCGCTTTCTCTCTAGCCAAGGTTTATATCCCTGCTTCCCGGGCAGTGTCTCTCCCTCTCTGGACAGGTGCTTCCAATTATCTTTCAAGCCTGCAACTAAGTCAGAGCTTGGGTGTGGCAGCCTAGGTTCAGTTTCTCTCTGCTTGCTTTCTTTATGGCAACGCTGAAACCTGTGCACTGCAGGGATGTCACTTTTCTTAAAAGCAAAATCATTAGTTTCTCCTATTTCCATAGGCTCACTACAGGCTTCTTTATCACAAGGTGCAGAAGAATTGAAGGAAATATCGATACATCGTGAAGATGTATTACATCTATTTGATAAACTGAAGAGTAGCAAATCACCTAGACCAGATGATATACATCCAAGGGTGTTGAAAAAACTGAAATATGAGATTGCAAACCTGCTATTAGTAATCTGTGAACTATCATTAAAATCATCTGTAAAACCTAAAGATTGGAGGATGGCGAACGTAACGCCAATTTTTAAAAAGGGTTCCAGGAGTGATCCGGGAAACTACAGACCGGTGAACCTGATGTCAGTACCGGTAAAAATGGTAGAAATCATCCTAAAGAACAAAATTGCTGAACACGTAGATAGACATGGCTTAATGGGAGACAGCCAACATGGCTTTAGACAAGGAAGATCTTGTCTTACGAATCTGTTATGTTTTTTGAAGGTGTGAATAAACAGGTAGACAAAGGTGAGTCGGTTGTTATCGTGTATTTGGACTTTCAGAAAGCCTTTGACAAGGTCCCTCATCAGAGACATTTGGCAAAACTAAAGAGTCATGGGATAGGAGGCAGTGTACTATTATGGATCAGGAACTGGTTAAAAGATAGAAAGCAGAGGATAAGGCTAAATGGCCAATTTTCCGAATGGAGAAAGGTCAATAGTGGTGTACCCCATGGATCTGTGCTGGGTCCGCTGCTTTTTGACATATTCATAAATGACCTGGAAAAGGGAATAACGAGTGGGGTTATCAAATTTGCAGATGACACAAAACTATTTAAAGTTGTTAAAACCCATGAGGATTGTGGAAAATTGCAAGAGGATCTTGATAAATTGGAAGACTAGGCATCAAAATGGCATAACATAGCAGCTCATTCCACATCAGATTTATTCTGTATCACTTTCGGGATAGCCAATGAAGTCCACGTAAATTTATTAGATAAGTCGCTCCATTCTATAGGTCGCTGCATCCTTTGTCAATGTAAGAAAACGTGTCTTATAATCCAGGAAATATGGTATATGCAGTGCCTCCCTCCTGCTTACAACTAAGTGCATTCCCACATAGGCTTATTTTTAACACAGCTAAAACCAAGCACACTATGGAAGCCCACCTGCACTTTTAGCCAGCTAGAGGAGGACAATTTTCCGTCAAGTCATTTTCCCTGGGGAAATTGTTTTAAAAAGTGTCTTTCCTATGACATAAAGAAATATTCGTGCATCATAAAAGCAGTTACAAGAATTAACTATGTCATTAATTGCCTGTTTAGTTGATCCCTTGAGGCTTTAATTCAATTATAGGACACATATGCTAAAAAAATGAACACAGAGATTAAAAGAAAATTATCCTAATGCATCCAAAGTTTGGAAGTCTTTTCTAAATTGGGTGGCAATGGCTGGGGAATCAAAGACAGTCTGATAAAAAAAACAGCATTAATAAGCTTTCAGCATGGCTAATGATGATCGTAAACTCGTTTCTGGAGTAGGGCTATTTCCCAGCAGCTGCTAGAGCAATTCTGACAAAAAAAAAACACAGTTTGGCTCCCGAGATTCTGTATCACTATCAGTCAATTTCTAGTCTTCCTTTTCTGGGGAAGATCATAGAAAATGTTCTGTATTTACAAATGCAGGATCACCTGACTATCAGGTGCTCTCTCCTTGTCAGTCAGGCTTCTGAGTCGGATGTGGGAAAAAGTCTCAGTGGCTTTCGTGGATAGTGCTCAGGTACAAGCTGTGTCCTATTTAACTATGTATTTAATATGCATTTATAACTATAAGTAAGGATTACGCTTGAACAGCAGACTAACAATCACCAGCCCTGAAAATTCACAAAAAAAAATGGGGTTCATATTGTGATGAAGCTGAAGCCATTGAAGCTATAGACTTAGAAAAAAACACTGTTTATTATAAAGCAATTGACTCACAGAGGGTGCAGTTACCTAAAGGTGCAGCTAGAGGGAGCAGGCACAAGGTTGCAGAAGCTAAGCTGACACACCCAGGTTTTGAGAATGCAGGAGCTAATCAGGTACACCTGAGTAGAGAGCCAGGAAGCTCAGTGGAGAAACGGCTTTATAAACAGTGCTCAGAAGGAAGAAAGCAGAGAGGATCTCAAGTTCAGAAAGGAACTGAGAGAGGACTACAAGTTGAGAGAGGAGCTGAGAGAGGAACCTCACATACTGAAAGGCAGAGAAGCTTGGAGTACTTACAAGGAACAGCTAAGTTCCAGGTAGGACAAGCCCGTTCCAGAAAGCTCCAGGAGCCAGTCTTCAGGGAAGATGTTGATAGAAGGAGACTGCCGGGTAGAGCAAGTCTCAAAGATCCAAGGTACAGTTATATTTCCTTTCCAAGATGTGAGCCAGCTCCTAGAAAAGCTTATAACCCAGAGAGCCGTACTGATAGGAAACAAAGCTGGGAAGGGCTTGTGAAACCTTTACAGAGAGGCATAGTAAAAAGCCATAGCAGTTATTTGCCAAACCAAGACCAGCAAGGCTGGAGAATATTGGGGAGATCTATTGAACTACAACCTGCCTTATCCAGGGAAGGCTCAGGACTAGCTGACAACACGGCTGAACAGGAACCTATGCAAATAGAGGTGATAGAACCAGAGCCGTTGCAGTTAGAGCGCCCGATGGACTGCTCACTCTGTGTTTCCAAGTGTCTAGAGTCTCTCACAGAATTATAACCGGCAGGACATGCTTTAACATATCTTTTTGCTTTTGCTAAGCTGAAAGAAGAAGTTTTGTATTTGTTTTTCCTCTTGGTGTTGAAACCTGTTTGAACGCAAAGAACTGTGAAGCGCCTGTAACAGTTACTGACTTTGTAAACATTTTGGCATAAACCCTGAAGTAAGGTACATTCTGTTTTTGTCTTCCTGGAGATCCTTTGCGCAACAAAGGGAATAAAAACCATTTAAGTTTAACCCTGCACAAGGCTCACAACTATTTCTTTATGAAGTGGGACTACAAAGACTATGATGCACCTGGTCTAGAAAAGTTTTTCCTTCTTCAACCAACAATAAGTGTCCACCCTCTCCTTTCTGTACGCTGCCACTAGGAGGGCTGTGACAATGTTTAGCCAGTGCAGTGACCATTTAATTTAAGGGCTGATGCTTACATTCATAATAACATAGTAAATGACGGCAGATAAAGACCAGTGTGATCCATCTAGTCTGCCCAGTACGGTGTCAAGAGTACGTACACCATAGGGCCCTTTGACTTGGACCTTAGGCATGGAACTTCGGCATGGATCCCTGAATCACCAGACTGCACAGGACAGGCAATTGAGGCCTCCAAATGCCAACTTATTAAATATCCCATCATTGTGGGATGCAAGTCTGGCCAAAAATTGCGCTGTGACCTTTCAGTAGCTGCTCCTGAAGCCATTCCAAATTTGAGAGAACCTAATATTCAGAGGATTCTCAGAACCTTGGAGGGATCATCGGAATGCAGAAGGCATCTCTGCAGCCGACTACACCTCGGGATACAAGGTCTCGCTCCATTGGGGCAGGTAGAGGCTCCCTCCTCCTTCTACCATGCGACTAAGGCCCGCTATATTACCAAGCATCATTAATCTGCGCTCCACGCTACCTTAAAGATACAGCACCTCAGGCACATTCGCGCCTGCGGACCCAAGCCTGGGGACCACACCAAAAGACTCTTAGGTGTGGCCCTCAGCGTGGATCTTAGCAAAGTGGTAAGAAATTATACGGTTCGTCATCTGAAGCCTTACAAGATATTCTTTCTGACACACCATCTCTCCTCTAAAATCGGCAACAATCTATTTCCATATTTTCATTTATTGTATAATGCTTTTGTACTGTCTTCTCACCCGAATCCAATTTCTTACTTTTTTATCAGATACAATCTCAGCAAATCCCTATAATACTGGCTAATCTACTGGCTAATCTACTGAAGAGGGCTTTAAACTAGATTCGTTGGGGATGGGTGAAGAAAGCCCCCAGTTAAGTGAAAGCCCCCAGGTAGGTGATACATTAAATACCTTTATGGAAATGGGTAACAGGGGTAACATATGGAAAGCAGTGTGTATTAATGCCCGTAGCATGGGAAATAAGATCCCTGAAGTTGAAGCTTTGGTGGGAGTGGCTGACTTGGATTTAGTGGCAGTTACAGAAAAATGGTTCACAGAAAACCATGACTGGGATGTAACTATACCTGGCTATACTTTATTCAGAAAGGACAGGGTAGGAAGAAGGGGAGGAGGAGTGGCACTATATGTAAAAACTACTATTAAAGCTTTGGAATTACAGAGCTTAGAAGGGAGAGAGGAGGCATTGTGGGTTAAACTAGAAAGAGGGAAAGAGAAATCTATTTGCATTGGTGTGATATACAGACCTTCCTCACAAGAGGAAGAGGTGGACAGAGAGTTAATTGAAGACATACGCAGCATTGCTAGGAAAGGGGAAGTGCTACTGATAGGAGATTTCAATAAGCCAGATGTTGATTGGCACATTCCTGCTGCAGTATCATCTAGAAGTAAGGAGATCCTGGATTCTCTACAGGGAGAACTATTCAGGCAATTGGTAACAGACCCCACATGTGAAGGGGCCATACTGGACTTGGTGCTTACCAATGGTGAAAGTGTTTCTGATGTTGTAGTGGGAGATCATTTTGTATCCAGTGATCACCAGATGGTGTAGCTCAGTATTAGGACTAGGGCTATTAGAATCCATTCCAAGGTGAGGATCTTAGACTTTAGGAAGACTAACTTTGCGAAGATGGGCCAATACCTCAGGGAGTCGTTAGTGGGATGGGAACAGCTGGGGGATGTAGAAAAACAGTGGGCAAAACTGAAAGGGGGTATTTTACGGGCAACCAACCTTTTTGTTAAAATGGTAAATAAAGGCTAAAGGAAAAGAAGACTGCTATGGTTTTCGAAGGAAGTAGCTGAAAAAGTGAAGAAAAAGAGGGAGGCCTTCATGAAATACAAGAGATCACAGAGAGAGGAAGACAGGCATCTGTATTTGGAAAAACTTAGAGAAGCTAGCAAAGTAGTCAAGAAGGCAAAGATTCAAAAGGAGGAGGAAATAGCCAATGCAATAAAATGGGGGGATAAGACATTTTTCAGATATATTAGTGAGAAGAGGAAGGGCAAAAGTGGTATTGTCAGACTCAAGGGTACAGGGGGGGAATATGTAGAAGCTGATAAGGATAAAGCGAAATTGCTTAACAAATATTTTTGTTCTGTGTTCACAGATGAAGAACCAGGAGCAGGACCTCAGAAAACACCCACAAATAAGAACAGAAGCGAGGGACATCTTCAACAATTTTCAGAAGACTGTGTTCGTGAGAAACTAGCTCAACTTAAAATAGACAAAGCAATGGGGCCGGATGGGATACACTCTAGAATACTGAGGGAACTTGGGGACGTTCTAGCAACTCCACTGACTGACCTTTTCAATGCCTCGTTGGAGTCGGGAGTGGTGCCAAAGGACTGGAGAGAGGCTCATGTGGTGCCTTTACACAAAAGCGGAAGTAAGGATGTGGTTGAAAACTACAGGCCGGTTAGTTTAACTTTGGTGGTGAGTAAATTATTGGAAACGCTGCTGAAAGAGAAAATAGTGAGGTTTCTGGAGTCCAGCAGATTACAGGATCCAAGGCAGCATGGATTCACCAGAGGCAGGTCTTGTCAGACAAATCTGATTGATTTCTTTGACTGGGTGACCAGGGAGTTGGACCGAGGGAGAGCTCTAGATGTGGTGTATTTAGATTTCAGTAAAGCCTTTGACACTGTTCCTCACAGGCGACTTATAAACAAACTGAGCACCCTAGGGATGGACCCTAAAGTTACTGCTTGGGTTAGAAATTGGTTGGGTGGGAGGCGACAAAAAGTACAAGTAAATGGAGCTCACTCTGAGGAGAAGGATGTTACCAGTGGTGTGCCCCAGGGATCTGTCCTTGGTCCGATTCTTTTTAACATCTTTGTTAGTGATATAGCGGAAGGGCTGTCGGGTAAGGTTTGCCTCTTTGCAGATGATACCAAAATCTGCAATAGAGTAGACACCCAGGAAGGTGTAGATAATATGAGGAGGGATCTAGCTAAGCTTGAAGAATGGTCTAGAATTTGGCAGCTGAGATTTAATGTTAAAAAATGTAAGGTCATGCATTTGGGCTGCAGCAATCCAAGGGAGCAATACAGTATAGGAGGTGAAGTACTTTTGTCCACTAAAGAAGAGCGGGACCTAGGCGTGGTTGTGTCTGATGATCTTAAAGTAGCTAAACAGGTAGAAAAGGCGACGGCAAAAGCTAGAAGGATGCTTGTGTGCATACGGAGAGGAATGGCTAGCAGAAAAAAGGAGGTGATAATGCCTCTGTATAAGTCTTTGGTGCGACCTCATTTGGAGTATGCTGTGCAATTCTGGAGACCGCACCTTCAAAAGGATGTGAACAGGATGCAGAGGGTGGCTACTAAAATGATTAGTGGGCTTCATTATAAAGCATATGAGGACAGACTTAAGGATCTTAATATGTACAGTACACCTTAGAGCAGCGGTTCTCAACCTGTGGGTCGCGACCCCACTGGGGTCGCCACAGGATTTAGCGGGGGTCGCTTAGCCTCCACCAAGTTAAAAAAAAAAAATTAAGACGCGCACAAGTTGCTGCCGCTGCCGAGTCCGCTTCTCGGCAGCGGCAAACTCCGGCAAACTCACCACCTTCTTCTGCAGCCGCGGCTCCCTGCCTCTTAGGGAACCACGGCTGTACCTGTAAAGTTGTTGCAGAGCCCTTCCTGTCTTGACGGGCTCCGTGCAGCATTGTCCTGCCTCCAAAGGAAGTTGTTTACCACTTCGTTTGGAGGCGGAACAATGGTGCACGGAGCCCGTCAAGACAGGAAGGGCTGGGCAACGATTTTACAGGTACAGCCGCGGTTCCCTAAGAGGCAGGGAGCCGCGGCTGCATTAGAAGGGAGGCAGACATGGGGAGAGGGGATGAGGGGGCAGGGAATCTGCAACATGGCTGACATCGACAGAGGGGGGCTGACATGGAGGGAGGGAGCTGATATGGACAGATGGAAGGATGGGGGCTGACATGGATGGAGGGAGGGAGGGAGGGGGCTGATATGGACAGATGGAAGGATGGGGGCTGACATGGAGGGAGGGAGGTAGGTGGCTGATATGGAGGGATGGGGGCTGACATGGACAGATGGAAGGATGGGGGCTGACATGGAGGGAGGGAGGGAGGGAGGGGGCTGATATGGATGGATGGAGGGAGGGAGGGGGCTGATATGGATGGATGGAGGGAGGGGGCTGACATGGACAGATGGAAGGATGGGGGCTGACATGGAGGGAGGGAGGGGGCTGACATGGAGGGAGGGAGGGAGGGAGGGAGGGGGCTGATAGAAATGGATGGATGGAGAGAGGGAGGGGGGCTGACATGAACAGATGGAAAGATGGGGGCTGACATGGAGGGAGGGAGGAAGGGGGCTGATATGGACGGAGGGAGGGAGGGGGGCTGACATGGACAGATGGAAGGATGGGGGCTGACATGGAGGGAGGGAGAGGGGCTGACATGGACAGATGGAAGGATGGGGGCTGACATGGAGGGCGGGAGGGGGCTGAGATGGAAGGATGGAGGGAGGGGGCTGACATGGACAGATGGAAGGATGGGGGCTGACATGGAGGGAGGGCAGGGGCGGATGATGGATGGATGGATGGATGGAGGGAGGGGGCTGACATGGACAGGAAGGATGGGAGCTGACATGGAGGGAGGGAGGGGGCTGATATGGATGGATGGAGGGAGGGGGGCTGACATGGACAGATGGAAGGATGGGGGCTGACATGGGGGGAGGGAGGGAGGGGGCTGGCATGGACAAAGGGGAGAGACAGGGGGACATACTGGACAGACGGGATAAATGCTGGACAGAAGCGAGAGACAGTGCAGGTTAGGATTATAATGGGCTGATGGGGGAACTAGCACTGGTAATAGGCAGATGGGGGGGCTAGGACTTGTAATGGGTTGATTAGGGAAGGCTAGGACTGGGAATGGACTTATCAAGGGGGGGTAGGACTGGTAATGGGCTGATTGGGTGGGGTAGGACTGGTAATGGACTGATGGGAGGCTAGCATTGGAAATGAGCTGAATGGGCGGGGGGGCTATGACTGGAAATGAGCTGATTAGTGGAGGCTAGGACTGGTAATGAGCTGATGGGGGGTAGAACTGGTATTGGGCTGATTAGGGGAGGCTAGTACTGGTAATGGGGTTGAGGGAGGATTAGCACTGGAAGTGAGCTGATTGGGGGGCTTTGACTGGGAATGTGCTGATTGTGGGGAGGGGAGGATAGAGCTGCTGGCCCTAGAAGAAAACTGGGGGCTAAGGCTACAAGTGGGCTGATACAAGGGGATGGGAGAATGGAACTGGAAGAGAGTGGATGCTGAGAGGGGCTGCCATGGTATTTGTACTAGAAGGGACTGGTCAGTGGGGAAGGAGGGGGACTGGAAGGGAATGGACACCAGTGGCAGTCATGGGAATGCAAGTTGACATTGGAAGGTACTGGGAGTGAGGACTGGAAAGGGGCTGATACTGGGGAGGGTTACTGGGACTGGAAATAGGCTGATGGAAAGAAGTGAAGAAAACGAAAGAGATAAGAAATGGCAGATGGACCATAGACCACAGAAAGAGAGCTAAGAGAAGACAGGAAAGCAGAAGCCTCAGATCGGGACCAGCATGATCAGAGAATAAATTGGTCAGACAACAAAGGTAGAAAAAATAATTTTATTTCATATTAGTGATTTGACTACAAAATCATCATAATTTTGAAATCAAATATTGTTACTTGTGATTAATTATTGTGGTTTAAATAAGTATTTTATAAATAAAAACATATTGCAAAGGCCTATAATATATTAATAATTCAACAAATGATTACAGCGACAATGCGTTAACGGTAAAGGAAGAGAGACGCATTTGATTTTATCATTGGGGGTCACCACAAGTTGACCAACGGTAAAAGGGGTCACGGTACAAAAAAGGTTGAGAACCACTGCCTTAGAGGAAAGGCGGGATAGAGGTGATATGATTGAGATGTTTAAATACCTCCGTGGCATAAATGTTCAGGGAGAGAGCCTCTTTCAATTGAAAGCAAGTTCTGCTACGAGGGGACATGGGATGAGGGTGAAGGGAGATAGATTCAGGAGTGATATGCGGAAATATTTCTTTACAGAAAGAGTAGTGGATCCATGGAATAGTCTCCCAGTGGAGGTGGTAGAGATGAGGACAGTAACTGAATTCAAAAAAGCATGGGACCAACACAGAGGATCTCTAAAGGTAAAAAGTGGACTGTTGTAGTTGTTGTTATGGAAGGATAGACTAGATAGGCTGTGGTCTTTTTCTGTCATCATGTTTCTATGTTTCTAATACAATATAATACTGCTAACCACCCATGTTTATTATACCACAGACTCAACCATAGAATACATCATAATAGCAATAGACTCATCTACGTTACTCCTACAGCACGCCACAACAAGGTAGAGTTTAAAGACCCAATTCCTGAAACCTCTCTAAAATGCTTCCTTATAAATGCAAGCTCCATAAAGAACAAGATACCAGTAATTTTAAATCATATACATGACAATGACCCAGATATATTATTCGTTACTGAAACCTGGCTCTCAGAAATAGATAATGTCCTCCCAGATCAGCTGAAGGTTCCTAACTATAATTTGTTTCACTCTCCTAGATCTAACAAACATGGAGGAGGTGTACTTATCTTAATTAATAAAGAAGGATCATGCCACATCTCTTTCCCTAGCAAATGGCACTGGAGATTTTGACATGCTTGTAATAGAAAATAATAATATATCATTCTGTCTGGTCGATAGATCACCATCAGCTGATCCCAACAGTCTAGCAAACATATCGGAAGCAGTCTGCACCTATTCTGCCAAATGGCAACTGATATTACTAGGCGATCTTAAATGAACTCCTAAATAACTGGAATACTACTATTACCAGCACAGCATTAATTCAAATAAGGCAGGGGTCTCAAACACGCGGCCCGAGACAACTTTGTGCGGCCCGCGACGGAGGAAAACAAAAAAACCCCAAAACCCTGGCTTCTGCCGTTGCCGCCGTGGCAGCGGCAGAATCAATTGTCAAATTTTAAAAAAAACTGACTTCTGCTGCTCAAGCAGCAAAATCAGCTGTCCTGCGGCCCCTTCCCCTGTGCCCGGAGATCCGAGTCTGCTCTATCAGCGGCGTGCTTTTCAAGCCGCGAAGAGAGTATTCCCCTCTCGCGCGGTTTTCAAGCCGCGCGAGAGGGGAATACTCTCCTCGCGGCTTGAAAAGCACGCCGCTGATAGAGCAGACTCGGATCTCCGGGCACAGGGGAAGGGGCCGCAGGACAGCTGATTTTGCTGCTTGAGCAGCAGAAGCCAGGTTTTATTTTAATTTACCGGGGGGGGGGGGTGTAGGACTGGAAATGGGCTATTGGCAGGGGGGGGGGTATGACTGGAAATGGGCTATTGGCAGGGGGGGGGTATGACTGGAAATGGGCTATTGGCAGGGGGGGTATGACTGGAAATGGGCTATTGGCAGGGGGGGTTATGACTGGAGATGGGCTATTGGCAGGGGGGGGTTATGACTGGAGATGGGCTATTGGCAGGGGGGTAATGACTGGTAATGGGCTATGGTGGGGGCTAGGACTGGAAATGGGCAGGTGGGGGTTAGGAAGGACTGGAGGTGGGCTGATGGGGGGAGTTATGACTGGTAATGAGCTATGGAAGGGCTGACTGAAATGGGGTAATGGGGGTTAGGGCTGGAAGTGGGCTATTGGCAGGGGGGTTATGACTGGTAATGGGCTATGGGGGGGGTAAGACTGAAAATGGGGTGATGGGGGGTAAAACTGGAAGTGCGCTATGGGGAGGTTAGGACTGGTAATGGGCTATGGGGGGTCTAGGACTGGTAATGGGCTGGGGGGGGGGGTTGCTAGGACTGGAAATGGGCTGAGTGGAAGGGGGGCTTGAACTGCAAATGGCTGATGGGGAGGGGGGCTTGGAATGGAAATGGGCTGTGAGGGGAGGGAGCTAGGATTGGAAATGGGCTGATGGGGGGCTAGGATTGGAAATGGGCTGATGGTGAGGCTAGGATAGGACTGGAAATGGACTAATGGGGGGACTAGAAGGGAGCGGATGCTGGGTGGGGCTGGAACTAGAAGGGAGCTGATGTTGGGGGAGGATTAGAATGGGATGGAGCTGGGAAAGTGAAATGGAGAGGGGAAAAATATTTTGTCTGGGAGAGAAGACAAATCTACAATTGGCCAGGTATTGGGAGAGTAAGTGGGGATTGAGGATGGAGGGGTAAAATTTGAGTGGATGAAATAGGAATGAGGAAAGAGAAAAAGGAGAAAGATTAGTATGTTAAAGCAGATGTAGAGAGAGAATGGAAAAAAAACTAGGAGAGAAGAAAGGGCAAATGGACAGCAGACGATGGAGAGTTAGCAGAAGACATGAAGAAACCAGAAGAAAGTGGCTGGAACAATTGCAACTGAAAAAAATGCACAAAAGGTAGAAAAATATCTCTTTATTTTGAATTTATTAACTGGAATATGTCAGCTCTGGGAAATGTGCATCATTAATGTTTGCGCTTTGTTTAGTACAAGAGGAAATTAATTTATAGTTTTATTTCTACAGTGTTGTTGTACATTCCAAGTTTGGCTTTTGGGGTTCCCAGTTTAATTATTGTCTTCTTGTTTCTAAATCTTTTAGTCTTTCTTTATCCATACTCATTAAAGAGGCATGTTTACTAAAAGTTAGTGTATGGTAACATTATGCAAATATTTATGCAAATGAGGCCCCTTATGCAAATGAGGCCCCGCGTCTTATGCGGCCCCCGGGTTACTTTACAAGTCCTCATTTGGCCCTCAAAGCAATTTGAGTTTGAGACCCCTGAAATAAGGCAACCTGACAGGATCAAAAAAGGTCTAAACAATGGTACACTTAAGAAATAAATTCTAGACCATTCTCAAAATGGCATGGCGCCAATCCCATTAAGCAAACTTATATGTAAGGAAACACAAAAAGTCTCCCACAGAAAAGGACACTCAAATAAATTAAAGACACCAAATGACTTTATAAAAGCAAACAAACAAACTAATAACAGAGCATTCTCACATGCGGCCCCCATCATTTGGAACTCCATCCCGGAGGACCTACGCTCATCAACAGAAATTATAGAACTCCGTAAAAAACTGAAAACCTATCTCTTCACCTTGCATTACAATACTATAGCTAATCCACTGATCATCCCAGAAAAAGGCTAAAACACGCGCAAACGAATAAAGCTAAACCTCATAACTCAACAGATACTACATTTACTTGTAAATATCAACGACTCAATCCAATAGAGCTTACAACTCTGAAATTGTAAATAGTTATTAACCTTTGTTCTTGTTCCATAAGGTATCTATAATGTATTTGTTCTTGTTCCATAATGTATCCAACCATTATATTGCTCTGTTATGTATTTAAGCATTACACTGTTTATTGTCAAAAAATTGTTCCATGTAAAAACAAGCTCTTGCTTTGTTGACTGTTGTTCAATTGTGAACCGCACCTGAACTCCGGAAGATGCGGGATATAAATGATTGTTAAATAAAATAAATAAATAAATAAAAATAAGAAATCTAAAAAGCCAGCTAAGGAAACTTGAGTGTAAATGAAGAACTTCGAAATCTCCTGAAGACAGATCAACTTATATGAATGCTCTTCAACATACCATGATCTTATAAATTACAAAAAGAAAGATTTCTACTCAAATATCCTTTTGAAATCCCTAAATCGCCCTAGGGAGTTATTTGAAATAGTTAAATCTTCGACCAATTCTCCTACCAAATGCTCACAGAACCAATCTATAAATCCACAAATACTAGCAAACTACTACTCCAACAAACTACAAGCCACAAACAGCCAACAACCACAGGATCTATATATCGACCCAACACACAAAATGATTTTGTTAGATTTTTATCAAGTATCTATTGACCACCTCAAAAATATTGTAACGTGCTTAAGCACAACAACATCGGGTCTTGATCCCTGTCCTGTTAGTTGGATAAAGGCGACACATGAATACATTGGCCCAATTACCCTCAAGATAGTCAATCTGTCTCTTGCACAGGGCCATATGCCCAAAGAGCTAAAACAAGCCATTATACGTCCCATTCTAAAACACAAAACATTGAATAAGCCATTATACGTCCCATTCTAAAACACAAAACATTGAACAAATTATGTCCTAAATCATATATACCAATATCCAATCTCCCATTTCTTGCAAAAGTAATAGAAGAGGTCATACATATCCAACTTCAGGACCATATTGACCTCCACTCACCTCTTGATAAACACCAATATGGTTTCAGACCACACCATAATACTGAAACACTATTACTGATGCTGAGCCTTGCTGTTGGTCATAGATATCTGATGTTAGTTGATCAATTTGGACTTGTTATGACCTAGCGATAGATAAGATTTAAACCACTGGAGTGTGGTACCATAAATACTGATACATTGTAGCCTATCAAGCAGAATGTTATGACTGATGGAGTCAAAGGCTGAAGCGATATCTAAGAAGATGAGCATGAATGCAATTTTGGAGTTTTTGATACCTTTTATCAGATTGTTAAACATCATCAGTAATAGTGTTTCAGTATTATGGTGTGGTCTGAAACCATATTGGTGTTTATCAAGAGGTGAGTGGAGGTCAATATGGTCCTAAAGTTGGATATGTATGACCTTTTCTATTACTTTTGGAAGAAATGGGAGACTGGATATCGTTGTTCCTGGAGATAACCACTTCGGTTTTGATTCACTGCCTAAAAGTAGTTGTTGTTGTTAATAAGTGCCATTGACTCATGGTAACCCTCTGTTGTTCTAAACTGTTTTTGGTCTTCAGTCAGATGACAAATTGTTGACAGAATGGCATCCATAGCTGCTGTTATTATATTGATCCATCACATTGCTGGCCCTCTTCTTTTGTGTTGACCTTCAACCTTGCCAAATTATGAAAGTCAAAGTCTTGTCATCTAAGCATCTAAAGAGAGCTTAGGTTTCATCTTCTCTAGTACCAACTGAATTGTTCTTCATAGTAACATAGTAACATAGTTAATGACAGCAGATAAAGACCAGTATGGTCCATCTAGTCTGCCCAGTAAGATGGCAAGAGTAGGTGCACCTGCCGCTCTGTACAGGCCACCCCTCCCCATGTTTTTGTTTAGGAGTGAACCCACCGCTCTGTGTAGGACACCCCTATTTGTTGGGAAATTAGATGGTTAAGTTTATTTTGATTTATCCTGTTGCTGTAAAGGGATCCACTGTGCCTTTTTCATGCCATCTTGAATTCTGTCACTGTATTTGCTCCCACCACTTCCATCGGGAGGGCATTCCAAGCATCCACTACCCTTTCAGTGAAAAAGTATTTCCTGACATTGCCTTTCAATTTACTCCCTTGCAGCTTCATGTTATGCACTCTAGTTTTACACCTTCCCTGTCTTTGGAAGAGGTTTGTTTGTTCATTATTTCTCTTTAAGTATTTAAAGGTCTGAATCATATCTCCTCTATCCCTCCTCTCCTCCAGAGTGTACATATTTAGGTCTTCAAGTCTCTTCTCATAAGGCTTCTGGCACAGGCTCCAAATCATTTTGGTCGCCTTCCTCTGAACAGCTTCCAGTCTTTTTACATCCTTTGCAAGATATGGTCTCCAAAACTGAACACAGTATTCCAAGTGAGACCTCACCAGTAACTTATACAGTGGCATTAGTACCTCTTCCTTTCTGCTGGTAATTCCTCTTTGTATGCAGCCCAACATCCTCCTGGCTTTTGCCACTGCCTTGTCGCACTTTTTTACCACCTTGAGATCCTCAGAAATAATCACACCAAGATCCTTCTCCTGATCCGTGCACACCAACCTCTCGCCCCTTATCACGTACATTTCCCTTGGATTTCTGCTTCCCAAGTGCATGACACTGCACTTCTTCGCATTAAATCTTAATTGCCAAGCATTAGACCATTCTTCCAGCTTTTGTAGATCTTTCCTCATGTTAACCACTCTTTCAGGGGAGTCCACTCTGTTGCAAATTTTTGTGTCATCTGCAAAAAGTCAGACTTTCCCATTCAGTCCTACCCTTGACTACTGCAACCTCATATACCATGGCCTCTCAAAGCATACCATACACCCCCTCCAATTAGCCCAGAACACAATAGCGCATCTAATCACTAAGACCCCCAGAAGATCCCACATTACCCCCATACTTCAACAACTCCACTGGCTACCGATCCTTTCTAGGATAAAATTTAAAATCCTCACTTCTAACTCCAGATCTCGCAGGCCTAACTCTGCAAACCTACTACACATCCCAGTCCAAAAACTAAAAAGCTCACAAGCTACCTGCAATCATATTTTCTCCCTCTATGCCCCAACAGAATGGAACATCCTCCTCCCTGACCTCTGAAATTGCTCTGATCATGCAGAATTCCACAAAAAAACTTAAAACACTCCTTTTGCAGGATTGCTATAATACCAACTCACAAAACAACATCCATCAAAACTCCACCTAGACTTAGCCAACCCCCTACCCAATAACCCCCCCCCCCCCCCATTTCCCCTCTAATGTACATATTTGCCATTTCTGGCATTATAAACAATTGTTAATTTGTGTTCTCTAAGTTCTCGTTCTATGTAAAACAGATGTACCCACACTGTTAGCTTTGAGTTCCATGTAAACCGTTTTGAATTCTAGAAAAACAGTATATAAAAAACATTAAATAAATAAATAGAAACTACATGAACAGAATACCTCAGCTCGGTTACACATGCAAAACATAGAATGTCACCAAACAAAGAATAAGGGATCACAATTTAGAAAAAGTGAGACAACAATTAAACTGGGAACCCCAAAAGATATACTTGGAATGTACAACAACACTGGAGAAATAAAACTATAAATTCATATCCTCTTGTACTAAACAAAAACAAAGATATTAGTGATGCACATTTCCCAGAGCTCACATATTCCAGTTAATAAATTCAAAATAAAAAGTATTTTTCTACCTTTTGTCTATTTATTTATTTATTTATTTAACAGTTTTTGTTTAGGCATTTTATTTTTCAGCTGAAATTGCTCCAGTCATTTTCTTCTGGTTTCTTCGTGCCTTCTGCTAACTCTCCATTGCTTGCTGTCCATTTGTCCTTTCTTCTCCTAGATTTTTTCCATTCTTTCTCTACATCTGCTTTAACATACTGATCTTTCCCCTTTTGCTCTTTCCTCCATTTCTTTATTCCTTTTTCATCCACTCAAATTTCAACCTTCCATCCTCAATCCCCACTTACTCTCCCAATACACGATCAATTGTAGATTTTTCTTCCCTCCCACACAAAATCTCTTTTCCCCTCTCCATCCTCATTCCCCCAGCCCCATCCCTTTCTAGCCCTTCCCCAACATCAGCTCCCTTCTAGTTCCAGCCCCATCCAGTATCTGCTCCCTTCTAGTCCCATTCTCCCATCCCCCTGCATCAGCCCATTTCCAATCCTAGCCCCCCATCAGCCCATTTCCAGTCCAAGTCCCCCTGTCAGCCCCTTTCCAATCCTAACCCACCTAACAGCCATTTCCAGTCCTATTCAAGCCCCCCATCAGCCCATTTCCAGTCCAAGTCCCCCTGTCAGCCCCTTTCCAATCCTAACCCCCTAACAGCCATTTCCAGTCCTAATCCAGCCCCCCCATCAGCCCATTTTGAGTCCAAGCCCTCCATCAGCTCATGTCCAGTTCAAGCTCCCCCCATCAGTCCATTTCCAATCCTAGTCCCCCATCAGCCATTTCCAGTCCTATCCCAACCCCCCATCAGCCCATTTCTAGTCCTATCCCTCCCATCAGCCCATTTCCAGTCCAAGTCCCTCCGTCAGCTCATTTCCAATCCTAGCCCCCCATCAGCCCATTTCCATCCCAAACCCTCCCTATCAGCCTATTTCCAGTCTTATCTTAGCGCCCCCCCCCCCTGAAGAGCCCTGCACCTTTCTGAGCGGCTTCAGAGGTAGGCAGGGAGGCCAGGTCACCTCTACACAGGGCCAGAGTGAAGAGCAGCATGTTCCTTCATACCCGCTGTATTCTGGTGAAGCATGCTGAGTGCTGGGAAAGGGTAAAGAGCATTTCCTTTTTACTGGCACTCAGCACCCTTCCTCAAAACACAGCAGGAGTGAAAGAACATGCTGCTTTTCACTCCAGTGCTGTGCAGGGGTGAGCTGAGGTTTCAGACCTCCCCAGATTTCTCTGAAGCTGGCCCCGCAAGCCGAGCGGAATGAAGTTCGCGCGGGGACCCCTGAAGCATGGAACCCTGTGCGAAAAACATTCTCACACAATGGATGGGCTGGCTCTGGCCGATGCTGAAGTCACATGTAATCAGTGCGCTGCTTAGAGGCGTACAGTGTTAATAACGCACAACTTCAGAGCTGGCTTTCTGCACTGGCCTGTTAGAGTTTTCCCCACAGTAAAATTATCTGGAATGGATACTGGAATACTGGCTATGTCCTCTTAAAGGCAAAACAGTCAAAAAATCACCCCGATTAGTTGACTAATCCAAAAATGCTCTTAAGTATAGACAGAACTTAAAGATTCCAAATTACCACTGCCTACTGATAACCAGGTTAATATGAATAAAATACAATCTCTAAACTGGTTGTATGCAAATGCTAGAAATCTAAAAAATAAGATGTTAGAATATATAGCACTAAATGAGAGGTTAGATATGATTGGTATCTCAGAGATCTAGTGGAAGGAGGACAACCAGTGAGACATTGTGATACCTGGGTACAAATTATATCGCAATGATAGAATAGATGAAATAGGTGGAGGGATTGCACTCTATGTAAGAGAGGGCATTGAGTCACACAGGATTAATGTTTTGCAGGAAACAAAATGCACTGTAGAATCTCTATGGATAAAAATTCCATGTAAAAAAGGGAAGGTGATGGTAGTGGGGGTGTACTACCTATCACCTGGCCAGAATGAACAAATGGATGATGAAATGCTCAAAGAAATCAGGGAAGCTAACAAAAGTTACAACACAGTAATAATAATGGGTGATTTCTATTAACCTGATATCGACTGGGTCAGTGTCATGGCAGGACATGCTAGGGAGATAAAGTTTCTAGATTAAATAAATGACAGCTTCTTGGAGCGTTCATGAACCGACAAGAAGGGAAGCCATTTTGGATCTTGTCCTTAATGGAACAGAAGATCTGGTACAAGAGATAACAGTGTTAAGAAAAAACTAAATGCAGTAGCTGCAAAGGTTAAAGATTTACATCAAGCATGGGTGTGGTTTAAAAATACTACTTCGTATCTTGGAAGCCCAGACCAGCTATATTCTACGCTTAAAGAAAAGTGGAAGGAATTCCAAAAACTGCCAGCATGTTTTAAAGGTGAAGTCAGAGAGGCTGTTGTAGCCAAAAAAGCATCTTTCAGGAAATGGAAAAAGGAGCCAAATGACAGAAACTAGAAACAACATAAGCATTGGCAAGTTAGATGCAAGGCATTGATAAGGTAGGCAAAGAGAGAATTTGAAAAAAAGCTTGCCATGGAAGCAAAAATGCATAATAAAAACTTTTTCAAGTACATTCATAGCAAAAAAAAACCTGTGAGAGAGTCAGTTGAACCATTAGATGATAGAGGGGTAAAAGGGTCACTAGGAGGAGACAAGGCCATAGCAGAGAGACTGAATGAATTCTTTGCTTCAGTCATTACTGAAGAAGATGTAGGGAAATTACCCATGACTGAAATTGTATTTAAAGGTGAGGCATCGGAAGAATTGAAAGAAATATTGATAAACTGGGAAGATGTATTACAACTATTTGATAAACTAAAGAATTGCAAATCACCTGGACCAGATTGTATACATCCCAGGATGTTGAAAGAACTGAAATATGAGATTTTAGACCTACTATTTGTAATCTGTGAACTATCATTAAAATCATCTGTAATAACTGAAAAATAGCAAATGGTCAATGTAACGCCAGTTTTTGAAAAAGTTTCCAGGGGAGTTCCGGGAAACTACAGACTGGTTAGCCAGGTAAAATGGTAGAAACCATTATAAAGAACAAAAGCTTTAGCGAAGGAAGGTCTTGTCTTACTAATCTGTTATATTTTTTTGAAGATGTGAATAAACAGGTATTCAAAGTTAAGTCTGTTGATGTTTTAAGTGTCTTTTATAATGTAATCAGGGTGGTTTACATTATAAACAACAGTATTACATTATAACATATCAAACAATTAATGGCAACCGGGTTAGTTAACTTTCAATCACATTCTGACATTGTGCAAGCCCCTTGTGTGACCGGCCAGAAGTGGGACACCCAAAGATAGACCAGATTCTGATCCATGGGGGCTAGATATGCCTGTGGGATCAGGGATCAGAACTGGGTTTACAACCCGAACGCGCAGGCCGAGCCCTGATTCTGGTCTGCCTGCATGCGCAGCAGATCCCCAGCTATCTCAGTCAGGCTCCTGAATGGAGCCGCAGTTCCATGGCATCCCATCGCCATGGCACCACGGCTACATTCAGAAACCGCAAATTCCAGCCGCCACAGATATTGTTCTATTCCTGCAGACAGACCCTCGATCCAGCCTCCCATGGCCAGAGTCTGGCTGCGGGAATCCTCCTGCACCCCCCTACCTTTGTGGCATGGCCTGGCAGCATGATCCCCCGATGTCCAGAGGGACTTATTCCACATCTGTGGTGGAATAGGTCCCCCGTCCATGTTCACAACCCCAGACATACAGGGCCAACCTCAGAATCGGCCATATACATCCAGGGTCACAGCCCGCCCATACCCCAACTTCGCTCCGTCTCAGTAATGCCCCTCCCACCCCTGTCTAAACCTCCCTTTATAAATAAGTTATTCATATGGGGAGGCAGTAGTCAGGGAAGCAGGGAAGTCATTAACGGGGATAGACATCCAATCTGGACGTCCATCCCTGCTATTCGCTCTACTGAATGACCCCCATAGTGTATCTCAATTTTCAGAAAGCCTTTGACAGGATCCAAGAGAGACTCTTGGCGGAATTTAAAAGTCATGGGATAGGAGGCAGTGTACTATTGTGGATCAGGAACTGGTTAAAAGACAGAAAGCAGAGAGTAGGGCTAAATGTCTGACTCCTCCGCCACCGTTAGTCCCAGCTCTCTGGAAGGTACTCCTCTTCCGCGTAGGGTTTGTACCCCACCCAGCGATGGACCTAAGGTATTAGGTAAGGCCCCCCCCTCAAGCTTTGGGGGATGTCCTTCCCTTATCAGTTGAGCTTCCTGATTCATTTTTGAGTCTGCCTGCTTCTGCTGTTAATATGCCTCATCCTTTTGACTATACGTATACACCGGATGAGATTAATCCTCCTAAAGAAATATCTCTTTTAGACATATGGCAGATTGTGTCACGAACGGAGCTTTCGTTGAAATCTTCCTTGTCCCAGTTGTCTAAATTTACCTCTGAGACAGTTTCT
The DNA here is from genome assembly GCA_033557465.1 of Ichthyophis bannanicus. Classification (NCBI taxonomy): domain Eukaryota; kingdom Metazoa; phylum Chordata; class Amphibia; order Gymnophiona; family Ichthyophiidae; genus Ichthyophis; species Ichthyophis bannanicus. The sequence goes on from CM066040.1 coordinate 217,564,803, forward strand.
ATGCTGACTGAGCATTGAGATAAGCTATCGTCTCTTGAATTTCAGGATACCAAAATGGCCGGCCAAATATCATCGATGCAGCGGGCCCTGACATCTTCAGTTCAGGACTCTCTGCTTCTCCATCGCCGAGATGAAATGCTAGAGAATATTCTACGTACAAGGAATCTTCGTTTATTGAATTTTCCCCGCACTCATTTTCTTTCTCCAACCATTCTGTTTTTTAAATATTTGCGAGACGTCCTTAAGATTCCTGAACCGGACTCTATTTCTTTGTCAAAAATTTATTACCTACCTTCCGGAATTAAAGTGAGTCCGGCTCTTGAATCAGGGGCTGCGAATATTGAGGCGGGGGAAATGGATCAACTCTCTGTTCAAAGTTTAGATTTGTCCACTTATTTGGAAACTTCCTTAGAGGAAATTCCCGTTCGTGCCACACTTTTAGTTTCTTTTTCCTTAGAGAAAGATAAAGATAAGATTTTTCAAGCTTATTTTAAACATCGGCGGGATAAATTTTTTGGTCAGGAGGTACAAGTATTTCCAGATGTCTCTCGCCCTACTCAATTACGGAGGAAGGCTTTCCTTGCATTACGCCCTCGGGTACTTGCAATGGGAGCGTCCTTTATGCTTAAATACCCCTGTAAATGTCTTGTCACTTATCAAAACAATTCGTATGTTTTTTTTGAATCCTCACAGTTAGAGACCTTTTTGCAAAAGTCAGGATGATGGCGTTAATTCTTCTTTTTATTAATTGTGGTTCTCGCTAAGTAATAAGGGATCATATAAATTTTCCACTCTCGTTCAGGATTTCCTATTTGTTGTTTCGCAATTGATCACGCTTCATTTTGTGGGCTAGTTTTTGGGGGATGATACATATTTGTATTTGTATTTGATGTGTTTTGTGCATTTCCTTGTATTACCTGAAATTTTCCAAATAAATAACTTTTTAAACTTGAAAAAAAAAAAAAAAGAGAAAGCAGAGAGTAGTGCTTAATGTCCAATTTTTGCAATGGAGAAAGGTGGAGTACCCCAGGGATCTGTGCTGGGTCCACTGCTTTTTAACATATTCGTAAATGACCTGGAAAAGGGAATAACTAGTGAGGTGATCAAATTTGCGAATTACACAAAATTATTCAGAGTTGTTAACACCCAAGAGGAATGTGAAAAATTGAAAGAGGACCTTGATAAATTGGAAAACTGGATGTTCAAATGGCAGATGAAATTTAACGTCGACAAGTGCAAAGTTAGGAAAGAACAACCCAAAGTAGATTACACGATGCAAGGTTCCACATTAGGAACCACCACCCAGGAAATAGATTTAGGCATCATTATGGATAATACATTGAAACCCTTCTCCCACTGTGCAGCGGCAGACAAGGTGGCAAATAGAATGCTAGGAATCATAAGGAAATTAATGGAGAATAAAACAAAGGATATTATAATACCTCTGTATCAATCCATAGTGCGACCATACCTTGAATACTGTGTGCAAATCTGGATGCCGTATCTTAAAAAGAGCCACCAAAATGGCAAAGGGGGTGAAAGGATACCCTTATAAAGAGAAGCTTAAAGGTTTAGGGCTCTTCAACCTAGAAAAGCGACGGCTGAGGGGGGATATGATAGAGGTCTATGAATTAATGAATGGAGTGGAAAGGGTAAACGTAGATTGATTGTTTACACCATCAAAAAGTAGAAAGACTAGTGGACATTCAAGGAAGCTACAGTGTAACCCTTTTAAGACTAATTGTTTCCTGATGTCTCCTGGGCCACGCAGCTACGCCGGCTGGCCTTTTTGACCCTCAGGCCTAGGGTGTTGGCCGTTGGGGCTTCATTTTTTTTTACGTTATCCCTGTAAGTGCTTGGTCACTTTTCAGGGTGTTAGGTATATTTTCTTAGACTCTCCGCAGCTGGAGGTTTTTCTAGTTGATAAGGAGAAAAAGGCTTCAGAGGGATGAGCTATGGGTGGTTCAGATAACTGGCTGTTAATCATGGGATTTTTGGGGTTTTTCCCTTGTTTCTTGTTGGATTTTCTTTAGTATTCTTCTCCTTCCCATTTTGTGGGCTATTGGATTGTTATGATTTCTTTTGTAAGTGTATTTTTACACTTGATCTTTTCTTGTATTTGATTTCAATCATGCTTCTTGTATACTTGCTTTGTAAGTATGGTTAAAAATTTTGAAATAAAAAAAAGACTAATAAGAGGAAATATTTTTTCACTCAACGTGTAACCAAACTCTGGAATTCGTTAACGGAGGATGTAGTAAAAACTAGTGTAGCTGGGTTTTAAAAACGTTTTGACAAGTTTCTGAAGGAAACGTCTATAAACCATTAGGACCCGGGAAATCTACTGCTTGCTCCAGTACAAGCATTGTGAAACCTGTGGGTCTTTTTGGGATCCTACCTGGTACTTGTGACCTGGATTGGCTACTGTTGGAACAGGATACTGGGCATGATGGACCTTGTTCTGACTCAATATGACATATCTTATGTTCTTATGAAACTTCAAATTAAATGTCCAAGTGAGAGGAAAAATACCTCAGAAAGCCATGCTCATGAAAGTATATATTAAAGTGGTTTGAGACTTTTGGGGAGATTGTTCTGTTAAAATTCAAAAATATCAATTTCCTAGAACAACATATAAAAAGTTGTATATATTTTTATCCAGGAAGATAGGTCAGTTCACCTGGGCAAATCTTTTTGAAAATTCTACTCCATTTGAGTAGATTCTGCCACTAGCCTTCTAACGTTTTTTATTGCAAAATTATCTTTCCATGAAAAAGTTCTAGTACTTTTCTGTTATCATTCATCCCTGGGTAGCATTTCAAACTAGTTGACTTTTGGCTCAGTTATTAAGATGAAATGCTGCTAAAAGAGCAGTAGCTCTAGACTGAAAGCAATGATCAGTAGAATCTCAAGTGAGCCAGTGATGAAACGCATGATTTACATTTGTATCGGTAGCTTGCATGGAAGAAATGTTAAGTCATTGGTCAAATCTGCTGATATTACTGAAATATGCAGGATTCTGTTAAAATGTAAAATTACTTTGAAAGTTTAATGCTCTAAGTGAAGACATGACAAATGAATGTCATTGTCTCAAAATGCATTGCAATATATCTTGAACATAGGAACCCTGAGGCCCTTTACAAAATGAGTAATATGCAGTGACCATATGAAATAAGCAAAAGGTTTAACTGCTAAAGAAGCTCCCTGCTAAAGTGATTAGAAACAACAAAAGGGCAGGCAAATTCTTATACTTTGAAATTACTTTCATAAACTCCCATGTACTTTACTCTATAAAATAGGGGCATAAGTGGTGTGGAAACATGCATCAAACTAGTTACGGCCATTGCACCGGCTCTATGGCAGGTGTAAATACCTGCGCCTAGATTTTTCAGGAACATGTGCAAGTTTTAGTATTTTAAAACTTACATGTGCAAATTTGCACTCCGCCCAAACTCCGCCCCTGTGAGGATCCACATTGAAAATACACATGATAGGACTTGGATTCACACTTATAGAATATAGCGACTGCCCAAAGTATGTGCGTAAGTGCACATTCATTGGCATAAGTCCTTGAAAATAGTGACTTACATGCATAAATGGTGTATATCTTTATGTGTCTTCCTTATAGAATCAGCCCTTATAAATCCAGCCCTTACAAAACCAGGCTTAATGACACCGCACTAAGCAGTCATTAACTTACCTTTACTTCAAAGAGTTCAGTCTTGCATTTAACCTAGAAAACTAAAAATAAAAAAGTTAACATGTACAACACTGATACGTAGTATAATGTAGTGGTTAAAACACAATGGGGGTTATTCTGAGACACAAATAGCAGGGATGGACGTCCCAGATTGTGTGGGGAAGTTAGTCGAGGATGGGAAAGAGGTGGCCCAGGGGTGTAGAGTGGGCGGTCGCCGGCCCTGGACATACAGGGCAGATTCTAATGTCGGCCCTCTACATCCAGCCGGCGAAATTCCTCCGAGGTGGAGTAACTTCCTTGGATTTTTTTTTTTAAGTCAGGGCGCAGAAGGGGCTGGGGGGCGGGGGCCAGGGTTTCTTCCCCATAGACCAATCCTGGCCTTAGGAGGCCAGATCCTGGGTCAGGCTGCGGGAAAAAAACCTTAATTGTTGGTGGCCGGCATCACGGCTCCATTTAAATACCTGACTGAGCTATCTGGGCAGTGCCTGTATGTGCAGGCCGGGACTGAATTGCAGTCCCGGCCTGCACATACAGGCCTGATCGCAATTCTGATCCCCTTTGTACATCCGGCTCAGATCGGACCTACAAAGGGGATAGCTGTGCGGGACAGAATCAGGCCCAATCTGATCGTTTGATGGTATCTGAATTCAAGAAAGCATGGGACAAGTACAGAGAATCTCTAAGGGAGAGGAAGGGAGCTTAATAGTTGGTGTAGATGGGCAGACCAGAGAGACTGTATGATCTTTATCTCCCATCATATTCTGTTTCTATGATCTCCTATTCCCCAATCTCTGTGTGATTTTCAGCAGATTGCTTACCTCCTCTAATGTGTAAACTTAGATTTGGAAACTTTTCATCTAGGAATATCATTAGTTTGTGATTTATTTTGTAGATCTTACTGGAGTATAAACATTAAATAATTTAGTAGTATCATCATATGCATAAATGGCCTTGCTCCTCAAAGTAATTGGTGTACAATTTGTCTGAAGTTTTGCTAGTGGATTGATTCTGTTTATTTATCCCCAGTATGTTGTCCTTTGTAGAAATTATCTCTATAGCACATTTACTGGCTCCCCCCATTTGACTTAAAATGATTTACTATAGCTTGCTTCAAAGATTAATAAGGCAAAGAAATAAGGGGAGATTGAGCTCGTAAAAGACATCCATTGTCAGTACAACAAAAGTGGATAGTCAGTTCAAGAAGATACTGTAGTCATGGTACAGGAGAAGCATGTTCATCTGTTTAGTGTTTATAGGTCACAAGGATTTCTGTTCTTGGCAAAATCCTCATTGGATATTTCTGATCCTTGAATAGCAGGATAAGATGAGGATCATTCAATGGAAGAAGTTATGAGCTGAGATTTCAGAGGCTCACAGATACAACTGTACCATAAGCCCAGTCATCCAAAAGTAAACAGAAAGAAAAAAATTGCACATTTTTAGGGCTCCAATCAGAATGGGAATTATGTTATTACATCATCAGTATGCATGTGCAGAAAAATTAAACAAAGACCTAATCAATTCACTGGCTTTATTAATTTTGAAAATACATGCTCATTAATCCACAAGGACTCCTTCCTGAAACAGCATCGAGCTGGTATGTTCTTTTAGAATAAGTCAGACAAAAACTGGCCTATTGATTTCTATTATTGTTTCATAGAGAATTTGCCTCTTTCCTCCATTTTTTATTGGTAAAATGCATTTGAAAATAACTGGCTTCCCTGATGGCTAGAAGATACATGAAAGATTACATATGACAACATCCCTAATTAAGGGGCATGTTTACTAAGCTGGGGTTTACCATGTGCCAAGTGCGCTATGCTAACCATTAGTGTGGGACGACATGGTGAAAATCCCGCATTAATCCCTTAGCATATGATGGGGTGGGGACTGGTAACCGGCTAAAAGGCTTTGGAAATGTCCCCCATGCTATTTAATTGCAAAGATGATGATACATTACATCGGATGACTTCTTTACCATAAAGCAAATGAAACTTCTCTGTATTTTAAAGCAGATGAAACTTCTTGTCATATTCCTGTATAGTTTTTTTGTCTGATGCTTTCTTTCCTTTTTTAGCATTTTAGAGTTTTTCGATAAGGTGGCATTTGCTATTCTTAATTGCAACAGTGGTCTTTGGAGGATTTCAAACCTCCCCAGCAGTTTGTAAGAATTCCTTGAATTACTGGAGATGCTTGTTAGAATATAAACAGACATCATTAAAAATTATAAATGCATGTGTAGTAGAGTATTCTCAGATGTAAACTACTTACAGGTAATAGAAAGAGCCTACATTGCCTAATTAGCTACAAAGACGTATTGATTACATCTACACTGGATATTTTAATGCTTTATCTTGAAAAAGAATGCAGCTGGCTTTTAAGTGGGGAAAATAACCAGGTACAATAAACATTGATGAAATATTTGAACCGTCACAGAGGTAATTTAGGATAAAATGTAGCTTGCTTTCCAGCATGCATTTTCTCCATATAAAAACAGCCACAACAAAAGGGATTATATAGATCAAATGAGAGCACCTATTTTAGATTGCATGCCCAAACTAGCCATCTATGTAAAGTCCTATTCTCTGTGACCATGGGCCATTATCAGACTAGCAGCATCCCAGTATGAGCTTTAGCCTTGAGGACTTGGGCCTCTATCCTGTGTGCCCCTGATGAGACAAACTTCTAAATGTCAGATTTCCTCCATCCTCCTCCATGAGGTAGGGAAATGGCACTTGGCTTTCTTGTTTCCTTGCAGTGTTAAAACAGCTAGTGATTCCCTTTCAATGGACCATTCAAGGTTTGCAGTACATACCACGAGGACCATACAAGCTAAAAATGCACCCCGTGTGACTAACAAATCTAGCGTCCCTTCCCCCAGCCACGTCCCTCACTCTTTTTGAGCTTCCTGGAAGCCCAGTGATGATATCGGCACCTCTTTCTGTACTTGCGCCACTGTGAGGTCGCACGTCTCACACAGCCCTTGGTATGCACCCTGCATGCCACTGCTTCTGATGCCCTGCCCCTTTCGCGCTGCCTTATTGGTGCTGCTTTTCCTCTATCATGATGCCCTGGGATCTTCCTGCCACTGGTGGTGCTACTGTGTCTCTCAAATAGTGCCTTGGGATATTCTAGCTACACCTTGGCCTTTTTGCCTCTTTCGTTATGCCATAAGGCTTCCTGCTACTCTGCATGTCATGCTGCCCCACTCCTGGTCCCTTGCGATGGTGTTGCTTCTGTTGCTGATGCCTGCTTGAAAGTTTCATATAACTCAAATGGAAAACTCCAGTCTTAAAATCAAAAATAAGAAGAATTGCTTCCCTTCTTGACTTTAATGGAAACAAAATAAATGGCAGAACGAAATAAATGAAATAACATGGAAAACAAAATGATTGAAATGACAAAAAAGGGTAATTGAGACTAAAGGCCATCCTGCTGGGATGCGGTTTGCAGGGCTGCACATTACAGCAGAACGTGCAACCCCGCAAGCCATCCTGGCCCGAATCGCCCTCCGACTCTCCCTGTACATCCTGAGCAGGGAGCGAGCCAGCCCAGCAGAACATACAGGGCCGGAATGCAGACACGCTGCTTATTCTACCTCAAAGGTGGAATAAGAAGCAAAAACTGGGCAATCGGATCTGGGGATCCTCCCCTTGGGGCCGAGGCCGGGTGCAGGGGCATCCCCACCACCCGATCCTGGCCACAGCAGGCCATCCTTGGGTCGGGCACCAGGTAAAATGGGGACTGAGGACGTGGGAGTCTGGGGCGCCTGCAGGGAGGACGTCCCTGCAGGCAGCAGGGACACACCGGTCCAGATTCGGGTCCAAATGGGCCTGTCTTTCTTGGAGCCATCTGGACAGCCTGGATGTGCCCCTATCTGAATCGGGCTCCACGAGAGTTATTTTAGAAGCCTTATTCATGATTTACATGTGTATAATTAAGCATATATATGTGTAAATCATATCTACATATAGAGTGAATTACTTTTTTAGAAAGGGTCTAATTTACATACAGATTCATTAGTACATGGAAGATTTGAGAGGGAGTTTAGGGCGTGTGGTTTCAGCATGGCCTAGGCAAGACAAAAATCTACACATGTATTCCCAGTTACATATAGGGAATGCACACATAGGTCCATAAACCTCCATGTCAGAATTTACACCTGCTCCCTGGCACATGTAGGTTTTTTTAAAAAGTGTGCCTTTTGACCAGACCTTTACAGGAGGGGTATGCTCCTTAATCCCCCCTCCCCCAAGATTATTTTACCCTCCAATTTGAAATGAGTTAAAGGTAGCATCTTTTGTAATTAAGTAGCAGCATCTACAGTATGGGCCCGAATTTCAGTCTGGATTTTGGAAAGGCTATGCGCCATATCAGGGCATAACTCTCCTCGCCGACCTCTAACCGAAATATTTAATGCTGCGGCGACAGCACTGAATATCTGGGGATCACTGCAGACACAGTAGAGCGCCGAGGCTAACCATTCAATTCAAATGCTTGAAAGATAAAATTGAATGGTCTTTATTTATTTAAATTTCTTTTAGTTCCAGGCTGTGGAGCTCCTCACGGGTTTCCTTTTTTGTGTAGTCTTTTTTGTTAGTCTTTATTTTTTGTACAGTTTATTTAGTTTGTTTATTTAGTGATATGTTATTTTGTTGATCATTTTTGATTATTTTTGAGCATCGTTGAGGGATGTGTGTGTTTTAGGTAGGATGTATATAACGTTGTGTCATGCTGTTACATCACTTTTGGCAAGCGTATCAGGTAATTCGACTCCCCTTTAAATAATGATGATGTCAGACGCCGTGTATACAAGTAACAAGGAGACATTGAGAGTGTCCGTTATTGAGAGGTAGAATTTGTGGCGAATATCAGCTTATGCTCTGTTTAATAGTTTGACTTTTTTGAATCCCTGAAGAAGCCGAGTAGGTGAAACAGAAGCTTTGTCGGACATGAGAGAGTATTTGGATATGCAACGTTGAGATAGTTGTGAATGTTCGCCGTTCCTCCGGTATCTTATAAATACACTGCAAGAACCGATGGCCCGCTGATGGCATGGATTGGAGTCCCTGCAGTGCTCAGATAAGTGCTTTAATGCTATGAGTATGGGAGCTTGAGCTATTGTAAAACAACAAATTTGTTTCTTTTGTAGGAATTTATTGTGCTGTTGGGTGCTCTGGCTCTCTGCTACGACATGGCGTTTCGAATTCTTTAAAGAAGTATAATATGATTTTAATCTGATTGAGATAATAAATTATGTTATAAAAAAAAGATTTATTTAAGAGAATCCCTAAAAAGTACTTTTTGGGTATGGGTATCTATTGATTTTGATAGTTTGTTGAAAGTTTGAGTTTAAATTAAAATTGAATGGCTATGACCCGTGATGTAAGATTCAGTGTCTAACCCTATGGTGATTTGTTTCGTCACATGCAAGGGGCACGCTATCCTGAGGTCATTTATGCCTTTTGAATAGGTGTAAATTTGGTAAGAGAGGGCTTGTAATTCTTTATAAATGAAGTAGTTAGGTGTTTCAAAGGGTTTTTGTGTTTACTATAGGACTGTTAAGTTCACCCTTTGGCAGTAGGTTGGTATTACTTGGCTGTAAACCATGTAAATGCCTTTCGAATATATCGGGCCCTACATGTTGTTGATTGCAAAATGGCTCACATGCATCTATAAGTGCTGAGATTTACACATGTAAGTTATGAAACGCTGGCGCTTGCAGGTTAAGTTGCAGGGCTTTCTCCTTTGATTTTTCCCACATATACAGTACATTTGTAGAGTGGCTTTTCCTGCTGCATGTGGATATAAATCCAAGGCCATTCCTGCATTTCTTTCTATGTATTTTAGCAGAGCTGTTTCTAAAATACCGGCAGAACTGTGTGTGTCCAAACTGTGGTTTCAGTTCCAATCTTCACATACTATATAAAATGTGCCTTCACATAACAAAACCTATTTAACAGTTCTGACAAAGTTTGGGATGTGCATTCATTTGAAAATGAACAGAAAACCACAGCAAAAAAGACTTTTTGGTTCATTTTCAGATATAGCACTTTGCCTCCTCTGAAATTCATTTTTGTTTGTTTTATTCATTTAGAAAATAGAAGAAAAACAAGTGCCAGCCAGTGACTTCAAAGTAGTTTTCAAATAGGCATAAGCAAACCCCATTCCTTGCCTACCCCACCAGGTCTAGACCAACTCATATTAATTGCAATGGGACAGGAACAAACCAGTCTGTCCTGCCCTGCTGGACCCGGGCCTGGCTCGCTTTTTCAAATGGAGCAGAAGTGTCATTTTGAAAACACCACTTTGTGGGACAGGAGCAACTGGAGATCATGCCTGCTCCATTGGAGGAGAACTTGGCCCAGACACAGGGAGCAACTGGGGATCACTGCTGCACCATTTGAAAACTGCTATGATGTACAGTAAGTGTGATCCAGAGGGCGAGACATGAGAAAGTCTGGAAGGAATAGGATAGGACCAATTACTTCACTTTGGGGGGTTTTCTATTTGTTTTTTTCCTGTTCTTTTTATAATATGATGTTTATGGTTAAATCCTTTTATTGGACATTCGATAGTAGAACTACAGCACAACACTATATAATTACCTGCTGCTTGCTATGAAGAGCCAAACCACAGAAGAAACTACAGAGCACACATTATATAACCTGTAGTAACCCCACCAATCTACCCTCCCCAAATACTCGCCTCTAAAGTGAGAATCATCCCTGAATACCCAATTCCCACCGCATTGCAGCAAAAATAAACAAGACAAAGCCTTGCCACTTACATCCATACCCCTAACCCAACCAACTGGCTGCAATCAATTCAAGACTACGCAATTGAGAGGTGAGAACACTTAGCCAGTGCTTGGTACAGTCACCATCTCACTCCACAAACTAGACAACAATGACATCAGGATGGCTGCTGAACCTGAGGATGCCAAATTGTAGCACAGATACTGTAGCTATATTCAATAAGCATACCTCATTCTGCAGGGGTACTTCCTCCTCCACCAGCTTGGAAAATTGGCCAGACATCCCTGCCACATGGCTGCAGTACTGAGGCACTTCCACATGTCATACAGATATGATTAGTCCTGTGCATGCATTCTTCACCAATCCAGCTATGTCAGCCAGGCAAGCCCATACCTAGCCCTGTGCGAGCAGTGCGGCCACACAGGGCGCAAAGGCTTAAGGGGCACATTTTAGCTGTCTGCTGTTGCCTGCCGCTGCCACTTTTCTTCTCTCAGCGGCGGCAAGCAATGACAGACAGCTAAAATACGCCCCTTAAGCCTTCTGCTTAGCATGCCGGCGACTTGCACATCGGGCGTGCCTCTTCTTCCCGCCGCGGTGGGGGGGGGGGCCCGCGCACCTGATGTGGAGCCAGGCTATCGCAAAAATCTTCAGAGTTATCTCCAAGTCCCACTCCAACTTCCAAATAGTAGTGGAAAAGGTTTCTAGTCATTTCCATGATCAAGTCTGCAATCCACCCCCTTAACAAGGTCTCGCTAAGAAAAATCTGATCATACTTTCTAGATTAAAAAATGTCAACATTCTCAGCTGTGTCCCTATATAGTGCCACATCTGCAAAAAGCCATGAAAATCAATGCTATCTATCCTGAATTCTGCCTTAATAGTGACAAAAGCTCTGCAGGCTTCCCCACCTGGTAGGAAGATCTGACCAAGCCTACACAAGGCCTTCTCCCAGCCTCAGTGCAAACTCCTTGTCCCCTTGAATGGGCAGATACATAAAACAAAACAGAATTTGACTCAACTCTCTTTGTGTCTAAGCCTAGGCCCAACAGACTGATTGGACCAAAACACATGGACAGTAATTTTATGTGTTGGCTAGTTTTTCGCATGTTTGTTACATGTCAATTTTATGAAGTAAGGTACACACATACTTTACTTTATAAAATAGGGGTGGAAGTGGTAGACTTCTTGTTTGCAATGCTGTTATTGCTCATTCGACTAGCCACTTCTGCCCCCTCCAATGCAGACTTCCTTTCAGCATGGGGGTGCTTCCACCCCATGCAAACAGGAAGTCTCTATCCGAGAGGGTGGAAGCAGCTGGTCAAAGGAGTAGTAACAGCAGTGCAGTATTGGAGGCTTTCGGTAAGCATGCTGAGTTGCTATTTTACTGCCATTGCTATTGGTACAGCTCCCAGAGAGAGGCAGCAGCATCAGCAATGGATTGCCCTTGGAATATTGACACTCTAGGCAATGAACTAGTTCACTTAATATGTAGCACCAGCACTGGGTGCAGGGAAGAGAGTTTTATATTTGTTAGGAACTGGGCAATATTTGAGGGAGAAGGGGACCTATTCCAAAAAGATGGGTTTCACCTTAACCAGGGAGGAACCTCGCTGCTAGCACTAACATTTACAGTGACTTGAAAAAGCTTTCACACCTTTCATATTCTGCTGCCTAAAAATACAAATTAGAATGTAATAAAGTGAGAGTTTGTTTCACCAGTATGCTCAACTATTCTTCACTTTTGATGTGAAAGAACAACTATAGAATATTCAAAATAAATTAAAAATAAGGCTCAATTGCATAAGTTTTCATATCCCCTGACTCAATAATTGGTGGAAGCCTTTTTACAATAATAATCCCCAAGATTCATTTAGGATAAATGTTTACAATCTGACAGAACAGATCTGCAGAAAATTGCAGCTACAATAGCTGGATTAGTAGTTCATCATCAGTTCCCTCATTAGCCCATCTTTCGATTCCATCCCTATTTCACTAGAGCCTTGTTTTAAGCATCTAGGTAATATTATTGATTCTGAGCTTTCGTTCAGTACTCACATTGGCCACCTTTGCAAGTCTACTTTTGTAGCACTATGCCGTTTTTGCGCTCTTCGCCCTTTACTGGACCTTCCTACTCAAACATCAACCTTCTTAGTATGGCAATTACCCAATGTAGACTATTTTAATATCATCTATGCAGTATGCAGGACTTCCAAACTACCTGTTAAAAGGGCTTCAATCATTTCAAAACACTGTGGTCCGGATCCTTTCTCGAGCTAAGAAATTTGACCATGTCACCCCTCTGTTTATTCATCACCACTGGTTTCCAGTATTTCTGCATATACAGTTTAAGATTCTTTCTCTGATGCATTAGTCTCTCTCCACCACAACGCTCCTCAGTATCTCTCAAGACTTATTACTCCGTATGCTCCATCACGTTGCCTTTGTTCTCTACACTGGAACAGACCTGTCATTCTCGCTCCTTCAAGGGTTAAATATGAATCTACAAAATGTTCCATTTTTTTTGTCACTGCCCCATCCTTGTGGAACTGTTTACCCCTTCTCATTCATTTGCAACTATCATTTAAAAAGTTCAAAATGCTCCTTAAGACCCACTTGTTTAGGAAAGTATCTGGTATAGGGCTGAGCCCGAGGGAGGGTTGCATTGTTGGCAGGCTCTAACCTCTAACTCCTAATTTCTTTGACTTCTTTTTCTCACTATTTTATGACTCTGCTACTTTTAAATTCAACTTATTTCTATCTGTACCTTTAAGGTTTTATTGTAAACTACTCTGTATGTGTCTCTACATAGTGCGGTATGTCAAGTCTAATAAACTACTAAACTGTCCAGTTGGCTTTGACTAGGATACTTAAGGACATTCATTTTCTTCCTGCTAAGCTAGTCCATTGTTATTCTTGCTTTGTGTTTTGGACAGGATTGGCAATACCATCAGGCAAATTGGCGGCTGCCTAGAGTCCCAGCCTTCCGGGGGTACCAATTTCCACCCCTCTCCAGGGCCTGCAGTGGTAGCAATGGTTACAAACCACGACACGGTGCTTACCTACAGAGTTCGACACTGCACCCGGTTTCATTTTTTATTAGTTGCCACTTCCACCCCTCTGTGGCACAAACTTCCGGTTTGCATAAATCGGACCCCTAAGGTAAGCACTGCGTCATGGTTTGTAGCCATTGATGCCACTACAGGTTCTGCAGAGGGGTGGCAGTGGTGGTATGAAAGTGGCAGGACGTAGAGCCCGCCTAGGGCACACCCTGTCCTCGCACTGACCCTGGCTTTGGATCATTTCCTGCTGAAAGATGAATGTTTTACCTAAACCCAGGTCTGAGGAAGACAAACAGATTTTCCTCCAGGGTTGCTTCTACCTTGCACCATCCATTTTTCTCTAAATCTCCCCAGCATCCTTGTGCCTGATGCTACAAAACATCACCACAACAGAATGCCGCTACTACCTTGCATATGCTTTATTACAGGGACAGAGTTAAGGTGAACTGCTGTATTTGTTTTATGCCACACATAACTTGACTTTGTTGAACAGTCAACATTTTTCCCTCTGTAGTCCTTTTAAAGTATCTTAGGCATCACAGTGACTTTCCTCAGCAGTTTTCTTAACCCATGGCTACTGACTTTAGAGGGATGGTCTGATCAAGGTACCCGGTGAAAAGCGGGATATAAATACAGTTAAATAAATAAATAAATGATAGTTGTGCCAAATGGTTCCCATTTTACAATGATGGGCCTGATAATATCCAAGGGATAGTCAAACACATTGAAAATTTCTTACAGACTTCCCAGAGTTCTCTTGTCAGCTCATATTTTGCATGTCTATTGTCTAGATGTTTGCTTCAAATTCCCTTCATCCAGCTCCTCTACAGTGATTGGACACAAGTTGGCTCTATTTAAGTTATTATGGGGTTTGTTTGTTTGTTTTGCTATGGCAAAAGTATGAACACTTATGCAATCAAGACCTTTTTTTTCTTATTCACTTTTTAATTTTTTTCATAATTGTTCTGACACTTTGAAAGTACCGAGTACCTTGTACAGATCAATGATACAAGCTCCTACTTTAATGCATTTTGAATTCTATCTTTAAGGCAGCAGAATGTGAAAAATCTACAAATGTGTGAAGAATTGCAAATCGCTGTCAAAAGTAGACAGAGCACCTTTTAAACTAGACCATGGGAAAATCCAACAGTCACTCAGGAGCACATTGATCAGTCTGAGGTATCTTCAAAGAATACTGACTAAATGGAGATGTTAGAATATTCTGATACAGAGATTATCATCAAGGCTGGAGTAGCCCAAGTGAATTTAAAGGAAGATTAGACAGATACAAATTGCCCCTATCAAGTGCTAGGCAGGTTGTGAATACAAATAAAAAACATACTTTGGATTGTCTGGATGGAAATGCCAAAGTTTAAAAAAAATAAGACTGGGAAGTTAGAATGTATGGCACTAAGGTACATGTTTACTGAGCTGGGCTAAAGGTTAGCATGCACTATTTGTAATTCAATGGGACCTAATAACAAATAGCACATGCTAGCCATTATCCGACCTCAGTAAACATGCCCCTAAATGATGATATAAACATAATGGGGGTAATTTTATAGTCATTTTCACATGTATGTGGGTACATGCATGCTTAAATGGCCAATTAGCAAATTCTGACTGGTGCAAAATTTTGAAGCGTCTAATTAAGGTGCATACTTTGATGGTATGAGTTGCAATGGAGGTGGTCTGGGAGCACAAGCAGAGTCTGCAAAACACACATTACAAAAGAACATACTATAAGAACTACCATACCAGGTCAGCCCAGAGGTCACCGTGCATGTGCATCACTTCCCTCCTGCCACTCCCATTTTCATGAAGCCCAACAGATGCATCACCACTCTCTCCACTTGGTAAACTGCATTTTTTTCAGTCATTTCAACAATTTACCTTTTTCCCCTCTCTATTTGCTGCCACTGCTGATGCCACTGTACTTATTTTTTTTCCATAGTCTCATTAAACAGGTTTTTCGACAGTTTTAAAGCTTTCTTATTTTCACCTAGATATCACTATAATTAGGCCTAAAACATGCCAGCCAGTATTTTTGACAAAATCAATTCATTTGATTTTGCCTCAGCTATTTTTCAAATATGTTCCAAAAAATGCCCAGCAGGTTTAAAAGGTGCATCAGGTATGACAAGACCATATGGTTTATGTTTATTACATTTGATATACCGCCTTTTCCAAGTATGCAAAGCAGTTTACAATACAAATCAATACAGATCTCTTACAGATACATATAACTGGTACAGATACATATAACTGTTTGCATTACCTGGGCCCTGACCACGATCTCTCTTATCATAAATTGTGTTCACAGATGACAGCAGGAGGCATCTCAAGTCATGAAGAACTGGGCAAAGAAATTTTGGGCACAGATAATTCTGATCCCCTCACTTGGTTTGCAGCTTGTTGTGCTGTGAGGGCTTGTGTGCATCAGTGATGCTGAGGGCTAAGCTATCAGTAGTTTAACTACTGGCAGGGTCTCCCAAAATGGACAAGTCTCAGCTGAGGTGCCAGACCAAGACAAACCACCCATCTGGGCAGCAGGTGAATGGGATAGTGTTGGCGGCAGAGGATCACATTTCTGTCACAACAGCAACAACACTAAACAAACTGTGTGGAGGAAAGGCTTGGCAATCTACTTCTGTATTTTGACATGAAAATCCAATGGATAGACACAACAAAACAAATTGCACTATAGTGTTGGAAGATGAGACCCCCAGGTCAACTAGCTACTGGGGAGGAGCTGAAGACTTTTCAGAGTAAAACCAGCATTTATGATGTGGTTGGATCAAAGTCCTCGGGATGTCTGACTGCTGATGTAGCTGCGCATGAAATGAGAGTCAGAAGCTGTAAAGATGTCTTACATATTGAGACATGGAACTTATGAAGCATGAACCAAGGAAAGTTGGAGGTGGTCAAGAATGAAATGGAATGTGTACAACTTGATCTGTTGGGTGTCAGCGAAATGAAATGGACTGGCACTGGGCACTTTGCATCAGATGATCACATGGTCTACTATGCTAGAAATTAAAGACAAAGAAGAAATGGTGTTGCATTTATAATAAAGAAGAAACTTGCAAGAACTGTAATGAAATACAATGCAGTCAATGAACGCTTAATCTCTGTTCGTCTATGAGGAATGCCTTTCAACACAACTATAATTCCAGTATATGCCCCAACAACAGCTGCAGCAGAGGATGAAATTGATGAGTTCGATGAACAAGTACAAGATGAAATTAACAGAACATGCAAACAGGATATCCTGATAGTCATGGGTGACTGGAACACAAAGGTTGGCAACAAAGAAGGCAAAGTGGTTTGAAAATATGGACTTAGCAACAGAAATGGAGCTGGAGAAAGACTGATAGAATTCTACAAGACCAACAATCTATTCATCTCAAACACCTTCTTCCAGCAACACAAGCAGCGACTGTACACATGGACTTCACCCAATGGATTGTACAAAAATCTAATTGACTACATCTGTGGACGTCAATGATGGAAAAGCTCTATAACATCAACAAAGAGAAAACCTGGAGCTGATTGTGGTACATATCACCAATTACTAGTATGCAAACTCAAGCTAAAGTTGTAAAAGAGCAAACCACTCATGAATGTAGCAAAATATGACCTTGAGAATATACTACTGGAATTTAAAGACTGTCTGTAAAATCGATTTGCTGCTTTAGATACAAATGACAGAGCTCCAGAAGAGTTATGGAATGACATCAATAATGTTGTGTTGGAAGAAAGTGAGAAGTCTTTACAAAAGGTGAAAAAGCAAAAACGGCCAAAATGGATGACGGAAGAAACTCTGAAAATTGCCCAGAAATGCAGAGAAGTTAAAGTCAGAGGAGAAAGAAAGACAATCACAGAACTCAACAGAGATTACCAACATGCAGCAAAACAGGACAAGGAAAAGTACTACAATGACACATGCAAGGAAATAGAAGCAGAAACTATTAGAGCAGTGGTTCTCAACCTTTTTTGTACCGTGACCCCTTTTACCATTGGTCAACCTGTGATGACCTCCAATGATAAAATCAAATGCGTCTCTCTTCCTTTACCGTTGACGCATTGTCGCTGTAATCATTTGTTGAATTATTAATATATTATAGGCCTTTGCAATATGTTTTTATTTATAAAATTTACTTATTTAAACCACAATAATTAATCCCATTAACAAGTAACAATATTTGATTTCAAAATTATTATGATTTTGTAGTCAAATCACTAATATGAAATAAAATTATTTTTTCTATCTTCGTTGTCTGACCAATTTATTCTCTGATCATGCTGGTCCCAATCTGAGGCTTCTGCTTTCCTGCCTTCTCTTAGCTCTCTTTTTGTGGCCTATAGTCCATCTGCCATTTCTTATCTCTTCTTTCATTTTCTTCACTTCTTTCCATCAGCCTATTTCCAGTCCCAGTAACCCTCCCCAGTATCAGCCCCTTTCTAGTCCTCACTCCCAGTACCTTCCAATGTCAACTTGCATTCCCATGACTGCCACTGGTGTCCATTCCCTTCCAGTCCCCCTCCTTCCCCACTGACCAGTCCCTTCTAGTACAAATACCATGCAGCCCCTCTCAGATCCACTCCCTTCCAGTTCCATTCTCCCATCCCCTCGTATCAGCCCATTTGTAGCCTTAGCCCCCAGTTTTCTTCCAGGGCCAGCAGCTCTATCCTCTCCTCCCCACAATTAGCCCATTTCCAGTCGAAGCCCCCCAATCAGCTCATTTCCAGTGCTAGTCCCCCCTCAACCCCATTACCAGTGCTAGCCTCCCCTAATCAGCCCAATACCAGTCCTACCCCCCCCCCATCAGCTCATTACCAGTCCTAGCCTCCACTAATCAGCCCATTTCCAATCATAGCCCCCCTGAGCAGCTCATTTCCAATGCTAGCCTCCCATCAGTCCATTACCAGTCCTACCCCACCCCATTAGCCCATTACCAGTCCTAGCCTCCCCTAATCAGCTCATTTCCAGTGCTAGTCCCCTCTCAACCCCATTACCAGTGCTAGGCTCCCCTAATCAGCCCATTACTAGTCCTACCCCCCATCAGCCCATTACCAGTCCTAGCCTCCTCTAATCAGTCCATTTCTAGTCCTAACCTCACCGATCAGCTCATTTCCAATGCTAGCCCCCCATCAGTCCATTACCAGTCCTAGCCTTCCCTAATCAACGCATTACCAGTCCTAGCCCCCCCATCTGCCCATTACCAGTGCTAGCTCCCCCATCAGCCCATTATAATCCTAACCCACACTGTCTCTCCCCTCTGTCCAGCATTTATCCCGTCTGTCCAGTATGTCCCCCTGTCTCTCCCCTTTGTCCATGTCAGTCCCCTTCCCTTCCTCCCTCCCTCCATGTCAGCCCCCCTCTGTCCATATCAGCCCCACTCCCTCCCTCCATGTCAGCTCCCCTGTCCATGTCAGCCCCCTCCCTACATCCATCCATGTCAGACCCCTCCCTCCCTCCATGTCAGCTTCCCATCTGTCCATGTCAGCCCCCCTCCCTCCATGTAAGCCCCCTCCCTCCCTCCATCCATGTCAGACCCCCATCTGTCCATGTCAGCCCCATCCCTCCCTCCATGTCAGCCCCCCATGTCAGCCACCCTCCCTCCCTCCATGTCAGCCCCCCCCCCCATGTCAGCCCCATTGCAGGTTCCCTGCCCCCTCCTCCCCTCTCCCCATGTCTGCCTCCTTCTTCTGCAGCCACGGCTCCCTATCTCTTAGGGAACCGCAGCTGTGCCTGTGAAGCCGTTGTGGAGCCTTTCTGTCTCTAAACGGGCTCCGTGCAGCATTGTCCCACCACCAAAGGAAGTGGTAAACAACTTCTTTGAAGGCGGGACAATGCTGCACGGAGCCCGTCGAGAGACAGAAAGGCTCTGCAATGGTTTTACAGGCATAGCCGTGGTTCCCTAAGAGACAGGGAGCCGTGGCTGCATTAGAAGGGAGGCAGTGAGTTTGCTGCTGCCGAGAAGCGGACTCGGCAGCAGCAGCAACTTGTGCGCTTTTTTTTTTTTTTTTTTTAACTTGCCGGAGTGAGGCGACCCCCGCTAAACCCTGTGGGGACCCCGTGGGGGTCGCGACCCACAGGTTGAGACATGCTATATTAGAGGAAGAACAAGATTGGCTTTCCTAAAGCTACAAGAGTTAAAGAAAAAATTCCAGCCTCAAATTGGAACGTTACAAGATGCTTAAGGTTCTATGGTGAATGATGCTGAGAAGATCTAGAAAAAGTGGAAAGAATATACAGTTTTTATTTGATAAAGATCAAGTGGACCAACAGCCGTTTCAACCTGTACCTTATGATCCGGAACCATTGGTGATGAAAGAAGAGGTGGAAGCAGCATTGAAAGCCTTATTAAAGAGCAAAGCACCAGACATTGATGGCATTCCCATACAAGTATTACAGCAATCTAATGCAGCTGTTACCATACTTATAAGGCTCTGCCAAGAAATATGGAAGACAACATCATGGCCAACTGACTGGAAAAGATCTGTGTTTATACCAATATTAAAGAAAGGTGATCCAACTGACTGTGGAAATTATCACACAATCACTCTGATCCCACATGCCAGCAAGATTCTACTGAAGATTATTCAAAAGAGACTAAAACCATACCTGGAACAAGAACTACTTGAAGTGCAAGCGGGGTTCAGGAAAGGGCGAGGAACGAGAGACATCATTGCGGATGTGAGATGGATCCTTGAAAAGACTAAAGAATACCAAAAGGATATCTATTTGTGCTTTATCGACTATAGCAAGGCTTTTGACTGTGTAAACCATGAGAAACTCTGGGCCACATTAAGAAGCATGGGTATACCAGAACACCTGATCGTACTCTTGCACAATCTGTACATTGATCTAGAAGCAACAGTTCGAACGGATCAAGGAGAAACAGAATGGTTTAAAATAAGCAAAGGCGTCAGAGGATTGTATGAAGACAACAGAGGTGTGAAGATTGGTGGAAGACTCATCAACAACCTTCGCTATGCTGATGATACTGCATTACTGGCTGAAAGTGAAGATGATCTGAAACATTTGCTTCTCACAATCAAAGAACATAGTCTCAAAATAGGCCTGCACCTTAATGTAAAGAAGACAAAGATCATGACAACTGGCATAATCAACAGGGTCCTCGTTGAAGGAGAAGAAATTGAAATCGTGAACAACTTTACCCTACTTGGATCAACTATCAATAAAGAAGCAACAAGCAGTCAAGAAATCAGATGACGCATTGCTCTTGGCAGAATGTCTATGAAAGACCTAGACAAGATTCTCAAGAGCAGAGATGTCTCTCTCCATACAAAGATTCAACTCGTTCAAGCCATGTTATTTTCAATAACATCATATGGATGCGAAAGCTGGACAGTGAAAAAGATAGAAAGAAAGAAAGTTGATGCCTTTGAATTATGGTGCTGGTGATGAATACTGCGTATACCATGGACTGCCCGAAGAACAAACCAGTCAGTTCTAGAGAAGATCAAACCTAAGTTTTCTTTAGAAGCTCAGATGACAAGACCAACTTTCATGCTTTGGATACATCATGCGAAGAGATAGTTCATTAGTGAAAGACATCATGCTTGGCAAGATAGAAGGTCAATGTAAAAGAGGAAGGCCAGCAATGAAATGGATCGATACAATAACAACAGCTACGGGTACCAGTCTGTCAACAATGAGCCGCCTGACTGAAGACCGAACACAATTCAGGACAACTATCCAGAGGGTCACCATGAGTCAACACCGATTCGACGGCACTTAACAACAACAAATCTCCATCGATATCAGCATCAGTGACATCAGTCTACATTGGATGCATCAACACTGAGAGGACATCAATCCCACTTGGCATCAATAATTAATAGAGTTCACTGGGAAGGGATTTCCTCCAGCTACCGCCCAAAGAAGAAGAGAGATTCATTGTCATATTAATCAACATCAAAGAACTTTAACATCAAATATATTATCATTATTTAACACTTATAAAATGCTACTGGGCATATGCAGCGCTGTACAGACATAAAAATAGAAAGTCTCTGCTTGAAAAGCTTACAATCTAGCAAATAGACAAATAATACAGCACAAGCAACAGCTAGAGGAAAGGGAGGAATAAGGAATTGAAAGTAGCCACAAAAAGTTAAGACTTTAGCATAGATTTGAATAGGCTCAATGCAAGGGTAAAGGAAGTCTGTTCCAGGCATAAGAAGCAGTAAAGTGAAATGAGCAAAGTCTGGAAATAGCAGAGGAGGAAAAGTGTAAAGAGAGAAGGAGACCAGAGGAGGAACAAAGTTCACGAGGGGGGATGTAAGGAGAGTGGAGAGAAGAGAGGTTGGGGGGGGGGGGCAGAAAAATGAATATATTTGAAGGTTAACAGAAGTTTATTATGGATATGGAAGTGGAAGGGGAGCCAGTGAAGTGACTTCAGAAGAGGGGTAATATGAAAGTAGCAGGCTTGATGGAGGATTAAACGTGCAGCAGAGTTTTGAATGGAGAAGAGGAGAAAAATGACACTGCGAGAGACCGGCAAGAAGAAGGTTACAGTATCAAGACGAGAAGTAACTAGAGAATGCACCAAAGTTTTAGTAGTGTTTTCAGAGAGGAAAGGGCAAATTTTACTAATGTTATACAGAAAGAAGCAGCAGGTTTTAGCCATCTGATGAATGTGAGGGATAAAGGAGAGAGAGGAATCAAAGACCCCAAGATTGTGGGCTGAGGAAACAGGAAGAAGAGTATTATTGACAGAAATAGAGAAAGGAGGAAGGAGGGGGAGTTTAAGGGGAAAGATGAGAAATTCAGTTTTAGCCATATTCAATTTCAGACAGCAATTAGACATCCAGGCAGCAATGTCAGATAAACAAGCAGAGATGCAAATTTGAAGTATAGGAGAAATGTCTGGAGAAGAGAAATAAATTTGAGTGTCATCAGCATATAAATGGTACAGAACATCTAGGAAGAGAAGAGGGCATCAAGAGACTGGGTGTAGAGAAAGAAAAGGAGAGGACCAAGAACAGACCCCTGGGGGACCCCAACTGAAAGAGGGATAGAGGTAGAGGAGGAGCCACCAGAACAAATACTAAAGGAATGATTGGAAAGATAGGAAGAAAACCAAGACAACACTGAGTCTCTGAAACCAAGAGATAATAAGGTGTCGAGGAACAGAGACTGATTGGCAGTGTCAAATGCAGCAGAGAGATCAAGAGGGATAAGAACAGAGTAAAGGCCTTTGGACTTAGCCAAGAATAAATCACTGGAGACTTTGGCCAAAGTCTTCAGTAGAATGAAGAGGCTGAAAACCAGACTGGAAGAGATCAAGAAGGGCATGAGAAGAGAGAAAATCAAAGCAGTGGTGGAGAACAGCATGTTCAAGAAACTTAGAAAGGAAAGGGAGAAGGGAAATGGGACAGCAGGATCAAGAGAAGGTTTCTTAAGGAGCGGAGTGATGACAGCATGCTTGAATGCTGTAGGGAAGGTTGCAGAAGATAGGAACAAGTTAAGAATATAAGTGATGGAAGGGATAACAGAGGAGCAGATAGAGCATAAGAGATGGGAGGGAATAGGATCAGCAGAACAAGTGGTGAGTTTAGAAGAAAGGAATAATGTAGTTTCATATGATGGAAGCTGTTGTGCATCAGAGTCACAGCTCATCGAAGCATAATGTCATGAGCATCAAGGTCTCAGAGACACTAACACCCTTGAAGTGGCCCTGACATCCTTCTCAGCACCAGATGGGCCATGCCAAACTTCAAGGTGCCAGTACCGACCTGTCGATACCTCTCAATCAGTTCAGATGCTAGTGGCCAAATCTACTGCAGGTCCTATGCTTCATAGTTAGCAGCCTCGAAAAGTGTCTTACAAAGAGTTGAAGAAAGAATGGAGGGCTTCAACTGCATCAGCATCAGTGCTTCAGGAAATCCAACTGATCTTGGAGACTCACGTACTGCCTGCAGGAAGGCATTATCACCAATGCATTGAAGGGACTTGGTTCTGCCGACTGGCCAGCCGATAGCCATCTCCTTTGGGGATGAAGCTCTCTGAGGCACAGAAGATCACTGGTGCATCCTCATGCTCCATTGAGATCCTCTCCCCATGAGAGTGGAGGTTGAGTCAGGCAATGACCCAGGACTCCTTAGAATATCTTTCTGGGTCAGAATCAGAACCCTCCTAGGATTCTGAATAGACCACGGAGGTTTTTTCAGAGAATGAAGAGGTTATGATCACCTGGGATACTCCCATTCTGACCAATAAAAAGCTGGAGATGAGGAAGCCAGATATAGTGGTAAAGGAGAAAAACACCAGAACGGCATTGATTATAGAGATTTTTATTTTATTTATTTATTTAGCTACATTTATATACTACCTTTCACCAGGTCAAAGCAGTTTACAATAAAACAATATCAAATGGGGGAGTTTACAATCCATAAAGGGATTGTTATTCCAAGAGATGTCATTCCAAGTGACTACTGTGTGAATCGCTTTGCGAGGGAGAAAATCTTCAAGTACCAAGAAATGCAGTTGGAGACCAAGAACATGTGGCAGAAAGATACAGAAATATTTTCCATCATATTGGGTGCTACAGGCATAATTAAGAGGAATTTCCAAGCACATCTTGATAAATTATCCAGACACGTGACATCTTGTGAACTCTACAGGGAGGTTCTATTTCGCATGATGCAAGTACTGCACTGCATTAGCAATAAATTTGAGGGACTGAGATCATAGTCCACATACCCTGGCTTAGAAATTAGGTTCATGACTGTCACGAATGTGCAAAACTCACCCATTTGGAGAAATTGCCCAGAGAGATCTCCAGGCTTATCTTTGGGCTCCTCTCCTCCTCATGAAAGATGAAGGTCTCTTCCTAAGGAGTTGTCTTATCCTTTATTAATTTTGTGAGAGAAATGGCTAAGTCTATTCCATTTAAGTCAGAGATAGAGGAGGAACCAAGGATTAGATCATTGGAAATCCTCCAATTCCTCAGTCTTCCCAAGGAAGTTGTGACAGTGCCCATTCACAGAATCCTCAAGGATGTTCAGATGAAGGTATGGGAGACCTCCTCTCTGTCCAGGCTATTAACAAGAAGGTTGACTCAATGTATTGAGTTATGAAGGCTTCAGGATTCAAAAAGGTGCAGCTGCCACACCATTCTATGGTTGTCATATCCACTCTTAAAAAGACCAAGAGCTCTAAGTTTCACTTTTCAGTACCCCTGGGAAGAGAAGCTTGGACTCTGGATTCTTTTTTGGAGAAAGTTTTATCAGAACTCTATGCTCACATCCCATATAGTGCTTACCATCGCTTCATGGGCATACATTTGTATAGCATTATGCATGCAAGAGAGCAGTTTGTAGACTCTCTCTCTCCAGAGAAAGCCAAGCAAATTCATTCACTAGTGGAAACAATAGTGAGGGCTTGCTCTATGAGTATTGGAACTCGGAGACTCTCGTGGCTCCGGGCCTCAGATCTCCAGTCTCCAATCTGATATGCAGGTAAAGCTCACTAATGTGCCATGTCATAGAGAGAATCTCTTCAGGATAAGGTGCAAGGAACTGCAACCCTGATCAAACAGCACAGTGAAACCTTTAAAACCTTCTCCAGGCCCACTTCCGACCCAACCTCCTCTTCATCACAGATGCATCACAGTGGGGGAATATAAGAGATCATATTACTTTCAAAGGTGTAGGAATGTTCCCACCTCATGCTCTACGCAGACTAAACAGGGTTCTCACTCATGTACACACCAGAAAGCCCAATTTGCTCCTCATCCAAAACCCGGAGTTGGATTTTGACTGGTTCCAGGAGAACATAACCAAGATTCCCATATTTATGCCAGATACTCTTCCGGCGAGAGGGAGATTCTTTGCAAGCTTATAACTTTCATTAGTTGGGTTCTAAAGATCATCAGTCTAGAATACAGATTGCACCTATTGTATGTTCCTCCAAACTGCCCTCTGAGAACATCATAGGCAAGCTCTCAGCACCAGAAAATGCTAAAAAAGGAGCTCTCTTCCCTTCTACAGGCAAATGCAGTCAAACCCGTTCCACCAGGGGTAGGAGGAAAGGGATTCTAATCTAAGTATATTTGGTCATAAAAAAAGACAGGGGATTCTGTCCCATCCTAGACCTAAGAGATATGAACAAGTAACTAATCAGAGAACAGTACAGAATGATAACCCTTGGCACCTATAATCCCCTATATCCAAAAAGGGAACTAGCTATGTTCTCTGTACTTGAAACATGTGTACACCCACATTCAGATACATCCAAATTATAGGAAGTAGCTGTGATTCATCATAGGAAAATACCCTACCAATACAGAATATTGCCTTTTGGCTTCACTTCAGCTTTGCAGTAGCCACAGAATATCCACACAGACTTGGCACATAGATAGTTCCCTATCTGAATAATTGTCAAGAGCACAAGTCAAGAAGGACTAAGTTTGGTTTCCCTGAGTGGGACCCCTATCTCTCTTGTTTCTAGTACTTTTCCCACTGTACTTGAAGTTGCTGGTGATGCAGACACAGATCTCCGATACACAGCTGGACTCACTCCTTGATCTGGTGTCACTGGTGTGTGATGGGTGTTTAAGAACATAAGATATGCCATACTGGGTCAGACCAAGGCCCATCAAGCCCAGTATCATGTTTCCAACAGTGGCCAATCTAGGTCACAAGTACCTAGCAGTTTCCCCAAAAGAAACAGGTTCCACAAAGCTTGTACTGGGTCAAGCAGTGGATATTCTGGGTCCACTTTAATAATGGTTTATGGACCTTTCCTCCAGGAACTTGTCCAAACCATTTTTAAACCCAGCTACACTAACAGCTTTTACTACATCCTCCGGTAACAAATTCCAGAGTTTGATTACACGTTGAGTGAAAAAATATTTTCTTTTATTAGTCTTAAATAGGTTACCCCGTAGCTTCATTGCATGTCCCCTAGTCTTTCTATATTTTGATGGCGTAAACATCGATCTATATTTACCTGTTCCACTCCATTCATTAATTTATAGACTTCTATCATATCTCCCCTCAGCCGTCTCTTTTCCAGGTTGAAGAGCCCTAACCTTTTTAGCCTCTCTTGATAGGGGTATCCTTCCATCCCCTTTACCATTTTGGTGGCTCTTCTCTGTACCTTTTCTAATTACACTATATCCTTTTAAAGATATGGCAACCAGAATTACACACAATATTCAAGGTGCAGTCGCACCATGGAACGATTATATAATATCCTTTGCTTTATTTTCCATTCCTTTTCTTATGATACCTAGCATTCTATTTGCTCTCTTGGCCACCACTGCACACTGGGCGGAGGGTTTTAACATGTTATCCAAGATGACGCCTAAATCTTTTTCCTGGGTGGTGGTTCCTAAGGTGGAACCTTTCATTGTGTAACTATAGTTTGGGTTGTTCTTTCCTAGGTGCATAACTTTGCACTTGTCCACATTAAATTTCATCTGCCATTTTGATGCCCAGTCTTCCAATTTATCAAGATCTTCTTGCAATTTTCCACAATCCTCATGGGTTTTAACAACTTTAAATAGTTTTGTGTCATCTGCAGATTTGATAACCTCACTTGTTATTCTCATTTCCAGGTTATTTATGAAATTAGCAAAGAAATTTTTCCTTATCAGTCTGTTAGATATTTTTTAAAGGTGTTATAAAACCTGTGAATAAGGATGAACATAAACGGCCTGATATTCGAAATGCATTTACACGATTTACAGCCCAGTAAACCGTATAAATGCCTTAAATTGGGATATTCAAAGACACTTATATGGTTAATGCCATTGAATCTCCCATTCTAACTCCCCTACATGCCCTGATGTTATCCAGTTAGCATCGGGATGTGTCGGGGAAGTTCTGGGGTGGAGCAGAGGCGGCGACAAGCGATAACCAGGCAGCAGCCATATTGTATGCTGCCCGGTTTGCGATCTGTGATGAAAAGATAGGCGAGGATAACCCTCACCTATCTGTCAGTGCAGGAGCTAACTAGGCAGCATGCAATATCGCTGCTGCCCGGGTCCCTCATCTGGCTTCCGGTGTGTGCAGCGATCCCCGGATATTCAGTGCTGGGGACGCTTATGCCCCTGGCATTGAATATCTAGGCTTAAAGGTCGGCAAGCAGGCCTATGCACCTTAGCTGCGCAAAGCCTGCCCAGAAGAATATCGAGCCCAAAGTGTTTGCAAAGTCCCTCATAGGAT
The DNA here is from genome assembly GCA_033557465.1 of Ichthyophis bannanicus. NCBI lineage: Eukaryota > Metazoa > Chordata > Amphibia > Gymnophiona > Ichthyophiidae > Ichthyophis > Ichthyophis bannanicus. The sequence continues at coordinate 217,592,528 of CM066040.1, forward strand.
ATTCCTCAGAAAATTAAAACAATACAAGATAGGAGGTAAGACCCCTCTTGTTGGAGACTGGGAACTGGATGAAAGATAAAAAAACAGAAAGTAAAACTAAAAGGCAAGTTTTCTCAGTGAAGAAAGGTAAATAGTGACATGCAAGGCCTGCCCAAGGGTTTCTGCTGCCCCCGGGCAGAAACCCCGGCTGTACAAACTGAACAAAATCCACCACCGTTCCCACAAAGAATCAAACAGCCCAGGAACAAATGGATCACAGTGGGCTCTGGTAAGTTGCGACCTGTAACACAGAGACAGCCTATACATCATGTCAAATCTACTGATAATGTACCAAATAGGAAGAAAAAAAATCACAAAACAGAAAACTACTAGTACTTGGAGATTCCATCATTAGAGGCGCCAACTCAGGAACACAGTTCAAAGGAGAGAGGATGGTCCAATGATTCCCAGGCCCTATATGTCAAAAGAAATATTAAAGCTGCTGAAATGCAGGGGACATGGGGAAAAGAAGAAGCGTTATAGGTTGTGTTGGAAAGAGGAGATGGCACTGTCATCCATACTGGTGTGGTCTACCAGCCTCCAACTCAAACCGAAGAAATGGATAGCGAATTGATTGCTGATATTGCAAAGACAGCCATGAAGGAGTAAGTGATCATATTGGGTGACTTTAATCTATCCAGTGTGGATTGCAGTGTTCCTTCTGTAAATCTGGAAAGAAGTAAAAAATAATTGTGGATGCCTTCCAAGATGCATTACTTAAACAAATGGTGATGGAACCGACCAGGGAGAGCTCCGTGCTAGATTTAGTGCTCATCAATGGAGATAGCATATTGAATATCCAGGTGGGTGCCCATGTGAGCAGCAGCAAAATTCAGAAGCTCGCAAACAGAAGAACACAGAAAAGAATACAAGATCAAACTAAACGAGACAAAAAGAGAAATAAGGATAGCAAAATCAATGGCAGAAGAAAAGATGGCTAACGATGTGAAGTGTGGCAACAAAACATTTTTCAGGTATATTCAGGAGAGGAGGAAAATCAGAAGTGGAGTTGCAGGACTCAAAAGTGCTGGGAATGGATTCGTGGAAAGTGACATTGAAAAAGCGAAAATGCTAAACAAATACTTCTACTCTATTTTTACTAGAGAAAATCCTGAAGAAGGACCATCTATGACTGACAAATATAGAAATGGGAATGGAGTAGATACCACACCATTCACAAAAGATGATGTGTTAGAATAGCTTGCAAAACTGAAAGTGGACAAGGCTATGGGACCAGATGGGATACATCCCAGGATACTGAAAGAGCTCAGAGAGATTCTTGCAGGGCCGTTAAAGGATGTTTTTAATAGATTCTTGGAGACAGGAGAAGTTCCACAGGATTGGAGAAGGGCTGATGTGGTACCTCTTCACAAAAGTGGAAGTTGGGAAGAAGTGACAAACTACAGGCCAGTAAGCTTTACCTCGGTGGCGGGAAAAGTAATGGAGGCGCTCCTGAAAGAGCGAATAGTGGACTTCCTCGAAACCAACAGGTTGCATGATCCGAAGCAACATTATTTTACCAAAGGACGACCTTGCCAAACAAATCTTTTTGAGTTCTTTGACCGGGTGACCAGAGAACTAGATCAAGAGCATGCGATGGATGTGATCTATTGATCTATCTAGATTTCAATAAAATCTTTGATACTGTTCCTCATAAGAGGTTTAAATAAGCTCAACAGCTTGGGGATGGGTCCCAGGATATGAACTAGATCAGAAACTGGTTGACTGACAAATGACAGAAGGTGACAGTAAACGGAACTCATTCAGATGAAAAGAAGGTGATTAGTGGTGTAACCTAGGGTTTGGTCCTGGGACCAGTACTGTTCAATATATTTGTGAGTGATATTACTGAAGGACTGAATGGAAAAGTCTGTCTTTTTGCAGTTGATACAAAAATTTACAACAGAGTGGACTCCCCTGAGGGAGTAGATAACATGAAAAAAGATATACAAAAGCTGGAAGAATGGTCTAATGCTTGGCAGTTAAGATTTAATGTGAAGGGGATCAGTCGTCTTCAGGAGGTGTTGGAGCCAAGTCATCAGCTTAGGAAGCTGCTGTGCCGTTGCTGAGAGGATTCCTACTCCCCCCCCCCCTTGTCATCGGGCAGGCACTGTTGGGGCAGCCCTCCCTGTGGGGTCTTCTGACAGGGTTTAAAACTGCACCGGTCGGAGTGAATCCCTGGATCAGTCGTCTTCAGGAGGTGTTGGAGCCATGTCATCGGCTTAGGAAGCTGCTGTGCCATTGCTGAGAGGATTCCTACTCCCACCCCCTTGTCATCGGGCAGGCACTGTTGGGGCAGCCCTCCCTGCAGGGTCTTCTGACGGGGTTTAAAACCGCACCAGTCGGAGTGAATCCCTGGATCAGTCGTCTTCAGGAGGTGTTGGAGCCAAGTCATCGGCTTAGGAAGCTGCTGTGCCGTTGCTGAGAGGATTCCTACTCCCCCCCCCTTGTCATCGGGCAGGCACTGTTGGGGCAGCCCTCCCTGCGGGGTCTTCTGACGGGGTTTAAAACCGCACTGGTCGGAGTGAATCCCTGGATCAGTCGTCTTCAGGAGGTGTTGGAGCCAAGTCATCGGCTTAGGAAGCTGCTGTGCTGTTGCTGAGAGGATTCCTACTCCCCCCCCCTTGTCATCGGGCAGGCACTGTTGGGGCAGCCCTCCCTGCAGGGTCTTCTGACGGGGTTTAAAACCGCACCAGTCGGAGTGAATCCCTGGATCAGTCGTCTTCAGGAGGTGTTGGAGCCAAGTCATCGGCTTAGGAAGCTGCTGTGCCGTTGCTGAGAGGATTCCTACTCCCCCCCCCTTGTCATCGGGCAGGCACTGTTGGGGCAGCCCTCCCTGCGGGGTCTTCTGACGGGGTTTAAAACCGCACTGGTCGGAGTGAATCCCTGGATCAGTCGTCTTCAGGAGGTGTTGGAGCCAAGTCATCGGCTTAGGAAGCTGTTGTGCTGTTGCTGAGAGGATTCCTACTCCCCCCCCCCTTGTCATCGGGCAGGCACTGTTGGGGCAGCCCTCCCTGCGGGGTCTTCTGACGGGGTTTAAAACCGCACCGGTCGGAGTGAATCCCTGGATCAGTCGTCTTCAGGAGGTGTTGGAGCCAAGTCATCGGCTTAGGAAGCTGCTGTGCCGTTGCTGAGAGGATTCCTCCCCCCCCCCCTTGTCATCGGGCAGGCACTGTTGGGGCAGCCCTCCCTGAGGGGTCTTCTCCACTATTTCTTCAGGTGTTCCTCTTGGACGCGGAGCGTGCGCGCGGGGCGTGCATCGAAGGGGTGTGGTCAATGGAGTTTGTCCTGCCCCTTAGACGCTACTGAGACATTATCCCTTTTATCATATTATATTGCATTGTATGTTTGCAAAGCTAGTTGGGGTGTACTAGGGACTTAATATTGTCTTTTTATTGCCTTTTCTTGTTAGCTAGTTATATGGGAAAGCGTAAGGCGAAGTCTGGGGCTAAGGCCCCTGGGACCGTTTCCGGTGATCCTAAGCCGGTCGGTCCGATAGACAAGCACTTCGCCCCTCTCCCTCTAGCTCAATCATCTCCTGAGGGTGTGTGTCTTAGCCCCGATCGCAGACTTCCACCGGTCTCCCCTGCTCCAGGTAATTTTTCAGTTCTTTCTAAAGTTGTCTCGAGTTCAGCGTCTAAATTATTGCCTATTACCTTGCCTGCCCCCGTGCCGTTGTTAGAGGCAGGTAACTCTTCAGAGTTTCCTGCTTCTTCTTCGGAGTCAGAGATTACTCTGAGGGATATTTGGGCTGCTTTGCAGTCCATAGATAGGAAGATGTTGGTCTCGTTGAATTCTCTGTGCACTTACTCGCAAGCGGCCACTGTAGCTTTTGGGCAGCTTGACGAGAAAATTGCACAGGTTGATATAGTTGCTACTAAGTTAGAGTCACAGGTTCTTTCTTTGCATACTACGAGTGTTGTGGCTATTAAGGATTCTCTGTCTTTACATGCTAAAATAGAAGCGTTGCAAAAATTCTTATTGCAGTTGCAATTTGAGGTTTCTTAATTTTCCTCAGTCTGCTTTGCTTTCACATAGGATTTTGCTTGATAAATTTTTTAAGGAAGTGTTAGCTTTTTCCGATTCTTTAAGTGTCTCTCACTTGTACTATATTCCCTCTACTGTAAAAAAAAAACTTAATGTAGTTGAAGGGGGCTTAGATCAAATTGCCTCTACAATAGATAATTTGACAGCTTTTCTCGAAGACTCTCAAGATAACATCTCTACTCGAGCCACCTTGATAGCTACTTTTCCCTCTGTTGAGGTTAAACAACGCATCCTCAGGGCCTTCTTTAAAGTTAAATCTGTTAAATTTTGCGGACAAATGATTAGTATTTTTCCCGATGTTTCACACAATACCCAGTTGAGGCGGAGGCAATTTTTACAGCTTAAGCCCTGTGTACTGGCATTGGGTGCCTCTTTTTTTCTCCGCTTTCCCTGCAAATGCCTTGTTGGCCTTGAGGATGCTTTGTATACCTTCACAGTGGTGTCTCATCTTGAAAATTTTCTCAAGGAAAGACAGATGGTAGTTAGGACTGATAATTCAGTAAATGTTGCCTCCAATTGTTGAGATATTGTTCTCATGATTTCTTTATTTTGTATTTACTTTTTATAATTGACACTGCTGATCCCATAATGTGGACTTTATCCCGGACATAAATGCCTTTGTTTTGTTTTGTTTCTTTTTTTTTTTTGTAACCGGATTGACCTTTAACTGTATTTTGGTTATGTATATTGACTGAAAACGCAATAAAAAAAAAAAAGATTTAATGTGAAGAAGTGCAGTGTCATGCACTTGGGAAGCAGAAATCCAAGGGAATTGTATGCGATAAGGGGCGAAAGGTTGGTGTGCACAGACCAGGAGAAGAATCTTGGAGTGATTGTTTCTGATGATCTCAAGGTGGCGAAACAGTGTGACAAGGCGGTGGCAAAAGCCAGAAGGATGCTGGGTTGCATATAGAGAGGAATTACCAGCAGAAAGCAAGAGGTACTAATGCCACTGTACAATTCGCTGGTGAGGCCTCACTTGGAATATTGTGTTAGTTTTGGAGACCATATCTCGCATAGGATATAAAAAGACTGGAAGCTGTTCAGAGGAAGGCAACCAAAATGATTTGAAGCCTGCATCAGAAGCCTTATGAGAAGAGACTTAAAGACCTAAATATGCACACTCTGGAGGAGAGGAGGGATAGGGGAGATAAGATTCAGAACTTTAAATACTTAAAGAGTATTAATGAACAAACAAACCTCTTCCAAAGACGGGAAAGCTGTAAAACTAGAGGGCATAACATGAAGCTGCAAGGGGTATATTGAAAGGCAATGTCAGGAAATACTTTTTCACTGAAAGGTTGGTGGATGCTTGGAATGCCCTCCCAATGGAAATGGCAGGGGCAAATACAGTGACAGAATTCAGAATGGCATGGGACATATACAGTGGATCCCTCTATAGCAACAGGATAAAATCAAAATAAACTTAACTATATAATTTCTCAACAAACAGGGATGACCTACACGGAGCAGTGGGTTCATCCCTAAATAAGGACATGGGGAGGGGTGACCTGCACGGAGCGGCAGGTGCACCTATTCTTGCAACCTTGCTGTGCAGACTAGATGGACCATACTGGTCTTTATCTGACATCATTTACTATGTTACTATGATTCTATCCAGAATGTAGATCTCCTTTGTACGTACGGGCTGAGCTGGATGTACAAAGGAGATCACGATTCTGATCCCATGCTCCGGAGTTGCCAAAAAGACACGTCCAGGAAAGTTATTCCAGCCAAGGGGTGGAATAACTTCCCTGGACATTTCGCCGGCCCTGGACGTACAGGGCTGACAACAGAATTGGCAGCGACCACCCACTGCTCACCCACTCTCCACCCCCGGGCCGCCTATTCCCCACCCCCAACTAACTTCCCCACACAATTGACGGGGATGTTATTTGGGGGGCAGCAGCTGCCACATCCATCCCTGCTATTCGTACCTCGGAATAACCACCTATGTTACTATGTTATTATGTTACTACACAATGCCGCTACCCCCCACTGCTCTTGGGGAGAAGGCAGGCAATGGCAGCAGCAGGATTTTAAAAGCTGCTGCTTTGTGCCACTGCTTTGTTGTCCGCGGCAGGTCACGTGCTTCAGCACACATGGCCTGACACTTTTGATCCACCACTGACAATAACTTGCAGTGGAGGGGGATCAGAAGTGGCAGGTCATGTGTGTCAAAGCAAATGGCCTGCTGCAGGCAACAAAACGGCTGCACAAAGTCGCCCACCCAGGTCGGTCATCCTAGGTGGCCGCCTAGCTTGCCTAATGGACAGGCCAGCCCTGGTGACATGCAAAAGAATCTGTACTGAGATTGGTGCCTTGTTGTATATTTATAAATGATCTGGTAAAAGAAGCATCAATTGAGGTGATTAAATTTGCAGATCATGCTAAATTATTCAAAGTTGTTAAATCATGAACAGATTAAGAGGACTTGCAGAAGGACCTTCTGAAACATAACAACTCAACATCTAAATGGCAAATTAAATTTAGGTGCATATTTACTAAAGGTTTTAACATGCATTAACAAAGTTAATGTGTGCTAAGTGTCCACAGACATTTTATTTCTATGGGCATAGTGATATGTGAAATGGCATTTTTGAAAAGATGCCCAGGTGAAATCTGTAGTGTCCAAGGCAAAACATTCAAAAAAATGTCAGGGATGTTTTAAGTGTTAGCATGATTTTGAAAACATGGACGTCCCCGCCATTGGTCACATAGTTGTCCCCACTAGAAAAAATGGGATTGGGGATGTCTATCATGCTGAATGCAAGCTATTTTGCCTGCTGGGATGTGCATCAGTGTGCCGAACTACAATCAAGTGTCCTAATGTTCCTGCCTTTTTTTTTATCATCGGTAAAACCATAGTGGGTAGTAGACTACTTTCTTCTCTATGCCTTCCAGGTGTCTGGATGGCAGAATGAGAGTTTTTCCGATGCCTATTATTGCCCTGGAGCAATTAAGAACTTAGATGCAGCTTGAAACATGCAGGGCATTCCTAAAGTCGGGCAAGGATGCCCACTACTCGGGAACACCCTAGACACACCTACACTACGCCCTCATTCAGCCATAGACTTCCTTGCACCACGGATGTCCTTAGAACTATTTTCTAAAATGGCTCCAGGGACGTCTCCATGATTTGAATGTCTGTATGCCCATTTTCAGATGTCTAAAGCATGAATAGGGCTTCTAAAATAACCTCCTTAATACGCATTAACTTAACTTTTAGTAAACATGATCCTTAATGTAGACAAGTGCAAAATGAAAGGGAAAAATAATCCTAGCTAACCACACAATGAGAGATCTATAAAATAACGAGTGGGGTTGAACAGGTAAATAAGGAATGGCTGTTTATCCTTTCAAGAACTACTAATACTAGGGGACATTCCATAAAACGAATATAGTATGCAACAAATTTAAAACAAATATAAGAAAATATTTTTTCACTCAACGCATAGTTCAGTTGTGGAATTTATTGCTGCAAGATGTGATCAAGGCATTTAGCACAGCTGGATTTAAAAGAGGTTTTGGCAGGTTCCTGGAGGAAAAGTCCATAAATCATTATTAACCATGTAACTAGATTTTAAGCTCTGACGAGCAAGGACCATCTTTTACATGTGCCTGTACAGTGCTGTATACACCTTGTAGCGCTATACAAATGATTAGTAGTAGTAGTAATAGTATACTTGGGTAAACCACTACTCTATGGGTATGGACAACATGGAATTGATCAAGTCTGAGATCCTGTGGGTAATTGTGACCTAAATTGTCTGCTGTCAAAGACAGGATGCTGGGCTTGCTAGACCATGGGCCTGACGCTTTATGGCATATCAACCTGCCAATCTGTATATAGTTAGGCCAACCTGTAAATAGTTGAGCTGCTCACGTAGCCGGTGACAGCCAGTTTTTGTCTGTACATAGTTACCCCTGTTAGCCTTGTTAGAGACCCCTGTTCATTGTTAGTCCAGTGTGGGTTCTGCCTGCACTGCACAAACATTTGTTATATGTAAACCGCACTGATTCTAAAGAGCGCGGTATATAAGAGATGCTAAATAAATTAAAAAATAAATAAATAAATAAAATAAAAATTATGTTCTAAAAACCTTCAAGCAAAAATATTTCATAAATATATGCATATTGCTGGCTTGGAGGCATAGCCTAGTGGAAGGGGCGGCCCAAGGGGGGTGTAGGACCATGTGCGGAGACGCGGTGCGGGGCTTCATGTGCATAAGGGGCCTCATTTGCATAAATATTTGCATAATGTTAGCATGCACTAACCTTTAGTAAACATGCCTCTTAATGAAATATGGATAAAGAAAGACTAAAAGATTTCTACATTACTATAATCCAGTGCCAACCGCCAGGCACATTAGGAACTACTACAAACACTGCCCATTTAAAACCCATAGCAAACCCGCCGTATCCTAACAGCACTACTAGGACTCACAAAGCACCATACCCTAACTATCAAAAGGCAACACTGCAAATATTAAACCAATACATCTCAGAGACTACCAATACATCTCCTACTGGGGAAAGAGAACAAGTGGCACTGTCAAATAGAAACTACATATACAGAATACCTCAGCTCGGTTATACATGCAGAACATAGACCATCACCACACAAAGAACAAGGGATCACAATTTAGAAATAGGAAGAGAATAATTAAACTGGGAGCCCCAAAAGCCAAACTTGGAATGTACAATAACACTGCAGAAATAAAACTATAAATTATTTTCCACTTGTACTAAACAAAATGCAGACGTTAAAGATGCACACTTTCCAGAGCTGACATATTTCTAGTCCCACAGGTGCTCCTTGTGGTCTTGGGCAAGCCACTTAACCCTCCATAGCCCAGGTTCCCTGTAAAATAGTTATCTCCAAGTTATAATACCCTGTTCAATGTAATTTCAGTTTGTTCAATGTAAACCGCACTGATGCAGAATAGCGCGGTATATAAGAGAATGTAAATAAATAAATATTCCAGTTAATAAATTCAAAATAAAAAAGTATTTTTCTACCTTTTGTTGTCTGTGCATATTATTTTTCAGCTGCAATTGTTCCAGTCACTTTCTTCTGATTTCTTCTTGTCTTCTACAATCTCTCCTTTGTCTGCTGTCCATTTGTCCTTTCTTCTCTCTTCTAGTTTTTTCCCATTCTCTCCCTACATATGCTTTAACATACTGATCTTTCTCCTTTTGCCCCTTCCTCCATCTCTTTCTTTATTCCTTTTTCATCCACTCAAATTTTACCCCTCCATCCTCAATCCCCACTTACTCTCATAATACCTGGCCAATCGTAGATTTTTCTTCCCACCCATATAAAATAATATAAAATATTTTTCCCCTCTCCATTTCGCTCTCCCAGCCCCATCCCATTCTAGTCCTCCCCCAATATCAGCTCCCTTCTAGTCTCCACATCAGCCCATTTCCAATCCTAGCCCTCCATCTGCCCATTTCCAATCCTATCCAAGCCCCCCATCAGCCCATTTCCAACCCTAGCTCCCCCATCCATTTCTAGTCCTATCCTAGCCCCTCCATCAACTCATTTACAATCCTAGCCCCTCATCAGCCCATGTCCAGTCCTTTCCTAGCCCCACTATCAGCCCATTTCCAGTCCTAGTAACCCTCCCACTTAGCCAATTTCCAGTCCAAGCCCCCCCACTCAGCACATTTCCAGTCCTAGCTCCCCCCCACTCAGCCCATTTCCAATCCAAGCCCCCCTGAGCCTATTTCCACTCCCAGCCCCTCCATGAGTCCATTTCAATCCAAGCCCCCCCAACAGCCCATTTCCAAACCTAGCCCCCTCAACAGCTCATGTCCATTCCTATCTTAGCCCATTTCCAGTCCTTTCCTAGCCACACTATCAGCCCATTTCCAGTCCTAGCTTCCCTCCACTAAGCCAATTTCCAGTCCAAGCCCCCCACTCAGCCCATTTCCAGTCCTAGCCTCCCCCCCTACTCAGCCCATTTCCAATCCAAACCCCTCTATGAGCCTATTTCCAGTCCCAGCCCCTCCATTAGTCCATTTCAATCCAAGCTCCCCCCCCAACAGCCCATTTCCAATCCTAGCCCCCCCCCCAATAGCCCATGTCCAGTCCTATCATAGCCCCTCCATCAGCCCATTTCCAGTCCAAGCCACCATCCCCAGTCAGGCCCCCCATCCATCAGTCCATTTCCAGTCCTAGCTCCCCCTCACTCAGCCCATTTCTAGTCCAAGCCCCCCTCCCCATCAGCTATTTCCAGATCAAGCCCCCCCTCCACTCAGCCCATTTCCAGTCCTAGCTCCCCCCCCCCCCCACTCAGCCCATTTCCAGTCCAAGCACCCCTCCCCATCGGCTATTTCCACTTCAAGACCCCCCTCCACTCAGCCCATTTTCAGTCCTAGCTCCCCCTCCCCTCCCAAAGAGCCCCGCGGCTATCTAAAATGCTTTAGAGGGAGCTGGAGAGTCCCCGGCTCACCTCTAACAGCTGCCGAAATGAAGCACGTCTTTTTCCTTCACTTCGGCAGCTGTACTGAAGTTTAGAATGCTGCCACGCTGAGTTCAAAGGGGATTTCCTGTTTCCCAATGCGCAGCACAACAGCGTTCTAAACTACAGTATAGCTGCCGAAGTGAAGGGAAAAAGACAGGCTTCACTTTGGCAGCTGTTAGAGGTGAGCCACAGCCTCTCCGGCTTCCTCTAAAGCCACCCTGCCTGCCATTCAATGCGGAATGTTGTTGGCACAGGGCCCCTGAAACGTGGGGCCCAGTGCGAACAACATTCTCGCACAATGGATGGGCCGGCCCTGCCTAGTTGTTAGAGCAACTGCGTAGTACCTAGAAGATCAAGGGTTTGCTTCCCACTGGCACTCCTTGTGACCTTGGCAAGTCACTTTACCCTCCATTGCCTTGGAAGAAAAGATCTGGCAATCTACTTACAAAGTGATACATTGCCACAAAAACCCAGAGGCAGCTGGGTCACTACAACTATTTATTATTATTTTGCTATTTCTACTTTTGCCCCTCAATTCAAAATTTCTGGGAAATTTATATCTCTGTTCATAATTTGTCCTCAATCACTTTCTACTACTTTCATGTTTTCCATTAGTAAATGACCAAATAAGTACAACCTGAAGATCAATTCCAACATAATGGAAATTTTCAATTTTACTTTTGCCTACTATAATTTGGTAATTTTCTTCTCCTTGATAAGATCAGAATAGAGTGACTTCCATTTCAGTTTCACTCAGTTTCTAACTAGAGTTTGATTATGGACACTGATCTGTCCCTTTCCTCTTGTGTCACAGCACCAACAATAGTTCCAAAATTTCAGGGGACCTCTTAATAAGATGTGGTACATTTTTGCACTTATCGCACGTTTTACATACAAAGCAATGTGCAGTAAATGCCAAAAGTCATGGGCTAACTGTTGGGGGTGTGGCCAATATGTTTCCAGCAGTTAACGCACAGAAACGCACCTTAATGAATTGCAACAGCATTCACAATTAATAGGGGTGCATTTAATGCCGCCCACTGATACGATGCTACGTTCACCTGCGCTAATTGCAACATTGACAGTGTGCAATATGTACCCCAGTGGTAACTGCAATGTACTCTCTAACCCCATTCTCTGCCCCATCATTCGATGTGCACTTACTGTGAGAATTAGCATTCGGCAACTGTCATGCCCACATGGTAGCACTTTCCATACACGAATTCCCTTAGTGTACCTTAGTAAAAGAACCCCTCAGTGTTTCTCACCCTTTAGTGGCCTTTAGTGGGTAAAATTACTTACAGAGCAGCTATATTACGGGGCTGATGTTAACAAGATTAAAGCAGGCTTAACGCAGCTTATTACCTCCACTTTAGCACTTACAACATTACTTTCGATATACTAAGGGTTTTAAACAAAAAAATTGTGTTCTAAATGGGAAGTGAATGAGTGAGCTAATGTTGGTGCTCTTTGCACGCTAACGGCACATAGGATTAATTCAAATGCAGAAAATACTAAATTATACAAATAATACCATCTGGAAGGTCTGCAGTTACAGTGGTGTGCAAAAGTCTGCAATCACTTGTGAGTTTTGCGTTTTTCGTACTTTCTAATTTTTTTTTTTTTTTAAATTTTGCGTTAGCCCAGCATATTCATCTTTCTACCATGTTAAAAGGGATACATTTGGCTATTAGAGTTGACTTTTTTGCATTCCTTGCTTCCAATTTAAATACGTTACAGACACTGGGAGATAGCTACTGCGATTTTTGTGGATCCTGCGTCAAAAAACTGGATTAAGATTATCCAATATGCACACGTTATTTCTGACCAATCAGGAGGCTGGTTTCACTAACCAATCACAATGCAGATATCTAGCCAACAGTGCAGCTATAAAAACGCGTGGAATTTTTGAATTTCATATGCTTTCTGGATTGACCATGAAGATGACTCGGACCCTGACGTTGGAGGAGCATGTTCGTGTGACCTTTATGAGCGAGGAAGGATTTTCAAGCCGTCAGATAGCCAGGAAAGTTGGCTGCAGTCAGAGCGCTGTTGTTAAGATTGTACAGAAGAAGAAAGAAACGGGTTCAGTGGTGGACAAGCCTCGTTCAGGTCATCCACATGTATCAACATCACGCCAGGTCCGTGCACTATGACGCATTTCACTGACTAATCACAAGTTGACCTCTCCTCCGCTACTTCGAGAGTGGTCAGATAAGAGTGAGGTCAGTGTCAGCTCATCAACAGTTCGTCGCCGGTGCCTGTAGTTCGGTCTCCAGGGCTGAATAAGCCACTGATGACTAGCATACAAAGGCGCAACCGGATTGTGTGGGCGAGAAAGCACTCAACCTGGTCGACTGAAATGTGGGAAAAGGAGCTATTCAGCGATGAAAGCATCTTCTGCCTGTTTGGTAACCAGGCCCACACCTATGTGAGGAGATTTTCTGGAGAGGAATTCAAGCCTGAGTGTCTCAACCTCACTGTGAAGCATCCTTTGAAGGTCATGGTCTGGGGCTGCATGGCTGCCAGTGGTGTTGGACGTCTTCACATCATCGATGGAATGGTCAACGGGGCCAAGTACATCACCATACTGCAAAAGTGCATGGTGCCATCAGCACACCAGCTGTTTCCTGGCCAGTTCCTGTTCCAAGATGACAATGCACCCTGCCATCGCTCCAGACAGGTGATCAGCTGGAAGCAGCAGAACAACATCAAGTCAATGGACTGGCCTGCCCAGTCTCCAGATCTGAATCCAATCGAGAACCTGTGGAACAAGGTGGCCTTGGAAATATCCAAGAGGCATCCAACATCAAAGCATGAGCTGATTGAATCACTCATTGCAGCTTGGAACCGCGTTGTCACCAACGATCACCTTGTCAGACTGGTTCATTCAATGCCGACAAGGTGCAGTCAGGTGATCAAGAACAAAGGGTGGCCCATCAAATACTGAGCCATCACTGACACATAAAAACAACCTTTTTCAAGACCACATACATTAATTTGAAGGAAACCTGGCGTGCGTGCATAATATTTTAAAACATACTTACAATAATATATCGTTGGCCAACGATGTACATTACACGATTTTCACAGAAAATCTATCAGCAGGACAACTATGGGGAACAAACTCAGAAAATAAGGGCCAAACAAATACTAAAAGTTGGCCCTAATAGCCAAATCTATCACTTATCATGAGATACACAGAAAAAGCCCCTGGGAGGAAAAATAAATTAAGATAAGGTCATGAAGTTGAAAAAACGTCAAATTTACAAGTGATTCCAGACTTTTGCACACCACTGAACCTTTGACACATCTTTTTCATTTGCAGGGCCCCATCATTGGGATACCCCCCCCCCCTCTAATCTCTGAGGATGGAAGAAATTTATGTTGTGTTTAGGAAACAGTTGTTTTTGTTGCAAGACTTTGGTTAAGTATGTTTGCTTTTATCTTTATTATTATTGCCCAAGTAATTTTATATTGTGTATGTTTTATGTATCCTACTTTATGCTTATTTTATGTATATTATGATGTAATACACCAAAATCACCTCATTACCTTATTATATCTAAAGTGGATGGCACTCAAAGCATGGAAGAGTGGCATAGGGGTCCCCTCCCCAAGGTCCCAGCAAAGAATCAGCACCCCCCTCCCCACACAAACCTAGCCCCCCCAAGCCACATAGAAAGGCCTCCCCCCTGGATCCTGATTCACTACCCCCTCCCAGAGATCATCCCCCCCACCCACACACATAGGCCATATTGGACCTACCTTCAAGAATTACCCCTGGTGGTTTAGGAAGAATTGGACAGCAGCAATTCTCACTCGCTCCAGTCCAGCGCAGCACTGGGTTCAAAATGGCACCCATGACTCCTAGTAGTAGGCTTGAAGTACTATTGCTAAGGGTCAAGCTACCATATAATGGCATACTTTTTAAGGGAAGACGTACTAAGAATTGCAGTAATCTACTGATAATAAAACAAGATTTCATGTCAGGCTACTGAAAACGGGCAAGACTGGTTCAAGGGTATTAGACACCCCAGGTAAGCCTTCAACCTTGCACTCCCTCATAATTTAGACCCCTAGTAATCACCCCCCACCCCCCTAACATTTTGCTAATTAAACTCAATCATAATCATCTCAACCTATCTCCTCCAGAGGAATCCTATAAAAATGCATATTTGGACATCAGATTTTTAAATATTAAACTTTGTTTTATAAATTTAGGGACATAATGAAGGAGATTTTCAAAAACCACTTAAGGCAAACTGCTCATTCTTCATGCAGGTAAAAGTGCATACTGAGTCTTTTGAGTTTGCGGGGCTGTTAGGACCCATTGTTTTGCAATGACTGTAGCTGCTCACTGCTGCCCACAGAAAGCTGCTGCTCTGAGCAACAGCCTAGTCTGCCTAGTGGTTGAGCAGGCCCTGAACATGGGCCTCTTAGGAAGTACTTTTATAAGAAGCTGCATAAAATTACATGCCATCAATGCACGTAGATCGCAATATTTTAGCAATTCATGCACATAAATGAGCATTTACATGCACGTTTTAGTGAGACACTATTTTGTAAATCCGCGCATTGGGTCGATTGCATAGGGCCTGCTACCTCAGATTGGAAGCTTGTGGCTGACTGGCACTTAACATCGCACTTGCATCCTATTCTTTTGTTTCCTTTTGTAATAAAAGCGTAACTGCTGTTTCAGGGATTTCGCCTCTTGCCTCCTAAATTCCAAAATTTTTATAATACTCTCTGCAGGAAAATAGGGAAGAACGAAAAATAATAGAAACATTTATATATCTAACAGGCTTCAAACAAACTCCAGAAGATAGCATTAATCCAGTGTCACATTAAAATTTTAAGCACCCATGGACATGGGGCGGGGGGAGGATCTCCCATTCCCCCTCCCCTAAATGTCCCTGCCCAAATCATCCCCAGGGCTGGCATTAGGAGGGGCAAAAGGGTAACTGCCCTGGGCACCAGCTACAAGGGGCCCCGCTGAACAGCTGAACTGAGGTAACTCCACGTGGGCAATCACAGGCACTTCCCAATCTTCTCCTGCTCTTACACCTCTGCTGTTGCACTGATTGTGGAAAATATAATTCTATTCTTTTCCAAAATAATTGCTAGACCGCCTTTCACAAACTATACTATAAATCTCCCCTGAGCTTTCAGAAATGCAGAATATAAATACAATGAATGGTGACACTGTTCTGTGAGCCACGGTAGTCAGTTGGGGAAGAGAGCATGGCTGTGTTGGGCTGGAGATTGGGGGAAGAAAGAGAGAGAGGTCAGGTTGGCGATTGAGTGAGTGAATAAGTTGGGCAGGGGGCTGTAAAGGAGAGAAAGCATGCTGCAATAGGAAAACAGAGGTGGGGTAAAATGTTGAGATCAAGAAATGATGAAGTGGGGGAAGAACACGATTTGCCAATGTTCTAATTTGTCTTTTCATGTTCTATTATTATACATGGTATAGCAGCAAGAGAGAGAATGGACTGAGGGGAAGAAAGAAGTTTGGGGAGGGCCCCATTCTTAATATCTATCCTGGGCCACAACCTATCTAATACTGGCCCTGATCATCCCCTTTGTCCCTTCCCCTTCCTTTAAGGTCTTCCATTGCCTTTCCCACAGCTGCCCCAGGACAGTAACACAAAGCACCAAATAAAAATCGAGCATAGGGTCTGTTGGTCTTGGTGCTCTGCCAAGTCCCGAGGCTCCCTGCCCTCTTCTCCTGTACAAGTTTCCCATGACCATGAAAACTCAAGTGAGAGGCAGGACACCACAAGTCCTGTCAGAGTACTATGACAGGCAGACCTCATGCTGGATATTTTTACTTTGAACTCTCTGCTATGCCATAGGGCAGTTGTGGGAAAGACAAGGGCTGTTCCAGATAGAGCCATAGTGGCAACACTCCAGCACCTAGCAAAATCAAGCACTGGAAGCAATTGCTTTCCTTGCCTGTGCCTAAATCCAGGCCTGCATTTATCCATAAAAAAAAGGATAAGGGATAATGATAGGATGCTGAAGAGAAAAAGACTTAGGGGCCGTTATAATAAGCTATGCATTAAAGTTATGTGCTAAGTTCAACGCAGTTTCCTAATACATGCGCAAAATGTTTATGCCCGATGAAGTAAACAAATCAAACGGAAATAATGTGTGTGCAAAAAAATGTACACAAAATAAGACTGCATGCTGATGACCATGGAAACATGCATACATTCTAGTGCATCAAGCATGAATTAGCAGCAGAATCAATATTTTGCAGAGATTGTAATGTGACTTGGAGAAGCACTGCATGTGCAAATATTTATATGCACTAGAAGTGCATATCGGGAATATCAAATGTATATTCTGTGCATAAAGGTTATTGGCATGATATTATGTCAATTTCTGTAGTCAAGTGAATTGCCTATTACATTTATTTAACATCTTTTATATACCGCTCTCTTTGTTATCAGTGCGGTTTACATTGATCCCCAAACCTTTTTGGCTGAGTGCCACACTGGACTAATTACGAAAAGGACCGGAATGTTTGTGGAGCGAGAGAGGGAGTCTCCCTCCCTATTCCTCTAAAAAAGAGGACCTTCAACGCTCCCGGGCAAGAGTTTAGAGACCACTGGAATCTTGGCTTCCTTGCTCCCCCATGGTGCTCATCTCTTCTCTCTCTTCCCTCCACCCCCTATGGGTCCAGAATTTATCCCTCTATCCCCCAAGGCCCTGCCTCTCCCCTCTCATCCCACCCCCCCCCCCCACACACAATCCAGCATCTCTCTGCCTTCCTCCCCCTCGCCTCACCCAAGGGTCCAACATCTCTCCCTCTCTCTTTCTTCCATCTATCATTGCACAGTCCTAGCACCTCCCCCCTTAACCCTGCATTTGGCGATGCGATCACCTGATCTTTTCATCCCCTGTTGCTTTTTTTTCCCATTTTTATTCACTAGATTATCCACACATCCCCTTCAATAAAACAAGAAAATAACTATAGGTAGTTCATGCTTGCATAAGAAAAGAAACTGGCAAAAACCCCTCATTGACACTAGCCATAGAAAAGCGAGCTAACCTTTTTCTCTTCCTTAGAGACATGTTAATTTCGAAGCATTAGAAAATTAGACGTTAAGTCTTTGAGTTGTGTGCGTACTTCTTTGCATTTGGGTATTACAGCTAATGCCTTCATTGTGCATAAGGCTACCATAACAGTGCAGAAAACTGTGCACAGAAAGTGTGTAATTGAACTATGGAGTAGCACTGCTTTGTTCCTGAGCACTTTCAAAATTATTTTTTGTGCATTTTTCTATTGGATATATAATCTAAAATGTTTTGAAAACAGGGCCCTATAATGATTACACAGAAACTTTGGAAAGACATGTCTTAAGGCTACTGTGCGATGTGTGCTCGGAGCTCCAGTTATTTTTGGAAAGGAACAGGAAATGAACAGTGAGGACTGAGCTTCCCGTCTCTGCTGATACTGTTCTCCTGAAAATGGTGAATGTTGACAGCTGCACTCTTGGGATGAAATATTGACTAATCCTGACTTGCAATTCATGTTATATCTAGTCTGTATACATGACCAGTGTAAGGGTATTGGGATTACCAGATGTCTCCAGTTTTCTGATATTGTCCCAGACTCCTACCTGTTTGGCAGCCTCCTGTCCCTGATTTCAGCAATAGGGACAGAGGGGGTAGAAAAAAACTATTGTCAATTTAGTGATTTAAATATGTTTGTTTTTAGGATGTAGATCCATTGTCTTTAGCTTTTGCACAGTACAAGGGAAAAGCATCACAGTTTCTAGTGATTTGTCCACTGTGATTTGCTACTCTGAATGAGCTTGATCTCAGCTGATCTCAGAAGTTAAGCAGGGTCAAGCATGGCTGAATGGGAGACCACCTTGGAATAACAGGGGCTTTAGCCTTACTGCATGGAAGAAAGGCCTGGCAATCTACTGCTGGTGCACCTTGCCAAGCAAACCTAGGGGCTGCATTGCCAGGAGAAAGTATTGATCCAATGGCACACACACACATGTTGATTTGTCTACTTGGAATTGATATTGCTGCTGTCTTGGGAAATATATGTGTGATGGGATCAGGGTAATGACTTTGCTTCCCTCCTCCATGCCTTGTTGCTCAAATCTAGAACTAAGGTGTCCCTTCCTCCCCTCCCACTTCCGATAACTGTCCTAGATTTGCCTGCAAAAAACCTTGTAACCTTATATTAGATGCCCTAGGAGAACAAACAACATTGTGCCCACCTCACTCAATTATCTAATTAAACTCAACAATCATGATTATCTCATTACCTATCCAAGAACAATCTTACAAAACAATGCATAGATGGACGTCACACTTTTGCACATAAAACTTTGTTTTTTATGTACATACATAATGAGGGCAATTTCCAAACGTCATTTACCAAGGTTAATGGCTATTTATCCAGGCAAATGGGCTATTTGAAAATTACCTCCCTCTTTGAAGGTAAAAGTGCATGCTGATGGTCCTCTAGGATCTATTGTCTTGCTTTGATTGCAGCTGCTCTTTGCCGTCCCCACAATCTGTTGCCCTAGGTGACTGCCTAGTTTGCCTGATGGCTAAAGCTGGTCCTGTCAGCATAAAATATTTAATAAGCTTATCTTGCTTACAACAGGTATTAATCAATGAATGCAACAGAAGTTATATCTCACAATCAAACTAGAGAGATTAAAGCTGCAATGTCAGTTTTTCAGGAAACCAAGACTGTACGCAGAATATAATGAGTTGCCAATCATGGAACTATGGTGCCCTCTTTCTTCTTCAGTGAAATTTGCAGTGAGGCTGAATTATATTGCTTTAACTTGTGTACTCTTCATATGCAGTATTGTAATGTGATGTCATTTATTAAGCATTTACAATTTTCTAAACTACATTATATGTATTTCATTATCCTATTACTCCTGTCTAGCATTCAAAGGTTTACTAAATAAAACACTTATCAAGAGGAGAAAATGTTTACTTGCCACTACGAGGTAGGAGGAGGAGGTATGACTGTCCCTCAGTTCTGAGAGATAGTTCTTGGTGTTGCTGCAGGAAGGGCTGGGGAGAGTAGCCACAGTGCTCTGATGACATGATCCGTGAGCATCTAGGACACAGATGAAAATCAAAAGGCACTGGCAAACTCGGGAACCCTCTCGGTTTTTGAAGGTTACTTCCCTTTCCTAAGAAATCTTTGTGGTGAATCTAGTTGTCCAATATGGGCAAGAGGAAGGAGAAGTCTTCTCCTCCTCCTTTTGCCAAGACACCCGAGACTTCTATACTCCCTTTTCTGGTGAAATGGGACTCTCAGGGGAATAGCACCAGGTCCCTGGGGAATACTACAGCGGCAGCGGTATTTTCTCCTGGGGTAGCTCTGCCCCCAGTGCAGAGATTGTGCAGTTGTCCAAGATGTCAAGAAACACAGTTACTTACCTGTAACAGGTGATCTATGGGAACAGCAGGAATAAGTCTTCACATATGGGTACGTCGGTACCGACGGAGTCTGCGCGGGAACGCTCCCCAGCGTCCAATCAGAACGCTTTTGGAAGCATCCCAACACGCCTGCGTGCTGCCTTCCCGCCTTTCCCAACTGCCTCTCCTCAGTTGAGTTTTAAAGCTGAGGCAAAGAGAGAGAGAGAGCAAGAAAGGGAAAGATAGAGATAGAGAAATGCAACTCCTAGGGGAGGTGGGAGGGTTGTGAAGACTTATTCCTGCTGTTCCCAGAGATCACCTGTTACAGGTAAGTAACTGTGCTATCTCCAGGAACAAGCAGGAATGAGTCTTCACATATGGAGACTCTCAAGCTAAGATGCCCAGAGGGAGTCCTAGCATGTTGCAAATCTAGGCTGAGCCATGCTACTCCTCAGAACCTCAGGCATCCTGGGGATCGAGGGTAGGAGTTGAATTACAGAAAGGTGCTGTGGACAGCAGGATTAGAGCAGGACTTCTATAGAAGAAGTTCCTGTATAGAGGGCATTTAGTAGTAAAATATTGTAATATGGGCCTCCCTTGTTGGCATTGCAAAAGTCTACTGAGGTTCATATGGATCTGTTAGAAGAGCCAGTGAAAAACCTCAAGAGGTACCTCACTGAGAAGTAGAGGTAATAAAAGTAGAAAAAACAAGTGGAGGTCAGAACCCTTCAGGGTGAGAATTAGCCCCAGGGGAAAACTGGGGTAGTATAAGAAATAGAGCTTCAGCGGAAGACACAGAAGGTACTACTAGAGAAAGCTTAAGCTGTCTTGGTCCAAAAACGGTACAAACCTAGGACCAAAAGAAAAAATGAGTCTGACCCAACTGGACTGGGAATGGAATCAGTCCATGTAGGAGAGAAAGGGTATGGAGACCCTTGTATTTGATAAGAAAGAAAGGACAGACTTAGGAAGCGCTAAGCTTTAGGTTAACTGAAGCTCCGCAATGTCTTTCCTAAATGGGGTCAATTAGGAAAGAAAAGGGTACATGGAGAGCTTCAGGGGTACCTAACCCTGAGAGGTTATGGTAAGGAAAAGTTTGTTAATTACCACAGGAAGTGGCTATATGTGTAGAACCCGAAGTATGCTGGCACAGCATTGATAGGGGTAGTGCCCATCTGTCAGGATCATATAGGAATGTATGGATATCTGAACCTAAACAGACAGAAAGATAAGTATGTGGATACATATCTACGTAAAAAATATATCTCACTATATATATATATATATATATATAAATATATACACATATAGAGTATATATGCATAATATATATAGCGAGATATGTATGGGCAGAAGATATATATATATATATATATATATATATATATATATATATAAATATAAATATGTAGGCATAAAGACACATGTCTCCAGGTATGTGGATGGAGAGATGTTTAGAGAACCAGATCCCCCCTAGGGATATGTGGCGAGGGAAAGATTCCTCTAATAGCAAGAAGGTTGATACCTGCTTGAATAGTTGCATAGAGAATCGTTTTTCCCTGGTTATGACTGGCAGAGTCAGAGGAATGGTCTCCCTGACAAGGAGGAGTCTAGATTCCCTTCAGAATTTGAGCTCTTGAATAACCAGGATGGCCTACGTGAAAAAAGCAGAGGATAACTTCAGTCTGCAGGCAGCAATTCCAGATCTCTCCAGAACTGCAGTATGGAGAATGGATAGAGGACGCCAGTGGAGGAAGATATCATAGTGACCCGCCTATGAGGGCAAGATGGGTATCAGGCGTCCTTTAGCTGCCACTGAAAGAAAATTATCTCTGACGAGAAGACCAAAGGAGATATGGGCCAAGCTAAGGAATTGGCCATTCCTTAGGTTTTCACGTGATGAAAGGCCTGAGTCTTATGTCTCAAAAGAGATTTAAGATGAGATGGTAAGGGTAGGGAATACCTACCAGTTATGGGAACCTGACTGGGGGAATCCCTCCTAACCATCTGGGGTTATCTGCTAGTCAAAACACTAATGCTCTCTAGCAAGGGCCCATAGTGCAAAGCTACTTTGTAGAGTTGCAGAGAGCATGCTGCAGGTTGGTTAGAAGAAAAAACTGGCTGTGAAAAGCCAGTGGGTAACAAACTATTCTGCCAAGGACAAGGGGGCGAAGAATAGAAGATAACCAACCAGTCTGTGATAATAGGGTTTTCCACACGAGGTTGATAACCTGCTTGGGGTTTAGCCTTGAGGCTAGAAGAATTGCTACTGAAGGGGAACCCCTGGTTGTGTGGTAAACAGAACCAGTGGCTTAACCACTAGGAATTGCTGTATCTGCAGCAAGTACCAGGGCAGCGGAAGGAAATTTCCTTTTCCCTAGTTTTTTAGATTGGGAAAAAGAAACAACAGACATAATAGGGCAGCTCATCAGACAATAGGAAGTCCTAAGGTAATAAAGGGGGAGATAACTCTGGAAGGGAGAATCCCCCTGTGGCACAGGTAGAGGACCATAGGGGCTTACCAGTGTAAGAGAGCCACCCTTACAAATCAAATGTTGTAGTAAGAGGGAGGTAAAACAGAGTTGAAGGAGACCGACTATGCAGGAAGTCTCTGAAAGGTAAGATGACACATGCCGGTACAGGGAAACAACTCTCTTATTGATAGTTGTCCTTTCTCTTTTCCCTAAAGAGGAAAAGAAACCCTGTTAAGTATGGGCATGATCATCATAAAGACTCTTAGAGTAAAAGAAAAGATGTCTCATGAAGAGATATCTAGAAAAGGTTAGAATAAAATTAGGGCAGATACTTCAAGTGAAAAGAAGCAGACTGCCACTCTAACCATCAACCAAGAGGTGATCTATTTGAAACCCTGCGACTGCTGGGATTGCTGACCCTGTTGAGGTTGTGGTTTCTTCAGACCAGGACGATGTTTCCCTTGTTCCTACCAACTGGGAAAGAGGAAGGCGTAGAACAGCCTCTGGAAACAGGAATGTCAGTGGCTAACTGAGCAACTTGGAGTAAAGACTCCTTGTTAAAGAGATTTTCTCCAGTGCAAGGAGTATTTCCCAGTCTTTCCTGTGCCCATTTGTCTAAGTCTGAAGCCTGGAGCCAGGCTTTACGTCGTGCCCCTATAGCTATAGCAGAAGTTCTGCTAACAGACTCAAAGGAGTCTAGGGAAGCACGAGTAAGGAACTTAGAGATATTTTGAGCATGACTAACCAGTAAGGAACAGTCTGCACTTTTGGGCTCTTGAAGAAAAGGAGTCAAAAACAGTAATTTTTTTGTTACCTCCTCAAGACATAAACCCATATAGAAAATATATGAGAGAATTCTTGCTGAAAGCATGGATGCCTGGAAGGTCTGGCGTCCAAAGGCATCTAAAGTCTTAGACTCACGACCTGGCGGATAAGAAGAATGCTTTTTAGTACTCTTCACCCGCCTCATTGCTGATTCTACAACAATGGAATGATGAGGAAGTTGAGTCTTCTGAAAACCTGGAGAGGGGGGCACCTGATATAGAAGATCAGTTGCCCTGGAAGGTGGGGGTACCGTTAAAGGAGCTTCCCACATTCGTAGAAGGAGATCCTGCAAGGAATGATGCAAAGGAAGCATGATGTTCTCCTTTGCTCTTCCAGGAATATACAGGGATTCTGAATTCCCTTGTGTAGGATCCTGTCCAAGTATAGAAATGGCAAGTGATTTTGCCATATCCAGGAGAAAAGCTTGAAAAGAAAAATCCCCAGAGGGAAATTCTTTTGGACAGGCTAGATCTGCTGAAGAACTAGCATTGACACCGAGGAATCTATCCAAATTTGTAGAAATAGATGAATGGTGGTCCTTAGAGGATGGTCGCCGGTACCACAGGAGGTCAGGACCAATGACAGTCGGTAGCGCATCGTCCATGCTAGGGATCGATTCCAAGCTCGGTATCGAGGGAAGCGAGCCTGATGAGAGAAGCATGGAAGGCACCGACAGCAATGGTGATGTGGATACCGGTAGCGACTCCGGCACCGTATCCGATACCAGTGGATGAAGGCCAGCCGGTGACAACTCTAACGGTATCGAAGAAACCGAGAGTGCCGGACATGGATCATCGGAACCGTGCCTTCGGTACCGTCTGGTGTCAGTACCAAGGCGAGTCGGTACCCAGTCCTCCAGACTGGAGATCAATTCCAGACTTGGCATCGAAGGAAGCGAGTCTATCGATGCACATCTGGAGGGTACCGAAGTCGGTACTAGTATCGGTACCGGGATCGATACCGATACTGGAAGGTCGGTCTGCATCGTATCCAACGGTCCCGAAGGTACCGAGGACGGCAGACTACGATCCTTGGTGAGGAATGTTTCATCCAACACCATTGCCGATGCCGGGGTATCGGTACCGCTCGAAGCGGGTGCCACCACCGAGCATGGCTCAGGTATGTTCTGTGAGGGGTGAACCTCAGGAACAACCTGAAACCCCACACAGGCTTTGGATGCCGAAGACTCCCACTGGGGTTTTAAAGCCAGTGTGTTCTTGAGGGCAAGGCCAGAGGCATCTCTATGCAGTGCATGAGATCTGCCACTCGAGGACTGGCTAGTCTTAAAAGACTGTTTTTGGGTTACCTGATCCCATGTAGAAGAAGAAGAAGTGGTCGGTGCCCTGAAGTTGAATGGGGACCGCATATCGAGGGGAACTCGATGCTGAAGACTTCTTCCCATAACACTATTGCAGGAGGGACACTCCGGAGGTAAATGGTCAGGACCCAAACAGGTTAGACACCAATTGTTAGTGTCTAAAATTAATTTTGTACCGCCACAGTTTGTACATTTCTTGGGAATAGTGGCTGGCGGTTCCATGAAGGAAAGTGAGTAGGCCTAGCAGGCCTAAGAAAACCGTGAGGCACTAACAAGGAAATATATTCCTGAAAAAGGAAAAATCCTACAAGAAAAGAGAAAAGAAACACCGGCGGTACCGGTGGCATCGGGGAAGGCAGCCGCGACCACAAGAAAACCAAAAAATAAAAGAAGAATTTTCTGCGGTGACAGGAGGACATCCTGCCGGCTCCGCGGAAAAATGAAAACTGAGAAGAGGCAGTTGGGAAAGGCGGGAAGGCAGCATGCAGGCGTGTTGGGATGCTTCCAAAAGCGTTCTGATTGGACGCTGGGGAGCGTTCCCACGCAGACTCCGTCGGTACCGACGTACCCATATGTGAAGACTCATTCCTGCTTGTTCCTGGAGATAGGATATGTCTGAAACGGTTCAGTTACCTGAAGATGGGAAATCTTGATGGCGAGTTTATATCAGGATGGTGGCTCTTGAACTCTGCATCCGATGAAGAGTTATTTCAAGCAACCGAGGCAGCCTCAGTCTCTTGATGAGTTGCTACCAGCATCTTTGGTGAGGTCATTGTGAGGTGCTGAAATTGAGCTGCCAGAGGGTCAGACACTGAGATGAAGGAAGAGCTATGTTGCAGCAATGAATTCTGATACTTTTCCTTCTGACATTGGGAGCACATCAAATTTTTTGCAATGATCTGAGCATGGAGCTCAATCTCCATTGCCGAACAAGGTGTTAACTTGGTTAAAAAGACCGATGGTACCAGATTAGAAAATTTCTCTTCACTGATGCCTACTGTAGTTGAACAAACAGTGAAAACATTTCACTTCCTTGTGTGACTGTAGATAAACAAAGACACACTTTTGACTTCTCTTTTAACAGGTAAACTTTGGTTTTGAATTTGTATGTTCCACAAACTCCCTCTACCCTACAACAAGCTGATCATTTTCATGTTTTGTTACAAACTTTCTCCAGACTGGAGATGGAGTTTCAACATAACATCAAATCTGAAGAAAAAATTCAACATAGTGAGGAAATTGTACACAAAGGCAGATTCTGCAGTTCTTATAGTAGGACTAGTCTTGTAGCAGTAGGAGATGATGTCTTATCAACCTTCTCCTGCTGCCAAAGGGGGATGGGAGGGCAGCAGAAGAAGTGCTATACAACTAATAAGTAGTATTTATTCATTTTATTTAAAAGGATTTCTATACCGCTTTATCCTTAAATCAACGTGGTTTACAGTATAACAAAGGTGTTACATTAAACAAGGGGTGGAAGGGCATGCAGGGGAATATTGCAATGTAGCTCTATACATTGTAGACATATAGGGTTATTGCAATATAACTATATACAAATACAAACTGCGCTATATGCAGAGTGGTTGTTGAGCTCAGCTGAGAGACAAAACCGAGGGACTAGGTACGTCTTATAGTCCTTGGGTGCTTGCTGTTCAGTATTAGTAGTAGAAGCATTAATAAGACATCATCGTCTACGGTTGCAAGACTAGTTTTCTGATAAGAGCTGCAAAGTCTCACAGCTCTTTGTGTGGGAGTGGTCTTGTGGTAGCTGGAGATGGCATCTTGTTAAACTGGACTATGCTTTAGTACAGCATTTTGTTCAAGTTTCTCCCAGACTAGTCTTACTAGTGATGCAGAAAGACTTCTAGTGTAGGAAATGTTTGAGCAAAACCATTGCACTAAAGGACAGCACAGTAAGCACACAAATTGCATGCAAATGACCAAATATGAAATTGATCCCACTGTAAAATAACTGCACTAAAATAACAAGGTTTTTACCCTTCTCTTTATGCTAAATCATTAAATCAGATCAGGACTGGTGTAGAGATATAGCTGGAAGCACAAGAGTCATATGAGGTGAAGTGTGACACCTCACCTCAGATGACCCAAGCTGGCCCCAGACCACTAATCCCTACCCTAGAATCTCCCCATTGCATAACGATCCCTATATACTAATCAGTCTCTTCTCACACCCTTGATTGCTGTGAAGGAAGCCTCCTCACTCCCTGAACTCATGTAAAGGAAGACCTTGGGTGCTTGCTGTTCAGACCTTTATACTGCCTTCCAAAACTGTGAGGGCAGCTCTTGTGCCCTAACTGACAGAGAGGCCATGCCCCATTACACTATCCTCCATTACACCATCCTATCAAGAGATTTTTTTTTTTAGAATCAGGGATGCCAGAATATTCCTCATTTTGTAATACAGAGGACTCATAATAGGGTTCTGCTACACCTTATTTATGAAGCAAAGAAGGTAATTTACAGGCTCCCTTTAAAGGAGGCAAATGTATGATGTATATCCAACAACCACAACTGCACAAAATGGAGCAAAAGATACTTGCAGGCTATGCTGTCTTTTTTCAGTATCTATAAATTCTTATCCAGTTATGATCTTTTAAGTGATGATGTCTTTGAACTTGTCATACAAACACATGTCTTGTATCATCTGATATCTGTCAGCTTCAGCGTTTTATCACTATAAATTATTTCTGTATCAAATATATCATGAGAAATTGCAACTTAGAGACAACTTGGTGCAGTATAAAAATATATTAAAATGGAATTTAAACAATTTTGCAACTTGCAATTGTATGCACAATAATTATATCAGATTTCAACAGAAACAGAGGGCTCTTAGCAATTGCAAATCAACAATACAAACAGACAGCAAGGATTTCAGTGGGGAAATGGGCAGATTGCGGATATGTCTGGACATCCTTATGTGCTATCAATTATTCTGTTTCAAAACTAGCCAAAAACTTCAAATTAGTGAATTCTCTCTCTCTCTAAAAGGAAATTATTGCAAAATATCATGTACTATTTCATAAAAGTAAAAGCTGGGAGGCCTAGAGGCTCTTCCCCACTAGGTGTGGTTTTATGCCACATTTCCCATATGTAAAGCATGTTCAAAAACAAAGAAAATGACTATTCTAAAATTGATTGGGGGCATACAAGGGGAAAATAGACACACCAAAAGATTGCACCTACTTTTATGCAATATGCCTGTAGACATTTCCAGGGACATAGTTTGGAAGCAGCTGGGGTAGAGCTATGATGTACATGCCTATTCTATAAAATACGCATATACACGCAGCGAGTACACACATCATGTGAGGTATGCGAGTGAACTTTGTGCTATCACAGATTGTTCTGAGAGCCTATTTTGTAAAGGCACATAGACACCTAAGCTGGCATAAAAATTCAGTGCAGTTTCTTACATAAGGAGCAATTTCATACTCAGTTGTTTTTGCATACAGTTTGCATGCCCAATACACTACCCTTTAGTACAGTGGATTTGCTCAGAATATTTCACACTAGAAGTCTTTCTGCATTAGGAGTAGGAGTAGGGAAAATCTCAAGCAAACAGTTGCGCTAAAAGCATAGTACAATTTACTTAATTGGCTTCAGGGGAAAATAAGCTGGGAAGGGAAAGAGAGGGACAGAGGACAATGGGAGGGTTGAGAAGGCAGTAAAAGTGGGAGAAGGAAATCTGGTAGGTAGGGGAGAAGTGAAAGGGAGACTGAGAACTGGGATGAGGAAAATGAGAATAAAGCCAGATTATGAGTACAGAAGCAGAGAAGAGAGAAATGGAGAAAGAAGATAAAAGAGAAGATCAGGGTCATACAGATATAGAGAAGGACGGGAAGATGCAGGACTGGCACAACAATTAAGCAAACTAGACAGCTGCCTATAGTGCCAATGGTCCCAGGGTGGGCTGCTGCCACCCCTCTCCCGGACCTGCAGTGGTGGTAATGATCTCAAACAGCCCTGCGGCCCTTACCTTAAAACTTTGGTGCCATAGGATGGTTTGGCTTCCGCTCCCTCTGATGCCCGATGTCAACTTCATGTTTGCTTGGGGGTGGAAGAGCTACGATGATTTCCTGACATTCTTTGTGGCATGGAGGTAGTAAAGAAATGTACATCTGCAATCTAGCATATGTAAAGATGATTCCAAGTGTCCGGATGCACACTAGGAAAGCAGGTGGGTAAGACCACTGATTGGTTTAAGTGGAATTCCAAGACAGTCTTAGGGAGGAATTTGGGATGTGTGCATATTATTGATTGTATGCTGGGTAGTAGACGAGAGCTTGGAGTTAACTTATTTTTCCTTGGGAAAATGTTTTTTCAGCTAAGGTGTTTCGACAAAATGAGGCCTAGATGCTCAAAGGGGCTTTCCATGAGGCACAATAGAATAACATTAAGGTCCCAGGATGTAGAGTGTGGTTTTAGAGGGGGCTTTGAGTTCATGAGTCCTCTCATGAAATTGGAAACTAAAGGATCTGTGATTAGCTGTTATAGTGGCAAAGTGTAGTCTTACTGAAGTCTGGAAGCCTGATTCAGGCAGGTGAAAAACATATGCGATGATTTGAGTAACTGGACAAATAAAAGGATTTTGCTGGTGTATTGCCACCTATTGGGCAAAACAAATCCATTTGTTTTGATAAGACATGTTAGTTGATGACCACCTCCGGGGTGCTCTCTGCCTTGAAAAGGCTGTGTGCAATTTTCAAGTCTAAATACCACTTATGTGGATCAAGCTGATGACTGAGGGAATCTGCTAGTTGGTTTTATTGACCAGGAAGGTAAACTACCTGGTGCATGATCCAGAAGGAGCAGGCCAGGGCCAGATTTTAGTCGCCTCTAGGCAGAGATGCATAAAGCCCTTATTTGTTGATATAAAACATGGCTACCTGGTTGTCCATTCTGATCCTATTTCTCTTTGAAGCCACGATTTGAAGGCCTTGATGGTGCTGAAGAAGGCTCTGAGTTCTAGAAGGTTTATAGGTTGCATCTTTTCAAATTTGTTTCACAGACCTTGTATGGTTAGCTATAGAAGATATGCTTCCCACCCTTGCATGGTTCATCTGTAGTGAGAACAGTGGGACGTGGAGGCATAAAGGACTGGCCTACCAAGAGGCTGTCTCATAGTCTATCCACCACACTAGGGATTGATGAAATGATGATGAAATAAGAATCATTTTGCTGAGTGGCTGAGAACTTTGATGCCAATGGTTTTGAGGTGGCACTGCAGTAGTCTCACATAAAGTCTGGCCAGAGGTAGAACATGTACTGCAACTGACTTATGTCTTAGAACTCTAAGGACAAAGTGAGCTGTTACAGAACTTGCTTGACTGAGGGATGAACTGAGTCACAAGAGCATGAAGGGGAAATAGGCTTTTGCTTGTTTTGTGTTGATCTGTACCCCCAATGAAAAATAATGTCTGTGTTGGGGTCAGGTTGGATTTGTTTTGATTGCTGATGAAATGCAACCTTCTGAGCAGAAGTGGGGGGTTTCGAATAGAACCATCTCTTAATGCAGTAGAAACAAGCCAGTCATCCAGGAATAGAAAAATGTAATGGTCTTTTCTTTGAAGTTAAGCCGCTACTAATTCTAGACATGTGAAAGTACATTTTAGAAATGACATTGAAGTGCAATTTGAGATGTCAAAGCATATGAAAAAAGGCTGGCCAAGTGCAAGTTTTGGCCTGATTTTAGAAATTTGCAGCCATGGCCACATAACAAAATTTTAAGAGGGGGACATCTATTCCATGCTACATGCTTGTCTATGCCTGCTGTTTTCCAAGCAGAGACGTGCATCAGCATGCCAACAGAAAACAATTGTCCTTGTTTTCCCTTCAGTTTTTTTATGATTGTAAAAGGTATTGGGGATATCACAGGGTATTTATTCCATCCAGGTGTTTTGGTGGTAGAACAAGAGATTTTCTGATGCATATTCGTGCTCTTGAGCAGGAATAGACATGGGCATTACTGCTGGTGGGTTGAAATGTGTTTGCCATTTCTGAAATTGGGTGTGCACATGTAAGATACACCTCTGCTCTAGTGTGACATGGACCTTCTTGTGCAGGGAACATCTATATATCTGGCTTTCTAAAATAGCTCCGGGGACATCTCCATGATTTGAAGATCTTAGTAACATTTTCAGATGACCAACTTATGAATAGGGCTTCTAAAATTACTCCCTTTGTGAAAATTCTGGGCTCTAACAAGAGGCTAAAGAGTAGATCTTTGTGCTCGAAATTTTGGTTTTGGAATGTGAACCATAGAAATTTCCTGTGGTTCAGGTGAATAGAAATGTGGGCATACGCATCCTTTAGATCCAGGGAGGCAAGTCAATCGTTTTGATCTAGAAGAGGCAATACAATGGCTAGAGAGTTCATGAATTTTATCTCTGATGAAAAGATTGAGGTTGTAGAGATCCAGAATAGGTCTTGGATCTCTTGTTTTCCTTTGGATGGAGAAGGACCTGGATTAGATGATGACCTTTTTGAGACTGTCAGACTTCCTCAATTGCTTTGTTGCATAATAGCGATATGATTTCTTGTGCTGGAATTGCTTTATGATCTTTCAGTAGTTTGGGAGGACGGATGGGCCTTTTTATTGGAGGAAGTTTCTCAAAATTTCTCCAATAGCCTTGATTTACTATACAGAGAAACCACCTGTCCAACTTCATCTGAGACGGCACTAATCATAGTGGGCCTGATATTCAAAGGCATTTACATGCTTTATAGACTAGCAAACCATGTAAATACTGCTTAGAGGGATATTCAATGGCACTAACATGGCTAGTGCTGCTGAATATCCATGGATTCCACCACTATACACCCTGATGCTAACCGTATAGCACTGGGGCATGTCATGGGCATTCCGGGGTAGCCAGAGGCAGCATCCGTCGCTAACTGAGCAGTGGTGAAATTGAACCGCTACCCAGATAGCCACCCATGGCTAAATATAGGTGCGAGAAAGGAGCTTCCATGCCATGCAGTGTCATGTGGCAGACCTGGATATCAATACTGGTAGCCAGATATGGCCCCAGCATTGAATATCTGGGAGTTAAGATTCATCAGTGACGGCTATGCACTTTAGAAGTGCTGCTGAATCTTGGGTTCAGTGTTTCTAAAATGTGGCTGCGTATTTATGTTCTCATTTTATAAACATGCATAGGAATGGTGCCTGTACATTCCCAATTTGAACATGTGTTGTTCTGAAATGGGCCACAAGTGCATATGTGTACAGGATGTAAACATGCCCATCACCAATTTTAGAAATGGAGGTGTGGCGAGTTGTGTAAGTAAGCTGCACATGTCCCAGTGCAAAATAGGCAGCTCAATGAACTGCAAGTGGCATGCTACCTTAAAAGCCCCAACGGCTTCCACGTAAGTTCTGGGATTTGGGAGTGGTGCACATAGTCTTGCAAGGGCTCACATGTATGAGGGATGTACTCTGGTTGCCATTGACCAGTTTGTCAACTAATTATGCCACACCTGCATATGTCCACAGGAGACTGGTCACTCACAAGATTTCCTGGGTGTTGGAGGGGGTGGAAAAGGTATCTGTTTGTTACACTGTCAGATGCTAGCTGTTAAAAATGTTTTCTCTCCTTCCCATGCAGTTGGAGACCAGGCACGGGGAGAGTGGGACTCCAGGAAGAGTGGGGGATAGGGGTAGGGAAAGGCTTGTACTTGTGTTTTTTAACTCTGTATATATGTATCCAGCAGGGTCTTCACAGCCAATTTTAACCTGTACAAACAGACAGGGGGCCAGAGCTTTTACTTATTTTTACTTATGTATATATATGGCAGTCCAAGATGTGGTGATACCTGTGTAGATGTTGGGGCCCCTGACTCAGGTCTCCGTCAGCCATAGATGGGCATGGACAACCTGGCATTGCAGCTATGTCCTGCCATGTATTGTGGGCAGGTACAGTGGACAGGTGAGGAGACATGGTCTACATTTCAAGACATTTTTCGCCCTAAAAGCTCCTCTCCTCTTCCTCCTTTCTCAGTTTCTGTGGATAACTCTCTACTCCTCCCTGTTTCCTCGGCTCGCAGCCTTGGGGTTGTCTTTGACTCCTCTCTCTCCTTCTCCACACATATCCATCTGATAGTTAAGACCTGCCATTTCTTTCTCTATAACATCAACAAAATCAGCCCATTCCTTTCTGAACACACTATTAAGACACTTATCCACTCCTTAATCACCTCCCGTCTTGACTTCTGTAACCTACTCCTTGCTGGTTTTCCTCTGAATCATCTCTCTCACCTTCAATCTGTTCAACACTCTGCTGCGCAGCTGATCTTCCACCAGCCTCATCATGCCCATATTACCCCTCTTCTCAAGTCACTTCATTGGCTCCCTATCCATTTCTGCATCCAGTTCAAACTTCTCCTGCTGACCTATAAGTGCATTCACTCCACAGTTCCACACTACCTTTCTTCTCTTATCTCTACCTACACCCCCCCCCCCTCCCCCCTCAGGAGCTCTGCTCTTCTGGCAAATTGCTTCAGTCTATACCCTTCTCTTCTATTGCTAACTCCAGAATTTGTTCCTTTCACCTTGATGCACCTTATGCCTGGAACAAATTACATGAGTCTGTATGCCAGGCACCTTCTCTGACCCTTTTCAAATCCAGGCTAAAAACTCACCTCGTTGCTGCTGCTTTCGAATCTTGACTCACCTGATCTTCTTGTGTTTCTTTACCGTTCTCCCTAGATATAGCCCTGTCTACACCTTCTGTGTTGTCTGTCTTGACTAGATTGTAAGCTCTGATGAGCAGGGACTGTCTCTTATATCTCTGTGCAGCACTGCGTACGTCTTGTAGTGCTATACAAATGCTCAGTAGTAGTAGTACATTGTGTACATGCTTGCATTGCTGTAGGTAGGCCCCAGCAGATCTGTATCTGCACACCTATGTCACTTCCTACTGGCCACCTCTTCCTCTCCTGCAGATGGTGGCAGTGACCATGAGCCACAGGGAGATGATGATTTCAGCAAGGGGGAGGGCACATGGCCTGTGCCCCTGGAGGGAGGTTGGAAGCTATATAGCTCTGTGTGAGTGATGGCTGCTAGGGATGGGTCATTGGTTATGTGCCTGTCCAGGTGTCTCCAGTGTACCATGAGGCAGCTGGAGATTATGCGGTAGGCTTGACCCCCCATGTCAGGCATATAGGTGGTCATGTGCCCTTGGGTGGTGTTATAGGGCACATGGTGTGAATATGAGACAGTGGAGAACTACAGTGGTGGGGTGCTACACCTGAAATCACAATTCTGAACAATGCCATCTATTGTAATGGCCAGCTGGGCCACTTCTGCATGTCTTTGCAGTCAGTATGAACAGAGTTCCACCCTACTCCCCAACCTCCTCCTTCCTAAATGGAGTGGCTGGAGCAGAGATACATGCCACGAGCTGTTATAGGACCTCAAACAGGGCATGTATCTCTGTTCTCATCCCTTTCAAGTGCATGACTATGAGGTCTTGTGACCTGGTGACCATAGAAAAGCCTTGCTGCACCTCCCATTGCAGGGATGTGAGGTGCAGTAGTACCTTGGGTCAACCAAGGCCCAGGGCACCTCAAGGTGATTCACATGGTACAGAATAGAGGCAGGCTGGATGGCCATTTGCTGCAGTGGCTTCCCAGCCTGTCCACCTGCCTCCTCTCTTCCCCCCATCTCTCTCTTCCACACAGGGCTGGCCTGTCCATTAGGCAAACCTAGGCGGTCGCCTAGGGAGGTAGACTGTGATGGGCGGCATCACTACCCCAATCTCTCAGATGCAGCAGCTGAACTGCTACTTCAGTACTATGGCGGGCTTTAGAAAGCAACACATGTGCGCACAGTTCCAGCCTGCCGCTCCTGTCCACCCTCCAAGAAAGTTGCATTGGAGGAGGGTCAGGAGCAGCAGACCATGAGCGCACATGTGTGTGGGCACTTTAAGGCTCAATGCATGGCAGACTGAACAGAGCTGCAGTCTTTTGTGGTGGAGGGGCAGCAACACGGAGGGTCTGCCTAGGTTGACAGAAACCCTTCTGCTGCCACTGCTTCCACAACTTCCCCCTCCTGCCCCCCAGCTCCAGCTCCATCACATGTTGTGGCTCTTCAGTGACAGTCCCTGAAAATGTCCTTGCTGTGTCTGGGACATGCAGCTGCTCGTCCTACCTCTGCTCCATGTTGAGGTTAATGACATCTGTAGCTTCCTCCTCCTCTCCTCCTTAGAGTGGCCACCACCTATGTTGGGGAGCTGCTGCTGCTGCTGCCCTCAATTTTGGTAGTGGTAGTATCACCATCTGCAATAGCTGCGGCCCAGCAATGATATGATAGTAGCATAGGTGCACACTGGGTAGTGGAGGAAGTGACAGGGATACTGGTGGCAGTGGCAATGGCCTAAAATATGCTGGCGGTAGTGGTGGTAGCAGTAATGGTGGTGGTGATAGTGTCACATCCATGGCTGCCACTGGAGCAGCAAAACAGAGTACCTGCTTAATGCTATGCTGCGTGCAGGTGTGTCACAGGCATTTACACATTATAGCTGTGTCCTCGCTTACCCCCTGTGATCACTGCTATATGTGTCTCCTGATCTGTTTAGCTGTTGACCATTGCAGATGTGGTATGTTACAAGGGTACCATTTCTCTGATACTTCATATAATGTGTGTGGGGGAGGTGGCAGACGTGCACTATACAGTCATTGCAGGGCCCCTTTGAGTACCCCATTCACATGTGGATCTGTTGTTTCTATATGCACAATATCATTATCTGATTGCTACTGTGCTTTGCTACCATGCCAGGCCCATGCACATTCTGCCACCACAGCAAACCCCTGCTGGGTCAAAGATCCTTAATTGGCTGTTGGGTCCTAAGGATATACATATCAGTGTGACTTGGCTAGGGAGTGAGGGGGCACTGCACCTGCAGCCAACACAACATCTCATACCCGTGTGTCAGGAGGGCCAGTACCCACCACATCCATTGGTGCATTTCACTGACCATCACTATCCTGCACACAGCTATGGCTTACACATGTGCCTAAGTGCTGACAGTGGAATCTGCACAGTACTCCTGAGTTCTCATGTAATCCCCATTTACAATTTATAGTCATTCTGATCTGGTTGGGTCCCCTGCATTGCCTCTCTCTATCCATGTGGCCCATCCTGTGGATGGACCTTTCCTTGCTTCTAACCCTACCCCTTCCTACTGATACTTCATATATTTGCAGATACCATGTACTGTTAGGCACACCATGGGCTCTTTCTACAACAATTGCCATCAGCTGTGCAGGACTCTCTGTTGCCTGCTGCCATTCTAGCCTATGCCTTGGCAGCTGTGACAATGCATCTGTGGCCCCAGTGTAGCACTCCATGTTGTGGATGCTTGGTCTTGGCATGCATCTCATGGTCTTGCACATTGCAGATGGTGATCTGAGGTCCCCTCCCTATATGTGACATCTATGCCATTTGTTCCATGTTCCTGCTGCTGCAACTCCTGCAAGAGAAACTACAGCAATCAGGGCCAGGTCCTCCACATGGCCCTGAAATGTATCTTCAGTGACTCCAGATATCAGAGTATGTAAAAGCTTCTGTTGCGGATAAGTGGAGACCCCATGATTAGTAAATACACTCATTTAACCACTTCTTCCCCTCTCATCCACCTAGCCTTTCTCACTCTTTGGCCTTTGGGTTGAGGGTTAGCCCTGTCTATGCATATGGTCAATGAAGGTTCCCTGGCACTGAGTACAGGTCACATCTTACACCACTCCCTTCTGACATCTTGGTTCCCCAGAACAACCTATGTGCATTGCTGATGGCTGTCATCTGTGGTTATGCACTATCAGGCCACAGTGTAGCTAATTTCCTTCTGTTGTGGCTCTGCATGCCAGCACTGCCTGAAACCATTTGCACATTGTGCTCTGCATGTGTTCTGATCAGAGATTGGGGGTTTGCAAAACCTCATGATTGCCTACAAATGTGGCCTTGCCTTTTGGTGGCCATAGCCAATGGCATTTGCAGACATGCCAGTATGCCACCACCCGCACATTCCAGTGTCTAAACCATGTGCCAGTCTCATGCCTTATGCTCCTTTGCCACTGTTACGTTTGTATGTGTGTGCCCACTGTCCTGCTGAATTCAGACTGTGCTTCTGGTTGACTATGTCTGTGGCAACACTGATCTTTTTGATTGCTCTGACTGCTGATGCTCTTTCATGACCCTCGAAGAGTGTCACCTTGAGAGAGCAGCCTGTCTTTGCTACCTTTTCACTCATCCCTGGATACCTTACTTCCCTGCCTGCACAGTGGTTGTCTGCCAACAACTAGGTGCCCCCCCGTGAGCTGTATCTTTGGGAGTGATACGGTGGTCACACCTCATTCTGACCACATGGATCCTCTCTAAGACCATTCTTGCTGTGGTGTGGGGAGGCCTGCACCATCGTGGAGGGTACAATAGTTCTTCCTCCTCCAGTGCCAGATGGAATAACATCAAGGTCTTTGGCCTTGAAAAATTGGCTGTCTAGTGATCATCCTGTGTGCATGGAGCATAGTCACATACAGACATTCCACAGGGTGGGGGGGCAAGTGCCACATACGGGCCCTGCACGCATGTACACAAGGACAAAATGACACATGAATCTGTATTTGAATATCTCCATGGTTGCTATTCTCTATAGGGGAATTTACAGGTGTGTGGTGCCTCATTTTTCATTGAATACACATGCAAACCCCATGGGCCAGGACACATGTAGCTTTGCAAATGCAAAGTGCCAACTTTAGAAGGCCTGTGCACATACAAGGCATCCTTTCTAAAACTGGCATTCCATTCCACACATTTTGCTTTACATATCTTTGCCTGAACAGCCTTTCTAAAACGTGCCTTCATGGGAATAGGCAAAGCAGCCTATATAACAGAGTTCTCAGGGGTCATATTGGAAAAGAGTGCATTTGAATGTGAATAAGTTTTCATGGGGAAAATACCCTTACATGTCATAGGTGCAGATTTGTATGCATACTTTTCTGAAATGAATCTTTCCCTTTGAATGTTGATGTATAGCCTGTGGGTAAAAAGTGCTTATGGATCTTATATATATGCACTTTGAAAATTGCCCTCTAAAGATTTTTCTTTTTAGCCTATGAGAAATATGTCCCAGTCAGGACTGATCTAATAGCAGCAACTCTATTGATCAGCAGAAAGAGAATCTTTCTGCCGATTAACAAGAAACTTTGTTATCCCTCATCAGTAACTATTCTATCCTTTTTCCAATAGATGGAGCTCATTACAAGCTCTACAATGTGCACCAACCTATAACAACTGTATTATTCTAATCACGTATGCCACTGTGCTTCTACTAAACCCAGTTTCTTATGGGGCTAGAGGAAAACTTTTAAAACTGGTTAAAATGAAACCAAATTAAAGAGAGAATGGGATAATCTCCATATCTGGCCACCAGCATTTAATATCCAGGTCGGCCAGATAGCAGAGAAGGTAACCAGGCAGCAGCGATATTCAACTGCTGCCCGGTTAGCTTCTTCAGCAAAAGTTAGGTTCCATATTGCCGCTGTCCAGTTATCATCGAGTGCAGGGGTTCTCAACCCTGTTCTCGGGACTCACCTAGCCAGTCGGGTTTTCAGGATAACCACAATGAATATGTATGAGAGAGATTTGCATACACTGCCTCCATTATATGCAAATCTCTACCATACATATTCATTGTGGTTATCCTGAAAACCCGACTGGCTAGGTGGGTCCCGAGGACAGGGTTGAGAACCCCTGATCTAGTGTCACACCTGGAATGCGCCAATACTAACCGGTTAGCATCAGGGCTCGCAGCGGCAGCACCCGCAGATATTCAGTAGCACTGTGCTAGTGCTACTGAATATCTCAGCCATGGGGATTTACGTGGTTAAGAGAGCTGCTAACTATATTAATCTATTTAAATATCAGACCCATAGATTGCACATATGATTTATGATTTTCTATTGTAACCTGAAAATGATCTAGTATTTGGCAGCCGAGATTTAATGCTAAAAAATGCTGGGTCGTGCATTTGGGCTGCCAAAACGTAAGGCAATGAAGTACTTTGGTGCACAAATGAAAAGCAGGATTTGGAGGCGATCATAGCTGCTGATCTTAAGGTAGACAAACAAGTAGAAAAGGCCAGATGGATGCTTGGGTGCCCAAGATATGACCAGCGGGAAAAATGAGGTGATAGCGCCTCTGTGTAAGTACAGTATTGTTTATGGTAGAGGTAGGAGAAGGAAGGAGGACTAATGTTGATGCTGGGAGAAGGGGTTAGCAGTGGAAAAATTGTGTTCTGAGTCATTGAAGAAATCCACCTTAAAAACCACATCTTTTTTTCATGACGCAAATGCATGATAGCTTCTATTTTTCTAAACCTCGGAAAGCACCTAATTGTCTCAAAAATAAACTCTAAAATCCCAAATGATAAGCCCTGGGAATTTATGAGTGCTAAATATTAGTACTTAAATATAGAAATTATGCATATAGGTGCCAGATATCAGAACATATACATATAGGAAGGGATATTCAAACGCATTTACATGGTTTGCAGACCTGCAAACTGTATAAATGCCACTCTGTGAGATATTCAGCGGCACTAGCACAGTGCCACTGAATATCTGAGGGTGTTGCTGCTACACACATGCTAGCATGCAGCATCAGGCATGTCGGGGGCGTTTTGGGCTGGCACCCATTACTAATTGGGAGCGGCAATATCGAGCTACTGCCCAGTTAACAATATGTGGTGAAAGTCAGGCACAAGAAACACTGACCTAACATTCACTGCAAAAGCTAACCGCGCAGTGGCTGAATATCACCGCTGTGTGGTTAGTTTTGCAGCAATCTGGGCAGCCCAGATATTCAATGACGGAGCCTGGATATGCCCCCAGTATTGAATATCCGGGTTTAAAGTTCAGCACTCATGTCCAGCTACCAACACAGCTACCCCATAGTTTATGCAGTGGGTTCCCAAACCTGTTTTGAGAGACCCCCAGCCTGTCAGGTTTTCAGGATATCCACAATAAATATGGAGGGCATAAACTGACATGCAATGGAGTTAGTGCATGCAAACCTATCTCACGCATATTCAAGAGAATATCCTGAAATCCTGATTAGCTGTGTGGAAGCCAGAGGAGAAAGGGTTGGCACAGTAACATAAATAAAATCAAAATGTTGTCTGAATGCTGGATTGTACTGAGGTGTGTATGTGAAGCTTTCAGAGGTATTGACATCATATGGAAAAATTGTGAAAACACACTTATCAGTAAATTGTGGACAGAGAGAGGGTGAAAGGCAACCATGAGATATAAACATGTCAGCTTAGCATGAAGAAGAACATATGGCCCCCAATATAGTTGTCAGAACATGGAGAGTTAAAGAGATATATTTCTTGGGAACTGAGGAGTGGGAGAGAACTAAGCAAGAGAACCAGGTAAAGGACTGAGTGAGTGGGGGCAGAGGTCAGATAACAATATAAATCTGACAAGGCCCAAGCTGATAACTGCAGACATGGGCCCAAGAAAGGTCAATGGAGAGGGGTACAGACATGAGTAGAATAACATGGCAAATCACAAAAGTGGGGGCCCTAGAGAGTTGGAACAAGAATTAGCTAATTAGAGAAAAATGTCCAGAATAGCAAGTATGGTCCTGAGCAAGGGTATATAATGTGACAGGACCAGATAGGCGATCAGTTTGTCTCCTGGGCAGTGAAGGCTGTGTGGGGTTTGGATTCCCTGGGTTCCCTGTGGCCCCAGTATCCCTATTGTCATGTCTGAGAGTTTTTTTGTGTGTGCTAGTTTGTTTCGTTTGTGTCTAATACTGATTTCTTTTGTTAAGGATGCCTGTCACACATTCTCTCTTACAGACAGGACAGAAGGATGTACTTTTGTTTGCTATTTCTGAGTCAGGAAGTAAGACAGAAGCATGCAGGGAAGAGCAGACATTCTTGCTTGTAGCTGTTTAGAGATCTGCACCCAGATAAGTACAGAA
Organism: Ichthyophis bannanicus; assembly: GCA_033557465.1. Lineage (NCBI taxonomy): Eukaryota > Metazoa > Chordata > Amphibia > Gymnophiona > Ichthyophiidae > Ichthyophis > Ichthyophis bannanicus. Next base: position 217,633,124 of record CM066040.1, read on the forward strand.
TGATCCTATTTGTTTGCTGTGAGAGGTGGCAAGATCTGTAATTCCACTAGACTGCTTTTTCCTTTGTTCTTAGTCATTTTGTTTCTGTAAGATAGCAAATAATAAAAGGATCTTTTTGCAAAGATAGTTATTACCATGTAAAAGTGAGTGTACTGTCCTGCATAACGTGAGGTTTTATTGGGAAGTGATATGTCCTTTCAGAGTGTTTGTTCCCCTTTTGCATGGAGAAGGTGGTCTGGTGATTCTGTCTGGCCAATGGAGTCAGCCTCCCCTTGGTGCATTTAGCTGGGGAGTGACCTGGACAGGTTTTGAAACCCCCTGATCTATGCCATGTCAGCCCATTTATATCTGCTTTTTGTGTAGCTTGATGACATATATAAACAGTGGGTGTTATTGCATTATTTTGATGTAAACTTTATTATGATTGTTTTATTGTAAATCACACAGATGTTTTTTATGATATGTGGTATACAAATAAATATATAATAATAATAATTTAGAAGCACTATTCATGATTTGCATGTATAAATACAACCATTTACATGCGTAAATTGCATCCACGTGTAAATGGCCATTTTATAAAAGATTCATTTTACACACGGTCCATCTCAAGTCGAAAGTGCATATGGACATGTCGGATGGAATAAAAATCTACACATGTATTCCCATAAGGAATGCATGTGTAGGCCCACAATTGCCATGCCCAGATTTGCAGCTGATCTCTGATATGAAGGTAACATTTTACCTACTGGGTAAAGTCTTTTTCATGAGTCCTGCTAGGCCAGTCCAGGAAAGTGGGTTGTGTTCCCCTACCAGGAGAGGTAGAGACAGAAAAATCCAGAATCTTCTGATGATCTCATCCTGTACTATATCTAGAGCACATAGAGAGCATAGTATTCATACCCAAGCTATAGATAAGAACCCCTGGCTGCACAAGCCCCATTGAGGGTAACAAGGACTAACAGTTCAAAGAACAGAACTATGTACAGAACACCCTGCGGGCTGAAGGTCAACCAAGAGAAATGTAGCCCGCAGGACTAAACTGCAGAAAATAGTCGATCATCATAGATCATAGCAGATCATATCCACTCAGACCAGATCAGAGCAGGTCATACCAAAACATAGCAGATCCTAGGGACAGGTCCTGGATTGGCCTAGCATGACACAAGGAAAGGATATTATCTGGTAAGTAAAATGTCACCTTCCATACTGTCCTGCTAGGCCAGTCCAGACAAGCAATGCCTCCACTGGGTGGGAAGAAGATACGGTAGACTTCTGGATCTTTACACCAAAGGCCGTGTCTACCTAAACATGGATAGCCAAGTGGTAGTGCTTGACAAAAGTGGAAAGATGTCTATGGGGAAACCAAACTGCACCCCACCTAGGAGGAATTCTAAGATGATGTGGAATGCTCACGCAAACCCTCTGGGACTGGCCGATTTTGTAACAAATAGGCTGAGGCTATCATCTCATTTATCCAGTGGGCCAAGGAAGCCTTCATGATCATTTTGTCCTTTCATGGGTCTGCAAAATGGATATAAAGTGTGTCTGACTTACAGAAGGAGTTAGTAACCTTCAAGTATTAAAGAAGCAACCTCCTTGCATCCACAAGGCAAAGGGTCTTTATCCTTCCTCTGCCATTGTTCCTTAGAGAACACAGGCAAACAGACCACCTGGAAGGCCAACACCACCTTAGGCAAGGAAGAAGGAATGGGCCATAAATACATGGCTTTCTTCTAAAAGGACAGATAGGGATCTTGGCACGACAAAGCCTGAAACTCTGATGGCATTTCACTGATCAGATTGCCACCAAAAAGACAGTCTTAAGAGACAAATCCTCAAGTGTAGCCCTCCTCAAAGGCTCAAATGGTGCAGCCACCAAGGCCCCAAGAACCAATGGAGATCCCAAGAAGGAACCACTGAGCACAGGGGAGGATGCAAGTATATAATTCTCCTTAGAAATTGGCCCACGTCTGGTTGTGAGGCCAAGGAGTGCCCCACCACCGGCCCTCTAAAACAAACCTGAACCCTCAGCAGACTGGGGGACAGGATCTTGCAAAAACCATCCTGGAGGAAGGAAAGAAAAGCTGGCACGTCCACAATGCTAGGACTGACTTGGCACTCTCGGCACCAGTGCTCAAACAGACATCAAATGTGAACATAGGCAAGCCATATAGAACTTGTCCATGCCTTCAGAAATGTGGAAACCATAGCAGGAGAATAGCCCTTATATGCTAAGTGTCGCCTCTCAAGAACCAGGCTATAAGTGAGAAGGGAGTCAGAGGGGGCCCCTACTGGAGGCACAACAGATCCGCATACCACATCCACATATCCTCCTTGGCCAGTCTGGTGCCACAAGAACAACTTGACCCTGATGGTGTGGGACACGATGAAGCACCAGCCATACGAGAGGTCGCAGAGGAAATATATACAGCAGAACCTGCTTTGGCTAAGGTTGAACCAAGTTATCCATTCCCTGGGAGCCTGCCTCCTTGTGGAGGTTGAAGAACCTTTGCACCTTGGCAATGTCCCATGTCACCATGAGATCTATCTTAGGGTGACCCCATCTGTTCAAGGTCCTCTCAGATGCTAACTGGTTCAACTGCCACTCTCCAGTATTGAGGAAGTGGTGACTGAGATAGTCTGCTTCTATGCTGTCCACTCCCTCAATATACTATGCCAAAAGGGCCAGTAGATTTCACTCTGCCCAGGTGAATAGAAGGTCATTTCCTGGAAGACCATAGAATTATTCATGCCCCCTTGTCGAATGACATAGGCCATTGCCGTGGCATTTCTGAGAAGATCCAAACTGTTCTGCCTTGGACTATGTCCTGGAGACACAGGGAAGCCAAGTGAATGGCCTTCGCTTCCAGCTGATTGATGGGCCAGGCCACCTCCCACTTGTTCCAGCAACTTTGGGACATCAGCCCATTTATTCAGGTTGGCATTTGTCATCAATAGAAGCCATTGGAGATCATTCAGGGGAAGGCATTTCAGCAGATAACTGGGCTGCTACCAGTGGGAGAAGAGGGAGCCTGATGCCCAAGTCATAAGAACATAAGATATGCCATACTGGGTCAGACCAAGGTCCATCAAGCCTAGTATCCTGTTTCCAACAGTGACCAATCTAGATCACAAGTACCTAGCAGTTTTCCCAAAAGACACAGGTTGGGGCAAACAGTGGATATTTCGGGTACCCTCTAATAATGGTTTATGGACCTTTCCTCCAGGAACTTGTCCAAACCATTTTTAAACTCTGCTACACCAACAGCTTTTACTACATCCTCCAGTAACAAATTCCAGAGTTTGATTACACGTTGAGTGAAAAAATATTTTCTCTTATTAGTCTTAAATAGGTTACCCTATAGCTTCATAGCCTAGTCTTTCTATATTTTGATGGTGTAAACAATCAATCTACGTTTACCCATTCCTCTCCATTCATTAATTTATAGACCTCTATCATATCTCCCCTCGGCCGTCTCTTTTCCAGGTTGAAGAACCCTAACCTTTTTAGCCTCTCTTCATAGGGGTATCCTTCCATCCCCTTTACCATGTTGGTGGTTCTTCTCTGTACCTTTTCTAATAACACTATATCCTTTTTAAGATACGGCGACTGGAAATGCACAAAATATTCAAGGTGTGGTCGCAACATGGAACACTACAGAGGAATTTTGATATCCTTTGTTTTATTCTCCATTCCTTTCCTTATGATACCTAGCATTCTATTTGCTCTCTTGGCCGCCGCTGCCTGGGTGAGGATTTCAACATGTTAACCACGATGACGCTTTAATCTTTTTTCTAGATGATGATTCATAATGTGGAACCTTGCATCTTGTAACTGTAGTTTGGGTTGTTCTTTCCTAGGTGCATAACTTTGCACTTGTCCACATTAAATTTCATCTGTCCACATTAAATTTGGATGCCCAGTCTTCCAGTTTATCAAGGTCCTCTTGCAATTCACAATCCTCATGGGTTTTAACAACTTTGAATAATTTTGTGTCATCTGCAAATTTGATATCTCACTCATTATTCCTATTTCCAGGTTATTTACAATTATGTTAAAAAGCAGTGGACCGAGCATGTATCCATGGGGTACTCCACTAGTCACCTTTTTCCATTGGGAAAATTGACCATTTAGCCCTACCCTCTGCTTTCTATCTTTTAACCAGTTCCTGATCCACAATAGTACACTGACTCCTATCCTATGACTTTTTAATTTCATCAAGATTCTCTCATGAGGGACCTTGTAAAAGGCTTTCTGAAAATCCAGATACACTATATCAACCAATTCACCTTTGTTTACCTGTTTATTCACACCTTCAAAAAAACATACCAGATTAGCAAGACAAGACCTCCCATTAAACCACCACTATCAACAAATTCAGTAATTTTGTTCTTTATAATGGTTTCTACCATTTTTCTCAGTACTGATGCCAGGCTTACCAGTCTGTAGTTTCCTGGATCACCGCTGGAACCCTTTTTAAAAATTGGTGTTACATTGGCCATCCTCTAATCTTCAGGTATTATAGTTGATTTTAATGATAGTTCACAGATTACTAACAGCAGGTCTGCAATCTCATATTTCAGTTCTTTCAACACTTTCAGATGTATATCATCCGGTCCAGATGATTTGCTACTCTTCAGTTTATCAAATAGTTGTAATACATCTTTCCGGTGTATCAATATTTCTTTCAATTCTTCTGTGGCATCACCTTTAAATACCAATAACATCCCTATATCTTCCTCAGTAAAGACCAAAGCAAAGAATTCATTCAGTCTCTCCACTATGGCCTTGTCCCCTCTTAGTGCCCCTTTTACCCCTCTATCATCTAATGGTCCAACTCTCTCACAGTATTTTTGCCATGAATGTGCTTAAAAAAGTCTTTATTATGTGTTTTTGCTTCTACAGAAAGCTTCTTCTCAAATTCTCTTTGCCTGCCTTATGAATGCCTTGCATCTAACTTGCCAGTACTTAAGTTGTTTCTGGTTTTCGTCATATGGCTCCTTTTTCCATTTCCTGAAAGGCCCTTTTTTGGCAACAACAGCCTCTCTGACCTCACCTTTAAACCATGCTGGCAGTTTTTTGGACTTCCTTCCACTTTTCGTAAAGCATGGACTACAGCTGGTCTGGGCTTCCAAGATAGTATTTTTAAACAATACTCATGCTTGATGTAAATCTTTAACCTTTGCAACTGCTCCTTTTAGTTTTTTCTTAACTATTTTCCTCATTTTATCATAGTCCCCTTTTTGAAAGTTAAAAGGTAGTACTGTGGATTTCCTTACCATCCTTTCTCCATTTATTAAATCAAATGTGATCATGCTATGATCACTATTGCCAAGTGGCCTTAACACCCTTATCTCTTGTACCAGATCTTGTGTTCCACTTTGGACTAGGTCCAAAATGACTTCCCCTCTGTTTGGCTCATGAACCAGCTGCTCCAAGAAGCAGTCGTTTATTTCATCTAGAAACTTTATCTCTCTAGCGTGTCCTGCTGTGACACTGACCCAGTTGATACTGGGGTTATTGAAATTGCCCATGCTTATTATGTTTATGTTTATGTTTATTTCATTTGATATACCGCCCTTCTGTGGTAAGCAAGGCGGTTTATAACTTATAAAATCTAGTAGAGGCACAAGGCCAGTAGAAAGGAAAAGGAACTACAATCATTGACAGGACAGTAAGAGAGAAAGGAGAGAGTAGACAAAACATAAGGGAGGCGGTTACACGAAGGGGGAGGGGAGGTCAAAGGCCAGGGAAAAAAGATGGGTCTTTAGGTTTCACTTAAAGGTGGCGTGATGGGGGTCTAAGCGGAGGGAGGAGGGAAGGGAGCTCCAGAGGGCAGGACCGGAGAAGAAGAAGGCAGAGGAGCGGGTGGAGTGTAGATGGGCAAGGGAGGGAGAAGGGAGGTGAAGGCGGTTGAGGTGAAAGGAGCGGGGAGTGTATCTGGGAGAGTGGAAAGTGATAAGATCTGCTAGGTATTGTGGAGTGCTGGTGTGGAGAGTCCTGTGAACAAGAGAGAGCAATTTGAATTGAGTGCGGAAGGGAACCGGTAACCAATGAAGATGAAGGAGAAGAGGTGTTACATGGACTCAGAGGGAGGAGTGAGTAATGAGAGGTGCAGCAGTGTTTTGAACCCTCTGAAGACGAGCCAGTTGAGATTTAGAGAGACCAGTGAAAATTGAATTGGAAAAATCGACGCGTGACATGACAAGAGACAGTAACAAGGTATTGAGAGCAGACGGGGAGAGGAAGGGGCAGATTGCACGGATCTGGTGGAGAAAGAAAAAAAAGGTCTTAGTGATGTGTGAGATGTGGGCCTGAAAAGAAAGATCAGAATCAAAGAACACACCCAAATAACGAAAGGTGGATACCAAGGGTATGGGAGTGCCTGAAAAAGAGGGGGCTAGCGAGGGGGGTGGGCTATCATGGGAAAACCAAATTGCAATAGTTTTGGTTAAGTTAAGGTGGAGACAGTTCTGAATCAGCCAATCTGCAATGACGGAAAGACAGGAATTCAGTGCAGAGAGATCAGGGCAAGAGGGAGAAGTGTGGTGAAGAAGGACTATGTCATCTGCTTAGTAAAAAGTGGAAACACCAGATTGTTGAATTAGCAAAGCAAGGGGGGCTAAGAAGAGATTGAAAAGAAGGGGAGCCAGAACAGAACCTTGAGGGACCCCACATGGAAGAGGAAATGGATCTAAAGAGGGGGTGGAGGGAGAGGAGTAGAGAACTGCACAAGATCGAGAGGAAAGAAAGGAGTGAAACCAGTGATAGACAACGCTGCAAAGACCCGCTTCCCATAGGCAAAGAAGAAGGAGAGAGTGGTCAACTAAATCAAAGGCAGCGGAAAGGTCAAGAGCTACCGCCACCGAGATGTCCCCGCGATTGTGAGCCACATGCAGTGCATTGGTGAAAGCAAGCAGAACAGTTGACACTATGGCCTTGACAGAATCCAGATGGACGAGGGTGTAAAAAGTTAGTAGAGTCAAGATGGTGAGAGAGTTGTGCAAAGACAATTTTTTCTAGGAGTTTAGAAAGAAAGGGAAGATTGGATACAGGGCGATAGTGGGCAGGAACCAGGGGGTCAAGAGAAGGGTTCTTAAGGATGGGACGGATCAGGGCATGCTTCCAGGAGAGGGGAAAAGTCCCTGTAGAAAGACTAGAGTTGAATACAGAGAGGATAAAGGGGAGGAGTGCTAGAGAGGGAGTAAGTAGCCAGGAGGAGGGGATAGGATCAAGAGGACAAGAGGTCTTTCTGGAGGAGGAGATAAGTTGATGAAGCTCAGCGGTAGTGGTTAAGGAGAAGGAGGACCAGGTATGTGAGAGTTGGGAGGTGGGAGGAGGGGACGCAACGGGGAGGGGGGGGGGAGAGGATGGGGTCAGGGCAGGAGGGCAGAGATGCTCTTAAAATGTGCTGTAACTTTTGTTAGCGTCCCTAAATTCTTTGAGCATTTCATCATCCATTTGTTCATTCTGGCCAGATGGTTGATTTTATTTATTTAGCAATGCTTATTGTCAGACGGCTGCCTGGGTAAGAATCTTCACAGTCTTGGCATGTGCATACATCTATATGATTTGCAAGGGATTGTGGCCAATGCAGTTCATTCACACCAGACACAGCTGCTGACAATAATTTAGTTGTGCTCAAGTGTAAAGCCAATAAGATATTTATTTATGGGGTTATTTCTCCCAACACAGATATGCTTGGAGGCACATAAATCAGGTTACTTGCTTCCAGTGTTTAACTTGGAAAAACAAAATCAAAATCAGGCATTAGCTAATGTTTTCTTAGCATATATCAAACAACAAATGAAAAGCCACAAAGAAATAAAAAAAACCTGTTCTTTTCAGGTTAACTTCTGATAACTTCCCATATAGATTCAGAAGTGATTCTCTCCTAGCTCACAAGCAATTAGGTAAGGCTCAATTGCTAGTAGTTATCCAGCTGAAACTCCTTAGCTGGCTTGCTTTCTACAGCGTGGCCAGAAATCCTACACAGGAGCTTTTCTGAGTAGATTAAAGAACAAGTTTGTATTTCTTTGTGATGGTTGCTGTACTTTATAACAGAAAATCACCAAAGGAGTTTGGACAGAGAGCAGTCCATATAAACACATTCTTCATCTGCAATCATTCTCCCTTCTTCAACAAGCATGGGCTCAATATCATGGATTGGCACAGATGAATCTCTCAATGGAGCACTTTCAGGAGAATACTTGTTTCCCTGCTGTCTTTCAAGGTTATAGCTAGGGCATAGATCAGTGTTCATACCTGAGCTTCCATTGCTGTTAGAGTTCCTCTCTATATAGCCTGGCCAGTATGTAGTCCAGTTCTTATGTCCAGCCTTCCAATCCAGATCCCTAGACACTGGATCTCTCTTCACATACCTTCTGGCACGGGTCTTAGGGTCCCTTCCACGTGCAGCCGTCTCTCTCACAGGTACCGTCTGGAGATTCCTAGCTCTGCAGCACCATTCCTCTGGCTTTCCCCAGTCCAATGGTGTATGCTGGCGCTTGGAATGCCTCCCAGTATACGTACTGCTCTGGACTCGTCTAGAACTCTCAAAGGCTTTTCTCCTCTTTCTTCCAAAGGGTTTCTTTCCCTCTCTGTCCGTCCGGTTTGGCTTCTGCTTCTGATGATCCTTCAGATGAAACTGATGATCAAACTCAAGCTGATTCTCAGGATAATGAGGATAATTCTCTGTAGAATAAACTCTACCTTCATTCTGCTTAGATGAGTGCTCCTCCCTAACACAGCGCAGCTGTGCTGAATCAGGCCCTGCCCTTTGAGATGAGTGCTTAGGGATTACCTCATAGCCCTCCTGATTGAACACACGTTTCCCCACTTCAGCTCCTCTAATGGCTGCTGGAAACCTGGTACATTCTGGGACTGGTAGTCTTTTATGGGAAAATTCTGTTTTCTTATTTCTACCAGAACTGACAGGTTGCTTGTTCAGAGTCACTTCACCTTTTCTATAGCTCCTTCCTGAGCTATGATAAGCTTCCTTATCACATACCCCCCTGCTTAAGTTATTACGGACTGGTGTCACTGGTGAAACTTCTTCTCTACAGTCCGTAATACGGGAAAGGGCATCCGCATTCTTGTGTAACTTCCCAGCACGATGTTCAACTTGAAAATCAAATGCCTGTAAGGCCATGTACCAGCGTGTCAACCTGGCATTGTGGTTCTTCATTTGCTGCAACCACTTAAGTGGGGCATGGTCTGTGACCAACTGGAACTTTCTCCCTGTAAGGTAAAACCTTAATGCCTCCACTGACCACTTGATAGCTAAACATTCTTTTTCTATTGTGGAATACTTTTGTTCAGCCGGTGACAACTTCCTGCTCAGGTACATCACAGGATGCTCCTCCCCATCATGACACTGGGATAGAACCGCTCCTAGCCCTACATCCGATGCATCTGTTTGAACCAGAAAGGGTTTCTTGAAGTCCACCCCTTTCAGTACCGGTCCTGTACACAATTTTCCTTTTAGGACTGAAAAAGCTTTTTCAGCTTCAGGTGTCCACTTTAGCTGGTTTGGACAATTCTTCCGCAGCATATCCGTGAAAATTGCACTTTTCTCTGCAAATTGCGGTATAAATCTGCGGTAGTATCCAATAAGTCCTAAGAAACTTCTTAGTTGTTTCTTTGTTGTTGGAGGAGGAAAATTCCTGATGCTATCTACTTTACTCATTAGAGGTTTAATTTTTCCTCTTCCCACTAGGTGGCCCAGGTATTTTACCTCCCTATTTGCAAAGGCACACTTCTTCGGGTTTAAAGTGATTCCCGCTTGCTTCATGGAGCACAAGACTGCCCTGATCCTCTTTAGATGCTCCACCCAGGTGTTACTATGGATTATGACATCATCCATATATGCAAAAGCATAATTTTGGTGGGGTCGAAGTACCTGATCCACTAACCTTTGGCAGGTAGCCGCTGCTCCATGCAGTCCGAAAGGCATCCTCTTGAACTGGAAAAGGCCAACGGGGGTGCTGAACGCAGTCTTCGGCTTCGACTCCCTGGTTAGAGGGATTTGCCAATATCCTTTTGTCATATCAAGGGTGGTTAAGTATTGAGCCTGTCCCAGCTGGTCCAACAGCTCTTCAATTCTTGGCATTGGATATGCATCAAAAACTGATATGGCGTTTACCTGCCGGAAGTCAATACAAAGTCTTAAAGATCCATCAGGCTTCGGCACCAGGACTATGGGGCTATTCCAGGGACTCTTTGACTCCTCTATTACTCCCGTGTCCGACATCTCCTGGACTTGTGCCACTACTTCCTGTCTCTTGGCTTCAGGCAAGCGGTATGGCCTTTGACGAACTAATTTCCCAGGTGGAGTTATTATTTCATGGGCAACCAAATGTGTCTCCCCAAGTATGGGTGTCAACACATCTGGAAACTCTTTGAGCAATTTCCTAATTTCTTCCTGTTGTACCACTGTCAGGTCCTCACCTATTTGGGGCTGTGATTTTTCTTTACAATCAGATACCTGGGGTCCCAAATCTTCTTCTTCATTCACCTCCCTCTCTCGGGCACAGGTGGCAGCTAGGCTTTTAACCCCTTTGACATCAGTAGAACCAAAGCCTTTGGTTCCACGTTCAGAATTCTCCAGGGATGTTACCTCCTCCACAGGTGGAAAACTCGGCCTCTCACAGATCAATTGGGCAATTCTGTCTCCTGTCTTCACGTGATAATCATTCTGTCCAAAATTAAATAACAGAACTTTAATATTGCCCCTGTAATCGGGATCAATTACTCCCGCACCCACATCGATGAAATATTTAAGGGCTAATCCGGACCTTGGGGCTACTCTCCCATAGCATCCAATAGGTATTTCCACTTGGAGACCGGTGTCAACCAGGGCTCTCCCTTGGCTAGGTACAGCCACATTTTCTATGCTGCACAGGTCAAACCCAGCAGCTTGAGGGGTTGCCCGCTTAGGAGCTTGGGCCTTCTCTGTGACCCTATGGTACTTTAGGACGAATGTCTGCTTTGGGGTAGCTTGGTCTTCTGGACACTTAACCATCTTTTTAGCTGGGGTCTGAGGACTTCCAAATAAAGGCCTGGGAGCTATTACCATTAATCCTTCTCCCTCCTTCTTTCCTAGTCCTTCCACTAGACCTTGCTTAAATCTTGGCCAATCTCTTCCTAGAACCAAATCAAAGGGTAGCCTAGGCACCACTGCTAACAGGACTTCCTCTTGTTCCCCCAGGCACTTAACCTTTAGCCTATAGGTGGGATATGATGTTGCAGCACCATGAATGCATCTGATGTGAACTTGGCTTTCAGGGGTTCTAGGTACAAATCCTTCTTGGGCCTCTATCCTCTTCCAAAGCCTTTTTGACATCATACTCTGGTCTGTCCCAGAGTCTAACAAAGCATTTGTGGTAATTCCTTGCACATCAACCATCAAAAGAAATCCTTCTTTGGGCTGTTTTAAATCCACACCCACTAAGCTAGTGTGTGTCTGACATCCTTTTTTTAAATGTCCCCATTTTCCACACTTGAAACATTTCTTTCTATTCCACTGTGTCATCTGGTTTGATACAGTACATTCATTTTCAGAAACATTTTTAATTATTTTCTTTTCTGATACAGCACATCTTGACTCAGCACCAATCTTCAGAGGGCCACCCATTCTATGGCAAGCCTGCGTGGCTTCCAAGAATCTCTCTGCTAGCATGGTTGCCTCTCCAAGATTTTGGCAATTTTGCTGTATAAGGAAAGTGTGCAAATCTTTAGGGACCGCAGACATCAATTGTTCAAGCATTATAATGTCTAATAACATTTCTACCGTCTTTTGCGCAGGCTCCAACCATTTTACAGCTAAACCTCTGATTCTCTGACTCAGAGCCCTGGGTGTTTCACCCACTCTCAATGTAGTAGCTCTAAACATTCGCCTATACTCTGAAATAGACAACCCTAGGCGATCTCTAATAGCAGCCTTTACATCCTTATAATTCAAAGCCTGGGCTGCTGGCATTGCTCTGTAAGCTGCAAGCGCCTCTCCAGTTAATGAGGCTGCCAGCCTTACTGCCCACTGGGTCTCTGGCCATGCTAATGCTTGTGCCACTCTTTCAAAAGACTCTAGAAAATCATCAACATTATCATCTGGAGTTAGCTTCCCAAAACTAAATGCCCCAATCCCTTGATTGAGTCCCACACTGTCCACATGTGGTGTACCAGTATTTACTGCTGGTCTTGCATCTGTTCCACTTTGGTTCTGCAGCTTAACTAGGGCTTGCACCAGATCAAGCACTGGCCTCTGCTGGTCCATTAAGGCTTTCATAGCAGTGTCCTGAGCCTGCTGTGCTAGCTCCTGCTGCCTGCTAAACTGGGCTGCCATCCAATCAGCTAGTTCCCTTGGATCCATCTTGATCCCTGCAAGAAACAAAAAAAAACAACAAAGTGCACCACCTTCCAAACAGGTGTGGGTTTTTTTTTCTATTTTTTTTTTTTCAATTACCCCTGTGCCTTACTTCCATCCACCACTAGACATGCCCAGGTACTTATTACCTTGTGTCAGTGATGAATCCAGCTCTGCACAGGGTCTTTTCCTCCTAGGACAGCTTCCTGGAACTACCACTTCTCCTCCAAAGTGCAGTTGAGGGAAAATCTTTTTTTCCAGCTTTAAACTTGAACTTTAGTTGTAATCCTCAGCAAGTAAATCCTTTTTGTGCAAAAGCAATGCGAAAAACTACGCCATTTGTCAGACGGCTGCCTGGGTGAGAATCTTCACAGTCTTGGCAAGTGCATACATCTATATGATTTGCAAGGGATTGTGGGCAATGCAGTTCATTCACACCAGACACAGCTGCTGACAATAATTTAGTTGTGCTCAAGTGTAAAGCCAATAAGATATTTATTTATGGGGTTATTTCTCCCAACACAGATATGCTTGGTAGCACATAAATCAGGTTACTTGCTTCCAGTGGTTAACTTGGAAAAACAAAATCAAAATCAGGCATTAGCTAATGTTTTCTTAGCATATATCAAACAACAAACGAAAAGCCACAAAGAAAGAAAAAAAACCTGTTCTTTTCAGGTTAACTTCTGATAACTTCCCACATAGATTCAGAAGTGATTCTCTCCTAGCTCACAAGCAATTAGGTAAGGCTCAATTGCTAGTAGTTATTCAGCTGAAACCCCTTAGCTGGCTTGCTTTCTACAGCGTGGCCAGAAATCCTACACAGGAGCTTTTCTGAGTAGATTAAAGAACAAGTTTGTATTTCTTTGTGATGGTTGCTGTACTTTATAACAGAAAATCACTAAAGGAGTTTGGACAGAGAGCAGTCCATATAAACACATTCTTCATCTGCAATCATTCCCCCTTCTTCAACAAGCATGGGCTCAATATCATGGATTGGCACAGATGAATCTCTCAATGGAGCACTTTCAGGAGAATACTTGTTTCCCTGCTGTCTTTCAAGGTTATAGCTAGGGCATAGATCAGTGTTCATACCTGAGCTTCCATTGCTGTTAGAGTTCCTCTCTATATAGCCTGGCCAGTATGTAGTCCAGTTCTTATGTCCAGCCTTCCAATCCAGATCCCTGGACACTGGATCTCTCTTCACATACCTTCTGGCACGGGTCTTAGGGTCCCTTCCACGTGCAGCCGTCTCTCTCACAGGTACTGTCTGGAGATTCCTAGCTCTGCAGCACCATTCCTCTGGCTTTCCCCAGTCCAATGGTGTATGCTGGCGCTTGGAATGCCTCCCAGTATACGTACTGCTCTGGACTCTTCTAGACCTCTCAAAGGCTTTTCTCCTCTTTCTTCCAAAGGGTTTCTTTCCCTCTCTGTCCATCCGGTTTGGCTTCTGCTTCTGATGATCCTTCAGATGAAACTGATGATCAAACTCAAGCTGATTCTCAGGATAATGAGGATAATTCTCTGTAGAATAAACTCTACCTTCATTCTGCTTAGATGAGTGCTCCTCCCTAACACAGCGCAGCTGTGCTGAATCAGGCCCTGCCCTTTGAGATGAGTGCTTAGGGATTACCTCATAGCCCTCCTGATTGAACACACGTTTCCCCACTTCAGCTCCTCTAATGGCTGCTGGAAACCTGGTGCATTCTGGGACTGGAAGTCTTTTATGGGAAAATTCTGTTTTCTTATTTCTACCAGAACTGACAGGTTGCTTGTTCAGAGTCACTTCACCTTTTCTATAGCTCCTTCCTGAGCTATGATAAGCTTCCTTATCACATTATATACTGCTTTTCATCAGGTCAAAGTTGTGCACATTCAGGTACAGTATATATTTCTCTTGTCCAGAAAGGGCTCACAATCTACATTTTGTACCTGAGGCAATGGAGAGTTAAGTGGCTTGTCCAAGGCCACAAGGAGTGCCTGTGGGACTAGAAACCCCAGTCCCTCTGGCCTGAGGTTGCTGTCCTCCAGTAGCATTTGAACTCCCAGTCCTCCAGCGTAAGGCAACTTGCCCCAACCACTAGGCCACTCCTCCCCTTTCATTGCCTTCCCCTTCCCCTTTTTACATGAAATTTCAATCCACAGAGATTCTACAGTGAATTATGTTTCCTGCAAAACTTTAATCCTTTGTGACTCACTGCCCTCTCCAACATAGAGTGAAACCCCTCCACCAATTTGATCTGCTCTATTATTACAATGTAGTTTGTACCCAGGTGTCACAGTGTCCCACTGGTTGTCCTCCTTCCACCATGTCTCTAAGATACCAATCACATCTAACCTCTCATTTAGTGCTATACAGGATGGCCCAAAAAAGTGAGAACATCTCATAGCATGTAAGTTATTTAAAAATTTAAAAAAACAGATGTAAATGACTGACAAATTTTTAAAAAAAGATGGCAACCGGAAATTGTTGAAATAAAGACGTTATATAGCTAAAAAAGGTAAATAAGTAAACTATTTAAGCTTTTAATTTACGAGATGTTCTCACTTTCTTTGGGCCACCCTGTATATTCTGTCTCTCCCATCTAGCATTTGCATACAAGCATTTTAGAAGCTTCATTTTATTCATATTATTCTGGCTATCGGTAGGCAGGGGTAATTTGCAGCCTATAAGCTCTGTCTGCTCTGTACTCAAGGGCATTTGGGTTACTTTTGTCTTTATTGGAACTTCTCTGTTGATGTGCCCTAACTTCAGTATTTTGCTAGTATCCTTCAAGGATACATCCTTCCGAACCATGTGTTCTTGGGCAACTATCGGCTTTCCCCTATTATCTAGTTTAAAAGGTGTTCTATCTCCTTTTTAAAGGTTAATGTCAGCAGCCTGGTTCATCCTGGTTAAGGATGAGCTCATCCCTTTGGAAAAGCCCTTCCTTTCCCCAGAATGTTCCCCATTTCCTAACAAATCCAAAATCCTCTTCCTTGCACCATCGTCTCATCCATGCATTGAGACTCTGGAGCTCTGCCTGTCTTTTGGATTCTGTGCATGGAACAGGGAGCATTTCGGAGAATGCTACCCTGGAAATTCTAGATTTCAACTTCCTACCTAAAAGCCTAAATTTAGCCTCCAAAACCTCCCTATCACACTTTCCTATGTCATTGGTACTGACATGTACTGAGGCAGCAGACTCCTCCCCAGCACTGTCTACGACCTTGTCTAGGTGGCATATGAGGTCCGCTACCTTTGCACCAGGCAGACATGTTACCAGGCAATCCTCACGTCCACCAGCCACCCAGCTATCTACATGTCTAATGATCGAATCACCAACTATAATGGCTGTCCTAACCCTTCCTTCGTGGGCAGATGGCCTGGATAAACCTCCTCGGTGTTAGAGGTTTTACATTACCTGGAGGACAGGGCCTAGCTACAGGATCACTTCCTGCCACACCAAGTCCTGTGAGGAAGAAGACCAGTGGGACAATAGAGACCTTTGTAGTGGACATATTTGCACCCATGCCCAGAGGACCATCTCAATAGTTACCGCCATTGACCCTAGGAGCTAGAGGTAGTCCCAGGCCTCGGAAGCCTGCTGCATCTAAAATACGTTCAACTGAGACTACAGCTTTTCTGCCTTCTTCTCATACAGGATGTCCTTCCCTGAGCTACTACTACTACTATTTAACACTTATAGTGCACCACGCACGCAGCGCTGTACAACTAATCAACAAGAGTCAGCCAGAATACAAGAGACAGTCCCTGCCCGTCAGTCATGCTCATCGGAGCTTACAATCTAGTCAGAACATTACAGAACATTGGTCGGATTAATACATGGGTCGGATTAGTGCAAGGCACAGTGTGGTCAATACAATTTGGTCATGGGAGTTGACAGGGGTTAAGATAAGATAAGGATAGAAGTCAGGATCTGAAGGCGACGGTGAAGAGATGAGTCTTCAACCCAGATTTGAAGAGGGCCAGGGAGGGTGCCTGGCACACAGACACAGGTAGGCTGTTCCAGGCGCGAGAAGCAGCAAGGTGAAAGGAGTGAAGTAGGGAGTTAGCAGTGCGGGTGAAAGGCATAGATAGAAGTAATTTGCCAGCGGAGCGCAGGTTCCGAGAGGGGATGTAGGGAGAGATAAGAGATGAGAGGTATTGAGGGGCCGCAGAGTGAATGCATTTATAGGTCAGTAGGAGAAGTTTTGAATTGGATGCGGAACTGAACAGGGAGCCAGTGAAGTGACTTGAGAAGACGAGTAATGTGGGCGTGGCGAGACTGGCGGAAGATTAGTTGAGCAGCGTGATTTTTTATAGATTGAAGGGGAAGGAGGTGGCTGATGGGGAGACCAGCAAGGAGTAGGTTGCAATAATCGAGGCGAGAGGAGATTAATGAGTGGATAAGCATTTTGGTGGTATGTTCAGAGAGGAAGGGGCAAATTTTGCTAATGTTGTAGAGAAAGAAGCGACAGGTCTTGGCTACAAGCTAGATATGTGCGGAGAAGGAGAGAGAGGTGTCAAAGGTAACCCCTAGGTTGCAGGCCGAGGGAATAGGACGGATAATAGCTCTGTCTACATAGACTGAGAAGGGGGGAAGAGGAGGGGAGGAGTTGGGGGGGGAGGAAGACAAGGAGTTCAGTCTTAGCCAAGTTCAGTTTCAATCGGCGATGAGACATCCAGGCAGTGATGTCGGAGAGGCAGGCAGAGATCTTGGACTGGGTTGCTGGAGAAATATTAGGTGTAGAGAGGTAGATTTGGGAGTCATCGGCATAAAGATGGTACTGAAAGCCGTGGGAGGAGATAAGCGCGCCAAGGGCTTGGGTGTAGAGAGAGAAAAGGAGGGGGCCCAAGACGGATCACTGGGGTACATCTACGTGGAGCGGGGTAGGGGAGGAGGAGGAGCCATCAGAGCATACACTGAATGAGCGATGGGAGAGATAGGAGGAGAACCAGGGCAGTACCAGGTCCTTGAAGCCAAGGGAGGAGAGGGTGGTGAGGAGAAGATTGTGATCAATGGTGTCAAAGGCAGCGGAGAGATCAAGATGGATGAGGATAGAGTAGAGGCCCTTAGATTTAGCCAGGAACAGGTCATTGGAGACTCTTGCGAGAGCCGTTTCAGTGGAGTGTAAGAGACGGAAGCTGGATTGTAGTGGGTCCAGGAGGGCCTGGGAGGTGAGGAAGTCAAGGCAGCAGCTGTGGACTGCACATTCTAGTAGTTTGGATATGAAGAGAAGGAGGGAGATGGGTCGATAGTTAGAAGGGTATGTGGGGTTGAGTGAGGGTTTCTTGAGGAGAGGTATGACAACAGCATGTTTGAAGTCAACGGGGACATTTGCAGTAGAGAGTGAAAGGTTGAGGATATGAGAGATGGTGGGTACAATGGTGGAGGAGATGGGGCGTAGGAGATGGGTGGGGATAGGTTCAGATGAACAGGTGGTGGGTTTGGAGGAGGTAAGAAGGAGTGTGGTTTCTTCAGAGATTGGAGGGAAGGAGGAGAGGGTGGCAGAGGAAGTACGGATGGGGGAAGAATTGGGAAGGGGGAGGTAAATGAGGGGGTGGGGAATTGGAGGGTAATCTTGTGGATTTTGTCATGGAAGTAGTCAGCTAGGGTTTGGGCAGAAAGGGAGGGCGGGACAGGGGGCAGGGGGACTTTGAGGAGAGAATTGAGGGTATTAAAGAGACAGCGAGGATCAGAGGCAAGGGAGTTGGTCAGGAGGATGTAGTAGTCTTGTTTGGCAAGTGCTATGGCTGACTGGAAGGAGCCAAGCATGAATTTGAAGTGTAGAAGGTCCTCCGGGGAGCGGGATTTGGACCAAGCACGCTCGGCGGAATGTGCGCATGTGCATAGATAACGGGTTGTGGGCAAAAGCCAGGGCTGGGGAGTAGATCGTTTGACTGGACATGGGGTGGGTGGGGCAAGAGTGTCCAGAGCTGAGGAGAGTATAGCATTATAGGAAGATATTGCCTCGTCGACAGACTTGGAGGATATAATGGAGGAGAGAGATGGAGAAATGGTGGAGGAGAGAGTCAGGGAATCAATATTATGGAGAGTTCTAAATAGGTCGGACGAGACAGGACGAGGTTGAGATGGCGGAAGCTGAAGAGTAAAGGTTAAAAGGTGATGGTCAGATGAGGGAAGGATTGAGTTGCGGAAGTTAGAGGGAGAGGAATTGGAGAAGAGTAATAGGTCAAGGCAGTTGCCGTGTAGGTGGGTGGGGGCAGTGGAGCAGAGTTGGAGGTCATACGAGGAGATGAGGGCAAGGAATTTTGAGGCGTGGGGGTCGGAGGGGTTGTCGACGTGAATGTTAAAGTTGCCAAGAATAAGAGTGGGGGATGAGGGATCCAGAAAGGCGAAGAGCCAGGAGTCGAAGTCGGTGAGGAAGGTTGATTGGGATTTGTCGGGTGGGCGATAAATAACAGCAACACGGAATGAAAGTAGTAGGAGGAGGTGAATGGAGTGGACTTCAAAGGAGAGGGGGAGGGTGACTGAGGTGGCAGGAGAGGTTGGAATTGACAGGAGGGAGAAAGTAGGAGACCAACACCACCACTGCAACCAGTAGATCGAGGTGTATGGGAGAACTGGTAACCCCCATAGCAGAGAGAAGCAATGGATACAGTGTCATCTGGGGAGATCCAGGTCTCAGTCATGGCGAGAAGGTGTAGGGCATTAGAGATAAAGAGATTGTGAGTAAAAGGAAGTTTGTTAGTGACTGAGAATGCGTTCCATAGGGCACATGAGAACGGGAGAGCGGAGGGAGGAAGGAGAGGGATATTGGAGTGGAGGAGTGGCCTAGTGGTTGTGGCAAGGTACTTCAGGTCGGGGGTTCAAATCCCACTAGAGGACAGCAACCTTGGGCCGGAAGGACTGGGGTTTCTAGTCCCACAGGTGCTCCTTGTGGTCTTGGGCAAGCCACCTAACCTTCCATAGCCCATGTTCCCTGTAAAATAGTTATCTCCAAGTTATAATGCCCTGTTCAATGTAATTTCAGTTTGTTCAATGTAAACCGCACTGATGCAGAATAGCACGGTATATAAGAGATTGTAAATAAATAAATAAATATGGATAAGGTTAGATAAGTTACGAGAGGATTTCTTATCAGAGTAATGTGAGGCTTTATTTCTAGAGAAGTGCAGAGATTTAGAGGGAACAGGATGTGGGTGGATATGTCTGGATGTGTGTGCCCTCCAAGAGGGCCTTGAGGGAAGGGAAGTGAGGGGCGAGTGAGGGGTGATATTGATGGTATCAGCTAGGTTATGTGAGGATTTCTTTTTGGAGATAAGGTTGGGGTTGATATCTCTGTATGAGATATTGGGGGATGAGTGCGGAAGGGTGGAAGGGGGGAGGAGCGGGATGTGGATGAGATTAGATAAGGTACGTGAGGAACTCTTTTTAGTGTGAGAAAGAAATCGAGGGGGGCCAGGGTTGGGGTTGATGTTGCCTGATGAGAGAAGAAGGAGTAGTAGAGAGCGTGGTAAAGAGGAGACGGTATGGCGGAAGCGAGGGTGGGGTTGCCTTGGAGAGAGAGGGGTTGGTTGAATGCGGGGGATGGTGTGCTGAAGCTCCAGAGCAGGGGACAGAATGGAGGGCGAAGTGAGGAAGGTGGGGGGGGTTGGGGGAAGAGGAGGGAGGGTGTTGGTAGGAGGGGATGCAGTTGGAGAGGATGAGGAAGAGAAGGACAATGTGATGTGGGGCCATGGTAATGGGCAACAGGTTCTGTGCAAACACTGGGTAGCAGTTCTATGCAAACAATGGGTAGCAGTTCGATGCAGGCAATGGGTAGCAGTTCTAGGCAGGCAATGGGTAGCAGTTCTAAGCAGGCAATGGATAGCAGTTCTAGGCAGGCAATGGGTAGCAGTTCTAGGTAAACACTGGGTAGCAGTTCTAGGCAAACAATGGGTAGCAGTTCGATGCAGGCAATGGATAGCAGTTTGATGCAAACAATGGGTAGCAGTTCTATGCAAACAATGGGTAGCAGTTCGATGCAGGCAATGGGTAGCAGTTCGATGAAGGCAATGGGTAGCAGTTCGATGAAGGTAATGGGTAGCAGTTCTATGCAGACAATGGGTAGCAGGTTCTAGGCGGGTAATGGAAAGGAAGATCAATGCCAGCAGTGGGAAGCAAGTCAAGGAAAGTTACTTGAAGGTAAAGGGTGGTGTTCGTGAGATGGTTGGGGTCAGGAGGCAAAGTGTGGAGGAGCGATCGTACCTACTCGGCTCCAGGCAGCTACGGAGATTTGGAGAAGCAGAGTTAACAGCTCATGCCAGAGCGCCCCCGGGCCCGCGCCTAAGGGCCACGCCAAAGGTACCCTCTGGTGAGGCCCTCAGGCACGGGCCCGCCAGGTACAGGCGCATCCAATGGAGCACGCCGCTTTTAAAGGACCGATTGCCCTTTGATCCGTTGGCGGCAGCGTGTGGGGCTCCCAATGGAGCACGCCGCTTTTAAAGGGCTGACTGCCCTTTGATCCGTTGGCAGCGGCGTGTGGGGCTCCCGATGGAGCATGCCACTTTTAAAGGGTCGACTGCCCTTTGATCCGTTGGCAGTGAGCTGATGTTGAACTGTGCCCCAAAGTACTCTGACTGAGTAGGTTCCAGGAAGTACTTGATATAGTTGATCACCCACCCCAGAATCTCCAGAAAACTGCACCACTCAAGCAGACACCTGAAGGGATTCGGCATGCGATCTGGCCCAAATGAGCCAATTGTTCAGATAAGGATGCACAAAAATCCCTTCACGCCACATGGCAGCAGTAGCCTCCACCATAACCTTGGTGAGCATCCTCAGTCCAGTGGAGAGACTGAAAAGTAGAGCAGCAAAAGGGAACTAGGAGCTGAGAACAGAAAAGCAAAAAGCATTGTTGATCCTCGCAGATGCGAATGTAGGCATGTCCTTCAGCCAAGTCCAACAGTGCAAGAAATTCTCTAGGCCAGACCATGAGGGAATGAAAGGCCCTGAGGTGAGCATCGACACCCTTAAAATCCAAAATCAAGCAGAAGAAGCCACCCTTCTTTGGCATCACAAAGTAAATTAAATATCAGCCCTTGCCCCTTTCAGTGGGCTGTATCAGTACTACAACCTGGAGTCTGAGGTTCCTCTTCAGAGTAGACTGAATGACGGACCTCCTGGTTGCAGACTCACGTGCAGATATCAGGAAGGCATCTGGGATGGGATCCTTGTGTTACAGCATGTATTGTGATACAGTGGATAAAACAGAGCGTATGCAAGTTCAGGAAAGTGAAGAGCTTACCTCTGATTCAGCTGTAGGAATGAATGCAGGGCATAGGAAAACAGCTGAGCAGAAAAAGCCGTTACTACAAGAAAAGCCAAAAGCTCATCAAAAGCACCTGTCCCCTAGTTCTGACGTTACGTGCAGGGCTAGGAACCATAAAAGGGAGAGTTTCAGGCAGGGTAGGAGGAGCTACCAGAGGAGCTACCAGGGTAACTGCCAGGACACCTGCAAAGGAAGTTGCAGAGGATAGCTGGGAAAGGAAGCTGAAGTCCAGGAGCCAGGAAGTGGCAGCAGTTCAGGAAGACGCTATCCACAGTCACAGAGCACAGGTCAGCTCAGAGGGAGTTTACCCAGAGGAGGGAACCTCAGACGTAGCTGTAAGATAAAGAACAGCTGGGAGCCTGACATAGAGTTTCTCAACTCACAGCCTGACTGGGAAGCCGGGGAAAGGAGCTACTACAACCCCCGAGCTAAGCATAGCACCAAGGTACAGAGAAGAGAACCTTCTGCTTTTAAAGAGAGGTTTAAAGCACATGGCTATTGCAAAGGGCGTAGCCCAGTGAATAATGCTGTAAGGGAGAGATATTTTAAACTCCCACTTTATGAAGAGGATCAGCAGAGAGCTTTCCTCAGACCAGGAGATTACAACCCTGGGTTTATAGAAGCTTATGCAGGAAGCAACAGTGATCTCTCGCAAGAGGTTGGGCCAGACTCCTATATAGGAGAAGAAGCTAACTCTGATGGTTTGGGAAGTGAGTCTGAAGGCATGGTCTGGGAGAGTAGCAGCCACCTTTCAGAGCCCATTCCAATGGACTGTAATGTATGCTGCAAGAATAACCGCATTGCTTTGTGTTAACCTTTTTGGAAGAGAAATACTTTGTGAAGAATAACAAAGAAAGAAAGTTTTGTTTCCATTTTTGTGCACTGCTGTGTTTAAAGTTTTGTCCTTGATGAATGTCCGTGCGGGACGGGGAATAAAACCCATGCTTTATTTTCCTTACCACTGACCACAAGACTCTGTTTTTCATTGCAAGAGCAGGGTAAAATTTCTACAACCCTAGGCAACTGCCTAAATAGGGTTTAAAGGGCTCCGACATACGGGCCCCATCACAAAATGGCGTAGTTGCTGCGGATTCATTAATGAGGATACAAAACTGCAGCGCAGCGAGCTACAACGCGGAAACAGCGGACGGCGCCACACCCGGAGAGGATCCAGTTCCTGCAAGGAGAAAATCAAGCACCTTCTCAAAGTGAGACCCTCCACCTGGCTCAGGTAAAGCGTATTTGGGCACAGGCTGGGAGGATTCCTGGTGAGAAGGGAGGGCTTGTAAAAGATAGAGGAGAAGGATTTTTTTTTTCTCTTGTTTGTGCGGTACGGCACTTGGTTGTGTTTTTCTGTTTTTCAGGATCCAAGGCGTGGAAAGATGGATATACAGGAAGTCCTGAAGTGGATGAGTCTGCAATTTGACAAACAGAGAGAGCTGGCTCACCTCAGCCAGGAGCAGGCCATCGCAGCGCTGAAAGACCAGCAAAAGCCTCTGACAGACTTACTGCAAGCTTTTCTGGAAGAGCCGAAGACGAAGACAGCACTACCAGCATCCTGTGGGGTAGGCCCACAGAGTTGTGGGATGTGGACTGTGGGACAAATGAGTAAAGCTGATAACTTTGATGACTTTGTTGAAACCTTTGAGAGGGTAGCTCTCAATTCCAACTGGCCAAAGGAGCAATGGGCCGTGAGTCTGGCTTCAGCTTTAACTGGGGAAGCACAGTCGGCTTATAGAGCCATGCCCACCGCGTTGGCAATGGAATATGAGGAAGTTAAACGAGCAGTACGAGATAGGCTAGGCCTAACTTCAGCAGTCTACCGACGTATGCTCAGGTCCACTAAAATTCAAGCTGAGGAAACACCCAAGGCATTGCGCTATAGAGTGCAGGGTTTAGTTTTAAAATGGCTTGAACTGGAAGGAAAATCCATAGAAAGCATAATAGACCAAATTGTGCTTGAGCAGGTCTATGAGGCAGTACCGGTAGAGGTACAAACCTTTTTGACACTGCAGAATTGCAGAACCTCCACAGAAGCAGCACTGCTAACAGAACGGTTCTTTGAAGCCGAATTGGCTAAAAAGGCCAGTGCTGAGAGTAAGTCGGGGTTGACCAATTCTGTAAGAGATACCAGAGAACCTCATAGGAACATGAGGTATACAAATGAATCTCTGTATAAAAAGGAGGATAGGAATGTATTTCCAAAATGTTTTAAGTGTGGTAAGACAGGGCACTTAAAAAAGGATTGCATGCAGCGCACTGCGCTAATTATAAATAGTGATAAACATGGCTTCCGTGTGGATGTAGAGGTGCAGGGGGTACCTGCAACGGCCTTGCTGGACTCGGGGGCCGATCAAAGTATGGTCTCCCGGAGGTTCTGGAAGATCATGCAGGCCAGAAATGATTTTTCCCCGAGTCAGCAAGAGGGCACAACTAAGATAAAGTGTGTACATGGGGCGTCAACCCGTTATCCCCTTTATAAAGTAAAGGTTAAGGGTTTGGGCACCCAGGAAAACATCTTAGTAGCCATCATCCCCAAATTGCCTTATGATATAGTACTAGGCCGAGATTGGTCACCTTTTTACAAGGGTATAGAAGGAAGTACATACGTAAAGGGAGTACTGGTTTCTACCAGGTCCCAGGCGAAAGGCCTAGAGGCACCCAGTGAGATTCCAGAGGATAATCCTGCTCCCATAGAAGAGGAAAGAGATTCCACAGGAGAGGAAGGGGGGAAGATAGGGTGGTAGATGAAACTCTAAGCGAGCTTCCCCAGCATGAGGAATTGATTAGCGCTCCTTCAAAAGCTAAAAGGAAGAGTAAGGGCGAGAAGCGCCAAGAACGTCATCATAGAGCTCAATTGAGAGCCGGGGTAACTGATGGACAAGGGCTACCGTGGGTACCTGCTGACCTGGTGAAAAGTTTCCGTCTTTTTCTAAAGAGCAGAAGGCAGACCCAGTATTGAAGCATGCCTTTGAGTTTGGCCAGGAAGGTAGGGATGTGCTCCCCAGATTCCTGTTAGAGGAGGATATTTTATATAGGGAGAGCAGCAACCCTCATAATGGTGCAATCAGAAAACAGTTAGTGGTTCCCACTACTTTTAAGGCGGTCGTTATGAGACTAGCTCACGACCACCCCATTGGGGGACATAAAGGAGTGCAGGCTACACTCGACCAGATCCTCGAGCGTTTTTACTGGCCAGGAGTGTTTCGGGAAATGAAGAGGTTCTGTGAGGCCTGTCCGGCTTGCCAGCGGGTAAGTGCCGCTAAGCCCGTAGGAGTTCCAATGATCCAGACTCCTACCATAACAGAGCCGGTTCGCCGAATGGCGATGGACATTGTAGGTCCACTAATGAAAACCCCTAGAGGATTTCAATACATCCTTGTTATAATGGATGTTGCAACCAGGTTCCCTTGGGCAATTCCTTTAAGGAATAAATCAGCTAAGTTTATAGCCGCAGAATTAGTTAAGCTATTCTGCGAGGTGGGGTTCCCGAGGGAAATGCTTACAGATAGGGGAAGTAATTTTGTTTCAAAATATTTAGCACAAGTATGGGATGCTTTTGGCATCCGCCACATAAAAACATCAGCGTACCATCCACAGACGAATGGTCTGGTGGAACGCTTTAATCAAACCCTTAAACAGATGCTAAGGAGAAGGCTAGATGGGCAGATGGCAGATTGGGATATTATGCTCCCATTCGCCCTATATGCCAGTAGGGAGCGGACTCAAACTTCTTTAGGAGCGTCCCCTTATGAACTAATGTTCGGACGGACACCACGAGGGGTCTTGGATATTTTAAGGGACCAGTGGGTGGAGCCAGAAGGGGAGGAAATGGGGGTTCCCCAATTTCTTTTGGGACTCCGGAGTCGCCTACAGAGAGCGTCACGAGTCGCAGATGGGCACTTACAGAATAGTCAGAAAACTCAAAAGAAATATTATGACAGAGGTAAGAAGCCACGGCAATTAACCGTAGGCGATAGAGTAGTCGTAATGGTCGCTGATCCAGGGCCAAAGTTGAGGCCCAGTGGAAAGGTCCTTACGTAGTAGTAGACCGCAAGGGTCCAGTATCGTATGTTGTGAAGAACGACAAAGGCCGTCTTCAGACATATCATATAAATGTACTGAAACCATGGTACGAGAGAACGGCAGCACTTAACCGTTCCAGAGTAACCGTCACAGGTGAAGCAGCAGACAGTAGGTACAGTAGGAAGGTCACATATCCAGGGCAGATTCCGGGCTGTGTGCACAGAAGTTCACCATCCCGGAATATCTTAAGAGGGGGGATATGTGATACAGTGGATAAAACAGAGCATATGCAAGTTCAGGAAAGTGAAGAGCTTACCTCTGATTCAGCTGTAGGAATGAATGCAGGGCATAGGAAAACAGCTGAGCAGAAAAAGCCGTTACTACAAGAAAAGCCAAAAGCTCATCAAGAGCACCTGTCCCCTAGTTCTGACGTTACGTGCAGGGCTAGGAACAATAAAAGGGAGAGTTTCAGGCAGGGTAGGAGGAGCTACCAGAGGAGCTACCAGGGGAACTGCCAGGACACCTGCAAAGGAAGTTGCAGAGGACAGCTGGGAAAGGAAGCTGAAGTCCAGGAGCCAGGAAGTGGCAGCAGTTCAGGAAGACGCTATCCACAGTCACAGAGCACAGGTCAGCTCAGAGGGAGTTTACCCAGAGGAGGGAACCTCAGACGGAGCTGTAAGATAAAGAACAGGTGGGAGCCTGACACAGAGTTTCTCAACTCACAGCCTGACTGGGAAGCCGGGGAAAGGAGCTACTACAACCCCCGAGCTAAGCATAGCACCAAGGTACAGAGAAGAGAACCTTCTGCTTTTAAAGAGAGGTTTAAAGCACATGGCTATTGCAAAGGGCATAGCCCAGTGAATAATGCTGTAAGGGAGAGATATTTTAAATTCCCACTTTATGAAGAGGATCAGCAGAGAGCTTTCCTCAGACCAGGAGATTACAACCCTGGGTTTATAGAAGCTTATACAGGAAGCAACAGTGATCTCTCGCAAGAGGTTGGGCCAGACTCCTATATAGGGGAAGAAGCTAACTCTGATGGTTTGGGAAGTGAGTCTGAAGGTATGGTCTGGGAGAGTAGCAGCCACCTTTCAGAGCCCATTCCAATGGACTGTAATGTATGCTGCAAGAATAACCGCATTGCTTTGTGTTAACCTTTTTGGAAGAGAAATACTTTGTGAAGAATAACAAAGAAAGAAAGTTTTGTTTCCATTTTTGTGCACTGCTGTGTTTAAAGTTTTGTCCTTGATGAATGTCCGTGCGGGACGGGGAATAAAACCCATGCTTTATTTTCCTTACCACTGACCACAAGACTCTTTTTCATTGCAAGAGCAGGGTAAAATTTCTACAACCCTAGGCAACTGCCTAAATAGGGTTTAAAGGGCTCCGACATATGGGCCCCATCACAGTATTCAAACTGAACGATGTTGAGCACCCACCGATCCGAGGTCACATGGGCCCATTCCTGAAAGAAGAGACAGATCCATCCGCTGACAGGAGGCAACCCGGCATGGGTCCCCAACCCATCCTTGGGTCTGACAGGAGAATCCAGATTTAGAGGAAAAGGACGTTTCGCATGGCCAGCGAGCCTCTCAAAAGGACCAACTCTGGGACCAGGAGCTGGAGGAAAGAAAGGATGGCCTCCCCAGTTGATATTTCCCAGATATTCCTGTTGGCAGGAGCGAAGAGAACACGAAGCAGAGGAGGAGAGATCATGCTTCCTAAGCCCTTTAGGCCAATCCTCCGGAAGATGATGAGATTTAGAAGCTCCTAGCTCCTTGACCAGCTTCTCCAAGTCCTCCCCAAACACAAGTCCCCGTGAAGAGAAGTCCAGATAGCCGTGACTTGGACACTGTATCTGCTACCCAAATGGCAAAGCCAAAACCAGCAACATGCCATCATGGAAAAGAGAAGTGGATCAAATCATACATGGTCTCCACTAAAAAGGCTGCTGCTGACTCCAGGAACTTCGACGTGTCATCCTGTGGGAGTAACCGGATCCAATGGAGCAGGGCATGACTGTGAGGCCTCCGTAAACAACTGCTTGGAGAATAAGGGAGGTGGTCAAAAACTGGATCTTCAGAAAGGCCTCCACCACAATCTATTTGATCCTTAAGGGCTGCTCCACCCTCCATCGGAATGGTAGAATGCTTAGTAATGGTTGTAACCTGCAAATTCACCTGGGGCAACTGCATCCAAGCAGCAAGGTCCTCCTAAGGAAGAAGTAGAGCCTACACATGACCCTGCCTCCTGTCAATGGGGTAGCAGGTGAGTCCCATTCCGTGCATATCATGCTTTTCAGGACCTCTGTGAAGGGAAATATCCTGGAGGGTATTCTGATCCTATGTAGGTGGGGATGCTTCTCAGGCTCCTGCTACGCTGACCCAGCATCCAACAGCCACACAGCAAAACTTGAGCAAACAAGGCTGTCAGTTCCTCTTTCTAAAACAAAGGATGAGAGAATCATCCTGGTCATCCAGTGCCCGAGGCACATCCTCTTCACATGTGGAGTCATCATCCAATCCCCTGGAACTCAAAGCAGGGTCCTTAGCACAGAAGAGGTAATGCGAGTTCCCCAAATCCATCCTCTTCCAGGGACACTCCTGCAGCTGGGCTCTGCCTGCCCTGCATTGAGGGGCTTCCCTCTGAGTAAAAGGAGAAGGAGCAAGAGGGCCAGAGGTCAATGAGTCTAAATTGCCAAGCCAGAAGGACCATGCTTGTTAAAGAAAGAAGAATTCTGAGGAAGATAGGCCAAAGGCTTGGGATGCTCCATCTACCCTGTCATCCCCTTAGTGGGAGGCAGGCTGGACACAGGGGAATTCCATTGGATAAGCTCTGGTGGGCCAAGCTCCAAAGGGCAAGTGGAAGAATCCTGAGCAGAGGTGCTGTCTCCTCCTGCTGCTGATCCAAATGGTGTCTGAAGATCTGATGAGGTAGAAGAGAAATCCATGTTCACCAACTGCAAATGACACTCCCCACAAGGGGTGAGCGGAAGCCTCCAGTTCAAGAAGGCAAAGGAAGGGCAGAAAGGCAGTGAGTCCTCCCAGAAGACCAGCGCCTATGTCAATCAGAGCAGTTTCCTGAAACAAGACCTTCCTAGAGTAAGACGTTCTTACAGAACATGCACCAAAGGCACAGAGTTACAGCGCATTGCAGAAAGCATGCTCAGTGCACAAATGGCATGTGATGAAGGCACACAGATACTATGCATGCCTACACATAGATATCATGCATGCCAGTGCGTGCTGGGACAACGCACAGCCAAATGCCAACAATGCAAGCACGAGACAGGAACCAGTGGGAAAAGACCACAAACACCAATGGTTCTTCTCCCATGCCTGACAAACGTCCCACTGAACGGCCAAAGTCTCGGCCCCTACAGGCACCTTTAAAATAAGCACAAAATCATAGATTTAGTACAGAGATAGGAATTTAGATCTGGTACCCACTGCTATGGAGCCCAAGCAGCAATGGTGCTAGGATCAGTATTACTCCCCCCTGCAGCTAAGTCCTGCAGTCACATAACACTTGAAGCCTTCGTGCAACCTTTGGGGGAGAGCTGGGGGAGTAGGAGGGAAAGGAGACACTGAGGTTGTGCTAGGCTCAAATTCTTGATCCAACCGCCCCTTAACAGGATAAGGAAATACTAATCTGGGGGAGTAGGAGGGAAAGGAGACACTGAGGTTGTGCTAGGCTCAAATTCTTGATCCAACCGCCCCTTAACAGGATAAGGAAATACTAATTTGCACACTATAGCAGCCAGGGAGAGCTCAAATACAGGAGAAAGCACAGATGAGCTGGAACCCATGCAAGTGGAGCCTGGGGATTTAGAAGCATTGTCACAGGAGGAATTAATGGACTGCTCTATTTGTGTTGCAGGAAGCCTTGAGTCACTCCCAGAGCTACAGTTTACCAGAACATGCACTAACAATGATTTTGCTTACATTGAGCTAAAGGAGAGCTGAACTAACATCCATCCTCCTTTGGCAACCCAGGAGGGCACTGGTATTAAGGGTGACTAAACAGGTGCCTTCCATGTTGAGCTAAAGTGAAGAAGTCACCGCTAAGTGCAGTTACTCATGAGCTAAATCAAATTTTTCTCAAAGTTTTCACAGAGCTGCTCAGATGTGTCCACACTCTTCTGGAGTCAGAGAAATACTGAGGTTGTATACTCTCTAGCTGCTCTAGATATAATATAGGACAAGGTCATCAGAAACTGGATTTTTCTCTGTCTCCACATCTGCTGGTAGAGGAACACAACCCACTTGTCTGGACTGGACTAGCAGGACGATATGGAATAGATATTTAAAAAGTTTAAAAAGTTTTTATCCTTCGCGGAAAGTCATACCTAAACTGTTGTATTACTTCTCCTGTAAATAGTTACTTGTAATTAGTTCTGTTATGTTATGTTATGTTCCTTGTAATATTACCTGTATATAGTTAAAAACTCTGTTCCATGTAAAGTATACTGATGTATACAAAATTTTGTTCCTGTTCCATGTAAACCGCCCTTGATCTCTGGAAGGGGCGGTATAGAAGAAATTGTTAAATAAATAAATAAATAAAATAAAAAGTGCTCCTTTTGGCCATCGCTTTATAAGAGGGATTAAGGGTGGTATCTCCTTTAATCCCCCAATGTTTACTTCCCCTTCCAAATTGAAATTAGGTAAATATAGCATCTTCTGTATTTGCTTAAGAACATCTGAATGTCTAGGTTTGCAAAATGGCTCAGATACACATGTAAGTGCCAACATTTACACATGTACGTTGTGAAATGTTGCCAGGTTTCCTGGCTACCTTTTTCTCAGAAAAAATTTAGAACTTACGCTCCTCCTTCTCTAGCCCCCCTCCTTCACCTTTGCTGTCCTCACCCTCTTCTCCTTCATCTCCTGCTCCTCCTGGCGAGTTGACTATCTTTGGGCAGGTGAAGCTGCCCTCTTCCCCTCCCAATCGAGCATTAGCTCATACCTGGTCTTCCTTTTATCCTATTACTTCTGCAGAACTATTACAAGCGCTTTCTAAGTCCAGAAGACAACCTGTCGGCTGGACCCAGTCCCATCTCACTGGCTGGCCGAGCCTTCTTTACAAGTAATACCCACCATGGTCTCTATTATTAATACTAGTCTATCTTCTGGCCACTTCCCTTCCCTGTGGAAATCTGCTATGGTCTATCCTCTCTTGAAACAACCTTCCCTCGACTCCTCTGTGCTTTCCCACTGGCGTCCTGTTTCAAACCTCCCTTTTCTGGCTAAGTTACTGGAACATTTTGCCTTTTCACAACTAAACTCACACTTAGAAGCCACAAATACCCTTCACCCCCGTCAAGCAGGTTTTCGGCCGGGGCACAGTACAGAAACCGTCCTTCTGGCCCTCTTGAATGAAATCTACGTCGCCCATGATCGTTGAGATCTTACCCTCATTGTTTCGCTTGACCTTTTTGCAGTCTTTGATTTGATTGACCATCAGACTCTTCTCTCTCGCCTCTATGATTTTGGGTTACGTAGCACTGTCTGGCAGTGGTTCCGCTCTTTTCTCACAGCTCGCTCCTTTACTGTCCATTCTAACAATCAGTCCTCCTCCGCTCTCCCTCTCGCCTGCGGTGTGCCCCAGGGTTAACATAACATAAGAACATAAGATATGCCATACTGGGTCAGACCAAGGTCCATCAAGCCCAGTATCCTGTTTCCAACAGTGGCCAATCTAGGTCATACATACCTAGCAGTTTCCCCAAA
Organism: Ichthyophis bannanicus; assembly: GCA_033557465.1. Taxonomy (NCBI): domain Eukaryota; kingdom Metazoa; phylum Chordata; class Amphibia; order Gymnophiona; family Ichthyophiidae; genus Ichthyophis; species Ichthyophis bannanicus. The sequence continues at coordinate 217,664,508 of CM066040.1, forward strand.
AGACACAGGTTCCGCAATGCTTGTACTGGGTCAAGCATTGATATCCTGGGTCCCTTCTTAATAATGGTTTATGGACCTTTCCTCCAGGAACTTGTCCAAACCTTTTTTAAACCCAGCTACACTAACAGCCTTTACTACATCCTCCGGTAACAAATTCCAGAGTTTGATTACACGTTGAGTGTTTATGTTTATTGTTTATTAATATATTATAATATAAATATTTTCTTTTATTAGTCTTAAATAGTTTACCCTGTAGCTTCATTGCATGTCCCCTAGTCTTTCTATATTCTGATAACGTTAATCGATCTACGTTTACCCGTTCCACTCCGTTCATTAATTTATAGGCTTCTATCATATCTCCCCTCAGCCGTCTCTTTTCCAGGTTAAAGAGCCCCAACCTTTTTAGCCTTTCTTCATAGGAGTATCCTTCCATCCCCTTTACCATTTTGGTGGCTCTTCTCTGAACCTTTTCTAATAACGCTATATCCTTTTTAAGATACGGCGACCAGAATTGCACAGAATATTCAAGGTGCGGTCTTACCATGGAATGGTATAGAGGCATTATAATATCTTTTGTTTTATTTTCCATTCCTTTCCTTATGATACCTAGCATTCTATTTGCTCTCTTGGCTGTCGCACAATGGGCCGAGGGTTTTAACATGTCATCCACAATGATGCCTAAATCTTTTTCCTGGGTGGTGGCTCCTAATGTGGAACCTTGCATTGTGTAACCATAGTTTGGGTTGTTCTTCCCTAAGTGCATAACTTTGCACTTGTCCACATAAAATTTCATCTGCCATTTTGATGCCGTGTCTTCCAATTTATCAAGATCCTCTTGCAATTTTCCACAATCCTCTTGGGTTTTAACAACTTTAAATAGTTTTGTGTCATCTGCAAATTTGATAACCTCACTCGTTATTCCACTTTTCAGGTCATTTATGAATATTGTCACCACCCCCCCCCCCCCCCACCCCTGGTGGCCGGTGGCTGCAGGGGCAGGTTGTGCATTTAAATCAATTGTAGAAGTAAAAGACTCTTTTGGGCCAGATGCACCTTGGTCCTTGTAGTCCTTTCTCCTTATAGACATGAGTTGTGGATGCCAAGTAGAGGGTAAACAAAAAAAGCTTTTATTTCCCTTTTAGCGCTGAGGTTCGCTAAGTAACAAAAGTAAAGTTTTCCTTATTTTCAGGTTTGTGCCAAAGTGTTATTAAACAAGTAAAACTGTTACAGGCTTCACAGTTCCTTGTAGAATATAAAGGGTTTTCTAAACTTCAGAGTGAAACAAATAAACCAGCTCTCCTTTAGCTCAATGTAAGCAAAATCATTGTTAGTGCATGTTCTGGTAAACTGTAGCTCTGGGAGTGACTCAAGGCTTCCTGCAACACAAATAGAGCAGTCCATTAATTCCTCCTGTGACAATGCTTCTAAATCCCCAGGCTCCACTTGCATGGGTTCCAGCTCATCTGTGCTTTCTCCTGTATTTGAGCTCTCCCTGGCTGCTATAGTGTGCAAATTAGTATTTCCTTCACCTATCCTCCAGCTGGGCTGTTCAAGGTTTTTCAAGTAGGACGTATGGCTTGTTCTTAGGCCTCTATGGTGTGGCTTCCAGAACTCCTGCCTTCTTTCATTCCTCTCAGAATGGTTATCTGATTCAAAAGCCCTTCTAGGAGCTAAGTCTCTTTTTAGAATTATAGTACCACTGTACCTTGGCTTCCTGAAGTCGGTGCTGCTGGTATTTTCCTTACCAGGTACCCTTCCTTGGATACGGTCTCCTTCACAGACTGTTTCTGTGAGTCTCCTGGGCACTGCTTGTCGTCCCTGAAACTTGGGACGGCCAGGTAACGAATCCAGGCCCCTCTGCTTCTCAGTATGGGGGATTCCACTGTCAGGAACTTTCCTTCCAGTACCTTTAAGTTCCTTTCTCAATCCTTCTGGTGAGCTCAGGCCTCCCTCTAGGCATGGAGTCTCTCTCCCTTGGATTCTGGCTTCTTCTGGAGTCTCTCTCCCTTGGATCCTGGCTTCTTCTCCTCTTTCTCTTCTCTCTAGTCTGGCTGCAGCTCTCTGCTTATGAAGCCGTTCTCCTCTTGAGTTTCCCGGCCTGCTGTTCAGGTGCATCTGATTAGTCCCTGCATAATCAGTACTTGGGTGTTTTCGCTCAGCCTCTGCAGGTTCGTGCCTGCTCCCTCTAGCTGTGTTGCTATGCAATTGCAGCTCCTGCAAGTCAGCTGCTTTGTGAAAGACAGCGGTTTTTTTTCAAATTCACAGATTCACTAGCTTCAGCCCTATCACAATATGTCAAAAAGCAGCGGACCCAGCATAGATCCCTGGGTCTGCTGCTTTTTGACATATTCATAAATGACCTGGAAAGTGGAATAACGAGTGGATTCTGTTCTCTCTCCTCTGTTATTTAATATTTTCCTCTCTCCCCTGCTTCTCTTGATTCAACAGTACGCAGTCTCATCTTACATTTATGCTGATGACATTGTCCTCCTGTTTCACACTTCTCCAGTAAACTTGGACATCTCTCAGCATAACCGTTGTCTCTCCCACGTTGCCTCCTGGCTCTCTCTGAATTTTCTTCATTTGAATCCCTCCAAGTCCACGGCAATGTGGGTTTCCTTGAGCGGCCCTTGCCCAACTGTTGCACCCCAGATTGACCTCACTCCGATTCCTCTCACCCCCTCTTTCCGTTACTTGGGGGTAATTTTGGACTCCTCTCTCTCTTTTCATAGTCACATATCCACCCTTACTCGCCGTTCTTTTGCAGCTCTGCGGCAGATCAGAGCTGTCCGCTCCCTTCTCCCTTCTAGTTCACTGATCACCTTAGTTCTAGCCCTGGTCACCAGTAGACTTGATAATTGCAATGTGTTCCTAGCTAACTTACTAGTTTATCAGCTTCAATGTTTACAGCTCATACAAAACACTGCAGCCCGTCTTATCACATTCGCCCAACGATTTGATCATGTCACTCCCATCCTTTTTCGCCTACACTGATCTTTGCTTCAGATTCCGTTATAAATTTCTCATTTTGACACATAGAGCCATTTATACATCTAATCCCCTCTACATAGCTAATCTTATTTCTCTTCACACACCGTATCACCAGCTTCGTTCACTGCATGCCAACCGCTTGTCTTTACCCTCCCCTTCTCAGGCTCATTTAGAACAGACTCGTCACTCTGCCTTCTTTTTTCTCAGCCCCTCACTCTGGAATGCTCTACCACCCTCCCTCCGTCTGGAACCTTCATACCCTAAGTTCAAAGAATTATTGAAAACTCACTTGTTACAACAGGCCTTCGACCTCCTTTCTGACATCCCTCCCTGAGTATTTTTTGGTTTATGTTTTGTTTAGTTACTGTGTTTGATCTTGCACTGTTTCTCCCTCGTTCCTATTTTTTTATGGCGTTCCTTTTCCGTAGTTTAGTGGCGTAGACCTTTTTATTGTAAACCGCTCTAACGTCCCGAAAAGAGCGGCATATAAAATGGAGAAATAAAGATAAAGATCAATTTTCCCATGTGTAAATTAAATATTGCCAGAATTTAGTACATCCTAACCTTGATTTCTCAATCCAATCCTCATGTACTATCTAAAATATGCCTTCATGTGTATAAAGGCTAAGTATTGCCACGTATGTGATAATCTATACATATCGCTGGTGCCACCTCTTTGCCATGCTCTCATCACACCTTTTGCACTCTACATATAATGCCAGTTCATGAAAAAAACACTTATATTTTTGGTAAGTGGTTTTTATATATTGGGCCATTTATTTTGTCCAGTCTAGAAAGTGCAGAGAGGAAAGAATCTTGTCCTATTGGGAAGATTTAGATTTACAATATCTGCTTGAAGCTGCAGAGTATTTGGTCTTAGTATATCTATATAAACTTGCATATACATTTGGAAATATTCATGGTTTCATAGTTCAGTGTTTCTCAAGCAGGTATCCCCTAGCCAGTCTGGAGACAGTGCATGGAAATCATTCTCATGCATATTCATTGTGGGTATCCTGAAAATCAGACTGGCTTAAGAAACACCAGCAAGACTGAAAGAATAGAAACAGAAGAAGAGGAAATCCTCTGCAACACACAATACAAATCCACAAGAGACCGGAGGAAAACATGGGCACACCAGTCTTGTATTTGTGTAAACAATTTTATTAAGAAGACCCAATTTGCCAAGTTTCGACAGGGAAGCCTTCATCAGTGGTCTGCAGAAATGATGGTGTTTTGCACCTACTATCTCATGTACAACACAATAGAATATGCATGAACCAAACAGATGGTCTCAAAGAACAGTGTTGCCTGAAGCTTGAGCAGGATTTGTTATCATGGCATCAACCCAGCAGGGAATTATAGTCCAGTCACAGGCAGCTACTGAGCATACCAGGCCTTCAGAAGATATGACAGAAAAGGTGGAGAGAGGTGCCGTCGCATCCAGGGTTAAGGGTGAGCTGGCAGGGCTGTGCGCCGAAGCAGCACATAGCCCATCCAGAAGAAAATCGGGCCCGTATACTTTAATTTTGATTTGAGTTTTGATCCTCTATTTAGCATAGGGGGGCTTTTGGTTGTAGTGTGATTTGTGTACCCTTCCTTCTGAGTGTTTTTGTGGTGGTTCTTGGGGCAACAGGTATTAGTTGCCAGTATACATTGCAACCAACAAGAAAGCAGTACAAATCAGTTAGTGGGTATTACAGTAGAAATAACTCAAAATCTGAATAACTTAAAATGCAGTACATCACAGATAAGGAATTATTTGTAATCCCTGTGTATGTGTGGTGCATATGTTTTGTTGTGATTGCATAAATTTGTATGTATTTTGTGCATGTATGTGTGGGTGCATTTGTGTGGGTGCAGTGCGCATGAGTTTTGTGTGGGTGTATTTGTGTGGGTGAAGGGGATATTTTTGGTGGTGTGGGCAGTGAGTGTGGCGTTGATAGAGTTGTGGGATAGATTTTATAGTGTGGAGTTGTGGCGAGATATTTTGAATCATGATGGGGCAGTTAAGAGAACAGTAGGGGTTTTTAGGAGAGAGCAGTTTGCAAGGTGATAGATTCAGTTTATTTATAATATTTACATATACAACTACAAATACAATCAAACTGTAATGGCAAAAAAATGCAACATGTGCCGTTGAGTCAAAGCTGACTCTTAGTGACCCAGCCGTCCCTGGGTTTTCTTGGCAAGATGTGAATGGAAGTAGATTGCCAGGCCTTTCTTCTGAGACAATGGAGGGTAAAATGGCTTTCCCAAGGCCACAAGGACTGCCAGTAGGAATAAACCACTGATATCTTGGTCACCAGGCTGTTGCTCCAACCACTAGGCTACTCAGAAATGGCAAAAGCCTGTCCAAATAAATGGGCTTTCATTAATTTCAGGTATGGGAGGGTGGATAGTTTTGGGGGTGGAGCAATTTTCAGGGCGGTGGGTCAGATGCAGGGATAGTTTTTGGTGGTGAAGGCAGTTGGGCAGGATAGACTTGGGTGGGCAACTGGTTTATGGGATAATGAGGCATCAGTGAGGCAGTGAATTAGTTTTTGGGGGTAGAGGCAGTTTATGGGGGTCATGGTGGAGGTTGCAGGCTGTATTTTTTGGGGAGTGGCATTTTGGTGATGGGGCAATTACAGGGGATAGCTTTTAGGGATGAGACAGTTTGGGGTTTGGAGAGACTTGAGAACAGGAGTAACCAGATCCCCCTACTTAACTCCCCTGCTACCAACTAAGAGATTTACATCACCTGTCTAGTACTGTTACCCCTTGTTCAGATCTTCACTTCTGGCCCCCTGGTGATGTCCCCCCCCCTTTTTTTGTCTAAACCGCTTTGACCCGGTGAAAAGCGGGATATAAATGCAGCTAAATAAAATAAAATAAAATAAATAAATAAATTTGTAAGTTTCTGTGCTATAAAAGCTGGAACTCCTTCTCCCGTAGAAATACACTGGGTCATCTCCCCAGCCCAATCTGGTCCATTTTCTAACTCAATGTGTCTTCACTTTTTTTTCCCCATGCCAAGTTTCATCCCATTCTGTTTAATTTTCAGAAGTTATTTTACCCCCAGACTTACATACAGACATTTCTTGATCTCTTTTGTACAATTCTTTCCAACTTCCATTGAGTTGGAAACAAAAAACAAGTGGGAGGAGGGTTTCTTGGTGACAGTTGGGAGGTTGTCAGGGAGCAGGCAGCTAGTGAGAGGTGTCAATCCCAGGTCCAAGGTACTCTCGAAACAGTTAGGCCAAGAAGAAAGGAGGCCTATCTAAATGGTGACAGAATTTCACCGCTATCTGGATAGGCAGCAGCCATCACTGCTGAAACCGAATATTTGGCAGAAGATTCTACCCAGGCACTTCTGAATTCTGATGAATATCTGGTTTCATTTTGCCAGACCACCACAGTCGGAATATCGGGTGGAATGTGTTTTAGCTAATTTTGCGCTTAACACTGTCTTTCAGGTCAGAACTAATTTGATATATATTATAAAGGAACAGTTATTTAAAATGCTCACTTTTATCTAGTTATCTATGAAATCAAAGGCCTTGCTCTAGTCTGTGAAACAGATGTAGATATCCTTTTAGTATTCTTTTCTTTTCAAGAATTCTTCTCACAACCAAGATAATGTCTCTCATTCCTCGCCTTTCCCTGAACCCTTCTTGAACTTCAGGCAGTTCTCGTTCCAGGTATGGTTGTAGTCTCCACTGAGTGATCTTGAGTAGAATCTTTCTGGCATGTGGGATCAGAGCAATTGTGTGATAATTTCCACACTCAGTTGGATCACCTTTCTTCAGTATTAGTATGAATACAGATCTTTTCCATGTCAGCCAGCCATGATGTCATCTTCAAAATTTCCTGGCAGAGCTTTGTAAGTATTGTAACAGTTGCATCTGATTGCTGTAATACTTCAGTGGGAATGTCATTAATATCCAGTGCTTTGTTCTTTGATAATGCTTTTAATGCTGCTTCGACTTCTTCTTTCATCACAATGGTTCCTGATCATAAGGTACAGGTTGAAACGGCTGTTGATCCACTTGATCTTTATGGCATAATGACTGGGCATATTCTTTCCATCTTTTCTTGATTCTCACCATCATTCAACGTGGATCCTTGACCATCTTTTAGTTTTCCAAGTCAAAACTAGACTTTTCTCTTTAACTATGACAGCTTTAGGAAATCCGATCTCATTAATAGTTTCTGATTCTATTTCCCTGTATGCATCAAGTAGTACTTCTCTTTGTCTCATCTTGCTACACATTCGAAATCTCTGTTAAGATCCATTATTCCCTCTCTTTTTCCTCTGGCTTTAGCTTCTCTGTGTTTCTCAGCAATTTTCAGAGTTTCTTCAGTCATCTATTTTGGCCATTTTTTGCGGTTTCACTTGTTGCAGAAGCTTTTCCCCTTCTTCCAGCACAACTTTCTTGATGACATCTCATAACTTTCCTGGTGCTGTCAATTGTATCCAAAGCAGCAAATTGATTTCGCAGGCAGTCTTTAAATTCTGGTCGTATATTTTCAAGATTGTACTTTACTATATTCATGAATGGCTTGCTCTTTTTCAGCTTTAGACTGAGTTTGCATACTGTGAAGAATACTATGTATACCATGGACTGCACAAAGAACAAATCAATCAGTATTAGAAGAGATCAAACCTAGGCTTTCCTTAGATGCTCAAATGACAAGACTTCAACTTTCATACTTAACACATCATGCGAAGAGAGAGATCATTAAAGAAAGACACCATGCTTGGCAAGGTTGAAGGTCAACACAAGAGAGGAAGACTGGCAATGCGATGGTCTGATATAACAGCAACTATGGATGCCACATTATCAAAAATTAGCAGCCTGACTGAAGATCGAGCACAGTTTAGTACAACTATCCACAGGGTCACCAGAAATTGACATTTACTCCACGGCACTTAACAACATCTAGCTATATTTGTTAGCATATAGGCATTCTTGCTAAATCTGAATGTGAATAAATACTATTTTTCCAACTTGCTGTAGCACCCTATGGCCAATTATTTGAAGCCCCTCCTGCTCTTTTCTGTTTGGGCGAGTACTCACAGTCAGGCAGCTGATTGCCTACTATCACATGCATTCCTGATTATACAAATGGTATGTGGTTAGCAATCTTTAGAAAACATCTTTGTGCTGGATAGCAACAAAAGAAAACAGAAAAGGCATTTACTGCTGTTACTTGAATAAGCTTATAAGAAGAAAAAATCTTAGCAAGAAGGCAAATATACTTTTTTTCTTTTTTTAAAAGTCAGGGTACATTCTTGCTTTCTAACAGAAAACACATACTTTAAAAAAAACAGTGATGATTAATGAAGAAGTATTCAAAACCTGCTTATTCAAAACATTATTCATAAATTATCAGCTCCAAAGCAAAACTAAACAGGCGATATCAATTCACACAGCAAAAAGATTCTTCAATAGCCTTTATAGATTGTTTATAGAGCTACCAAACACTGATCAAGCAATTAGGTACTTCAGGAGAAATGCTTCTGAAAGCCCTTTTCCGGAACAGCCAGGAGAAAAAAAAGGGGGATCTTAAGAATGTAACAATCGAAAAGGATTACCACAGATCTTTAAATATGATTACTAACAGCATTAAGGATATTCGGAGCAGTTTGAGAGACATCAAAGCCACTACTGGTCGTAGCAAAGAAGCCTGGATAGATACTGAACCACTGTCATCAACAGAAAAAGCTCTTATCAGTGTTCATGAAGGATCAGAACTTTCTGAAAAACAAAGTTCAAACATCAAATTGGAAACTCAGAGTCAATTAAAACTACCTGGTGAGTACAGCGATCGAGGAAATGTATCAAGGAACAAACGTACTGTAGTTCATGGACAGGATTACAGTTCTTTAATCAGAAATGAATCACACTTTCAAGAAAGTCTTGACCTAATTGACCATCGTGAATCAACCCTGCAAATTATTACAAATGAAAGGATTATGTGTAATATATCTAGAAAATCAGAACATATGGTTAATTCTAGAAAATCTGTCCTGAACAATGTGCAAAGGAATAATGTGTTTGTAAAGGAAATGCTACAAACAGAAAACAATTGTGGTGAATTAGATATGAGGAAACCACTGGAACTTCATAATGAAGCAACCATACGCACCACTACTAATTACACAACTGAAGTGCTGTCTGGTGTGAAAGAGTTAATATGCACAGAAAAATGGGATAGAAAAGGATTAAATCCTGAAATTCTGCAGCCTTCTTCTGTGAATGCCTGGAATCTGGTTCCCACAGTAACAGAATCTTTGCCAGAATTCAATGAGGTTTCAATTCAGAACATTGGATGGGAAAAAAATCAAAATAAGAAACAAACTGAGAAATATATTTACAGCTCACCATCTCTGGCTTTTGAAACTACTAATATCCATAGTGGAAATGAAGGAAGCATAAAAGAGAACCATGAGAAAAAACAAAAACTTTCTAAGTCAAAGCAATGTATTTCTTCAAAGCAACTGCCAAGGATACAACCAGATCACTCAGTGCTTCAGGAAAACGAACTTATAAACGGACTGCCAGATCACCAACATATAGTTTCTCAAGGAACAAGCTCCCAAACAACAAGATTCTTCCAAAATCAAAATGGTGAAAAATCCTTTAATCAAGTAAACAGACATTGTCTTTCTGTAGTTGCATCGCGCGCACAGAGACAGGGTAAGCGAAGTCAGTCTGCTCCACCGGCAAGAATGTTTGCAAAAGCACAAGTTAAATCAGCAGCAGGGCTGTTTCACAAGGTTGGGAGTCAAAACAGGAATCATACAGAGAGTTTCTCGGGTGTTTTCAGGGACAGATCTACTAGTGCAAGCGCTTGGCATTACCAGAACCATACTTTTAATCCTACTGTGAACCCTGACAGAAGAAAAGTGCAAATTAACATAATCCTTTCAAAGAGAGAGAAGAAAAGACTATTAGAAGAAATGATTTTCAATTGCAACAAGTCTTTGGATAGAACCAGACTGGAAGACGTAAGGCAGAAGTTGCTGCAAGAGAAGATCGCAGCTTTTATAGATTCTCTGAAACAGTACTGTAGGAGTAACGATGGGTAACGCCTCATTAAACTGAGTACATATTTTTCCATATGTAATCACAGAACAATCTACATAACCTAGGATTATTTGTTTATGCAACCTAGATCTTAAATCCTGATTTGCACCATCGATAGCAAGTTGGTAAAAGTTGTTGGTTAAAGTTTGTGAACAAAAGATCTTTACGGTAGTTGATTGTATGTTGTTCTATGATATAGTTGTTAAAATGATATTCTAATGTGCTTGTATTACATGTAACAAATATTTGTAAATTCTATAGCTCAATTAATACTATTTCTACTACTTATCATATGTATTATGCTACAAAGCATACGCAGCACTGTACAGAGACATGTAAGAGACAATCCCTGCTCATAAGAACTTACAGTCTAGTCAAGACAGATAACACAACAGTCAAGACAGACAACACAGCAACTGGGGACTAGGATATATCTAGGGCAATGGTAAGGAAACACATAGGAGGTGAACAGGAGACTGAGGGATCAGGATCCAAAAGCAGTCTCAAAGCAGTGTGGGGGGGGGGGGGGGAATATTAAAAGGCATTTACACGGTTTGTAGACCTGCTGGGGGGATATTCAGCAGTTAGTGCTACTAGATATCTGTAGTATTTTAATATATAAAATACTTTATTGGCTCCGTGGTGTGAGGAGATAAATTAATAGCTGGCAACTACCGTGTGCCCATGAACAGGTGCTCGAAGAGATCTGTGATCCTTTTCTCCTAAAAATATATTTGTTTTTTACTTGTATAAAACATCTTTTACTTGTACATCTATACAAAAGATATGTATGTGAAGAGATAAGTGTTCCCATAATATTTTGAATGAAGGCGTTATTATTTTCACTTCATTTGGAGATTGGGCTTTTTGTGTAGGATTAGTCTCATTGAATATTTAATAAACCTGCTTTATAATTTATCCTTGCATTGGACTACCATTCTTTGTATCCCTTTGTTTGCAATTTGTAATTGAAACATCAGCAGGACAGGAGCAACCTGGGATCGCTTCTACCCTGCAAAAATTCACCTTAAAAAACTGGAGAAATGAAGGAAAGAACCTAAGAGAAATATTTTTTGTTTTTTCAATGGCGACGACCTTTTTTTTTTTTTTAATGAAACAATGGGATAATGAACAAAATTGTGCTTATTTTTTATTTGTTTCATTTTAAAAATGAATTGGTATGAAATAGAAAATGAGAAATTGTGTTATAATGTCCTATTTTGTTCCAATCAGTTGAAGGAGGATGTGGAAGACATCTAATACAACTGGGTTTAAAAGGGGGTTTGAGAAGTCCCTGGAGAAAAAGTCTATAAACAATTATTAGACAGATAAACTTGGAAAAGCCATTGCTTATCCCAGGGAGTGAGCAACAAAAAATGGATACACTTTTAAATCTTCTGAGCACTTCCTATCATTTCAGTCAGAGCAGCTTACATTGCAACTTAAACTTGGTAATCTACATTAAACAGGGACATTGATAACTTTGATAATGTAGATTTTTGACCCCAAACCATACCCCCTTGAAATTTCTAAGTTTTAGTGGCATCTACATGTATGTTTAACACTTTCTAAAATCACCATTTACACTTTGTGTGATTTCCATGTGGAAAATTGACATTCACATGTGGAAATTGTATCCAAGTGTAAATGGTGATTTTGCACGTGTTGGTAAGCAGCCAGGGCTGAAGAATGAGATGGGGAGTGAGGGTGGGAAGTGAGCACTATGGTGATCATCTTCTATTTTTTTGAAAATGTATTTTTATTCAAAGTTGGAACTAACACTTGTAACAAACAATACAAACTACAATCATTTCCAACCCTATTTTTGTGCCACCCCATGAGGGCATAACAGGGCATGCTGGGGGAGGATGGTTGCAACTGCACCCACGTAACATACATATTCTACGGTGTTGGGTGGTAGCCCAAAACTTCATAAACTGCAGAAGTCTAGATGAGGGTTTCGGCCGCCTAGGACAGCGGGAACAACAGCAGGGAACCTGTGTAAGAGTCATACCCATGTACTAGGAAAGATCCATGCAATGTGGAGATACCTCATAATGGTCCATAGATGGAGATGCCACCGACAGGCCCAAGCACAGCAAAGGAAGTGATAATATGTGCTGCAACAGCAGCAGGCAGTAGCCAGCACCACAGATGCCAGTACCGCACACCCAGGGTGTTCAGGCCAAGGATAAGCTACCTCCAACTGACAGAGGAGAATGTGTACTAATAGTACTACATGCGTGCCATCCTGAGCCAGGAGCTGGAGCCAGCCACCGCCCAAAGACATGTACTACCAGTGGCAGTACGGGTCACCACTGCCCTTGGCTTGCTGGCCACAGGCAGTTTCCAGCACATCATTTGTGCTACAACAGGCAAGATGCAGTCTGTAGTGTGCCACAGCATTGATGCCTTCACCAGTGCCTTGCTCCGAAGGCTGGGACACTTCATATCCTTCCCCAGAACATCACATGAGTGACAGGAGACAATACAAGCCTTCTATGATCTTGGTGGATTTCCCTCAGTCCTAGGTGTCATTGACTGCACCCATGTTGCACTGAGGGCACCACGACAGGACTAGAGGGCATACAGGAACCGCCATACTTACACGTCCATGAATATGCAAGTGATGGTGAATGTGAATATGGCCATCAGAGATGTGTGCGCCCGATTCCCAGGCTCCTGCCATGACGTCTACATACTTGGCAGTTTGGACTGGGACAACCTGCAGCCAGCAGACACCTTGGAGATGCCTGGTTGCTTAGTAAGTGGACAGGGGTGGGAGGTGATGTGATGGGATGTGACACTGTATGCCACCCTGTGTTGTTGCACCCCTTAAGTGAATGCATGTGTACCTGTAAAGTATGGTCTGCCATTCAGTGCTAGTGGCAAGATGTTTATAAAGTATCTGGGTGCTGGTGCTGATAAGCAATGTCTCTGCCAGCCCTAAAGCACCATGCACAATAGCAAGACTGATGCATCCCTGTCTCTCTGACTTCATAGGTGACTATGGATATCCACTACGGACCTGGCTACTGACACCAATGTGCCACCCACAGACACCACTGGAGGAGCGGTACAATCATGTGCACCAGAGGACCAGGTCTGTGGTGGAGAGGGCCCAATTGGAGTGCTGAAGAGCAGCTTTAGATGCATTGACCGCAGTGGTGGAGAGCTGCTGTACAGGCCAGAGAGGGTATGCCGGATCTTCACTGACTGCTGCATCCTGCACAACCTAGCCATGCAGGGGGGCATCCCCATCCCCGAGGAAATGCCGGCAGCTCATACCAATGCTGCAGAGGCTAATGATGATGATGGGGGGGGGGGGGGGCAGAGTGGTAACCAACTCCAGATAGCCCTGGCCATTGCCACTAGGAACAGACTCATCTGGAGACATTCTAGGGGCAACAGGGGTGGCACAAAAATAGGATTGGAAATGATTGTAGTTTGTATTGTTTGTTACACGTGTTAGTTCCAACTTTGAATAAAAATACATTTTCAAAAAAATAGAAGATGATCACCATAGTGCTCACTTCCCACCCTCACTCCCCAGCTCATTCTTCAGCCCTTGCTGCTTACCAACACATGCACGAGGAGCTGTGTCTGATGTGCTTGCAGCATCCTCCCCAGAAAGGTAGCCAGTCTCTGCAAATGCAGTCCCACCTAGAGGTATGGCTGGATCAGCCCCTTGTCCAGCACCTGATCCCTGCTGAGCTGCCATCAGCTGCCGACAAGCACCAGCGATAGTAGCCAGTAGGCCGCCATCTCACAAATAAGGTGCAACTGCATCTACCAGTAATGTTGCTCCCTGAAGTTCTGCTCCTCCTGTATGGCCTATGTGGACCTCAAGATCTGTTCCCTCTCCCACAGAAGCTGCTGATCAATGTCATCTGGCCTACTCTGTGTGCTGTTTCCTCAGGGACTGGGAACTCCAAATTAGGCTTGGCTGATGCCTGCTGTGCTGCAGTGTCATCCACAGTGGGCTGCTGTCAACCACTGCATTCTGGTTATGTGTCTGCTGCGGCTATAGGAAAGGGTGCCTCACCCACATGGGAATCAACTGCCTGTGATGACCCAGCCACTAGCTGGTCTGTGAGAGAGCAAGAGTGACACAAGCAAGGCCCCAGCAACTGTCTCTGGAGGCAGAGAGGTCCCACAGTGTGTGACCAGCAGCTTTGGTTGAGAAAATGCAAGTGCACCCACTGACCCTTGCTGTCACATGACTCATCTCCAGCCATGAGAGCTGAGTCCTAGGTACAGTCCCAGTATGCTGTCAACATAGGTGAGGTGACACACCTCCCATATAGGTAGCAATGGCTTCAAATACATACAGCAGGGGTGGCCAACTCTAGTCCTGGTGCACCACAATCCAGCCTGATTTTCAGGATGCCCCTAATGAATATTCATGAGGTATATTTGCACTCACTGCCTCCCATCGTATGAAAATATATCTCATGAATATTCATTAGGAATATCCTGGAAAACCAGGCTGGATTGTGGTGCACCAGGACTGGAGTTGGCCACCCCTGACATACAGAAATAGCAAGACCAAGAAACATATGTGCACACCCGCCACCACTGTGCCTGTCCGCCCCACTGTCCCCATGCATGTGGTCACAGTAGCAGCCAGTCAACAACCTGGTACACCCCAAGGAGCATGACACATGTGAGTGAGGATACCCCTTTAGGGTTGGTGCCCAGGGCATGGTGGGCACACACTGTTGCTAGGCCTGCAGTCCCTCACACCTCCACTGACATGAATACAGCAGCACATCAGCTGTGGGGATGTGAACTCCATCACACATGAAACAACCCACACTGCACGTATGGGACCATGGGTGAATGCCCTGATGTGCCACTGGATGTCCAGACCACAGTCACACACCCAGCTCATGTAAGACCTCTGCCAAGCAGCAGCTAGGGAGTATGATCCACTCACTACCATCATAGCCAGCAGCACCAGAGACCACCACATTCTCCATGAAGTGAAATATCTGATCTTCCAGGGTGCTCAGAGCTGCTGGCGCTCACGTGGCAGCCTACTGTTCTTAGCCTTCTTTTCCTTGGCAGTCTGCCCGACTACCCGCCACTTCTTCTTGATGTGTTCCACATCACAATTGTGGAGGTAGACTGCACTAACCCTGTGAGCAATGTCCTGTCAGCCTCGCTGCTGGGTACTTGCATCCTCAGAAGTGAAGAGAGTGGCATGGTTGCACATAATGAGGCCCAAGGGCATGGAAGTCTCTGAGGGAGAGAGGTTCACCTTGCGTGTCCTCTTCATTGGCTTTACCATGGCTTCAGGCTAAAAGGAAACGGAATGGGATGCTACCTGCATACAAGTTTCAAAATGCACAAATATGACATCCTAGCCAGGCCACGCACACACAAACCTACAAGACTAATCCGCATAAGATTCAACCACAGGAAAAATGAATATGGTGGCGAAGCCAGGCCAGCAGTTGCATCGCTAACCAGGCAGCAGATAATGCGGAAATATTAAAGAACGGTAAGCGGCTATCTATGAAAACCGGACAAATTGAATATATGGGTTGCGTCTGACCATGCCAGAAAAGGGTAAATGGGATATGGGATATAATACGTAGGCAGTCACTTACACGGGTATATGGATAGCATTGTGGTCATGCGCATGGGAAGTCTCTGCGCTGCCTTGTGGTCAAATTGGCCATGTACATAATAGGAATGTGCAATGGCCCAGTACCACAGCTACTCCAGGGGGTGGAGGGGTAATGTAGGTCAGTACATGGGGGGTTCACATGACTGGGGCATCTGCCTAGTGCCACAGATACCCTAGACCTGGCCCTGTGCATAACTACACAGGGTGGCCACTGTAGCTGCTTGAAAACAGGTGTGGATGTCAGCCATGGGTAGGAGTCCATGAGCCATATCTACGGTGCACAGGGATGCCAGGACATGGCCAGAGATGGAGATGGGGTTATCTGTGTTGGCCTCACAGATGTAGCCAGGTGCCTGTGCCCTGTCCCGGCCACTCTTGGAGATAGGATTCTGGCCCTCATGGTTACTCATGAGTTTTAGTGTGGCCTCTGTCGTGTTCTGATGCACTCATGCCCTTCCATGCCTGACCCACCCCTACCCCGCCTGCATTCCCACCTCGGGACCCACATCAGGGGCACCACCCTGGCCTGTGCATGCCACATACCACATGTGTGCTGTCCCCAGACCCATCACCTCCACAGGCACCCTCACAGAGCACGAGATGCTAGGTGATACCCATCATAAATGACACCTATGTGCTGGCAGCACGTGTATGGCAATGAATGCACGTGTCTGTCCAGATGACTCACTGGTCAAGATATATCCGAGATGCCCATCTACATGTTGACATAGCCAAAGGTTCATGGGTCCCTGCAACAGGCAGGAGTGCAGACAAGGTTGCAGCAGTGTGTGATGCACAATGTGCACATAGTTTGATTGTCATCCAGAGACCTATTCAGGATTTGGACAGCAGTTGCAGGTTGGCACAATCCATTTGTACTGTAGATGTGGTGGTGAGATGTGTGTCTGCTTATCCATCAGCCTCCACAGTCACCATACCACGCACCCAGTGATGTTTGTTGATCTCTAGTCAGGATATGAACATTGCAAGGGAGGAGCTCCAATGATTTGGAGACCAGTAAGCAAATGTCACCAAAAGATGGGTGACTGCGGCACATTACTATTATCACGCACAGTGGCAGGAATGCTGAGGAAGGTGAGTCATATCGGGGTGCACAACGCTGTTGGAAGCAGCACGTGCTAACGGCCAGTGCTCTGACTCTTGGATTATTGTACAGGTACCAGTACTGTGGGCTCACACCTTGTACATTATGAGAGGTCAGTGATGGTTTCCCATATCTAGGTCGCTGGTGGGATATGTAGCTACATGAAGTGTAGCAGGGACACAGACCCTAGTTGCATTTTACCAGACCAGTGGCCTGACCACCACAACAGTCCTCCTCTGCAAAATGGCTGTCTGGAGTTGTGCAGCCCTGGTGCTATGGGCCTGGGGGGACCCTCCCTGCAACTCATCAGGGTTGCCACCACAGCTTAGTGCCCTGACGAAGAAGTGGGGCAGAGTCATGAATGATCTCATGGAGAAGCCACACCTCCTGCACCAGGCAGGCTAATGCATCAAGGACAGCAGAGGGTGGGCCTGTGGGGAAGGTCCTGCTCTTGAATAGCTGATGCTGGTCCTGGCCACTGGCATGGACTGGGGCCTGTGGCATCCATATTGCCTACCACAGTAGCTCTGCCATCCCCAGTTGATGGTTGCTGGCATGGCGGAATGCTCATCCTCAACTGGGGCATGGAAGGCACTGCAGGTCCCCCATCTCCTACGGCTCCTCCTTGGGCACCACTGCAGCCACTCTTCTGCCAGCAGGGGAATATATCTCCTCCTCCTCCTGTGCCCTTCTGCCTCCTTCCCCTCCCCCTCTTCATCCTCCCTCTCCTCCTCCGCTATCCTGGTTGCATCATCCCCCTCTGACCCCTCTGCCCTGCCTGCCTCCACCACCTCAGCAATCTGCCATCCTGCCTGCATCATTCCCTCCCTCTCCTCTGACCTGCCTGCCAGCATCATCCCTTCTTCCTCCTCCACCCTGTCTGCACCCTTCTCCTCTGCCTCCTTCTCCTCCTCTGTTATGCTGGTGCTCTCCTCCTCACTGCTCTCCTCCACCAACTCCTCTGCTGCAGTGGTCCAGGTCCGTTTGCCTGCTGGCAGTGCCCTCCGGCCCCCTCCCCACCTGGGGTCACTGAGGTGGTGCTACAGGTGGTAGACCATAGCGTCATGCTGGCTGTTCCATGGGCAGCTGTTCTGCTGGTCCTGGGGCTTCACTAACTGTGGGGAGATGGATGGTGGGACATTAGATTTATGTTACAGGTAGTGCCAACTTGCAGACACATGGGGGAATGAAGAGGGACTAACATACACGCACATGCACACTCACACACACCGTCTGCAGTCCAAGCATGCATGGTCTGTTTCTCCAGCCACAGTATCAGGATCGAGCTGGTCTGTGTTGCCCTGCCATATATATATACAACTATGTATACAAAGCATTCACTTCATGTTAAATGTACCTATGGATCTATGTAAATAGTTCAACTTCGGTTCTTTGTAATATGTTGTGTTAAATGTAAATCACCCCTGATCTCTGGAAGGGGTGGTATGGAAGAACCAAATAACTAAAATGAATAAATAAATAAATATTCTCATTTGCAGGAGATGTACTGTACATGCAGTTTGGCTACTGGCTTGCTGTTCCCTGGGAGCTGCAGTCCCTTGCCACTGTTGCACACAGGCTTTTGGGATAAATGTGACCCCCAGTCTTGTGGCTCAGACCATAACCACCTTGCTATCTCTCATGTATATGTCTCTATTATCCCATGGCTGCTCTTGACAGTCATGTCTGCATCTGGCATTTCCTGTCTGTGTCTGTATTGCAGTCGTGTGCTTTGCATATTAGTGCTTGTTCATTGTACAGTTAGCCCTACAACGTGCAGTCTATCACCTTTTCTTGACAGCATGTGTTCCAGGATGCTCCGTTTGGTAACTTATGGGTATTCAGTGAATCGTTGATGTGGTATGCTTCATGATTGTTTTCAATATGCCAAATGTGCTGGGGACACCCTTCCAGCTGATGGGGGGGGGGGGTTATCCCATTCTTGGAGTAGCCACCGTGGGTAGCGCATGGTCTGTATACTAGATTCCTGCTGACCATGCCCTTTGGTTGTTGATCTGTCCTTGAGAAAGTGGTGAGGTGACTTTGGAGTTGTGATTAGTGGTCCTTATGTGTTCCTGTATACCTTTATTCCTTGTTTTGGCTACAGAAGGGTTATTTCAATTGTTGGGATTCTGTGTACATTTTGCGCTCATGGCATGTTGGGTTTCAGCTTTGGTTTGCCTGTTCCCTGCTATTTGCCACTGGGTCAGGTCAGGCCCCCTGATGCAGCTTCGGTTTTTACTCACCCATGCTACTGCAACGTACTATGCTGTTTGTTAGCCAAGCCCACTGTTGAATTGGAGTGACATGTTGTATTTCACTGTGTACAGTCAGCCATGGATAACCTTACTGGATTTTTCTGTATGGAGCGGTGCTGTCATGCTGATACAGCATATTGTGTCAGTGATGACCCATGTAATTTAGTGCTAAGGGATGCTGGCGTTGTGTCGGCAGGGGCATATTGGCTAGGGCCGTTTTTCCTCCAGGTGTGGCTTTCAACAACACTTTATTGATGTTACCTACTTAGCCTTTGGTTTCGTTTGTCCTGATCATCTGCATACTGGTTGTTAGCTGTTTCTACATACAGGTGATGGCATTACATTGCTGTTCTTCCTGGTGCCATGGTGACTGCCCTTTTCCCCACTTACCTGCAGCTGTGGCAACTTCTTCCCTGAAGCGCTGGATGTAGACTGGCCTCTGTCGCCACATGGTGCAGAATTTGCATTTCAGTGCCTCCAGCGTGCGCCTCACACCATATTCACTGTGGGAGACTGATAAACATTACTAGTCATCCTCGTGTCCCCCTGACCTGTCCCCATTTTCCATCACTACATGCCCCCTCACAGTCCCTTAACATCACCCCCAGGCCCTGACACATGCCTGCACCTGCTTCCCCATCATATATGACCAGACACCATCGCACTCTGTCACATTACTGCTCAAGTATTGCCCTTAGTGGCTGCACTGTCTCTCCTCTGTTTCCCTCTGGCTTTCCTGTACTGCCCATGTGACCACTACACCAACTTCTTGCCCTCCCTATTGTGACTCCATTGGGCCAGCTCACCTAGGAGTATGGCTAGTGCAGGTTTGCGGTTGCAATAGTAGTCATGTCTGCATGGTGCCTGCTCTATGCCACTGCAAACAACTCACATCCCTACAACATACACTCTGGGGACTGCATGTGACATGACCCATCCTCACTAGTATGCATTCTCCCACAGCTGGGCCTGTGGCAGTGTGTTCACAATGGGCTGCTGCTCAGCCCATCCCCCCAGTGTCTCCCAGGCCCTACATATCCCACTGATTACTCACCTGTGCAGCTGGAGCTGGATCCCCCATCAGATTGCTGTCGAGAGGTGCAGGTTTGCCTTGCATTTCCCTTCCGGATAGAGCATCCCCTCATAGTGCAGGACCTTCCTGGCTTAACTATTTATTATACTTCAACAAATAGAGAGGGGTGACCTGCATGGAGTGGCAGGTACAACCCTAAACAAAGGCCTAGAGGGGGGGTGACCTGCACGGAGCGGATGATACACCTACTCTAGCCACCTTACTGTGCAGACTAGATGGACCATACTAGTCTTTATCTGCCGTCATATACTATGTTACTATGTCTCTAGCTCAACAGGACTGAGATTCACCATCCTGGCAGCCATTCTACTGCTTATATCAGCCCAACCAGAGGGCTCTCTGCAGTAGAATAGTTGTTAACAGGTATGGCAGTACACGGTACCCCTGTTTTGCATGGGCAAGCCAATTAATGGCTATGGGCATCATGACATGCACGACCCAGGTCTGTTGGTACAGATTAACCGTGTTTTGCATGGTCAGGCTACCCATACCCATTCATGGGGCACCGCATGCCCGTGTAACCCTGGCTCATTTTCTGATTTGCTCATGTTGCACTGTTGCATATTTTGCCCCACTCTTCTTCGCCTTTCACAATTTATGGCCAATATTATTTTAGGTGTGTCTACGTGCATACAACAAATATGTCCTGCTCCGCACTATCTAGGTTTGTGGATTTCACTGCCAGCTGTACTTCTTCTGATAAATGGCAATATTCTCCTCTTGCCCGCGTGTACACAACTTTACTCAAGATTCGTGCTCCTTTCCCGAGCAGTTTTTCTTAGCTGTTTATTGGCTGCTTCAGCATCTCATGCAATATCAGACCCTTGGTTTTTCAAATATACAAGTTAATTTGTCTCTACGTGGCCATCCACACAAATAGCAGGTACAAAAATATATGTACTGCAGATTTGCAACAGGAAAAGCATGGGTGAGTTTGCTTTGAAAATTGACTACAATGTAGGTGGGTTACAAGTGCCTGCTCCAAATTTATGCAGACCCAGGAAGTTTTAATTTGGCCTGAAATAGCTAGTTGATGGTTTGTAAAAATCTGATAGCTTGTTATTAACAGAAAATACCCAATTTAAATTGTATATCTATTATGACATAACTGCTATTGCTGCCTTTTCTAAAGCTAAGGCACTTCTATCCCTTCAGTTGTTTGTTTAGTAGATAACATCACACTACAGTCAACTTGAGTGCATAATTTACAGAACCATATCCCATTACAGAATTCATACTGAGTTACCACATGGCCCGTTTTCAACTAGTGAAGGTGCTGAAATGTTTCAGGTATATAACAATACTGCATGGTTTGCATACAAATTTTCCTTGACACGGTTTCTACTAAATGTTTTGTTACGTAAAACATAAGATCAATATGCTTGTAGCTTTAATACAAACTACTGTAAACTTCAAGCTGAATTTATACAGCATTTGTCAAGACAATTGATATAATATATATTTCTATGTATACATGCTCTTTTTAAATTAAAAACATTCACTATTCTTAAAGAAAAAAAATTCAAATTCACAAATAAAAATAGTCTTCTCCAAAAATATAACCAACCAGATATATGTTGCTAAGATCTTACTATCAAAGTAATATTTCAGGATTTTTCAGTGCCTCCTGTACCCTGCCAAACAATTACAATATTGTGACCTCATGTAGCAGCCTCTGACCTCACCTGTGGTACATGTTTGTATTTTAAGCAGAAATGTCTGAGTTTTGTAGATTAAATTGTAAAGCTTGCTGTCAAAAAAAGAATATATTCATTGATCTTGTTGACAGAATTGTTAGGAGACCATCTTTGCAATTCCCTGGTCAGTGGGGATATCAGTGTTACGAACCCAGAGTTTACAAAACTCTGGCAAAAATACTGAGGCATGCTGATCTGGATGGATTTGGTATTCTGATCTCAGATTATATCACTTTTGTGAAGAGATCAGAATATCGCCTTGAAAAACATTTTAATCATGAATTTACTGAAATATGTGTGAACACAATTCTGTACTGGATTTTTGCAAGAAAAGGTAATCCCAAGTTTGTTGAACTGCTTTTACAGAAGACCAGAGATTACATTCAGGACAGGAGCTGCAGTTTGGCACTAATATGGAGGTACAGTAACAGCTAATGTTCTAATTTTGTAAAAAAAAAAAAAAAAAATCAGTAACAAAACAACTGTTTATAGCAAATGAGGCATAGAAGAAATATGCATGAACACTATCTTACATTATATGATGGGATCTGTTGTTCTTCAGTACCCTCTTATATGTTCTACCTTGAGCTAAAGCAAAGGAAAATAGAAAAGTTAAAATTCCTTTAATGTATTATTTATATTCATTTCCACACCAATAAATACATATATTTAAATATCATTACATGTGCTGGGAAAACAGAATAACATTGAAATTTCACCACAAACAGATCTTCTCCGTGGACAGGAGGATATGTCCTCAGGTATGAGGAATGCCATCAATGTTGCCCTTTGCAGGAACCAGTTCCCAGCGATTTCTCAGTTTTTGGAATGACCACACCACACCTGTACATGTGTTCCTGCCAGCTGCTGCCATGCGAGATTTCCTTAGTCTGTTTAGTAGCTGATGTAAGAGGGGAAGGTAGGAGGGGTGTGAGGACTAATCATGTTGTCCACAGAGAACATCTGCTACAGGTAACATTGTTTTACCCATGGACAAGCAGGATAATGTCTTCACACAGGCAATCCCTAGCTACTGTCTGTCTTAAAAGAAAAAAGGGAAAAAACTGTGTCACAACCGATGAACACCTAAACAATATGATTTGGGGGGATAACAGGCCTTTTGTGTCTTTTATTTATTTATTTTAAGATTCAGCCTGACCAAAAAAGAATCATATCTAGGGGAGAAAGCATAGTTACTCACCTGTAACAGGTGATCTCTGGGAACAGCAGGAATTTAGTTTCCACATATGGGTGACCTTGGTACTGACGGAGCCCGCACGGGAATGCTCCCCAGTGTCTAATTGGAAAGCTTTTGGGAGCACTCCACTGTGCCTGGTGTGACTGAAACCCTATAACTTCTAGGGGAGGAGGGCAGGTTGTGAAGACTAAATTCCTGCTGTTCCCAGAGATCACCTGTTACAGGTGAGTAACTATGCTATCTCCAGGAACAAGCAGGAATGTAGTCTTCACATATGGGACTCCCTAGCTCCCAGATGCCAGATGAAGTGACCTCAGAACTGGTAGAGGTTTGCCTCGGAGTAGGCATGATGAGGTCATAGATCCTATATGGATTTCTGGTATCTTTAAAGTCCAGGACGGAGGGTAGGAGCTGCCTCTAAGTCTGAAAGAGGTGCTGGAGTACAACCTGACCAAACATGGCATCCTGATGGAAGTCTTTGTCCAGACAATTATGGGCAGGAAAGGTATGGATGGAAGACCAAGTTGCTGCTTTGCAAATTTCATCAATGACTAGTGAATGTAGATTTGCCATCGAGGTGGGCATGGCACGAACGTTGTGAGCAGTGACGTGCCCTTCCAGGGAGAGTCCTGCTTTGTCATAGGCAAATGAAATGCAATCTGCTATCCATCTGGAGAGCATATGCTTAGAAACAGGTAATCCCAGGTGACTGGGGTCAAATGAGATAAATAACCGTGAGGCTTTATGATGATCTCGAGTCCTTTGGAAATATAAAGCCAAGGCACATTTGTGGTCAAAAGTGTGCTTCCACTCTAGATGCATGTGGTTTAGGAAAGAAAACTGGAAGGTAAATTGGCTGGTTTAAATGGAAGGGAGACACTGCCTTTGGCATAAAGTGTGGGTGATTCTGAAGGAATACTTTGTCATGGTTGAAGCAGGTATAGGGAGGATCCGCCACCAAATCCTGAAGCTCACTAATGCATTTAGCTGAAGTGCGAGGAATTAGGAAGATTACCTTCCAAGAGAGGAACTTAAGTGAGGTCGTGCTTAATGGTTCAAAGGGCGGCTTGAGAAGCTGCGCTAGAATGGCATTGAGGTTCCAAGCTACCGGAGGTGGCTTAATGGGCAGTTTGGACAGTAGGAGACCTCTCATGAAATGCACTACTAGACTACTTAGCTTTTTTTTGCTTAGTTGTAAACTTAGTTGTAAAGCTAAGTAGTTGGAAAAGTTAAAAGTGGGAAGAAGTTTACAACTAAAGAAAAAAAGGCTAAGTAGTTGGACGCGTTAAAAGTTTGTGAACCACTTTTTTTGATGAAGGACGATTTTGTGAGGGCATTCACTTGTGGCAAGGTTAAAACAAAAAAATAAGGGCATCCGGGTCATTGATGCTACTGACACTGTTGGATATTTTATTCAAATTTGATGTCATTAAGTCTGAGACCTTTGCGCCCTATATAAATAATAGCCACAAGTGTTGTGTATGATGTCAAATTGCTACCAAGTTTGAATGAAGTGATTTCCTTTTATAATTGTGAATTATAATCTTGGCAGCTACATTCTGTGCTAATTGAAGTGTATGTAGACTCTTTTTGGGCAGACCTTGTAACATGCTGTTGCAGTAGTCTAAGTGAGGAGTGATTAGGGCTTGGACTACTCTTCTGAAATCGTTTGATTCTAGGAGGGGTCTGAGGTGCTGGATTGTTCTTAGTTTGTAGAATATGGTTCTAGCAGTTTGCTTTATTTGAGCTGACATATTGAGAGATCTATCTATTATTATTCCAAGGTGTTTTACCTCATTTTTTACTTGGATAATGGTGTCACATTTCTTAAATGTTGGAGGGGGGTGAAGTTTTGGTTCCTAGTTGTAAAAAGAATTTCTGGGGTTTTTTTTCAAATTTATGTGGAGGTTGTTTTCATTTAGCCACGATTCTGCTTCTTATAGGCAATCAATGATGTGATATGTTGGGGGGGGGGGTATATCTACTGGTGCATAGATGTGGTACCTGATTTTGCGTTTTTGAAGATTACACATAATGGTTGAAGATATAGATTGAACAGGAGGGCAGATTATGTTCTTATGTATATGTAGGTGCCAACATTAACACAAGCTCCACAGCTTCTATAAATATTAGTGTGTATTTCTGCATGTACACATGTAAATAAAGAATTTTCATAATCTACATGTATGAGTACAGACCCTACCTATGCTCTATCCCAGCATGTCCACAGTGAAAGTATGTACCATGCAAACCAGGCATCTACAATTTTGCTAGTCGGTATTTTATCAGAGGCTATTTACCCATGTATATGACTAAAATGCAGAAAAAGTAACAAAAGTATCTGTAAGATATGAGAGAACAAGAGAACAGATACCGGGACTGGCAGTGATTTCAGGTTTGAAAAAACCCTTTTATTGTCCTCTACACGTTTCGGCCTCCTGGCGTAGGGGACAATAAAAGGGTTTTTTCAAACCTGAAATCACTGCCAGTCCCGGTATCTGTTCTCTTGTTCTCTCATATCTTTACAGATACTTTTGTTGCTTTTTCTGCATTTTAGTTTAAGGAGTGCATGTATACAAAAGAGCGTTAACTGTTAACGTGGCGCTAACACAGAAAAGTCATGCCATGGTTAACAGCTAACATGGGCCAAATTCAGATAGCACAGAAAATTCCCTGCGCTATCTGCATGCCACATGTTAGGAGCACGAGTGGGCGGAGTGTGGATAGAGAGTGGGCGTGCCTATACTGTGCAGCTACTGCAGGCATGACAGCATGTGGTGACTGAACGTTTTCCAGACAGCACAGGTGCAGCTTACACCACCTCACTGAGTGGATTAGCTGCATCGGTAATGCTGCCGTGCCACAATCCCTACATTTTCACCCAATATCTGCTGGGGAAATGCTGGGCATGCCCCTAACACATAACATGTGACTTCTGTAGCTAATGTGGTGGAATTTGCACTAATGCCTGTAAAAGCCTAATTTCCTTTAGTAAACATACCGCTAAGTTTAGCATACATTCTATGCAAATGCACAGAATAGAATTACATACAAGATTACTTCCAAAGTAGGAAAAGTGCATTAAACGTAATCCACTTTTTCACTTCACATCTTAACACTGATTTTGGACTCCAGCCATAGGGACGGAGTAAAGATTTTAACTTCAGTTTATTCAGTGGAAATAAATGGAAATTTTAAAAAATCCTAAGACCTGGACTTCCCAAACTGGGGAACCCTGATTAAGGATCCCAACTCCAGGAACATCCAACATTGGGACACCTGAGCCAAAGAGACTATGACTTGCTATTCCTGAGCCAAGGGACCCCCTGACCTGAGACTTCTAGCCAGAGAGACTTTCCAGATGAAGACTCTCCATGGAACTAGAGGCCCATTTAGGGACTGCCAATTAAAGACTCTCTAGCTCAGGGGAACTATGAGGGTCATTTTAAAAGGTTTAGTTGTGATTTGGATGTCTGAAGACATACACGTTGACACTGAAATCATGGACATGTCTCCGTAGCCATTCCACAAATGATGTTTGCATACGTCTCCAGTGCAGGGGCATCCGAGTAGGCACGGGGGTGTTGTGGAGGCATGTCTGGGGCATGGCAATGTACTTATATATCCCTGTTCGATCTCAACAACATTTGCAGGCACGTCAATGTTTATACCTGTTCCAGACACCAGCGGCGGCCCAAGGGGGATGCGGGGCCATGTGCGGAGACTCGGTGCGGGCCTCATTTGCATAAGGGACATCATTTGCATAAATATTTGCATAATGTTACCATACACTAACTTTTAGTAAACATGCCTCTTAATGAGTGCATGGATAAAGAAAGACTAAAAGATTTCTACATTACTATAATCCAGTGCCAACCGCCAGGCACATTACAACTACTACAAACACTGCCCATTTAGAACCCATAGCAAACCCGCCGTATCGTAACAGCACTACCAGGACTCACAAAGCACCAGACCCTACCTATCAAAATGCAACACTGCAAATATTAAACCAATACATTTCAGAGAATAACAATACATGACCTACTGGGGAAAGACAAGTGGCAATGTCAAATAGGAATTACATAAACAGAATACCTCAGCTCAGTTACACATGCAGAACATACACCATCACCAAACAAGGAATCACAATTTAGAAACAGGAAGACAATAATTAAACTGGGAACCCCAAAAGCCAAACTTGGAATTTACAACAACACTGTAGAAATAAAACTATAAATTAATTTCCTCTTGTACTAAACAAAGCGCAGATGTTAATGATGCACATTTCCCAGAGCTGACATATTCCAGTTAATAAATTCAAAATAAAGAGATATCTTTCTACCTTTTGTGCATTTTTTTTCAGTTGCAATTGCTCCAGCCCCTTTCTTCTGGTTTCTTCGTGTCTTCTGCTAACTCTCCATCGTCTGCTGTCCATTTGTCCTTTCTTCTCTCTTCTAGTTTTTTTTCCATTCTCTCTCTACATCTGCTTTAACATAATAATCTTTCTCCTTTTGCTCTTTCCTCACTCCTATTTCATCCACTCAAAATTTACCCCTCCATCCTCAATCCCCACTTACTCTCCCAATACCCGGCCAATTGTAGATTTTTCATCCCTCCCACACAAAATATTTTTCCCCTCTCCATTTCACTCTCCCAGCCCCTTCCCATTCTAATCCTCCCCCAACATCAGCTCCCTTCTAGTTCCAGCCTCACCCAGCATCCACTCCCTTCAAGTCCCCGCATCAGCCCATTTCCAGTCCTAGCTCCCCCATCCATTTCCAGTCCTATCCGAGTCCCTCCATCAGCTCATTTCCAATCCCAGCCCATTTCCAATCCCAGCTCATTTCCAATCAGCCCATTTCTAATCCTTTCCTAGCCCCACCATCAGCCCATGTCAAATCCTAGCTCCTCTCCACTCAGCCCATTTCCAATCCAAGCCCCCCATGAGCCTACTTCCAGTTCTAGCCCCTCCATGAGTCCATTCCAATCCAAGCCCCACCACAGCCCATTTCCAATCTTAGCTCCCCCCAACAGACCATTTCCAGTCCTGTCCTAGTTCCCCCCCCTACTCAGCCCATTTCCAGTCCTAGCTCCCTCCCCTCACATCCCATTTCCATTCCAAGCCCCCCTCCCCATCAGCTATTTGCAGTTCAAGTCCCCCTTCCACTCAGTCCATTTCCATTCCAAGCCCCCATCCCCATCAGCTATTGACAGATTAAGCCTCCCCTTCCACTCAACCCTAGCCCCCCCATAGCCCATTACCAGTCCTAACCCCCCATCACCCCATTTACAGACTTAGCCCCACCACAGCCCATTACCAGTCTTAACCCCCCCATCAGCCCACAGCCCATTACCAGTCCTAACCCCCCTCCCCCCCATCAGCCCCGGGAAAATTTAAAATAAAAAAGAAAAGCTGGCTGCTACCGCTGCCACCGCAGCAGCAGCAGAATCGAGTGTCCCGCACCCCACCAATGCCCGGCAGAACCCTCCCTCCCTGCATCAGCCCCTCTCCGCGTCGGCTTTCAGAGCCATGAAGGGAGAGTTTCCCTTTCACGGCTCTGTTAAGCGCGATGGGGCTGATGGGAAACAGGAAATGCCTGTTTCCCATCAGCACTCACAGGCTTAACAGAGCCACGAGGGAGAAACTCTCCCTTCGCGCTCTGAAAGCCGACGCAGAGAGGGGCTGATGCAGGGAGGGAGGGTTCTGCCGGGCATGGGGGGGCCGCGGGACACTCGATTCTGCTGCTGCTGCGGTGGCAGCTGCAGCAGCCAGGTTTTTTTTATTTACTTTTAATGCAGCATGCTCTTTGCGCGGGGCCCCATCAAACGCGGGGCCCTGTGCAAAAAACATTCTCGCTCAATGGACGGGCCAGCCCTGCCAGAGATGAATAGGCATCAGGAAAGTGTTGGATTTCACCTTAAAACATCTAAAGAGTGTAGATAAGATGGAGAATTAAGTAACTAGTCTTAGGATTTGAAGCCTGACCACTCTGTTCTTAAGCCACTACCCTATTATGCTATTAGATATTTTGGTTGCAAAATGCTGTCCTGAGGATGTCGTATCTATAAACGTTTGATACATGTGCATATCAGGCACATCCTCATTTCCAAACTCGTGCCTGAATTTGCACTCTGCTGCTTTTTTTCCCGACGTTCTGGCTTTGACATCCCAGATTGCACTTGGACATCCCATTGTGAAATGTGCCTCCCTGAATTAGTGCTCCCAGACCAGTGTCCCTCTAGCTGAACTAGACAGCCTCCAATTTTTGACATTTAAAAACTGTAGTAATCTTTTTTTCTATCATCTTTTAATGCACCTCTTGATGTAAAGAAAGTGCACCAAGCTTAGCACACATTTTTACTTGGGTTTATGAATGGATTTTGCTTTAATGCATATTTTTTAATGGCTAATGTATTAGCATATCATTAGCATACTGCAATGCGTGCTGTTAGCATATTTTTTATGCATGAGTAAACAAGACTCTAGAGTGGAAGAGTAGCTTAGTGGTTACAGCAACTGCCTAGTACCCAGAAAATCAAGGGTTCGATTCCCACTGGCACGCCTTGTGACCTTGGGCAAGTCATTTTACCCTCCATTGCCTCGGAAGAAAAGGCTGGTAATCTACTTCCGGTGATACATTGCCAAGAAAACCCAGAGGTAGCTGGGTCTCTGTGAGTCAACACTGACTTGATGGCACAAAAAAAAACAAAAAAACAAAGACTCCTCTTAACTAAAAATTAGCATAGATTTATACCCACATTTTATTACATTAGGGCTTATGTGTTTCCTATAATTTAGTGGTATAAGTTAGCTGGTTATTTCCAGCTGTTGCTTGTTTGTTGGACAGCAGAGCAGCGATGATTATCCTGAGGGGTAAGCGGCTATAAAGTATACTAGTTCAACTGGAAAATCTAGCCTCAACAGATCCTAGTATGTTCCCCTAGAAACAAAACAATGCCTCAATTGCAGTTTTACTAAATGTGTCATTTTGTAACTACAACCATAATAATAATTAGTGTCATAGCAAATTGCTTATTGACTTCCTTATATGTACAAACTGGTCCAGAAAGAACATTTTTGTAAGTGTACTGAGTCAAAGTTTTGTATGATAAAGAAGTAGGTTGCAGAAAAAGGAAATTAGATTATGGCAATAGTGTGCAACATAGATGAGCCACTACCTAGTTACATATTCAGTTTTAATGAAAGATGAGAGTTCAAATGGAACTGTAACACTGTAGAATGAATTACAACTTTATCAACATCCTTTTACCATTGATTTAGAGAGAGACACAGTATCTTAAATAATCTATTATTATATTTTACAGAACTTTCACACCAGTTTACTGCCCAAGTCCACTTAGTGGAATCACTCCTTTGCTTTATATTGCTCAGACCAGGCAATCTAGTATCTTAAAAATACTCCTACAATATGGGATTCTAGAAATGGAAAAAAAGCCAGTCAACATAGTATTCACGATTCTCTTCTATCCATCACGAGTGAGAATAATGGATGATCATGAACTAATAGACATCCACGAAGATGCTAAGACATGTCTACAACTATGCACCAGGGTTCTTGCTTCCATTCCTGTCGCAGAACTTAAGGTAGGCATATGCATCTTATTTCCACTTATTTATGTATTCATCCATACAGGGGAGGAGGACTTGCCTAATACCCAAGAGATCAGGGTTCGATTCCCACTAGCCCTTCTTCTGAACTTGGGCAAGTCACTTTACCCTCCATTGCCTTGGAAGAAAAGGCATGGCACTCTACTTCCAGTCATACCTTGTCAAGAAAACCCAGAGGCTGCTGAGTTGCTGGGAGTCACTATTGACTTGACAGGGCACTAAAAAAAGAAAAATACATGCAAACACATATGAAGGCCCATTTTACATAGCATATCCAGATCCTAATTGAGAAGTGGGGATTATGACATACTCAGTTCCAGCAGTATTTTACAAAAGGCTTTTCTAAATGTGGAGTCGTTTATAAAATACATATAAGAACATGCATGAGTGCATATGGATTTACTACCATATACAGAAGGAGCCATTTTACAAATATGCACATGGGAAAACTGAACGAAGCTAACATGTCATCTTCCACATGCAAGTGGCAATTTTGCAACTTCAAATGTATATGTATTATTAGTGCTGGCACTTCTGCATGTAATCACACCATTTTGCAAACCTGTATGTAGAAGTGCTGGAAATTAAATACTGAACCTGTAAGTTGTACAGTTTTTTATTTTATTTACCAGATAATGTATTTTCCTTGAGTCCTACTAGACCAGTCCAGACAAGAGGATTGTGTTCCCCTACGAACAGATTGGTGGAGATAAAGAACCGTTGAAAAGCCCAGGTTTCAATGCATCACTCTCATGCTTCTATACATCTCAGATACCAGAGGTCTCTTCAGTATCCGTTGCGACGCTCCTGCCCCCGCCCTAGGGCTAAAGGACAGGAGTGGCCTATTGTCCCGTGAGGAATGGATTAAAACTATTCCCTTGGAATGATGGGAGAAGTAGTTTTGTTCTCCTTTCTCTCACTGATAAATGTAGTTGCGCCAGAGACGGTAAGGCTTTGCAAGAATATTTTATTCGTGTTGGGGAGATTCCTCCAGCGCATCAAAATTCAGATACATGAACATAAATGGTGCTTTAAATGGTAACAGAGGAAACTCAGGAATATAAGACAACGTAAAGTGAGATCAGCTTTTCTTCTATGGAGCTTAACTCAGCTCTGCCTCAAGAGGTGACTTACATATATTGCAGCCTCATGCAATCACTGTTCCATTCACAGTGTGAACTCAAACTCAGGTGCAAACAATTAGGTTTTCAGAGCACGGGAGCAGAAACTTCCATGTTGTATTCTTTTCATACAAGGTACAGGCAAGCTTTGTTATACTGCTATTTCCTTACAGCATATTGAACAGTCCATGCTATTATTGTCAGAGGTTATCAAAGGTAAGGCATTTTCCACTTGCATAAAATCTTCTGACTGCACAGAACTATTGTCCTCATTCAGCTTTGACTGTCTGCCTGCTTTCAATTCTAAGAACTCTTTAAAGTCCTGAAGGAGCAATTCAGCCTGTTCAGTTCCTGACAAACCGTTGTCAGCCAACACTGAGTTTTTCCCCCAGTCAATAATGTTTCCCCCTTCAGCTCTTGGCTTGAATGACTCAGGGTAACAATTGGGATCTTTTAAAACAGCCTTAAATATAGGAGATGGGACTTTACCTTCTCTATCCAGGTTCCTATAGAAACTGCTGTCTTTCTGCCAGGCTCCTCTCCTTTTAGGTAGCTCAAAAGCTTTGTAGCTGTGAGGGCTTCTGGGTCTCTCCGGTCCAAACTATCCATGAGGGCTCTGCCTTTTCCCAAGACTCTAAACCAGGACTTCGTCCACTTCTCGTAGGACTTCCTTTCCAAGCACCTGTTAAGATCCTTGCAGGTCCTCTGCTGCTACCAGGCTCAGACGTGCAGCCAAACTGCTTCCTGGTCCTCTGCTCATGGCTTTCCTGTTTCTCACAGCTCTTCTGCTTCTGCTTCCCCTTGGTCTGCTTGGTCATCTGCTTGATCTCAATCCGGGACTTCCCCCTCCAGTTCTGTTTAGCAGCGTCATTCACCACTTCATAAAGGGATTCTTTTTCAGCCACACCCCGTTCAACCCCTGGGTGTGCCCAATCAGCACTGCTCAACTCCTCCCCTGGGCTGGTCTTCATTCTCAGCTCACCAGAAGAGGGCTTTTTTTTCCTTTTAGGATTGTAAATCCTGTGTAAATCCTGCTGCATTTCAGGATTTCCTTCAGTCTCCATTTCCTCAGGAGGGCGCTCTTCACCACACTGTCCAAAAGCATAATGGAGAACGTGGCAGACCTCACACAACCTCAACGTGGGCAACAATGAGCAATCAAATAGTAGAGAAATATGTACAGGAAAGCATAGAGAGAAGCCAAATATAGGAATCATAGCGGACCCAAAGGTATTACCTCAGAAGATCAGTATCCGTCCCAAAGCATATGGGAGAACATGGCAGACCTCACAGAAACTCAACGTGGGCAACAATGAGCAATCAAACAGCGGGCCCTGGACTGGTCTAGCAGAACTCAAGGAAAGGACATTATCTGGTAAGTAAAACATCAACTTCTATATCGTCCTACTAGGCCAATCTAGACAAGCGAGATGTACCAAAACTATGCCTCCACTGGGTGGGAAGAAGACACAGCAGGTCACAAAACCTTAGAGCTAAAGGCCGTGTCTGCCCAAGCAATGCTTGGCAAAATTGGAGGTGATGCCTACGTTGCTGCCCGACAAATGTCTGCAAGTGCTACTGAGCTCTGCTATGCCCATGAGGACACCTGCTCCGCTATAATGGGCAAACAAACCCTCCAGAACCATCTGGTTCTCCAACAGACCCGTCAAGGCAATGGCCTCCTTAACCCAGCACCCCAATGTAGATTGAGCCACTGCATCACCTTCTGTGGGCCAGCAAACAGCACAAAAAAGAAAACCTGACTTACAAAAAGAATTTGCAACCTCCAAGAGTCAGAGAAATACCTTCCAGACATTCACAAAGCAAACATCATACAGTAGCATTCCCCCGACACTGTTCCTTAGAGGAGGAGGGAAGGCTGGTTCATATGAAAAGAGAAACAAATTCAGGGAAGAAGGAAGGCATAGGCCGAATGGAAATGGCCTCCTGGGAAAAAGATAGGTAAAGATCTTAGCAAGACAGAGCCTGCAGCTTGGAACACCACCTTGAAGAATAATTGCAACCAAGAAGACTGTCTTGAGTGTCAAGTCCCGCAGAGTAGCATACTTCATTGGCTCAAAGGGTCCCAATATCAGGGCCCTGAGCACCAGAGACAGATCCCAGGAAGGGACCACAGACCATAGGGCAAGACACAGACCCAAACTCCCCTGAAGAAGGCACGAAACATCCTGATATATGGCTAAAGACTTACCAGAAAACAGCCCTCTGAAACAGGCCAAAGCTACCACCTGAACTTTCAGGGAGCTAAGAGAAAAAAGGTCCATCTCTAGACTGCCCTGGAGAAAAGGCCACAGAGATGGCATCTTGGCCACCTCAGGAGCAAGCCACCATGCACTGCACCAGCACTCAAATCACCAGACCCGCACTTATGCCAGTTTGGTAGACCACCTCCAGGCTCTGACCAGAGTGGAACACCACTGCCAGAGAGTAGCTGTAACCATCTCGTTACAGAAGCCAAGCCATAAGCGAGAAGGGGACAGGGCCCTCCAGGACAGGCAGCCCCCAACATAATAAGCCCCGAGACGAAGGCAAGCAAAGAGGTGGCACTCTGCAGGACCATGGAGAAAAGCTTCCCTTGCTGGGACGGATTATGAAATTTTAAGTATTTACCTGCAGGTAATTTCTCAGGCTCTTGAATTAAAGGAAACTCTTTGGATTTAAACTGATAAAATCTTTCTTATTTTAAAGTTCTGTGTTTTTTTAAATCATACAGGGCAGTGTTTTAGCAAGTCGTCTTCTTAACACTAGAAGCCCCCAAAAGGAATTTTACCTAGAAACCCCAAAGTGCGTCAATTGACGCATTATCACGACGACTGCGTTTAGCATGAAATGCAGATGTGAATTAATGTGAAGTTACTTATTTGTTAAATACATGCAGTATGTGACATCATTACATGATGTCATCGTGTGTTTATTGTTTGTAATGTCGGAGTAAAACTGTAAACAGTGATTGAGATGCACCACCTAGTGGGAACATGAATTTAAACCTAGAAGCCCCAAAGTACGTCAATTGACGCATCCAAGATGCATCTACCACTAGGTGGTGCATCTGTCATTAATTTTCGATGCACATATTTGAACATGTTGATCTTGCTAACAAAGTCATGGAACATGACTGATATGGTTCTAGCAGTGGCGCTGGTATACAACTTCAAAGATGCATTTGCGTCAATTGACGCACTTTGGGGCTTCTAGTGTTAATAAAAACAAACTCTAAGACTCAGTCAGGGCTCTGTGTTAGCAAGTCAGCTTCTATTAAGTGTTTCTTTCCCTCTTGCCCACCCCGACTCCCACCCACCCCAGGCATAATCATAGATTTATAGGGACCGAGGTAATCAAATCCACCTTCAGATATAGCTGGTTAGCCTCAGAAGCTATAGCTTTAAGTAAGTAAACAACTTAAACATCTTAAAACCTTAAAACTAAGATGCAGACAGCAGTCCAGCAGCAAGATGGGGGCTATCCAGTCTTTTGCATTGAGTGTCACAAACGATTTTCTCCCAGTTGGTGAAGGGTCTTACATGTGACCTAGGTGCATGGAGCTCTTTGTTCTCAGGGAACGAGTCCAATCTCTGGAGGCTTGAGTAGCAGACTTGGAGGACCTGAGGAAGACAGAGAGATATACAGACAAAACCTACAGGGTTGTAGTATTGAATTCCCACTATAGTCTGGCAGCCTCTCTGTTGAGATGGAGGGGAGAGGTCATATGAAATGAGAGCATCACCCTGGTGTGGCAGGAAGTGATCCTGTAGCTAGGACCTGTCCTCCAGGTGATGTAAAACCCTCTCGTACCGAGGAAGTTTCTCCAGGGACATGTGCCTATGAGGGAAGGTTAGGATGGTCATTATAGTTGGCAATTTAGATATTAGGCATGTAGATAGCTGGGTGGCTGGGGGACATGAGGATCACCTGATAACATGCCTGGTAAAATGCCTGGCTAGTGCAAAGGTAGTGGACTTCAAGCACCACCTAAACAAGGTACATGTTGGTACCAATGACATAGGAAAGTGTAGGAGGGAGGTTCTGAAGGCCAAATTTAGGCTTTTAGGTAGGAAGCTGAAATCCAGAACTTTCAGGGTAGCGTTCTCTGAAATATTTCCCGTTCCATGCGCAGGACCCAAAAGGCATGCAGACCTTCAGAGTCTCAATCATGGATGAAACAATGGTGCAAGGAAGAAAGTTTTGGATTTGTTAGGAACTGGGCAATATTCTGGGGAAGGGAAGGGCATTTCCAAAAGGATAGGCTCCACCTTAACTGGGATGGAACCAGGCTGCTGGCATTAACCTTTAAAAAGGAGATAGAGCAGTTTTTAACTAGATAATACGGGAAAGCTGACTCTCACCAAAGAGCACATCGTTCAGAAGGATGTATCCTTGAAGGATACTAGCAAAAGAGTGAAGTTAGGACATCCTGATAGAGAGGTTCCAATAAAGATAAAAGTAACACAGATGCTCTTAGGTTCAGAGCAGATAGGGCTGGAAGATTTCAAATTACCCCTATCAACTGATAACCAGATTAATATGAATAAAACACAATCTCTAAAATACCTGTATGCAAATGCTAGAAACTAAGATGGTAGAGTTAGAAAATACAGTACTAAATGAAATATTAGATATACTGTAATTGGCATTTCAAAGACCTGTTGAAAGAGGACAAATAATGGGAGACTAAGATAAGTGAGTACAAACTATATACAATGATAGAGTAGATCAAATTGGTGGAGAAGGTGCGCCCTATGTTAGAGAGGGCATCGAGTCACACAGAATTAAAGTTTTGCAGAAAACAAAATACACTGTAGAATCTCTATGGATAGAAATTCCATGTAAAAATGGGAAGGCAATGGCAGTGGGAGTGTACTACTGTCCATCTGGTCAGAATGAATAGATGGATGATGAAATGCTAAAAGAAATCAGGGAAGCAAGCAAAAGTTACATCACAGTAGTAAAGGGTGATTTCAATTATACCAGTATCAACTGGGTCAGTGTCACAGGAGGACAACCTAGGAAGATACAGTTTCTAGATGAAATAAATGACTGCTTCTTGGAGCAGATGGTTCATGAACTGACAAGAGTGGAAGCTATTTTTAACCTAGTCCTTAGTGGAACACAGGATCTTGTGCAAGAGATAAGCGTGTTGAGGCCACTTGGCAATAGTGATCATAGCATGATTGTATTTGATTTAATAAATGAAGGGAGGACAGCAAGGAAATCCGTAATACTATCTTTTAACTTTGCAAAGGGAAACTATGATAAAATGAGAAAATAGTTAAGAAAAAAACTAAAAGGAGCAGCTGCAAAGGTTAAAGATTTGCATCGAGCATGGACATTTTTTAAAAATTCTACCTTGGAAGCACAAACCAGATATCTTCCACGCTTTTAAAAAAAAGTGGAAGGAAGGCCAAAAAACTACCAACATGGTTTAAAGTTGAGGTCAGAGAGGTTGTTGTAGCCAACAAAACATCTTTCTGGAAATAGAAAAAAGAGCCAAATGACAAGACCATAGTGGAGAGACTGAATGAATTTCTTGCTTTGGTTTTTACTGAAGATATAGGAAGATTACCCATGCTTGAAAAGGTATTTAAAGGTGATGTATCAGAAGAATTGAAAGAAGTATCGATAAACCTGGAAGATGTATTGCAACTATTTAAGGAACTGAAGAGTAGCAAATCACCTATATATCCAAGAGTGTTGAAAGAACTGAAATATGAGATTGCAGACCTAGCTATTAGTAATTTATTAACTATCATCATCTGTAGTACCTGAAGGATGGAGAATGGCCAATATAATGCCAATTTTTAAAAAGAGTTCCAGGGTGATCTGGAAAACTACAGAATGGCGAGCTTGACATCAGTACTGAACAAAATGGTAGAAACCATTATAAAGAAAAATATTACTAAACATGTGATAGTCTCAGTTTAATGGGAGAAAGTCAACATGGATTTAGCCAAGGAAAGTCTTGTCTTACTAATCTGTTGTATTTTTTTTGAAGGTGTGAATAAACACATAGACAAAGTGAGCCAGACAATATAGCGTATCTGGATTTTCAGAAAGCCTTTGACAAGGTCCTTCATGAGAGACTCTTGGAGAAATTAAGAAGTCATGGGATAGGAGGCAGTGTACTATTGTGGATCAGGAACTGGCTAAGAGATAGAAAGCAGAGAGTAGGGCTAAATGTCCTATTTTCTCATTGGAGAAAGTTGAATAGTACAGTACCCAGGGATCTATGCTGGGCCCGCTGCTTTTTAACATCTTCATAAATGACCTGGATATGGGAATAACAAGTGACGTGATCAAATATGTAGATGACACCAAATTATTGGAATACAAGAGGAAAAATTGGAAGAAGATCTTTATAAACTGGAAGACTACATCCAAATGGCAGATGAAATTTAATGTGGACAAGTGCAAAATTATGCACCTATGGTTACACAATGCAAGGTTTCACATTAGGAACCACCACCCAGGAAAAGGATTAGGTGTCATTGTGGATAATATGTTGAAACCCTCTGCCTAGCTTGCACCCATGGACAAGAAAGCAAATAGAATGCTAGGAATCATAAGGCAAGGAATGGAAAATATAACCAAGGATATTATAATGCTATTATCGTCTCATGGTGCAACCACATCTCAAATATTGTTTGCAATTCTGGTCACCATATCTTAAAAAGGATATAGTAGAATTAGAAAAGGTATAGTGAAGAGTCACCAACATGATAAAGAAAATGGAAGGATATTCTTATGAGGAAAGACTTAAAAGGTTAAGGCTCTTCAACTTGGAAAAGAGCCGGCTGAGGGGAAATAGGATAGAGGTCTATAAATTAATGAATGGAATGGGTAAACACAGATAGGCTTTTTATGCTATTAAAAAGTAGAAAGACATGTAATGAAGCTACAATGTAACCCATTTAAAAGTAGTAAGAGAAAATATTTTTTC
Source organism: Ichthyophis bannanicus (assembly GCA_033557465.1). Taxonomy (NCBI): domain Eukaryota; kingdom Metazoa; phylum Chordata; class Amphibia; order Gymnophiona; family Ichthyophiidae; genus Ichthyophis; species Ichthyophis bannanicus. Next base: position 217,703,270 of record CM066040.1, read on the forward strand.
ACTCAATACGAGTTCAAACTCTGGAACTCGTTACTGAAGGATACAGTAAAAGCTGTTAGTGTAGCTGTGTTTAAAAAGGTTTGTCCAACAGAAAAGTGGAGAATGACCATGGCCACACCAGTAAATTCTTCACTGGTGTGGCTGTGCTTATTCTCTCCTCTTTTCTTGGATAGTTTTTTTTTTTTTTTTGCAGAGGATTTCCTCTCTTCTGTTCTTCTTTCATGGCTGTTGTTGCCATATGGCAACTTTCTATTTTCCCCCAAATGTTACACTGGATTCAATATTTCCAAAAAATTATTAATCGTATCTTAAGTTATGTAATCTGTTGTGGACGCAAAAGGGTTAAAAAAGGTTTGATCCATTTTGTCCCCATTTCTCCCCCACCCCCCACAAGTTGCTTCTCCCTCTCCTTCCTTCTGGCGGGAACAGATCCACTACAAACCAGCAACAAAAGCTTCTCACAGCACCCAATAGCACCTAGGATGCAGATCCGTTCACTCCTCTTTCACGCAATATTCAGTTGGTAATCTCCTTCATAGCACTCACCCAGTGACTACCTGCTAGGGCCAGTTCATCTACCCAGCAGATCAGAATGATTTTGCAGGCCAGCATCAATGTTACCTGTGCAAACCTCTGCTGCATGGGCCCATGTCCCCCTTCCCTCAGAGGATTCTCAACGCTGAGCAAAAGCACAATGTAGGTCCACTCCGCAGGGACTCCCAAGGGCCACTGCATCTGACCCAAAACCTCCCCTCAATATTCTGCAGGCTAGGACATTCCAGAAAGGTGTACTCATGTGCCCCTTATGCACCCTACAGCAAAGACACTCAAGGTTCTCCCACAGATGCAGTCTCTCTCCTTTCTCTCTTGCACCACCTTGTTGCTATTGTTTACTGTGACTATTGCTGTTAGGATGATGGGCAACGGATCTTGTATCTTGCATTGTATTTTGAACCATTTGTTGTTTTTGTACATACTAGAACACAATAAAAACATTGTTTAAAAAAAAGGTTTGGACAAGTTCCTGGGGGAAAGGTCCATAAACCATTATTAAAGAGGACCCGGGAAATCCACTGCTTATCCCAGGACAAGCATTGTGGAACTTTTGTATCTTTTTGGGAGCCTGCTAGGTACTTGTGACCTGGATTGGCCACTGTTGGAAACAGGCTACTAGACTTGATGGACCTTGGTCTGACCCAGTATGGCATTTCTTATGTTCCTATGTCATGTTCAGGAGCCGCATCAGAACTGTGCATCATGCTCTCCTCGGCCAACCTGGTGCTGACAGAAAGCATAGTTACTCACCTGTAGCATGTGATCTCTGGGCACAATAGGAATGTAGTCCTCACATATGGGTGACACTGGGTACCGACGGAGCCCATGTGGGAAGCTCCCCAGCTATCAATCAGAAAGCCTTTGGGAGCAGTCCACTGCACCTGCGCTGCTGCCTTCCCGCTCTTATAACTGACTCTCTTCAGGGACTCCCTCAGTTGAGTGTATAGCTGTAGTGAAGAGAAGACAAGAAAGGGAGAGACAAGAGAGACACACACAACAACTAGGGGAGGAGGGTGGGTTGTGAGGACTACATTCCTGCTGTTCCCGGAGATCACCTGCTACAGATGAGTAACTATGCTATCTTCAGGAACAAGCAGAAATGTAGTCCTCATGTATGGGACTCTCCAGCTGTCAGATCTCGTAGTGGCAGACAACTTGGGTAGATCCCTTATTTGTGTTTCCCCAGCATGTGGATCTGGTGTTGTCCGGGCAGGGGGTAGGAGTTGGTCTATGTTCCGAAGAGATACTGGAATACGGCTTGTCCGAAGGCTGAATCCTTGCGAGAGTCTTTGTCCAAACAGTAATGAGCTGCGAAGGTATGGATGGTGGACCAGGTTGCAGCTCGGCAAATATCAGCAATGGGTATATCGGAGGTGTGCTACCAAGGTGGACATTACACGTATATTATATGCAGTGACTCGTTGAGGGATAAGCCTGCACTGGTGTAGCAGAGAGATATGCAGTTGGCTATCCAGGAGGATAGGATGCGTTTTGTTACTGGAAGTCCCAGATGGGCTTGGTCAAACGCGACAAAGAGTTGGGATGACTTTCTGATGTCTTTAGTGCATTGCAGGTTAAAGGTTAATGCTCTTTTGCAATCCAAGATATGGAGAGTCACTTCTGCTCGGGAGGCATGTGGCTTTGGAAAGAACACCGGCACGGGTTGAAGATGATTCTGTTTTTGATTTAACAAAATTTCTTGAGTCTACCAATGAGGTTATTTCTTCCCATGCCACTTTAATAGTCTCCTTGTCCACATTTTTAGATAAAATAAGAATTCTGAAAAGTTTTTTTTCAAAAAAGGAATTTATTTTTTCATGGTCAAAAAGTTTCCATTTTTCCAGATGTCTTGAGAGCTACTCAGCAGAGGAGAAAGTCCTTCCTGCAGCTGAGGTCTAGGGTTTTGGTTGCAGAGGGGACTTTCTTTCTTCGTTTTCCATGTAAATGTTTGGTCACAGTTGATGATATTAGATATTAGTGGGAGTGGGATATTAGATATTAGTGGGAGATATTAGATATTAGTGGGAGTAGAGGAGTGGCCTAGTGGTTGGGGCAAGGTACTTCAGGCCGGAAGGTCGGGGGTTCAAATCCCACTAGAGGACAGCAACCTTGGGCCGGAAGGACTGGGGTTTCTAGTCCCACAGGTGCTCCTTGTGGTCTTGGGCAAGCCACTTAACCCTCCATTGCCCATGTTCCCTGTAAGTATTAGTGTATGTGTCTCATATCCCCGTGTGTTAAATGTATCCCCCAATTGTGTTGTGACCGCATTGATTGAAGGATAAGGCAGTATACAAAACTGTCCAAATAAATAAATAAATAAAATAAATAGATATGTGTTTACTGATCACTCTCAACTTGAGTCCTTGCTTGATAATAGATAAGGTAAATTCTGGCAAATTACTTTTTTAATTTTCTTTTTGTATTGCTTTGGAGTGGAGTGCAGTCTCTTTTGTCAGTATTTCTTCTTCCCCAACTGTCTCTCCTCTCCAAAATGGGGGCTAAGAAGCCTTTGTAGTTTCATCATTATATGACACCGCCCGCCCCTTAACCTTGAGGGTTACGGAGGGGTTGCCTTATAATACCCTTGAGGCAGTTAGTTGTAGTTGTGTTATGCTTCGAGCAGTAAGGCTGGCAAGAGTTATTTATTTACATGAGGTTTATTTTTCATGTGGCTCATATTGCCATTGTGCAGTTCAAAAGAAGGTTACAGACGGTGCAGAAGTTTAAACCAAATAAACAGGATTAACTGAAACTTTGCCTAACTGGCTTTAAATGCTGTATTTCTTCACATTCCTTTCAGGTGCTTTTAACATACAGGCTGGTAACAGAAAAGTCCTTTACTAATAAAGCTCAGGTTCTATCAATCACTAGTAGTGCTCTAATTCAGTTTCCCTCCACAAGCTTTCTTGTGTCGGTCAAAGTTACGTCACTGTTATATTACTTCATATACCAGCACAATCCTCTCTCTGCTTAATTGCCTCTATCAATTAAACAGGTAGAACAGTCCATCATCATCTCATCAGCAGCAGCAGGGGAAAACACAGAATTATGAACAGAGTTTTCTTCCTTACAGCAAGTAACTGGAACACTGTGGTTAAAACTCTTCTTCTGTTCTAAATAATCCTGGAACTCTTTAAGAAGTGATTCAGCATGAAACATTTCTTCATTGAGCTGTCTTCCTGTCCCCTCGGTGAATAGGTATTGACTGAGCCTATCTATCTCAGGCTGCTTATCAGGTTTGTTTGCGTTTGGAAAACAAACATGTGCTGGGCTTTCATTAGCTCCCCACCTTTCCCTATACGTGGGTGCTGTACATTCAAGCTTAGCAGTGCTAGGAGAATATTTAAAAGCATGTATATCAGCCCTGTCCTGGCTAGGTGACTCAGCTAGTTTAAAAGAATAATTATTGTCATTCAAAGCTTCTCTTTTCTGACACCAGCTGCCACCAGCTTGACTGGCTTTGCTATTAAAAGCAGAACATAGACTTTCTGGCTTTAGAGCATAAACTCCTCTTTCTCTGGGTAAATTATACAGGAGCTTCTCTCTGGGAGGATTCTTTATCCTTCTGCCTTTGTTCCCCAGCTCTGCCTGGTCCTGTAGCCTTGGGTTTCTCAGCGTTCTAAAGGAGCTCTGCCTCCAGTAGTTTCCTTCCTCATCTGAATGCTGCTCCAAGCTATCTTCCAGCTGCAGACTGTTAGGGAAATTATCACAGCAAGGAAACCTCCGTTGCTCTCTTGTCTTCTCTCTCTGGATCTGCGTCTGCCCGTGGATCTCTCTCTGTCCGTGGATCTCCCTTTCACTTCCTGGTTCCTGTGTATTTAACCAGGTGCTTCTAGCCTGCACTGCCCGCCTCCCCTTGGGGCGTGCCCAATCACAAGCCTTCCTACTCTCCTCCCTCGAGGTGAGCTGTTTTGCCTGATTGAAACTGTGTTTTTTTCTTTCTGCAGAGAAATCCCTGCTTTCTCCTGCAGTACCGGCTTCTACCACCGGCTGCTCACTTGTATCCATCTGTTCCTGAGGAGCTACTGTGTCACAGATCCCCACCCCCCCTTAAGATATAACGGGCTGGCTGTATTTCATCTGCACAGCTCGTGATACGACTCAAGGCATCTGCATTTTTATGGAGTTTTCCGGCTCTGTGCTCTACTTGAAACTCGAATGCCTGGAGGGCCATAAACCACCGCGTCAGCCGTGAGTTGTGATTATGCATCTGATGCAACCACTTCAATGGGGTGTGATCGGTGATTAAAATAAACTTTCTTCCCACCAGGTAAAAACGCAGAGCTTCGATAGCCCATTTTATGGCTAAACATTCCCGTTCAATGGTGGAGTAGTGTTTTTCCGCTGGGACCAGCTTCCTGCTAAGGAACAGGACTGGATGTTCAATGCCATCATGCCTTTGCGACAAGACCGCACCCAGGCCTGTGTCTGAGGTGTCCGTCTGAACTATAAACGTCTTGGCAAAATCCACCCCCTTTAAAACTGGTGCCCCACAGAGTTGCCTCTTCAGGAGATCAAACATTCTCTCCGCATCTTCCGTCCACTTCAGCTTAGTGGGTGCGTTTTTCCGCAGCATGTCCGTTAGGAGGGCCGTCTTTTCTGAGAAATGGGGAATGAATCTCCGATAATATCCGACCAGTCCTAGAAAGCTGCGCAGTGCTTCTTCTTCGTAGCAGGTGTAGGGAAGGTCTGGACGCTCGCTATCTTACTAATCAGTGGTTTCACCACTCCATTACCTACAACATGCCCAAAATATTTTACTTCTCGCCCTCCGAAGAGACACTTGGCCGGGTTTAGGGTGAGCCCGGCTTCCCGGATGGCTAGCAAGACCGCTTCGACCCTCTGCAAGTGTTGTGTCCAATTCTCGCTGTGGATGATGACGTCGTCCATATAGGCGACTGCATATGCCTGATGCGGACGGAGGACCATGTCCATAAGTCGTTGGCAAGTGGCCGCGGCTCCGTGCAGGCCAAAGGGCATTCGCTTGAATTGATATAAGCCTATTGGTGTACTAAAGGCTGTCCTTCTGCCGGGCCTTCCTGGTAAGGGGCACCTGCCAATAGCCTTTGGACATGTCCAACGTTGTCAAGTATTTAGCCTGTCCTAGGCGGTCAAGTAATTCCTCGATCCGGGGCATCGGATAGGAATCAAATCGAGAAATGGAGTTCACTTTTCTAAAATCAATACAAAAGCGTATTGATCCGTCCGGCTTCGGCACCATAACAATGGGGCTATTCCATGGGCTGCGCGACTCCTCAATGATTCCCATGGCCAGCATTTCCCCCACCTGGCGGACTACCTCCTTCTTCTTTGCCTCAGGCAGTCGATAAGGGCGTTGCCTTATGACTTGGCCTGGGGGACTTATGATGTCGTGCTTTATCAGCCTTGTTTCGCCTGGTGTAGGCGTGAGAACATCTTTGTAACGGGAGAGTACTTGATGGAGTTCCTGTTTTTGCGGCCATGAAAGATTCTCATCCATGCGGGGCTCAGGGCTTTCCTTGCCCTCAGGCAGCTGGGGTCCAAGGTCCTCTTCCTCGACCTCTGCCATTTCCACCAAAGCTGACAAGCCCTGTAGACTCTTAGTTCCAGTGGATCCGAATCCCCGCACACCCCGCAGCGTCGCCGACAGGACAGGCACTTCTTCCAAAGGGGGGAGACCCACTCGCTCACAGATCAACTGTGCTATGCGATCTCCCGCCTTGACATTGAAATTACTCTTCCCGAAGTTAAAAAGTAGGACCTTTACAGAACCTCGGTAGTCTGGGTCAATGACCCCTGCCCCGACGTCTATAAAGTATTTCAGGGCTAACCCTGAACGGGGTGCTAGTCGCCCGTAGCATCCAATTGGCAGCTCTATTTGCAAAGCGGTGTCCACTAGTGACTTCCCACCCGCCGGGACTACCACATCTTCAGCGCTAGTGAGGTCGAATCCCGCGGCGCTGGGCGTGGCTCTTTTAGGTGCCTGAGCGCTGGGCGTCAGCCTACAGAACTTTAGGACGAACCTAGGCTTTTCTCCCCTGGGAACTTCCCTTTCTTGTCCCTGCTTGCTGGCTCTAGCCACTGAAGAAGTAGGAACGTATTTTACTTTTTCCGTGGCCAGAGCTTGAACCTCGCTGGCAACTTTTTCTGTGTGGGCACCCTCTCGCTCCTGCAGGCCCTGCTCTATCCCTTTGTGGAATTGGGGCCAATCTTTCCCTAAGATTACCGCTTGGGGAAGACCCGGGACCACTGCTAAAGGGATAGTCCTATGTGTACCTAACCCCTTTATGTGTAATTTGTACACTGGGTATGTGGAAGTTCCACCATGTACGCACCTTATTTTCACCGAAGTAACAGGCTGAATCACTTCTCCTCCCTGCTTGGCCTCTATCTCATGCCATAACTCCTTCGAGAGCATACTCAACTCCGCCCCGGAGTCCAGCAAAGCCTGGGCAGTGATTCCCTGTACTTCTATGGACAGAAGAAAACCTTGCCTGTCTCTTATAGCATTGCTAGCTATTAATGCAGTTTTTACATGACATTGTCTTTGCAAATGCCCTTGCTGACCACATTTATAACAGGTTTTCATATCTTTCCCTCCTTTCCATAAAGGCATGCATATTTTCACAGGACTGCTCTCATCCCTTCGTGCCTTTTCTGATCTGCACCCCTGCCACTCCTGGGAAGTAGAGCCACCTCTCTGGCCTGTAATCTCGGCCTCAATATACCTTTCCGAGAGTGCTACTGCCTCCTGAGGGGTTTTGCAGTTCTGTAATATCAGAAAAGTACGGATACTACTAGGAAGTGCATTCATATACTGTTCTAGTATTAGCTCATTCACAATAGCTTCCACAGTTTTCCCTTCTGGATTTAACCACTTGGTAAGTAGACTGTGTATCCGATGGCACAGAGATTTTGGAGTCTCACCGGGCTTTAATCTTACACTCCTTAGGCGAGTGCGATAAGCTACCGGAGTGAGTCCCAATCTCTCCCTGATTGCTCTTTTAATTTCCTCATAGCGTCCCGCTAAATCAGCTGGCATGGCACGGTAGGCAGCTAGCGCCTCCCCTGTAAGGGACGCTGCCAACCTTATCGGCCAGTGCTCCTTAGGCCACAAACTAAGCTGTGCAACCCTTTCAAAGCTGGTTAAGTAATCATCTACGTCATCTTTTATCTGTGAGTTGTTCAAAATTGAACAGAGTTCCTGGTTGTATGCTAACATGGTGTAAATTGTCTGTTAGAGTGGAACCTGTTACGGGAGCTGGAACAGGCACTGGCTTCTTCTCCCGGAGCATCTCCTCCATCAACTCTAGCAGAGGTTTCTGCTGCTCCTGGAAGCTGGCGTTAGCTCTCGCCTGAGCCTCCAAAGACATGTCTCTCTGGCGCTCCAACTGCGTTGCCATCCAAGTAAAAACCTCTTTGGCCTCCAACGCCATCTTGGAACCTGGAAAAAGAGAAACACACAGACCCAAGTGCGATACCACTGAAACAAAGTTTTCCTTTCCCTTTTGAAAGTATATATATATATTTTTTTTTTCTTTCTTTTCCCCCAGTCACCACTAGGAGACCTCCCCCTGGCCCCGGTATCCTCGGTACCCTGGGTGGATACCCTTTACCTGGCTCAGGAGTTATATAGGCGTGTCAGCAATGAAGTTCAGCCTCCTGCAATCCCCTTCCACTGCTGGGCTCGGCAGCACCTCTGCTGGGCTCTTCTGGAAGTCTGTGGTTGCAGCTCCTGCTATGGCCACTTCCTGTGTCTGCAGAAATCTTCAAATCCTGCCAACTACGCCACTCTTATGACACCGCCCGCCCCTTAACCTTGAGGGTTAAGGAGGGGTTGCCTTATAATGCCCTTGAGGCAGTTAGTTGTAGTTGTGTTATGCTTCGAGCAGTAAGGCTGGCAAGAGTTATTTATTTACATGAGGTTTATTTTTCATGTGGCTCATATTGCCATTGTGCAGTTCAAAAGAAGGTTACTGACGGTGCAGAAGTTTAAACCAAATAAACAGGATTAACTGAAACTTTGCCTAACTGGCTTTAAATGCTGTATTTCTTCACATTCCTTTCAGGTGCTTTTAACATACAGGCTGGTAACAGAAAAGTCCTTTACTAATAAAGCTCAGGTTCTATCAATCACTAGTAGTGCTCTAATTCAGTTTCCCTCCACAAGCTTTCTTGTGTCGGTCAAAGTTACGCCACTGTTATATTACTTCATATACCAGCACAATCCTCTCTCTGCTTAATTGCCTCTATCAATTAAACAGGTAGAACAGTCCATCATCATCTCATCATCAGCAGCAGGGGAAAACACAGAATTATGAACAGAGTTTTCTTCCTTACAGCAAGTAACTGGAACACTGTGGTTAAAACTCTTCTTCTGTTCTAAATAATCCTGGAACTCTTTAAGAAGTGATTCAGCATGAAACTTTTCTTCATTGAGCTGTCTTCCTGTCCTCTCGGTGAATAGGTATTGACTGAGCCTATCTATCTCAGGCTGCTTATCAGGTTTGTTTGCGTTTGGAAAACAAACATGTGCTGGGCTTTCATTAGCTCCCCACCTTTCCCTACACGTGGGTGCTGTACATTCAAGCTTAGCAGTGCTAGGAGAATATTTAAAAGCATGTATATCAGACCTGTCCTGGCTAGGTGACTCAGCTAGTTTAAAAGAATAATTATTGTCATTCAAAGCTTCTCTTTTCTGACACCAGCTGCCACCATCTTGACTGACTTTGCTTTTAAAAGCAGAACATAGACTTTCTGGCTTTAGAGCATAAACTCCTCTTTCTCTGGGTACCTTATACAGGAGCTTCTCTCTGGGAGGATTCTTTATCCTTCTGCCTTTGTTCCCCAGCTCTGCCTGGTCCTGTAGCCTTGGGTTTCTCAGCGTTCTAAAGGAGCTCTGCCTCCAGTAGTTTCCTTCCTCATCTGAATGCTGCTCCAAGCTATCTTCCAGCTGCAGACTGTTAGGGAAATTATCACAGCAAGGAAACCTCCGTTGCTCTCTTGTCTTCTCTCTCTGGATCTGCGTCTGCCCGTGGATCTCTCTCTGTCCGTGGATCTCCCTTTCACTTCCTGGTTCCTGTGTATTTAACCAGGTGCTTCTAGCCTGCACTGCCCGCCTCCCCTTGGGGCATGCCCAATCACAAGCCTTCCTACTCTCCTCCCTCGAGGTGAGCTGTTTTGCCTGATTGAAACTGTGTTTTTTTTCTTTCTGCAGAGAAATCCCTGCTTTCTCCTGCAGTACCGGCTTCTACCACCGGCTGCTCACTTGTATCCATCTGTTCCTGAGGAGCTACTGTGTCACAATTATTATTATGTTTTGTCTTTGATTGTTGGTATTTTCTTTTATATTGTGCTTTGTATGCATATGATTTTGAAAATGAAATAAAAAAAAAAAAAGAATGCCGGTAGCACAAAGGATTGGTTGATGTGGACAACCGAGACTACTTTTGGGAGGAAGTGGGGGTGTGTTCATAGAACCACTTTGTCTCGGTAAAAATGTGTGTAAGGTTCATGGGCTACTAGAGCTTGTAGCTCACTTACTCACCTGGCTGAGGTGAATGCTATGAGAAAGAGCACTTTCCAGAAGACATAACAGAGATGAGTTGTGGCTAAGGGCTCAAACGGCAGCTTCAGGAGTTTTGCCAAGACGATATTTAGATCCCATGATCCTGGTGGTGGATGGATGGGCGGTTTAGTGAGCAGGAGTCCTCACATGAAGTGAGCTACCAGAGGATCTGAGGAGATAGGTTTGCCATCTACCGGCATATGGAATGCAGAAATCACACTGAGGTGAACACAATATTGAGGACGATTTAAGGCCCTGCAAGGAGAGATGCCATGGGTAGCTGAGTAGCGTTGGGATGGGCACTTCAAAGGGGTTGTGAGCATTCTGCGAGCACCACGCGTTGTATCTCTTCCACTTCAGTGAGCTTGAGAAGCATCTTGAGGATGAGAGATGTTGGTGGGAATGCATAAAGTAGACCCTGATTCCACGGAATCATGTAGGTGTCGATGGTGAGACTGCAGTTCAATGGCTTTTTGGAACAGAATCGGGGAAGTTTGGCATTCTGTTGAGTAGCAAAGAGGTCAATCCATGGTGTTCCCCAGTTGTCAAACAGGCAACTGGCTATGGACTGGTTGAGAGACCATTTGTGTGGTTGCAGAACTCTGCTGAGCCTGTCCGCTTGTATGTTGTCCTGGCCTGGAATGTAGACTGCTCTCAAGTGCATCTGGTTCTGAATGGCCAAGTCCCATAGTTTCTAGTCTTGAAGGACTAGAAAGGGGGACTGTTACTTCTGGAGAGAAATCTGCAACTGTGAGTATATACTTCTGGTAATTTTCTAAAAAGAATTCTTTGTATTAAAGCTACTTAATCTGTGAACCCACTGTTTTTTGCTGGATCAGTTAGGGCCTAGTAGCAGCAATTAAAGTTTGAATTTAAAACACAGAGGAGAACTTTCTGGTTACATTTCATACCCAGCAGAGAGCTTGTAGTTTAAATTTAATAGTCACTCAGGGCCAAGTAACAGCAAAGTACTTTTAGTTTAAATTTAACACACAGAAGAGAGCTTTCTGGTTACATTTGGAACCCAGCAGAGAGCTTGTAGTGTACATTTAATAGTCACTCAGGGCCTAGCATCAGAAAAGTACTTTTAGTTTAAAACACAGAAGAGAGCTTTCTGGTTAAATTTAGAACCCAGCAGAGAGCTTGTAGTTTAAATTTCATAAGAAGTTAGAGCCTAGCAGCAGCTAAGAGCTATAATTTAAATCAAATCAGAATTTAGTTTACCTCAGCAGCACAAGACAGGGTACTGTGTAGCAGCCCTCTTTTAATAAGTGTTATTTCCCTCCCTCCCTCCCCACACCCACCCACCCCTGGGATAATCATAGCTTTATAGGTACTTACACATCTTAAAAGACAGGAGGTGCTTTCAGGTGAAGCTCATTACCCAAATCAGTCATATACTAAGGACCTGAGATTAATTAAGCTTCAGGTGAACAAGGTATATTAAATGTATTAGGTACAGTTTTATTGGTATAAATACCCATAGCAACCCCTAGTAAGTAAGAACTTAAAGATCTAGACACAAACTTAAAACTAAGATGCAGAAAGCAGTCCAGCAGCGGGATGGGGGCTTTCCAGTCTTTTGCATTGAGTGTCACATGTATGATTTTCTCCCATTTGGTGAGAGGTCTTACGTGTGCACTAGGTGCAAGGAGCTCTTTGCTCTCAGGGAACAAGTCCGTTCTCTAGAGGCTAAAGTAGCAGACTTGGAAAACATAAGACAGACAGAGAGGTACATAGACGAGACCTACAGGGATATAGTCCTGAAGTCCCACCTCCAGTCTGGCAGCACCCCTGTTGCCATCGAGGAGAGAGGTCACGTGACAGGAGAGCATCACCCTGGTGTGACAGGAAGTGATCCTGTAACTAGGACCTGTCCTCCAGGTGATGTAAAACCCTCTCGCACCGAGGAGGTTTCTCCAGGGCCATGTGCCCATGAGGGAAGGGTTAGGACAGCCGTTATAGTTGGTGATTCGATCATTAGGCATGTAGATAGCTGAGTGGCTGGTGGACGTGAGGATCGCTTGGTAACATGCCTGCCTGGTGCGAAGGTAGCGGACCTCACACGCCACCTAGATAAGGTCTTAGATAGTGCTGGGGAGGAGTCTGCTGTCTTGGTACATGTCGGTACCAATGACATAGGAAAATGTGGTAGGGAGGTTCTGGAGGCAAAATTTAGGCTTTTAGGTAGGAAGTTGAAATCCAGAACTTCCATGGTAGCATTCTCCGAAATGCTTCCTGTTCCACGCGCAGGACCCAAAAGGCAGGCAGAGCTCCAAAGTCTCAATGCGTGGATGAGACAATGGTGCAGAGATGAGGGTTTTGGATTTGTTAGGAACTGGGGAACATTCTGGGGAAAGGAGGGGCTCTTCCAAAGGGATGGGCTTCACTTTAACCGGGATGGAACCAGGCTGCTGGCATTAACCTTTAATAAGGAGATAGAGCAGCTTTTAAACTAGATATTAGGGGAAAGCTGACAGTCGCCCAAGAGCGGATGGTTCGGAAGAATGTATCCTTGAAGGATACTACCAAAAGCAGAGAGGTTCCACAAAAGAGTAAAGTAGCCCAAATGCCCTCAAGTATGGAGCAGACAGAGCTTAAAGATCCCAATTTACCCATGTCTAACAATAGCCAAATTAACATGAATAAAATACATTCTCTAAAATGCTTGTATGCAAATGCTAGAAGTCTAAAGAATAAGATGGGAGAGTTAGAATATATAGCACTAAATGAAAGGTTAGATATGATTGGAATATCAGAGACATGGTGGAAGGAGGACAACCAGTGGGACACTGTGATACCTGGGTACAAACTATATCGTAATGATAGAGCTGATCAAATTGGTGGAGGGGTTGCGCTCTGTGTTAGAGAAGGCATTGACTCAGAAAGGATTAAAGTTTTGCAGGAAACAAAATCTGCTGTAGAATCTATATGGATTGAAATTCCATATAAAAGGGGGAAGGCAATGGCAGTGGGGGTGTACTATCGAGCGCCTGGCCAGAATGACCAAATGGATGATGAAATGCTCAAAGAAATCAAGGAAGCTAACAAAAGTTACAGCACAGTAATAATAATGGGTGATTTCAATTACCCCGATATCGACTGGGTCAGTGTCATGTCAGGACATGCTAGGGAGATAAAGTTCCTAGATGAAATAAATGACTGCTTCTTGGAGCAGCTGGTTCATGAACCAACCAGAGGGGAAGCCATATTAGACCTAGTCCTTAGTGGAACACCAGATCTAGTGCAAGAGATAAGGGTGTTGGGGCCACTTGGCAATAGTGATCATAGCATGATCGCCTTTGATTTAATTAGTGGAGGAGGGATAGTAAGGAAATCCACAGTACTACCTTTTAACTTTCGAAAGGGAGACTATGATAAAATGAGGAAAACAGTTAAGAAAAAACTAAAAGGAGCAGTTGCAAAGGTTAAAGACGTACATCAGGCTTGGGTGTTGTTGAAAAATACTATCTTGGAAGCCCAGACCAGCTGTATTCCACGCTTTAAGAAAAGTGGAAGGAAGTCCAAAAAACTGCCAGCATGGTTTAAAGGTGAGGTCAGAGAGGCTGTTGTTGCCAAAAAAGCATCTTTAAGGAAATGGAAAAAAGAGCCAAACGACGAAACCTGGAAACAGCACAAGCAGTGGCAAGTCAAATGCAAGGCATTGATAAGGCAGGCAAAGAGAGAATTTGAGAAGAAGCTTGCTGCGGAAGCAAAAACGCAAAATAAAGACCTTTTCAAGTACATTCGTAGCAAAAAACATGTGAGAGAGTCAGTTGGTCCATTAGATGATAAAGGGGTTAAAGGAGCACTAAGAGGCGACAAGGCGATAGCGGAGAGACTGAATGAATTCTTTGCTTCGGTCTTTACTGAGGAAGATGTAGGGATGTTACCCATGACTGAAGTGGTATTTAAAAGTGCGGAAGAATTGAAGGAAATATCGATACATCGGGAAGATGTCTTACAACTATTAGATAAACTGAAGAGTAGCAAATCATCTGGGCCGGATGGTATACATCCAAGGGTGTTGAAAGAACTGAAATATGAGATTGCAGACCTGCTATCAGTAATCTGTGAACTATCATTAAAATCATCTCTAATACCTGAAGATTGGAGGATCGCCAATGTAACACCAATTTTTAAAAAGGGTTCCAGGGGTGATCCGGGAAATTACAGACCGGTGAGCCTGACGTCAGTACCAGGAAAAATGGTAGAAACCATCATAAAGAATAAAATTACTCAGCATGTAGATAGTCACAACCTAATGGGAGACAGCCAACATGGCTTTAGACAAGGAAGATCTTGTCTTACTAATCTGTTATGTTTTTTTGAAGGAGTGAATAAACAGGTGGACAAAGGTGAGTCGGTTGATATTGTGTATCTGGACTTTCAGAAAGCCTTTGACAAGGTCCCTCATCAGAGACTTTTGGCAAAACTAAAGAGTCATGGGATAGGAGGCAGTGTACTATTGTGGATCAGGAACTGGTTAAAAGATAGAAAGCAGAGGGTAGGGCTAAATGGCCAATTTTCCCAATGGAGAAAAGTGAATAGTGGTGTACCCCAGGGATCTGTGCTGGGTCCGCTGCTTTTTGACATATTCATAAATGACCTGGAAAGTGGAATAACGAGTGAGGTTATCAAATTTTCAGATGACACAAAACTATTTAAAGTTGTTAAAACCCAAGAGGATTGTGAAAAATTGCAAGAGGATCTTGATAAATTGGAAGACTGGGCATCAAAATGGCAGATGAAATTTAATGTGGACAAGTGCAAGGTTATGCACCTAGGGAAGAACAACCCAAACTATGGTTACACGATGCAAGGTTCCACATTAGGAACCACCACCCAGGAAAAAGATTTAGGCGTCATTGTGGATACCATGTTAAAACCCTCGGCCCAGTGTGCAGCGGCGGCCAAGAGAGCAAATAGAATGCTAGGTATGATAAGGAAAGGAATGGAAAATGAAACTAAAGATATTATAATGCCTCTATATCGTTCCATGGTGAGACCGCACCTCGAATATTGTGTGCAGTTCTGGTCGCCGTATCTTAAAAAGGATATAGCGATTTTAGAAAAGGTTCAGAGAAGAGCCACCAAAATGGTAAAGGGGATGGAAGGATACTCCTATGAAGAAAGGCTAAAAAGGTTAGGGCTCTTTAACCTGGAAAAGAGACGGCTGAGGGGAGATATGATAGAAGTCTATAAATTAATGAATGGAGTGGAACGGGTAAACGTAGATCGATTGTTTACGTTATCAGAATATAGAAAGACTAGGGGACATGCAATGAAGCTACAGGGTAAACTATTTAAGACTAATAAAAGAAAATATTTTTTTACTCTATGTGTAATCAAACTCTGGAATTTGTTACCGGAGGATGTAGTAAAGGCTGTTAGTGTAGCTGGGTTTAAAAAAGGTTTGGACAAGTTCCTGGAGGAAAGGTCCATAAACCATTATTAAGAAGTGACCAAAGATATATCAATGCTTGACCCAGTACAAGCATTGTGGAACTTGTGTCTCTTGGGAAAACTGCTAGGTACATATGACCTAGATTGGCCACTGTTGGAAACAGAATACTGGGCTTGATGGACCTTGGTCTGACCCAGTATGGCATATCTTATGTTCTTATGTATAGCTGACCAGCTGCTCTGCAGAGAGAAGGGAACCAGTTCCCCCCTGCTTGTTGATGTAGAACATGGCGACTTGTTTGTTCATCCAGAGTAGGACAGAGGAGTTGACTAGGAGATGTTGGAAAACCTGCAGGGCTCTTCCAATAGTTTGCAGTTCCAAGAGACTTATCTGTTGTTCAGATTCGGAAGCCGTACGGAGACCTTGCATGGAGAAACTGCACATATGGGCTCCCCTTCCATGTTTGGAAGCATCTGTTGTGAGGGTATGCTGCGGATGGGGTGACTGGAAGGGTACTGCTTTGAGGAGATTTGCAGGAGTTGTCCACCATTGGAGTGAGCATACCAATGGTGGTGTCACTTGAATCAAAATGTGCAAATCCTCGCTGGCCTGAGTCCACTGGGATGATAGTGTCCACTTGGTTTGGCGCATGTGTAGTCTGGCATTGGGACTACGTGCACTGTGGAGGCCATATGGCCTAGTAACTTTAGGAAGGTTCTCTCTGATGCAGAATGACAGTTGCATAAGGAGTCTGCTAAGAGTATGAGTCCCTTCCTCTGGTCCTCTGGAAGATAGGCTCTGCCGTGAATGGTATTGAGGATTGCTCCTATGAATTTTAGCCTCTGGGTCCAGCAGCACACCTTTCCTCAGAAGACAGAGCTGCTGCCACCACCGCCGCAAGTTGGCCTTCACCTTCATTAGGAGCTGAAGCCTGAGCTCGAACTGCTGATGAAGATTAACCTGGACTGTGGGAGCCTGCTGTGAACAGAATAGCACTAGGCAATCCAACAGCCTTGACTTTCTCCACAGGCAGAAAGACTCCAGAAACTCAAGTATCAAAAACATGCTCCCAAGAACTCCAGGGACTGATAATACAACAACTGGTTCCTCTCCAAATGATCACCCAGTCGAGGCTCCTCAGAAAGGACTCCACTCGGGGAGCTATCTGAAATGCCTCTGAAGGAGAATAGGCTCTGATAAGCCAGTGGCCCAGATATGGGTGCACACAAATACCTTGGTGCCATAGCACCACAAATACTATCACCATGACCTTGGAGAACATCCTTCGGGCAGTGGAGCGTTCAAATGGAAGGGCGGTGAACTGAAGATGAGAGCCAAACATGGCAAACACAGATACTTGCTGATCTCTTGGATCCAGATATAAAAATATGCTTTGGTCAAAGCTAGAGACGCTGAGAACGCCTCTGCACACACCTTGAATCCTGAATTGCAAAGTTTCCATCCAGAAACACATGATGTGCAAGCATTCATTGACACGCTTGAGGTCCAGAATAGGCCAGAATGTTTCTACCATGTCAGCCACCATGAAACAGACGGAATACCTGCTCTTGCCTCGATCATCCGGGGGAATGGGCACCACTGCCTTCAGGAGAGGCAACTTGTCCAAGATGATCTGCACAGTGGCGCTATTGTTCATAAACCCACAAGAGGGAGAAGATGAAAGCGGTCAGGATTAGCTCTTCGTATTCCAGGCCATAGCTGTACTGAATGGGGACTAACATCCATGATCCTTGGTGATCCGGGCCAATTTTCTTCAACATGAATCCACCTTTTAAGGCCAATCTGCCTTTCACAGGAATGACGGTCCGTCTGGTAACTGCTATGACCTGCATATCCACCTTGGAAAAATCAAACCACACAACGCACTCCTTCTCTGGGCGAGTATGCTTCCTCTTATACACCTTTAGCCCCTAAAGCGGTGAGTAAGGGGAATTCCACTCCGATTGGAACAGGCCCTTGAGCACCTCCCGGAACAGGAAGACAGTAGTGAATTTCCGCGCATCTTGCTGGAGTGGATGCATTCTCAGTTTGTGCTTCATGCCTGGAGAAATTGCCAAGCTCAAGATGGATGAGACCCTGGGAATCAACACCTCCAGTTCTTCCTTCCAGAACAGGTTGGATAACATCAGCCTCCTCACAATCCTCTGAAGGCAACAGTATTTCTTCATGCACATCAGACATCTAAATCAAAGTCACAGTCCAGATCCCAAACAGATCCTGGCTGATCCCCATCTCCAGGGAGTGCTCTTTGCCAGGGACACTTAGCCATAGGTAATCGAACAGGGCTTCCACACTCAGCCTGCCCCTCACGAGACTGTACTTGGGGGGAATCCAGAGGCCGCAGGTCTGAATTTCCATGCCAGAATGATCAGGCCTGTTTTAAAAGGAAAAGAATTCCAAAGTGGACAATCTGGACTAGAAGTTCTCCTCGTGGAATTGACCCCCCCCCCCCCCACTACACCAAGGGACCCAGTTGTTGTCAATCCCCTAGAGGATGAGAGCAGCACAAAGCACGGTTGCTGGAATCTCTGGCTGGCTGGTTATCCTTACCCACAGCGCCATCCGCCACCTCCAGCCCTTAAGCAGGCAAAGCCAGACTAACTGCATCCCTTGGCATAGAGAGGGCGAGCAATCTTTCCAGGGACAATTCAGAAGCTGCCATGCTAGAAGAGCAGGGTCTAGAAGTCAGAGATGAGGTGCCTTGCTTGCTACAGGCCAAACAGTAATTCCTGGAAGAAGACATAGAGAGTTAAAACAAGTATCACACAGTGGCCCAAAGGCATGCATCAACTATGCTTTTA
Source organism: Ichthyophis bannanicus (assembly GCA_033557465.1). Classification (NCBI taxonomy): domain Eukaryota; kingdom Metazoa; phylum Chordata; class Amphibia; order Gymnophiona; family Ichthyophiidae; genus Ichthyophis; species Ichthyophis bannanicus. Next base: position 217,721,601 of record CM066040.1, read on the forward strand.
GTGCAATGTGTGTTACAGTCGCTAGGGTAGGAATGCACATTGGAGACGCTTGGGAGTGATGCGCGCACAGACCGTGTGACCGCCAGGCACACAATAGGAGAAAACACTACTGTGTTCAGAAAATGGCGGGAAACCCCCACACCACACTAACTGTCTACTCCGAATTGTGTCCCACACAGATGAATCGAGAGCCCCCCAACAAGGACAATTATGAGGCCAAACTTTGGTACTCAACCCCCTGAAACCCTAGGCAGAGGATCCGTGCCAGTCTCAGCTCTACTCCCCTGATACGGTTTCATTGGCTTTTGCAACACTGCGTTTAAGGTGGCTGGCAGGCAGATCCCTCTGAGAGCCCTCTGCAATCTTCAGGAGAGAGCAGGGGGAAACAGAGGAGGACGGAAGGGGTATTGAGAATGCTTGAGGCTGCAGCACTTTTTCAGATCCTTCCAAATTCTGGCTGCTCAACAGGCTCTTATAAGCACATGGAACTGAACCAATTTCCCTCCTTCTATGGTTAAAGAATAGATTGCAGTCTAGTGGAGCCTCCCTCATCATACTCAAGTGAGAGAGTGGCTCTCAAGGTGGTTATTCACAAACAGTTAATCAATTTTTTCCTCTCAAATCTTCAGAATTTTTTTCAAAGAGGAGGAAATCCATCCACCATATGCTGGAGACAAAGAAATACTGAAGACACCTCTGGTAGCTGAGGCATATGGAGGCACATTTCAATGAGTGCACGCAGGCCCCCGTGCGTCCGATTGCAATAGGGATGCACAGAGGCAGACCCGATTCTGATCCCTCTGGGGCTAGACATGTCTTGCAGAATCGGAATCGGGTCTGGGCCTGTACATGCAGGCCGTGACCCGATTCAGATAGGCCTGCATGCCCGGCTAACTCAGTCAGGCTACTGAATGGATCCGCAGTGCCATGGCATCCCATTGTCATGGCACCGAGGCTCCATTCAGGAGCTACGATCCCTGGCCGCCAACCACAATCTTCACTCCCCACAGCCCGATCCCCGATTTGGCTTTCCATGGGCAGGATTCGGGCTGCAGGGAACCTCCTAAACCCCCTCACCTCTTTGCTGCTGCCCGAGCCTGCCATCCCCCGACATTCAGAGGGATTTATTCCACCTCCGAGGTGAAATAAGTTCCCCGTCTAGATCCGAGGCCCTGGATGTACAGGGCCAACTTCAGAATTGGCCCTGTACTCCAGGGCCTCAGACCTCCTACTGCCCTCCCTCATGCTGCCTTTGCATCGCCCCCTCCCGCCTCTGTCTAAGCCTCCGCATACCAACTCCTTGTTCATTGCTTGTACCTTCATTCCTTGTTCATTCCTTGTACCTTCCCACCAGAACCAGAGCAGCTCATCCGCACATAGTCACAGCTGAGTTGCTTTGGTTTTGGTGGGAGCATTTGCCACTTTGTCCCAGGGACCTGCAGTGACGCACTTTAACTGTCAAGAGAGGCACAGGGGAAACAGCTGATCAGCGATGCCTGAGGTGTTCAGGGAGAGCAGCATTTGGTCAGTGACCACTGTGGTGAGACAAACTCCGGAGCTGGGGGCATTGGACACAGTCAGATTGTTTTGCCTTTGCTTTCCTTTGCTTTTGGTTTTGCGCTCAGTGCGGAGAGACTTTTCAATCGCACTCTATAAGTTCTGGCATGGAAATTTTTAGACATATATATAAGGATTACCTTTGTAAAATGGGGAATACATGTGTACATTTTTGTATGTAGTGCTGATCTCCACATGTAAAAAGAGACTTTCTAAATAGCATTTGCACGTGTATTCTAATATCCACATAAATGCCACTATTTACATGTGGAGATGCTTCTAAAATATTCCCCATATATTCCTAAGCTATGCTGACATCATCCATTAATGGCCAGTGCTAATGCAGTATTTATTAAAGGATTTAAGCTATTATTGAATATCCTGTTAAGTGGTTATGTGTCTGGTAGTGCATGTGTGTTGCCAACCACAGTAAAAACAAAGCATCTCATCACTCCACCCAAAAAAGAATCTTGTAGACCCTCCCCCTCCTATTCTCTCTCCCTGTAACAGCAATGAATGGCATATAACCCTGAGAAACCCCTTCCATGGTACACCGCATTAAAAGTCACCTAGGGACCAAGGTCCTGCCCCTGACTGAAGACAACCCCCCCCTCCTGCTCCCCCCAGGTCCATTAATCCCAACCAGTTTGCAGTGTTGATTAGTGGGAAGTAGGAACGATTCCAACTTGATCTTATGCTAATCACTCCATAATTCAAAATGGACCAGTTTACCCAAGGGTCTCCCTTGTCACATTAGAATGTATACCAAACCAAAAATAAACCCAATGGCACCGTCCATTGCCACATTATATATGGCTGCTTTTGAAGAACAACACCTGTATGTTTCAGGATATTTTCAATACATTCCATTCTGGAAACGGTTTTTAGATGATGTGTTTTTTTTTATGGACCGGTTCTCTGTTACTGCTACACGAATTCTTGCACTGGCTGAACCATCTCAAGCCTAATATTACTTTCACTGCACACATAGCGGCTGATCAAATAGATTTTTTAGATGTCACCATTATTAAGGAAACGGATCATTTTCGGACTACTTTATACCGAAAGCCAGTGCAACATAACAGCTTGCTCAGTTTTCAGAGTTTTCATCCGCGCCCTTTACGGAGAGGTCTCCCTTTCGGGCAGTTTTTACGCTTGCGTCAAATTTGTTCATCTCTGGCAGATTTTAAGTTTCAAGCAGCGGATTTGCGGAGTCGTCTTTCTAATCGAGGTTATCCGGTTACAGTTATTAACCAAGCATATCGTCGAGCTCTGCATGTACACAGAGAATGGATATTGGGGGACTTGCGGTCAAATGCTCTTGATACGTCTTTACAATCTGTGGTTGGCATTTTACCATATATGACGTCGAGTGCGACTATAGTATCTATTCTTAAGAAACACTGGTCCATTTTATCTTTACATTCCTGTTTCCAAAAAACCTCTCATGGTGGCCTTTACTCGTGGCGCTAATTTGGGGGACTTACTGGTTCGAACAACGACTGAGGAGGACAGATCTTCTGTCCCCTCCTTATCACATCAAGGACATACTATTTGTGGAAGTTGCCTACATTGTGCTACTTCTATGACGGGGCTAACCTGACTACACCCTTCAACTGGCCAAATGATTAAACGACGATGGGAGACTGACTGCACATCATCTTTTGTGGTTTATATCATACAATGTTCATGTCCCCTGGTGTATGTCGGCCGGACAACTCGGATGGCTAAGACACGGTTGAATGAACATGCATCACGGCTGAGGTGTAAAATTGAGACAGCCCCGATTGTAGGTCACTGCTTACAATATGATCATGCTTTTTCAGATCTACATTGGTCTATTACTGACCATGTTCCCCCTGATCCCAGGGGAGGAGATCGGGTGGGCAAGCTTCAATTTTATGAGCAACGGTGGATTTATCGACTTAAAACAGTACATCCTCTGGGTCTCAATAAGGAAATTGAGTGGTCCAGTCTCATTTGAGGTTAGCCAATTGGAATTGGGATTCCCTTTCACAGTGGGATACCCCCTTTTTTCCTATTGGCTGAGGATCTGATTGAAAGCTATGCAATAGCCAATTGCAAACAAGTTTTAGCCCTTTAAAGGAATCAGCTGTTGAGTGACTCACAGCGTTTAGTGACGGTTAAAAAAGCTTGCGGTTGAGAAAAACTTGGAAGACAGCATTTGTGATATTGGAGATCTATCTCTGTTGGCACTTGATACAGGGGCACCCGTCCCGAAACGTGCACGTCGTGCGAGGAGATTAACAACTGAAGTTTATCTTCTACTTGATTTTGAAGAGACTGACTGCAAGAAGATATGGTTTTGCTAAGCTAAGTACCTCTAACTTTTAAAAGTTTAATTAAAAAGGACACAACTGAAAGAAAGGCATGAAATGTAAAGTGTATGCCTTTTTCGGTAGTATCCGACAAAAATATAAGTGTTACTTTTTGGGGGGGTTTTGGTGATTTTTGTCTGCTTGCACATTAGAATGTATGACAATGGACTCTGCAATTTGCAGCAATTTTGTATCATTGCTAAAAGTGATATGTTTCCTATTATCGCAGATAGCATCGCAGAAGGGAGACTATGGGGCATGTTTACTAAAAGTTAACATGGGCTAATGAAGTTAATGTGTGTTAAGTGCCACTACACCCATACAAATAAAAAGACTGTGGCACTTAAAGGATGTTAACATCATTTATGCACATTAAATCGTTTAGTAAACATACACCTATGTATAACCAGCTATTGTAAGTGTAAAACTGCTAACTGATTTCACTAATTGTCTCTTCTTGGCTTCACTTAACACTAGAACATATTGTGCTTGCAAACACCACCGAATACTTTCCTCATATATTAGAATCCTTTAGGAGGTAATATTCAAACCCCATGCTTTGCTTACAGGCCCAAAGGTACTTTGTAGGCACATACCTACAAGCTCATTTTCAAAGAAAACAGAGTTGCTTACCTTAGCAGATGTTCTCCATGAACAGCAGGATAAGTCTTCACATATGGGTGATATCACCAATGGAGGCCACAGGGGAACCTGTCTCAGTTCCTGCTAGAAGTTTCAGAACATAGGTTGGTTGTTTACTCTTTCAAAAAGTAGAAAGACTAGGGGACATGCAATAAAGCTAGTGTTGCACGTTTAAGACTAATCGGAGAAAGAATAGTTGCTCACCTGTAGCAGGTGTTCTCCGGAAACAGCAGGAATCAGTCCTCACATATGGGTGATGTCAGCACTGATGGAGGCCATGTTGTATCCACTCCCCAGCTTTCATAGAAAGCCTTTGGGAGTACTACCATGCATGCGTCGTCACCTTCCTGCCCAAAGGTGCCATCTTACCTCAGTATGATGACATAGCTTAAAGAAGCATAAAAAGAAAAACAACTCTACAGGGAGGAGGGAGGGTTGTGAAGGCTGATTCCTGCTGTTCCTGGAGAACACCTGCTACAGGTGAGTAATTACACTTTCTACGGGAACAAGCAGGAAGTCAGTCCTCATATATGGGACTTCCAAGTTACAGGCTACCAAAAAAAACTGTAAAAAGGCCATGGATGACCGAAAAATCGAACTGTGAATGCTAGCGAAGGCAGATTGGCCCCAGGACCTCTGACACAATCGGCCAGAGAGGCAGTATTCCGGTAGCCTAGACTCACAGGAGGGTCAAAGGGAAGGAGTTGCATTACTCCCCAAACAGATGACGGAGTACCACCTGGCCAAAGGTGCTGTCATGCCGGGAATCTTCCTCCAGGTAGTAATGTTATGCACCGAGGACCAAGTGGCCGCCTGGCAGATCTCCAACAAGGAGACAGAGCACAAGTTAGCCACTGAGGCTGACATTGCTCGTATGTTGTGAGCAGTGACGTGCCACTCCAGAGAGAGATGCAGTCTGCCACAAAGATGGACAGGGTGCACTTAGAGACCGTGGCCCCAAGTATGTTGGGGTCAAAGGAGATGAAGAGCTGCGAGGAGCGGCAATATGCTTTTGTCCGCTCGAGATAGAAGTTAACGCCCTCTTACAGTCGAGAGTGTGAAGCGCAGCCTCCGCCTGACTCATATGAGGCTGAGGAAGAAAGGTTTAGATGAAAAGAGGAAACCACCTCAGGCAGAAATCTGGGATACATGCACAAGACCGCCCTATTCCTGTGAAAACTGGTGTAAGGAGCATGTGCTATCAATGCCTGCAACTCACTAACCCTGTGGTCAGAGGTGAGCACTACCAGGAAAACCACTTTCCAAAAAAGGTACTTGAGGTGACATGAGGCCAGTGGCTCAAAGGGTGGAACCATAAGCTTACTGAGAACCACATTCAGGTCCTAGGCCATCTTAGGGGGACAAATGGGAGGCCACAAGAGCAAGAGACCCCACATAAAGTGGCCCACGAGTGGATGGAAGGACAATCGTTGGCCATTCACCAAATTATGGTGCACTGCCAGCGCACTAAGGTGAACCCTCACCGAGTTGGATTTCAAGCCAGCTTGGGAAAGGTGCAGCAACACCGTTGGTACTGAAGAGGAGAAGGGGTTGATACCCTGATCCGTGGCCCATACAGAGAATCTCCGCCATTTGAAGGCATAAGCTCACCTTGTTAAGTCTTTGCAAGACACCAGTAGAACATCTTCAACATCCCTGGGCAGATGAAATTGGCCAAGATCTATCCTTTCAGCAGTCAGACCATCAGGGCAAGGGACCTGAGGTTGGGGTGCAGGAGGGAGCCGTACTCCTGTGATATCAGGTATAAGACTGCCATGTGGCAAGCGTGATCTACAGGAAGAAAGGCCTTGACCTAAACTGTGTCCAGGAAGGCCCCAATGAGCTCTAAGCGCATGGCAGGTTACAGGTGGAATTTGGGGTAGTTGATGACAAACCCCAAGTGCTCAAGGACGAATATGGTGCGATGTCCCGCCTGACAGGCCTCATCAGAGGAGTCAGCAGTCATCCAGATAGGGGAACATGAACACCCCCTGGAGGCACAGATGAGTAGCGACCACCTCCAAGCACTTTGTAAACACCTGGGGGGTGAATGCCACCCCAAACGGCAGAACACGGTACTGATAGCTCTGTCCTCTGATGATGAAGCAAGGGATGGGTCAGAATGTGGGTATAGGCATCTTTAAGATCCAAGGAGCAAGGCCAATCTCCCCACTGGAGGTAGGGCAGCAATGTTCCAAGGGAAACGATTTTGAACTTTTCGTTCACCATGAACTAATTGAGGTCTCACAGATCCAAGATGGGCCGAAACCCTCCCATCTACTTTGGAACCAGGAAGTAGCAAAAGTAGAACCTGGTGCCCCTCTGAGCAGGGGGAACAGGCTCCATGCCTTGTCTACCAGCAGGCCCACAAGGTCCTGCTGCAGAAACCCTCGGTGAAGAGGAGTCATAGGAAGTTCCCCGGGAAAGAATGGAAGTGGCATCTGTTAGAAGTGGAGAAGGTAATCCTCCCTGACCACCGGCAGAGCCTAAGCGTGTGCAAAGAAGACCAGATGTCCCCTCTGTATGCTGTGGCTCCTGACCCTGGAGGGGAAGAGTGGCTATGCCCAAGAAGTCAAAAGCTCTCCCCAGTCTGCGGCGGAGGTACTGTCTGAGGCTTGGAGTCTTTAGGCTTACGAAGGCTATGCCCTTGGCCCTTGGCCTAATGTCCCTGTTGGGGAGCTAGATAGGCCAGAAATTGGTGGTATGTTCCATAAGCCTTCCTCTTTTTCAGGTAAAGGGGCTTTTTCCCCAAAGCCTTTCATTGTGAAGGGTCTGCACTCTTCCTGGAGAACCTGGTTCTGGTCATGAAATCGGACTCCAACTCTGCAGCCTTGTCTGTCATAGGCTTTCCAAAGAGGTTCTCTCCCTGGCATGGGACATTGACCAATTTGTCCTAAACCCATTGCTCCAGGTCTGAGGACTGTAGCCATGCCAGGCACCGGGCACCAATGCCCACCGCAGCCACTCTAGCCACGGACTCAAAAGCATAATAGGCCGCCCTAGACATTTATTTGGAGCACTCCTTGACCGTCGATACCAGGATCCAGAAATGCTAGAGAGGCTTATCAGACAGGCCAGCTCCTTTGCCAGATCTCTCAAGTATATGCCCATGGACAGCTGGAAGGCCTAGATACGGACCATAAGCATCGAGCCCTGGTAACACCTCCTACCATAAGCATCCATGGTGCAGGACTCCCTGCCCAGGGGCACTGAGAAGTGCGTCTTCTGGCTCTTCATTCGACACATGGCCAGCTCCACCACCATGGAGTTGTGTGGTAGCTGTGTATTCTGGAAGCTAGAGCTCTTGCAGACCTAATACATGGAATCAAGCCACTTGCTCACTATTGGCACCATAACCAGTGTCTCCAACATCCTGAAGAACAGTCTTTCCAGGATTGGAGGAATAGGTACTGTGAGTGCCTCCTTTGGAAGAGCCTCAAACTGGAGGATCTCAAGGTTCTCAACTCGAGGCTCATCCTCGGACTTGGTGGCAAAGGCCAAGGCTTTAGCCATGTCTCATACGAACTCCTGGAAGGAGAGATCCTTGGGCAGGCACCACCGACGCTCCTGTGGCAGGGACGGGTCTGATGGAACATCTCAGCGTGGACGAGTATCCAGAGATTTGTCATCGGTCTCCCACTCTGAATCTGTATTGGAAGATACCTCCAGGATCCGACAGGCATCGGCCCAGTGTCTGGTGGGAGGAGTCACCTAGGCCTGAGACTCCCAGTGATCCGACCTCAGTGGGAAGGTCCAGGACCTTGTGGGGGTAGTGGATCGATGCCTGGAATCAGAGCCAGGTTTTGAACCACTCCAGCACAGTCTGAACCTCTATGGGCATGCCCCTGCAGTGGAGGGTCCAGACACCAGTCCCAAGAAACCAGAGGCACCGGTCATCAGGGCCTGTTGCAATGGCAGGAGGACAGCAATGCTGTGCACCAAGGAGGCCATCCTTACCTCTAGGCCAGTAGACTCTGCAAGTACTGGTGTGGGCACCGAGGGAATCAGGCCCAACGCTGGCTCCATTGTTTCCTCAAAGGGGATGACTTCGTAAAAACATTCCTGATCCCCCGAGGCCTTAAGAGTCTCTTCCCACTGGGGCAGATTGGAAGGCAGCTCCCAGCCCTTGCCCTCTGCATCGGCTTGGAGGCTCCAATGCCGGTGACCATGAGACTTACCCTTGGCACCAGGATCAGTCTTCGACACCAACAGGGTCTGATCCTTCCAGGGATGGCCTTCCGAGACCGATCCCGGGTCTGATGCCCTGCAACCTCAGGGCTCAGAGCGAGCACAGTCCGCATGTGAGGCTGAGGCTAATCTGCAGAACCCAAGGGCACCGATTCCACAGACAATTTTGGAGCCAAATGGTAGGTCTTAAGGCCAAACGACGACTCCTGCTGCCTTTCACGATTCTTCCATCATCTGGAGAGAGTGAACATGAAGAGTCATTGTGGCCGGCGCCAAGGCACCACATGCAACAATCGTGACCGTTCGTGCGAGACATGGTATGCTAACAGTGATCACACTGCTTAAAGCCACTGACCGAAGACATAGCAGGGAAGTTGGCCCCCACGGGGTCAAACTCCAATGTCTTGGTTAGGAAGGTACAAGAAAAACCTGCACTGCGAAAGAAGAGAAAAAAGGAGGGAACCCAAAAAAACGTGGCACCGAGTATCCGGGAACTGACCAGAGAAAGAGGAATCACAAAAAATCACGCCAAAAAACTAAAGTTTTTCTGGGGATACAGACTACATGTCTAATGGGCTTTGCAGAAAAAAGAACACTTTGGATGGGAAGAAGACCATGCATGTATGGTAGAACTCCCAAATGCTTTCTATGAAAGTTGAGTGTGGATACCACGCGGGCTCTATCGGTGCCGATGTCACCCATATGTGAGGACTGACTTCCTTTTTGTTCCCAGAGAAAATATTTTTTTTACGCAACGTGTAATCAAACTCTGGAATTCAAGTGGATTTAGTAAAAGCTGTTAGTGTAGCTGGGTTTTAAAAGAGATTTGGACAAGTTCCTGGAGGAAACATCCATAAATCATTATTAAAGAGGACTGTGGAAATCCATTGCATATCCCTTGGATAAGCAACATGGATTCTGTGTACATTTTTGGGAATCTGACAGGTACTTGCGACCTGGATTGGCTGCTGTTGGAAACAGGATACAGGGCTTGATGGACCCTTGGTCTAACCCATTATGACATATCTTATATTCTTTTTGGCTCTATTGTGCCTATGCACAAGATTACACCTGCCAATGCTTCGCCCTATTTCTTCAGTCTAGGGAACTAGCGAAGCCAGAATACAACTCCAAGATGATGAGGGAGGGTTGTGAGGACTTATTCTGCTGTCCATAGAGAACACCTTCTACAGCTAAGTAGCTCTCTTTTCTTGGAGGACTATCAGGATAAGTGCTCACATGTGGAAATCCTTAGCTACAAGTTGACTCAAAATGAGGAAAGGAAAATGGTGTTGCAACAGGCTGACATCAATCAAAATATCTTTTTGGTGGCAATAGGCCTTTTAGCACCCTTTTTTAATGTTTATTCTTTTGCAGAGGCAGCCTGAACAGAAAAGAACTGGGCATAGTGGGCTATGGAATTGGATTATATTCTTTGAACTGATTTTGAAGAACTGGCCAAATCTGCTGTTGTGTTGGGAGTTCCTTTCTAAACAATAATGAGATGTCCAAGTGGCAGCCTTGTAAATCTCCTCCATGGAGGGTAACCTCAAGTGGGCCACCGACGTAGCTATGGCACAGATATTATGAGCCATGACATGACCCTCAAGTGTCAAGCCTACCTGAGCATCAGTGAAGGAGACGCAATCCGCATCCACAAGCCAATTGAAAATGTGCGTTTGACAGCAGCCCCCAACCTGTTGGGGTGAAAAGAAACAAAAAATTGGGTGGACTTTCTATGAGCTTTGGTCCGCTCGAAAAAAAAGGCCAATGCTTTGTTGCAATGCAATGTGTGCAATGCATTTTCCTTTTGTGAGTCGTGGTCTTGGGAAAAATGTTGGAAGAAGATGGAAAGCCGACACCATCTTAGGAAGGAATTTGGCATGCATATGCAAACCCATTCTATTACGATGAAATCTGGTGTAGGGTATATCTGTTATTAGAGCCTAGAATTCACTAGCTCTGTGTGCAGAGGTCACTGCCACCAAAAACAAGACCTTCTAGGTCAGGTGCTTCAATTCACAGGCATCTAGCTGCTTAAAGGGAGCTTTCATAAGATGAGTTCTTAACACATTGAGATCCCATCAGCAGGAGCAGGAGGCTTGATGAGAGGTTTAGTTAGAAGCAAGCCCCACATGAAGTGAACAACTAAAGTTTGTAGAGAGATGGGCTTCCCTTCTGCATAATGATGATAGGCACCAATCGCACTGAGGTGAACCCTTATGACGTTGGTTTTTAGAACAGACTCTGAAAGATGTAGAAGGTAATCAAGCAGTTTTTGTGTGGGACATGAGAAGGGGTTTAGGGCCTTTCCCTCATACCAGATAGCAAACATCTTCCACTTGAGAACCAAGAGGATATGGGCAACTTCAATTGGCAGATCTAGAGGGGATAGGATTCACCTTTCATCATCTAAGCTGTGAGAGTTAGGGACTGGATGTTGGAATACAACAGCGTCCCCTGGTTCTGCAAAAATCAAGGTTGGAGAATTGCCCAGAAAGACTGGTTTCCTCACTGCAAGTCCAAGAAGAATAGGAAACCAAGGCTATCTAGACAAGTATGGTGCAATGAGGATCATCTTATCCTTGTCCTGTTTGAGTTTCAAGATAGTCTTTTCTACCAGAGGAATGGGAGGATATGTTTACAGAAGACCCTTCCCCAACTGAGAAGAAAGGCATCCTAGGCTAATATGCCATATGTCGCTATCCTGGAGCAAAACTGAGGTTCCCATTTGTTCTGAGGAGTGGCAAACAGATCTTTCAAAGGGTGCCCCATTCTTGAAAGATGTTCCTCATAACCCTCTTATCTAAGGTCCACTTGTGAGTTTGTATCACACAGCTCAGCTTGTCCACCAGGGCATTGTCCTCATCTGCCAGATAAATGGCTCTGAAAAGTTCCACATTCTGACTGTTTCCCAACATCGGAGGTAGGACCCGTTTCCTCCCTGCTTTTTTATGTAGTACATCATAACCATCGTAGGTTTGAATTTTGACAATTTGATTGGCTAGCCAATTTCTGAAGACCTTTAGATCGGTCAACACTGCTCTCAGTTCCAGAAAGTTGATATGAAGGAGACTCTCCTGGAAGGACCATCAACCCTGAATATGAAATCTATCTAGATGGGCTCCCCAGCCCAGTTTGAAAGTATCCATTTTGAGTAACCTTAAGTAGGGAAGTGTTTGGAAGGGGAAGCCTGCGGTCAGGTTGGTTAAATCCATCCACAAGAGAGCAAGGTAGCAACGACAAAGATGCCATCATTGAGCCTTTGCTTAGACTATGCCCACTGTGTACTCAAGGTTCACTGAGATTGTCTAATGTGAAGATGTGCCAAGGGAATTGTGTGCACTGTTGAGGCCATGTGGCCCAATATTCTCAATATGTTTCTTGCTGATATCTGCTGACTTTGTAGTATGTCCTCCATTGTTGCCACCAGGTGGATGAATCATTTGAGAGGAAGAAATGCAAGTCGTGTCTAGGAGAACCCCCAATGAATTCCAATTGAATTAACAAGGTCAAGTGAGACTTGGGATAGTTGATGGTAAACCCTAGTAACTCTAACATACAGACAGGAATACATATGGATTTGTGCACCCCCTTCCTGAGTGGCATTCTTGATCAACCAATCATCTAAGTAAGAGAACACATGCATTCCCAGCTTGCATAGATACCTGCAGCAACCCTGAGGCACTCTGAAGAATAAGGTGACCAGAGTACTGATAATGATGTTCCCTTACAATGAATCATAGATACTTTCTGTGACTAGGGGTTTCTGAATGTGGCTGTAGGCACCTTTGAAGTCTAGAGAGCATAACATGTCTCCCTTTTGAAGGGAGGGAAGATGGGTGCCAAGGGAAACCATTCTGAATTTTTCTTGTCCATGAAAGAAGAGCGGGACCTGGGTGTGATTGTTTCTGATGATTTGAAAGTGGCTAAACAGATAGAAAAGACGACAGCAAAAAGCATAAGGATGCTTAGGTGCATAGGAAGAGGAATGACCATCAGAAAAAAGGAGGCGATAGTGCCTCTGTTTAAGTCTCTGGTGCAACCACATTTGGAGTATTGTGTGCAATTCTAGAGACCATACCTTCAAAACAATATAAGCAGGATGGAGTTGGTGCAGAGAGTGGCTACTAAAATGCTTAGTGGTCTTCATTATTACACATATGAGGACAGACTTGAAGATCTTAATATGTATACGTTAGAGGAAAGGCAGGATAGAGGAAATATGATAGACACATTTAAATACCTCCTGTTAGGAGACCTAAATCTACATTCGGCACCCATAAATCAAGTCACATCCTTCCTTGAAGCAATAGATGTGATGGATCTTATACAGATCATAAGCTCCCCCAAACACAAAGGAGGAAACATCCTGGACATGATATTCATACCTAAAACAATGACCGCACAGAACATTCACATCAAACCATTACCATGGTCTGACCACCACATGATTTCCTTGGATCTCCCACTGATCAAGACTAACCAAAAAAGGGAACTACAACACGAGGGAATGTACAGATTCTGAGAATTCAATAAAAATGCCCTTTTTTAACACCTCACCCCTCTTACAGAATCATCCTCAACAGATCTCACAAATCTAGTCAATGATTGGAATAATCTGATAACTACATTCACAGTACTCCCACCAAAGCGAGCATCAAGACTAAGCACAACAGCACCCTGGTACTCAAAAGATATAAAAGAAGCAAAACTCAAACTGAGACAACTTGAACATCATTGGCAAAGAACACAAGACCCTCATTCTCTTTACATGAACCGGGGGATGCGATCGCAATCGGGACTCCCGAGGGATTCACCGCTCACTCTCTCAGCACAACTACCGGCTCTCTAGCTGCAACCATACCAGCCAACCGCTCTGCACAAGACCTGAAAGAGGTGAGAGTGTCCTTCATGTGATGCCTCCGTCTGCTGCCCTGATCTTCTCTGCTCCTTCTCTGCACGCAGCTCAGACAGCTCTGCCCACCGAGTCCTCCTCCACCGGCACTGAGACACTTTAAAATCCAGCACGGCACAGGCGCACTCACACCTGAGGGCCTCGCCAGAGGGCCCTTTGGCATGGCGCCAAGGCATGAAACTGATCAAACAGCAGATACCTACGTCCTCACTATTCATAGAGAAAACAAAGAAACAGAGGAACAACACCTCCTTTTTCCAGCAGTGCTTAAGCTATAACCAACCGGTCCACCCTAAGAACATAAGAACATAAGATATGCCATAATGGGTCAGACCAAGGTCCATCAAGCCCAGTATCCTCTTTCCAACAGTGGCCAATCTAGGTCACACGTACCTAGCAGTTTCCCCAAAAGACACAGGTTCTGCAATGCTTGTACTGGGTCAAGCATTGATATCCTGGGTCCCTTCTTAATAATGGTTTATGGACCTTTCCTCCAGGAACTTGTCCAAATACAGTTAAATACTTGCAGTGAGGAAACCAGTCTTTCTGGGCAATTCTCCAACCTTGATTTTTGCAGAACCAGGGGACGCTGTTGTATTCCAACATCCAAATAAATAAATAAATAAATAAATAAACCTTTTTTAAACCCAGCTACACTAACAGCCTTTACTACATCCTCCGGTAACAAATTCCAGAGTTTGATTACACGTTGAGTGAAAAAATATTTTCTTTTATTAGTCTTAAATAGTTTACCCTGTAGCTTCATTGCATGTTGCCTAGTCTGATAACGTAAACAATCGATTTACGTTTACCCGTTCCACTCCGTTCATTAATTTATAGACTTCTATCGAATCTCCCCTCAGCCATCTCTTTTCCAGGTTAAAGAGCCCTAACCTTTTTAGGCTTTCTTCATAGGAGTATCCTTCCATCCCTTTTACCATTTTGGTGGCTCTTCTCTGAACCTTTTCTAATAATGCTATATCATTTTTAAGATACGGCGACCAGAATTGAACACAATATTCAAGGTGCGGTCTCACCATGGAACGATATAGAGGCATTATAATATCTTTTGTTTTATTTTCCATTCCTTTCCTTATGATACCTAGCATTCTATTTGCTCTCTTGGCTGCCGCTGCACACTGGGCCGAGGGTTTTAACATGTTATCCACAATGACGCCTAAACCTTTTTCCTGGGTGGTGGTTCCTAATGTGGAACCTTGCATTGTGTAACCATAGTTTGGGTTGTTCTTCCCTAGGTGCATAACTTTGCACTTGTCCACATTAAATTTCATCTGCCATTTTGATGCCCAGTCTTCCAATTTATCAAGATCCTCTTGCAATTTTCCACAATCCTCTTGGGTTTTAACAACTTTAAATAGTTTTGTGTCATCTGCAAATTTGATAATCTCACTCGTTATTCCACTTTCCAGGTCATTTATGAATATGTCAAAAAGAGGCGGACCCAGCACAGATCCCTGGGGTACACCACTACTCACCTTTCTCCACTGGGAAAATTGGCCATTTAGCCCAACCCTCTGTTTTCTATCTTTCAACCAGTTCTTGATCCACAGTAGTACACTGCCTCCTATCCCATGACTCTTTAGTTTTGCCAAAAGTCTCTGATGAGGGACCTTGTCAAAGGCTTTCTGAAAGTCCAGATACACTATATCAACTGACTCACCTTTGTCTACCTGTTTATTCACACTTTCAAAAAAACATAACAGATTAGTAAGACAAGATCTTCCTTGTCTAAAGCCATGTTGGCTGTCTCCCATTAGGCCATGACTATCTACATGCTGAGTAATTTTATTCTTTATGATGGTTTCTACCATTTTTCCCAGTACTGACGTGAGGCTCACCGGTCTGTAGTTTCCCGGATCACCCCTGGAACCCTTTTTAAAAATTGGTGTTACATTGGCGATCCGCCAATCTTCATGTATTAGAGATGATTTTAATGATAGTTCACAGATTACTAATAGCAGGTCTGCAATCTCATATTTCAGTTCTTTCAACACCCTTGGATGTATACCATCCGGCCCTTCATGCTACAATCTACTGCTGCTACTAGCTGCCGCCATAACTATGTAAGTGACATAGCCAATCTCTGTTATATAATGAAACTATTATCTGCTATACTATTGTAACATTGTCTATACTCATTCAATATCTGTAATCAATCAATATTTTCCTTGGTTAACCTATATACCATTTATTACCACACTATTTCTTCCAGCACAAGATTATAATAGTGCAACAATCTATGCTTCAAACCCCCATTCACCCTGACACCCTTTGCACAACCCCTAGAATCACCCCCACTTAGACAACACAGCTGCAACAGCACAGAAATCCCACCTCCTCAATTCCATATTGGTCCCCAGCATGGAATACATAAGGCTGCTAATGTACCTCTTCTCTTCCTAAACTTAACTTCCTTAACCTCCTCCATAACAGCCTACCTCTCCCTCCAAACAGACAACTACAAGACAATTTCACATTCCCATAATTCACTCCAAAAACTTTAGCAACCACCTAACATACAAGTATCAATTATCAAACACAAAAACAAATGCTACAAAAGGTAATACCACTCAACACAGACTCATACACATAAACACCCTTCCACCTAACCCCACTCAAACCCCTACAATGAACCCCATCCCAAAAAATGCAGAATTAGCATGAGATCAATCAGAATTAAAATCCCACTCATCCTCAACATGATTAGAGATGAAAACCCCCACCTTCTTTATATTACAGAAACACAGACACTATAATACTAAACCATCTAAACATAGAAGGATATCTTCTTTTCAACTGTTCTAGGGATAAAAAAAAGGAAGGAGGTATACTCATACTATGAAAAAGAGAACTAAAACCTACAATTAACATATGCAGCAACATTAATGACATTCTATTAAAATAGAAAACAAAAATCTATCCATATGCCTAGTCTACAGACCACCCACATCCAATCAGGAGAACCTCCTGGCCATCCTGGAAACTACATGCTTAACTTCATTAAGAAAACCTCACATACTACTAGGTGACTTCAATCTCCCGTCACTACATGACACGCAAGTCACCTCATTTATCAACTCACCATCTGACATGGGATTCCAACAAATAGTAACAATGCCAAAACACACCAAAGTTAACACCTTAGGTCTGGTTTTCATTCCTAAACACCTAACCACACACCCTCTATACTCTTTCCCCCAAAACAATCCAAGTCCCATGGTCAGACCATTATATTGTAGAATTCACCATACTACTAGAAATATACAACCTCCATCAAACCAATGAACCCAATTCCAAAAAAAGATTCAATCAATTTGACAAAGACAACTTCCTAAACAACATACTCCCCCACCTAAACAACCCAACTATAGACATGAGCACTGCAATAAAAACATGAAATAACACAATATCAGAATTTGCAATCAATACAAAACCCCAAAACATAAACCAATCTTGCAAACGCACACAAATATGGTAAACAAATGAACTAAAACAACACAAAAAAGAATTCTGGAAAAAAGAACACAAATGAAGGACAACTAAGGGACTTGTTTACAAAGCCGCGGTAGCGGTTCGCAATTGTTATCAGAGCCACGTCCCCATTGATTTCAATGGGGCCACGGCTCCAATAACGATCGCGAACCGCTACCGCAGCTTTGTAAACAAGCCCCTTATTCATCAGACAATAGTTTCTCCTACATGGAATCACTACAAAACTACAAAGAAGCCATACTCAAAAGGAAAAAAGACTTACCACACCAACATTCTCAACAAATTCCTCAACCGCCCAAGGGAGCTATTTGAAATAGTCAAATCCATTATACAACCCCCCTCAACCAAGACCTACAAAAGATCGCTATCAACCCTAACACCTTCGCCAGCCACTTTGCAGACAAGCTAAAAAAAAGCACCTATAAATGAACCCACTCAACCTTACCCAAACCTTACCACCTGGAACAACTTTCATTTAAAAGATCAAAAACAACTTATAAACATAATCACCAAAACCAATACAACCACATCTTTTCTTGACCTATGCCCAGTTAGCTGGATCAAGGTAACCAAATCAGAACTAGCCCCCTACCTACTCCACATAATAAACCAATCTCTTGAACAAGGCTACATACCACCTGAACTTAAACAATCTATGATTCGCTCAATACTAAAAAAATTCCCTAGACAAGATGAGCCCCAACTCATATAGACGCATAGCAAACATCCCATACATAGCCAAACTGATAGAAGAAGTTGTATTAACACAATTTCAAGATCATATTGACATAAATGCCCCCCCTTGATCAACAACAATACGGATTCCGCCCCTTTCACGGTGTGGAAACCCTCTTACTAACCCTAACTGACAAACTCCAGCGTGGAATGGACAACCCAAAACAAGCATTTATACTAGTTCTCCTTGACATTGCTTCGGCATTCGACAGTGTCAACCACCATATATTATTCAAAAGACTAGAACACATCGGCATAGCAGGACCCACACTTCAGTGGTTTGCTTCTTACCTCCATAACCACACTCAAATTGTTCAAGTTTGCTCAGAAACATCCCCATGCTTTAAATAAGAACAAGGTATCCCTCAGAGCTCTGCCCTCTCGGCACTTTTATTCAATTTGTATCTCCAACCAGTATGTAACATCCTTACAAAGTTCAAAATAGGATATCATATTTATACAGATGATATCATGCATTATATCCCCATTGACACCAACAATCCTAACCAACATATGGAAATTACACTTACCTGGTAATTGATGTTCCTTGAGGGAGTACAGTTCAGTCCTCCACCACTGGGTAGTGCACCTCCTCCTGCAACATGGAGACTGGACAAGTCAAACTTGTGACATCACCGGGTATATCCTGCTGGTCTTCTCCCATGATCCCCCAGTGACTTACTGTCAAAGCAGACTCAAAGGAGCAAACAAACAACCAGTTAAAGTACTAAATACAAAGCTATGCTCAAACTTCAACTTTAAAATCACAGGGCCCCAAAAAGAAAGGCCGAAAACACCCTCCTCCGTGCCCGTCCCCCTGCGCACCAAACAGCGGAAGACAGAGAGCTAGAAGGAAGGAGAACTAAGGAAGAGTATAGGCAGAAAAGGTTGCTCTCGCGATTACCTGCCAATCAGAGCCCGTTGCCGACTCTAGGATCCGAAAGCATACTCGGAACTGACGCCTCGCGTCTGAAACATCCATCCCCGGGCGGGAATGAGGACTGAACTGTACTCCCTCAAGGAACATCAATTACCAGGTAAGTGTAATTTCCATTTCCTTATCGGTCCTACAGTTCAGTCCTCCACCACTGGGATGTACCAGAGCAGTAATCATTGGGAGGGACCTATCCAGTCGGCTCGGCCCCTAAACGAACAGAGCAGGCACCGACCCCAGCCCGCTCCTCATGTCAACAGGCGGTAAGCCAACCAGGAAGACACGACCGAGAGCCCACTTGGATCCTCTTCACTGGTGAAAACAGCACAGAACTCTGCCCCAAGCAGCGCTAGTGCTTCAGAAAGACAAACTCGCCATCACAAACACACTGAACGCCCTAGAAACAGACCTACTGAGAAGGCTACCGAAGCTCCGCCTGAAAAATCCGCTTGAGCTCCCCCTTGGCTCTCGACCCCACCAGGGTGTCAAGTGTTAGCAACCGCTGCTCTCCCGCAGAACCCGCCTCCACGGAGGGACAGGCAGCGAAGAGACCTCCCAGAAAGCGACGGAACCTCACCTAAGGTCCAAGGAACGCAGGTTACAAGCAAAGTGTTCTTGCATAAGTCCCAAACCAACAACTAAACAGGCACAGCCGGATTCCACGAGGGAGAACGGAACCGAGGTCCATCCAGACAGAGGTGGGAAGCAAAAAGAGGGAAATGGAAAAAACCACCAGCGTCAAACACCCTATTTGTCACACCTCTTAAGGGCTTTATTCTTTGCAACACAAAGTAGCTCTACAGCTATGTCCTGGACCAGTTGGAGTCTTTTTAATTGAGAATGTGGAATGCAGCTAAGCAATGAGTTGCAATAAACCAAGCGTGATCCACCAAGGGCATATAAGAGGGTGTCAAGTGCCCCAGAGTCCAGCGTTGTTTCAGAAGATGTGGAGTCTTACATGGTGTGACAAAAAAGAAAGGAGACTCTGGTAGCCACGCCCACGACGCAATGCCAGTAGGCCAACCGCTTACATCACCTGGATATGCCCTCCGGAATTGGAGGAACCATGCAGAAGTAGCAATTGCCGACGTGATCCATGGGCCCTCTCCAGATCATTGGAACAGCAAAAGACTTTGATGGTCTTTTCCCATCCATCCACAGCCTGAGATCTGCTACACATGTATTGCAGCATATGTGTGGCGCCTAGCTTTTATCCTGATCTTTTATTCTGCAGCCAAAATATAAATTGTAGGCTTTCTGAACCGCCACAGTCATATGCCATTTTTGTGATGTAAAAGTCACATCACCACAACTAGAGCAGAAATTATCTGCATGATTAACACCAGGACGAGGAATCGCCAAATATGCTGTGAGTGACCTATCGGTATAAAATAAATATGTCTTTTTTTTGTTTTTGTTTTTTTGTTTTACTGTCAAGTGAGGCAAATTTAAGTAGTGACTGCATCAACTGGTTTTGGACAGTTATTTCGATTGGTTGCAAGTAAAGATTATGCAAGCTCACGCAAATGTTGCAGAATACACTGGTAATGGTCCCCACTGACTAATGAAGAGCACATATCTTAGCAACCAGCCCCAGTCGGCCATTTTCACAATGACCTCTGAAAGGCATAGAATGGACCGGGCCACGGCCCTGTACCAATGCGTCGACGCTATACAGTAGCCTCATATGTCCTCTGCTAAACATCAACCCATCGCCGCAGACTGATAGGTCGCCATGAGGTCCAATATGGGCTGACCGCATCTGAGCACACGCGGCGCGCACACCGCCTGATGCAATCTCACTCCTCCGGCAAACACTCGGACCCCGCTAAGGACATTCGCCACCACAGTGTCCCCCCCGAAACGCAGGCCGCCAAGGCTTCAACCGCGCACGCTGTCCCTTTGCTCGGGCCACCCTGACCACCCGACCGACTCCACCCTGCCGATCGAAATAGGCCACCATCCCGGAGATCTCAGACAGCACCTACAGCGCTCGATCCGCTACCGTGTCCGTGAACGCCTGCCACGGCTGACGTACCGCGTACCGTTCCAGTCAGACGATGGAACTCTGGGCGTGCTGCGTACACTAAAACGCCTTGTACATAAAGGATCCCCAAAATGTAGCTGAGTCTAACCACGCTCCGGCCAAGCTCCCGGAAGAAAGGGACAGAACCTTACAAAAAAAGAAGTGGGGACAATTAGGAAGGCTTTCCTGTTTGATTATTCTTTTTTTTTTTTTTTTTTTCATTTTTACAACTCCATAAGGGCCACAAGGCACACAACCGAACAGGGCATTGTCCAGAGAACGCAAGGCCCCTCCTCCAGGCTGACTCCACAGCCTAAACCGGCAGTCACTTTGGCTGATGCCGAGCAGCGCGGAAGCCAACTTGTAAGCCCAGCATATGAAGTATGCCTACTAGTACAGCATTCCACAATGGAGGGACATGTAACCGGACGGCTTTGAATATGAACCGACAGATATCCCGCGCTTGCTCCAAGACAAGCACTGTGCAGCCTACTGGTCTTCTCGGAGCACCGCCATGATCCGAAGACCTAAACCGGCCAGCAAAAGACGACGTACGCTGGGCCCGAAGGAACCTGGTTGAACGGATCCCAGCACTCCCTGTATCATTAGGATCGGAGCCTCCCCCCAAGGACTCAGCCCTGGCTGGAACCGGCGGAGCATAACTCCAGGCCCTGCGGCGAGCCCCCACGAAGAAGTGGGACGCAACGATGCCTTGAGGAAAGGGAAGGCCCAATGGGTGAAGCAAGTTGCTAGCCGACCAAGGGAGTAAACCCCACACGCGCACCTCAACGGAAGGTCGGAAGAACCGAGGATTCTGGTCCCACAGGTGCACCTGCTAGCCTTTAACAACATACACCTCCGCAGGTACAAAAAACTTAAATTGTGAGCACCTTCAGGGGTAAGGGGAATAGACGACAGCCTCCGACTGTTGACCACCTTGTCTTGCACAACAGACAGTAGCACCCCACCAAACAAATGATTGGGAATATATGACCCCAGAACCCCAAGACAGAGGTAAAACAGTAGAACGTGCAGTGGACGTGAATTTCCAGATCTGCCAGCCCCCCTGCCCACATTGAGAAGAGGCAGAGAAGAACTGGACCGGCGGATCTGGAGGGGTGCCTCCTGGACAGCCGGGCCACCGAAGGGAAAGCTGATGACTGAGGCCCAAACTCCTCAGGATGGCCCCGTCTTGCATTGGCAACCCCATGCAACACCATGACAACCCCGCTCACGATATCCCAAGCGATCTCTGTCATTGCTGCAACAATCACCTGAGCATGAGATCACAGACGGAACACGGACATGCAGACGCACTCAAGGAGAGTGCACCTAAGAAGTATGAGCCTATCCAACATCCAGCACCACATGTCCAGGTGTCCCACTCCTGTCACCCAAACACAGGACGCTTGAACCTAGGTGACCGTCACAGCAAAGACAGGGAGGCCTGACTGCCGCTATCAACCCTTCCAGGACCCTGGAACACTAAGCCCCGGACTGTGCCATCCAGCAACACTTCTCACGATCCCCAGCAGGGGCCTTTCCCCAGATGGCCCAGATGGGCAGTGTTCCCGCCAAATGGGCAAGCTGCGCTCTGATAACATAGTGCAGAAAACCAAATCAAAGTGTCTTAACCTAGCTAATTTTTGTCTAATGGTGATCATTCATAATATCAGCCAGGCTCAATCATAACTTTAGTATTAATGATCTCTAAAGATTGAAGAGTTACTAATGTAACACTAATTGGGTTGTTTTTTTTTTTTTTAAAGAGCTTCAAAGGCGATCTTGGAAACTACAGACCAATGAATCTGAGTTCAGTGCCAGTTAAATGATAGAACTTGTTCTGAAAAGCAGCACCAAGCTGTCCTTTCAAAGGGTTAATAAACATGTGAGTAAGCCAAATGATATGTATCTGGATGTTTTAGAAGGTACTTGACAAAGCCCCTTATGAACTTCTCCTGAGGAAGGAGATGATGTGCTATTATAGAATGGGAAATGGATCAAAAACAGGAACACAATAGGACTAAATGGCCAGTTTTCTCACAGGAGACCCGTAAATAGTGGAATGTCTCGGGATCTGCACTGGAACTGGCATCTGGTAACATCTACTGCACTGAAATGATCTGGAAAAGAGATCAGCAAGCATGGCGATCAAATTTGCAGATGGCATAACGACATTTAGAGGCTGTCTGCACAATTTCCAAGCGTATAAACATGGAAATAGCATCCTTATGTAAATGACAATTTCAGAAAGGGCTCAATTTGTAGGTGGTTGTGCCGCCGATGACCCTGAATGGCCAAATCCTAGCACGGAAACCTGCTGCTGACAGACGTCGCTAACTGCCAGAATGCAGACAAAGGTAAAGGCACCCCCCAAGAAGTAAAACCCAAACCAATCACATTGCATTCAAAGAACTATAAACTATCATGAAATTAAAAGGAAATTAAAATTAGAATTAAAATTAAAAGTAACAGCAAAAGGAAGTCCTTATCTGGGTGTAGCCGCGTGGAACAGCATCGTCTGCTCAAACGCGGGGCTGCTCCGCTCTCCGCCACGAGGCCTCAGCCCTGCCAAGAAAATGGCGCCAATCCGAAGCAGGCCCGCTTGGCACCAAACACCACAGAGGCGGCAAGAGCTCAGAGCCCCTCCACGCGGACTCGAGAGACTCCCTTGTGGCGTCGGGATGCAGCAGTTACCCCGCTGTAGCTGCAGGGTGAAGAGCTGTCCAGACACGCTGCTGCCTCGCGCCACCAGAAGTAGCAGACGCTGCGAGCCCCGGCCCACCGGCTAAAGAACCTCGAACGGCCTGAGGCTCCCGCCGCGATGGGAATCTGCCTCATGGACACTGCCAAAATGCAGGTGTTCCACAGAGCTCTCCCCCGTACAGTCCTGGGGGAGAGATCATCACCGGGCACAGAGACCGAAGAATCCCAAGCAGAGAGGCTAGCTGGCAGCGTGAACTTTGAAAAGGGACAGAACCCCCCTTTACACTAAGGCAGACTAGGTGAAAATAAATAAAGTAAAAGTAAATGAAATTAAATGAAAATGAAAATGAATTCAATTTACAGGATTACACCTAAAGAAGGGCAAAAGAAATGCAAGGTAAATCAAATCCTGACTAACTGCTCCTAAACTGCTTCTCAAGTGAGCCCAGCACCTAGGCTCACTACATCCTCATGCTGCATGGAGACTGGACACACTGGGGATCATGGGAGAAGACCAGCAGGATATACCCGGTGATGTCACAAGTTTGACTTGTCCAGTCTCCATGTTGCAGGAGGAGGTGCACTACCCAGTGGTGGAGGACTGAACTGTAGGACCGATAAGGAAATACTCATTTCATGCATCAAAGTAGTTCAATCTTGGTTATCCACAATGATCCTCTGGATAAACGTCAATAAAACAGAAGTACTCTACACCACCAGGAATCTAAACTTCAACCCTCCAATAAAGCTTTCAATTGGAGAAATGGATCTCCCCACCAGCAAAGAAGTAAAATATTTAGGAATCACGTTAGATCAGACACTTAGCATGAACACCCAAGTAAAACGAACCACAAGAATTATATATCATAATCTCCAAACCTTACAACATCTGAGACCATTACTGGACCCTTATGACTTTAGATCGGTAGTACAGGCACTGGTCACACCTCACACTGATTTCTGCAATAGCCTACTCCAAGGATTGCCTAAAAAAACACCAATCAAATCCAAATTTCTCAAAATGTCGCAGCCAGAATTATATGTAAAGCCCCTCTATCTGACCATATCATCCCCATTTTACACATGCTCCACTGGCTTCCGGTTTTCAGCAGAACCAAATATAAAATATTAATGACCACCTTTAAACTCTTTAACAATATCGCCCCCTCTTACCTTTCTACACTAATCTACCCAGCTGCTGAATTTAGAAACAAAAGAGGATGTCACCTAAACACCATTAAACACCCACATGACTTACGCAAAGCCAAACAAACCACTAGTAATAGAGCCTTCTCACACATAGCCCACACATTGTGGAATGCTCTCCCAGACAGATTAAGACCCATTAAAGACCTTCAATCATTCAGAAAACACATCAAAACTCACCTATTTATAGAACATTTTGGAAAAGACAACAACAATCACACTACATAACAATTCCCCCCATTATGTATACACTACTTACTCAACCCAATTCTCCTCATCCCTCTCCCCCTATGAAAGTGAATGACTGCATTGTATTTAGAACAACCTGTACATAGTTAAAGATATTCTTTACTCCACTTGTACCCCCACCCTAGTTTGATGTTCACCAATGTTTAATGTATAATGTTATGTTTATTGTAAACCGTCCCGGTTCTCAGGAAGGAGCGGTATATAAGTACACTGAAATAAAGATAAAATAAATAAACATCAGGGAGATTACTCCACCAAGTAAGAAGATTACCAAAGAAAACGAGAATATCATAGTAACCTATCTTTAAGTCCCTCAATTGGCCTAGAGAACTTTTCGAAATCACCAAGTACTTATACGAACCACTCCTACTCCAAAAGGACCAAGCTTGAACCCACAGGATTACATCTCCTACCTCCAGAACAAAACCACTGGTGCCAAAGATACAATAGACCTAGACCTACTATCTACAAACACAGCCAACAACTCAGCAAACTGGATCCTGTTTACATCGATATCAAAACTACAACTAGATTAAATTCTCTCCACAATGAACACCACCACTTCACCACTAGACCCACGTCCAACCACATGGATTAAAACAGCCAGGAAAGAACTAACCTCACCATTGCTCAAAATAATAAACTCTTCCCTCACCCGAGGGCTGCTGCTAACTAACCTGAAGGCCTCCTCAATCAGGCCTACTAAAGAATGCTACAGTCGACCGTGCCCTACTCAGTCTTACAAACCTATTTCTAGTATACCTCTCCTAGCAAAAATAATAGAGAAAGCCATTCACCTACAGGTCCAGGAATTTGTCAAGTCAAATGCACCTCTTGATGACCAACAACATGGGTTCTGACAACATTATGGTACTGAAATGCTTCTGACTTCCCTCCTTGATACCTTGTTTAAAGGGCATTCATCCTTATTTATATAGACATCTCAGCGGTCTTTGACTCTGTTAACCACAGAAAACTCCTCACACGTCTTGCAGAAATTGGAGTAAATGGGACACCCTTAAGATGGTTCCACTCATACTTATCCAACCATACAAGGATCAGCTCTATTAGCCCTTTTATTCAACCTATACATCCAGCCCTTCTGCCATATCTTCCGGAAACACAGGATAATGTATCATGTCTATGCAGATGACATTATATTATATACTACGTTCGCAACAAGGAATCCAGACTTCTCCACTCAAACACTTGCTTATGTTATATTTGAGCAAAGCCGAAGTACTACGTTCCACTAGAGAAACTCACAGAAGTCAAATATCTTGGAGTGACTCTAGATCAGAAACTGAATTTCCAAACTGCAACTGCAGCGATATATCAAAGAATAAAGACTCTACATAACCCCCGCCAGTTATTGGACCATAATCTATTCCGCACTGTCTGCCAAGCAATCATTACCTCAATCTGGGATTACTGTAACGCTACACTCCAAGGTCTATGGAAATGTACACTCCTCCCACTCCAAATAGCCCAAAACTCTGCAGCTTGCATATCACGGACACCTAAACAAGACCGTATCACCCCAGTATTAAAGGAGCTACATTGGCTGCCCATCCAAGCATGAATACAATACAAAATCAATCATGATCGTGATACTTTCAAGAGTATGCACAACCTAACTGCTGGCTGCTTACGGTCTCTCATAAAAATACACCCAGACAACAGACCAAGAAGGGACCAAACCACTAAACTCCTTAAAGCCCCCAAGCATAAAACATCTAGCATACAGGAAACATGTCATCGCACCTTTTCCATTTATGGACCTACCTTATGAAATACTCTTCCAAGTAATTTGGGAGCAACAATAGAACTGAAGGACTTGAAGAAGAAGCTTAAAACACCCATTTTTCAAGAATGTTACAGGGCAAACTGTTATTATTTACACATAGTCAAATGACCTAAATATGCTCCGAACTGGACCATATGTCAAACTGTAAATAGTTAACTGTCTGAGGATTAAACCTGTCCCCTGTCCCTGCCCCTCCTAGTCCCAGACAATAATATGAACAATTATTAGCATGTAATCTATTGTTTGTTGTAATCATGTTATATGTAACTTATATTCAGTTGTGTTCAATGTAAACCGCCTTGATACCACTGAAAGGTGTTTATAAGAAATGTTAAATAAATAAATAAATGCCAAAGAGGAGAGCCTCTTTCAACTGAAAGCAAGCTCTGCTATGAGGGGACATAGGATGAGAGTGAAAGGGGATAGACTTAGGAGTTATATGTGGAAATAGTTCTTTATGGAAATAGTGGTAGATGCATGGAATAGTCTCCCAGTGAAGGTAGTGGAGACAAGGACAGTATCTGAATTCAAGAAAGTATGGGACAAGCACAGAAGATCTCTAAAGGATAAAAGGGGACTATTTTAGTGGATATGGAAGGACAGACTAGATAAGCTATGTGGTCTTTTTCTGACGTCATTTTCTATGCTTCTATGAATTTGTTTAGATTTCTCAGATCTAAGATGGGGAAAAATTCCCCCTTTTTCTTGATAACCAGAAAGTACCTTCAGTAAAATCCCTGCTCTTCCTGCCTTGATATTATGAGCTTGATTGCATTTGCTTGTCAAAGGGCAGAGAGTTCTTGGGAAAGTACTTGCTAGTGCTGCGGATGAATAATATGTCTTCTTGATGGCAATTTTGTGGAAGCTCGAACAGATAAAGTCTGCATTTGTCTCAGACAATTATGAGTACCCAAAGTTTGGCGGATAGAAGAGGCCACCACTTTGCAAAGAAGGTGAGCCTCCTTCCAACTGGAAGGCTGTCTGGGATCAGGACTGGGATCGCAACTGTTCTGTCTAGGTTCCAGTCAAAACTTTGTCCCTGATTTTGACTGAGATGCCAGTTGGGCTTTCTAAGCCCTCTGCTACCTGGGTCAAGAGCAAGAACTCTGTTTTGTCGGGAAAGAGCAGGAGCTGCTTCTCTGCTCTGGTAAGAGCAACTTCATTATAAGCCTTTATCATTAGTTCCTGGCTAGGTCACACATTTTATTGTTTGCTTGTGCTTGTCTTCATTTCTGATCCTGTCTGTCTGTCTATATATTTATTTATCACTGTTAGTATATTTTTATCTTATTTGCATGTTTTGTAATATTGCTCAGCTCTATGCTATCTTCTGCTGGCTCTTCCTTGCTCCTCCTCTGCCTTCTTTATTATCCCTCCCTCCCACCCCACAGTCCACCCGCCCTTTGGCTAAGTTTCATATAGCTGTGTAGTGCTCATTACCACTATTACTCACAGGTGCACTCTAATCCCCTGGGACCTCTCTCCTACCTATCCTTCATCTAATTCCTCTGACTTCTATTCCCCTCTTCATCTCTTTCCTATGACTCTACATCATTTTCTCTTCCTATTGTTGACACTCCCTAATCTTTTCCCCTCATACAACTTCAAGCCCCCACTACTGATGATCCCCTCCTTACCATCCTCACCTGCCATCTTGTCTTCTACCCTATCATTCACTCTTGAGCTTCACCAATTTCTTCCTCCCATTCAGCCATCTCCTCTCTCTCTGAAAGAACTTCATCCTCGTTACCACCATGCTGCTCCTCTCTGCCCTGCACTCTCCTGCTCTTTCCTTGTTTCATCTGGGGATATCAATCCCAACCCTGGCCCCCCCCCTAGATTTTTTTCATGCTCCCAGGACAGATCCACATGCAAAACCCAAATCTTATTCATATTCGTCTCCTTTCCCCCTCCTCTCTCCCTTTCTCATACGCATTGAGGAATGCACACCTCAAATAAGCTTGCCTTAATTCATGACCTCTTTATCTCTAATACTCTCCATAACAGACTTATCAATAAACTGAGCAGCCTGGGCATGGGTCCCAAGGTGGTGAACTGGATCAGAAATTGGTCGACTGAAAGACAACAGAAGGTGGTGGTAAATGGAACTCACTCGGAAGAAAGGAAGGTGAGTAATGGTGTGCCCCAGGGAACGATCTTGGGACTGCTACTGTTCAATGTATTTGTGAGTGATATTGCTGAAGAATTGAAGGGTCACGAAAATCTACAACAGAGTAGACTCCTCTGAGGGAGTGGAAAACATGAGGAAAGATCTTCAAAAGCTGGAAGAATGATCTAATGTTTGACAGTTAAGATTTAATGCGAAGAAATGCAAAGTCATATACTTGAGATGCAGAAATCCAAGGGAATTGTAAGTGATAGGGGGCGAGAGGTTAGTGTGCACAGACTAGGAGAAGGATCTCAGAGTGATTGTTTCTGAGGATCTCAAGGTGGCGAAACAATTTATTTATTTATTTATTTATTACAGGCTCTTATATACCGCTCTATTCAGAATCAGCGCGGTTCACAATATAACAACATACCATAACAACAAACTGTTAGGTTTTACAGAGAACAAGGTCAGAGAACTTGGATAAAACATGGGACGTCATTACTGCAACTATTTACAAGAGTATTTACAAGAGTATTTACAAGTATACATAACAGGATTTGTTCTTAGTTTGGGTAGTGATTAAGATTGGTTAGTTGGTCAAGTAATATTGGGGGAAGAGGTGGGATTTGAGTGGGAAAATTGGCCATTTAGCCCTACCCTTTGCTTTCTATCTTTTAACCAGTCCCTGATCCACAATAGTACACTGCCTCCTATCCCATGACTTTTTAGTTTTGCCAAAAGTCTCTAATGAGGGACCTTGTCAAAGGCTTTCTGAAAGTCCAGATACACTATAATCAACCAACTCACTTTTGTCTACCTGTTTATTCACACCTTCAAAAAAACATAACAGATTAGTAAGACAAGATCTTCCTTGTCTAAAACCATGTTGACTGTCTCCCATTAAGCCATGACTATCTACATGTTCAGTAATTTTGTTCTTTATGATGGTTTTCCCAGTACTGACGTCAGGCTCTGTAGTTTCCCGGATCACCCCTGGAACCCTTTTTTAAAATTGGCGTTACGAGTGAAAGGAAAAGCACGGGCAGGAAAATAACCACAGCAAACATGGCCCTGCACATGGAAATGTGTGCTACAGGTTCCATGGAGAAAAGAGGACTAAAGAAATAGGGCAAGACAGTGGCAGGTAGGAACTAACACACAGGCACGATAGAGCCAAACAGCTTCTAGAAGGTTATGGTTTAGGCACTTGATATACCGCCCTTTACTTGCGCCTCAGAGCGGTTTTACATGTATGTATATACTAACAAGTACTTTTTATTTCCTTGACCCCGAAGTGCTCACAGTCCAAGTGTACCTTACTGAATCTAAGTAATACAATTTATTTGAGGGTCATGTTATGTATTTTTCTTACTCAGGCATCCTTCAAATGAGATCATTTCACTTATTATATTTACATACCACAAAACAGGAGACTTCTATAATAACATTAAGATTTGCCATACTAGGTCAGACCAAAGGTCTTTCAAATCCATTATCTTTTTTCCAACAGTGGCCAATTCAAGTCGCAAGCAGGATACCAAAAGGAAGAGAGATTCTATGCTGTTTATCCCAGGGATAAGCAGTGAATTTCCCCCAGTTCAATTTCCCCCAGTCCAAGGTGCTGAGAAAGGTTCCCTTGTGGCCTCCATCGGTGACATCACCCATATGCGAGCACTTATTCTGCTTATTCACAGAGAAAAATTCTCAATGCAAAATTTCCATTTAAAAATGTAGACTGGTGCACATCCTGCAGATACAAACTACTTGCGTACTTTGTACCTGTTCTGAAGTAAGTGCAAAAACAAGCCAGAAAGTATACGCAGTGATTTCAAAATATCACTGTATGTTATTTTCCCTTCCATGACCTATTCCCACCCATTTTTCACACAGGCTAAAGTATGTGTGCCATTAAAATGCATGGATAATTTTACCTGCATAGAAAGTGGGCAGTTTTCAAAGAGGCTCTCTATGTGGGTAACACAGAGAGTTTACCTGCACATAAAAGTTTAAAATCACCAACACTGCCCCCACTTCTAGTTTGATACATGAAAATACCCAGAGATTCAGAAAACTAATCCGGGGGGGGTGTTAAGTGCCTTCAAGTCAATGCTGACTCCTGTCGACCCAGCACCCCTGTTTTTTTATTTTTGGCAAGGTATGACTGGAAGTAGATTGCCAGGCCTTTTCTTCTGAGGCCACGGAGGGTAAAGTGACTTGCCCAAGGCCACAAGGAATACCAGTGGGAATCAAACTCAGATCTCCTGGGCAGTAGGCTGTTGCTCTTACTTTCAAATTAAAATAACATTTTATATGTTTAAATAAGCAACACTGTTAAGAGATAAACATAAATCTACAGTGTATCTGGTTTTATTTAAACTGCTCTATTTATAATACCACCACTGGTAAAGCCTAAACAGTTCATACAATTTTTCACTCAATGAATAATATTCTTCTTTTTTAAGACACAGCAGACTTTTGGAAGGCATCCTATCATCTCTGAATG
Organism: Ichthyophis bannanicus; assembly: GCA_033557465.1. NCBI lineage: Eukaryota > Metazoa > Chordata > Amphibia > Gymnophiona > Ichthyophiidae > Ichthyophis > Ichthyophis bannanicus. Next base: position 217,753,037 of record CM066040.1, read on the forward strand.
GCTAGACTACATTCCTTCCACAAGAGACAAAGAGCCATGTGAACTCTTACATCTCTGCAGGTTGGCAATAAGGAATCAACTGCTAACTAAAAACCAGCTTCCATCTGGTATATTTTTCCTGCCAATTCCCATTTTTCTGCAACACTACTTGAACTTAGAAACTTAATAAACATATTGGTTAGCCACAGATAATTATCAGTTTAGTTATAGTTAGTACATGGGATAAATTACATCTAGTAGTATTATAGAAATAACTAGTAATTTGCATCATTATTAGGGGTATGTTTACTAAACGGCGCTAACGGCGCAGCGGCAATGTTATCGCACGATAACGTCACTTATCGTGCGATAACGCAGCCACGGCGTTAAGGCACACTAACACTGTGAAATCCGGGTCTGAAGGGTGGAGTAAGGCTTCCCAGAGAAAAGCGGTCGATTGGCGGAGCGTGGGAGGGGAGAGGCTCCAGGCACACTAACGCTGTGGAATCCGGGTCTGAACACTAACGCCAGTGAAACCCTCGTGCTAAGGCACATTTGCAGGAGAGAGAAACCATTTTAGTCAGCAATCTGCAGCAAAGACAGGGAAACCTAGAAAAAGTGATACTTGTGATACATGTGCAGGGAACAAAAAGGCAAATAAACATATAAAAGGACCAGAACCACATCCAAAAGCCCAATAACCAAGCTGGCCAAAAGTGATATTAATGATAAACATAAAGCAACACCACTGACAAAGCTCAAAAAAGAAGATGATATGTTTGGAAGTGTCTATTCTCTGTCCCCCTACAAAGTGAATGATCCCACATTGAAATAGAGCTGATCAGGGTTTTATCACGTCTATATTGGGCAGGTTTGTTATGGCGTGCACGTGTGCAGTAACAGCAGAGTGGGCATGTAGGAAAGGGCAACTATACAGATGCTGTAAATGGGATACAGGGGGCTGCAGGCGGCACATGCTGTGGTCCAGCGGGGGCACAGTGCGTGATAGGCAGATGCCTAGGTGGCACATAGGAATGCTGAAACTGTAAAGCAGCAAGACAGCAACTGACGAGGGTCCAACATGGGCACGAGTGTGTGTCCCACAGTGTCACAGGGGAGATTATCCAGCAGGTAGCCCCAAGGGCATATAACATTGGCAGGCGGTGTGGGGGGGTGGGGAAGCGCGCATGTCCATGTAGGCACCCTTACCCGAGAACCCACACCATAGGCAGCTGCCTACCGGCATACTGGATGGCCTGGGACTGCGCACCACCAGCACCACCGGCATAATGGCATGGCAGCATGGTGGCGGAGGGGTGCTGGTGGTGGAGGGGGCAGTGGCATCTGCCCACAGCAGACCATGGCCTAGCCCCATTTAGGTGGGTGCCGTGCACTGCAACAGACAGAGTCTGTCTGACGAATAGTCATGGTATCCCCAGGGAATGAACTGTCCCTGTGGCAACAGTGTGGTGCAATACACACAGCCAGTGTGTTCATGAGCAGAAGGTCACAGGTTTAAGTCCCAGCTGTGGCTCCTGCCAACCCAGTCCCCATATTTTACCCAGTACTAAACCGTGGTAATAAAGACGGAACCTTTTTTGCAGATAACATAAACATGCTTGAAACGCCTATATTTTACCCTACAGAGCACAGACACCATAAACATATGCAATACCTAGAGCAGAGTTTCCCAACTGCAGTCCTGGAGGCCCAAACTCCATTCAGGTTCCATGCTGTCTCTAATAAATATGCCTGTGCTGCATTTGTATGCGCCGCCCCCATGGTATGCAAATGTATCTCATGCATATTCATTAGGGACAGCATGAAAACCCGAACAGTGTTTGGCCCACCAGGACCGGAGTTTGGAACCTCTGCCCTAGAGCAGCGGCCAACAGGGGTATAAACACCCACACCCACAGGCTCCACTATCCAAAGCCTCATGGAGAGTCAGGCTGTTGGGCCCTGCGCGCAGCAGCATCTCCCAATACTAGCACTTGCATACCTTAGCAATGCTGCCCTAAACTTGGGAATATGTTACACATGTATCAAAAGGTTGCTATGATTAATGGCAGATAGCAATTCCTAAATTAATCACAATTTGCTGATAGAGCTGCATCATAGCAACCTTTCTGATATCTGTGGAGTGTGTTTCCGTTTTGGTTTCTGACAGTGTTTACCACCCCGGGGAGTGATCCCAATAGTATTGCGTACCATAGCCATGCCTGCACTGTGCCCAGGACTGGTGTGGTGGCCAGGGCTGCCAAAAGCCTCTATATTTGCACAATGCTGGCATAGGTGTGGGAGTGTCTGTCTATCCAGTATATTGTGGCTGCCTACACCTTACTCAGCCCACACTGCTTGCACTGTTTCCAGTGTTAGCCTGCCAATGTGCATAATGAGGAGCAAGGTACTGTGGGTATGGCCCGGACAGGGTGGCCTGGGCAGGATGCATCTGCACAGGGCAATGGCTGGGACATTGTAGTGCCCGGCCACCACCTGCACGGACAGGGTGGCCACAGCATGTCCTGCTGGGAGGTCACTCTCACCCTGACTGAGCAGTGACCACGGCATGGCTAGGTTCCCCCATAGTGCTATATAGTATTTCTCTCAAGTGATATTTATGGGTTCTCTTTTCTGGGACCCAATCAGAGGTGTGTGTGTGTGTGTCATGCACTATGGACTAGCTAGCAGACTGCAGTTAGTATGTGTATGGCTGGAACACCTTGCAGGGTGCAGCGGCTGGAGACTCACTGTGCTTGCTGCTGGAGAATGTCAGATAGTGGTGGGGGGCTGCCGAGCATTTTCAGGCCTACTGTCTGTCTGCTATTGCCTTATGGATGCGTACAGATCTGCATTGACTGCCCTGTAGGGTGCCTGTTCTCCAGCAGGACTGGGGTTGATGGTCCCCTCTACTGCCACCATTGCAGAGATGTAGAATGTGGATCTGTTGGTGGGAGAGTTCAAACAGGTGAGGCAAAAATCACGTGGGTACAAGAACACAGTCCAAAAACGTGATATTGGTGGAAAACACTTTATTTATACCAATAACAAGGACCTATTACCAACCCTTAATGGTTAAAATAATGTGAAAGAACAGAACTAAAAACATAAAACATGCATATGTATATTAAAATAATCCTTATAAATAGATAAAACAATAAATATATGTAAACCAAATAAGAATGATAAAAAGTGTGGATACACAAATATAAATAACTGAAATAGAATCATAATATAAACAAACAATTAATAAAACTGAGTCTAGAATCGTCAAAACATGACGGGGTACGACAAGCAATTATGTTCCACAAAAAATACCTTTGTATGTAGACCCAATAACTTGTGGCCCTCAGAAGGAAATTGTGCTGGTATAGCTAAAATAAAGAAAACAAACTTAAAAAAAATATATATACTAAAATTTATAAATAACGATAACCCTCAATGTGTCTTAAAAACTACTAAAATATAAGGGGACAAACCATTGGAGACCAAGAAACATGGAAATGCAGCAGGAGCGAAAAAAGGGGTTCAGACACCTCATATCAATGTATAAACCACCCGGTAACTAATATTGGGACAATATTCCATTATCTAATCATGGCTTAAAAGTGACATTGTTAGTGAAAAAAATCATCACCATAGCTAAGGGGGGATGGATGTATCTGTAAACTGGAAAAGTATTATTGACCCAAAGATAAGGGGGGGGGGGGGGGAAATGGATGTATCTGTAAACTGGAAAAGTATTACTGACCCAACGCTAGTCATGCTTTTTATGTGATACACATTTCATCTAAAGAAACACCGATACTCTGTACATGAAAACTAGACAAAACACAGGCCAGAGGGCGGGTTGGGTGGTGCTACATAATCCGCCTATGGGTCCAAACACCCCCTTCACTTAAATCATGTGACCATGGCACCCACACAGGATATGCACTATTCTGGGTGCATCACAGTCCACAAGGGCTAGACGTGACTGGGAAATACGGATGGACACAGGTGTATCCTAGGTGTGTCTGCAAGGACTACCTATCACACACTGGTACTGATGGCAACCTGCAGCATAGCCTATCTCAGCAAAGCCAGGTGCTGCGGACCTGGTGCTGGGTGCCCCACCTCACCCTCAGGGTGAGCACAGGACCTGCACAATGTCACGGTCTGTAGCTACTCTGTGCCAGTAACACACATACGGTCAGTTCTCTCTACCAGGCTGAGGTGCTGTGGGGGTGCACACGGTCAGTTCCCCCTACCAGGCCGAGGTGCTGTGGGGGTGCATACCCCATCTTGTGATCAGCTGTAGACTGCTGATCTGCATGTGCAGTGCATTATGGGTACGGGTGGGTTTACCCTATCCTGGTAACCACAGCAGACAGTTTGTGTGGTGACCTGCAGTCCTTCTGTAGCCAGCCAGGGGTTTGTTAGTAGCTATAGAGATGCAGCCCACTGGTTACTTCACTGACTGTGCAGGCAGAGGTCATGGGTTTGATCCCACAGTGGTGCTATTTGATAGGGCTGTCTGAGGCATTTCCTTTTTTAATTTAAATTAGTGCTGCCAACAAAAACACCCTCACAGTGCTGTAACCTTAAGGTGCCTCATAAGGCGCCCTATACGGAACATTATAAGGTGCCTTGGCAGACAGTACACTTTATAATGTGCCCTCTGGAGTGCCTTATAGAGCGCCTTATACGGCACCTTAGGTTACGGCACTGTGAGGGTGTGTTTGCTGGCAGCACTAATTTAAATTAAAAAAGAAAATGCCTCAGACAGCACTGATTTAAAGCAAAGGGTAATGCCTCAGAGAGCCTTGCTCATTAAGCCCACTGGGGAATTGAACTCATGACCTCTGTTTCATCAGTCAATGTGCTACACCTCTGTTGCTGTGTTTGCAGGTCAGCGCGCCTAATTAAGGCTAACGCGCGTTAATGTGCCACGGCTCCCTCTATCACACGATAACAGACTTTATCGCGCGATAACCTGAAATGCTACCTTAAGACCGGAATGCCCACTCCTTTTATGGCATTCTTCACCTTATTGCTGGAGTTAACGCCAGTAACATTAAGACGGTTTAGTAAACATACCCCTTAGTCTTTTGGAATGTGTAGATCAATTAAAGTCAATTTTCTCTGTTCAATATGATCTGCTTACCTGGTTAAAATTTTTGCCAATAATACAGTAATATATTTTTTTTATTTTACTATATAGGGCTTGATTTTGCTAAACTTTTATGTGATAGAAAAGTCTCAGTAATCAGGCCCAGAAAAATCAATATTCCATGGCAACAGCAAGTATTTTTTTAAATGTCAGCAATGGCACTTAAATTCAGCACTCTATATAGAGGTGGCAGAAAGAGTAGTTACTCACCTGTAACAGGTGTCCTCCAGGAGCAGCAGGAATCAGTCCTCACATATGGGTGTCATCGGCGCCGATGAAGCCCCAGCGGAGCATTTCCCCAGCTTTCTCTGAAAGCCTTTGGGAATGCAGGCACGCATGCGCGGTTCCCTTCCCGCCTAAAGGTGCCATCTTACCTCAGTCAAATGACATAGCTAAGAACAGCACACAAAAATGAAAAAATAAACTATGTACAACTGCAACTCCAAGGGGAGGAGGGAGGGTTGTGAGGACTGATTCCTGCTGCTCCTGGAGAACATCTGTTACAGGGGAGTAACTACTCTTTCTCCAGGACCAAGCAGGAAGTCAGTCCTGACATATGGGTGACTCCCTAGCTCTGGGCTACCGAGGAACCCAGGCTGAACAAGAGTACTCCCTCTAGTCTCAGCAGCAAAGAAAGGCTTTTCAAGGACACAACCTCCACCGGTAGCCCAACAGAGGGCAGGAGTTGCCTAAACCTCAAAGAGATTCCGGAGTACTGCCTGGCCAAAAGCACTGTCCCTACGGGACTCCCTCTCCAGGCAGTAATGGGCCGCAAATGTCTGGCTTGAAGACCAAGTTGCAGCCTTGCAGATGTCTACCAAGGGCACAGAGCGGAGATGAGCCACTGAGGCAGCCATTGCCCTAACACGATGGGCCGTGACCCTACCCTGTAAAGGAAGGTCAGCCGCCTTGTAAGCCCAGGTGATATAATCAGCTACCCAGATGGACAAGGTACGCTTGGACACAGCCAACCCCAACTTATTGGGGTCAAATGATACGAAGAGCTGAGTAGCCCTTCGATGCCCCTGCGTAAGGTCAAGGTAGAAGGATAAGGCCCTTCTACAGTCCAAGGTATGCAGAACTGCTTCAGCCTGGCTTGCATGAGGCCTAGGGAAGAATGTTGGAAGAACCACCTCCTCATGGAGGTGGAAAGAGGAGACAACCTTTGGGAGGTACTTTGGGTGAGTCCTGAGGACTACCCTGTTCCTATAAATCCTGGTGTAAGGCCTGTCACAGACAAGGGCCTGAAGCTCACTCACTCGCCTAGCTGAGGTAAGGGCTATTAGAAAGAGTGTCTTCCAGGAGAGGAAGCGTAGTGGACAAGTAGCCATCGGCTCAAAAGGTGGGCGAGTCAGTTGCTGCAAGACCACATTCAGCTCCCACTCAGGGGCAGGAGGACGGATGGGAGGCTTGAGCAAAAGCAAGCCCCTGAGAAAGCGGGACACAAAGGGGTGACAAGATAGATGTTGCTCCTCTACCAATGAGTGGTGAGCTGCTAGAGCTGAGAGATAGACCCGAGCAGAATTGGACTTAAGTCCCTGATTGGATAAGTGCAGTAAGTACTGAAGAACTACTGGCACAGTACAGGAGAAAGGATCCTCTGTACGTAGGTGACACCACACAGAAAACCTTTTCCATTTGAGAGCATAGGTTTTCCTAGTGGACTGTTTCCTAGAGGCTAGAACAACCTCCTCAACTTCCTGAGGTAGGCCCCAGGGAGCCAAAACTACCCTTGCAGCCTCCAGGCCATCAAATTGAGAGCTTTGAGATTGGGGTGCAGAAGGGAACCCTGGTCCTGTGTGAGAAGGTTGGGTTGCAACCCCAGAGGCAGTGGAGGATCCACCGCCAGTTGAAGCAGAAGAGGAAACCAAGGTTGCCTCGGCCACCTGGGAGCGACCAGCAGGACCGAGGCCTTGTCCTGGAGAATCTTGAATAGGGTTCGGGCCACCAAGGGCGTGGGAGGAAATGCATAGAGGAGGCCCTGAGACCAATATATCAGAAAAGCATCCGCTGCTATCCGCAGAGGATGTGGTTGTCTGGAGCAGAACTTTGGCAGTTGCGTGTTGAGGGGGCTGGCAAAGAGATCCATCAAGGGGAGACCCCATTTCAGGAAGATCTTCTGAACCACTGAAGGATGCAGCTGCCACTCGTGGGGCTGCAGTATCCTGCTCAAGCTGTCTGCCAGGTAGTTGTCCTGGTCAGGAAGGTATACAGCCCTGAGGAGCATGTTGTGCTTGAGGGCAAAAGAACAAAGGTCCTGAGCTTCCCGACAAAGGATCCTGGACCCAGTTCCGCCCTGTTTGTTCACATAAAACATGGCAACCTGGTTGTCTGTCTGAATCAGGACAGACTGCCGAGCCAGGGTAGGAGTGAAAGCTCTGAGTGCTAATCGAATAGCTCTGAGTTCTAGGAGATTGATCTGCTGTGCAGCCTCCCAGGGAGACCACAGACCCTGGGTGCACTTGTCCAGACAATGCACTCCCCAGCCTTGCAGGGAGGCATCTGTCGTTAGAATCACTGTGTAACCTGGAATCTGAAAGGGCACCCTTTTAAGCAGATTGGGTGGATGTAGCCACCAGTTGAGGGAGTGCAGAAATGGTCTGGACACCCCTATCCTGTCTCTGAGGCTGCCAGTGGCCTGTGACCACTGAGTCCGAAGGCACCACTGAGCAGGCCTCATATGGAGTCTGGCATTGGGGGTCACATGTACTGTGGAAGCCATGTGGCCGAGAAGGCGCAGGCAGAGTCTGGCGGAGACCAGGGACCTGCTGAGAAACTGACTTGCCAAGTCCATCAACCGGTGGGCTCTGTTTTCTGGCAAGAATGCTTTTGCTAGGAGAGAGTCCAACCTTGCCCCTATAAACTCTAAGTTTTGGGAGGGGAGCAAAGTGGACTTTGCGAAATTTATGACAAACCCCAGGCTTTGGAGAAGAGCAATTGTCCTGAGGGTGGCTTGATTGGCTTCCTGACTGGTCTGACCCCTGATGAGCCAGTCGTCCAGATAGGGGAAGACAAAGATGCCCTGATTCCGCAGGTAGGCAGCCACCACTGCTAAGCACTTTGTAAAGACCCTGGGGGCGGAGGTGGGACCGAAAGGCAGTACTCTGTACTGATAATGGTTTCCTCCCACAATGAACCTGAGGTACTTTCTGTGGTCTGGATGAATGAGGATGTGAGTGTACGCATCCTTTAGATCTAAGGAGCATAGCCAATCTCCCTGCTGGAGGTAGGGCAGAAGGGTTCCAAGAGTAAGCATCTTGAACTTTTCCTTCACTAGGAACTTGTTGAGGTTCCTGAGGTCCAGAATGGGTCGAAGGCCACCGGTTCTTTTTGGCACCAGGAAATACCTGGAGTAGAATCCGTGACCCTGCAAGTGGGGAGGCACAGACTCCACCACCCCGTCCATCAACAGACCCTGAAGCTCCTGGCGGAGGAGGTCTGTGTGCAGAGGAGGCCTTGGAGGCTCCCCTGGAAAATAAGGGGGTGGAAATGGAGGGCATATCCCCTCTGGACGATGTCCAGCACCCAACTGTCCCCGGTGATAAGGGGCCACTGGTGGACAAAGAGGGTGAGACGACCTCCTGTGCAGGGCTGGGAGAACAGTGGAGGAGAGGCTATGTTCAAGGAGTCAAAAGCCCCCACCCTGCTGAGTGGTAGCAGGGGCCTGAGGCTTAGGGGTCCTCTGCCTATGGGGCCCATTACCCTGGCCCTTGGCTTGCTGACCTGGGGGGCAGCTTGGGCAGCTTGATACTGTGGGTACGGTTTGTAGGTAGTGCCCTTCCTCGGGTAAAAGGGCTTTTTACCCGAGCCCTTCTTTTTATGAGAAGGGGCAGATGTCTTCCTCGACAGCCTTGTCCGGGTGAGGTGCTCGGTCTCGAGCTGAGCGGCTTTCTCGGTCATGGGCTTGCCAAACAGGTTTTCACCTTGGCAAGGGACATCGACCAACTTGTCCTGAACCCATGGCTCGAGGTCAGATGACAGCAGCCATGCCTGGCGTCGAGCCGTGATGCCGGCTGCCGCTACTCGGGCCGAAGCCTTGAAGCCATCGTAGGCGTCGCGGGACATGAACTTCGAGCAGTCCCGAATCCCCGAGGACAAGGACTTAAATCTCTGCAAGGGTTCCCCGGAGAGACCAGCAGAGAATCCGGCCAACTCCTTGGCCAGATCCCCCAAGTACATGCCCATGTACAGCTGGTAAGACTGGACACGGCAAGCAAGCATCGAGTCCTGAAAACACTTTCTACCGACGCCATCTAGCTTTCGGGCCTCCCTGCCAGGAGGCACCGCGGAGTGCATCTTCTGACTCTTCAGACGATGCATGGCCGATTCCACAACCATGGAATGGTGTGGTAGCTGTGCTTTCTGAAAACCAGGGCTCTTACGGAGTCGATAGATTGAATCAACCCGCTTGCTAAGAACCGGCGCCGAGGCCGGTGCCTCCCACATACGGAAGAGGAGCCGTTCCAGCATCGGAGGAACCGGGACAGTAAAGGCCTCCTTCGGAGGAGAGTCATACTGCAGGGCCTCGAGCTCTTCAGCTCAATGCTCCTCCTCAGGATCCGCCGGAATAGTCAAGGCAGTGGCCATATCCCGGACGAACTCTGAGAACCGGGTGTCCTCCGGGGGGGACCTACTCCGGGGCTCAGACTGCGGTGAGTCCGAAGGGACGCACCGAGTCTTAAAGGTGTCAGGAGACTCCTTGTCCTCCGTCTCCCACGCCGACTCATCCGAGGAAGAGTCGGGGTCTGACCCCGCGGGGCCCTGGAGCACCCGCCCTGACACCGGAAGCACCAGCGTCGACGCCCTCGGTCCCGAACGGGAGGTCGAGGGGGACCGCGACCGAGGTCGACTCCGAGCCACGATGGACTCGAGTATCGGCTCGGTCTCTGGTGTCGACTTGGACGTCGATGTCCCGGTGGTCAGGGCAGATGCACCAGACAGGCTGGCCATCAGTGCCCGCTGCTGCTCCATGAAGGCAGACATTCTGCTCTCCAAGGCTATCATCCTGAGACTCAGCTCGGGAGACGCAGCAGCCACCGACTCAGGCCCTGGCGGCGGCTCCCTGGGAGGAGAGTCCACGAGGACTATGGGGCTTACGTGTCCAGCAGACTCCGGCTCCACACGAGGAACTTTGGCAGGCTTCTCCGGTTCCACAGGCCCGGGGTGACGGTCTGGGGTCTTAGACCTGGCCCTCAAGGAGCCAGGGACCTCCGACGCCGCCGCCCTCGTGAGCCATTTCTTCCTCTTGCGTTCCCGGTCGGGGGACCCCCTGTCCGAGGAGCTTTGACGGCACTCGGGATTGGAATCCCAAGATGTCGAGGCCTCAGACGAGGTTTGGGCCCGGCCGGAGGCTGAGTCCGAGAAAAGCCTGTCCTTTTGCTGCTGGCGACTTCGGAGTGCCTTGGAAGACATCTTCCCACAGGCCCCACACGACTTAGGATCGTGGTCGGGGCCGAGGCACCGAAGGCAGCAGTCATGTGTGTCGGTGAGAGACATCAGTTTCTTACACCGATCACATTTCTTAAAACCACTGGAAGCCATCGGGGAAAAAAGAGTCCCCGCGAGGTCAAAAGACCGGCCTTCCAGGGAAAAAGAGAAAAAAGGGCGCGAACGCCAGCCACGAAGGGCAAAACCGAAAAAGAAGAATCGGGCTCGATTCCGGTGTACCGAACCCGGCGGGAGGGGAACTGGCGTCGAACCGGAAGAAAATAGCAGAAAAAAATCGCTGAAAAATCAAATTTTAACTGGGAATACTGGACACACGTCCGGTGGGCTTCACGGAAAAAAAGAGACTGAGGTAAGATGGCACCTTTAGGCGGGAAGGGAACCGCGCATGCGTGCCTGCATTCCCAAAGGCTTTCATAGAAAGCTGGGGAAATGCTCCGCTGGGGCTTCATCGGCGCCGATGACACCCATATGTGAGGACTGACTTCCTGCTTGGTCCTGGAGAACTGAATATACTCAGCCAGCGTTCACCACCAGTAGCAGAGATATTCAGCCTCTATATCTAGTTATGCAGTTTAAGTTAGGACAGCATTTTTTCTGTCCTAACTTAAACCACTTAACTGCCGCTTTCCATATAGCTGGTGAAACATTCTGATTCCCCTCTGCACCATGGGTGGAATTTTATAAAGGCATTTTTGTGAGTAAAATGTAGTTTAGAAAATTACCACACGGGCCCATGCATCTTTACAAAATAGGCCACAACTATTAAACTGTGGTTATCTGTATAATGGGGGCCGCTATACAGATAAATTCTTTTGAATACTGATTCATAAATGTCTATATCATCTCATTTAAATTGTTTTATTAGTGCTGTGTGATTATCAAAAGTTAGAAGTCCCCATTATCTACTAATACAAATTTTAACATGGTTTTGACAATTCAGTTTTATTCCCACAGCTGATTTTTCAGATTAAATAGGTGGAAGCACATTCCATAGAGTATGTCCAGGCCCCTGGGCGTCCGATCAGAACGGGACGCACAGAGGCAGACCCGATTCTGATCCCGTGGGGGCTAGACATATTCCATAGGATCAGAATCGGGTCTGGGCCTGTATGTGCAGGCCAGGACCCAATTCCGATCGGTCTGCACGTAGAAGCCTCTGCCTGGAGCCGTGATCTCCGGCCACTGACTACATTCTTCTTTCCCCGGAGCCTGACTCCCGATCCGGCCTTTCATGGCCAGGGTCGGGCTGCGGGGAATCCCCTGCACCTGCTCATTTTTTCGACAACGCCTGGGCCTGCCATCCCCCGACATCCAGGGGGACTGATTCCACCTCCAAGGTATAAGTCCCCTGTCCAGTTTGCCGACCCTGATTGTACAGGGCCAAACTCCTTGTTTGTGCGGGGAGGCTTCTGCTGAGAATGGAAGGGGTGAATAGCGGGGATGGTCTTCCCAACGGGGCGTCCATCCTCGCTATTCACGGGACAGAATAGACCACTTACTGTATAGTAGCCAATGTGCCTATTTGCACTGTATGGGAAACGTTATGGTATCTGTTGTTTTTCAAAAACACCACCTACATTTCAGATACAAAAAATAAGTAAGAAACTTGGGAATGATAGCAAAAGTGAGTTCGGAGGCTGGATAAATAATTTTATGCTTTTATTTTATTTTTTTCATTTAAGTGTTTATAAAAACACAACATATCATGTAATTAACAGAAAAACAAACAAATTAAGGATAATTATACAATTATTATTAACCCACCTTATCGGTAGATAGAGAAATCAGAAAATAAACTGAAGGAAAATATGAATACCAAAAACATAAAGGGTCCCAAAGCCAGCAAGGTAAACCAATTCCTTTTGGACCAAACACATATTCAGATAAAGACAGTGAAGGTATTTAAACAGTTTCTCTAATAAAAGATTCTCTGAATACAAAGAAAAAATAACGTTCATCTATATTGGAAATCAAATATTTATAGGGAAATCTGAGAAATAAATGTTGTCCCTGCGGTGAAAAAAATGAGGCCTCAATTGCAGAAATGCCTTTCTCCACATCTGCATTGAATTAATAGAAAAAGTGAACCATGCCAGCCTATAAAGACCTATGGCCCACCCAATCTGCCTTTCCATACCAACTACTACAGTCCCCTTTTTTCTTTAGAGATCTTCTATGTTTGCCCATGCTTTCATGAATTCAGATACTGTCATCGTCTCTACTATCTCCACTGGGAGACTATTCCACACATCTATCACTCTTTCTGTAAAGAAGTATTTTCACATATTACTCCTGAGTCTATCCCCTTTCACCTTCACCCTATGACCCCTCATTGCAGAGCTCTTTTCAATTGAAAGATACTCTCCAACTGTGCATTTATACCATGGAGATATTTAAATGTCGTTATCATATCAACCCTCCCCCACCTTTCCTCCAAAGTATACATATTGAGATCTTTACGTCTGTCCTCATATAGCTTACAATGAGGTCCACTGACTCTATCCTATTTATATCCTTTTGAAGATGTGGTCTCCAGAATTACATACAGTACTCCAAATATTTCTATATAGGTACTGTAACCTCCTTCTTCCTGCTGACCATTCTTCTCTCTGTGCACCCAAGCAGCCTTCTGGCTTTCGCCGTTGTGTTTTCTACCTGTTTATCCACCTTAAGATCATCTGAAACAATCATGCCCGGGTCCTGTTCTTCTTTCATGGACAAAAGTACTTCATCCCCTATACAGTACCACTCCCTTGGATTTCTGCAGCCCAAGTGCATGACTCAGCATTTTTTAACGTTAAATCTCAGCTGCAAAATTCTCTATTCTTCAAGTTTCGCTAGATCCCTCCTCATGTTATCTACTCCTTTCTAGGTGTCTACTCTATTACAGATTTTGGTATCATCTGCAAAGAGACAAACTTTACCTGACAGCCTGTCCGAAATATCGCCAACAAACATGTTAAAAAGAATCTGACAAAGGACAGATCACTGCAGCACACTACTAGTAACATCCTTCTCTTCAGAGTGATCTCCATTTGCCTGTACACTTTGTCACCTCCCACTCAACCAATTTTTAACCCAGTCAGTCACTTTAGGGTCCATCCCTTGGGCACTCAATTTATTTATATGTAATCTGTGCAGAAAGGTGACAAAGGCTTTACTGAAATCTAAGTACACCACATCTAGGACTCTCTCTCAGTCCAACTCTATGGTTGTTCAATCAAAGAAATTAATTATATTTGTTTGACAAGATCTGCCTCTACTAAAACCATGCTGCCTCGGATCCTACAATCCATTATAAGAAAATAAGATATGCAATACTGGGTCAGACCAAGGTCTGTCAAGCCCAGCATCCTCTTCCCAACAGTGGCCAATCCAGGTCACAAGTATTTAACGGTTTCCCAAAAAGACATACAGATACCACAATGCTTGTAATGCGACAAGCAGTGTATTTCCCGGTTCCTCTTTAATAATGGTTTATGGACGTTTCCTCCAGGAACTTGTCCAAACCTTTTTTATACCCAGGTACACTAACAGTTTTTACTACAACCTCCAGTAACAAATTCCAGAGTTTGACTATGTATTGAGTGAAAAAAATAATTTCTCTTAGTCTTAAATGGGTTGCACTGTAGCTTTATTGCATGTCCCCTAGAATTTCAACTTTTTGATGACATAAACAATTCATCTATGTTTACCCTTCCACTCCATTCATTAATTTATAGACCGCTATCATATCTCCCTTCACCCTTCTCTTTTCCAGGTTGAACAGCCCTAACCTTTTAAGCCTCTCCTCATAGGGGTATCCTTCCATCCCCTTTACCAGTTTGGTGGCTTTTCTCTGTACCTTTTCTAATTCCACTATATCCTTTTTAAGAAACAGTGGCCAGAATTGCAAACAGTATTCAAGGTGTGGTTGCCCACGGAACAATACAGAGACATTATAATATCCTTTTTTTTTATTCTCCATTTCTTTCCTTATGATTCCAAGTATTCTATTTGCCTTCTTGGCTGCCACTGCACACTGGATGGTTTCAACGTGTTATCCACAATGATGCCTAAACCTTTTTCCTGGGTGGTGGCTCCCATAGTTTGAGTTGTTCTTTCCTAGGTGTATAGCTTTGCACTTGTCCACATTAAATTTCATAAGCCATTTGAATGTCCAGCCTTCCAATTTATCCTTTTGCAATTTTTCACAATCCTCTTGGGTTTTAACAGCTTTGAATAATTTTGTATCATCTTCAAATTTGATTACCTCACTCATTATTCCCATTTCCAGGTCATTTAGGAATATGTTAAAAAGCAGTGGACCCAGCACAGATCCCTTGGGTACTCTACTATTCACCTTTCTCCATTGGGAAAACTGATCATTTAGCCCTACCCTCTGTTTCTATCTTTTAACCAGTTCCTGATCTACAATAATACACTGCCTCTTATTTGATGACTTTTTAATTTGGCCAAGAGTCTCTCATGAGGGACCTTGTCAAAGGCTTTTTGAAAATCCAGATCCACTATATCAACCACTCACTTTTGTCTACCTGTTTATTCACACCTTCAAAAAATATAACAGATTAGTAAGACAAGACCTTCTTTGGCTAAAGCCATGTTGGCTTTCTTGCATTAAATTATGACTATCTACATGGTCTTTAATTTTGTTCTTTATAATGGTTTCTACCACTTTGCCTGGTACTGACGTCAGGCTCACCAGTCTATAGTTTCCCGGATCATACGTGGAACCCTTTTTAAAAATAGGCATTACATTGGCCATTCGTGAATCTTCAGATATTACTACTGATTTAATGATAGTTCACAGATTAGGTCTGCAATCTCATATTTCAGTTCTTTCAACATCCTTAGGTGTATACCATCCAGACCAGGTGATTTGCTACTCTTTAGTTTATCAAATAGTTGTAATACATCTTCCCGGTTTATCGATCTTTCTTTCAATTTTTCTGATACATCACCTTTAACTATCATTTCAGTCATGGGTAACTTCCCTACATGTTATTCAGTAAAGACTGAAGCAAAGAATTCATTCAGTCACTCTGCTATGGCCTTGTCCCCTTTTAGTACCCCTTTTACCCCTCTATCATCTAATGGTCCAACTGATTCTCTCACAGGTTTTTTGCTAAATTGTACTTGAAAAAGTTTTTATTATGCATTTTTACTTCCATGGCAAGCTTTTTTTTCAAATTCTCTCTTTGTCTGCCTTATCAATGCCTTGCATTTAACTTGTCAGTGCTTGTGTTTCCAGTTTTGGCTCCTTTTTCCATTTCCTGAAAGATGCTTTTTTGACTATTACAGCCTTTCTGACCTCAGTTTTAACCCATGCTGGCAGTTTTTTGGACTTCCATCCACATTTCTTAAATCATGTCATATAGCTGGTCTGCACTTCCAAGATAGTATTTTTAAACAATGTCCATACTTGATGTAAATCTTTAACCTTTGTAGCTGGTCCTTTCAGTTTTTTCTTAACTATTTTCCTTATTTTATCATAGTCTACCTTTTGAAAGTTAAAAGGTAGTACTGTGGATTTCCTTGCCATCCTGTTCCTTATAAACTTAACATTTGTTCTATGTTTAAGTACAAAATTGTTAAAATGTAAACCGCGCTGATATCAAAAGTGCGGTATATAAAAGCTGTTAAATAAATAAATAAATAAATAAATCCTTCCCCCATTTATTAAATCAAACATGATCATGTTATGGTCACTAATGCCAAGTTGCCCCAACACCCTTAACTCTTGTACCATATCTTGCATTCCACTAAGGACTAGGTCCAAAATGGCTTTCCCTCTTGTTGGTCCAAGAAGCAGTCATTTATTTCTTCTAGAAACTTTATCTTCCTGGCATGTCCAGCATAATACTGACCCAGTCAATACTAGGGTAATTGAAATCACCCATTATTATTACTGTGTTATACCTTTTGTTAGCTTCCCTGATATCTTTGAGCATTTCATCATCTATTTATTCATTCTGGCTAGGCAGTCAGTAGTACACCCCCACTGCCATCACCTTCTCCTTTGTACATGGAATTTCTATCAATAGAGATTCTACAGTGTATTTTGTTTGCTGCAAAATTTTAATCCTGTGTGTAACTCCACCTTGAATATTGTGTGCAATTCTGGTCACCGTATCTTAAAAAGGATATAGCATTATTAGAAAAGGTACAGAGAAGAACCACCAAAATGGTAAAGGGGATGGAAGGCTACTCCTATGAAGAGAAGCTAAAAAGGTTAGGGCTCTGCAACCTGGAAAAGAGATGGCTGAGGGGAGGTATGATAGAGGTCTATAAATTAATGAATGGAGTGGAATGGATAAATGTAGATCGATTGTTTACGTTATCAGAATATAGAAAGACTAGGGGACATGCAATGAAGCTACAGGGTAAACTATTTAAGACTAATAAGAGAAAATATTTTTTCACTCAACGTGTAATCAAACTCTGGAATTTGTTACCGGAGGATGTAGTAAAGGCTATTAGTGTAGCTGGGTTTAAAAAAAGGTTTGGACAAGTTCCTGGAGGAATGGTCCATAAACCATTATTAAAAAGGGACCCAGGATATCACTGCTTGACAAGCGTTGTGGAACCTGTGTCTTTTGGGGAAACTGCTAGGTAAGTATGACCTAGATTGGCCACTGTTGGAAACAGGATAATGGGCTTGATGGACTTTGGTCTGACCCAGTATGGCATATCTTATGTTCTTGCCATCTCTAACATAGAGTGCAACTTCTCCACCAATTTGCTCTATTCTATCATTGTGATATAATTGATACCCAGATATCACAGTGTCCCACTGGTTGTCCTTTTTCCACCAGGTCTCTGAATACCAATCATATCTAAGATGGGAGAATTAGAACATATAGCATTATAGTGCTATATGTTCTAATTCTCCCATCTTATTTTTTAGACTTCTAGCATTTGCATATAAGTATTTTAGAGATTGTAGTTTATTCACATTCATCTGGTTATCGATAGACAGGGGTAATTTGGAATCTTTAAGCTGTGTCTGCTCTGTATTTAAGGGCATTTGGGTTACTTTAGCTTTATCTGAACCTGTCGATATGCCCTAACTTCAGTCTTTCGTAGTATCTTTAAGGGATACATCCTTCTGATCCAGCGCTCATGAGCGACTGTTGGCGTTCCCCTATTATCTAGTTTAAAAGATGCTCTATCTCCTTTTTAAATGTTAATGCCAGAAGCCTGGTTCCAGCCTGGTTAAGGTGAAGCCCATCCCTTCAGAAAAGCCCCCCTTTTCCCCAGATTGTTGCCAATTCCTAAGAAATCCCAAACCCTCTTCTTTGCATCATCGACTGATCCATGCATTGAGACTCCAGAGCTCTGCCTGCCTTTTGGGTCCTGTGTGTGGCACAGGAAGCATTTCTGAGAATGCTACCCTGGAAGTGCTGGATTACAACTTCCTAACAAAAAGCCAAAATTTGGCCTCAAGAACCTCCCTCCCACACTTCCCTGTGTAATTGGTACCAACATGTATCAAGACAGCAGACTCCTCTCGAGTGCTATCTAAAAGCTTGTCTAGGTGGCATGTGAGGTCCGCTAGCTTTGCACCAGGTAGGCATGTGACCAGGCGATCCTCACATCTATCAGCACCCTGGCTATTTGCATGCCTAATGATCGGATCATAAACCAACGTCTGTCCTAGCCCTTCCCTCATGGGCACATGGCCCTGGAGAAACCTCCTCGGTGCAAGAGGGATTTGCATCTCCTAGATTACAGGTCCTAGCTACAGGATCACTTCCTGCCCCACCAGAGGATGCTCTTCTGTCACATAACCTCTCTCCTCCATAGCAACAGGGAGGCTGCCAGACTGGATGTGGGACTTCAGTGCTACATCCCTGTAGGTCTTGTCTATATACCTCTCTGTCTTTCTTATGTCCTCAAAGTCTGCTACTCTAGTATTCAGAAATTGGACTCGTTCCCTGAGAGCAAAGAGATCCTTGCACCTAGTGCACACGTAAGACCTCTCACTAACTGGGAGAAAATCATACATGTGACACTCAATGCAAAAGACTGGAAAGCCCCCATCTCGCTGCTGGACTGCTATTTGAATCTTAGTTTTAAGGTTTTGTTAAGGTATTTAAGTTGTTTACTTACCTACGTTTGCTGGGGATATTTATACTAATACAACTATACCAAATAGGTTTAATGGACTTTGTTCACCTCAAGATTAATTAATCGCAGGTCCTTAATTAATCTATCCCTGATGAGGATAACCAGCCGCACCTGAAAGTGAATATGGGCACCTCCTGCCCCTTAGTAGGTTTAAGAGCCTATAAAGCTAAGATTATCCCTGGGGTGGTGGGAAGGAAAGAAGACTTAATAAAAGCTGGCTTGCTACCAGTGCCCTGACATGTGCTTCTAAGGTAAAGTCTTAGCAATTTCCTGGGTATTTCCTGGGAGTGGAGGAGTGGCCTAGTGGTTGGGGCAAGGTACTTCAGGCCGGAAGGTCGGGGGTTCAAATCCCACTAGAGGATAGCAACCTTGGGCCGGAAGGACTGGGGTTTCTAGTCCCACAGGTGCTCCTTGTGGTCTTGGGCAAGCCACTTAACCCTCCATAGCCCATGTTCCCTGTAAAATAGTTATCTCCAAGTTATAATGCCCTGTTCAATGTAATTTCAGTTTGTTCAATGTAAACCGCACTGATGCAGAATAGTGCGGTATATAAGAGAATGTAAATAAATAAAATAAATAAATAAATTTCACACAGCCCTTGGTTTGATAGAGGAGACCATTCAAATTGCCCCTTTGAACTGTCACTTGGCTTTAGCATCTATTGCCTAGGTGGCATGTGAGTGTCACATGTATGATTTTCTCACAGTTGGTGAGAGGTCTTACGTGTGCACTAGGTGCAAGAAGCTCTTTGCTCTCAGGGAACGAGTCCGTTCTCTAGAGGCTAGAGCAGCAGACTTGGAAAACATAAGAAAGACAGAGAGGTACACAGACGAGACCTACAGGGATATAGTCCTGAAGTCCCACCTCCAGTCTGGCAGCATCCCTGTTGCCATGGAGGAGAGAGGTCATGTGACAGGAGAGCATCACCCTGGTGTGGCAGGAAGTGATCCTGTAACAAGGACCTGTCCTCCAGGTGATGTAAAACCCTCTCGCACCGAGGAAGTTTCTCCAGGGCCATGTGCCCATGAGGGAAGGGTTAGGACAGCCGTTAGAGTTGGTGATTCGATCATTAGGCATGTAGATAGCTGAGTGGCTGGTGGACGTGAGGATCGCCTGGTAACATGCCTGTCTGGTGTGAAGGTAGCGGACCTCACGCGCCACCTAGATAAGGTCTTAGATAGTGCTGGGGAAGAGTCTGCTGTCTTGGTACATGTCGATACCAATGACATAGGAAAATGTGGGAGGGAGGTTCTGGAGGCTAAATTTAGGCTTTTAGGTAGGAAGTTGAAATCCAGAACTTCCAGGGTAGCATTCTCCGAAATGCTTCCTGTTCCATGCACAGGACCCAAAAGGCAGACAGAGCTCCGGAGTCTCAATGCGTGAATGAGACAATGCTGCAGAGATGAGGGTTTTGGATTTGTTAGGAACTGGGGAACATTCTGGGGAAAGGAGGAGCTCTTCTGAAGGGATGGGCTTCATCTTAACCGGGATGGAACCGGGCCGCTGGCATTAACCTTTAAAAAGGAGATAGAGCAGCTTTTAAACTAGATAATAGGGGAAAGACGACAGTCGCCCAAGAGCAGATGGTTCAGAAGAATGTATCCTTGAATGATACTACCAAAAGCAGAGAGGTTCCAAAAAAGAGTAAAGTAGCCCAAATGCCCTCGAGTATGGAGCAGACAGAGCTTAAAGATCCCAAATTACCCATGTCTACCAATAGCCAAATTAATATGAATAAAATAGTCTCTAAAACGCTTGTATGCAAATGCTAGAAGTCTAAAAAATAAGATGGGAGAGTTAGAATATATAGCACTAAATGAAAGGTTAGATATGATTGGAATATCAGAGACATGGTGGAAGGAGGACCACCAATGGGACACTGTGATACCTGGGTACAAACTATATCATAATGATAGAGCTGATCAAATTGGTGGTGGGGTTGCGCTCTATGTTAGAGAGGGCATTGAGTCAGAAAGGATTAAAGTTTTGCAGGAAACAAAATTTGCTGTAGAATCTCTATGGATTGAAATTCCATGCAAAAAGGGGAAGACGATGGCATTGGGGGTGTACTATCGACCGCCTGGCCAGAATGAACAAATGGATGATGAAATGCTCAAAGAAATCAAGGAAGCTAATAAAAGTTTCAGCACAGTAATAATAATGGGTGATTTCAATTACCCCGGTATCGACTGGGTCAGTGTCACGGCAGGACATGCTAGGAAGATAAAGTTCCTAGATGAAATAAATGACTGCTTCTTGGAGCAGCTGGTTCATGAACTGACCAGAGGGGAAGCCATATTAGACCTAGTCCTTAGTGGAACACCAGATCTAGTGCAAGAGATAAGGTTGTTGGGGCCACTTGGCAACAGTGATCATAGCATGATCGTCTTTGATTTAATTAGTGGAGGAGGGATAGTAAGGAAATCCACAGTACTACCTTTTAACTTTTGAAAGGGAGACTATGATAAAATGAGGAAAATGGTTAAGAAAAAACTAAAAGGAGCAACTTTGCAAAGGTTAAAGACTTACATAAAGCTTGGGTGGTGTTGAAAAATATTATCTTGGAAGCCCAGACCAGCTGTAATCCACGCTTTAAGAAAAGTGGAAGGAAGTCCAAAAAACTGCCAGCATGGCTTAAAGGTGAGGTCAGAGAGGCTGTTGTTGCCAAAAAAGCATCTTTCAGGTAATGGAAAAAGAGCCAAACGACGAAACCTGGAAACAGCACAAGCACGGCATTGATAAGGCAGGCAAAGGGAGAATTTATTTATTTTATTTATTTATTTAACTGTATTTATATTCTGCTTTTCACCGGGTCAAAGCGGTGTAACATATAAGGGTGGGGAAAAATTAAGTATCAGGGTGTGGCCATCACCAGGTGGGCAACGTTGATGATTTCGACATAAGACAGACTTTAGACATGGACAGCATAGTGCAGTTGTCGCTCGGAGGTTCATGATGGGTGAGTTCAGGGGTTGGTGCGTTTTTTGGTGGGGGTTGTCTTGAAGTATTCTTGGAATAGGATGGTTTTTAGCTGTTGTCTGAATGATGGGAGATCGTTATTGTTTCTGAGGTGGCTCGGTAGAGAGTTCCATAGGGAGGGCGCATATAGTGCATATAGAATTTGAGAAGAAGCTTGCTGCGGAAGCAAAAACGCGAAATAAAGACTTTTTCAAGTACATTCGTAGAAAAAAAACCTGTGAGATAGTCAGTTGGTCCATTAGATGATAGAGGGGTTAAAGGGGCACTAAGAGGCGACAAGGCGATAGCGGAGAGACTGAATGAATTCTTTGCTTCGGTCTTTACAGAGGAAGATGTAGGGATGTTACCCATGACTGAAGTGGTACATAAGAACATAAGATATGCCATACTGGGTCAGACCAAGGTCCATCAAGCCCAGTATTCTGTTTCCAACAGTGGCCAATCTAGGTCATACGTACCTAGCAGTTTCCCCAAGGGACACAGGTTCCACAATGCTTGTATTGGTTCAAGCATTGATATCCTGGGTCCCTTCTTAATAATGGTTTATGGACCTTTCCTCCAGGAACTTGTCCAAACCTTTTTTAAACCCAGCTACAGTAACAGCCTTTACTACATCCTCCGGTAACAAATTCCAGAGTTTGATTACACGTTGAGTGAAAAAATATTTTCTTTTATTAGTCTTAAATAGTTTACCCTGTAGCTTCATTGCATGTCCCCTAGTCTTTCTATATTCCGATAAGGTAAACAATCGATCTATGTTTACCTGTTCCACTCCGTTCATTAATTTATAGACTTCTATTATATCTCCCCTCAGCCGTCTCTTTTCCAGGTTAAAGAGCCCCAACCTTTTTAGCCTTTCTTCATAGGAGTATCCTTCCATCCCCTTTACCATTTTGGTGGCTCTTCTCTGAACCTTTTCTAAAATCGCTATATCCTTTTTAAGATACGGCGACCAGAATTGCACACAATATTCAAGGTGCGGTCTCACCGTGGAACCATATAGAGGCATTATAATATCTTTTGTTTTATTTTCCATTCCTTTTCTTATCATACCTAGCATTCTATTTGCTCTCTTGGCCGCTGCTGCACACTGGGCCGAGGGTTTTAACATGGTATCCACAATGACGCCTAAATCTTTTTCCTGGGTGGTGGTTCCTAATGTGGAACCTTGCATCGTGTAACCATAGTTGGGTTGTTCTTCCCTAGGTACATAACCTTGCACTTGTCCACATTAAATTTCATCTGCCATTTTGATGCCCAGTCTTCCAATTTATCAAGATCCTCTTGCAATTTTCCACAATCCTCTTGGGTTTTAACAACTTTAAATAGTTTTGTGTCATCTGCAAATTTGATAACCTCACTCGTTATTCCACTTTCCAGGTCATTTATGAATATGTCAAAAAGCAGCGGACCCAGCACAGATCCCTGGGGTATACCACTATTCACCTTTCTCCATTGGGAAAATTAGCCATTAGCCCTACCCTCTGCTTTCTATCTTTTAACCAGTTCCCGATCCACAATAGTACACTGCCTCCTATCCCATGACTCTTTAGTTTTGCCAAAAGTCTCTGATGAGGGACCTTGTCAAAGGCTTTCTGAAAGTCCAGATACACAATATCAATATCTCATTAACTTATCTGAAAAATGTTTTGCTCCCACCCCCCACCCTCCAAATTTTACTGCATTGGCTGTTTTTTTCTTCCATTGGTATGTTTGCTTTCCTGACTTAGAAACATCAGGAAAAACATTAAATCTTTGGCCACAAAGAAAGAACATTTATTTTATTTTATTTTTTAGCAAAAAAATAACTTCATTATTGATATTTTCTCCTCAGATTAGAAGGTAACTAGAGGTGTTGCACGAGATAGAATATTGTCCTGGGAGGCTTCCAAAAAAGAGTAGTTACTCACCTGTAACAGGTGTTCTCCAGGAGCAGCAGGAATCACATATGGGTGACGTCGGCGCCGATGGAGCCCTCACGGAGCAATTTCCCCAGCTTTCAAAGAAAGCCTTTGGGAATTGCAGCGCACATGCGCGGTCCCCTTCCCGCCCAAGGGTGCCATCTTGCTCAATCTGATGACATAGCTAAAAGACAGCAAAAAATTAGCAAAAATGAAATGATAGGACTGCAACTCCAAGGGGAGGAGGGAGGGTTGTGAGGACTGATTCCTGCTGCTCCTGGAGAACACCTGTTACAGGTGAGTAACTACTCTTTCTCCAGGACCAAGCAGGAAGTCAGTCCTCACATATGGGACTCCCAAGCTTAAGGCTACCGGAGGCCTCAAGCGGAAAAATGAGCTCCCTCTAGCTCAGAAGCACCGAAGGAAGGAATCTTCTCTGAAAACGCCCCCGACCGGTAGCCCAACACCAGGGCCGGAGGGTAGGAGTTGCCTAAACCTCAAAGAGATTATGGAGGACTGCCTGTCCGAAAGCACTGTCCCTGCGGGACTCCCTCTCCAGGCAGTAATGGGCCGCAAAAGTCTGGCTTGAAGACCAAGTAGCGGCCCGGCAGATGTCTGCCAACGGAATAGAGCGGAGATGAGCTACTGACGCAGCCTTCGCCCTAACACGATGAGCCGTGACTCGACCCTCCAACGAGAGGCCGGCTGTCCCATAAGCCCAGGCGATACAGTCAGCTACCCAAATGGACAAAGTACGCTTGGAGACAGGTAGCCCCAATTTATTGGGGTCAAAAGAAACGAAGAGCTGAACAGCCCTCCGATGCTCTCGCGTACGGTCAAGGTAGAAGGACAAGGCCCTCCTACAGTCCAGGGTATGCAGAACCATCTCAGCCCGACTAGCGTGCGGCCTGGGAAAGAAGGTCAGAAGAACCATCTTTGGAAGAAACTTAGGGTGAGTCCGTAAGACTACCCTGTTCCTGTAGAACCTAGTGTAAGGAGGATCAGACACTAGGGCTTGCAGTTCACTAACGCGCCTAGCAGAGGTAAGGGCTACCAAGAACAAGGTTTTCCAAGAAAGAAAACGAAGAGGGCAGGTAGCCATAGGTTCAAAGGGCGGACAGGTAATCCGCTGCAAGACCACATTCAGATCCCATTCAGGGGCTGGTAGGCGTAAAGGAGGCTTAAGGAGAAGAAGACCTCGGAGAAATCGAGCCACCAAAGGGTGGTGGGAAAGAGGCCTGCCATCCACCGGTGCGTGATGTGCAGAGAGAGCACTGAGGTGGACTCTGACAGAGTTGGACTTAAGGCCCAGATTAGAGAGGTTAAGCAAGTATTGCAAGACCACTGCTACCAAGCAGGAGAAGGGATTCTCAGACTGCTGAGCACACCAAATGGAGAACCGACGCCACTTAAGAGCGTAGGACGTCCGGGTGGAAGGCCTCCTCGAGGCCAAGACAACCTCTTCCACCTCCCGAGGCAGCTGGAGGGGAGCAAGGACTACCCTTTCAGTAGCCAGGCCATCAGATGAAGGGACCGGAGGTTGGGGTGTAGGAGAGACCCTTGATCCTGTGTCAGGAGATCGGGCTGAAACCCCAGAGGAAGAGGAGTGTCCACCGCCAGCTGCATTAGAAGCAGGAACCAAGGTTGTCTCGGCCACCGGGGAGCCACTAGGATCAGCGAGGCTTTGTCTCTGAGAACTTTGAAGAGTGTTCGAGACACCAGCGGCATGGGAGGAAAGGCATACAAGAGGCCTGTGGACCATGGATTCAGAAAAGCATCCGCCGCTACTCGGAGAGGATGCGGTTGTCGAGAGCAGAATCTGGGAAGTTGCCGGTTCAGAGGACTGGCAAACAGATCCATGGTGGGGAGTCCCCACCTGAGAAAGATCCGCTGAACCACTAATGGATCCAATCTCCACTCGTGTGGTTGGAGGATCCTGCTTAGCTTGTCTGCCAGGTAATTTTCCTGACCTGGAAGATAGACCGCTGTGAGGAGGATGCCGTGGTGGACGGCCCAAGAGCACAGTCTTCGTGCCTCCTGGCAGAGAAGGAAGGAGCCTGTGCCTCCTTGTTTGTTCACGTAGAACATTGCAACTTGATTGTCCGTCTGGACCAGCACAGACTAGTGAGAAGTGAGGTGGGAGAAGGCTCTCAGAGCTAGGTGGATGGCTCTGAGCTCCAGGAAGTTTATCTGCTGCGCAGACTCCCAAGGAGTCCAAAGACCTTGAGTACATGTCCCTTGGCAATGTGCTCCCCAACCCAGGAGAGAAGCATCGGTTGTTAGTACCTGAGAAGGCGGAGGAGATTGAAAATCCACTCCCAGTAGCAGGTTTGGCAGATGAAGCCACCACCGCAGAGAAGAGACCAGCAGGTCAGAGACCTGCACTGAGTCCATTAGGCTCCCCGTGGCCTGATGCCATTGAGTGCGAAGGCACCACTGAGCAGGTCGCATATTCAGGCGGGCATTGGGGGTCACATGGACCGTGGAAGCCATATAGCCGAGCAGTCTCAGAAATTGCCTGGCAGAGACCAGGGAATTGCTGTGAAAGTGGCTGGCGAGATCCATGAGCCTGTGTGCTCTGTCTAGAGGCAGGAAGGCCCGCGCCTGAAGTGTGCTCAACCTTGCGCAGATGAATTTGAGATCTTGAGAGGGGAGCAAAGTGGACTTTGCGAAGTTTATGACAAAGCCCAAGTGCTGGAGCAGAGACACAGTGTGATGAGTGGCCTGAGTGGTCTCTTGGGGAGACTGGGCCCTGATGAGCCAGTCGTCCAGGTATGGAAACACAAAAAGGCCTTGAAGTCTTAGATAGGCCACCACCACTGCTAGGCATTTGGTGAACACCCTGGGGGCGGAGGATAGGCCAAAGGGCAGTACTCTGTACTGGTAATGATTTCCTCCAACAAACCTGAGATATTGTCTGTGGTCTGGATGAATAAGGATGTGAGTATAGGCATCCTTGAGATCTAAGGAGCATAGCCAGTCTCCCTGCTGGAGGTAGGGCAGCAGGAGTCCAAGGGTAAGCATCTTGAACTTTTCCCTTGCCAGGAACTTGTTGAGGTTTCGCAAGTCCAGGATGGGTCTGCGGCCTCCTGTTCTTTTTGGTATCAGAAAGTACCGGGAATAAAAGCCGTGATCTCTCAGGTGGTGGGGCACCGGTTCCACAGCCTGTTCCTGAAGAAGACCTGCTAACTCCTGAAGGAGTAAATCCCTGTGCAGAGGGAGTCTTGGAGGCTTCCCTGGAAAGTAGGAGGGAGGTACCTGGTGAAAGTGTAGAAGATAGCCTTTCTGAACTATATGAAGCACCCAGGTATCTGAGGTGATGGCTGACCACCTGTGGGCAAAGTGGACCAGCTGGCCTCCTGTGCTGAGAGAAACCAGCTGAGGGGAAGAGGCTATGCTGATGGAGTCAAAAACCCCCACCCTGCTGAGCAGGGGCCGGTGTTGTGGGCTTGGGGGCCTGCTGCCTACGGGACCCATTACCCCGTCCCTTGGCCTGCTGACCCTTTTGGGGAGCTGCTGAGGCCTCATACTGAGGGTAGTGTTTATAGGCAGCCGCCTTCCTCGGGTAAAAGGGCTTTTTCCCTGAGCCCTTCTTCTTCTGAGAAGGGGCACAGGTTTTTCTGGACAGCCTAGTTCTGGTCAGAGTCTCGGTCTCGATTTGTGCAGCCTTTTCAGCCATGGGTTTGCCAAAGAGGTTTTCACCTCTGCAGGGGACATCGACCAACTTGTCCTGGACCCATGGCTCGAGGTCGGATGACTGAAGCCAAGCCTGTCGGCGGGCACCGATGCCGGCCCCGGCTACTCGAGCCGATGCTTCGAAGCCATCGTAGGCTGCTCGAGAGATAAACTTTGAGCACTCTCGAATACCAGTGGACAAGGCTTGGAACCTCTGCAAAGGTTCCTCGGAGAGACCAGCAGAGAACCCGGCAATTTCTTTTGCCAGATCTCGGAGATACATGCCCATATAGAGCTGGTAGGTCTGGACTCGACAAGCAAGCATAGAGCCCTGGAAGCGCTTTCTACCGAGGGCATCCAGGCTCCGGGCCTCCCGGCTGGGAGGCACCGAGGAGTGCATCTTCTGACTCTTGGAGTCGATGCATGGCCGATTCCACCACCATGGAATGGTGCGGTAGTTGTGCCTTTTGGAACCTGGGGCTCTTGCGAACTCGATAAATGGAATCGACCCGCTTGCTTAACACCGGCGCCGACGCCGGGCTCTCCCACATGCAGAAGAGAAGTCGTTCCAGCATCGGAGGAACCGGTACAGTAAAGGCCTCCTTCGGGGGAGAGTCATACTGGAGGGCATCGAGCTCTTCGGCTCGAGGCTCCTCCTCGGGATCCGCGGGGAATGCTAAGGCCTTGGCCATATCCCGCACGAAGTCCGAGAACCGGGTGTCCTCCGGGGGGGGACTGTCTCCGAGGTTCGGACTCGGGTGAGTCCGATGGGACACACCGAGTCCGAAAAGTACCAGGTGACTCTTCGTCCTCCGTTTCCCAGTCTGACTCCTCGGAGGAGGAATCAAGCGGCTCTGGTCGGGCGGGCACCGATGCCCTCCGCCCCGACACCAAGGGTGTCGGCGTCGACGACCTCGGTCCCAAACGGGAGGCCGAGGGAGACCACGACCGAGGATCGACTCGAGCTCGCATGGACTCGAGGATCGGCTCAGTCTCCGGGGTCGACTTGGACGTCGACGTCCCGGTGGCCGGGGCAGATGCATTGGCAAGGTCAGCGATCAATGCCCAATGCTGGTCCATGAAGGCAGCCAAACTGCTCTCCAAGGCCGTCAACCTGAGTCCAAGCTCAGGAGACCCAGCAGCCTCCGACTCGGGCCCCGACAGTGTCGGGCCCGACGTCGGCTCCTTCGGAGGCGAGTCCTTGAGGACTACAGTACTCACGTGTCCAGGCGACTCCATTTCGAGACGAGGATGTTTCGAAGGTCTCTCCGACTCCGAGGACCCGGGACGGCTATCGGGGCTATGCGACCTGGCCCTCGAGGAACCAGGAGCGTCCACCGACGCCGCCCTCGCGGGTTTTTTCTTCCTATGATGTTCCCGGGTAGGAGACCCCCGCTCAGAGGAACTCCAACGATGCTCAGGACCGGAGTCCCGGGACGTCGAAGCCTCTGACGAGGTCCGGGCCCGGCCGGACGCGGAGTCAGAGAAGATTCGTTCCCTTTGATGCTGCCGACTCCTCAACGCTTTTGAAGACATCTTGCTACACGGACCACAGATCATCGGGACATGATCGGGTCCAAGGCAGCGGAGGCAGCAGTCGTGTGTGTTGGTAAGAGACATACGTTTCTTACACCGATCACACTTTTTAAACCCGCTGGCAGCCATCGAGGGAAAAAGGGCCCCTGCGAGGTCAAAAGACAGGGCTGCCAGTGAAAAATTAAAAAATGGCGCGAACGCTTGTCACGAAGGACAAAAAAACGAAAAATAAAGAACGGACCCGATACCGGCGTAGCGGGTCCGGGCGGGAAAAGGATCCGGCGTCGAACCGAGAAAGAATAAGAAATAAGAAAGAAAATCAACTTTCCAGCGGCGATCACAAACAGCGTCTGTAGGGCTCCGCGGAAAAAAGAAGACTGAGCAAGATGGCACCCTTGGGCGGGAAGGGGACCGCGCATGCGTGCTGCAATTCCCAAAGGCTTTCTTTGAAAGCTGGGGAAATTGCTCCGCGAGGGCTCCGTCGGCGCCGACGTCACCCATATGTGAGGACTGACTTCCTGCTTGGTCCTGGAGAAAGCAGTCATGTCTAAACTATTAAGAGATGATAACCGATCCATTATACCTTCTTCATCTGATGCCTTTTTGGAAACTCTCAGGGGATAATAAATATTCGCTAGTCATAGTGACTCCACCTGAGAGTAAAACAGTAACTCTCATAAATATTTTTGTAGAAGCTCCAAAGAGATAATAATCTTATAATAGAAAAATACAAAAACCTGAAGTTCCTAGATCTCACCATATTTCCATCTATACTGATTTAGAAACATGCAGCCCGATATACAGTTAGGCAGGCTATGCGCCGCTATGGTACATAGTCCTGCCCGCCGACCCCTAACCCCATGGGTCGAGCAGTGGGGACAAAGATAGTCTGCACTGTGGGAGCCAGGGGAGCCTGCGGGAAGGATGTCCCCGCAGGTTTGTGGGGGCATGCCAGACCATCCTCAGGCCCAATTCTGTGTGTTGCGGGAATGTCTTGCTCCCATAGTACAGAATTGGACCTTAATGGGCCCGTCCTGCTCAGGGGCCATCTGAACGGCACAGACGTGCCCCTGCTAGAATCGGGCTCTATGTGTGGTTAGCAAGTACAGTGTGTCAGCAATGTGCTAATGGTAGGAGAATCCATTCAGATACCCGCTAAAGTTAGTGTGGGCCTCCACGCTAGTTTCGCCACTCAAACACATGCTATTAGCGTGCCCTTTACTAAACATGCCCCTTAATATGTAAAACCATACTAATTTTAATCTGTGTAGTACCAACTACTTGCAAAAATGATAACATACCTCCACCTTCCCAAGACATGCCTCAGTTCCTGCCCACTCTCTTCTTGTTTTGTAATTTTAAATACTGTGGACCCAATATTCAGCGGCAGCAGCTAGCACTTCTAAAATGCATTGCTGTCGCCGCTGAACCTTAACCATGGATATTCAATGCTGCGGCCATATCTGGCCAGCAGTTTTGAATATCTGGGTCTGTGGCACGGCATAAAAGCTCTCCGGGCAGTGGCAATATTGAGTCGCTGCCTGGTTACCTTCTCACAGGTAAAGATAAACCAGCTTTTCCTGTGTCTGTCTTTACCCATGTGTCGCTAACCAGGCAACGGTTCAATGTCATGATGCCTCTGCTCTGTTCCGCCTCGGAATGCCCACATGATGCCCCAGTGCTACACAGTTAACATTGAGGCGTGTAGCAACAGAACCTGTGGATATTCAGCGGCACTGGATATCCCTCTAAGCAGCATTTACACAGTTTACAAACCTCTAAACTGTGTAAATGCCTTTGAATATTGGGCCCTGTCTTTTTAGTTGTTGTTGTTGTTGTTAAGTGCCATCGAGTTGGTGTCGTCTCATGGTGACCCTCTGGATAATTGTCCTAAACTGTATTCGGTCTTCAGTCAGGCAGCTCATTGTTGACAGACTGGTACCCATAGCTGCTGTTATCATATCGATCCATCTCATTGCTGGCCTTTCTCTTTTGTTTTGACCTTCTACCTTGCCAAGCATTATGTTTTTCTCTAATGATCTCTCTCTTTGCATGATTTATCATAGTATATAATGGCAGATAAAGACCAACATGGTCCATCTAGTCTTCCCAGCAAGGCAGCAAGAGTAAGTGCACTTGCCGCTCCATGCAGGTCACTTCTCCCCATGCCTTTTAGGGGTGTATCCATCATTTCCTGACACTGCCTTCCAGTTTACCCCCTTGCAGCTTCATGTTATGCCCTCTAGTTTTACAGCTTCCCCGTCTTTGGAAGAGGTTTGTTTGTCCATTAATACTCTTTAAGTATTTAAAGATCTGAACCATATCTCCCCTGTCCCTCCTCTCCTTCAGAGTGTACATCTTCAAGTCTCTTCTCATAAGTTTTCTGAAGCAGGCTCCAAATCATTTTGGTCACCTTCCTCTGAACCGCTTCCAGTCTTTTTATATCCTTTGCGAGATACAGTCTCCAAAACTGAACACAATATTCCAAGTGAGGCCTCATTAGCAACTTGTACAGTGGCATTAGTACCTCTTCCTTTCTGCTGGCAATTCCTCTGTATGCAACCCAGCATCATTCTGGCTTTTGCCACCGCCTTGTCACACTGTTTTGCTACCTTGAGATCATCAGAAACAGTCACTCTGAGGTCCTTCTCCTAATCCGTGCACACCAACCTCTCACCCCCTATCACATAATATTCCCTTGGATTTCTGCTTCC
The DNA here is from genome assembly GCA_033557465.1 of Ichthyophis bannanicus. Lineage (NCBI taxonomy): Eukaryota > Metazoa > Chordata > Amphibia > Gymnophiona > Ichthyophiidae > Ichthyophis > Ichthyophis bannanicus. Next base: position 217,784,551 of record CM066040.1, read on the forward strand.
CAAGTGCATGACACTGTACTTCTTCACATTAAATCTTAACTGCCAAGCATTAAACCATTCTTCCAGCTTTTGTAGATCTTTCCTCATGTTCCCCACTCCCTCAGGGGAGTCCACTCTGTTGCAAATTTTCGTGACCTCTGCAAAAAGACAGACTTTTCCATTCAGCCCTTTGGCAATATCACTCACGAATATATTGAACAGGACCAGTCCCAGGACCGAACTCTGGGGCCCACCACTTATCACCATTCTTTTATCCGTGTGAGTTCCATTTACCATCACCTTCTGTCTCCTGTCAGTCAACCGATTTCTGATCCAGTTCACCATCTTGGGACCCATCACCCAAGCTGTTGACTTTATTGATAAACCTCCTATGAGGAACAGTATCAAACGCTTTACTGAAATCAAGGTAAATCACATCCATCGCATGCCCTTGATCTAGTTCTCTGGTCACCCAGTCAAAGAACTCAATCAGATTTTCTTGGCAAGATCGTCCTTTGGTAAAACCATGTTGCCTCAGATCATGCAACCTGTTGATTTTGAGGAAGTCCACTATTCGCTCTTTCAGGAGTGCCTCCATTATTTTTCCCCGCCACCAAGGTAAGGCTTACTGGCCTGTAGTTTGTCACTTCTTCCCTATTACCACTTTTGTGGAGAGGTACCACATCAGCCCTTTTCCAGTCCTGTGGAACTTCTCCTTTCTCCAAGGATCTATTAAAAACATCCTTTAAAGGCCCTGCAAAAACCTCTCTGAGCTCTTTCAGTATCCTGGGGTGTATCCCATCTGGTTCCATAGACTTGTCCATTTTCAGTTTTGCAAGCAGTTCTAATACATTATCTTTTGTGAATGGTGTGGTATCTACTCCATTCCCATTTGTATATTTGTCAATCACAGGTGGTCCTTCTCCAGGATTTTCTCTAGTGAAAACAGAGCAGAAGTATTTGTTTAGCATTTTCACTTTTTCAATGTCACTTTCCACGAATCCGTTCCCAGCACTTTTAAGTCCTGCAATTCCACCTCTGATTTTCCTCCTCGCCTGAATATACCTGAAAAATGTTTTGTTGCCACACTTCATATCTTTAGCCATCTTTTCTTCTGCCTTTTATTTTGCTATCCTTATTTCTCTCTTTGTCTCTTTTAGTTTGATCTTCTATTCTTTTCTGTGCTTCCTCTGTTTGTGAGCTTCTGAATTTTGTGAAAGCTGTGCTTTTTGCCTATATTTGTGCAGCCACTTCTTTGGAGAACCAAACAGGTTTCCTTTTCCTCTTGTTTTTATTTACTTTCTTTACATATGTATGTTACACATTTTATTGCCTCCTTTAGTTTTGCCCATTGCAATCCCACTTCCCTTATCCCCTCCCACTCTACCAACTCCTCCTTTAAGTTCTTGGCTATTTTACTGAAGTCAGCATTTTTGAAGTCTTAAGACTTTGAGTTTGCTGTGACTGGATTCCACCTTGGCTTTTATTTCAAACCACACTCTATGATGATCGCTGCTGCTCACATGGGCACCCACATGGATATTCGACACGCTGTCTCCATTGGTGAGCACTAAATCCAGCACAGAGCTCTCCCTGGTCGGTTCCATTACCATTTGTTTAAGTAGCACATCTTGGAAGGCATCCACAATTTTTTTTACTTCTTTCCAGATTTGCAGAAGGAACACTACAATCCACATCGGGTAGATTAAAGTCACCCAAAATGATCACTTCCCCCTTCATGGCTGTCTCTGCAATATCAACAATCAATTCGCTATCCATTTCTTCGGTTTGAGTTGGAGGCCTGTAGACCACCCCAGTAAGGATGACAGTGCCATCTCCTCTTTCCAACACAATCCAGAACGTTTCTTCTTTTCCCCACATCCCCTGCATTTCAGCAGCTTTAATATTGCTTTTGACATACAGGGCTACTCCTCTTCCTTTCCTACCCTCTCTATCTCTTCTAAATAGATTATAGCCAGCTATGGCTATATCCCATTCATGTAACTCGTTAAGGAGAAATTTCACTTACCGTTAATTTCCTTTCCTGGAATACTGCTAGACCAGTCCAGACAAGCGGGTTATGCACCCCTGCTAGCAGATAGGGAGACAGAGAAAAAAACTCCAGAGCTGTGATTGGTCAGGCTCTGGGTGACAAAGGTATACCCCTAGGGGTCCTATTCAGTAACTATGTAACAAGCCAAAAAGGCAACATCTCAGGGAAAAAACGCAACTATGAACCCTTAAAAAAAGGAACCAACTCAACCCCTCAACCCGAACGAAAAACGGAAGAGGAGAATCAAATATCATTCCCAAGGGAAGAAGTCTGAAATGACTGCTTTGACACATTCCCAAGAAACAAACTCCGGAAGTGCTCGCGGAGCGTATGACTGTCGGCTGCTCTGCACAAGTACCAGTGCCTCTGACAAGCTGGGTGGGTTCTGGACTGATCTAGCAGTATTCCGGGAAAGGAAATTAATGGTAAGTGAAATTTCTCCTTCCAGATCATACTGCTAGACCAGTCCAGACAAGCAGGAAGTACCCAAGCTAATTACCCTCAGGGTGGGCAGTTAGAGCCACCAACAGCACCCCAACTCCGAAACGACTCTCCTCTCGGGCCTGTATATCCAACCGATAGTGCTGAACAAATGAGGACAAGGACGACCAGGTGCCCGCTCGACAAATATCGAGAGGAAGGACGTGGGACCTCTCGGCCCATGACTTGGATTGGGCTCGAGTGGAATGAGCTCGAAGCCTTCTGGAACCGGCTGGCCTTGGAGCATGTAAGCCGATTCAATGGCACGACGCAGCCACCTAGCGATAGAAGGTTTGGAAGCAGTCTAACCCTTGCGCGGCCCCGAAAGGAGAACAAAAAGATGGTCAGTCTTGCGAAAGGAATTGGTAACTTTCAAATAGCGAAGGAGAACTCGCTTGAGGTCGAGGAAGCGAAGACTTTTGCGCCTACCCGCACACTGTTCTTTAGAGAAGGCAGGCAATAGCAGGGGCTGATTGACATGAAAAGGAGTAACCACTTTTGGCAGGAAGGAAGGAACCGTGCGAAGAATATCAGGAATTGAGGTACGCCATGGGGACAAGTGATGACGTGAACACCAAGCCTCGAAGACGGGCCACACTCTCGCATAAGCAGCGGATGTTGAAGACCGTCACACGCTAAGGAGGGTAGCTACCACCTTCGGTGAATACCCCTTACAGGTCAAACGGCGGCGTTCAAGAGCCAAGCCGTAAGCGAGTAGGGAGCTGAATTTTCCATGAAGATCGGTCCCTGTCTGAGGAGTCCGGAGGGAGCTGCCAGCCGTAATGGCGACCCCCGTGACAGCCTTATGAGATCGGCATACCATGGTCTTCTTGGCCAATCAGGGGCAACGAGGACTACCGGCCCCCTGTGTGACCGAATTCGCTGCAGGATCCTGCCGATCATGGACCAGGGTGGAAAAACATAAAGAAGCTGGTTTTCCAGCCAAGTCTGAGTCAACGCATTGATGCCGAGAGTCCCGCGTTCTCTCCAATGGCTGACGAAACTCAGAACTTTGGCATTCGCTGCCAACGCCATGAGATCTATCACCGGCGACCCCCATTTTTGAACAATCCTCTGGAAGGCTATCGGGGCCAGTTCCCACTCGTCGGGGTCGAGGGTATTGTGACTCAGAAAGTCCGCCTTCACATTGCTGGTTCCTGCAATGTGTTGGGCGGAGAGGGCTTGGAGATTTCTCTCTGCCCAAGGAAGAAGAGCCATCTCGTTTGACACTCCAGTGCACTTGGTCCCTCCTTGACGGTTAATGTAGGAAACTGTGGTCGCGTTGTCGGATAGTATCCGAACCGCTTTCCCGTGCAGAAGAGTGTAAAATCTCAGTAGAGCCAGACGTACTGCTCGTGCCTCTAATCAATTGATCGTCCAACGGGATTCGCGTGTTGTCCAAGCGCCCTGCACAGTGTGAGATCGACAGTGCGCGCCCCAACCAGACAGACAGGCATCCGTTGTTAGAACGATCCACCACAGAGTCTCTAAGGGAACCCCCTTCAAGAGGATTCTGGAGGAGAGCCACCACCGTAGGCTTAGTCTGACCCTGGAGTGAAGCGGAAGGCGAATCTGGTAGTCTTCCGAAACTGGCGACCATCGTGTCAGGAGAGCTTTCTGTAGACAGCGCATGTGTGCTCTGGCCCAAGATCTATGGTCGCTGCCATGGATCCCAGGACTTGAAGGTAATCCCATGCTCAAGGCGAGACCTGTGCTAGGAGACTGGGAACTTGAGAAGTTAACTTGAGGAATTGAGGCATTGACAAAAAGACCTGACCTAAGGCTGTTTCGAATCGAGCCCCCAAAAATTCGATCTCCTGGGACGGCTGAAGACAACTCTTGTCGCGGTTGATTACCCAGCCGAGGTTCTCGAAAAAGGCAACAACCACCGAGACTGTGCTGCAAGCCTCGGGGAGAGAGTCTGCGCGAATGAGCCAGTCGTCCAGATAAGGATGAACTCTGATGCCGCGGCTGCGTAAGGCCGTAGCTACTACCACCATTACCTTGGAGAAGGTTCGAGGCGCCGAAGCTAGACCGAAGGGCATCACACAAAATTGGAAATGTTGACCGAGTACCGCGAATCGAAGGAATTGCTGATGCCCCTCTCGAATGGGAATGTGAAAGTATGCTTCCGCGAGATCTAGGGAAGCTAGAAATTCCCCCTTGCGTACTGCTTGAATAACGGATCGCAGAGTCTCCATTCGAAAGTGTGGTACCCGCAGACTGCGACTGACGCCTTTGAGGTCCAAGATAGGACGAAAGGAGCCGTCCTTTTTTGGCACCACAAAATAGATAGAGTAACGGCCTAGTCCTCTTTCCAATGGTGGAACTCGACGAATGGCATCTAAACGCTGGAGCCTTTGAATGGTGGATTGTATGGCTAGCCTTTTCCCGGGGGAACGTCCGGGAGAAACCAAAAACGCGTCTCGAATGGGGCGCCAACATTCGAGGGCATATCCCAGAGAAACAATGTCGAGGACCCACTGATCCGTAGTTATTAAGGTTTAAACTCTCCTAGATCTTTCACCAACTTATCCAGATCTTCCCCAAACAGGAGTCTGCTCTTAAATGGAAGCTTCGACAACCGCATTTTAGAGGCCACATCCGCTGCCCACTGACGCAGCCAGAGGCAGCGTCTAGCCACCGTCACCGCTGCTAGCGAGCGAGCTGAAAGATGCAGGAGGTCATAAAACGCATCCGCTAAGAAAGAGGCCACCGATTCCAGACAATCAAGTTCCGGATAAGTGTTAGGAAGCTGTTGAATCCATCGAAGGGAAGCTCGAGCCACCAGGCCTCCACAAACGGTCGCCTGAAGTGACAGAGCTGAAGACGAGAAGGCTGTCTTAAGAAGACCCTCGACCTTACGGTCCTGTTGATCCCAGAGTGCCGCTCCGCCTTCCACCGGGATGGTGGTATGCTTTGTTACCCCGGTCACCAAAGCATCCACCTTCGGGTAGGCCAGCCAGTGGTTGAGGTCCAAGGGAGTCCATTGATATAATTGCCCAATACGGCAAGCGGTGCGTAAGGAGGCATCCGGGGAGTCCCATTCCCGAGATACCATCTGTTGCAATTCAGCTGGAAAGGGAAAGGCTCTGGAAGGCCTGCGTATTCCCTGTAATATAGGATCCGGCTGAGATTGAGGTTACAAGGTTTGAGAGACGGAAGGGTCAGAGAGGCGCAGCGCCTCCACCACCTGCGCTATAAGAGCAGGCAACTCCTCTTTGCGAAAGAGCCGGATGTCCTGAGAGTCCTCAGGTGCTGTCATGGAAGAATCCGAGAGAGAATATTCTCCGTCTTCACGCTATGAAGCAGGCAAACTGCCTTCTGAAGATTTGCGGTCTTCAAGCAAATCGGTAGCCTCTGCTAACCATGCTCCTTCTCCCGAAGGTGGTACTTGTTTGAGAAATGTGGTCTTATGAGATCGCTTACGGCTGCCAGAAATCTGCTTATCAGGAGTTGGAGCAGATGCCGTGGGAAGCTCTGCAGACTCCGTACGCCAGAGTCCAAGCCTGGCGGAACAGTGCCAGAAACTGCATAACTGTCGAATCTTTGGGAGTCCCCGACGGCTGAGGAAACAAGGTGGGGGCTGGCTTAGAACTCTCAGAAGGTGAGACACCTTGTAGAGCATCTAGGGAGGGAAGCTGGGAGCTGACCTCAACTGCAGGCAGCGTGGGGAGAACAGAAGTCGACGATTCCCCAGGGTCTGACAAACAGGCAGAGCACAGGCAATTAGTTAATTCTATCTGCTTTCTATTACAGACTATGCATCTGAAAAGAAGGCATGACTGAAACTAACTTCTCTTTCTTTTTTTTTAACTGTAAAAGAGAATCAAAATAAAACAGAGAAAATAAACCGCCAGAAAGGGACAATGAAAACCTGTTGTGCCTGGAATGCTAAGGAGAGAAACAAACTCAGTCAGCAGCTGCTCCCGCCAAAACTAATGAAGAAAAAGCAATGCCCTGTTTTTCAAAATCAAAAACAGAATGCTATTTCCCCAACGGCGATCATCAATTTTTTGTCGGGCATAGACCGCAAGGTAGAGAGGACGTACCTCTAAACCTCACGCAGTACAGTAATCAAATTAAATTAATAAATAAAAAAGGGGGCATGTACTACGTGAGGTTTAGAGGTACTTCCTCTCTACCTTGTGGTCTATGCCCGACAAAAAATTGGTGATCGCCGTTGGGGAAATAGCATTCTGTTTTTGATGATTGATTAATTGGAATACTAGCTATTTGGGATTTTTAGGTTTTGAATCGCTTCTGTTTTTCAAAATGGCCGCCGGCACAACTAAAGGACAGTAAATGGCTTCTCCTTCACTAAAAACTGCAGAAAACACAGCGATTTCGGTTGCAGTATGGAAGGAAGTGCTGTCAGCAGCTAAAAGAACTTCAAAACCCAGTTTAACAGACCCTGACGAAACCGGAAGTGAAGGAATCAGGTCAGAGACAGCCTGTCCCGATGCAGAGCAGTTGAAATAAAACCGGGGCAGCTGAGGCAAGTAACAAAATAGCTTACTTACAGTTTCTCTCTGAAATTGATACCTGATCCTCCTGCTAAAGTCTAAGCCCTCGTGGCAAAGACTCAGCGCTGCTTAAAGAAAATCGGGAGCTCTACTGAAGCCAGGCTCAGGAGCTCCACAAGCTTATCTGGGGAATCAAGTTGCTGGGAAACCCAGAGTAACACCTCTTGTGTACTCTGGGTGCATCCAGGAGCCTCAAGATATAGTGAAAAAAGGAAATTGTAGAACAAGCTTGAAGAACACCCTCATCTGCTGAGACAGAGAAAATACTGAATAGGACCCCTAGGGGTATGCTTATGTCACCCAGAGCCTGACCAATCACAGCTCTGGAGTTTTTTTCTCTGTCTCCCTATCTGCTGGCAGGGGTGCATAACCCGCTTGTCTGGACTGGTCTAGAAGTATGATCTGGGAACCAAGTTTCTGTAATGGCCACAATGTCCAAGTCCATTTCAACCATTAGGGCTTCCAGATCAGGAACTTTGTTGGCTAGGTTTCGAGCATTTGTACCATTGCTTTCCAGCATTTGTTGAATGGCTTACCTCCATTTACCATGTATTTTGTTCTACATGCCCCTTCCCGCTTGCCATTGATGTGTTGTTCAAAAGTGTGGCTGTTTCCAATGTTGTTTTGCTTTTGCTGGGGGTGACATACTGAACTCTCCATCCGTCACCCCCTTTCCCTAGTTTAAATACCTGTCCACATACTGCCTGAATTTTTCACTTAGGATCCTTTTCCCTGAGGCGGAGAGATGTAATCCAGCAGCACAGTATAGTCTCTTGATCCATATGTTTCCCCAGTCACCTATATATCTGATTTGGTGTCCTTCCTCAACAGCGGAGCTGGCCAATCAGCGGGAGATGAACTACCTCAAACCGCCGACACTGGAGCACGCCCGGGAGAAGGGTGAACGGCGGCAGCCATCAGAGGTCCTGATTTGGTGTCCCTCAACAGCAGAGCTGGCCAATCAGTGGGAGACGAACTGCCTCAAATCGCCGACCCTGGAGCGCGCCCGGGAGAAGTGTCAATGGCGGCAGCCATCAAAGGTCCTGATTTGGTGTCCCTTCTCAACAGCGGAGCTGGCCAATCAGCGGGAGATGAACTGCCTCAAACCGCCGACACTGGAGCGTGCCCGGGAGAAGGGTGAATAGCGGCAGCCATCAGAGGTCCTTATTTGGTGTCCCGCCTCAACAGTGGAGTTGGCCAATCAGCGGGAGACGAACTGCCTCAAACCGCTGACACTGAAGCGCGCCCGCACCTGAGGGCCCTTTGTCGTGGCCCTTAGGCGTAGGACCATGCGGGACCAGGAAATGGCTATTATATAGTTGGTTCTGTTTACCGATATGTTTATTGTAGTTTAAATGTAATGTAATTTATGTAATTTGTTTTCACGTTGTCATGTTTTCCCTGTGTGATGTATTGTATTGTTTTGTGACCGCTTTGATTGAAGGAAAAAGCAGGATACAAGACTTGTCAAATAAATAAATAAATACATCTAAATCTTTCTTGTTTGCACCAGGTTTGGAGCCATGTATTAAAGTTATTTATGCGATGCAGCCTTTCTGCCCCCTTACCATAAACAGGTAGAACTTCTGAGAATGCTATAGTTTTAGCAATGGGCTTGAGTTTCTCTCCCAGAGTCTGGAAGTCCCATTGAACTGCAGAGGCACTTTTTCTAGCCAGGTCATTTGTACCCAAGTGGATGACAAGATCAGTTTTGGAGTGCTCACTTTCTGCACTAACTATACCAACAATTTGGTATGTATTCCTGCTGACTGAAGGAGCCTGTGAGACATTTGACCATCCTCTCTCCTTTGAGCTGTGTTTCCAAGTTGGTGCCTCTGATGACAGAATCTCCAAGAAGTAGTAGTTTTCTGTTTTGTGATTTTTTTCTTCCTATTTGGTACATTATCAGTAGATTTGGCATTAAGTCTATCATTTAAGAGCGCTTCAGTTACCATGGATTGGGCACCCTCATTATCAAAGGCAGAGAAGGCATTATGCAGGGATATCACTTGATGTATAGGGTGTCTCTGTGTTAGTCACAATCTACCAGAGCCCAGTGTGATCCATTTGTTCCTGGGCTGTTTGATTCTTTGTGGAAGCGGTGGTGGAAATTGTTCAGTTTGTACCCTAGAGGAAGTATGTTTAATTGCAGCTAATTCTTCCCTTAGGAGAGTCAATTCTTTATGCACAGCAGCTAACTTGAGGCATATAGGGCAAGCTCTTAGGTTCCAAATGATTCTTCTCAGAATGAAGCACCACAGTTATTGCATTAAATACACGACATTCTGATTCAGCTGTCCTAGGAGGAAAAAAGGAGAAAAAGCGGGTGTAACACCTAATTAAATGGCAGATGTCAATGTATATGGTGACTATATAGGCAATGAAACCCAGGGGTGGGTGGGGCGAGGGATAGGGTGGGCAGGAACTTAAGTATCCCTGGCCAGTAGGCCTTCTATGAACTAAGGGCATACTCAGATATCTGATGTAAAGGCTATGCAAGGAATGTAGGCAGGCTGAAGATTCCTGAAAACCTATATGCAACAGAAAAAGTTTATCAAAAACAGGCAGTGGTAAAGTTTGAAAGCCTTAGCTGAGTGTGTAGTCTCTTGAAGTTCTGATGAGCAGACTGGTTCAGGTATTTCGTCTGTAGTAGAGCAGCTTCAATTAATTAGCCACACCCTTTAAAGCAGGCTTGCAACAGACAAAGGAAACTGAAAAATTCAAACTGAAATCTTACTATTATGTATCAGCCTACTAAGCAAAGGTCCCTATAACCTTAAAATTATACCCTTGCTGCAAAATTAAGTAGGAAACCTAAGTAGAAGACCAGGTCTAGCTGCAAGTCTAAAAGCAATGTATATTTCTGTTCCAAGTAGCTGTATATCACAAGTGTCCCTGGCCAGTAGGCCTTCTATGAACAGAGGGCACACTTAGATATCTGATTTAAAGGCTATACAAGGAACGTAGGCAGGCTGAAGATTCCTAAAATGCAAGAGGTAAAGTTAATCAAAAAACAGGCAATGGTAAAGTTTGAAAGCCTTAGCTGAGTGTGTAGTTTCTTGAAGTTCTGAAGAGCAGACTGGTTCAGGTATTTGATCAGTAGTAGAGAACTGCCTGAAGTGCAAGCAGGGTTCAGGAAAGGGCGAGGAATGAGACACATCATCGCAGATGTCAGATGGATCCTTGAAAAGACAAAAGAATACCAAAAGGATATCTATATGTGTTTTATTGACTACAGCAAGGCTTTTGACTGTGTAAACCAAAGCCATCAATTCTCTTCCTGTCTATCTTTTTCACTGTCCAACTTTCGCATCCTTATGATGTTATTGAAAATACCATGACTTGAACGAGTCAAATCTTTGTATGGAGAGAGACATCTCTGCTCTTGAGAATCTTGTCTAGGTCCTTCATAGCCATTCTACCAAGAGCAATGTGTCGTCAGATTTCTTGACTGTTTGTTGTTTTTTATTGATAGTTGATCCAAGTAGGTTAAAGTTGTCCACTATTTCGATTTCTTCTCCATCAACGATGAACTTATTGATTTTTGCCAGTTGTCAGAATCTTTGTCTTATTTACATTAAGGGTCAGGCCCATTTTAAGACTATGTTTCTTGATCTTGAGAAGCAAATGTTTCAGATCGTCTTCACTTTCAGCCAGTAAAGTGGTATCATCAGCATGGCGAAGATTGTTAATGAGTCTTCCACCAATCTTCACACCTCAGTTGTCTTCATACAGTCCTGGTTCTCTGATGATTTGTTCTGCATATAAATTAAACAGGTAGGGGTAAAGTATGCAGCCTTGTCGTACACCTTTGTTGATTTTAAACCATTCTGTTTCCCCTTATTCTGTTCGAACTGTTGCTTCTTGATCAATGTAAAGGTTGTGCAAGAGATCTATCAGGTGTTCTGGTATACCCATGCTTCTCAATGTGGCCCAGAGTTTCTCATGGTTTACACAGTCAAAAGCCTTGCTATCGTGAATAAAACACATACTGCCTGAATTTTTCACTTAGGATCCCTTTTCAAGGATCTATCTCACATTCGCAATGATGTCTCTCATTCCTCGCCCTTTCCTGAACCCTGCTTGCACTTCAGGCAGTTCTCGTTCTAGGTATGGTTGTAGTCTCTGCTGAAATAATCTTCAGTAGAATCTTGCTGGCATGTAGGATCAGAGTGATTGTACAATAATTTCCAAAGTCAGTTGGATCACTTTTCTTTAGTATTGGTATAAACACAGATCTTTTCCAGTTAGATGGCCATGATGTTATCTTCCAAATTTCCCGGCAGAGCCTTGTAAGTATGGTAACAGCTACATCCAATTGCTGTAATACTTCAGTGGGCATGCCATCAGTGCCAGGTGCTTTGTTCTTTGACAGGGCTTTCAATGCTGCTTCGACTTCTTCTTTCATCACCAATGGTTCCTGATCATAAGGTACAGGTTGAAACGACTGTTGGTCCACTTGATTTTTATCATATAATGACTCTGTATATTCTTTCCACTTTTTCTTGATCTTCTCAGAATCATTCAACATGGATCCTTGAGCATCTTGTAACATTCCAATTCGAGGCTGGAATTTTTTCTTTAACTCTCATAACTTTAGGAAAGCCGATCTTGTTCTTCCTCTAATAGTTTCTGCTTCTATTTCCTTGAACGTGTCATTGTAGTAGTTCTTCTTGTCTTGTCTTAATGCACATTGGAAATCTCTATTGAGTTCTGCAATTGCCTCTTTCTCCTCTGTCTTTAGTTTCTCTGCATTTCTGGGCAATTTTCAAAGTTTCTTCTGTCGTCCATTTTGGCCATTTTTGATTTTTTACCTTTTGTAGAGACTTCTCGTTTTCTTCCAACACAACCTTCTTGATGTCATCCCATAACTTCATTACAAGTATATTTAAAAAACACAAAATCAACCATTTTATATATGCTGACGACATCATGCTCGCTATCCCCATTAACATTAACAGCCCCAAATATGACATCCTGTCCGAATGCATAAATGAGACTGCCTCTTGGTTTGAAACCAACTATCTCAGCATCAACTTTAAAAAAACAGAAGCAATGTTCGTATCAAGAAAACCAGTTGCTGATGACACCTGCCCAACAACAATCACAACAAACAAAACAACCACACCTGTTAAAAAAGAAGTAAAATACCTAGGAGTAATAATAGACCACGCCCTCACCATGCTCCCTCACATAAAACAGACAGTAAAAACAATATTCTATAAACTTAAGACAATACAACACCTAAGACCCCTCCTTGACACACATGATTTTAGATCAGTAGTCAGTACACTCATCACCCCCCACTTCTACTATTGTAATAGTCTCCTAATTGGCCTCCCACTAAAGAATATATATCTGTTACAAAGAGCCCAGAACAAATGTGCCAAGGTAATTTCAAAAGCTCCACTAACTGACCACGTGACCCCAATACTGTTGGAATTACATTGGCTTCCTATAAATAGCCGAATAAAATATTAAATTCTACTAACAACTTTCAAACTCCTTAATGACCTCTCCCCATCACACTTATCCACCCTACTTCACGCCCCATCAAAAACAAGATCGCGCAGACAAAACGAAACACACTCTCTCAACATACAAACAACAATCAGAAGAACAAAAGAAACCACAAGCTCTAGAGCCTTCTCCTTTACTGCCCCCACTCTCTGGAACGAACTCCCAATATCCCTTCGCTTGATGAAAGACCTTCTCCAATTCAAAAAAGAACTCAACACCTACCTCTTCTCCAACCACTTTGACATCCCCTACCACCAGGGAACCACCCCCCAGCAATCACAGAAACTTACCCACAGAGCTCATGAAATAACAAATGACTAACTCAGTCAGACATCTCACTACTAACACACTTATCTATGCAAAATATCGTATACAAAATGTTGATCATTGCTCATTGTAAATAGTTCCCTGTAATTAGTTCTGATACTGTTCCTTGTAATGTTACCTGTACATAGTTACAAACACCGTTCTATGTAAAGTATACTTAAGTATACAAAATTGTTAGCTGTTACATGTAAACTACCCTTGATCTCTGGAAGGGGCAATATAGAAGAAATAGATAAATAAATAAAATAACTCTTCTGGAGCTCTGTCATTCGTATCAAAAGCAGCAAATCAATTTTACAGGCAGACTTTAAATTCTGGTGGCATATTCTCAAGGTCATATTTTGCTACATTCATGAGTGTCTTGCTCTTTTTTCAACTTTAGCTTGAGTTTGCGTAGTAGTAGTTGGTGATTTATACTACAGTCAGCTCCAGCTGTTGTCTCTGTTGATGTTATAGTGCTTTTCCATCATTGACTTCCACAGATGTAGTCAACTTGATTTTTGTACAATCCATTGAGTGAAGTCCATGTGTACAGTCGCTGTTTGTGTTGCTGGAAGAAGGTGTTTGAGATGAGTAGATCGTTGGTCTTGCAGAATGCTATCAATCTTTCTCCAGCTTCATTTTTGTTGTCAAGTCCATATTTTCCAATCACTTTGCCTTCTTCTTTGTTGTCAACTTTTGCATTGCAGTCATCCATGACTAACAGGATTCCTGTTTGCATGTTCTGTCAATTTCAGCTTGTACGTGTTCATAGAACTCATTAACTTCATCCTCTTCTGCTGCTGTTGTTGGGACATATACTTGAATTATGGTTGTGTTGATGGGCATTCCTCACAGATGAATAGAAATTAAGTGTTCACTGTTTGCATTGTATTTCAGTACAGTTCTTGCAAATTTATTCTTAATAAAGCATAGTTACTCACCTGTAACAGGTGATCTCCGGGAACAGCAGGAATTTAGTCTTCACATATGAGTATCGTCAGTACCGACGGAGCCTGTCCGGGAACGCTCACCAGCATCCAATTAGGAAGCTTTCGGGAGCATCCCACAGCACCTGCGTGCTGCCTTCCCGCCTTTCCCAACTGCCTCTCTCCAGTTGAGTTTAAAGCTGAGACAAAGAGAGAGAGAGAGGGAAAGAGAAAGAGATAGATAGAGAGATACAACTCCTAGGGGAGGTGGGTGGGTTGTGAAGACTAAATTCCTGCTGTTCCCGGAGATCACCTGTTACAGGTGAGTAACTATGCTATCTCCAGGAACAAGCAGGAATGTAGTCTTCACATATGGGGACTCCCTAGTTTTAGATGCCAGGGAGAGACCCCAGAAGTTGTGTGTCCCTGGGACAGGGCTCCACTTCCCCAATGGATCTCTGGCATCCAACCTGGAATGGCAAGTAGGAGTTGATTAGGTGATTAAAACAACTTCGTGCTGTACGACCTTTTCTTACTATCTCCTCCATGACTACTCTCATTATATCCCTTGTTATGTCTCGTCTCGACTACTGTAATGTTTGTCTTGCTGGTCTTCCCCAATCCCAACTTTGTCGTCTTCAACGTGTTCAAAATGCCGCTGTTCGTGTCCTTTCCCATGCTTCACGGTTCGATCACGTCACCCCTCTGTTAATACATTTTCATTGGCTTCCTGTTCTCTTTCGTGTCCAATTCAAAATTCTTATTTTAGTTCACAGGGTGTTCCATTCAGGTATCCCCCTATATCTTTCTAACCTGGTTCACCTTCATACCCCTCATCGTTCTCTCCGTTCCATTCACGCTAACCGTATGTTTCTACCCCCTCCCTCCCAAGCACACCTCGAATCTACTCGGTCTTCTGCTTTCTTTTTTCATGGTCCAAGGCTCTGGAACTCCCTTCCCCCCTCTCTACGTCTGGAAACCTCCTACCCGTCCTTTAAAACTAACCTTAAAACCCACCTTTTCTGTTCTGCCTTTAACCTTCCTCTACCGGTCCCATCTTCCCCCCCCCCCCCCCTTTAGGCCTCTGACAGCACACCCCCTTTCCCCTGTCTTATATTTCTCTTTTGTTGTCGTCATCCCTTTCTCTCTCCCTCTTGTTACCCATCTTTACCCCCCAATCTATTTCTCTGTATCTATCCCTTTTCTTTAATTTTATGGCGTTCCTTTTCTGGCTCTTTTTCGCAGCTCTCTCTCTTTTTAACATTTTTTTATATGATTTTATGTATTGTGAACCGCCCAGATGCTAATTGTATTGGGCGGTATATAAAGTTTTAATAAACATAAACAGGTGTTGGAGAACAGCCTGACCAAACAAGGCATTCCGGCGGGAGTCCTTGTCCAAGCAGTAATGGGCTGTGAAGGTATGAACCGAGGCCCAAGTGGCTGCTCGACAGATGTTGTCGATAGACACAGAATGCAGATGAACCATTGAAGCTGCCATGGCTCTCACATTGTGAGCAGTGACATTGCCCTCCAGAGGAAGGTTCTTACTCTGATAGGCAAAGGAAATACACTGTGCAATCCAGTTGGACAGTGTTCTCTTGGAGACTGGAAGTCCCAAATGAGAAGGATCAAAAGCAACAAAGAGTTGGGAGGACTTTCTATGTTGCTGTGTTCTTTGCAAGTAAAAGGCTAAAGCTCTTTTACAGTTCAAAGTATGAAGATTCATTTCTGCATTTGATGCATGAGGTCTTGGAAAAAACACAGGCAGGTAGACCGCTTGGTTAAGATGAAAAGGTGAGACCACCTTTGGCATAAAGTGTGGATGAGTCCTAAGGACTACCTTGTCATGATGAAACCTTGTATAAGGTGGATCAGCCACTAGTGCTTGCAACTCACTGATGCGACGTGCTGTGATTGCAATGAGAAAGATAACTTTCCAAGAAAGGAATTTTAAAGAGGTAGTAGCTAAGGGTTCAAAAGGTGGCTTCATGAGCTGACAAAGAACCAGGTTTAAGTCCCACGCCACCGATGGTGGCCTAATGGGAGGCTTAGTTAGAAGAAGGCCTCTCATAAATCTTGCTATAAGAGGATGGGAGGAGATAGGTTGTCCATTTAGAGGCTTGAAAGAAGCTGCACTAGCACTCAAATGGACCCTTACTGAGTTAGTCTTAAGTCCTGCATTGGATAAATGAAGGAGATACTCAAGTAATGATTCCAGAGGTATCGCTAAGGGGTTAAGACCCTTCTGTGAACACCATATGGTAAACCTTTTCCACTTGAAAGCATAAGAGCATCTAGTGGAAGGTTTCCTGGAAGCATAAAGGATATCCTTTATTTGCTGAGGAAGGTTAAGATCATGAAGATCTAGGCCTTCAGTAACCAAGCTCTGAGGTGCAGAGACTGGGGATTGGGATGCCATAACCTTCTGTCCTCCTGTGACAGGAGATCTGGAGCAGACCCTAACTCCAGGGAGGGGGCTTGAGAGAGATGTAGAAGCAGGGGCCGTGGCCAATGTGGAGCTATGAGAATCATCCGTCCCCTGTCTCTCTGAAGTTTGAACAGGGTTTTGGGAACTAGGGGAATGGGTGGAAAGGCATAAAGGAAATCTTGACCCCAGTGAAGGAGGAAGGCATCCCTGGCCTGAGAACCCTGAGCTGGAATTCTGGAACAGAACTGGGGAAGTTTGGCATTCAACGGACTTGCAAAGAGGTCTATGTCCGGGGTTCCCCAAATTTGAAAAATCTTGGTCACCTGGTCCGCATGTAGAGACCATTCGTGTGGAAGCAGAACTCGACTGAGTCTGTCTGCCCAAGAGTTTTAAATGCCTGGAAGATAAACTGCCAGGAGGTGAATCTGATGCTCTCTGGCGAGGGCCCATAGTCGCAAAGCTTCATTGCAAAGCGACAGAGAGCCTGTTCCCCCCTGCTTGTTCACGTAGAACATGGCTACCTGATTGTCCGTATGAATGTGGACTGTCTTGTAGCTGAGCAGGGTATGGAACACTCGAAGAGCAAGGAAGATTGCTCTGAGCTCTAAGAGATTGATATGTAGATGAGTCTCCTGTGGAGTCCAGGTGCCTTGGGTGGAGAGGTCTTGTAGATGAGCTCCCCAACCCATTGGTGAAGCATCTGTTGTGAGAGTTGCCTGGGGTAAGGGTTGTTGAAAAGGGGACCCCAGCAAGAGGTTCTGAGTGGACTGCCACCATTGAAGGAACAAAATAAGGCGATTTGTGTTTGCTATTTTGTCTGACAGGCACCCTGATGCCTGAGTCCATTGGGTGGATAAAGTCCACTGGGCTGCTCTCATATGGAGGCGAGCATAAGGAACCACATGCATGGTGGATGCCATGTGGCCTAGTAGTTGTAGCATTTCTCGGGCAGTGAGAAGAGGTTTTAGCACTGCTTGAAAAGCTAACTGCACCATGCAAAGGCAACGGGCCTGGGGGAGATAGGCCCTTGCCACTTTGGTATCCAGCAAAGCTCCTATGAACTCTAGAGACTGAGTGGGAGTTAGACTGGATTTTGGGATGTTTATGACCAGACCCAAATACTGAAGGATACGCATTGTGCAAGATAGAGAAGTCCTGGCCTCTGACTCTGATGGGGCTCGAATGAGCCAGTCGTCTAAGTAGGGGAAGATGAATATGCCTAGAGTGCGGAGAAAGCACAGTTACTTACCTGTAACAGGTGATTTCTGGGAACAGCAGGAATAAGTCTTCACATATGGGTACGTCGATACCGACGGAGCCTGCGCGGGAACGCTCCCCAGCGTCCAAAAAAGAACGCTTTTGGAAGCATCCCCCACGCATGCGCGCTGCCTTCCCACCATTCTACTTCCCTCACAACAGTTGAGTTTGTAGCTGAGATCGAAGGAGGGAAGTAGACAAATTAGAAGAGAGAAAGAAAGAGAGAACAACTCCTAGGGGAGGTGGGAGGGTTGTGAAGACTTATTCCTGCTGTTCCCAGAGATCACCTGTTACAGGTAAGTAACTGTGCTATCTCCAGGAACAAGCAGGAATGAGTCTTCACATATGGGGACTCCCAAGCTAAGATGCCTGGAGAGGCCCAGCATGTTGCAGATCTAATGGATGAGCCATGCTTCCTCCCGAGAACCTCCGGCATCCAAAGGGATGGAGGGTAGGAGTTGAACTAACAGGGGTGCTGTGGAACAGCTGGATTAAACAAGGTATCCAAAAAGGTGTCCTTGTGTAGAAGTAACTGTTAGTAAGGAATAGGAGTCCCAATTCTTGAAAAAGGATTTTATCCAAGGATTGCAAAACTATACATATGGGGAGGTTAATATGGGTCTGTTTTAAGAACCATCACATTGTCCTCATATGGAGTTCCCTTACTGTGAGGAGTAAAGGAAATACAATTTGCAATACAGATGGAGAAAAGAAATATTAATGTCTAGAACTAACCCCAGGGGAACTGGGGAGTTTTATAAGAAGTTGGGACCTTGGAGAGAAGCTAAGCTTCCGAATAGACAAAAGTCTGAAATATTTCTGACCCTAGAGAGGGATGGTGTCTAGGAAACGAAAAGGAAAGACAAAACTGACTGGTCTAGATCAAAAGGTTACAAGACCTTTACAGAAAAAAAGGATGGATTTCTTGAATCCCTTTATCCAGACGAAAAATTGTACTGGGCAGTTTAGCCCCCAATTTCTGAAGATCAATGACGTGTGTCACATAAGTGATGGCACTTAGGCTAACTGCACATAGAGAGCTTCAGATATAAGGTAACCTGATTCAAGCAGAAAATAAGGTTACGTTAAAAGAAGGAGTTTCCTACTTTTACCAGATAAATTGGATGTCCAATTAAGAATACCATGGTATGCTGAAAGCATTGATATGGACAGTACAATATTTCAAGGTCAGATTGTATAAAGTGATTCAACTAACAACAAGAAGGGTCAGCCCTCATGAGGAAAGTCAGTGAATTCATATTAATGAATTAGTGTAAGAATCATGTGCAAGGTTACATGGAAACCAGTAGGATGTTTCTTACTTGTGACAAAAAGTCTAAGTCTTAAAAAGACTAGTCCTCAGATGACCAGGTCTTGAGACGTACATGAAGGAATGCAAAGGAGATCCTAGGATAAAGGATCTGGGTCCTTTTATAACTTCAGAAAAAGTTGGAAGAAAGGAACGCAACATAAGGAAATACCATGCTTGCCTCCTTTTGAGGGCAGTATGAGTATTATGCGTTCTTTACTTCTTATTGACTTCAATGAGGTATTGGAAAGTAGAAAAAAAAATTGCAATAGATAAAGATCAACTGCAATGATTAGGAATGCATCCCTGTTGTAGAAGTTCTTTTGAAGACATAGAACAACCCAGGGAGTGGTGCCATTCCTTTCCTTTCGAAGTCGTCTAGGCCCTGGTTCCTTTTCCTTAAAAGAATTTTAAGGAAGATAACAAAAAATAGGAACCAACAGGCATGGGCGCATGACTGGGTAGAGGCCACCCGTTACAGGTTCTTTAACCGCCTGGAAGTTACCTGCCAGGAGCGGACTCTGATGCTCTCTGACAAAGGCCCATAGTTGCAGAGCTTCCTTGCATGGTTGCAGAGAGCATGCTGTAGGTTGCTTATGAGAGCCCTGGCTGTTAGATAGCTAGTGTGCAAACTAATCAATTCTGAAAATATAGAATTGAACATAGCTCAAGATAGTAGACAGGGTTTCTGTCTTAGAATGATAAATGTACAAGAGGGTTTCGAAAATGCATTTCGGAGCCATCTGTTATAAGGACAGCAAAAAAAAAAACCTAACAAACATGATTAGGAATGGTAATACTAAAATCCTGTCTGATAAGCTGTCATAAAAAGAATATTTGAGAGGTCAACTCAAAACTACGCAGGTAGCGTGGAAGAGGCAGAAACCCATGTGAGCTATCTGTTTAGGAAGCTCATATAACTCACTTGGTGGGTTATTTCCATTATGGAGGGTTTTAGAAGCCGTCTAAGTTGACTATGCTCAAATGGATAGAATAATCTGGTAGTAGTTTTCAGAATGCTGTTTTGCATCCTGTAAAAATCCCAGTGCAGAAGGATCCAAAAGGGAAAAAACTCTGTATTGGAAAATTTACTGGAGTAGGGACTCCTATAGCTTCAGAAGCTCTCCAGTTGAATAATATTCCTGTTAGAGACTGGATGTCCAGACTAACAGATAGAAAGTAATACAGAGTTGAAAAAACTTACTATATAGTAAGTATGATAGTTAAAGTCTTCTGCAACTAAGGTCAAACAGATGAAGTAGTGCTCATCCTGTTAAGTTTCTTGATTTTAATTCCCATATATTCGTTTTTTGAAGTAAGGAAGTAGAAACTGGTGACCTGTAGGCATGAGACATCTCCGTAACTCTTGGCTAGAAGAGTGGACTTCTGTTTAAGAAGAGATTCATGCCTAGAATTTAGTCAGTGTTGTCTCAGCAAGGATGAGATCTAACCAGAATGACCCTTTCAATAGAAAGAGAAGTCTACAGGTTGGGAACCTCATACAGGAAGGAAAGAATTCAGAGACCCTGAGTTATTGGGTTTGCTGAGCCTGTTGAGGTTTCTGTTTCCTTAGCCTGGTTTGATGTTGACCCTGTTGGGAAACATCTGTCTGAAAGGTAGAAGATGGATAAAACATTTTAGAAGATTTACTATTGGCTGGGACAGAGGAAAGTCTTGACAATCCTCTGAAGGTAGGATTATCAGTATTTAACTGACTATCCTGAAATAGACAATCCTTGTTGAAGAGATGTTCTCCAGTACAAGGACTATTCCCCAGCTTTTCTTGTACCCATTTATCCAAGTCTGAAGCTTGGAGCCAGGCTATGCGTCGTGCTCCAATGGCTATAGCAGAAGATCTGCTGATAGATTCAAAAGAATCCAGGGAAGCACGATTAAGGAATCTAGAGGTATCATGAGCATGATTGACTAGTGATAAAAAGTCTGCTCTTTTATGCTCTTGAAGGAAAGGGTTGAAAAGCTTTAAACTTTTTGCAACCTCTTCCAGAGAGAATCCCCTATAGAAACTATATGAAATGACCCTTGCTGAAAGCATAGATGCTTGGAAGCATCGACGGCCAAAAGCATCTAAGGTCCTAGACTCACGACCTGGCGG
The DNA here is from genome assembly GCA_033557465.1 of Ichthyophis bannanicus. Taxonomy (NCBI): domain Eukaryota; kingdom Metazoa; phylum Chordata; class Amphibia; order Gymnophiona; family Ichthyophiidae; genus Ichthyophis; species Ichthyophis bannanicus. Next base: position 217,805,454 of record CM066040.1, read on the forward strand.
ATAAGAGGAGTGCTTTTTTGCACTCTTAATACGCCTCATTGCTGATTCTACTACTATAGAATGATGAGGGAGTTGAGCCTTTTGAAAACCTGGAGAGGGTGGCACTTTATAGATAGTGGCAACTCTCTTGGAATGTGGGGATACCGTTAAAGGAGTTTCCCACATTCTTAATAACAGATCCTTTAGGATCTTATGTAAAGGAAGCATGATTGCGTCCTCTGGAAACCAGAGGGATTGAAGAATTTCCGAATCCCTTGGTATAGACTCTGTCCCAGGTATAGAGATGGCAAGTATTTTTGCCATATCAAGCAGAAAAGCTTGAAAAGAGATTTCCTCCAAGAGAAACTCTCCAAAATGGGGAGTAAAAGCTGGAACTGTTGAATGTTCAGCTGCAGTACCGATGGATGCATCACCGACCTCGGGCTTAGAAGACCGGGAAGGAGTAAGCATCGGATTCTCTTTAAAGAGGTGTATTCGGTATCCCTCGATGTCGGTATCAAGACGAGTCGGTACCGAATCTTCCAGGCTGGATAGCGATTCCAGGCTCGGCATCGAAGGAAGCTAGCCTGTGGAAGGAGGTATCGAAGGCATCGATGCCGGTACCGATGTCGATACCAGCATCTGCCCCAATGCCCAATCCGGCCCCGGAAGAAATGCCGATGTTGGTACGGGCACCGACACTGATACCGGTACTAGCACCGGGGCCGATACCCATACCGGCACCGATGCCGACACCGGCATTCGAAGAATGGTCCGTGGCGACTCTAGCGGTACCGGAGTAGCTGAGAGATTCGCCAGACTACGTTCGATGGCGAGGAGTGTTTCATCCAACACCATAGCCGATGCTGGGGTACCGGTACCGCTCGAAGCGGTCCGGACCACCGAGCATGGCCCAGGTGCATCCACGGAGGTCAAAACCTCAGGAGCAACCTGAAATCCCGTTAATGCTTTGGAGGCCGAAGACTCCCGCCGGGATTGAGCCATAGTGTCCTTGAGGGCAAGCCCGGAGCCATCTCGATGTTTAAAAAGAGATCTACCTCTCGAGGACTGGCTAGTCTTAACAGACTGTTGTTTGGTTACCTGACTGTGGAAGGAAGAAGAGACTCTGGCTGGTGACATCATGGGGGATGTAGACCCGGTACCGAATTGTGCTCGGTTCTGAAGAGCTCTTCTGTTCAAACTCCTACAACAGAAATAGCCTTTAGGACAATAGTCAGGACCTAAACAAGGCAGACACCAAAAATGAGTGTCTATTAACCTAGTTGTACCGCCACACTTTCCACATTTCTTAAGGATAGTGGCTGGCTTTTCCATGATGGAAAGGATAGAGGCCTAGTGGCCGAAAAGAGGTCAGGCACTAAACCAGAAAAAAGTCTTAGTGAAAAGAAGAAATTTTCCAAGAAAAAGAAAGAAAAGCACCGGCGGTACCGGTGGGCGTCGAACAAAGGCAGGCACGACCACAAAAAATAAAAATGATGAATTTTCTGCGGTGACAAGGACACGTCCTGTCGGCTCCACGGAAAACGAAGAACTGTTGTGAGGGAAGTAGAACGGCGGGAAGGCAGCGCGCATGCGTGGGGGATGCTTCCAAAAGTGTTCTTTTTTGGACGCTGGGGAGCATTCCCGCGCAGACTCCATCGGTACCGATGTACCCATATGTGAAGACTCATTCCTGCTTGTTCCTGGAGATATGCTGCTACCACAGCCATGCATTTCATGAACACTCTTGGAGCTGAGGCCAGGCCAAAAGGAAGCACCCTGTATTGGTAGTGCTTTCCTTGGAAAAGGAACCAAAGGAACTTTCTGTGAGTTGTATGGATGATAACATGGGTGTACGCATCCTTGAGATCTAGAGAACAAAGCCAATCCTGTCTCTGAAGGTATGGCAGCAGAGTTCCTAGAGAAATCATTTTGAATTTCTCCTTGAACAGGAATTTGTTCAATTCCCTGAGGTCCAAAATAGGTCTGTATCCCCCTGTTTTCTTTGGGATAAGGAAATAGGGGGAGTAAAACCCTGTACCCTGTTGATGAATGGGTACTTCTTCTATTGCCCCTTGGGCAAGTATAGTGACCTCTTGATCTAACAGGTTGATGAGAGAGGTCTGAGAATTGAACTGTCTTACCATTGTGGGAGGGGGCATGCACAGAAAGTGCAGCTTGTACCCCTCTCTTATAATGGAGAGTGTCCAATGCTCTGCTGTTATCTGCTCCCACCTGGGGGCAAAGTGACATAACCTTCCTGGAATGGTGGAAGGCTCTGGTCCCTTGAGGGCCAGGAAGGTTAAGTTCTCTAGATGAAAGTCAAAGGCCTTGTGGAGGCTGAGACTGCTGAGACGCTTGAGGCTTGGCAGTCTTTGCTTTCCTTTGTTTAGGTGGTTGCTGACCCTTTCGGACAAGCTGACCTACAGAACGTCCCTGTTGGGAATAAGAGGGATAAAACCTCTTCTTTTTCAAGAAGAAAGGCTTCTTGAAAGATTTCTTTCTGGCAGGATCAGCTGTGCCTTTGGATAGCCTATCCAAAGTAGAGTTATCAGCATCCATCTCATTGGCTTTTTCTTGCCAATTCTTGCCGAATAGATTCTCACCTGTACAAGGGATATTTCCCAGTTTGTCCTGCACCCAGAGCTCCAAATCGGATGCTGGAGCCAGGCAATTCTTCGTGCACCTATGGCAATGGCAGTGGTTCTGCTTATGCACTCAAAACAGTCAAAAGCTGCACGAATGACAAACTTTGAAACATCCTGGGCATGTTTAACCAGTGTGAGAAAATCCTGCCTTCTGTCCTCAGGAAGAAGAGGGCTCAAAACCTCTAAATCTCCTGTGACCTCTTTAAGGAACATTCCCATATATAAAATATAGGAACTGATCCTGGCAGAAAGCATGGAAGCCTGGAAAGTACGGCGCCCAAAGGCATCCAAGGTTCTACACTCACGTCCTGGAGGATTAGAGGCATGCCTCTTTGCACTTCTGATCCTTTTCATAGCTGACTCCACCACAAAGGAGTGGTGGGGAAGCTGAGTTTTTTGGAAGCCAGGACAAGGAGGGACTCGATACATAGTATCCAGTCTACGAGAGTGAGGAGAGTTGGTAAGAGGTGTCTCCCACATTCTCAACATGAGATCATGTAAAATCTCATGGATAGGTAAGGTAGCCGCCTCCTTAGGAGCTTTGGGATATTGTAAAATCTCCAACTCCTTAGCTCTGGGCTCTGTTTCAGGAGTCACAGTAATGGATAACCCATGAGCCACCTCCCTGATGAAATCCTGAAAGGAAATATCTTCTGGAGGAGACATCCTACGCTTAGGAGAGGAAGGCTCCTCTGGGAGAAGTATCCCTGTACCGGCAGAGCTGTCAGAATCCTCTGAGTCCTCCGAGGATTCGAAGTACCGTCTGTCCAGATGCTCTTGAAGAGCCTGATACCCGTACTGACCAAAATCGGTACCGGGGGTAATCGGTATCGGTGTATTGGCACCAGAAGGCATCGCATGACTGGGTGCCTGCGATACCGATGTCGATGCTATCGGTACCAGTACCGACGCCGGTACTGGTACCGATTGAACCGTCTGACGCGGTTCCGAGGGCATCGATGCTGCAAGGAGAGCCGCCAGACTGCGTTCAATAGCCAGGAACCTCTGGTCTATCGACGCTGCCGATGCCTGGGTGTTGGTACTGGATGCAACCGGTACTCCAGAGCATGGCACCAGTAGTTCTGCCGAGGTCGAGGCCTCGAGAACATCCTGGAGCCCCGATAATGCTTTGGAAGCGGAAGCCGAAGCCTCTCACCGGGGCAATTTTGCCTGTATGGAACCCTCAAGGGCAATGCTAGAGACATCTCAATGCTTGGAAGGAGATCTACCCTTTGAGGACCGGCTGGACTTATGTTTAGTTACCTGAGATCCATGGGAGGAAGACGAAGCCCTGGAAGACGTCGATGCCACCGAAGCTGCATCGAAAGGAAAGAGGGCACTGAGCTTGGCAGCTCGGTTCTGTCGACCCCTTTTGGACATCATGGCACAAGCCATACACTCGGAGATGGAGTGGTCAGGACCTACACATTTAAGACACCACTCGTGGGTGTCGGTGACGGAGATGGTACCGCCACACTTGGTGCATTTCTTAAAACCCGAGGTGGGTTTTCTATAGTGGAAGTTTTGGGCCTAAGGCCCAAAATGGTGTGCACCTGGAAGAAAGTTTGGAAAAAGGAATATTATTTTTTTTTTTTTTAAAAGAAAGAACCGGCGGTACCGGTATAGCATCGGGAAAGGCAGACGCGACCACAAAAAAATAAAGAATAAAGAAACAATTTTCTGCGGTGACAGGAACACGACCTGCTGGCTCCACGGAAAACGAAGAACTGGAGAGAGGCAGTTGGGGAAGGCAGCACACAGGTGCTGTGGGATGCTCCCAAAAGCTTCCTAATTGGACGCTGGGGAGCATTCCCGCGCAGGCTCCGTCGGTACCGATACCCATATGTGAAGACTACATTCCTGCTTGTTCCTGGAGATTAAACGCAACACCATTTCTTCTTTGTCTTTAATTTCCAGCATAGTAGACCATGTGATCATCAGATGCAGTGCCCAATGCCAGTCAATTTCTGTTCGCTGACACCCAACAGATCAAGTTGTAAACGTTCCATTTCATTCTTGACCACCTCCAACTTCCCTTGGTTCACGCTTCGTACGTTCCATGTCCCAATATGTAAGACATCTTTGCAGTTTCTGACTCTCATTTTATGTGCCGCTACATCAACAATCAGACGTCCCGAGGGTTTTGATCCAACCACACCATAAATGCTGGCTTTACTCTGAAACGTCTTCAGCTCTTTTTAGTAAACTCACATAAATGGATCAAAATCCCTTTCAGGGAAGCATCTTTCTGAGATAACAACATCAAAATATTCTGAGAAATCTTGCCTCACCCTTAATTGTTGCTGACGACTATCCAGGAATGAAGAAAAACAATGTAACATTATGCTCTCAATACCTACCTTTGTCACCTGGAAAACAACAAAGAATGAAGACCAGTGTCAAAGGCTTCTGAAAAATCTACATATAAAACAAACAAGTTGAAAAGTGTACACTAGCACTGTGACACAATGGCATACTTCCCCCATGTCAAATACACTAGTACTGCTTTTTTGTATTTGACACTGAGGCTATTGGCACTGGGAGCTTTTTATATATATATATTATATTTCTCCCGTGTCCAGAATCAGGCATGTGGGAGGTTCATCTGTGTGTCTCATAGCAAATTTTGGGGGGTGCAATGTGTGTGTCAGGGGAAGTGTCGGGAGCTGCATATGTGTGTGTGTGTGTATCTCAAGGGGTGTGTGCTTTTGTGTGTGTGTCATGGGGAGTGTTGGAGGCTGCGTACTTGTGTGTGTGTGTGTGCGCGTGCACATCATGGAGAGTGTTGTGGCTGCATGCGTGTTTGTTTGCGATGGAGAGATTTGGGGACTTCGTGCATGTATGCATATATATGTGTGTGTGTGTCTCTCTCATGACCCCCCTTCCAGCCTTCCCCCAATGCCTCTGTCTGTCTCTCTCTCATAACCCCCATCCCCAGATTTCACCCACACTCTCTCTCTCTCTCTCTCATACCTCCCCTTCATCATGTCCCTTTTTCATTTACCCACTGTGATTGGCTTTCTGAATGGTCAAGCTGTATGAGGTAGGAAGTTCAGGCTGATCTCATGGTTTGAAGTCTCACAAGCCTTCAAACCGTGAGATCAACCCTCACTATGCGGTTACATAGTTCAGACAGGTGATCATTATAATGGAAGCCTGAACCACAGCATTGACTCACGTATGCATGTTTGTGCATTCGTAAACATGCATACAGACAATTTCCCTGCAATGAAAAAGGGACTTCAAACATGCTGTTGTCACCACAGCATTGACTCACGTATGCATGTTTGCACATTCTTAAACATGCATAGACAATTTCCCTGCAATGAAAAAGGGACTTCAAATATGCTGTTGTCACACCCCTCCTCAAGAAACCCTCACTTGATCCCACATGCCCTTCTAATTATCGACCCATCTCCCTCCTTCCCTTCATATCCAAACTACTAGAACGAGCAGTGCACCGTCGCTGCCTCGACTTCCTCACCTCCCAAGCCCTCCTCGACCCACTTCAATCCGGCTTCCGTCCTTTACACTCCACTGAAACGGCACTCACAAAAGTCACAAACTACCTGTTCCTGGCTAAATCCAAGGGCCTCTATTCTATCCTCATCCTTCTTGACCTTTCTGCTGCCTTTGACACTGTTGACCACGACCTTCTCCTCATCACCCTCTCCTTGCTTGGCTTAAAGGACTCCGTACTATCCTGGTTCTCCTCCTACCTCTCCCATCGCTCTTTCAGCGTATGCTCTGGTTGCTCCTCCTCCTCCCCTACCCCGCTCCATGTAAGTGTACCCCAGGGATCTGTCTTAGGCCCCCTCCTCTTCTCTCTCTATACCCAAGGCCTTGGAGCGCTTATCTCCTCCCATGGCTTTCAGTACCATCTCTATGCCGATGACTCACAAATCTACCTCTCTACACCTAATATTTCTCTGGCAACCCAGTCCAAGATCTCTGCCTGTCTTTCGGACATCACTGCCTGGATGTCTCATCGACGACTGAAATTGAACATGACCAAGACTGAACTCCTTGTCTTTCCACCTAACTCCTCCCCCCTACTTTCTCCTCTCTCAATCCATATGGATGGATCTACTATCCTTCCTGTTCCCTCAGCCCATAATCTAGGGGTTATCTTTGACCCCTCTCTCTCCTTCTCCGCTCATATCCAGCTTGTAGCTAAGACCTGCCGCTTCTTTCTCTACAATAACAGCAAAATCCGCCCCTTCCTCCCTGAACACACTACCAAAATGCTTATCCAATCCTTAATCTCCTCCCGCCTCGATTACTGCAACCTACTCCTTGCTGGTCTTCCCATAAGCCACCTCCTTCCCCTTCAATCTATACAAAATCACGCTGCTCGACTAATCTTCTGCCAGCTTCACCACGCCCATATTACTCCTCTTTTCAAATCACTTCACTGGCTCCCTTGTCCAGTTCTGCATCCAATTCAAGCTTCTCCTGCTGACCTATAAATGCAGTCACTCTATGGCCCCTCAATACCTCTTGTCTCTTATCTCTCCCTACGTCCCCTCTCAAAATTTGCGTTCCGCTAACAAATTACTTCTATCAATGCCTTTCACCTACACCGCAAACTCCCGACTACGTTCCTTTCACCTTGCTGCACCTCACGCCTGGAACAACCTACCTGTGTCTGTGCGCCAGGCACCCTCCCTGGCCCTCTTCAAGTCCAGGCTGAAGACCCACCTCTTCACCATTGCATTCAGATCCTGACTCCTTCCTCATACCACCCTAACCCCCGTCAACATTTATGACCAACTTCGGACCAAACTGCACCACACCGTACCTTGCGTAGAACCGATTAACACTCTGCACTGTTTGTAACTAATGTACTACTCTAACTAGATTGTAAGCTCTGAGGAGCATGACTCTGACGGGCAGGGACTGTCTCATGTATGCTGACTACCTCTTGTAGGTTAGTTAGCTGTGCAGCGCTGCGTGCGTGGCGCTCTAGAAGTGCTAAATAGTAGTAGTAGTAGTAGTAGTAGTAACTTGAACCTTCAACAATTGGCACTATTTCTAAGCAAAACACATCTAAAAATAGGCAGACTATTTTCCAAGTCTTGAAGAAAAGTATTCAGTAACAAAGTTAATGTCTTAGGACTATGTCCTGGCCAAAAACCATGCTGAACTGGATCCAAATCTTTGCGCTCTACCCAATATCTGACTTTTGCAAATGAACACTTGCGCTAAGATTTCCCAAATAAGGGCAAATTTGATACAGGTCTATAATTGTGATAGTCCTTTAACTAACCAGAAAGTTTCTTTGCAACAGGTTAAAGCAACTATAGCTTGCATCAATAGGATAAAAGCAGATCTTCCATAATAAAGGTGTTTATAAAATCTCTCAAAAAGGTCCCTTTGATTCACGCACCCATTTCAAAGAAGAAGCCAAAATCAAATCAAGTGGATAAATGTTCTCGGTTCTTGCAAGTCTGCACAAAACTATTCTACAATATGATCTGACCATCATCCTCATCATTACTTTGAATGGAACTCATGTTACAGCAAGACACTGCAATATGATCTATTTCATTCAAAAAATGCTGCACAAAAGCTTGAGCTGATAGCGAATGTTGCTGATCTGAAGTTTAGGATGCATGTAACAATTGCTGCACATCAACAAACAGTCCCACTGGTCCATATAAGGAACGCTGTAATCTAAGGCTCTTATAGTTTGCTAAAGCCTCCAAATACATTACCTTATTTTCCTCACATTTCTTTAAACTTCAATGTCTTTCTAAGCATCATAGGTTTTGCTTCTTTAATTTTGACTCAGGTGACAATCATGGAGTAAGCGTAGTTACTCACCTGTAACAGGTGTTCTCCAGGAGCAGCAGGAATCAGTCCTCACATATGGGTGACGTCAGCGCCGACGGAGCCCCATGCGGAGCATTTCCCCAGCTTTCAAAGAAAGCCTTTGGGAATGCAGTGCGCATGCGCGGTGCCCTTCCCGCCCAAGGGTGCCATCTTGTTCAGTCTGATGACATAGCTAAAGACAGCAAAAAACAAAATGAATTATATGAATGCAACTCCAAGGGGAGGAGGGAGGGTTGTGAGGACTGATTCCTGCTGCTCCTGGAGAACACCTGTTACAGGTGAGTAACTACGCTTTCTCCAGAACCAAGCAGGAAGTCAGTCCGCACATATGGGACTCCCCAGCTTTAGGCTACCGGGGACCCAAAGCTGAAAAATGAGCTCACTCTAGAGCCTCAGCATGTGCGAAAAGAATCTTCTCTGATATCGCCCCCGTACCGTAGCCCAACACCAGGGCCGGAGGGTAGGAGTTGCCTATACCTCAACAAGATTACAGAGTACCACCTGCCCGAAAGCACTGTCCCTGCGGGACTCCCTCTCGAGGCAGTAGTGGGCCACAAAGTCTGGCTTGAAGACCAAGTAGCGGCCCGGCAGATGTCTGCCAACGGAACAGAGCGGAGATGAGCCACTGACGCAGCCTTCGCCCTGACACGGTGAGCCGTGACTCGACCCTGCAAGGAGAGGCCGGCTGCCCTGTAAGCTCATGTGATACAGTCTGATACCCAAATGGACAGGGTACGCTAAGACAGGTAACCCCAACTTATTAGGGTCAAAAGAGACGAAGAGCTGAACAGCCCTTCGGTGTCCCTGCGTACAGTCAAGGTAGAAGGACAACGCCCTCCTACAGTCCAGGGTATGCAAGACCATCTCAGCCCGGCTGGCATGCGGCCTGGGAAAGATAGTTGGAAGAACCACCTCCTGATTGAGGTGGAAGGAGGAGACAACCTTTGGAAGGAACTTAGGGTGAGTCCGTAAGACTACTCTGTTCCTATAGAACCTAGGGTATGGTGCCTCTGACACCAGGGCTTGAAGCTCACTCACTCGCTTTGCTGAGGTAAGAGCTACCAAAAACAATGCTTTCCAGGAAAGAAAGCATAAAGGACAAGTAGCCATAGCCTGAAATGGTGGGCAAGTAAGCTGTTGCAAGACCACATTCAAATCCCACTCCGGGGCAGGTGGACGAATTGGAGGATTAAGCAAAAGTAGGCCTCTGAGGAAGCGAGCCACCAAAGGGTAGCTTGAGAGGGACTGACCCTCCACCGGTGAGTGGTGCGCTGAGAGTGCACTGAGGTGGACTCTAACAGACTTAGATTTAAGGCTTAGATTGGACAGGTGCAGCAAATATTGCAGCACCACTAGTACCAGGCATGAGAAAGGATCCTCCTTGTGATGGGCACACCAGGTGGAGAACCTACGCCACTTAAGAGCATATGACTTCCGAGTAGACTGTCTCCTAGAGGCCAAGACCACGTCCTCCACTTCCCTAGGCAGCAGTAAAGGTGCTAGAACTACCCTTTCAGCAGCCAGGCCATCAGATTGAGGGACTGGAGATTGGGGTGTAAGAGAGATCCCTGCTCCTGAGACAGGAGATCGGGTTGCATCCCCAAAGGAAGAGGAGCGTCTGCCACTAGCTGTAAAAGAAGTGGGAACCATGGTTGCCTGGGCCATCTGGGGGCCACCAGGATCACCGAGGCCTTGTCCCAGATCACTTTGAACAGTGTTTTGGCACTAGAGGCGTGGGAGGAAACACATATAGGAGGCCTGTAGACCATGGTATGAGAAATGCATCCGCTGCTACTCTGAGAAGATGCGGTTGTCTGGAGCAGAACCTGGGCAGTTGACGGTTCAGTGGACTGGCAAACAGATCCATGGTGGGAAGACCCCATCTTAGGAAAATCTGTTGAACCACCAGAGGATTCAACTGCCATTCGTGTGGCTGTAGGATCCTGCTCAACTTGTCTGCCAGGTAATTCTCCTGTCCAGGGAGATAGACCTCCTTGAGAAGTATGCTATGATTGACTGCCCAGGAGTACAGGTCCTGTGCTTCCTGACAAAGAGGTCGGGACCCTGTGCCCCCTTGCTTGTTCACATAGAACATAGCAACTTGATTGTCCGTCTGAACTAAGACGGACTGGTGAGAGAGGACATGAGAGAAAGTCCGCAGGGCTAAGCGGATCGCTCTGAGCTCTAGGAAACTGATCTGCTGTGTGGCTTCCCAAGGAGACCACAGGCCCTGAGTGCATGCTGCTTGGCAATGTGCACCCCAACCTTGAAGAGAAGCATCGGTTGTCAGCACTTGGGAGTGTGGAGGTGCTTGAAAAGGCACCCCTTGCAGCAGATTTGGAAGATGAAGCCACCACTGCAGAGAAGTTGCCAGTAGCTTGGACACCCTCACTTTGTCCGTCAGGTTTCCTATGGCCTGCAGCCACTGAGTCCTGAGGCCCCACTGAGCTGGCCTCATGTGCAGACAGGCATTTGGAGTTACATGGACGGACTGTGGATGCCATGTGGCCTAAGAGCCTTAGGAATTGTCTGGCGGAGACTAGAGAATTGCTGTGGAACTGTCTGGCCAGATCCATCAGTCTGTGTGCGCTGTCCATGGGTAAAAAGGCCTTCACCTGAAGGGTATCCAGTCTTGCTCCTATGAACTCCATGTTTTGTGAGGGGCGCAAAGTAGACTTTGCGAAGTTTATGACAAACCCCAGATGCTGGAGATGAGAGACAGTGTGGAGGGTGGCCTGATTGGTCTCCTGTGGAGACTGACCCCTGATGAGCCAGTCGTCCAGGTATGGAAAGACAAAGAGGCCTTGAACTCTGAGATAGGCCGCCACCACCGCCAGGCACTTGGTGAAAACCCTGGGGGCGGAGGTTAGGCCAAAAGGGAGTACCCTGTACTGGTAATGGTTTCCTCCCACTACAAATCGGAGATATTGTCTGTGGTCTGGATGAATAAGGATGTGAGTATAAGCATCCTTTAGGTCTAAGGAGCATAGCCAATCTCCCTGCTGGAGGTAGGGCAGCAGGATTCCAAGAGTAAGCATCTTGAACTTTTCCCTCTCCAGGAACTTGTTGAGATTCCGCAAGTCTAGGATGGGCCTGAGGCCTCCTGTCCTTTTTGGTACCAGAAAGTACCTGGAATAGAAGCCTTGACATCTCAGGTGGTGGGGCACCGGCTCCACCGCCTGCTCCTTTAGAAGACCTGCTAACTCCTGCAGGAGTAGGATCCTGTGCAGAGGGAGTCTTGGAGGCTCCCCTGGAAAGTAGGAGGGAGGTACCTGGTGGAAGCGGAGGAGATAGCCCCTCTGGACTATGCTTAGCACCCAGGTATCCCTTGTTACGGCTGACCACCTGTGGGCATACAGGGCCAGCTGGCCTCCTGTACTGAGAGGGGCCAACTGAGGAGGAGAGGCTATGCCACTGGAGTCAAAACCCTGCTCCCTGCTGTGCAGGAGCCGGAGCTGGTGGCTTGGGGGTTTTCTGCCTATGGGGCCCATGTCCCTGCCCCTTGGCCTGCTGACCCTGTTGGGGAGCTACGGAGGCCTGAAAGTGAGGGTATGATTTGTAGGCAGATGACTTCCTCAGGTAAAAGGTCTTTTTTCACGAGCCCTTCTTTTTCTGAGAAAGGGCAGAGGTTTTCCTGGACAGCCTTGTCGGGGTGAGAGTCTCGGACTTCAGTTCTGCAGCCTTTTCAGCCATGGCTTGCCAAAGAGGTTTTCACCTCGGCAGGGGACATCGACCAACTTGTCCTGAACCCATGGCTCGAGGTCCGATGACTGTAGCTAGGCCTGATGGCGTGCACCGATGCCGGCCGCGGCTACTCGGGCCGAAGCCTCGAAGCCATCATAGGCTGCTCGAGAGATAAACTTCGAGCACTCCCGGATCCCCGATGACAGGGCCTTGAACCTCTGCAAAGGTCCTCGGAGAGACTAGCAGAGAACCCGGCAATCTCCTTTGCCAGGTCTCGAAGGTACATGCCCATGTACAGCTAGTAGGTCTGGACACGGCAAGCAAGCATAGAGCCCTGGAAGCACTTTCTACCGAGGGCATCCAGGTTCTGGGCCTCCCGGCCGGGAGGCACCAAGGAGTGCATTTTCTGACTCTTCAGACGATGCATGGCCGATTCCACAACCATGGAGTGGTGCGGTAGTTGTGCCTTCTGGAACGCGGGGCTCTTGCGGACTCGATAGATGGAATCGACCCACTTGCTCAGAACCGGCGTCGAGGCCGGCGCCTCCCACATGCGGAAGAGCAACCATTCCAGCATCGGAGGAACTGGTACAGTAAAGGCCTCCTCGGCTCGAGGCTCCTCCTCGGGATCTGCGGGGAAGGCCAAGGCCTTGGCCATGTCCCACACGAAGTCCGAGAACAGGGTGTCCTCTGGGGAGGACCGTCTCCGAGGCTCAGACTCCAGTGAGTCCGAAGGGACATACCGGGTCCAAAAGGTGTCCGGGGACTCCTCGTCCTCCTTTTCCCAGCCCGACCCCTCAGAGGAGGAATCGAGTGGCTCCAGTTGGGCAGGCACCGATGCTATCCGCCCCGATGCCGAGGGTACCGGTGTTGACGACCTCGGTCCCGAATGGGAGGCCGAGGGAGACCGTGGTCGAGGATCGACTCGAGAGCACATGGACTCGAGGATCGGCTCGGCCTCCGGGGTCGACTTGGACATCGATGTCCCGGTGGTCGGGGAGGATGCACCGGTGAGACTGGCGATCAGTGCCCGCTGCTGTTCCATGAAGGCAGCCAAGCTGCTCTCCAAGGCCGTCAACCTGAGTCCGAGCTCAGGAGACGGAGCAGCCCCCGACTTGGGCCCCGACAGCGTCGGGCCCGACATCGGCTCCCCCGGAGGAGAGTCCACGAGGACTACAGTACTCACATGACTCGGGGACTCCGCCTCCACACGAGGTTGTTTAGCAGGCCTCTCCAACTCCGAAGACCCGGGACGGCGCTCGAGGCTATGCGACCTGGCCCTCGAGGAGCCAAGTGTGTCCACCAATGCCGCCCTCGTGGGTTTCTTCTTCCTGCAATGCTCCCGCGAGGGAGACCCACTCTCAGAGGAACCCTGGTGATGCTCGGGATCGGAGTCCCAAGACGTCGAGGCCTCTGACGAAGTCCGGGCCCGGCCGGACGCGGAGTCAGAGAAGATTCTTTCTTTTTGGTGCTGCCGGCTCCTCAACACCTTTGAGGACATCTTCCCACACAAGCCACAGATCATCGGGTCATGATCGGGCCCGAGGCAGCGGAGGCAGCAGTCGTGTGTGTCGGTGAGAGACATAAGTTTCTTACACCGATCACGCTTTTTAAATCCGCTGGCAGCCATCGGGGGAAAAAGGGCCACCGTGAGGTCAAAAGACAGGGCTGCCAGTAAAAAATAGAAAAATAGCGCGCACGCTAGTCACAAAGGACAAAAAACGAAAAATGAAGTCTGGGCTCGATACCAGTGTACCAGGCCCAGGCGGGAAAGGGAAACTGGCATCGAACCGAAGATAACACAGATCGACGCAGAAAAATCAACTTTTTCTTCAGATGAAAACGAAACACGTCCATCGGGCTCCGCGGAAAAAAGAAGACTGAGCAAGATGGCACCCTTGGGCGGGAAGGGGACCGCGCATGCGCACTGCATTCTGTCGCGTCCACTCCTTGGTATAGGCGGTTGCCTATTAGAAATGGACGGACCACATATTTATATATCCTTATAAGTGCTGCGGTCTATGTTCCTTGTAGTTGTGGTCAAGACGGAGTCAGCAAAGGAATTGGGGTAACAATAAGTTTTATTGTTGCACAAGTATATATCTACTATCCCTATTGAACAGAAATAAAGGATTCTTCTCCAAACCAAAATGAAGTTAACTGATACAGCACAGTTCACCTGTTATACATGCAGGCATGTCTCTTTCAAAGCATTTTCTCCAACCTTCTTTCAGTTGCTAAACATTAACTGCTTTTTCTTCCAGCAACAAATGCCTTCTTCTCACAGACTATAAAGCAGTAATGTTCTCTTCTTTCATGGTTGCCGAATTAGCTTGGTTTTTACATTTCGGCAGCTCTCTGCCTCTCCCAGTGTAGATCCCACCAGCACAAATTCAGGCTTCTTCCAGCACTTATCATGAGCATAAACATTTAACAGCTTTTACTCTCTTTTGCAATAAGCACAGTCTGTTTCCATATCAGAAGTTTCGCTTTCTATAAAAGCTTCCTCAGTTTGCATGGATTCTCCCTCTGAGTCTGATATAACCTGCTTATTTACAGGGTTCTCCACAGCAGGCTTCCATTGCTCTAATAATGTTTTAAGCTGTCTCCAATGGGACGCTTCCCTACTCTGAGGTATGGGGGAGGAACTAAGGATACCAGTCTCCTTTAACACTGACTTAAGGGTTTCAAAAGGGCTCACCTTTTTCCTGGCACTTCTTGCCCTTTCTGGTAGGCTTAAAGGCAACCTCTTGTCCCCAGACTGCTTCACCTGATCTCTTATGGCATGCTTCTCAGCAGGGTCTGGCTCTGACTCCTGTCTCCACAGCTTCCGGTCAGCAACTTGCTCTCTGTCAGCTGTGCTTCTCTCAGAACTGGAGCTACAAACACGCTGCCTGCAATAAGAGTGTTTGTGCAGCCTTTCAAAAGGAGCTTTGTTTCTGCTTATTTTCCCACCTTCTAAAACAGCTTCAATGGAAGATTCCTGAGAAGAACTCCTCTGGCTCTTAGACAAACTTTCCAGCCTTTCCTCGTGAGGATTATTCCTTCTTCTCTCTTCCTGCTCTCTGCTGTTTGTCCCGTGGTTTTTCCTCTCTCTCCCCACACGCCTTCCTTCACTAACTGTTTCTTCCTGCCTAAATGTTTGGGGCTGTCCTATGAGCTTTGACTCCACCCCCCTGCCTCTCACGTCAGCTCCCTTGGTTGCCATGGAGCTGAGGTGTGGCTCCCTCTCTAGCTTTCTGTGCACAGAGTTTTTTTCCTGAGTTGGAGGGTTAACCCTTTCCCATCCTGCACTGCTGTTTGCTTCAGGGAAAAAAACCTGGTTTCTCCTCCTTTCTCTAGGGTTTAACCCAGCTGCGCCATCACAATTCCCAAAGGCTTTCTTTGAACCCCTTAAGATTTTCCGGGCTGGCTGGCCATTTTCAGCACAGCACGGAATCCTATCTTGGGCATGGTAGCTATCAGGGGTATCACTTTTCGTAGCCAAACGAGCTAAGGCTACCCGCTCGTGACAAGGCCGTAGCACATTCATATGCAAAATTTTCTGTTTACCTTTCCTAGATTTCACAATGTAGGTGACTGGGCCTACTTGTTTGATAATCTTGTAGGGTCCTTCCCACATTTTCTCAAATTTCGGGTTTCGACCGGGCACCATTACATTGACCTTTCCACCCACCTCCAAGTGGCGGGGTCTGGCACAACGGTCATAATACCTTTCCTGGCGTGCTTGCCTAGCTGTCATATTCCCCTCTACTACCTGGGATATACGCTGCAAACGCCCTCTCACATCTTTTAGAAACGTGGGTATCTCAACCTCCTCCCTGTTGGGCTCCTCCCATTGCTCCCGGACCTGTCGGATTACCTCCTTTCGCTTTGCTTCCGGTAATCTATATGGCCTTTTCCAGACGACTTCTCCTCGAGGGGTTATTATTTTAGGGGCCTCAAGCCTAGTTTCTCCGGGCATAGGGGTTAAAACGTCCGGAAATTTCTCTAACATTTTCAGCAGGGCTTGCTTGGGAATTTGAGCATTTGGGGTGAGACGACAACATTTTAACAGAAACTTTGCCTTACTAGCAGGGCCATGATTTGGGGTTGTTTCCCTACCTGTCCTCTCTCGTCGTGCTTCAAACAGAGGGGCAGGCATTATCCTCAACCTAGATTTTTCTCTCTGAGAGGATGTCACCTGTTTCTCCTTTATTTCCCCTCCTAGGGGTCCCTTTTCCGCTTTTGCTGGGCTTAAGGTTCCTGCTTCAGCTATAGTGGACGTCAACCCTTTAACTAGGCCCTTCCTGAACTGAGGCCAATCCTTTCCTAAAACCAAGGAATGTGGTAGTTTGGGTACTACTACCACAGGAATTTTCTTCCTTAACCCTAGGCCTTTCATGGTGACTGTGTGCAGTGGATACGACGAAGCAGCGCCGTGCACACATCTTATTTTTATTTTCCCCTCAGCTTGGTTTACAGAACTCTCACTCTGAGCTTCAATATCCCTCCACAATCTTTCAGAAATCATTGATTGGTCGGCCCCTGAGTCTAAAAGGGCGTTAACCGGGATATTGTCAACCTCTACGGCTAGTAAAAATCCCTCCCCAACCTCCTTGGATTGGGTGGTCACTAGCACTACTTTGGCTCTACAATCCCTCTTTATGTGACCTTTTTCTCCGCAAGAAAAACATTTTCGCTGTTCCCAACCAGTTCTTCCTAAGGGTCTTTTTTGTACACATTCCCCCAACATTACCTTATCTTTCCTTTCCGAAATTCCCAGGACTGCTGGACCCGAAACACCCACTTATCTCTGGCCGATTGCTCCAGTTTCTAGGAAATGCTCGGCCAACGAGATGGCATCTCTTGTGTTTCTGCAGTCCTGCAGAATTAGGAAAGATTGTAATTCCCCTGGTACAGCGTTTACAAATTGCTCCAAAACAATATTATCCAGAATGGTATCAATACTCTTTCCCTCTGGAGTTAACCACTTATACACTAGTGTTTTAATTCGGTGGCATAAGGCCTGTGGGGTTTCACCTGGCTTTAATTTGCAACCCCGCAAAAGGCGGCGATAGACCACTGGAGTTAAGCCCATCCGGTCTCTTATGGCCTTTCTCGCTTCCTCATAGTTGGAGGCAAGATCATTGGGCATAGCTCGGTAGGCCGCAAGAGCCTCTCCCGTGAGGGATGTTGCTAATCTTATGGCCCATTGGTCTTTTGGCCAACCACTTATGAGAGCGATACGCTCAAATACTTCGAGATAGTCATCCACATCATCATCTTTTGACAACTGACCCAAAGATAATACACCTTTCCCTAAGGCTCCCAGTCCAGATACTGTTCCTAGAGAACCTGACACAGTCCTCAATGCATCTGCTGTCTGTTTCTGCTCGCCGATCCAGGCGCCTAGCAGATCCAACAGCGGTTTTTGTTGGGCCCTCAGCATCTCCGCAGTTCTTTCTTGGGCCTGGGCTGCCATCTCTTGTTGCTGCCGGAATCTGTCCATCATCCAGTTTAACAGCTCTGCCAGTTCCATCGTTGTTTAGCTGCAACAAAACAGAAAGCAAAACCAAGTGTGGCTCTCACACAATTGCCCCTCTCTCTGCTTCCAATCCGGTTCTGCAACAAGCCCACCCCCTTGTAGCAGAATCCAAATTAACCCCCTCTCATCTACGGGTTACCTGCTACAAGTGGTGAGTCTCGCTTAACAGCACAGCAGTACCACGGGAACACCCGATCCGGTTCGCCTCTGCCGATACTCCACTCCGAGTTTTCCTTGCAGAACTGGATCCGCTCTTCAGAGGTATATGTGTGTGGGATGGTTTCTTTTCCACAGAAATTTCTTTGGTAGAGTAGAACAAGTTTCTTATCTCTGTGGGGTAGTAGCTTGATCTTAAAAACGCCAGCTGTCGCGTCCACGCCTTGGTATAGGCGGTTGCCTATTAGAAATGGACGGACCACATATTTATATATCCTTATAAGTGCTGCGGTCTATGTTCCTTGTAGTTGTGGTCAAGACGGAGTCAGCAAAGGAATTGGGGTAACAATAAGTTTTATTGTTGCACAAGTATATATCTACTATCCCTATTGAACAGAAATAAAGGATTCTTCTCCAAACCAAAATGAAGTTAACTGATACAGCACAGTTCACCTGTTATACATGCAGGCATGTCTCTTTCAAAGCATTTTCTCCAACCTTCTTTCAGTTGCTAAACATTAACTGCTTTTTCTTCCAGCAACAAATGCCTTCTTATCACAGACTATAAAGCAGTAATGTTCTCTTCTTTCACGGTTGCCGAATTAGCTTGGCTTTTACACTTTGGCAGCTCTCTGCCTCTCCCAGTGTAAATCCCACCAGCACAAATTCAGGCTTCTTCCAGCACTTATCATCAGCATAAACGTTTAACAGCTTTTACTCTCTTTTGCAATAAGCACAGTCTGTTTCCATATCAGAAGCTTCGCTTTCTATAAAAGCTTCCTCAGTTTACATGGGTTCTGTCTCTGAGTCTGATATAACCTGCTTATTTACAGGGTTCTCCACAGCAGGCTTCCATTGCTCTAATAATGTTTTAAGCTGTCTCCAACGGGACTCTTCCCTACTCTGAGGTATGGGGGAGGAACTAAGGATACCAGTCTCCTTTAACACTGACTTAAGGGTTTCAAAAGGGCTCACCTTTTTCCTGGCACTTCTTGCCCTTTCTGGTAGGCTTAAAGGCAACCTCTTGTCCCCAGACTGCTTCACCTGATCTCTTATGGCATGCTTCTCAGCAGGGTCTGGCTCTGACTCCTGTCTCCACAGCTTCCGGTCAGCAACTTGCTCTCTGTCAGCTGTGCTTCTCTCAGAACTGGAGCTACAAACACGCTGCCTGCAATTAGTGTGTTTGTGCAGCCTTTCAAAAGGAGCTTTGTTTCTGCTTATTTTCCCACCTTCTAAAACAGCTTCAACGGAAGACTCCTGAGAAGAACTCCTCTGGCTCTTAGACAAACTTTCCAGCCTTTCCTCGTGAGGATTATTCCTTCTTCTCTCTTCCTGCTCTCTGCTGTTTGTCCCGTGGTTTTTCCTCTCTCTCCCCACACGCCTTCCTTCGCTAACTGTTTCTTCCTGCCTAAATGTTTGGGGCTGTCCTATGAGCTTTGACTCCGCCCCCTGCCTCTCACGTCAGCTCCCTTGGTTGCCATGGAGCTGAGGTGTGGCTCCCTCTCTAGCTTTCTGTGCACAGAGTTTTTTTTCCTGAGTTGGAGGTTTAACCCTTTCCCTTCCTGCACTGCTGTTTGCTTCAGGGAAAAAAAACTGGTTTCTCCTCCTTTCTCTAGGGTTTAACCCAGCTGCGCCATCACAATTCCCAAAGGCTTTCTTTGAAAGCTGGGGAAATGCTCCGCATGGGGGCTCCGTCGGCGCCGATGTCCCCCATATGTGAGGACTGACTTCCTGCTTGGTCCTGGAGAATAACAGGATCCTTTCCATCTACCAGAAACATGAGCAGAAATTATAACACAATGTTTTATATTTCAGACTCCCATAAAGGAGAAAACCACTCAGTCTGTAAACCATTTGGCACATCCCCCTTAAGCATGCATGCAGCATCTTGAACCACACATTCTCTATCATTATACAGTATTCTTGAACTACTGACTAGACTTTCCTCTGAGAAATTGATACAGAGAAACTTATAAAATAATGGTCAGATCAATGGAATGGACTATAGTCCAGATCAAAGTGAGAAAATATTTGAGAACTAGCCAAGGGAATAAACAATAAGAGGCCGATTCAGTCCTGGACATTCTGTCGGAACCAGACCCACAGAGTTAGCTGGGATTCTGATCCCACGGTGCATGTCTAGCCCCGTGGGATCAGAATCGCGTCAAGGCCTGTACGTGCACGCCAGGACCCCAATTCAGGTTGGCCTGCACATACAGGCCTTGTCCAGATACCTCAGTCAGAGCTTTTGAATGGAGCCATGGTGCCAGGTTGCCATGGCACTGCAACTCCATTCAAAAGCTGCGATACCCGGCCGCCGGAACAAACATTTCATTCCCCGCAAACCAACCCCCGATCTGGCCAAGGCCAGGGTCGGGCTGCGGAGAATCCCCTCTACCCCATCCTACCTTCCCCAATGGCCGGGCCCGCCATCCCCCGCTGACTAAGAGTAGTTACTCACCTGTAACAGGTGTTCTCCAGGAGCAGCAGGAATTAGTCCTCACATATGGGTGTCATCGGCGCCGATAAAGCCCCAGCGGAGCATTTCCCCAGCTTTCTATGAAAACCTTTGGGAATGCAGGCACGCATGTACGGTTCCCTTCCCGCCTAAAGGTGCCATCTTACCTCAGTCAAATGACATAGCTAAGAACATGTCAGACGGCTGCCTGGGTGAGAATCTTCACACTCTTGGTAAGTGCATATTTCTATATGATTTGCAAGGTATTGTGGACAATGTAGTTCATTCACACCAGACACAGCTGCTGACAATAATTTAGTTGTGCTCTTGGGTAAAGCCAATAAGATATTTATTTATGGGGTTATTTCTCCCAACACAGATATGCTTGGTAGCACATAAATTAGGTTACTTGCTTTCAGTGTTAACTTGGAAAAACAAAGTCAAAATCAGGAAAACAACAAATGAAAAGCCACAAAACAAGAAACAAACTGTTCTTTTCAGGTTAACTTCTGATTACTTCCCACATAGATACAGAAGTGATTCTCTCCTAGCTCACAAGCAATTAGGTAAGGCTTAATTGCTAGCAGTTATCCAGCTGAAACCCCTTTAGCTGGTTTGCTTTCTACTGTGTGAGTCAAATCCTGCTTCAGGAGCTTTTCTGAGTAGATTAAAGAACAAATTTGTATTTCTTTGTGATGGTTGCTGTACTTTATAACAGAAAGTTACCAACGGAGTTTAGATAGAGAGCAGTCCATATAAACAGGATCCTCATCTGCTATTATTCCCCCTTGTTCAACAAGCATGGGTTCAATATCATGGATTGGCACAGCTGAATCTCTCAATGGAGCATTTTCAGGAGAATACTTGTTTCCCTGCTGTCTTTCAAGGTTATAGCTAGGGCATAGATCAGTGTTCATACCTGAGCTTCCATTGCTGCTAGAGTTCCTCTCTATATAGCCTGGCCAGTATGTAGTGCAGTTCTTATGTCCAGCATTCCAATCCAGATCCCTGGACACTGGATCTCTCTTCACATACCTTCTGGCACAGGTCTTAGGGTAACTTCCACGTGCAGCCGTCTCCCTCACAGGTAGCCTCTGGTGATTCCTAGCTCTGCAGCACCATTCCTCTGGCTTTCCCCAGTCCAATGGTGTATGCTGGCCCTTGGAATACCTCCCAGTATATGCACTGCTTTGGACTCTTCTAGACCTCTCAAAGGCTTTTCTCTTCCTTCTTCCAAAGGGTCTCTTTCCCTCTCTGTCCGTCCGGTTTGTCTTCTGCTTCTGATGACCCTTCAGATGAAACTGATGATCAAACTCAAGCTGATTCTCAGGATACTGAGGACAATTCTCTGGATATCCAAGGTGATCATGAAGATGGTCATCTGTAGAATAAACTCTACTCTTATTCTGCTTAGATGAGTGCTCCTCCCTAACACAGCGCAGCTGTGCTGAATCAGGCCTTGCCCTTTGAGATGAGTGCTTAGGGATTACCTCATAGCCCTCCTGATTGAACACACGTTTCCCCACTTCAGCTCCTCTAATGGCTGTTGGAAACCTGGTGCATTCTGGGACTGGTAGTCTTTTATGGGAAAATTCTGTTTTCTTATTTCTACCAGAACTGACAGGTTGCTTGTTTAGAGTCACTTCACCTTTTCTATAGCCCCTTCCTGAGCTATGATAAGCTTCCTTATCACATGCCCCCCTGCTTATTACGGACTGGTTTAACTGGTGAAACTTCTTTCCTACAGTCCGTAATACCTGCAAGAGTGTTATCATTTTGAAGCTCACTTACTTCCTGACTGGCTTCAGGGACATTATTATTTACAGGCCTCTCCTTCCAAGACTTAAGTACATTAATATGGTAGGTCTGCCTACGCCCTCTTGCATTTTCTACCATATAAGATACTGGGCTCACTTGTTTAACAACCTTCCATGGTCCTTTCCACTGTACTTCAAATTTTGGGGCTGTACCTGCTACTTGAACCAAAACCTTTTCACCAATGCTTAATTGGCGGCTTTTGGCCTTCCTATCATACCACCCATTCTGGCGTACTTGACTGTCCTGCAGGTTCCTCTCAGCAACCTGCGAGGTCCTTTTTAAACGTGCCCTCAGGTCACGTAGAAACTGTGGCACTTCCTGACTTCCTGGTTCAGGATCAATCCACTGTTCCCTCAAAATATCTAACAAACCCCGTGGAGCCCTACCATACATCAATTCATATGGAGTTACACCTAGGGACACTTGAATTCTTTCCCTGCAGGCATATAAGGCAAAAGGCAATAACATATCCCATTCTTTTACCTCTCCTGCTAACCCCCTTCTCAACATTTGTTTGAGAGTTTGGTTGAATCTCTCCACCAAACCGTTTGATTGTGGATGGTAGGCTGAGGTTTTTACGTGATGAATGCCAAAGGCATCCCAGACCTGGGCCAAATATTTGGATACAAAATTGGACCCTCGGTCAGTCAACACCTCTCTTGGGAATCCCACTTCACAAAACAATTTTACTAGCTCTAAAGCTATTGTTTTTGCAGAAACATTCCTCAATGGTATGGCCCAGGGAAACCTTGTTGCCTGATCTACCATAACTAGGATGTATTGGAAACCTCGGGGCGTTTTGACTAATGGGCCTACAATATCCATGGCAATGCGACCAATTGGGTCTGTGATAATTGGCATGGGGATCAATGGCACCACCGGTGGGTGAGCCGCTGTAACTCGCT
Organism: Ichthyophis bannanicus; assembly: GCA_033557465.1. NCBI lineage: Eukaryota > Metazoa > Chordata > Amphibia > Gymnophiona > Ichthyophiidae > Ichthyophis > Ichthyophis bannanicus. The sequence goes on from CM066040.1 coordinate 217,828,464, forward strand.
GACACGCTGGACATGCAGCACAAAACTGGGCAGTTTCTTTGAAGATACCTGGCCAGTAAAATGCATAAGTATTTGATCCAGCGTTCTTTGCATCCCTTTATGACCTCCAACTGGATGATCATGTGCTAGTCTAAGTACTAGCCCTTTGAAAGTTGTGGGTACCACCAATTGTTTACGTATGGTCCCATTTCTGGGGTCCTGACTCTCTCTATATAATATGTCATTATTTAGTCTAAATCTGGGCAACTCCTCCCTGACCTCCTGAGCATACTTAAAAGCTCGGGTGAGAGCTTGATCAGCTCGCTGCTCTTGTGGAAAGTTAGGAAACTTTGCCACTAACTCAGCTGGCACCCAGGGTAAACTTTGACCAGCTAACATCTCAGCCCTACCCTGTGCTCTGCAAAGTCTCTCACGCCGCTTTTGCGCTTTCAACTTTCTTACTTTACCAGATGATGGGGTTATTAAATCATCATGAGAGGGTAAGTCTCCTAATAACTCTGCCTGCTTCCCCTCCTCCTTCTGCTGGCTCTCTACCTTAGCCTGCGAGCGGGTGGATACAAGGCCCCTCTTATTCCCCATAGTTTGGCCTTCTGGAAGCTGAACCATCTTTTTAGCTAGGGACTGAGGACTTCCAAAGAAAGGCCCGGGAGCTATTTCCATTATTAAACCTTCTCCCTCCTTCTTTCCTAGCCCTTCCACTAGACCCTGCTTAAATCTTGGCCAGTCCTTTCCTAGAACCAAATCAAAGGGTAGCCTAGGCACCACTGCTACCAGGACTTCCTCTTGTTCCCCCAGGCACTTAACCTTTAGCCTATAGGTGGGATGTGATGTTGCAGCACCATGAATGCACCCGATGTGAACTTGGCTTTCAGGGGTTCTAGGCACAAATCCTTCTTGGGCCTCTATTCTCTGCCAAAGCCTTTATGACATCATACTCTGGTCTGCCCCAGAGTCTAACAAAGCATTTATGGTAATTCCTTGCACATCAACCATCAAAAGAAATCCTTCCTTGGGCTGTTCTAACTCCACACCCATTAAGCTAGTGTGTGACTGGCATCCTTTTTCTAAGAGTCCCCATTTTCCACACTTGAAACATTTCTTTTCACTCCCCTGTGTCATCTAGTTTGATACAGTACATTCATTTTCAGAAACATTTTTAATTATTTTCTTTTCTGGCTTTCCCCAGTCCAATGGTGTATGCTGGCCCTTGGAATACCTCCCAGTATATGTACTGCTTTGGACTCTTCTAGACCTCTCAAAGGCTTTTTTCTTCCTTCTTCCAAAGGGTCTCTTTCCCTCTCTGTCCGTCCGGTTTGGCTTCTGCTTCTGATGATCCTTCAGATGAAACTGATGATCAAACTCAAGCCGATTCTCAGGATACTGAGGACAATTCTCTGGATATCCAAGGTGATCATGAAGATGGTCATCTGTAGAATAAACTCTACTCTTATTCTGCTTAGATGAGTGCTCCTCCTTGCTGAATCAGGCCTTGCCCTTTGAGATGAGTGCTTAGGGATTACCTCATAGCCCTCCTGATTGAACACACGTTTCCCCACTTCAGCTCCTCTAATGGCTGTTGGAAACCTGGTGCATTCTGGGACTGGTAGTCTTTTATGGGAAAATTCTGTTTCCTTATTTCTACCAGAACTGACAGGTTGCTTGTTTAGGAGTCACTTCACCTTTTCTATAGCCCCTTCCTGAGCTATGATAAGCTTCCTTATCACAAACAGCACACAAAAATGAAAAATAAACTATGTACAACTGCAACTCCAAGGGGAGGAGGGAGGGTTGTGAGGACTGATTCCTGCTGCTCCTGGAGAACACCTGTTACAGGTGAGTAACTACTCTTTCTCCAGGACCAAGCAGGAAGTCAGTCCTCACATATGGGTGACACCCCAGCTCTGGGCTACCGAGGAACCCAGGCTGAACAAGAGTACTCCCTCTAGTCTCAGCAGCAAAGAAAGGCTTTTCAAGGACACAACCTCCACCGGTAGCCCAACAGAGGGCAGGAGTTGCCTAAACCTCAAAGAAATTCTGGAGTACTGCTTGGCCAAAAGCACTGTCCCTACGGGACTCCCTCTCCAGACAGTAATGGGATACACAAGTCTGGCTTGAAGACCAAGTTGCAGCCCTGCAGATGTCTACCAAGGGCACAGAGCAGAGATGAGCCACTGAGGCAGCCATTGCCCTGACACGGTGGGCCGTAACCTGACCCTGCAAAGGATGGTCAGCCGCCTTATAAGCCCAGGTGATACAGTCAGCCACCCAGATAGACAAGGTACGCTTGGACACAGCCAACCCCAACTTGTTAGGGTCAAAGGATACGAAGAGCTGAGTAGCCCTTCTATGCCCCTGCGTACGGTCAAGGTAGAAGGATAAGGCCCTCCTACAGTCCAGGGTATGCAGAACTGCTTCAGCCTGGCTAGCATGAGGCCTAGGGAAGAAGGTTGGAAGAACCACCTCTTGGTTGAGGTGGAAAGAGGAGACAACCTTTGGGAGGAACTTTGGATGAGTCCTAAGGACTACCCTGTTCCTATAAATCCTAGTGTAAGGCCTATCACAGACCAGGGCCTGAAGCTCACTCACTCGCCTAGCCGAAGTAAGGGCTATCAAGAAGAGGGTCTTCCAGGAGAGGAAGAGGAGTGGGCAAGTAGCCATCGGCTCAAAAGGTGGGCGAGTCAGTTGCTGCAAGACCACATTCAACTCCCACTCAGGGGCCAGAGAACTGATTGGAGGCTTGAGTAAAAGCAAACCTCTGAGAAAGCGGGACACCAAGGGGTGAACCGACAGAGAATGTACCTCCACCAGTGAGTGGTGAGCTGCTAGAGCTGAGAGGTGGACCCGAACAGAATTGGACTTAAGTCCATGATTTGATAAGTGCAGTAAGTACTGAAGTAGTACTGGTACAGTACAGGAGAAAGGATCTTCTGTACGTAGCTGACACCACAGAGAAAACCTTCTCCATTTGAGAGCATAGGTTTTTCGAGAGGATTGTTTCCTAGAGGCTAGAACAACCTCCTCAACTTCCTGAGGCAGGCCCCAGGGAGCCAAAACTACCCTTTTAGCCTCCAGGCCATCAAATTGAGAGCTTTGAGATTGGGATGCAGAAGGGAACCCTTATCCTGAGAGAGGTCGGGTTGCAACCCCAGGGGCAGTGGGGGATCCACTGCCAGCTGAAACAGAAGTGGAAACCAAGGTTGTCTCGGCCACCTGCAGGACCGAGGCCTTGTCCTGAAGAATCTTGAAGAGAGTTCGGTCCACCAAGGGCGTGGGAGGAAACGCATACAGGAGGCCCTGAGACCAGGGAATCAGAAAAGCATCCGGTGCTATTCTCAAAGGATGCAGGTGCCTGGAACAGAACTTTGGCAGTTGTGCGTTCAGTGGACTGGCAAACAGATCTATCCAAGGGAGACCCCATTTCAGGAAGATCCTCTGAACTACTAGGGGATGCAGTTGCCACTCGTGGGGCTGCAGAATCCTGCTCAACTTGTCGGCCAGGTAGTTCTCCTGGCCTGGAAGGTACACAGCCCTGAGGAGCATGCTGTGCTTTAGGGCAAAAAACCAAAGGTCCTGAGCTTCCCGACAAAAGAGTATGGAGCCAATCCCGCCCTGTTTGTTCACATAAAACATGGCCACCTGGTTGTCTGTCTGAACGAGGACAGATTGATGGGCCAGGGCAGGAGAGAAAGCTTTGAGAGCTAGGCGAATAGCTCTGAGTTCCAGGAGATTGATCTGCTGTGCCGCCTCCCAAGGAGACCACAGGCACTGGGTGCACTTGTCTAGACAATGAGCTCCCCAGCCCTGCAGGGAGGCATTGGTGGTCAGAACCACCTTGTACCCAGGAATCTGAAATGGCATTCCTGATAGGAGATTGGGTGGATGCAGCCACCAGTTGAGGGAGTTCAGAAAGTGTCTGGACACCCTTATCCTGTCCCTGAGGCTGCCTGTGGCCTGGGACCACTGAGTCCGAAGGCACCACTGTGAAGGCCTCATATGGAGCCTGGCATTGGGGGTCACATGTACTGTTGAAGCCATGTGGCCTAGAAGCCTCAGGCAGAGCCTGGCGGTGACCAGCGACCTGTTGATAAACTGTTTTGCCAAGGCAATCAGTCGTTGCGCTCTGTCTTCTGGAAAGAAAGCCTTTGCCAGGAGAGAGTCCAGCCTTGCTCCTATGAAGAAAAGCAATAGTTCTGAGGGTGGCTTGGCTGGCCTCCTGGCATGTCTGACCCCTGATGAGCCAGTCGTCCAGATAGGGGAAGACAAAGATTCCCTGATTCCTCAAGTAGGCTGCAACCACTGCCAGGCATTTGGTATAAACCCTGGGAGCGGAGGTCAGGCCAAAAGGCAGTACTCGGTACTGATAATGGTTTCCTCCAACGATGAACCTGGGGTACTTTCTGTGGTCTGGATGAATGAGGATGTGAGTGTACGCATCCTTTAGATCTAAGGAGCATAGCCAATCTCCCTGCTGGAGGTAGGGCAGAAGTGTTCCAAGAGTAAGCATCTTGAACTTTTCTTTCTCTAGGAACTTGTTTAGGTTCCTGAGATCCAGAATAGGTCGAAGGCCACTGGTTCTTTTGGGTACCAGGAAGTATCTGGAGTAGAACCCCTGACCTTGCAAGTAGGGAGGCACTGGTTCCACCGCCCTGTCCACCAACAGACCTCGAATTTCCTGAAGGAGAAGGTCTGTGTGCAGGGAAGGCCTTGGAGGCTCCCCTGGAAAGTATGGGGGAGGCAGTTGGAGAAAATGTAGTGCATAGCTCCTGTGGACTATGTCCAACACCCAACTGTCCCCGGTGATGAGGGGCCACTGGTGGGCAAAGAGGGCGAGGCGACCTCCTGTGCAGGGTTGGGATAGCAGGGATGGAGAGGCTACGCTCAAGGAGTCAGAAACCCCCACCCTGCTGAGTGGGAGCAGGGGCCGGAGGCTTGGGGGTCCTCTGCCTACGGGGCCCATTACCCTGCCCTTTGTCTTGCTGACCTTGGGGTGCAGCTTGGGCAGCCTGATACTGAGAGTACTGTTTGTAGGCAGTGCCCTTCCTTGGGTAATTTACCCGAGCCCTTCTTCTTATGAGAAGGGGCAGAGGTCTTCCTAGACAGCCTTGTCCATGTAAGGTGCTCTGTTTCGAGCTGAGCGGCCTTCTCGGTCATGGGCTTGCCAAAAAGGTTTTCACCTCAGCAAGGGACATTGACCAACTTGTCTTGAACCCATGGCTCGAGGTCCGATGACTGCAGCCATGCCTGGCATTGAGCCGCGATGCCGGCTGCCGCAACTCGGGCCGAAGCCTCGAAGCCATCGTAGGTGGTGCGGGACATGAACTTCGAGCAGTCCCGAATCCCCGAGGACAAGGACTTGAATCTCTGCAAGGGTTCCCCGGAGAGACCAGCAGAGAAACCGGCCAACTCCTTGGCCAGGTCCTGCAAATACATGCCCATGTACAGCTGGTAAGACTGGACATGGCAAGCAAGCATCGAGCCCTGAAAGCACTTTCTACAGAAGCCATCAAGGTTCCGGGCCTCCCTGCCGGGAGGCACCGAGGAGTGCATCTTCTGACTCTTCAGACGATGCATGGCCGATTCCACAACCATGGAATGGTGTGGTAGACAATGGCCTTCTGAAAGCCAGGGCTCTTCCGGAGTCGATAGATCGAGTCGACTCGCTTGCTGAGAACCGGCGCCGAGGCCGGTGCCTCCCACATCTGGAAGAGAAGCCGTTCCAGCATCAGAGGAACCGGAACAGTAAAGGCCTCCTTCGGAGGAGAGTCATACTGCAGGGCCTCGAGCTCTTCAGCTCGAGGCTCTTCCTCGGGGTCCGCCGTTAAAGCCAAGGCAGTGGCCATACCCCGGACAAACTCTGAGAACCGAGTATCCTCCGGAGGGGTCCTACTCCGGGGATCAGACTGCGGTGAGTCCGACGGGACGTACCGAGTCTTGAACGTATCGGGGGACTCCTCATCCTCCGTCTCCCAGGCAGACTCATCCGACGAGGAGTCAGGGTCCGACCCCACGGGACCCTGGAGCACCCGCCCCGAAGCCGGAAGCACCGGCGTCGACGCACTCGATCCCGAACGGGAGGTCGAGGGACACCGCGACCGAGGTCGACTTCGAGCTATGATGGACTTGAGTATCGGCTCGGTCTCCGGGGTCGACTTCGAAGTCGATGTCCCGGTGGTCGGGGCAGATGCACCAGACAGGCTGGCCATCAGCGCCCGCTGCTGCTCCATGAAGGCAGACAATCTGCTCTCCAAGGCTGTCATCCTGAGACTCAGCTCGGGAGACGCAGCAGCCACCGACTCGGGCCCCAGTGGCGCCGGGCCCGATGTCGGCTCTCTGGGAGGAGAGTCCTCGAGGACTACAGGGCTTACGTGTCCAGCAGACTCCGGCTCCACGCGAGGAACTTTGGCAGGCTTCTCTTGTTCCACGGGCCCGGGGCGACAGTCGGGGGTCTTAGACCTGGCCCTCGAGGAGCCAGGGACCTCGTCCGACGACGCCCTCGTGAGCCGTTTCTTCCTCTTGCGTTCCCAGTCGGGGTATCCCCTGTCTGAGGAGCCCCGACAGTGCTCGGGATCCAAATCCCATGATGTTGAGGCCTCAAACGAGGTCCGGGCCCGGCCGGAGGCTGAGTCCGAGAAAAGCCTTTCTTTCTGCTGCTGGCGACTTCGGAGTTCCTTGGAAGACATCTTCCCACATGGCCCACACGACTTAGGGTCGTGGTCAGGACCGAGGCACCGAAGGCAGCAGTCGTGTGTGTCGGTGAGAGACATCAGTTTCTTACACCGATCACACTTCTTGAAACCGCTGGAAGCCATCGGGGAAAAAAGAGTCCCCGCGAGGTCAAAGGACCGGCCTTCCAGGGAAAAAAGCAAAAAAGGGCGTGAACGCCAGCCACGAAGGGCAAAAAACGAAAAAGAAGAATCAGGCTCGATATCGGTGTACCAAACCCGGCGGGAGGGGAACTGGCGTCGAACCGGGAGAAAAAATAGCGAATATCGCCGAAAAAAAACAACTTTTATCCGGGATGATAGGACACACGTCCGGTGGGCTTCTCAGAAAAAAAGAGACTGAGGTAAGATGGCACCTTTAGGCGGGAAGGGAACCGCGCATGCGTGCCTGCATTCCCAAAGGCTTTCATAGAAACCTGGGGAAATGCTCCGCTGGGGCTTCATCGGCGCCGATAACACCCATATGTGAGGACTGACTTCCTGCTTGGTCCTGGAGAAGGACAATTTATTCCACCTAAGAGGTGGAATAAGTTACCTATATAGGCAGCTGGCCCTGGACATAGAGGGCCGACATTGGAATTGGCCCTGTATGCCCAGGGCCACCGACCGCCCTCTGCCTGCCTTAATGCTGCCCACGCTCTGCCCCTTTTCCGCCCCCGTCTAACTCAATAATATGCTCTTTGCAATTTGCTACAAAATAAGTGGCCATTACTAAAGTTCACTAAGTGGCTAACACCCATGGTGTGCCTGCAATGATAGCTGTCTTGAGGGCATAACAGCTACCAGTTGCTAAAATGTGTGGTAATTGCCCTTTGCTTGAAGAGGCAGGGAATGGTCAAAGTGTGGGCATGGAGAACACATTGCAGTTCACACAATTAATGCAGGTGCATCTAGCAATACCTCTATGGGTGGTGTTAGGTGCACTGATATTAATTGCATCATGCGTTAGGGTATGTGTCCGTGCAGTAACTGCTTCTCACACCCTGACATTTACCACGGAGGCTTTGCACATAACACACATTAGATTTTGCTCTGATCAACCTCTAGAATTTGTTGCAGGAGGATGTAGTAAAAGCTATTAGTGTAACTGTGTTCAAAAGATGTTTGGACATGCTCCTAGAGGAAAATTTCATAAAAAATTATTAAAATGGACTGGGAAATCCACCGTTTATCCCTGGGATAAGCAGCATGAAATCTGTCTTCCTTTTGGGAATCTGACAGGTACTTATGACCTGGACTGGCCTCTGTTAGAAACAGGATATTGGACTTGATGGGCCTTTGATGACTATAGATGACTGGGCAATGGAAGACTACTGTGCCAAGTTGGGAGAGGTTGGACATTCAGCCTCCCTTTTGTATCAGAGTCTACAAGATAATAATTGGTTGTGTGGGGCTGGAAAAGATATGAAAGGCATAGGTTGACTGCCTTCCCGCCTTCCCAACTCCCTCTCTTTAGTTGAGTTTGTAGCTGAGAGGAAGAAGAAAATAAAAGAGCCCTACAACTCCTAGGAGAGGAGGGTGGTTTGCGAAGACTAAATTCCTACTGTTCCCAGAGATCACCTGTTACAGGAACAAGCAAGAATTTAGTCTTCACATATGGAACTCCCTAGCTCCCAGATGCCAGATGAAGTGATCTCAGAACCGGTGGAGATTCGCCTTGGAGTGGGCTGGAAGAGGTCATGGATCTTACATGGATTTCTGGTATTGTCAAAATCCGGGACAGAGGATAAGAGTTGCATCTAAGTCTGAAAGAGATGCTGGGGTACAGCTTGACAAAACATTGCATCCCAATGGGAGTTCTTGTCTAGACAATAATGGGCAGCGAAGGTATGTATGGAAGACCAAGTTGCTGCCTTGCAAATTTTGTCAATGGCTACCAAGCATAGGTTTGCCATCGAGGTTACCATGTTGCGAACATTGTGAGCAGTGACATGCCCTTCCAGGGAGAGTCCTGCTTTGTCATAGGCAAATGAAATGTAGTCCACTCTCTATCTAGGGAGCATATGCTTAAATACAGTTAGACCCAGGTAACTAGGGTCAAATAAGATGAATAACTGCGAGGCTTTTTGATGACCTTGAGTCCTTTGGAGATAAAAAGCCAATGCACGCTTGCAGTTAAGAGTGTGGTTTAGGAAAAAAGACCGGAAGGTTAATCAACTGGTTTAAATGAAAAGGAGACGCCACCTTTGGCATGAAGTGTGGGAGAGTCTGAAGGACAACTTTGTCATGGTGGAACCAGATATAGGGGGGGGGGGGGGGTCCGCCACCAGAGCCTGAAGCTCACTAATGTGTCTAGCTGAAGTGAGGGCAATTAGGAAGATTACTATTACTACTACTATTGAACATTTATATAGCGCTACCAATCGTACGCAGCGCTGTACAGACATGTAAGAGACAGTCCCTGCTCGTCAGAGCTTACAATCTAGTCAAGACAAACACAAAGCTTAAATCAAGACAGGACAAAATCAGGCACTTACAAACGGCACTTACAAACTAGACAGGCAACAACAGAGCTAAAAAAATCAAGTCAGGGCAAAACGGCACCTACAATCTTAGTCAAGACAAAACAGGGCACTTATAATCAAGTCAAGACAAAACACAGGGGTCAAGATCTGAAGGTAACAGTGAAGAGCTGGGTTTTCAACCTGGATTTGAAGAAGGCTAGGGAGGGGGTGCCTGGTGCACAGGCACAGGTAGTTTGTTCCAGGCGTAAGGTGCAGCAAGGTGAAAGGAGCGAAGTCTGGAGTTAGGAATACGAGTGGCGGGCATAGATAGAAGTAGTTTGTTAGAAGAGCGGAGTTCACAAGAAGGGTTGTAAGGAGAGATAAGGGATGAGAGGTATTGAGGAGCCACAAAGTGAAGGCATTTATAGGTCAGAAGAAGTTTGAACTGGATGCAGAAACAGATAGGGAGCCAGTGGAATGACTTGAGGAATGATGTGGGTATCGCGAGGCTGGCAGAAGATTAGTTGCACAGCAGAATGTTAAATAGATTGAAGGGGAAAGAGATGGTTCAAAGGGAGACCAGCAAGGTGTGGGTTGCAATATTCAAGACGAGAGGTGATTAAGGAGTGGATAAGCGTTTTTGTAGTGTGTTCAGAAAGGAAGGGGCGGATTTTGCTTATGTTGTAGAGAAAGAAACAAAAATAGAGCAGAATCAAAAAAATTGTGAGCTTAAATATGTGTGTATGTGTAAATGTTGGAAGATTAGCTGTGAGGACAAACTACCTCTCGTGGCAGTACTTCCGTTTTACTCAAATTTTATAGAGCTCTAACAAGAGCCTAAAAGTAGGTAAAACCACCATATAATAGTGTTTCCTACACCAAAACATGATAAAAACATTTTTTTATTTCCAAAACATTAAACTACTGAAACCAATCCAACAGGACTATCAAAAATAACGGGTAATGAAAATTGCTTATCTGATGTCCGTGGAAAAACCAAGCCGTAGCACTTCACCAGACTCGGTTAAATTTCTGTATGTCGAATAACTGCAGTTTTGGAAAAGAACACAGTACTGCGTTTCGGGCAAATCAATATTAATGCCCTGTATCAATGCTCCCCTTTACTGCAAACAAAAAGCTTAGCTCCCCAATCCTTCAGGAAGCTAGCGCATGCCCATATATGATCTAATACCACATGGAAGGAATCAGTGGTTAAAAGACAATTTGAGCCAATCATAGTTGCTTGTATCATCAAAAGATTCACCCAATCCGCACCAGGGAAGTCAGATGTATTTGATTTACCAACTCAATCCTGTTATCTCAAAGAAGGCTGGTCCAATCCAGTTCTTTATTAAGACCCTGTGGTTCCACAGTAGCCAAACGAAATATCCAGGTTTGTTCAAGCAATTGTAAACGCTGTTTACGATTGCCTCCTCGCAGATTAGCAGGTACATAGTCAAGAATTCTCCAAGACAAACTAGTGAACTGATGTTGATGGTCCAAACAATGTTGGACTATAGGAGCAGACGCAGTTTTTGCTTTTATTCTAGATGCATGTTCATGTAAACGAACACGTACAGGACAAATGGTTCGCCCAATGTACAAAAGCTTACAAGGGCAAACAAGAACATATACCACATAAGATGTAGAACATGTTGTATACCATCTGGCAACGTGTAGAAAATCTGTTAGTAACCTGCCATTCTTTACCTTCAATAGCATGTTGACAACAATGACATGTGGTACAAGAAAAATGGCCCAAATCAGTGTGTTGTTCAAAGGATTGTCTATCCAAAGGAGAAGAAGTAATGCTCACTGAATTACGGAGGTTTGAACCTCATGTGTGAGCTATTTGTAATCTCTTCTGAAAACAAGAATGCAGTTGCAGGATATGCCAATGCTTTAAAAGAATCTTTTTAATTTGTATAGTGTATGACATATATCCCTCACTTGGTTTGCAGCTTGTCGTGCTGTGAGGGCTTGTGTGCATCAGTGATGCTGAGAGCTAAACTATCGGTAGTTTAACTACTGGCAGGGTCTCCCAAGATGGACAGGTCTCAGCTGAGATGCCAGACCAAGACAAACCACCCATCTGGGCAGCAGCAGAATGGGATAGTGTTGACGGCGGAGGATCACATTTCTGAGACAACGGCAACACCACCAAACTTAAACTGTGCGGAAGAAAGGCCCGGCAATCTACTTCTGTATCTTGCCATGAAAACCCAATGGATAGTTACAACAAAACAAATTGTGCTGTAGTGCTGGAAGATGAGACCCCCAGGTTGGAAGGCACTTAACTAGCTACTGGGGAAGAGCTGAAGACTTTTCAGAGTAAAGCCAGCATTTATGATGTGGTTGGATCAAAACCCTCGGGACGTCTGACTGCTGATGTAGCTGCGCATGAAATGAGAGTCAGAAACTGTAAAGATGTCTTACACATTGGAACATGGAACGTACGAAGCATGAACCAAAGGAAGTTGGAGGTGGTCAAGAATGAAATGGAACGTGTACAACTTGATTTGTTGGGTGTCAGCGAACTGAAATGGACTGGCATCGGGCACTTTGCATCAGATGATCACATGGTCTACTATGCTGGAAATGAAAGACAAAGAAGAAATGGTGTTGCATTTATAATAAAGAAGAAACTTGCAAGAACTGTAATGAAATACAATGCAGTCAGCGAACGCTTAATCTCTATTCGTCTACGAGGAATGCCTATCAACACAACTATAATTCAAGTATATGCCCCAACAACAGCTGCAGAAGAGAATGAAATTGAAGAGTTCTATGAACAAGTACAAGCTGAAATTGACAGAACATGCAAACAGGATATCCTGATAGTCATGGGTGATTGGAACGCAAAGGTTGGCAACAAAGAAGACAAAGTAGTTGGAAAATATGGACTTGGCAACAGAAATGAAGCTGGAGAAAGACTGATAGAATTCTGCAAGACCAACGATCTATTCATCTCGAACACCTTCTTCCAGCAACACAAGCGGTGACTGTACACATGGACTTCACCCAATGGATTGTATAAAAATCAAATTGACTACATCTGTGGACGTCAACAATAGAAAAGCTCTATAACATCAACAAAGACAAAACCTGGAGCTGACTGTGGTACAGATCATCAACTACTAGTATGCAAACTCAAGCTAAAGCTGAAAAAAGAGCAAACCACTCATGAATGCAGCAAAATATGACCTTGAGAATATACCACTGGAATTTAAAGACTGCCTGCAAAATCGATTTGCTGCTTTAGATACAAATGATAGAGTTCCAGAAGAGTTATGGAATGACATCAAGAAGGTTGTGTTGGAAGAAAGCGAGAAGTCTCTACAAAAGGTAAAAAAAACAAACGGCCAAAATGGATGACGGAAGAAACTCTGAAAATTGCCCAGAAACGCAGAGAAGCTAAAGCCAGAGGAGAAAGAAAGACAATCACAGAACTCAACAGAGATTTCCAACGTGCAACAAGACAGGACAAGGAAAAGTACTACAATGACGCATGCAAGGAAATAGAAGCAGAAACTATTAGAGGAAGAACAAGATCAGCTTTCCTAAAGCTACGAGAGTTAAAGAAAAAGTTCCAGCCTCGAATTGGACTGTTACAAGATGCTCAAGGTTCTATGTTGAATGATGCTGAGAAGATCAAGAAAAGATGGAAGGAATATACAGGGTTTTTATATGATAAAGATCAAGTGGACCAACAGCCGTTTCAACCTGTACCTTATGATCTGGAACCATTGGTGATGAAAGAAGAGGTTGAAGCAGCATTGAAACCTTATCAAAGAACAAAGCACCAGGCATTGATTGCATTCCCATAGAAGTATTACAGCAATCTGATGCAGCTGTTACCATACTTACAAGGCTCTGCCAAGAAATATGGAAGACAGCATCATGGCCAACTGACTGGAAAAGATCTGTGTTTATACCAATACTAAAGAAAGGTGATCCAACTGACTGTGGAAATTATCGCACAATTGCTCTGATCCCACATGCCAGCAAGATTCTACTGAAGATTATTCAAAAGAGACTACAATCATACCTGGAACAAGAACTACCTGAAGTGCAAGCAGGGTTCAGAAAAGGGGCGAGGAACGAACGAGAGACATCATTGTGGATGTGAGATGGATCCTTGAAAAGACTAAAGAATACCAAAAGGATATCTATTTGTGCTTTATCGACTATAGCAAAGCTTTTGACTGTGTAAACCATGAGAAACTCTGGGCCACATTAAGAAGCATGGGTATACCAGAACACCTGATCGTTCTCTTGCACAATCTGTGCATTGATCAAGAAGCAACAGTTCGAACAGAACAAGGAGAAACAGAATGGTTTAAAATAAGCAAAGGTTGTAAGACAAGGCTGCATACTTTCCCCCTACCTGTTTCATTTATATGCAGAACAAATCATCAGAGAAGCAGGATTGTATGAAGACAACAGAGGTGTGAAGATTGGTGGAAGACTCATCAACAACCTTCGCTATGCTGATGATACCACATTACTGGTGGAAAGTGAAGATGATCTGAAACATTTGCTTCTCACAATCAAAGAACATAGTCTCAAAATGGGCCTGCACCTTAATGTAAAGAAGACAAAGATCATGACAACTGGCATAATCAACAGGTTCATCGTCGAAGGAGAAGAAATTGAAATCGTGAATAACTTTAACCTACTTGGATCAACTATCAATAAAGAAGCAACAAGCAGTCAAGAAATCAGACGACGCATTGCTCTTGGCAGAATGGCTAAGAAAGACCTAATTAAGATTCTCAAGAGCAGAGATGTCCCTCTCCATACAAAGATTCGACTTGTTCAAGCCATGGTATTTTCAATAACATCATATGGATGTGAAAGCTGGACAGTGAAAAAGATAGACAGGAAGAAAATTGATGCCTTTGAATTATGGTGCTGGCTGCGAATACTGTGTATACCATGGACTGACATAAGAACAAACCAGTCGGTACTAGAGGAGATCAAACCTAAGCTTTCTTTAGAAGCTCAGATGACAAGACTTCGACTTTCATACTTTGGACACATCATGCGAAGAGAGAGATCATTAGAGAAAGACATTATGCTTGGCAAGATAGAAGGTCAACGAAAAAGAGGAAGGCCAGCAATGAGATGGATTGATACAATAACAGCAGCTACGGGTACCAGTCTGTCAACAATGAGCCGCCTGACTGAAGACCGAACACAATTTAGGATAGCTATCCAGAGGGTCGCCATGAGTCGACTCCGACTCGACGGCACTTAACAACAACAACATGACATATATGGTAATACTCCCACTAATGTATCAGATTGAATTAACAATAATTGATTATTAGATTCAAGCAAATCTGCAGAAGGGAATAACCGTTCTCGGTGGGTAAATTTAGCTTGTAAAAACGCTCGTTTAATGACCTGACTTGGATATCCTCTTTGTGTCAGACGTTGCGATAATTCCTGTGCATGATGTAAATAAATCTGCAAAATTTGAACAAATACGTCGTAAACATAAAAATTGTCCATATGGAAGACCCTTTTTTAAGGACAAAGGATGAAAACTAGAATAATTTTACAATGTATTCCTCTGTACTGATTTTCTAAACAGAGTGGTATGAAGCATATTATCCCGTTTTATAATTAAAACGTCCAAAAATTCCAATTTAGATATTTTGTTTGGCTACTGTGGAACCATAGGGTCTTAATAAAGAACTGGATTGGACCAGCCTTCTTTGAGATAACAGGACTGAATTGGTAAATCAAATACATCTGACTTCCCTGGTGCAGATCGGGTGAGTCTTTTGATGATGCAAGCAACAATGATTGGCTCAAATTGTCTTTTAACCACCAATTCTTTCCATGTGGTATTAGATCGTATATAGGCATGCGCTAGCGTCCTGAAGGATTGGGGAGCTAAGCTTTTTGTTTGCAGTAAAGGGGAGCGTTGATACAGGGCATTAATATTGATTTGCCCGAAACACAGTACTGTATTCTTTTCCAAAACTGCAGTTATTCGACATACAGAAATTTAACCGAGTCTGGTGAAGTGCTACGGCTTGGTTTTTCCACAGACATCAGATAAGCAATTTTCATTACCCATTACTTTTGATAGTCCTATTGGATTGGTTTCAGTAGTTTAATGTTGGAAAGAAAAATAATTTTCGATCACGTTTTGGTGTAGGAAACACTATTATATGGTGGTTTTACCTACTTTTAGGCTCTTGTTAGAGCTCTATAAAATTTAAGTAAAATGGAAGTACTGCCATGAGAGGTAGTTTTTCCTCATGGCTAATCTTCCAACATTTACACATATACATATATTTAAGCTCACGATTGTTTTGATTCTGCTCTATTTTTTTTTTTGTGTAATATACATAGAGTAAAGGTTATTTTTGTAGTAGAGAAAGAAACGGTAGGTCTTAGCTATGAGCTGGATATGTGGGGAGAAGGAGAGAGAGGAGTCAAAGATAACCCCTAGGTTGCGGGCCGAGGAAACAGGAAGTATTACAGAGTTATCCACAGAGACTGAGAAAGGAGGAAGAGGAGAGGAGATTTTGAGGGGAAAAAAGATGAGAAGTTCAGTTTTGGCCATGTTGAGTTTCAGCACAAAAATGACCAAAATGATAAAGGGGATGGAAGGACACCTGTAAGAGGAAAGGCTTAAAAGGTTAGGGCTCTTTAGCTTAGAAAACAGACGGCTGAGGGGAGATATGAAAAAATGAGGAGTGGAATTTATAAACATAGATTGATTGTTTACTCCTCCAAAAAGTAGAAAAACTACTCAGGCAGCAATGTCGGAAAGGCAGGCAGAGATCCTGGTCTGGAATGCCGGAGAGATATCAGGCGTAGAGAGGTAGATTTGGGAGTCATCGGCATAGAGATGGTACTGAAAGCCATGGGAGGAGATAAGCGCACCAAGGGACTGGGTGTAGAGAGAGAAGAGGAGCGGACCCAGGACGGATCCCTGGGGTACACCAATTGGGAGTGGGGTAGGAGAGGAGGAGGAGCCACCAGAACACACACTGAAGGAGCGGTGGGAGAGGTAGGAGGAGAACCAGGATAGTGCAGAGCCCTTAAAACCAAGCGAGGATAGTGTATCGAGGAGAAGGTTGTGTCAACGGTGTCGAAAGCAGCAGACAGGTCAAGAAGGATGAGGAGAGAGTACCGGCCCTTGGATTTAGCCATGAACAAGTCATTGGAGACTTTGACAAGAGCGGTTTCCGTGGAGTTTAGGGGACGAAATCCTGACTGTAATGGATCCAGGAGTGCATGAGAGAAGAGGAAGTCAAGGCAGCGGTGGTGAACTGCACGTTCAAGTAATTTAGAAATGAAGGGAAGGAGAGAGATGGGTCGATAGTTAGAAGGACAGGTAGGATCGAGTGAAGGTTTCTTGAGGAGAGGTGTGACCATGGCATGCTTGAAGTCTGCAGGGACAGTTGCAGTGAAGAGCGAAAGATTGAGAATATGAGAGATGGAGGGGACAACGGTGGAGGAGATGGGGCTCAGGAGGCGGGTGGGGATAGGATGAGAGGAGCAGGTGGTGAATTTGGAGGAAGAAAGGTGGTGTGCAGTTTCCTCATTAGAGATGGCAGGGAAATAAGAGAGGGTGGGAGGGGAGGGTTGGGAGTGGAAGGGGGAGGAGGGGCAATAGCTGAGTTTGTGGGGAATTGAAGGGTGATCTTGTGGATTTTGTCATGGAAATAGTCGGCTAGGGTTTGGGCAGAAAGGGAGGGAGGGATCAGAGGCGGAGGTACTTTAAGGAGGGAGCCGAGAGTAGTAAAGAGACGGCGAGGATCGGAGGCAGGAGAGTTAGTCAGTTGGACATAGTAGTCTTGTTTGGCAAGAGCTATGGCTGACTGGAAGGAGACAAGCATGAATTTGAAGTGTAGACGATCTTCAGTGTAGCGGGATTTGAGCCAGGCACACTCAGCAGAATGGGTACAAGAACGTAGGTAACGGGTGGTGGAGGAGAGCCAGGGCTGGGGTGGGGCACATCTCATAGGACATGGGGTGGGTGGAGCGAGGGCATCCAGAGCCGAGGAGAGTGCAGCAGTATAGGAGGTTACCGCCTCGGTAACAGACTTGGATGACATAATGGAAGAAAGAGATGGAGAAATAGTGGAAGAGAGGGTCAAGGGATCAATAGCACGAAGATTATCTTCCAAGACAGGAACTTTAGTGTATTTGTAAATGCTTACCTAAGCTAGTAACTGTGTTTTACAATATAATTCAAATGCATATTTTAATTAAATATATGCAAACAATGATAGATCCTTTCATGTGATCTATGCAGAAGGAGGCTGTTTGATCTGTGTAGGCTGAATTTTGGTGTGGTTTATAGTAACTGTTATATTTTCTGAGATGGGATTTATTGTAGTTGATTTTTCTGATGTGCAATAGATTCAAGTAGTGATGGGAAGAGGTAGATATTACTATTCATTTATTTATTTAAAACATTTCTATCCCACCATGTGCTAAAATGCATCCAAAACAGTGTACAATATAGAAAAGGTCTGAAAACCCCTAAGACAGAAAACATTAACCATCCTGTTTCCTCTTCCCCATCCTGCTGTCCAGCTGCCACTATAAAGAAGGCATGATAGTCTGCTATTGGTCTCAACTCCCATCCCTACAGCTCAGGAGTTTCCTTTGGGAAGGAGATCTCCTGAATATAATGATTTAAGACTTTCTTTTATAAATATTCACTCAGTTAAAATTAAGACACTGTTAATATTGGATTTACTTGTTACTGAATCATTAGATGTTCTTGTGTTTTTTTGAAACTTGGTACACCAACAGGTATTTACCTTAAAGAGCTATGTCTTCCTGGGTACATGTTATAAGGTGGGAAGGAACTATGTTATTGGCTCATAAATCTCTGAAATTATATTATTAAATCAGACCACCTGGGAGTCAAATCTATGACCAGGTGAACCGTAGGCTAGTGTCTTGCAGCTGGTGTCACATGGGTCACATAAACCGAGCCAAAATCAAAGGAAGATAACCTAGAGATGGTGGAGGAAGTAGTCCAACCCTGAAGAAGCCCATTGGATCAGCAAGTGGTGTGTCTTATCAGTAACAATATGAAAGAGAGACAGGCAGACATGCCCTTTCTGATTCAACAGCGGTTATTAATGTATGCTGTGCAACAGTATTTTAAATGAAAGAGCAAAATATCAACTTTAGCCAATAAACTAGAAGAACATTTGAAATTAATGAATACTTTTCCACGCATACGTTGACTCAGTAAATTAATTTTGTTAGTATATTTGTAAATGCTTACCTAAGCTAGTAACTCTGTTTTTTACAATATAAATAAAATGCACATCTAATATATGCAATGAATGACAGACTATTATGAATATACTGATCTATTATTTGTAAATATTTAAGTTACTTAAGTTTCAGCACAAATAAAAGCTACACATCATGCATCAGATATTTTTGTTTTACAGATAAACTCTTTATTTTTGAATGAGCACTAATATGTTGCACAAAATGATTAAACATATTTATTCTAATTGAAAAACATGAACACTTCATTAAAAAATTAAAGTAAATTACTCAGGTGCTAATATTTTAAAAAATGTAATCTGTTAATATCCTCTTATAATTTTGTTGACTCTTATTCCTAGCAACTTCAGCCATTTAGGTCTTATAATCAGCTTTCAGAAAATACCTTGAATGTAAACTGGGACTATCTGGGCATATTGCCAAAATAACTGTGACTAAAAAAAATCAAAAGACGGAGTATAATTTCAGAGTCATGTACATGAGAAAACAGGCCTGGCTAAAAACTGAGCTCTTCCATCTGGCTAAAAGTATAATCATGTTTCCATGCAATGTATACATTCCCAGGGTGTGTTTAGGAAGCAGACAAAATAGCATATGTATATTTTATATTCCAATAACACACATGCTATTATACTCCTAACCATCTGCCCATGCAAACAACAGTTGAAAAGTACAGAGACACTTACACTACCCAGATAGTCTCACATTGAAAATTAGTTACAAAGTACTTTGCATCTACATGGGATTTTGAAAATTGCCCCCAAAATGACTAAAGGTAAATTATAAGTTAATAAAACACATGTTCAGTATCATGCGTTAAATATCATTCTACTATGCAATCAGTTGCATTTGACAATGCTACAAACTTCACAAAATGTATTACTTTTTCAACAGAAGCCATATATCATCATGTTTCTGTTTCCATTTGTACTTGTCCAGCTGCAAGATAATCAGCTTCATATCTTTTCTTAAGGCCTCTTAAGTATATTCTCAAACTGCTTGACTCCAAACGAGAGTTTCTAGCAGTCTGAACCAGTCTTGTTGCTAAATGGTACACAGCTTTCTGTCTTAAAACCTCAGGAGTGTTCCTTTGATTTTTCTGTTCATAAAAAAATGATATAAATTAATGCATTTCATAATTCATTTCAAAAAGACCTTTTTTACCTGCCACTTTACTGTTCAAGGATTCAACATTTTAATTCATATATAAAATGTATTGCTGCAGTGGTCACAAAAACTGCCCCCAGTTTCCTATGTTGGTTCAGGTATAAAGACAGAAATTTCTGTGGTAGTTCTGCAGCATATATGTATATGAAATCATGTAACTTATTTTAATTAAAAAAAATAAAAATCTTTCCATCTTACATATGCGTTCAGAAAACAATTACTTACCTGTAGTAGGTGTTCTCCATGGACAGCAGGATAAGCCTTCACATATTGGTGATGTCACCAATGGAGCCCACACAGGAAACTCTCCCAGTTCCTTCCAGAAAGTTTTGGAATGATTCTATCGCACATGCATGCAAATTCCCGTCTACCACTGCTATGCCTCATCTCCTCAGGCTATTGACTAGCTAATACCAGAATACAAGGGGAGGTAGAAGAGTTATGAAGACTTATCTTGCTGTCCACAGAGAAAACCTGCTACAGGTAAACAACTCTATTTTCTCTGCGGACAAGCAGGTTCTCAAATTCGGGAATGTTTTGAACTCTATACATAGAACCAACCTTCTTGCTGACTGAAGGCACAGAGAGGGGGTATTCCATATTCTTATGTTCAGCCTCTGAAGGATATGGTGCATAGGTATTGTCACCACTTCCTTAGGGGCAATGGAATATTGGAGGACATCAAACTCTTCAGCCCTGGAATCCTTCTTCATCTCCAGTGGAAATGGAATGGGCTTGGCCATTTCCCTAACCTGTGGAAGGTAAGCTCTTCAAGTGGGGACTTGTGACACTCATGAGGAGGAGTGGGATGAAAGGGAAGCTCTGGAGACCTCTCCTCTGAGAAGTATTCAGAGTCAAACTAAGGTTCCCAAGAGCACTCAGAATCCAACGTAGATAAGTATTCTAAAGTTTTTGAATGGTTATATGTCACATCCCTTGTTTTCTTCCTTTAAATCTTTTTCCTGTTTTTCTTCCTCTTTTTTTGGTCTTTCTGATTGCATATTTATAATATCTTTTTTATATGTTAATTTTATTATGTTTAATGATGCAATGAGTAAATTTATTTATATGTTCATGTATTTATATTTAGATATTTTATCTTTTTGATGTTTGATGATTTCCATTTTCATCTTGTTATGGCTTGGATATATATTTATATAATTGATATTTATGTTTTACAGTATGTATATGTATTTTATTTGTCTTTATCTTGTTTTTGTTTTTATCCTATTTATTTATATATATTATATTGTTTTAGCTTGCCAAGAAAACCCCTAAAGGCGGCATTACCGAAACACGGTCTGCGTCAGGTTGGCCTGGCCTCCTTTCCTCCTGGAGTGTATATTATTACCCTGGTTATATATTTATTAAAGTTATTTGTCCTGGTTTACCACATTTGGACAGGGTCTCTGTTGGTTTATGTGCTATCGTGCCTTTTGTTGGACTGCTTTATTCTGCTGTTCATTGAGAACCATCATTCCAGGTAAGCAACCCTTCTTTCTTCGTGAACAAGCAGGATATAAGCAGCAACACACATGGGTGAGTGCAAAGCTGATGGTTTCAAGCCAGGAGGGTTCCAGACAGGTCGGGATATTGCTTGATTAATTTTATTTATTTATCAAGCTTCTATACCACATATCTGAAAACACTCATTGTGGTTTACATAGTAAGCATACAATATATTAACATAATAACAATACAGTACCACTGCTAGTTCTTGAAACCTGGGAAAATCTGTGTGGTAGGTTGAAGTCAGACCTGTCTCCCCCATATAGGACAGATTCATGGAGATGATTTCAACAAGATGTGAGAACTTCTTGGAGGGCTCCACAATGCATGTCTGAACATTTTGAAATATTACACATAGTGCTCAAGTAGACAAGCAGCATGCATATGTGAAAAAAAACCCTAGAAGATGAGACCCCGGGGAGGAGGAGAGGTGGGAATTAAACCAATGCAGTTGGAGTAAGAGAATGCAATTGAGTTAGAGGGCCCTTGGAGAAACTGAATTCCACTGCCCTCATATTTTATTTATGTTATCTTATTTCACGTTTTCCCTTTTTTTTTTACTAGTTGGGGGGGGGGGGGGGTAGGAGAGGTGAGGTCATATGCTGAGCATCCCATGAAGGCATCCTAGGTATACAGCATATGGAACTGAGGAAGTCTGATGTAGAGGGAAAGGAAGAGCACCCAAGTGGCACAAGAATCAAGTCATCTCTTTTCCAGGTTGAAGACCCTTAACCTTTTTAGCCTCTCTTCATAGGGGTATCCTTCCATCCCCTTTCCCTTTTTGGTGGCTCTTCTCTGTACCTTTTGTAATAATGCTATATCCTTTTTAACATACGGAGACCAGAACTGCACACAATATTTGAGGTGCGGTCGCACCATGGAATGACACATAGGCATTATAATATCCTTTTATTCTCCATTCCTTTCCTTATGACACCTAGCACTCTATTTGCTCTCTTGGCCACTGCTGCACACTGGATGGAGGGTTTCAACATGTTATCCACGATGACGCCTAAATCTTTTTCCTGGGTGGTGGTTCCTAATGTGAAACCTTGCATCGTGTAACCATAGTTTGGGTTGTTTTTTCCTAGGTGCATAACTTTACACTTGTCCACATTAAATTTCATCTGCCATTTGGATGCCCAGTCTTCCAGTTTATCATGGTCCTCTTGCAATTTTTCAGAATCCTCATGGGTTTTAACGACTTTGAATAATTTTGTGTCATCTGCAAACTTGATTACCTCACTCATTATTCCCTTTTCTAGGTCATTTACGAATATGTTAAAAAGCAGCAGACCCAGCACAGATCCCTGGGGTACTCCACTATTGACTTTTCTTCATTGGGAAAATTGGCCATTTAGCCCTACCCTCTGCTTTCTATCTTTTAAGCAGTTCCTGATCCACAATAGTACACTGCCTTCTATCCCATGACTTTTTAATTTCATCATGAGGGACCTTGTCAAAGGCTTTCTGAAAATCCAGATACACTATATCAACCGATTCACCTCTGTCTACCTGTCTATTCACATCTTCAAAAACACAACATTGGCTTGGAGTATGTTTTCTCCATCTGACCCCTTGGGACAGAGGCAATTTTTGGATCCTATGGCAATGATATCTAGGAGGTTCCTGCAGCCGAAACAACCAGAGATCACTTAGCTTGAGAGAGCCCACCTCATGATAAGAGAACCCTTGTGTGGTGGCGCTGAAGGATTTACAGGGGAATCAGTTCTAACATGAGCTGCCTGAAGGTGATAGCACAGATTTGTCAAGTGTAAGCACGGCCTAAAAATAATTACAAAAGAACTGGGGTATTCATAGAGGGAAAATGAAGCTAGAGGCAGACCACTTTATGGACACTGATTTGGAAGATGGACAGAAGTTCCAAAGGGTCTGACAGTCCAATACTCCCCTCCAGAACCACCGAAGGGTGTTGAGCTGTAACTGATCTTAAGTACCCCTACAAAGCATCCTTCCTGAGGTGGAACCCAGAATTCAGGGCATCCGTGGCCCTGGGGAATATGAGCATAACCAAACTCTTTAAATGTGTGATGACAGCTGAAGGGAACATTTACTGGAGGATGTGCTACAGGCCCTTTGCATGGGTGGGGGAGTGGAGTTCTTGATTTAAGCAGGATCTTCCTCCCCCCTCCCCCTATGTTTTTGGTTGGCGGGATTGGTGTATGGATCACTGGCCCAATGCTGATGCTTGTGCTGATGAACAACACAGTGTGATGTATTGCCTTATGCAGGCTAGAAGCAATGTGGTTCACAGCTAAAAAAAAGAAAGTAGAGAAGGGAACTCTGGCACCAAAATGACAGGGTGAATGATAGGGAGGCTAGACACAGTGCACTGGCAGAAGTTATTTTACCCCATCTAATGTGGCTCCCTGGTAGAGCCTATATTTGTAGAAGTTAGTTCCTTCAACTACTGAGGGTCTCTCGTGGAGGCCATATCTGCAGAGGTTATTTCCCCAATCTACTGTGGTGCCTCAGTGGAGGCTATGTCTGCTGTGTTGGGGGGAGGGTTCCATAGTTGGAACGGTTCGAGGGGGTCCATCATTAGTTTCAATATTCTGAACATGTTTAAACTGCTGGGAAGGCTTTAGCCCAGGGACAACTCCAGCAATGCCTATGCAGAAGCAGTCAAGGACTGCTTACTGGAGTGAGCTCAAGGTGGGTTGTATTGGGCTGCTGAAGACTTATAATTTCAGTTTTTACTTGAACAAATGGAGGGTTAGTTGATTTTCCCAAGGTCAAAAGGAGCTGCAGTAGGAGTTGAGCCTGTTACCTCTGTTCCAATCCACTGCTCTAACAACTAGGCTGCTCTTCCATTCCCAAGGTGATGGTGATGGAACCAGGGATCAGATGCATTTCACTTGCAGACAAGTTATCCTGTCTGCTGAAAGCATCAGCAGTGTCTGATGGAAAAGAGGGACTCTCAGACCCCCCCAAAGAAGGGGTGAGACTGTTGGCAGGATTCGGAGAGTGGAGGAAATGGGCTCCTAGGGGGTCTTGGTCAGGTAATAGTGCTACCTACCATAACGTGGGTAGACTCTTCTGTATATATTTATTGTATATTTCTGTATATATTTATTGTAGTTTATAAGTTAATATCATTATTTTATTTTCATTTAAGGTTAATTTAGGAGACAGCAAGTGCATTGGTGGAGCTATGCCATCTCATTTTTTTGTTGTTGTAATTGTCCTGCAGGGACATGGATGTAATGGTATGCTGCAGGTGCATGAGATTACCTACTCTCTCAGTTAGATTCCTATTGTGGCTGCTTGTGGCTCTCGTAGAGGGAGCCTACTTTTCAGCTGTGGGTTCTCGGTAGCCTATAGCTGGGGAGTCCCATATGTGAGGACTGACTTCCTGCTTGTTCCCGGAGAAAGCGTAGTTACTCACCTGTAACAGATGTTCTACGGGGAAAGCAGGAATCACTCCTCATGACCCTCCCTCCTCCCCTTGGAGCTGCAGTCCTATTATTATTGTTTTGCTAATTTCTTCTGTCTTTTTAGTTATGTCATTTGACTGAGCAAGATGGCACCCTTGGACGGGAAGGGGACCACGCATGCGTGATGCAATTCCCATTCTTAGAAAGCTGGGGATTTGTTCCACACGAGGGCTCCATCACCTATATGTGAGGACTGATTCCTGCTGTCCCTGGAGAACACCTGTTACAGGTGAGTAACTACGCTTAATGCAATACAACCTATAATCATCTCCCTTCCAACAAAATTACCTCAATAGATTTTTCAGACTATTCCTTTATTATGCCCACTCCATCCATAAAAATTACATCCTGTTTTATCAACTAACCAACAGAAGTCTAAATATATTACAAGATTATCTAGTCTTAAGAGAACCACTCCAGTACAGGCATTTAAAAGCAGATTTGACCATGTCAAAGGATCACTTAACCAACAGGGAAAATAAAGAAAAGGCCAGTAGTCACTAATGTCTTATGCCAGCACACAGGTTCTCACATCCATATAGCTAGTGAGGATCGAGATCCTCTGGAATGGTAGAAGAAGTCAAAGGGTCAGACTTCTCTTGATCAGGGGGCTATCCTTGATTGGCGGATGGACTTCCTGTGTGGTCACCTTAATGGGGGGGATGCATCTTGATGGGGGGAGCTGCCTTGATGAGGGAAGTAGAACTAGATCTCGTTAAAGGACAGTGTCTAAGCTTGATGATGGGCCATTTGGACTGATTAGTACTGGAGATTATAATAATTTGGTTCACTGTACTCTAAAGAAAAAACCCTTCAAATAATGTAGCAATTTAAACTGCCAAAACATATTAAAAAATGCTACAGAAATTCACATGCCCTCAAACAAAAATCCAAAAGTTAATACTTCGTACCCTCATTAATTTTCAATTTTTTATTTACCATTTGTTTATTTATTTTCATATTTTTTTTTCTTTTGTTTTTTTCAAAACTTAAAATGAGAGGAAAAAGACTTCAGTATTATTGATCTTTGCATTGCTGGTTTTTCATCTCTATGCCTGCTTGTTCACGGGTTTTTGTTTGTTTGGGGGCATGTGAAGTTCTGTAGCATTTCTTAATATAGTTTGATAGTTTGAATCGCTACATTATTTGAGGTTTTATAACAGTACAGTAAAACAAATTATTACAATCCCCAGAACTAATCAGCCCAAAATGACTCATCATCAAGCTTAGACACTGTCCTTCAACGAGATCTAGCTCTACCTCCCTCATCAAGGCAGCTCCCCCCATTAAGATGCATCCCCCCCATTAAGGTGACCACACAGGAAGTCCATCCGCCAATCAAGGATAGCCCCCTGATCAAGAGAAGTCTGACCCTTTGACTTCTTCTACCATTCCAGAGGATCTTGATCCTCACTAGCTATATGGATGTGAGAATCTGTGTGCTGGCATAAGACATTAGTGACTACTGGTCTTTTCTTTATTTTCCCTGTTGGTTAAGTGATCCTTTGACATGGTCAAATCTGCTTTTAAATGCCTGTACTGGAGTGGTTCTCTTAAGACTAGATAATCTTGTAATATATTTAGACTTCTGTTGGTTAGTTGATAAGACAGGATGTCATTTTTATGGATGGAGTGGGCATAATAAAGGAATAGTCTGAAAAATATATTGAGGTAATTTTGTTGGAAGGGAGATGATTACAGGTTGTATTGCATTAAGCGTAGTTACTCACCTGTAACAGGTGTTCTCCAGGGACAGCAGGAATCAGTCCTCACATATAGGTGACGGAGTCCTCGTGTGGAACAAATCCCCAGCTTTCTAAGAATGGGAATTGCATCACGCATGCGCGGTCCCCTTCCCGTCCAAGGGTGCCATCTTGCTCAGTCAAATGACATAACTAAAAAGAAGGAAAAAATTAGCAAAACAATAATAATAGGACTGCAGCTCCAAGGGGAGGAGGGAGGGTCATGAGGAGTGATTCCTGCTGTCCCCGTAGAACATCTGTTACAGGTGAGTAACTACGTTTTCTCCGGGAACAAGCAGGAAGTCAGTCCTCACATATGGGACTCCCCAGCTATAGGCTACCGAGAACCCACAGCTGAAAAATAGGCTCCCTCTACGAGAGCCGCAAGCAGCCACAATAGGAATCTAACTGAGAGATTAGCACTCCGGTAGCCTGACACAGAAGGATTGGAGGGCAGGAGTTGCCTAGATCTCGAAATGGTTACGGAGTCCAGCCTGGCCGAAAGCACTGTCCTGTTGGGACTCCCTATCCAGGCAGTAATGGGTTGTGAAAGTCTGACCCGAAGACCAGGTGGTGGCCTGGCAGATATCTGCCAGCGGAACAGAGCGGTAATGAGCCACTGATGCCGCCTTAGCCCTGACCCGGTGGGCCGTAACACGACCCTGCAACAGAAGCTCAGCCGCCCTGTATGCCCAGGCAATACAGTCCACAATCCAGGTGGACAGCATAGGCTTGGAGACGGCCATCCCCAGCTTACTGAGGTCATAGGATATGAAGAGCTGAGAAGCCCTTCGATGGCCTTGCATATGCTGAAGGTAGAAGGCCAGTGCCCTCTTACAATCCAGGGTATGCAGAACTGTCTCTGCCTGACTGGCATGCGGCCTGGGAAAGAAGGTAGGTAGTACTACCTCATGGTTGAGGTGGAACGAAGAGACCACTTTTGGAAGGAACTTGGGGTGTGTGCAGATCACCACCCAGTTCCTATAGAACCTTGTATAAGGCCTGTCGGACACCAGGGCCTGAAGCTCGCTCACTCACTGAGCCGACATGAGTGCCACCAAGAAAACTACCTTCCAAGAAAGGTAGCATAGATGGCAGGTTGCCATTGGCTCAAATGGTGGACAGGTAAGCTGCCCTAAAACCACATTCAAATCCCACTCGGTTGCCGGAGAGTGATCCAGGGGCTTCAGTAGAAGTAAGCCTCTCAGGAACCTGGACACGAAAGGATGTGGAGAAAGAGGCTTTCCCTCCACTGGAAAGTGGTGTGCAGCCAAGGCACTGAGGTGAACTCTGACAGAGTTGGACTTAAGGTCCAAATCCGAAATATGAAGTAGATACTGTAGTACCATTGCCACCTGGCAGGAGAAAGGATTCACTTTCTGCTTTTTGCACCATACTCCAAGCCTACACCACTTAAAGGCATAGGTTCGTCTAGTTGACTGCCTCCTTGAGGCCAATAAAACTTCGTGAACGTTTCTCGGAAGAAGGAGTGGTGCGAGGACTACCCTTTCAGCAGCCATGCCATTAGGTTAAGGGAGCTGAGGTTGGGGTGCAGAAGAGTGCCCCCCTCCTGAGACAGGAGGTTCGGAGAGGCACCCAGGGGGATTGGGGTCTCCACTGCTAGTTGAAGTAGAAGCGGAAACTAGGGTTGCCTCGGCCATCTTGGGGCTACCAAGATGACCGAGCCTTTGTCTCTGAGAATTTTGAACAAAGTTTTGGTTACCCGAGGTGTCGGAGGAAATGCATACAGGAGGCCCACAGACCATGAGATGAAAAAGGCATCTGCAGCCACCCTGTTTGGATGTGGCTGCCGTGAGCAAAATCAGGGAAACTGATGATTGTGCGGGCTCGCAAACAAAACCAGTGTCGGCTGTCCCTAAGTCTGAAAAAGCCAACGGGCCACACTGCCATTCGTGAGGCTGCAGAATCCTGCTCAGCCTCCCGGATAAGTAATTTTCCTGGCCTGGCAGATAAACTGCTCTCAGATGTATGCCATGCCAGACTGCAAAGGAGCACAGGTCCAGCGTTTCCTGACACAGCAGACGGGACCCCATCCCTCACCTTTTGTTCACACAGAAAATTGCTACTTGCTTGTCTGTTTGTATCAAGACAGGCTGATGAGCCAAAGTTTGACAGAAGGCTCGTAGAGCCAGGCGAATACCACGAAGTTCCAAGAAATTGATTTGTTGCATGCTCTCGTTCGGAGACCACACGCCCTGAGTGCAAAGTCCCTGGCAATGGGCTCCCCAGCCCAGCAAAGATGCATCTGTAGTTAGGATCATCGTGTGTTGAAGGAACTGGAAGGTCACCTCCGCCTCCAAGTGCTTTGGATGAAGCCACCATTCCAAAGACTGTAGTAGTCTTTTGGACACTGTGACTCTGTCCCGGAGTCTTCCTGTGGCTTGCGTCCACTGGTCCCTGAGGCAGTCTGAATGTGGAGGCGGGCATTTGGTGTCACATGGATTGTGGAGGCCATGTGGCCGAGTAAGCGCAGGAAGTATCTTGCTGATATGTGGGACCTGCGACTCACTTGATATGCCAGGGCCAGCAGTCTCTGTGCCCTGTCCACTGCCAGGTAAGCCCTTGCCTGAAGGGTGTCTAATCTGGCCCCAATGAACTCTAATTGCTGAGTGGGCCTTAGGGTAGACTTGGGGTAATTGATTACAAACCCTAGATGCTGAAGCACCTGAATTGTGCGAAATGTGGCCTGCTGGACCTCCATGGCTGATGTGGCACTGATGAGCCAGTCGTCTAGGTAGGGGAAGACAAAGACTCCTTGGATTCTGAGGAAGGCGGCCACCACCTCCAGACACTTTGTGAATACCCTGGGGGCGGAGGCCAGGCCAAAGGGAAGTACTCTGTACAGATAGTGGTTTCCCCCCACCACAAAGCATAGATATTGTCTGTGGTCTGAATGAATTAGGATGTGTGTATACGTATCTTTTAGGTCTAAGGAGCATAGCTAGTCTCCCTGGCGGAGGTAAAGCAGCAATATTCCAAGTGAAAGCATCTTGAACTTCTCCTTCACCAGGAATTTGTTTAAGTTGCGCAGGTCGAGAATGGGTCTGAGGCCTCCTGACCATTTTGGTACCAGAAAGTACCTAGAATAGTAAAGTAGCCCAAATGCCCTTGAGTAGGGAGCAGAAAGAGCATAAAGATTCCAAATTACCCATGCCTACCAATAGCCAGATTAATATGAATAAAATACAGTCTCTAAAAAGCTTGTATGCAAATGCTAGAAGTCTAAAAAATAAGATGGGAGAGTTAGAATATATAGCACTAAACAAGAGGTTAGACATGATTGGAATCTCAGAGACATGGTGGAAGGAGGACAACTAGTGGGACACTGTGATACCTGGGTACAAAATATATCGTAATGATAGAGCTGATCAAATTGGTGGAGGGGCTGCGCTCTATGTTAGAGAGGGCATTAAGTCAGAAAGGATTAAAGTTTTGCAGTAAACAAAATTTGCTGTAGAATCTCTATGGATTGAAATTCCATGTTAAAAGGGGAAGGCGATGGGCAGTGGGGGTGTACTATCGACCACCTGGCCAGAATGAACAAATGGATGATGAAATGCTCACAGAAATCAAGGAAGCTAGCAAACGTTACAGCACAGTAATAATAATGGGTGATTTCAATTACCCCAGTATTGACTGGGTCAGTGTCACGGCAGGACATGTTAGGGAGATAAAGTTTCTAGATTAAATAAATGACTGCTTCTTGGAGCAGCTGGTTCATGAATCGACCAGAGGGGAAGCCATATTGGATCTAGTCCTTAGTGGAACACCAGATCTGGTGCAAGATATAAGGGTGTTGGGACCACTTGGCAATAGTGATCATAGCATGATCGCGTTTGATTTAATTAGCGGAGGAGGGATGGTAAGGAAATACACACTACTATCTTTTAACTTTCAAAAGGGAGGCTATGATAAAATGAGGAAAATAGTTAAGAAAAAACTAAAAGGAGCAATTGCAAAGGTTAAAGACTTACATCAAGCTAGGGTGTTGTTGAAAAATACTATCCTGGAAGCCCAGACCAGCTGTATTCCATGCTTTAAGAAAAGTGGAAGGAAGTCTAAAAAACTGCCAGCATGGTTTAAAGGTGAAGTCAGAGAGACTGCTGTTGCCAAAAAAGCATCTTTCAGGAAATGGAAAAAAGAGCCAAATGACGAAAACTGGAAGCAGCACAAGCACTGGCAAGTTAAATGCAAGGCATTGATAAGGCAGGCAAAGGGAGAATTTGAGAAGAAGCTTGCTACGGAAGCAAAAACACATAAAGACATTTTCAAATACATTCGTAGCAAAAAACCTGTGAGTCAGTTGGTCCTTTAGATGATAGAGGGGTTAAAGGGGCACTAAGAGGTGACAAGACACTAGTAGAGAAACTGAATGAATTCTTTGCTTTGGTCTTTACTGAGGAAGATGTACGGATGTTACCCATGACTGATGTGGTATTTAAAGGTGCAGAAGAATTGAAGGAAATATCGATACATCGGGAAGATGTATTACAACTATTTGATAAACTGAAGAGTAGCAAATCACCTGGACCGGATGATATACATACAAGGGTGTTGAAAGAACTGAAATATGAGATTGCAGACCTGCTATTAGTAATCTGTGAACTATCATTAAAATCATCTGTAATACCTGAAGATTGGAGGATGGCCATTGTAACGCCAATTTTTAAAAAGGGTTCCAGGGGTGATCCGGGAAACTAGACCGGTGAGTCTGACGTCAGTACCGGGAAAAATGGTAGAAACCATCAAAAAGAACAAAATTGCTGAACATGTAGATAGTCATGGCTTAATGGGAGACAGCCAACATGGCTTTAGACAAGGAAGATCTTGTCTTACTAATCTGTTATGTTTTTTTGAAGGTGTGATTAAACAGGTAGACAAAGGTGAGTCGGTTGATATAGTGTATCCGGACTTTCAGAAAGCCTTTGACAAGGTCCCTCATCAGAGACTTTAGGCAAAACTAAAAAGTCATGGGATAGGAGGCAGTGTACTATTGGTTAAACGATAGAAAGCAGAGGTTAGGGCTAAATAGCCAATTTTCCCAATGGAGAAAGGTGAATAGTTGTGTACCCCAGGGATCTGTGCTGGGTCCGCGGCTTTTTGACATATTCATAAATGACCTGGAAAGTAGAATAACGAGTGAGGTTATCAAATTTGCAGATGACACAAAACAATTTAAAGTTGTTAAAACCCGCATCGTTAAAGAGGACCCAAAGGGGGGAGGAGTTTCCAAGATGGCCGTTGAGAGTTCTTGCTGAACGAATGCCTAAATGAAAGGGGAAGTTGAGTGCTCTTCCCTCTGTGCCCCAGCTACCTTCCACTGGTCCAATGGATCGATTTGTTTCACTTACCCCAGACCAAAGAAGGGGGGTTCGAGCTGGCTTGGTGGCATTGGGTGAGGAGTCCTTAGCACCGCTGACAGATGTTGAGACATCTCTCTCCCCCCTGCAGAGGACGCTGCCGGAATGCCCCGCTGCAGCAAGTCCTGCCTCTGCCGCGTCGACACTGATACCCCCGAGGTGGGGGCTGAGGAAGTCGCTCGAGGGGAGCTGACCGATGGTGCAGTCTTGCTGATCCCTGATGGAATCAGGGAGGCGTCTGGCATGTTAGCGATGGCAGAAATTCTAGTCTTACCACTATCAGAAGAAGTATGTCTTCCACAAGTTGCTTCTTCTCCGTTGCCTTCTTCGACTTTTCTTCTACCTAAGCCTAAGGTCTTCACGCTGGAATCAATTTGGGAAGCCATTGCTACTCTTTCTGGAGCCGTCCAGTCTCATTCTTTGGCCTTTGTAATGCGGATTCAAGAAAATGAACAGCACATTCAGGAGAATGTTGGTAAGATCGAGACAGTTGTGTCTGTATGTGAGTCTTTGAAAACATCGGTAACTGATCATGGAATCCAATTAATGACTTTCAGATTTGTCTTCTACTTTGTCTAAAGACAATGGGATTCTTCAATATAAATTAGAAGTACTGGAAAATGCTGCTAGGGCTGCAAATTTGTGGGTCCTAAATTTTCCACAAACTCGGGGTAACAGCGCCTGATATGTTTAAAAAATATTTACAAGAAATTCTGAAGGTCCCTGCAGATTTATTTCTGCCACTGACTAAGGTATATTATCTCCCTCACGGTAAAAGAGATTCGGTGGTTCCACCTGATGTGTCTAATGTGGATTTTGATGTCCTGAATGTCTCATATCTTCTTGAGGATACTGGTGGAGGAGTTTGTATACCAGCTACTTTGATAGTTCAATGTGCCTTGGTCTCGGACAAGGAATGGCTCCTGAAGATGTTTTTCAAGAAGCGGAAGGAGACTTTTCTTGGGCTATCTATCTCTATGTTTCCCGATCTTACAAGGGAAACTCAGAAGCGGCGGAAACAATTTTTGTTATTGAAAGCTGGAGTGTTGCAACTTGGAGGGTCTTTCTTTTTACGTTGTCCATGTAAATGCCTGGTTATATATAAATCTACTAGATATTTTTTCACTAATCCTTTAGATCTTGCTACCTTTATTAATGCCAGGATATCCACAAATAATGTGCTAGAATAATGTATATTCTCTGCTTATTTGTTGTAGATTTGGGGTCTCTCATGGCCATACTTTATTCTTGCTGATGATTTCTTAAGAGTAATCTTTAATATAGACCAGGTACTACTGCCCTGGTTTATTAGGTAGGAGAGTCTACGAGGACAACAGATGTTACCTGACCCGGGGACTCCGGCTCCAGGCAAGGCAGTTTGGTCGGTCGGCCGCTCCAACTCCGAGAGCCCGGGGCGGCGGTCAGGGATGCGCGACCTGGCCCTCGAGGATCAAGGTGCCTCCACAGATGCCGCCCTCACGAGCTTCTTCCTTTTGTGCTCCCGGGCGGGAGACCCCCTTTCAGAGGAACCACAACGGCGCTCGGGGTCAGACTCCCGAGATGTCGAGGCCTCTGAAGAAGTCTGGGCCCGGCCGGACATGGACTCCGAAAAAATGACATCCTGTCTTATCAACTAACCAACAGAAGTCTAAATATATTACAAGATTATCTAGTCTTAAGAGAACCACTCCAATACAGGCATTTAAAAGCAGATTTGACCATGTCAAAGGATCACTTAACCAACAGGGAAAATAAAGAAAAGGCCAGTAGTCACTAATGTCTTATGCCAGCACACAGGTTCTCACATCCATATAGCTAGTGAGGATCGAGATCCTCTGGAATGGTAGAAGAAGTCAAAGGGTCAGACTTCTCTTGATCAGGGGGCTATCCTTGATTGGCGGATGGACTTCCTGTGTGGTCACCTTAATGGGGGGGATGCATCTTGATGGGGGGAGCTGCCTTGATGAGGGAAGTAGAGCTAGATCTTGTTAACCCTTTCCAGGCCGAGCCCAAAACTCTCAGGATCCAAAATTCTGACTAAATCTTCCTATCAAATGGTATATAATACATGACCATAGCAGAAGGAAAATCACTATTCGAACATATTGAATAAAGACGGGTACAATCTTCCTGAAATATGCAAAAATTAACCTGGCTGCAGAATGTGGATTAAAAATTTAAAGTAGGCCTTCAAAGGGTTAAAGGACAGTGTCTAAGCTTGATGATGGGCCATTTTGGACTGATTAGTACTGAAGATTGTAATAATTTGGTTCACTGTACTCTAAAGAAAAAACCCTTCAAATAATGTAGCAATTTAAACTGCCAAAACATATTAAAAAATGCTACAGAAATTCACATGCCCTCAAACAAAAATCCAAAAGTTAATACTTCGTATCCTTTAAATAAATAAATCCTCATTAATTTTCAATTTTTTATTTACCATTTGTTTATTTATTTTCATATTTTTTTTCTTTTGTTTTTTTCAAAACTTAAAATGAGAGGAAAAAGACTTCAGTATTATTGATCTTTGCATTGCTGGTTTTTCATCTCTATGCCTGCTTGTTCACGGGTTTTTGTTTGTTTGGCGGCATGTGAAGTTCTGTAGCATTTCTTAATATAGTTTGCAAAGTTTGAATCGCTACATTATTTGAGGTTTTATAACAGTACAGTAAAACAAATTATTACAATCTCCAGAACTAATCAGCCCAAAATGACTCATCATCAAGCTTAGACACTGTCCTTCAACGAGATCTAGCTCTACCTCCCTCATCAAGGCAGCTCCCCCCATCAAGATGCATCCCCCCCATTAAGGTGACCACACAGGAAGTCCATCCGCCAATCAAGGATAGCCCCCTGATCGGACATGGACTCCGAAAAAATTCTTTCACGTTGATGCTGATGGCTCCGAAGCGCCTTCGACGACATCTTGCCGCACAGGCCACAGATCAGCGGGTCATGGTCAGGTCCGAGGCATCGGAGGCAGCAGTCGTGGGTGTCGGTGAGAGACATGTTTCTTACACCGATCACACTTCTTAAACCCGCTGGCAGCCATCAGGGGAAAAAGGGCCCCTGCAAGGTCAAAAGACAGGACTGCCAGTGAAAATTAGAGAAAAAGCGCGAACGCTAGTCACAAAGGACAAAAACCGAAAAAGAAGATCCGGGCTGGATACCGGTGTACCAAGCAGAGGGGGGATGGGGAACCGGCGTCGAACCGGATAAGAGAATGTGAAAAATCGCAGAAAAATCAACTTTTTACCGGGTGACACGAACTACGTCCGTTGGGCTCCGTGGAAAAAGACTGAGCAAGATGGCACCCTTGGGCGGGAAGGGGACCGCGCATGTGCATTGCATTCCCAAAGGCTTTCTTTGAGAGCTGGGGAAATGCTCCACACGAGGGCTCCGTCGGCGCCGACGTCACCCATATGTGAGGACTAACTTCTTGCTTGGTCCTGGAGAATATAGAAAGACTAGGGGACATGCAATGAAGCTACAGGGTGAACTATTTAAGACTACTAAGAGAAAATATTTTTCCACTCAACGTGTAATCAAAGTCTGGAATTTGTTACCGGAGGATGTAGTAAAGGCTGTTAGTGTAGCTGGGTTTAAAAATGGTTTGGAAAAGTTCCTGGAGGAAAGGTCCATAAACCATTATTAAAAAGGGACCCAGGATATCAATGCTTGACCCAATACAAGCATTGTGGAACCTATGTCTTTTGTGGAAACTGCTAGGTATGTATGACCTAAATTGGCCACTTTTGGAAACAGGATACTGGGCTTGATGGACCTTGGTCTGACCCACTATGGCATATCTTATGTTCTTAAGCCCTTGCCCTGTAGGTGGTGGGGCACCGATTCTACCACCTGATCCTCAAGAAGACCTGCTAACTCCTTCAGAAGAAGGTCCCGGTGAAGAGGAGACCTGAGAGGCTCTCCTGGAAAGTAAGGAAGAGGCACCTGGGTCAAATGGAGCTGATAGTCTCGATGAACTATCTGTAGGACCCAGGCATCTGTGGTGATGGCTGGCCACCTGTGGGCATACAGGGCAAGCCTTCCTCCTGTGCATTGCCTGTCTCTTGTGGTGAGAGGAGCTATACCTTGAGAGTCAAAAGCCACTCCCAGGCTGGGCCGGAGCCGGTGCCTGGGGTTTGGGTGCTTTCTGCTTACGCGGGCCATGCCCCTGTCCCTTGGCCTGCTGCCCCTGTTGGGGAGCCTGGGAGGCCTGAAATGGAGGGTAGCTTTGGTAAGCAGCACCCTTCCTCGGGAAAAAGGGCTTCTTACCCGTGCCCTTCTTTTTAGAAGGGGCAGAAGTCTTCTTCGAGAGCCGTGTCCTGGTCATGTACTCGGTCTCGAGCTCAGCAGCCTTTTCGGTCATGGGTTTACCGAAGAGGTTCTTTCCCCAGTATGGGACATCAACCAACTTGTCCTGAACCCACTGCTCAAGGTCCGATGACTGCAGCCATGCCTGGCAGCATGCACCGATGCCCGCCGCAGCTACTCGGGCTGCTGCCTCAAATCCGTCATAGGCAGCTCGAGTCATGAAATTCAAGCACGCACGGACTCCAGTGGACAGGCTCTTGAAGTGCTGCAAAGGTCCCTCAGAGAGACCAGCCAAGAACCCGGTGATTTCCTTCGCCAGGTCTCGCAGGTACATGCCCATGTACAGCTGGTATGCCTGGATCCGACATGTCAGCATAGAATACTGGTAGCACTTCCTGACTAGGGCATCCAAGCTGTGGGCCTCCCTGCCAGGAGGCACCGAGGAGTGCGTCTTCTGGCTCTTGAGCATGGCTGATTCCACAACCATGGAGTTGTGAAGCAGTTGTGCTTTTGGAACCCAGGACTCTTGCAGACGCGATACATCGAGTTGATTCGCCTGCTGATCACCAGCGTCTCCCACATGTGAAGCATCAATCATTCCAGGATCTGAGGCACTGGTACAGTAAGGGCCTCCCAAAGGGGAGAGTCATACTGGAGGATCTTGAGCTCTTCGGCTCAAGGATCCTCCTCGGAATCTGCAGGGAATGCCAAAGCCTTTGGCATATCCCTTACGAAGTCCAAGAACCTAGTGTCCTCTGGGGGGAACCTTCTCTGAGATTTGGACGCTTGGGAATCGGACGGGACGTCCCTGTGCCGGCAGGTGTCTGGAGACTCTTCTTCCTCAGTCTCCCAGCCCGATGCCTCCGAAGAGGAATCGAGTGGCTCCGGCCTCGAGGGCTCCGGCTTTGACCACCCCGATGACCTCGGTCCTGAACGGGAGGTTGAGGGAGACCTCGGCCTCCAGGGTTGACTTGGACGTCAGTGGCCCAGTGGTCGGGCGGAAGGACCGGTGAGATCAGCTATCGGCGCCTGCTGCTGGTATATGAAGACAGATATGCTGCGCTCCAGGGCTACCATTCTGAGACCGAGCTCAGAAGGCTCTGCAGCCCCAGGGTTGGGTCCCGACGCCAGTTCTCCCAGAGGAGAGTCTTCAACGAGGACAGTTGTTACCTGCCTTGGCTGCTACGTGTCCCATCGAGGAAGCTTCGTTGGGTGCTCTATCTCTGAGGATCCGGGCCAGCGCTCGGGGCTCCGCGACCGGCCCCGGGAGGAACCAGGCCATTCAGAGGCATCCAACGATGTCGCCTTCGAGGATTTTTTCTTCCTCCGATGTTCCCGCGAGGCAGACCCCCTCTTCGAGGAACCTCTACAATGCTCAGGCTCAGAGTGTTCCTGAGATATAGAGGTCTCAGACGAGGTCCAGGCCCGCGAAAGTACAGACTCAGCAAAAATCCTATCATGCTGCTTCTGGTGGCTTCTCAGGGTCTTCAAGGACATTTTCCTACACAGGCCACAGACCTTCGGGTCGTGGTCAGGCCTGAGGCACCGGAGACAGCAGTCATGTGTATCGGTGAGGGACATTAATTTTGCACACCAATCACATTTTTTAAACCCGCTGGCAGCCATTGGGGGAAAAAGGGCCCCTGCAAGGTCGAAGACCCGGGCTGCCAGTGAAAAGAAAAAAAAGAGCACGAACACTAGTCACAAAGGACAAAAAACGAAAAATCAAACCGGACTCGATACCGGTGTACTGAGCCGAAGGCGGGAAAGGGAACCGTTGTCGAACCGGAGGAAAAAGATAAACTTTTAAGTATTTTAGACACTTTTTTTTGCGGTGACAATTGGACTACTTCTGAAGGGCTCCGCGGAAAAAAGGAGACTGAGCAAGATGGCACCCTTGAGCGGGAAGGGGACCGCACATGCGTGATGCAATTCCCAAAGGCTTTCTTAGAAAACTGTGGATTTGCTCTGCACGAGGGCTCCGTCGGCGCCGACGTCACCCATATGTGAGGACTGACTTCCTGCTTGCTCTCGGAGAATGAGTTTTACCTTTATTTGTTAGTTATTTTTGTATTCGTGTTGGTATGGAAAGGAAAGTGCAACAAAGCATAGTGGAGAATGCGTGAAAAACCACACTGTCCACAACTAAAGTGCATTCAAATAAAAATGAAGGGGTTGGGGGGGTAGTTATGATTGTCTGCCTCAGTTTTGATAGTAAACTAGTGGCAACCATTTGTCAGTCCAAGTTCTGTGCAGGCTGAATGGCTGTTGATGGTGACATTATTAACAAAATCTATAACTTAAAGAGATGCATTATGTATTCTCTTTGACACATATAGCTTGCAAATTGTGCTTGGATAATCCTTGACTTAGAATTATTATCTGCAATACTATGATGTTAATACATACCAAAATTTGTTTGACAATTTGAGTTATTATTTGCTTTGCATCCATCAAGATGGACTGAGGTAATGAGGAAACTTCAGCAGCTTTTAATCCTAAAATTGTAAAATTAGTAAGTTTGTTATACTTTTTGTAATTGTTTTAAATCGTCATTCTCCTGCAGACACGCATATTTCCAGAATGCCTCACATCTGAACAGGGCATATATTGAGTTTTAAAGCTCATGTGCGCCAGCATTTTTCAACACATTTTTGTATTGGTT
Source organism: Ichthyophis bannanicus (assembly GCA_033557465.1). Taxonomy (NCBI): domain Eukaryota; kingdom Metazoa; phylum Chordata; class Amphibia; order Gymnophiona; family Ichthyophiidae; genus Ichthyophis; species Ichthyophis bannanicus. The sequence goes on from CM066040.1 coordinate 217,867,154, forward strand.
CAGTAAGAGGTACAATAACCTGCAGGAAATTCAGGTTTATTCATTTTACATGAAAAACAGTCACCTTCATTTCTCCTTTCTAAGATAATGTTTGTAGAGAGAAAAGACTAATTTAGATCTACTATATATGCCTGGCACTGAAAACTTAAAAAAAACAAAAACCCAAGGAAAATTGATAATAGTTTAGCAGAAGATAATAGTTTAGCTTTCTTTTCTCTTACAGTATTTTGTTCTATTTGCACAAGTCAAACTTCACTTTCATATGTAATTTTTTATATCATTTTTTACCATAGTTTTTTTCCTCTGTGTGTCCTTTAGAAAGTATGTAGGTATACGATATATTTTCCCTGTTTCCAATGCTACTTCTCAGATGCTTAACTTCAAAATGGTTGTTTTCAACATTGGGATATAAGGTATCTATATGGCACAATTCCAGAAAATGAGTGGCAAACAGTGTAAATGCCTAATGAAAAAATATAATATAGAATTCTTTTAGACTCAGCATTTCCTACATGCATTAAAACATATAACTACTCAATATGACGTATGCATGATTCAGACTGAATATAAAAAAAAAATGAGGTCAATTTTCAGTAGCAGGGCTTTCTTATAACTTTAAACACATTAAGTATTACCACTGAAAATTCTAAATAGATAATCACATCCCTTTTTAAATGTATAGCTTTGGCTATTTTGTGAATAAATGCTGACTCCTGGTGACCCAGCATCTCCTGGGTTTTCTTGACAGTGTGACTGGAAGTAGATTGCCATGCCTTTCTTCCGAAGCAATGGAGGGTTAAGTGACAACCAAGGCCACAAGAAGCATTAGTGGGAATAGAACCCTGATCTGTTGGTTACTAAGACAGTGCTCTAACCATTAGGCTACTACAAAACGGTCAAATGTATAAGTAGAAGTGCTTTAATTTAAATTAAAAAAAAAACAGCCTTGCTGCTCTCTGTAATTGCTTTAGAATATCGGCCTCAGTATATTGTAAAATAATGTAATCACATTTTATATTGCAGATGAATAAGGGCCTCTTTTACTAACACTTAGCTCGAACCATTTGCCACATAGCATATAGGAATAAAATGGGCCATGCAGCAGATGGTTCAACTAAGGGGTATGTTTACTAAACGGCGGTAGCAGACTCCATGATTGAAATGGGGCCAAGGCTCCGATATCGCATGGAGTCTGCTACCACTGTTTAGCGTAGTTACTCACCTGTAACAGGTGTTCTCCGGGGACAGCAGGAATCAGTCCTCATATATGGGTGACGTCGGCATAGAAAACCTTTGGGAGTTGCCACCACGCATGCGCGGTCCCCTTCCTGCTCAAGGGTGCCATCCTGCTCAGTCAAAAGACATAGCTAAAAAGACAGCAAAAGAAGAAAACAATAATAATATGACTGCAACTCCAAGAGGAGGAGGGAGGGTTGTGAGAACAGATTCCTGCTGTCCCCGGAGAACACCTGTTACAGGTGAGTAACTACGCTTTCTCGGGGAACAAGCAGGAAGTCAATCCTCATATATGAGACTCCACAGCTACAGGCTACCGAGAACCCATAGGCAAAAAAGACTCCCTCTATGAGGGCCGCAAGCAGCCGCAATAGAAATCCTAACTTAGGAAAATAGAACTCCGGTAGCCAGACGCAGAAGGGTCGGAGGGCAGGAGTTGCCTAGACCTCGACCTCCTTCCCCTGACAGACCATCTCAACATCCATTCCCTTCCAGTCCCATTCTCCCATCCCCCTGCATCAGTCCATTTGTAGCCCTAGCCCCCAGTTTTCTTTCAGGGTCAGCAGCTCTCTCCTCCCCTCCCCCCCCATCAGCCCACTTCCAGTTCTAGCCCCCAGTCTTCTAGTGCCAGCAGCTCTCTCCTCCTTCCATCAGCCCATTTCCAGTCCTAGACCCCCCATCAGCCCATTACCAATCCCAGCTCATTACCAGTCCTAGCCCCCCCCAATCAGCCCATTACCAGTCCTAGCTCCCCCCAATAAGCTAATTTCAGGTCCTAGCCCCCCCAGTCTACCCAATTCCAGCCCTAACTCCCCCAATTAGCTCATTTAGTCCTACCTCCCCCGATCAGCCCATTTCCAGTCCTAACCACCCTAATCAGCTCATTTCCAGTCCTAGCCTCCCTTAAGTGCCCATTTCCAGTTCTAGCCCCCCCCATCAGCCCATCGCCAGTGCTAGCCCTTTCATCAACCCACTACCAATCCTCACCCCCCTGATCAGCCCATTACCTGTCCTACCCCCCCAATCAGACCATTTCTGGGGAGAACCCCCCCCAGCCCAGCCCTGCTCAGCTCATTACCAGTCCAAGCCCCCCCCCCCCCCCACGGAAGAGCCCTGCATTTACTAATCGGTGCCCCGGCTCACCTTTGCAAAGCCGTGGGAAGGAAAAGCGCTTCTCTTCTTTCCTGCGGCTCTGTTAAAGTTGAGCCCGCCAGTGCTGAGGTCGGCTGGGTTAGCCGCATGAGGACGACATTGAGATCCTACACCACTGGAGGCATTTTGATGGGGAGCCTGGAGAGAAACAGCCCTCGCATGAAGCAGGAAACCAGCAGCTGGCCCAAGAGGGGTCCGCCCTCGACTGGGTGGTGGTTGGCTGAGACCGCGCTTAGGTGGACCCTGACCGAAATGGACGTCAGGCTTGCCTGTGAGAGATGCAGTAAGTACTGCAGGACCAAGTGGGTGGGCAAGAGAAAGGGTCGGCCAGTATCTCCGAGCACCACACTGAGAAATGACACCACTTGAAGGCATAAGCCCTCCTGGTCAAATCCTTGCGCGAGGCCAGCAATATGTCCTCGATGTCCACCGGGAGATGAAGAGGAGTTAGCATGACCCACTCAGGCGCCAAGCCATGAGGGATAGGGACCTCAGGTTTGGGTGAAGTAGCAGACCCTCTTTCTCTGTCAGCAAGCCCAATGTGCTGCCGAGGGGAACCGGAGGCTCCGATGAGAGGCAGAGCAGCAGTCGGAACCAGGGCTGCTGAGGCCACCCACCGCGGGGCCACAAAAATTACCAAGGCTCTGTCTCGCTGAATCTTGAGAAGAGCTTGTGCTATGAGCGGGGTAGGAGGAAATGCATACAGGAGGTCGTGTGTCCATGACAGCAGGAGGGCAGGAAGGCATCAGAGGCTTCCCTGCTTGGGTGTGGAACTGGGCCAAAGAAACGCGGGAGCTGAGAATTTATTGGGCTGGCAAAGAGGTTCAGGACTGGAGTCCCCCAGCGCCAGAACAGCCACTGCGCCATCTGTGGGCAGATGCACTATTCGTGTGGTTGGAGAATCCAGCTCAGCCTGTCTGTCAGAACATTGTCCTGGCCTGGGAGATAGGTGGCCCAAAGGACTATGCCTTGGCGAATCGCAAAGGACCATAGGGCTATCGCCTCCAGGCAGAGGCTGTAAGAGCCGGTACACCCCTGTTTGTTCATAAAGAACATTGCCACCCCACTGTCCATTTGGACAAGTACTGTCCGGTGGTGAATGTGGTGCTTGAGTGCCCAGAGAGTGAGTAAGACCGCCCAGAGCTCGAGGAGGTTGATCAGCTACCTGGACTGCTCAAGGGACCAAGTTCCCTGCGTGCGGAGTTCGCCGCAGTGTACTCCCCAGCCCGTTAGGGAGGCATCCGTGGTTAAAACCACGTCGTGCTATGGGGCCTGGAACAGCATGCCTCAAAGCAAATTCCGGGCGTCCTGCCACCAATCGAGGGACTCAGACAGCTGGGGAGTGACTGAAATGGCGTCCCGGACATGGCCCATCGCCTGAGCCCACTGAGAGCAAAGGCATCACTGCGCCGCCCGCATGGGTAGACAGGCATCAGGGACAACGTGGACCGTCGAGCCATGGGGCCGAGAAGACGGAGCACCGCTCGAGCTGAAACTGTGTCGTCACAGTTCTGAACCGCGGAGGCCAGGGTGATGAGGCGGTCTGCCCTGTCCCAGGGAAGGAAGGCTGTCACCCGCTGAGTGTCAAGTCACGCGCTGATGAACTCCAGAGATTGAACCGGAGTGAGATGAGACTTCGGGTAATTCACCATGAAGCTGAAGTGTTTGAGGAGATGGATGGTGCGGGCCGTGGCCCACCATGCTTCATCTGCCGTTTCCCCTGTCACGAGCCAATCATCTACATAGGGGTAGACGAAGGTGCCCTGTAACCAAAGGTGGGCTGCGGCTACCACGAAGCACTTGGTGAACACTCGTAGAGCGGATACGAAGACGAAGGGAAGCACCCTATATTGGTAGTGGTTCCCTTGTACTCTGAAGTGCAAGTATTTTCTGTGTTTCAGATGGATGAGGATTTGAGCGCACGCATCCCAAAGGTCCAAGGAGCATAGCCAGTCGCTCTGCTGGAGAAAGGGCAGCAAGTGCCAAGGGATAGCATTTTGAATTTTTCCCGCACCAGATATTAGTTGAGATTTCTTAAATCGAGGATGGGTAGGAACCTGCCTGTTCGTTTTGGCACAAGGAAATAGTGGGAGTAGAAACCGCAACCTTGTTCCTTGAGGAGGTTGGTGAGCTCCTGTGCCAAGAAGGTCTGATGTGTGGGGAGCCGGGGGGGGGGGGGGGCTCCGTGGGGCAAAAGGGTGGCAGCAGCCGGGCCAGGTGGAGGAGGTAGCCCTCCCGGATGACCTGGAACACCCAGTCATCTGAGGTTATGGACTCCCAGGGGGGAGTGAAGTGGACCAGCCACCCTCCAACCAGTAGCTGGCTCAGCGAAGGGCGGATGGCTATGCATCTGGCATCAAAAACCCAGGGTCGACTGGGCCGAAGCCAGGATCTGGCTCTTGGGTCCCATAAGCTTTTGCTGGCCCTGGGGATCGTTCTTGTCATGCCTGCCCTGGGATGGGGCTGGCGCCAGATGGTAAGGTGGGTAGCCTCGGTAAGGGAGACCCTTCCTCTGGAAGAAAGGCTTCTTGCCCTGCTGTTTCTTCCACAGAAGAGAGTAAGTCTTGTGGGAGAGATGGATGCGAGTGACGTACATCATCTCTATCTCTGCTGCTTTGTCCTCCATAGATTTGCCAAACAATTGTTCGCCCAGGTACGGTACATCGAGTAGCTTTTCCTGGACCCATTGTTCAAGGTCTGAGGACTGGAGCCAGGCCTGCCGCTTGGTCCCAATGCCTGCAGCAGCTACCCGAGTAGAGGACTCGAAGCTGTCGTATGCAGCACGAGAAAGGTACTTCAAACAGTCCCCCACTGATTTTAGGAGGGACTGGAAACGGCGGAGGTAATTGCCGTCGAGACCTGTCTGGAAGCCTCCAAGCTCCTTCGTGAGGTCACGAAGGAACATGCCTATATACAGCTGGTAAGCCTGGATGTGGCAAGCCAGCATGGAGCCTTGGTAGGCCTTACGCCCGAGGGCACCGAGAGCACGAGACTCCCTATCTGGCGGGACCGAAGAGTGGGTTTTTGGATTCTTCTGCTTCCGCATGGCAGACTCCATCACCATCGAAGTATGGGGGAGCTGGGCCTTCCAGAAGCTGGGCCCCTGCTGGACCCTGTACATGGTGTCCAGACACTTGCTGACAATGGGGATAGATGCACGTGTCTCCCACATGTGGAGGAGTAGCTGGTTCAGAATGGGTGGGACCAGGACTCTGAGGGATTCTTTTGGCGGGGCCTCGTATTGTAAAATTTTGAGTTCCTCTGCATGGGGCTCCTCCTCGGATTGTGTAGAGAACGACAGGGCTCAGGCCATGTCCCGTACAAACTCCAGAATGGAGGTATCCTTGGGAAACGACTGCTGCTTTTGATCGGGCGGAGAAGTATCCGAGGGAAAGTCCCGATGGGCCCGGGATTCCAAGGAAGTATCCCCATCAGACTCCCAGCCCGATATTTCCGAGGAAGAATCAAAGCTAGGCTGCTCAGGCAGAGCCTGTGAAGCGTGCTGGGCTCTCAAGGCCAAGGTCCCTCTGGAACACGAGGCGCTGGTTCGGGAAGATCTCATACCCAAGGACCAGGATAGAGATTGAGACCTCTGCTGGGAACCCTCACGAGACCCCTGGCTTTCAGGGGTTGTCACAGCGGTCTGGGGAGAAAAGACAGGCATCACCCTCAAGGTCTCTGGGTGTGTGCCGGCGGGGCCTGGCACACGTGCCTGCTGGGCAGCAAGGAAGGCAGAAACAATGGAGTGGAGGAGTAGCCTAGTGGTTGGGGCAAGGTACTTCAGGCCAGAAGGTCAGGGGTTCAAATCCCACAAGAGGACAGCAACCTTGGGCCGGAAGGACTGGGGTTTCTAGTCCCACAGATGCTCCTTGTGGTCTTGGGCAAGCCACTTAACCCTTCATTGCCATGTTCCCTGTAAAATAGTAATCTCCAAGTTATAATACCCTGTTCAATGTAATTTCAGTTTGTTCAATGTAAACCGCACTGATGCAGAATAGCGCAGCATATAAGAGAATGTAAATAAATAAATAAATAAATTACAGTGCCAGCATTTGGGCCCCCCACTCAGTAGTGGGGCCCTATGACACCAACACCAGGGTAACCAGGTCGGGCGTTGAGGAGGAGAGGGGGTCCTTGCCGGAACAACTTTCAGGAGATCAGGTTTCATCGCTGGAGACCTCCATATCTGTACAAGATACCTTTCAGGGCCACTCTTTCTCCGACTCCAGGGACTGTCGAGGTGGTGCCGAGGCCGTGGAGCGGCTGCACGGGACCCTGGGGGCGGAAGGTTGGTGGAGTGGGAAGCTACCAGGGACACCGGGGCCATCTTGTGGAAAATATCATCCAGTTTCTGCTCATGGCCTTGGAGGACATCTTTTTACAAACGGAGCAGAGCTCCGGGTTATGGTCCACTCCCAGACACCTGAGACAACAATCGTGGGTGTCTGTGAGTGACATGTTTCTGGAGTATCTGTCATCCTTTTTGAAACCAGAGGCCATGGGGAGGGAAAAAGAATCCCCGCAAGGTCGAAGACCTTTGGTTTGGCCAGCGGTTGAAAAGGGAGAAAAATGCACTAGAGATAAACTCACGAAGAAAGGGGAAAAAAATGAAAATTAACAAAGTCCCTAGGTCCGCTGCCGAGGCAGGGGCACTGGGGACAGCAGGAAGAGGACCAGGAAACTGGAATAGAAGACAATATGAAAAACATTTTCCGAGGTACAAGGGACATGCATCCGAAGGGCTCCGCGGAAAAAAGGGAGACTGATCAAGATGGCACCCTTGGGCGGGAAGGGGACCATGTGGTGGCATTCCCAAAGGCTTTCTTTGAAAGCTGGGGAAATGCTCCATGTAGGCTCCGTCGGTGCCGACGTCACCCATATGTGAGAACTGACTTCCTGCTTGTTTCTGGAGAATTCTCACTTTTTACCACACCTGCATTTCACATCCTTTTGACCTTTTAAATGTCTCCTTGTGCTTCAGTCCCCACACGCCTCTGAATATACTGTGGGTTTCACTTCTCTAGAAATGTGGTTACTGATTCTTCTTTAAGGGGTCCGATACCACTATAGTCTGTGACTTTAGTGTCAGTAATTATGTCACCCTACCCACTCCCTGCTGATAGTATCTGGTTGCCCTTTCTACTTATTGCTGCATGGTTAGGTGAAAAACAACTTCTATATGCTTTCCTCACACTTCTCATGTCTTTCTTTTCCATTCCTTATAAGGGGTTCCACTACAGATCTGCTTGCAAGACTACTCCTAAGCATAGCATTTGTCAGACCTTCGGGGAACGCAGCCTAAAGTAGGGTTCATCCCTCTTTGTTCCATTCACCATGGCCTTACAGATCTTCATCACCAGCACTGAGAGGAGGTTGGCCACCAACGTAGCCATCATCCTCATGCAATGTGCTGTGATCCAGTGCTCAAGGAGAGGCCAGCTCACTCACAGGCAAGGGTAATATAGTCCGCCATCCAAGTGGACAGAGTTTGCTTGGTCATGGGGAGCCCCAGTCTGCTGGGGTCATAAGACATGAAAAGCTGCGGAGCTCTCCAATGGGCCTGAGTCCGTTGCAAGTAGAAGGACAGAGCCCGCTTGCAATCTAGTGTGTGATGTATTAGTTCCTCCCTTCTGGCATGAGACCATGGAAAGAAGGTAGGGAGGACCACCTCTTGGCTGAGGTGGAAAGGAGAGATCACCTTCAGGAGGAATTTGGGGTGTGTGTGGAGCACCATCCTCTTCATAAAGAACCTCGTATATGTTAGATCCGCCACCAGGGCTTGGAGTTTGCTCATTCTTCGAGCGAACATGAGGGCCACCAGTAAGACCACTTTCCAAGGCAGATATCTCAGGTGGCAAGTGGCCAGGGGCTCGAATGGCGGTTTAGTGAGCTGGAAGAGCACCATGTTGAAGTCCCATTCTGCCGCCACAGGGCGGAGGGGGGGCTTAATCAGCAGGAGGTCTCGGAGGAACCTAGAGACCAGGGGCTGGTTAGAGAGGGGTTTTCCCTCGATAGGGTGGTAGTGCGCAGCTATGGTGCTTAGATGCACCCTCACTGAGTTCGATTTCAGTCTGGTATGTGACAGGTGTAATAGGTACTGGAGAACCAGTTGCACATGGCAGGAAAAGGGATTCTCCGCTTTCTCTGCACACCAGATGGAGAACCATCTCCATTTAAAGGCATAGGCCTGCCTGGTGGAAGGTTTCCAAGAGACCAGTAGGACCTCCTCGATTTCCCCTGGCAGGTTGAAGGGGGCCAAAGCTACCCTTTCAAAAGCAATGCCATTAGCGACAGTGACCCCAAGTTGGGGTGCAGAAGGGAGCCCTCCTCCTGGGATAGGAGGTCCGGGACTCGGCCCAGTGGGTTTGGGAGAGCTACCGAAAGGCATAGCAGCAGGGGGAACCAGGGTTGCCTGGGCCACCTGGGTGCGATCTGTATGACTGATGCCCCCTCGCTCTGGACCTTAAAGAGGTTCTTGGCGACCGAGGGGGGGGTTAGTGGGAACGCATATAGCAGGCCCTCTGACCACGAGATTAGGATGACATCTGCCGCCACTCTCCCCGGGTGCGGCTGGCGCAAGCAGAAGCATGGTAGCTCTGCATTGTCCAGGGAGGCAAACAGGTCCAGCAGTGGCCTACCCCAGCGGTAGAAGAGCTGCTTCACTACCTGGGGTTCAAGCGCTACTCATGTGGGTGAAGGACTCTGCTCAACCTGTCTGCTAAGCAGTTGTTCTGGCCTGGTAGGTATACCGCTCACAGGAGTACACAGTTGCACACTGTGAAGGAGAGGAGGTTCAACGCCTCCTGACAGAGGGAGCACAAGCCCATGCCCCCCTGCTTGTTGATATAAAACAAGGACACCTGGTTGTCCTTCTGGATCAGGATAGGCTGGTGCCGTAGGCAATGACAGAATGCTTGCAGGGCCAGGAAGATTGCCCTGAGTTTGAGATTGATCTGCAAGAGTGACTCCTTCGGAGACCAGCTGCCTTGCGTGTGGTAGTTCCTGCAATGCGCCCCCCAACCCAAGATGGAGGCATCTGTTGTCAGGGTCTGCTGTGGTGTGGGTGCCTGGAAAGGCATTCCCTCCCGGAGGTGGTACAAGTTTTGCCACCAGGTAAGGGATTCCACCAGCTGGCAGATGACTCTGACTCTGTCTTGTAGCCTGTCCATGGCCTGAGTCCACTCAGAGCAGAAGCACCATTGGGCTGTCCGCATGTGTAGGTGGGCTAGCGGTGTGACATGGATCATTGAGGCCATGTGGTCCAACAGGTAGAGAAAGAGGCAATCCAGTACTGACCGACGGCGCTGTATCTCTCCTGCCAGTTGCTTGAGGCAGTGTGCCCTTTTTCTTGGCAGGATAGCCTTAACCTGTAGCGTGTCCAACTGTGCCCCTATGAACTCCAGACTTTGGGTTGGAGCGAGATGGAACTTGAAGTAGTTGATGGGACTTGGGGTAGTTAATAACAGGTGCTGCAACAGGAGGGTTGTACGCTCTGTGGCCTGCCTGACCTCTGAGGTTGTACCGCCTTTGATTAGCCAGTCATCCAGGTAGGGGAAGATGAAGGCCCCTTGAAGACGCAAGTGAGCGGCTACCACCGCCAAGCATTTGGTAAAGACCCTTGGGGATGAGGCCAGGCCGAAGGGCAGCACACTGTACTGGAATTCCCCTCCTCCTACCATGAACCGTAAGTACTGCCTATGAGAGAGATGTATCAGGATGTGAGTGTACACATCTTTTAAGTCCAAGGAACACAGCCAATCTCCCTGGTGGAGGTAAGGCAGCAGTGTTCCAAGGGAGAGCATCTTGAACTTCTCCCTCACCAGAAACTTGTTCAAGTTTCGCAGGTCGAGTATAGGCCTGAAGCCCCCTGTTCTTTTGGGGACAAGGAAGTACCTTGAGAAGAAGCCCATCCCCCGCTGATGCCTGGGTACGGGCTCCACAGTATTGTCCCTGATCAGAACTGAGAGCTCTGAGAGCAGAAGGGTCTGGGGAAGGAGAGGTAGCACTGGCTCTCTTGGAAAGAACCTGTGTGGTACCTGTTGTAAGTGGAGGAGATATCCCTCCTTTACTACCTGCAGCACCCACTGGTCTGAGGTGACCTTGGCCCATTTTTGGGCAAAGAGTGCCAGGCAGCCCCCTGTGGGCTAGTGAGGGTCTCCCAGGGGAGACCCTACTCTAAGAGTCAAAAGCTCCCCCCTTGGTCTGGAGCCGAAGCTTCGAGCTTCTGAGCCTTAGGCTTCTGAGCTCCTTGGCCCTGTCTTTTGGGGTGAGAACCCTGCTGCTAGCCTGAGAAGGCCTGGTATCAGTGACCCTTCTGGAAGTGCCCCTTTTTCCCGGGGAATAGGGGTCTTTTCTCCAAGGGTTTTTTTTACGGGAAAGGAAGAGGTCTTCTTCGAGAGCCACTGGCAGATCACCATTTTGGCCTTTATCTCGGCCGCTTTGTCGGCCATTGGTTTGTCGAACAAGTTCTCACCAGTGAAAGGGGACCTGGAGCAGCTTGTCCTGGACCCATTGATCGAGGATCAAGGTCTGTAGCCAGGCTTGGCGTTAGGCTCCCATGCTGGCTGCTGATACTCAAGCTGCGGACTCAAATCCATCGTTGGTCGCCCGGGAGAGGAACTATGAACAGCCCTTGATCCCGGAGGTGAGAGCCAATTGAGAGGTTCCCCGGCCAGACCCGCTGAGAACCCAGTCAGCTCCTGGGTCAGGGCCTTCAAAATACATGCCTATGTATAGCTCATAGGCATGGATTTGACACCCCAGCATCAAGCCCTGGTTGCACTTGCACCCCATGGCATCAAGGACTCTAGCATCCCTGCCAGGGGGAATAGAAGAGTCTCCCACCTTCTCAGTAGTAGCCACTTGAGGATTGGCTGTACTGGCACCGTGAGAGTCTCCTTGGATGGAGACTCGAACTGGAGGATCTCCAGCTCTTTGGTGCATGGGTCCTTCCTCCATCTTAGTTTGCACCAAGAGAGCCCTGACCATTACCCTGACAAAGTCGTGGAAGGCCACATCCTCCGGAGGAGAATGGCACTGGAGTGTTGTGGGAGATGGGTCCGAGGGACGTCTTGGTGCCATCTGGTTTCTGGCGAGGCCTCGTCATTGGTCTCCCACTCAGAGTCGAGAGGGGACGATGAGTCTGAGGTTCTGCGACTCCTTGGCTCGAAGCCCACCCCGAAGGGCCAGGGGCCCTCCCGAGGACCTGGGGTTGGAGTCTCAGAAACTGGCTGGGGAGGACCAGATTCCTGAGGAATGGGACCGGGACCTTGACCGGGGCCGAGGACTTACCTGAGGCCGGTGGCACTCAGAGTTCGGCTCGATGACCAGGGACTCCCTGCAGTCGGGGGGCCCGGTTGTCGGGGTCATTGCCTGCTGCATGGCCAGGATAGCAGTGATCTTCTGCTCCATGGTGGCCATTCTGGACTCCAAGTCAGCTTTTGGCACGGACAACGAGGATCTCAGGCCTGGCGCTGGCACTCACACAAGTGCATCCCGATGAGGACCACGGTCTCAAGGATCCTTTAATGGTCTCCGCCGGCCGAGGCATCCTTCTTGGGGACCTTAGTGAGACGTTTTTTCGGAGTTGTCAGAGTCCCTCCAGGCGGTTTTACCAGGTTTCTCTGGCATAACCCTGTCAGATTTCGAGGATTTTTTCTTTTTCCACTCAGGATCAGAGGTCTTTCTGGAGGAGCCGCCGTCAAAGGACTCCAAAGATGCTCGGCCCTCTTTGGAAGTGCTGCGCTTGGAGCTCGGCATTGGGGAGGCAGGTGCCAAGTCGGACCTGGGGAACAACTCTGACCTCTTTTTATTGGTCTTAGGCATCATGGCCTGGGACAGGTCACATGAGGTGCTGTCATGATCCGGTCCCAAGCAGTGTAAACAGCAGTCATGGGTGTCGGTGACAGACATGGTTTGACTGCAGTGGTCACATTTTTTGAACCCACCGGGAGATATGGTGGGGAGACACCCCAGTTGGGGTCGAGGATCCTCAAGCGAAAAAGGGCATGAACACTGGTCAAGGCAAGGCTCGAAGAAAATATGGGAAAGAGCCAAGAAAGAAGCTGGGGCCGGGGCCGGATCGAGGTGGGAAGAGGAACCGGTATGCAATGGAGGAGGAGGAGTGGTCTAGTGGTTAGGACAAGGTACTTCAGGCCAGAGGGCCGGGGGTTCAAGTCCCACCTGAGGACAGCAATCTCAGGCCGGAGGGACTGGGATTTCTAGTCCTATAGGCACTCCTTGTGGTCTTGGGCAAGCCACTTAACCCTCCATTGCCCATGTTCCCTGTAAGTATTAGCGTATGTGTCTCATATCCCCTCGTGTTAAATGTATCCCCCAATTGACCGCTTTGACCCGGTGAAAAGCGGGATATAAATACAGCTAAATAAATAAATAAATCGGGAACAGCTATTTTTTAAAGGATATAGCAAGGATTTTTTCCAGGGAAACTGGACCAACATCCGTTGGGCTCTGCGGAAAAAAAGGAGACTGAGCAAGATGGCACCCTTGGGCAGGAAGGGGACCATGATTGCATGGTAGCATTCCCAAAGGCTTTCTTTGAAAGCTGGGGAAATGCTCTGCGTGGGCTCCGTTGGCGCCGGCATCACCCATATGTGAGAACTGACTTCCTGCTTGTTCCTGGAGAACAAGATAGATATCTTACAGATATTTACAACATTGAGAGAAATAAACTTAAGGACAAACAAAGATAAGTATGCCTGACAGGGCCGGATTTACCTTGAGTGAGGCCCTACGCCAACAAAAATTGTGGGCCCCCAGAAAAAATAAAAACGAGATCAACTTACCAAAACAGAAATGGCAATAGATGTATAGAATTGCCTGACATAAAGAGGCAATAGGGACAAAATCAGCATCGGAATTCAAGAAATACATTAAAAAAGACATATTCCAGTTAATAAATTCAAAATAAAAAGTATTTTTCTACCTTCTGTTTGGGCATTTTTTCAGTTGCAATTGCTCCAGTCACTTTCTTCTGGTTTCTTCGTGTCTTCTGCTAGCTATCCATTTGTCCTTTCTTCTCTTTTAGATGTTTTCCATTCTCTCTCTATTTCTGCTTTAACATACTGATTGTTTCCCTTTTGCTCTTTCCCCCAATTCTTTCCTTATTCCTTTATCATCCATTTAAATTTCACCCTTCCATTTTCAAGCCCCTCTTACTCTCCCAATACCCAGCCCATCATAGACTTTTCTTCCACACAAAATATTTTTCCCCTCTCCATTCTCATTCCCCATCCATTCTAGTCCTCCCCCAAAATCAGTTCCCTTATAGTTCTAGACCCACCCAGCATCCACTCCCTACTAGTCCCATTCTCCCATGCCCCACATCAGCCCATTTCCAGTCCTATTCTAGCTCTTCATCAGCCCATTTCCAGTGCTAGCCCTCACATCAGAGGCCATTTCCAGTCCTAGCCCCTGCCCCCCAATCACAGCCCATTTACAGTCCAAGTCCCCCATCACAGCCTATTTCCAGTCCTAGCCCCCCCAATCACAGCCTATTTCCAGTCCTAGCCCCCACCATCACATCCCATTTGCAGTCCGAGTCCTCCCCCCCATCACAGCCCATTTGCAGTCCAAGTTACCCCCCCCATAGCCCTTTTCCAGTCCAGGTCCCCCTCCCCATCACAACCCATTTCCAGTCCATGTCCCCCCCCCCCATAGCCCTTTTACAGTTCAGGTCCCCCCCATCACAGCCCATTTCTTTCCAGTCCATGTCCCCCCCCAGCCCATTTCCGGTCCAGGTCCCTCCCCCCCCATAGCCCTTTTACAGTTCAGGTCCCCCCCCCCCATCACAGCCCATTTCTTTCCAGTCCAAGTCTCCCCATGGATCCTCCTCTATCCACCACTTCCTCGGGCCCGGCTCACCTAGTGCCCTATCATCTGCGGGCATCTCTGGTAATGCTCACTTCTACCCCTTACCTTGAGCCCCATCAAACTCCATGCCTGAATGCTTCAAGCAAAAAGCCTTGTGCATGGGAAGGACAAAACTCCGGAGAAAATGCCCCTGGTAAGTCTCTCTGCCAAGCCATATCCAGCGCTCTTGGAAGGCTTTGTGGACTTCCCAGACTACTACTTTGTGCCCTGTGCAACTGGAGGAAGCCCCTCAGAGTACTTATTCACTGTTCCAGCTGGTGATGCAGTACCAGACCCTCCATGAGCCTCTGTAGTCTGAGATGAGACTGAACTCTCACCCGAGGGACCTGGAACACTGTCTCCCCAGCCCTCAAGGAAGCCCGCCTCTGCCGATCTGGCCTCAGCCTGGCAAGTGCAGCATAGACCTGCACTGGAAATTGACCCCCCCCCCCTCCACGATCCACATGTCAGACATGTGCTCTTGAGGGACATGGCGAGACCCCAGTTATGGTAGGACTTTTCCTTTTTTTTTTCCTTCAGTGAGCCAAACATAAAAACAAACTTATAATAATCCCAGGTAAATTTTGTGTCACCTGTTCTTCCAGCGCCCTCTATTGCTTGCTTTCTTTCTTTGGTTTGTTTTTTTATTTTTTTTTTCCCCAAGAAAAGAAAAAAAAACCCGGGAAAATAACAAAACGTAAAATCAGCTGCCCGAGTCCATTGAATCCCTCAGCCTATTCTTTCCTGCCTGCTGACTAAAACTGCCACCAAAACGCAGTCCAAATGCTAAAATAAAAGCAAAAAAAAAACAAGGAAAAAGGAGAGAGGCAAATCAGATCAAACTGTATAAAATTGCGGTCGTGCCCGCGTGCGTGGGAAGCAACCTAGCACCCAGCCTAAATTCCTGGAGTTCATCTTCCCCGTTTCACTCACCGGAGACAGATTGCTGTGGCTGCTTGCACTCTCGAAACAATGCTCAGCTACCAGCAGAGTTTTGGCGGCGTCATGAGCGTTGAAGAGAATCAGGCCTGCTGCCAGCTGGTTCACACTCCCCAGACCTTGCCGCTGTGTGTAAGGAGGCCGCAGAAGCGACCCCTCTCTCTGCTAGAGCGTTTTGTCTGCCTGCACCTCCCGGAACCCCGATCAAAGCCTAAGGCTAGTGCTCTACGTCTCGTTTTTTTTTTCTTTAACTTTATTACCCCAGAGCTTTAGAACTAGAGCTTGACCAAACCTCAATATTTTTTGCTTCTTTTTATCCCACTCTTTCCGATTGCCTAAAACTATTCTTATTAGTTCCTCCGAGTCCGCACCTTTAACCTTTCCCAGCAATCGCGTCAGAAGCCCTCCGGTGTGTGGGCCGGCCCCGGGTGGGCCCTTGCCAGCTGTGGGCCCTACGCCACGGCGTACCTGGCGTATAGGTAAATCCGGCCCTGATGCCTGAAATGTCTGATGATGAAGGCCTCTATGTACTCAATATTCTACTTGTACACTGGATTAAACAGATGCTAGTGGAAAGCTGTTCTCTTATCTTGCTGATACAAACTTCATGAAAGAAAACAAATTAAAGGATGGTATCTCAGGCAGTCATTCAGACTGTGCAAAACTACAAAACTGCTCATTACAACATGGTTGTCTTTGACATAGATATGGCTACATATATGTAGAAAGCATATAAAACAGTATTGTCTGGATTGTCTCCGCATAGCATCCATGCAACATGTCTTGCTAAGATCATCAGTCTAATAGAGTAACAATGTCAAAAGCCAATCAAAGTTATCAATACAGTGTGTATGGCTTTTTTCACAAATGTTCTATATGGCAGAAGACAGGAAGAGGAGGCAATTAAATTACCTCAGGGAAAAATGCTCCAGATTATCAATGGCATCAAAGCTAGTAGCAATGAGATGGAATAGCTGGTTTGCTGCTGTTCAGTACCATCCAAAGCACTTTAATTCCATTACAACTTTGGTGAAGAAGAAATGATGGTGTAGACAAACTTGGCACTAAGGGGCTTGTTTACAAAGCTGCGGTAGCGGTTCGCGATCGTTATCGGAGCCGTGACCCCATTGATTTCAATGGGGCCGCGGCTCCGATAACGACCGCGAACCGCTACCGCGGCTTTGTAAACAAGCCCCTAAATTCACTGTGTAAACTTCAAAAAGGCTATCAGATAAAAACCCAATGTTTAATGCTAAAACCACTTTTGTGTTCATCAGCGACATGTGCAAGCCAATCACTGAATTAATGGATATTTCTGAAAGCCAAAGACCATGAACTCTCTGCTTTTAAGAAAGTGAAGAACTGCTGTCTCTCCTTGAGATGCCTATTCAATTTTCCAAAAAATACAATCAAAGATATCTTGGGGTTGAAGATGTAAATTGGAAACAACAGAACAAAGCATCAAATTAGTACATATGCTGTTTTGCTATGTCATTTCAGCTAAAAAAAACTGCAGTGACAATGCTGAGGGTGGGCAGACTCCAATTAAATTCCTGAAATGTATTAGTAGTTTCAATCCCAGAAAGGTTCTTATTACGTCTCATGATGTGGAGGATTACACTTCAGTTCCTGCCTTTGATGACATTTCAGATGAGGAATTCACTTTGTATACCGTGAAGGTGGCCCCTGATGCAAAATGGAGTGCTCTGCAAGAGGAGATTGGCATTGCCATGTTTTCATCATTAACAGTTGAATGTCTTCCAAAATTGAAAAGATTTGTTTTCTGATACGTAAATATTGTAACAAACACAGCATACAACCTTGCCTTCTTTGATCGCAGGTGTTCTCTTTCACAAAATAAACTTCAAGAGTCAGTCTTGATTTATTTCAAACTTGCAATTTAGAATCAAGGATTAAAGATGTAACTCTGCCTTTAACAGGTGCATCTCCTTGCTTTGCACTATCAAGAGTTAAAGAAGCAAACACTGCCTTCAACAGCTATACCTCCTGCAGTGGTTCCCAAACCTGTCCTGGGGGGTCCCCAGCCATACAGGTTTTCAGGATATCCACTATGAATATTCATGAGAGAGATTTGCATTCCACTGCTTCCACTGCATGAAAATCTACCTCCTACATATTCATTGTGAATATCCAGAAAACCCAACAGGCCGGGGAACTATTAGTATTGGAAAGGCGTGAGCTAAATATTAGCAATTAATAAATAAATAAAACAAACAACTGTACTTCTGTATAGAATCAAGGATTAAAGATGCAAACTCTTCCTTAAACAGCTATGCGTTCTTTCCTTATGGGATCAAGAATTTAAAATGCAAACTCTGCTTAATTTCTACCATGCCATTTGGCACAGACTGAATCATCCTCAGAATTGCTGAAGAGGTGTGGAGACTGAGACCCACCCTCCTCTCTGTCTTCAGCATCATTGCTCCTAAGGAACTTGAAAATTACAAACCACCTCACCAAATCAAAGAAAAGATGCAAATTGTCTTCAACAGCTGTACTTCCTTTTCTTGTAGGATCAATGATTAAAGATGTAAATTCTCAGCTTCGACGGAGGCAATTCTTAGTATTAAAACCTAAGGTTTTAGCAATTAGTGCTACATTCTTTTTACGTTTTCCATGCAAGTGTGTTGTTAATTTTGAGGGTGCTACATATATTTTTATGGATGTAACTCAGAGAAATTTGTTTTTGATCGTTCAGGTGCAGTTGATGGGAATAATGCTGGTTGATAGATATATTCTCCGATATTGTAGGCTTTTTGGTCTTGTTTTCTGATTTATCCTTTTTTTTCTTGTTAACTTCTGACCGTATCCCGTGATGTGGACTTTATTATTGCTATTTTGTTCTGTTTTTCTTTGCACAATGTATATTGTACTGTGATTTACTTTAAAAAAAAAAGTAAATTCTGCCTTTAACAGTTATCTAGTCCTTTCCATTCTGCCATCTGACTGCCTGCTCTAGTTGCCACCATGTAGAACAGGGGTCTCCAAATGCATTCCTGGAGGGTTGCAACCCAGCCTGGTTTTCGGGATATCCCTAATGAATATGCATAAGAGTAATTTAAATATAGTGGGGGCAGTGCATGCAAATAAATCTCATGCATATTCATTAGAGATATCCCGAAAACCTGGCAGGATTGCGGCCCTCCACGACAGGTTTGGAGACCCCTGATGCAGAACACAGAATTCACACAGCAGCTTCAGGTATATGGTATCTTTTTACATGTGAAGATTAGTAAACAGGGAGTAAATGGCCTGAGGCAACTGGTTCAAGGAATATATATTCTCACAATTGTTGCAAGAGTCGCTGAATCTATTTAATCTATTGTGTAAAAAAATAAAAGTATTAATTTTTGCATAATTTAGATTTTTTAGCACATAATCTCGAAATTTTTGACACACAATTTTACATTTCTTGTTGCATAATTTCCTGAGGTGTACTTAGGTCCAGCTATGTGAAGAAGTTTCTGTCGCAAGTTATGTGACTTGTAGTTTTAGAGTTAACTTATCAACCTTGTGATACATTAGCCTGCATGCTCTGAAGCATCTACTTCACTGTTTAATGACTTTGTCACTGAATAAAGCTATGCTCTTTTGCCTGAGTGTTTTCACTATTCTGATTTCTATATGGAGAAGTCTTTCTTTAAGTGCCTTTCTTTCCTGCACCTGATGTGTTCTTTTTCCTTATTATACTCTTTGATGGTATTTTTCTGTGCAAAGCTTACTGGCTCCTGCTATTCTTCATATTTTTCTTTCTGCACAGGAATTAATTCTGGAGTCTGCCTTTCATAAATTCTATTGTCAGTTCCACTTCGAGCCTTGCTTAAGTGTATTGATGAAGGCACTGTATGACTGTGGCAGACTATAAAAGAGTAAAGCTGCTTGATGCTTTTCCAACTGCACGTATCTGCACCCCCACCTTCCTTGGTCCAGCACCCTCATTTAATATAGCCAGGGGCAGTGCAAGGGTATTGGGTGCTCTAGGCGAACCTTCAGTTTTTTGTCTCCTCTCCCCTTAGATTTTGCTAATCAACCTCAACCATCATGATCATCGAAACACCACCCCTCACACAACAATCCTGTGTTATTAAGTTCTGTAAAGTTGGTGTCGATTCATGGTGACCCTCTGGATGGCTCTCCTAAACTGTGTTCCATATCATTCTGCTAGACCAGTCCAGACAAGTGGGTTATGTTCCCCTACTGGCAGATTGGTGGACACAAAGAACCAATGAAAAGCCCAGGTTTCAATGACATCACTCTCATGTCTCTATTCGCCTTAGCCACCAGAGGTCCCTTCAGTATTTCTTTGTCTCTAGCAGAAGGTGAAAGAGTAGTTACTCACCTGTAACAGGTGTTCTCCAGGAGCAGCAGGAAGTCAGTCCTCACATATGGGTGCCATCGGAACCAAGGCTGTCTCGGCCATCTGGGAGCTACCAGCAGGACTGAGGCCTTGTCTCGAAGGATCTTGAACAGAGTTCGGGCCACCAATGGCGTGGGAGGAAACTCATACCGGAGGCCCTGAGACCAGGACATCAGAAAAGCATCTGGTGCGATCCTCAAAGGATGTGGTTGCCTGGAGCAGAACTGGGGTAGCTGCTTGTTTAGTGGACTGGCAAAAAGATCTATCCAAGGGAGACCCCACTTCAGGAAGATCTTTTGAACTACCAAGGGATGCAGCTGCCACTCGTGGGGCTGCAGAATCCTGCTCAACCGGTCGGCCAGGCAGTTCTCCTGGCCTGGGAGGTACACCGCCTTGAGAAGCATGCGGTGCTTCAGGGCAAAGGAACAAAGGTCCTGAGTTTCTCGACAAAAGATCTGGGACCCAGTGCCGTCCTGCTTATTCACATAAAACATGGCCACCTGGTTGTCTGTTTGAATCAAGACTGAGCGGTGAGCCAGGGTTGGAGAAAAAACTCTGAGAGCTAAGCGGATAGCTCGAAGTTCCAGCAGATTGATCTGTTGGGCTGCCTCCCAGGGAGACCAAAGGCCTTGGGTGCACTTGTCCAGACAATGAGCGCCCCAGCCCTTCAGAGAGACGTCGGTGGTGAGGACCACTGAGTATTCTGGCATTTGGAAGGGCATTCCCTTGAGTAGATTGGGTGGATGTAGCCACCAGCTGAGGGAGGACAAAAGGTGTTTGGACACCTTTATCCTGTCTCGTAAGTGGCCTATGGCTTGAGACCACTGAGTACGAAGGCACCACTGTGCAGGCCTCATATGGAGCCTGGCATTGGGAGTCACATGTACTGTCGAAGCCATGTGACCCAGAAGCCTGAGGCAGAGTCTGGTGGAGACCTGGGACCTGTTCAGAAACTGCTTTGCCACGTCCATCAGTCTTTGAGCCCTGTCTTCTGGCAAGAATGCCTTTGCTAGTTGAGAATCCAACCTTGCCCCTATGAACTCCAAGTTCTGGGAGGGGAGCAAAGTGGACTTTGCGAAGTTTATGACAAAGCCCACCCTTTGGAGTAGAGCAATGGTGTTGAGGGTGGCTTGTCTGGCTTCCAGGGATGTCTGACCCCTGATGAGCCAGTCATCCAGATAGGGAAAGACAAAGATGCCTTGATTTCTCAGGTAGGCCGCAACCACTGCCAGGCACTTGGTAAAGACCCTGGGAGCGGAGGACAGGCCAAAAGGCAGTACTCTGTACTGATAATGGTTTCCTCCCATAATGAACCTGAGGTACTTTCTGTGGTCTGGATGAATGACGATGTGAGTGTACGCATCCTTTAGATCTAAGGAGCATAGCCAATCTCCCTGCTGGAGGTAGGGCAGAAGTGTTCCAAGAGTAAGCATTTTGAACTTTTCTTTCTCTAGGAACTTGTTCAGGTTTCTGAGGTCCAGAATGGGTCGAAGGCCACCGGTTCTTTTGGGTATCAGGAAATACCTGGAGTAGAATCCGTAACCTTGCAAGTGGGGAGGCACAGGCTCCACCGCCCTGTCCACCAACAGACCATGAAGCTCTTGTAGCAGGAGGTCTGTGTGCAGGGGAGGCCTTGGAGGCTCCCCTGGAAAATATGGTGGTGGCAGTTGGTGAAAATGGAGGGCATAGCCATTTTGAACTATGTCCTGCACCCAACTGTCCCCAGTGATAAGGGGCCACTGGTGGGCAAAGAGGGCGAGGTGACCTCCTATGCAGGGTGGGGAGAGCAGTGGAGGAGAGACTACGCTCAAGGAGTCAAAACCCCCCACCCTGCTGAGTGGTAGCAGGGGCCTGAGGCTTGGGAGTCCTCTGCCTACAGGGCCCATTACCCTGGTCCTTGGCTTGCTGATCCTGGGGGGCAGGTTGGGCAGCCTGATATTGAGGGTACTGTTTGTAGGCAGTGCCCTTCCTCGGGTAAAAGGGCTTTTTACCCGAGCCCTTCTTCTTATGTGAAGGGGCAGAGGTCTTCCTCGACAGCCTTGTCCGGGTAAGGTGCTCTGTCTCGAGCTGAGCGGCCTTCTCGGTCACGGGTTTGCCAAAAAGGTTCTCACCTCGGCAGGGGACATCGACCAACTTGTCCTGAACCCATGGCTCGAGGTCCGATGACTGCAGCCACGCCTAGCGTCGAGCTGCGATGCCAGCAGCCGCTACTCGGGCCGAAGCCTCGAAGCCATCGTAGGCAACGCGGGAAATGAACTTCGAGCATTCCTGAATCCCCGAGGACAAGGTCTGAAATCTCTGCAAGGGTTCCCCGGAGAGACCAGCAGAGAAGCCGGCCAGTTCTTTGGCCAGGTCCCGCAAGTACATGCCCATGTACAGCTGGTAAGACTGGACACGGCAAGCAAGCATCAACCCCTGGAAGCACTTCCTACCGACGCCATCGAGGTTGCGGGCCTCCCTGCCGGGGGGCACCGCAGAGTGCATCTTCTGGCTCTTCAGACGATGCATGGCCAATTCCACAACCATGGAATGGTGTGGTAGTTGTGCTTTCTGGAAACCAGGGCTTTTGCGGAGTCGAAAAATGGAATCGACTCGCTTGCTCAGAACCGGCGCCGAGGCCGGGGCCTCCCACATCCGGAAGAGGAGCCGTTCCAGCATCGGAGGAACCGGGACAGTAAAGGCCTCCTTCGGAGGAGAGTCGTACTGCAGAGCATCGAGCTCCTCGGCTCGAGGCTCTTCCTCGGGATCGGCAGGGATAGCCAAGGCAGTGGCCATATCCCGGACGAACTCTGAGAACCTAGTGTCCTCCAGAGGGGATCTACTCCGGGGATCAGACTGCGGTGAGTCCAACGGGACGCACCGAGTTTTAAAAGTATTGGGAGACTCCTCGTCCTCCGTCTCCCAGGCGGACTCGTCCGAGGAGGAGTCAGGGTCCGACCCCGCGGGGCCCCGAGGCACCCGCCCCGACGCCGGGGGCACCGGCGTCGACACCCTCGGTCCCGAACGGGAGGTCGAGGGAGACCTCGACCGAGGACGACTTCGAGCCACGAGGGTCAGGAGTATCGGCTCGGTCTCCGGGGTTGACTTCAAAGTCGACGTCCCGGTGGTCGGGGCAGATGCACCAGGCAGGCTGGCCATCAGTGCCCGCTGCTGCTCCATGAAGGCAGACAGTCCGCACTCCAAGGCTGTCATCCTGAGACTCAGCTCGGGAGATGCAGCAGCCACCGACTCGAGCCCCGGTGGCGCCGGGCCAGACGTCGGCTCTCTGGGAGGAGAGTCCACGAGGACTATGGGGTTTACGTGTCCAGCAGACTCCGGCTCCACGTGAGGAACTTTGGCAGGCTTCTCTTGGTCCAGGGGCCCGGGACGGCGGTTGGGGGTCTTAGACCTGGCCCTCGAGGGACCAGGGACCTCCTCCGACGCCACCCTCGCGAGCCGCTTCTTCCTCTTACTTTCCCGGTCGGGGGACCCCCTGTCCGAGGAGCTTAGACAGCGCTCGGGATCGGAATCCCGAGATGTCGAGGCCTCAGACGAGGTCCGGGCCCGGCCGGAGGCAGAGTCCGAGAAAAACCTTTCCTTTTGATGCTGTCGACTCTTTAGTGCCTTGGAAGACATCTTCCCACATGGTCCACACGACTTTGGGTCATGGTCAGGGCCGAGGCACCGAAGGCAGCAGTCGTGTGTGTCGGTGAGAGACATAATTTTCTACACCAATCACACTTTTTGAAACCACTGGAAGCCATCGTGGAAAAATTAGCCCCAGCAAGGTCAAAAGACCGGCCTTCCAGTGAAAAATGAAAAAAGGGTGCTAACGCCAACCACGAAGGGCAAAAACCAAAAAATGAAGAAAACGGGCTCGATACCGGTGTACCAAACCCGGCGGGAGGGGAACCGGCGTCGAACCGGAGAAAAAAAGAGCGAAAATCGCCGAAGAAAAAATCACTTTTATCCGGGAGAACAGGACACACGTCCGATGGGCTTCTCGGAAAAAAAGAGACTGAGGTAAGATGGCACCTTTAGGCGGGAAGGGAACCGCGCATGCATGCCAGCATTCCCAAAGGCTTTCATGGAAAGCTGGGGAAATGCTCCGCTGGGGCTTCATCGGCACCGATGACACCTGCTGGGGCTTCATCGGCGCCGATGACACCCATATGTGAGGACTGACTTCCTGCTTGGTCCTGGAGAATGGATTTTCTCCTCGCTGTAGAAAATCTGAGAATTGAGACTGAATAAAAGCTCATGAAAGAACACCTTTAATACAGAAAAGTGACTCTTGAGCATGATGTGTGAGGCCCCACTAGACTGCGGTCTTTTCAGTAGCCAGAGGAGGAGGGAAAAATGGTTCAGCTCTTAATCATGATAAGGGCCTGCCTGGCATCCACAAATTGGAAGGATCTGGAAGACTGCAGCAGCATTACACAACTTCAGTGCCCCTCCCTCCTCTTCTGTCCCCCCTGCTCTCTCCCGAACATTACAAAAGACTCTCAGAGATCTGCCTGCCAGCCACCTCACACACAAGGCTGCACAGCCAGCCAGTGAAACAGCTTTCAGGGGAGTACAGCTGAGCCCAGCATGGATCCTCCGCCTGGGGCTCTCAGGGGGTGAGTACCAAGGTTTGACCTCATCGTTTTCCTTCTTGTAGCTTCCAGTTCAGTCTCTGAGGGATGCAATTCGTGGTGGACTGCTAGCAACCACTGGCTCTGTGTGAGAGTTTCCCACTATTTTCTGCATGTGTTAATAACTTTTTTGCCTATTGTGCACATGGTGGTCACGTGATCAGAATACATGGTCCACCCAAGCAGCTCCAAAATGTGCTCCTTCTCTAGCACCTTGTGATAAGGAAGCTTATCAAAGCTCAGGGAGTAATGACAAAAGAGGAGAATTTATTCTGATCAAGGGACCTGTGCTGGCAGGTTATAGAAATAAGACAGCTTGTTTCCCTAAAAGACTACATGTTCCAGAATGCACCAGTTTGCAGAAAGTCCCTAGGAGAGCTAGAGTGGAAAAGCATGAGTCTAATCAGAGAAACCATTATGTCATCCCTAATCAATCATCCTCTAGGAGAGAGCTTAATCCACAACACCTGAAGAATGCAAGAGAGGAGTTGCAATCTAAGCCCTTTAAAACTAGAAGGGAATCTTCAGGAAGACAGAACCAGAACAGGGAGAACAGAAGGAAGAACAACCGGAACCTGGAGGAACAAGGACAAGGAAGCAGATGGTCCAAGAGAGGAGCTCAGAGAAGTACGTATGCCTGGAGAGATTCCTGGGGGAAACAACCTTCAGAGGACTGGAGAAAGCCAGAGGTCTGGAGATCCACAGCCAGGGACCCTCAAGCAGCACCTAGAAAGAGGATTGCTGTAGCTAAGGACAAAAGGAGCCCAAATACCTCTTGGAGGACATATGGAGAAAAGACCCTGAGATCCAGAGATACCAACTGGAGGACAGGACACAGAAGCTCTATTGCATACTGGCCAGAATACCAAAAGAAGCAGCCTGATGCTTGCCTGGATTCAGGTATGAACTGTGAATGTTTCTCTAGCTTTGAGCAATGCAAACAGCAGGGAAACAGTTTCTCTCCGTATAGAGGTCAGTTAATAAAGCCCTCTGAGCCAGACAGTGAAATTGAACCCATGCAATTTCAGGAGCAAGGTTTAATATCTGATGAAGAGGATGTTTATATGGACTGTTCTTTGAGTAGGTTGTTATTTTAGAAAAATCCTAAAATAAGAGCAAACATAAAAAGGAAACATTCTAATTACTGGCTTCCCATAAAGTTTTGTTGGAAAGAAAAAGCTTTTGGGGAAGTTTGCACGTGTGCTAAGAACAAGCTACCGATTGCAGCTAATTGTCACCTGTTGGTAGAGCAAAGCACAGCACAAGCCGTGCACACGTGGGATTTAAAAGTTCTTTTCTGTGTGGAAAAAGAGAGCTATGTTTTTGTATAAAGAAGTTTTTCTTTTTGATTTGTTTCCACCTCAGCACTGCTAAAGAGTTTGTTAGCAGTGGCTGTAAGAAAGCCTTTCTGTTCTATAAAGGACTTTGATACTTATTTACATAAGCTTTTCAGTTGCTTGTTTATGTTGAATAAACTTGGAGAAGTTATCTGGATGGTGTTACCAAGTATATCTGTGTGTGGAATATTCACCCCATAAATAAACTCTAATTTTGCCTTACACTCGACCAACTACAAGTTTCTTCATTTATTTAAAAGGCAAGCTTTGTGTGAATGGACTTCAATAACCACAATCCTTTGCAGGACAGTTAATTTACATACTTGCCAAGGTGTTGGTACCTTCATAACAAGCACCCCCTTTTTACAACCTTTAATGCCTGTAATGTAAAAGCGCTGTTAAAGTTTGCTTGTGGGCAGACACAGCCTTAGCACGCGCTCTTGTGATACTTACCCTAACTCTCTACATCTTCTTTCACAAAATGTTGTTTGACCTATGGCAAGCGAGAAGCCTCATCCTTGAATTCCAGACTCTACCCTTCCTACATGGAAGCTTCTGAGTCACTCCTGGAGGGCCTGCCTTCTCCCTTTCAGCCTGAGGATGCGGTTAGTCCACCCTTACCTGCCTCAGAGCAGGAGGTGACGTATGGTGCTATAGGTAAGGATATTCAACTGGCCAGAGGCTCTAGTGACCGTGCTGTGAGCCGCTCTTCATCCTCTAGGGGGTCTGTGGCGACTATGCTTCCCTGGTTTTGGGGAGGAGAGCTTCCAGACTCTGGATTGTCCTCCCCGGAATTTTTCTCCTCTCTGCAATAGGCCTGATCCTTCTGGCATGGTAATTCAGACCCTGCATCCTCTGGGTGCTCCCGGATGCAGTCTTGTAGTGGGCAGGCTGAAAGTAGAAGCCCAGTTTGATTACCTTTGGCTGAGCGTCCCCGGCAATGGGCACTCCCTAGAGATGAGGAACAGCTGGTAGCTATCTGAGATGTTGACTATGTCATATACTATGTTACTATGCCTCGGATTCAGATGGCTCAGTACTGTGCTCTGATGTGGATAAGCTCTCACCTTCAGAAGATTATGCAGAGGCCAGCATGATCCACCTATTCTGAAAGGAGGAGCTGGTGGCATTGATTACCAGGGTCTCATCCATCTTGAACTTGATGGATGCTTCTGGCACAGAGCAGGAGCCAAAGGTACACCCCGCTCCTTCAAGAGGTGCAGAAATCCTCAGCTATCTTCCCATTCCCAGAGGTGATAAAGGATATGATCTGGTCGGAGTGGGACTCCCTCAACTCCCTACCTAAAGGGTTAAAGGTATATAAGAAGATCTATGCTCTCCCAGAGGAGGAACGCATAAAGTGGTTTGACATTCCCAAGGTGGATGCGCAGGTCACAGCAGTTACCAGATGGATCACCATTCCTGTTGAAGGCGGATTGGCCTTAAAGAATGTTCTGGACCGCAAGGTGGATTCCTTGCCGAGGAGCCAGTTCACTGTGGTGGCGGTTATTCTACAGTTAGTGGTATGTACTAGCCTGGTGTCTCAAGCCCTGCTCCAGAGGAGTCAGCCTTTTCCACCTGATGATTCTACTCCTCTTTTAGAGTCAGCTATGGCCTTCCTTTCTGATGCCATGTATGACCTGTTATGTTTGGCGGCCAGGTATGGTACCCTGAAGACAAGGCCACAGCATTAAATTTGTCTCCGGCACTGGGCAGCAGACACATCTTCCAAAGGTCAGTTGGCTCAACTGGCCTTTAAAGGGAAGCTTCTGTTTGGAACTGGCTTGGAGAAGCTGATGAAGGTCCTAGGTGAGATAAAATCTTATAGACTCCCGGAAGACAGGTCCAAGGGGTCTGATGAAGCGGGCTAATGCCCCTTTCTCATCAGCCTCCATCCAACCACCAACGGAATGCTGGCTGGATTCCTGGGGGTCTTTGGACTATTGTCATTACTGACATAGAAAACCTTTCTTCCCATCTGCTTCAGGGCCTCAGACTCATTCTCAGTCCTTTTGTGGAGCGTGTGGGCCCAAAGACTTGGTCCCCTCCAGAGGAGGACCCTCCCAGGCTGCACAATGAAGATTTGAGGGCCCATTCACTGGTTCCTCTGAAGGGAGGTAGGCTTGGGCCCAGGTTAACTAGGATCGTTGGGTGCTAGACACCATTCAGTTTGGCTATTTCCTGGAATGCAAAGGGCTGATTCCCAAAGCCTTCATCATGCCCCATTGTGGGTCTGCGATCAAAGTTGTTACTGTGTGGACCACCTCAAACAAGTTCCCATGCCTGAAGGTGGTGGTGCCCGTCCTCCCCCTCATCCCCTGGGCAAACGGAGCAAGGGAAAACGGAGCAAGGGCAAATACTCCATCTATTTTGTGGCGCCAAAGGAGGACGGTTTCTTCCAGCCCATTTTGGATCTCAAGGGGGGTCAATGAGCACTTGCGCATCCTGCGCTTCTGGATGGAAACCTTGTGCTCCATGATTCAAGCAGTGCACCGAAGGGAATTCTTGGCTTCTCTGGATCTGGCCAAGATATATTTTCATATCCTGATCCGGGCAGATCAGCAGAAGTATCTGCATTTTGCCATGCCTGGCTCTATCAGTTTGCAGCCCTCCCTTTTGGGCTATCCACCACCTCGAGGACATTCTCCAAGGTCATGGTGGCAGTGACTGCGGCGCCAAGGGATCTGTATCCATCCCTATCTGGACGACTGTCTCACCTGAGTCTGTTCCCTATCAGAAGCGTCTCGGGAGGCATACCGAGTGGTGTCCTTTTTGGAAAGCTTTGGCTGGGTGATCTATCAGGGAAGGAGCCAACTTTTGCCTTCCCAGTTCTTGGAGTATTTGGGATCACATTCAAACATTTGAGTAAGCAGCATTTTCCCGCCAGAGGAAAAAGTCAGAAGACTGTTGGATTGCCTGGCACTATTCTGTGCACAGCAGGCCCCCTAGATTCTGTGATTATCTTCAGCTCCTCAGATTGATGGCAGTGACCATAGAGATGGTACCATGGGCACATGCTCTCATGCAATCGTTTCTGCAGCCCTTGTTGACAAAATGGTTTCCAAGTTCTCATGAGTTTGAGTGCAGGCTTCCACTCTAGTTGATGGTGAAAGCCAGCTTGCGGTGGTGGCAGCAGCCCTGTCATCTGAGGAAGGGTGTACCGCTGGACGATTTCTCTTGAATCCTGCTGACAATGGAGGCCAGTCTCTCAGGCTGGGGAGCCCATTGCCAAGACCGTATGGCCCAGGGCTATTGGAACTGTAGGGAAGTGGTGTGGTCCATAAACTGCCTCGAAGCAAGGGCCATCAGGTTGGCTTTTCTGCATTTCCGGCCCCTGGTCAAGAGCAGGGCGGTTCAAGTGTGTTCAGACAATGCCATGCAGTGGCCTACATCAATTGGCAAGGTGGCACAAGGAGCGCCGGGGTGGCTCTGGAGATGAATCTCCTGTTTGCCTAGGTGGAGAAGAACCTCCTAGCCTTGTTGGCCCAGCACATTTCCAGGATGGACAATTTGGAAGCAGACTTCCTCAGCTGGCATTCTGAATCCTGGAGAGTGGGAGTTGTCAGGAAGCTTTTCAGTTGATTCTGCACCACTGAGGTCGCCCCTAAATGGATCTAATAGAAACCTGCTCCAAGGCCAAAGTTTGGCGCTTCTTTAGTCACCACACGGGTATGGGGTCTGAGGGCATCAATGCCCTGATCCAGCCTTGGCCAAGTCAGCGGCTGTTGTAGATGTTTCCTCTGTGGCCCCTAGTGGGACGTATGATTCGGTGTATAGAGTGCCACCTGGGCAGAATTGTTCTGACAGTGCCAGATTGGCCATGGGGGACGTGGTTTGGAGACCATTATATGGCTCCTTCAGGTGCCTCCTCTTTAGCTGCCTCCATCTCTGAGGCTATTGCGGCAGGGATTGATCATCTTGGAGGACCCAGCTGCTTTCTTGCTTACAATATGGCTCATGAAAGGAGACTGCTAGAGCATAAGGGCTACTCTCCAGCGGTGATCTCTGCTCTGTTTGGTGCCCAGAGGAGATCTACCAGGCTAGCATATGTACAGATATGGTGCCTCTTTCAGCGCTGGTGTGGCGCACAGCAGTTGACTCCTGAGATGGCCAAGGTGTCTTCCCTGTTGGCCTTTCTGCAGAATGGCCTAGAGAAGAGTTTTTCATTTAGCTCCCTGAAAGTTCAGGTGGCAGGTCTAGCCTGTTTCCGTGGTCCAGTGGCGAGCAAGTCTTTGACCTTGCACCTGAATGTCTCATGTTTTCTCCAGGGGATTCAGCGTCTGTGTCCTTCCCTTCGGTCTGTGTTCCCTTCCTGGGATTTGTGTCTGGTGCTCACGGCCTTGATGGCAGCCCCTTTTAAGCCACTGAAACACTCTACCTTAAAGGATCGGAGGCTCAAGACTGTCTTCTTGGTCATGATTTATTCTGCAAGGCGGATTTCCAAAGCAGTAGGCTCTGTCTTGCCAAGATCCTTATCTGTCCTTATCAGAGGAGGCTGTTTCAATTCAGCCTGTACCTTCCCTCTTGCCTAAGGTGCTTTCTCCCTTTCATGTGAACCAAGTGCTTGCCTGCCCTCCTTCCTGAAGGAGCAGTGTCGGGGAAAGAATAAGGATCTTCGCTTGGTGGATGTCCGGAGGGAGTTCCTCCGGCACCAGGAGACTATGAATCCCTTTCATAAGTCCAGCCATTACCTCAGCGTATCTGTTGCAGAACCGGTTGGTTCCAAAGGGTTTGTGTGCCCATTCTACTTGAGCACAAGCATCCCTGTGGGTGGAGCAGAGCTCGGTAGTCCCTGCAGACATTGTCGGGCAGTAATGTGGGCATCACTTTCCACTTTTGTCAAGCATTACCACTTGGCGGTCCACACGTGGGAGGACACTGCTTTCAGCTCAAGGGTTTTGCAAGCTGCTGTTTTCTTCCCGCCCCATGATGATGTAGCTTCAGTACATCCCACTTGTCTGCACCATTCTAGCAGGACAATATGGAAGGTGACACTTTAGTAAGTTAATGTCCTTTCCTTGAGTCCTCCTAGACCAGTCCAGGGCCCATCCCTGAAACTGAATTTTTCTGTTCTGCTACTGCAGTATCCTTGGGTACGCTATGATTTTTATATTTGGCTCTGCAGGTTCATCTGCTGAGAACCTTCTGTTTATACTTTCCTGTACATAGTGCTCTACTATTGATTACTCATTGTGGCCCACAATTGAGGTTGGGTGAGGCTTGCTATGTATCTCCCATATGTTTTGGGACAAATACTGAAGGGACCTCTGCTGGCCAAGGCGAATAGAGGCATGAGAGTGATGTCATTGAAACCTAGACTTTTCATTGATTCTTTGTCTCTACCAATCTGCTGGTAGGGGAACACAACCCACTTGTCTGGACTGGTCTAGCAGGACTCAAAGAAAGGGCATTGACTGGTAAGTAAAATGCCACCTTTGGTCTTCAGTCATTGTTGATAGAGTGGCACCCATAGCTGCTGTTATTGTATCAATCCATCTCATTGCTGGCCTTCCTCTTTTGTGTTGATCTTCAACCTTGCCAAGCATGATGTCTTTTTCTAATGATCTATCTCTTCGCATGGTGTGTCCAAAGTATGAAAGTTAAAGTTTTGTCATCTGAGCTTATAAAGAAAGCTTCAGTTTGATCTCCTCTAATACTGACGGGTTTGTTTTTTGGGGCAGTCCATGGTATTCACAGTATTCTTCACCAGCACCATAATTGAAAGGCATCAATTTCTTCATGTCTTTTTCACAGTCCAACATTCGCATCCATAAGATGTTATTTAAAATACCATGGCTTGGACAAGCCAAATCTTTGTATGAAGAGAGACATCTCTGCTCTTGAGAATCTTGTTTAGGTCTTTCATAGACATTCTGCCAAGAGCAATGTGTCAGCAGATTTCTTGACTGTTTGTCGTTTCTTTATTGATTATAGATCCAAGCAGGTTAAAGTTGTCCACTATTTCAATTTCTTCTCCATCAGCAATGAACTTATTGATTCTGCCAGCTGTCAGGGTCTTTGTCTTCTTTACGTTAAGGTGCAGGCCTATTTTAAGACTATGTTCTTTGATCTTGAGAAGCAAATGTTTCAGATCGTCTTCACTTTGAGCCAGTATTATGGTATCATCAGCACAGCAAAGGTTGTTGATGAGTCTTCCACCAAACTTCACACCTCGGTTGTCTTCATACAGTCCTGCTTCTTTGATGATTTGTTATGCATATAAATTACACAGGTGGGGGGAAAGTATGCAGCTTTGTCATACACATTTGCTTGTTTTAAACCATTCTGTTTCTCCTTGTTCCATTCAAACTGCTGCTTCTTGATCAATGTAAAGTTATGCAAGAGAAATATCATGTGTTCTGGTATACCTATGCTTCTTAATGTGGTCCAGAGTTTCTCATGGTTTATACAGTCAAAAGCTTTGCTGTAGTCAATAAGCCAAATATAGATATCCTTTAGGTATTATTTTGTTTTTTCAAGGATCCATCTCACATCCACAATGATGTATCTCATTCCTTGCCCTTTCCTGAACCCTTCTTGCACTTCAGGCAGTTCTCATTCCAGATATGGTTGTAGTCTCTGCTGGATGATCTTAAGTAGAATCTTGCTGGCATGTGGGATCACAGCAATTGTGCGATAATTTCCACAATCAGTTGGATCACTTTTCTTCAGTATTGGTATAAACACAGATCTTTTCCAGTCAGCTGGCCATGATGTTGTCTTCCAAATTTTCTGGCAAATTCTTATACGTACAGTCACATCCGATTGCTCTATTACTTCAATGGGAATGCCATCAATACCCAATGCTTTGTTCTTTGATAATTCTTTCAATACTGCTTCTTCTTTCATCACCAGCGGGTCCTGATCATAAGGTACAGGCTGAAATGGCTGTTGGTCCACATTATGGTATAATAACTCTGTATATTCTTTCCATCTTTTCTTGATCTTCTCAGCATCATTCAACATGGATCCTTTAGCATCTTGTAGCATTCCAATTCGGAGCTGGAATTTTCTCTTTAACTTTCATAGCTTTAGGAAAGCCAATCTTGTTCTTCCTCTAATAGTTTCTGAATCTATTTCCTTGCATGTATCATTGTAGTACTTCTCCTTATCTCATCTTACTTCACATTGGAAATATCTGTTGAATTCTGTGATTGCCTCTCTTTCTTCTCTGGCTTTAACTTCTCTGTATTTCTGGGCAATTTTCAGAGTTTTTTCCATCATCCATTTTGGCCATTTGTGTTTTTTCACTTTTTTAGAGACTTCTCACTTTGTTTAATCACAACTTTCTTGATGTCATCCCATAACTCTTCTGGTGCTCTGTCATTTGTATCCAAAGCAGCAAATCAAATTTTGCAGGCAACTTTTAAATTCCAGTGGTATATTCTAAAGGTCATATTTTGCTACATTCATGAATGGCTTGCTGCTTTACAGCTTTAGATTGAGTTTGCATACTGTAGTTGGTGATCTCTACCACAGTCGGCTCCATGTTTTGTCTTTGTTGATGTTACTGAGCTTTTCCAGCATTGACTTCCACAGATGTAGTCAATTTGATTTTTGTAAAAACCATTGGGTGAAGTCCATGTATACAGTCACTGCTTGTGTTGCTAGAAGGTGGTATTTGAGATGAATGGATCGTTGGTCTTGCAGAATGTTATCAGTCTTTCTCCAGCTTCATTTCTGTTGCCAAGTCCATATTTTCCAACTACTTTCTCTTCTTCTTTGTTGCCAACTTTTGCATTGCAGTCACCATGACTATCGGGATATCCTGTCTGCATGTTCTGTCAATTTCAGCTTGTACGTGTTCATAGAACTCATCCACTTCTTCCTCTCCTGCAGCTGTTGTTGGGGCACTTACCTGAATAACAGTTGTGTTGATGGGCATGTCCCATAAACAAATAGAAATTAAGCATTCACTCATTGCATTGTATTTCATTACAGTTCTTGCAAGTTTCTTCCTAATTAAAAATGCAACACCATTTCTTCTTGTCTTTCATTTGCAACATAGTATACCATGTGATCATCAGATGCAAAATGCCCGATGCAGTCCATTTCTGGTCACTGACACCCAACAGATTGAGTTGTACATGTTCCATTTCACTTTGATTACTTCCAATTTCCATTGGTTCATGCTTCATATGTTCCATGTCCCAATATCTAAGACAACTTTGCAGCTTCTGACTCATTTCATGCTCAGCTACATCGGCAGTCATATGTCCCAAAGACTTTCATCCAACTATATTATACATGCTTTACTCTAAAAAGACTTCAGTTCATCCCCAGTAGCCAGATGAATGCCTTCTGACCTGGGGGTCTCATCTTCCAGCACTATAGTGCAATTTGTTTTGTGACTATCCACTGGATTTTTGTGACAAGATAGACAGTAGATTGCCAGGCCTTTCTTCCGCGCAGGTAAAGCTAATGTTGTTGCCATTGTCACAGGAATGTGATCCTCCTCTGCCAACACCGTCACATTCTTTTGCTTCCCAGATGGGTGGTTTGTCTTAGTTTGGCTCCTTAGCCGAGATCTGTCCATCTCGGGAGACCCTGTCAATATTTATGGTACCGATAGCTTAGTTCTCAGCATCACTGATGCACCCAAGCCCTCACAGCACAACAAGCTACAAACCAAGTGAGGGAACAATCCTGTAAAAATGCATAATTCAACAATATACTGTTAAATGGTGGTGGTGAAAATTTTTTCAATAAAATTACATAAACATCAAATTTTATTCACAAAAAGGCAAATTTTACAATGGGACGTCCAAATGCAATCAGGGACGTCAAAGCTAAAATGTCTGGAAAAAAAACAGGCACGTGCAAGTTCAGACATGATTTCAGAAACGTGGATGTTCCCAATATGGATGTCTGTAGAGACATCTACATAGACATCCCCAAAATAGCCATTCAGAGCATGGATGTCTAATAGCATAATGGTTAAAGTAGTAGGTTGGGAGCAGGGATGCCAAGGGTCAGATCCCACTGCGGGTCTTTGTGATCTTAGACTAGTCACTTAACTTTCCATCTTCTCTACACTCTCTGGATGTTTTAAGGCCAAAACAAGGACTTTCCTGATGCCTATTCATGCCTGCAGCAGGTCTAAATGTGGACCTTCACTACACCCCCTTGTCTACTTGGGTGATCCTGCACCGGAGACATTTGTAAATATCATTTGTGGAATGGCTTTGGAAACGTCTCTGTGATTTTGACGTCCACGTGCACATCTTCAGATGTCCTACATCATAAGCCTTTTAAAATTACCCCAAAGTCATAAATACATAAACCACATTGCACAAACATTAAAATGACAAACACATTAAATTGTCATTACAGCATATATAAAAACATCTTCAAGCCATATTAAAACACACAAAGTCCAAGAGAACTATGTTTCAAAGTAGTGTCTGCATCAGGGGCATATATGAAACTTAGTTATAAGAGTGAAGCAGCAATTCAATAGGTTCTCTGGTGAGGGCTCCCTAAGGCATGGTAAAGAACAAAAAAAAAAAGGAAAAGGCAAGGAAAAAAAACTTAAAATGGCCCGAGGGGCAGAAAACCTAATAAAATCTGACCCAGTAGGGCATATATTATATTTTTATGTACTTAGATGGATGTACACCATCTGGCCCAGGTGATTTGCTACTCTTCAGTTTATCTAATAGTTGTAATACATCTTCTCGATGTACCGATATTTCCTTCAATTCTTCCGCACCTTTAAATACCACTTCAGTCATGGGTAACATCCCTACATCTTCCTCAGTAAAGACCGAAGCAAAGAATTCATTCAGCCTCTCTGCTATCGCCTTGTCGCTTCTTAGTACCCCCTTAACCCCTCTATCATCTAATGGACCAACTGACTCTCACAGGTTTTTGGCTACGAATGTACTTGAAAAAGTCTTTATTTCACGTTTTTGCTTCCGCAGCAAGCTTCTTCTCAAATTCTCCCTTTGCCTACCTCATCAATGCCTTGCATTTGACTTGCCAGTGCTTGTGCT
Organism: Ichthyophis bannanicus; assembly: GCA_033557465.1. NCBI lineage: Eukaryota > Metazoa > Chordata > Amphibia > Gymnophiona > Ichthyophiidae > Ichthyophis > Ichthyophis bannanicus. The sequence continues at coordinate 217,902,678 of CM066040.1, forward strand.
GGGGAGAGTCCTGCCTTCTTATAAGCAAAAGTGATGCAGTCTGCTATCCACTTGGAGAGAATACGTTTGGAGACTGGCAACCCAAGGTGACTAGAGCTGAAGATGAACAGCTGAGAAGCTTTCCGGTGCTCTCCAGTCCTCTGAAGTTAAAAAGCTAAGGCACGTTTACAATCCAGAGTCTGGACGGTTGCTTCTGCCCTAGATGAATATGGTCTAGGGAAAAAACACAGTAAGGTAGACCGACTGGTTCAAATGGAAGGGCGAGACCACCTTCGGCATGAAGTGAGGATAAGTCCTAAGGACTACCTTATCATGGTAGAACCGTGTGTAAGATGGGTCAGCCACCAAGGCCTGGAGCTCACTAATGCACCTTGCTGAAGTGAGGGCAATGAGGAAGATGACCTTCCATGTGAGAAACCTAAGTGACATAGTGGCTAGAGGTTCAAAGGGCGGCTTAAGAAGCTGTCTTAGAACAACAATGAGGTTCCATGCCACTGGCGGTGGCTTAATGGGAGGCTTGGTTAATAAAAGACCCTTCATGAAGCATGCTATGAGTGGCTGAGAGGAGATGAGTTGGCCATCTAAGGGCATGTGAAAGACCACAATTGCATTTAGGTGTACTCTTATCAATTTGGTTTTGAGTCCAGAAGAAGATAGGTGGAGGAGATACTCAAGCAGCACCTCCACCGGAGATAAGAAGGGATTAAGATTCTTCTGAAAACACCAGAAAGAAAGCCAATGACACTTGAAAGCGTAGGACCGTCTGGTGGATGGCTTTCTAGAAGCTAAGAGGATATCCTTAACCTCCTGGCGAAGGTTAAAACCTTGGAAGGCTATTCCTTCAGCAGCCATGCTGTGAGATGGAGAGACTGCAGATTGGGATGGAGCAGAGTCCCCTGCTCCTGAGAAGAGAGATCGGGAGCAGATCCCTGATCTATGGGTTGAGTCTGAGACAGACGTAGCAGAAGAGGGTGCCACGGCTGACGTGGCCAGCATGGGGCTATAAGAATCTTAAAGCCTCTGTCTGCTTGGAGTTTGAAAAGAGTCTTGGGAATTAGGGGAATGGGAGGGAAGGCATATAGGAAGCCGTGCCCCCAGTGGAGGTGAAAAGCATCCACCTGTAGGCTGTCTGTCGCAGGTGTCCTGGTACACAAGCGAGGGAGCTTGACATTCTGCGGACTTGCGAAAAGGTCTATCTCTGGAGTCCCCCAGATCTGAAAAATGTAGGAGACTATCTACATGAAGAGACCACTCGTGGGGAGAAGGATTCGATTTAATCTGTCCGCTAAGACATTGTGCTTGCCTGAGAGATACACAACTTGGAGGTGAATGTGATGATGTATGCCAAAGGACCAGAGATATAGAGTCTCACTGCAGAGGGTCCAAGAACCTGTTCTGCCTTGCTTGTTCACATAGAACATGGCCATTTGATTGTTGGTTTGGACTAGGATTCTGCAACAATGAAGATGGTCCTGGAACACTTTGAGAGCATTGAGAATGGCTCTGAGCTCCAGCAGATTTATGTGGAGTTGTGACTCATGCTGAGATCAGAGGCCTTGAGTGGAGAGAAATCTCAGATGTGCTCCCCAAACCAGTTTAGATGCGTCCATCGTCAGGGTACATTGATGAGCAGGCATCTGAAAAGGTGACCCTACAAGGAGATTTTCTGGAGAACACCACTACTGGAGAGACGAGACTAGAAGGGTAGAGATTTTTATCTTGTCCCGTAGGCATCCTGATGCTCGAGACCACTGGGATGCCAGTGTCCATTGGGCTGTGCGCATGTGTAGACAGGCATATGAAACTACATGGACCGTTGATGCCACATGACCAGAAGTTGTAGTATTTCTCGAGCAGTAAGATAGTTCTTGAGACATGCCTGAGATGCTAACTGATTGAGACGAGCGCAAAGGAGTTGCGGCAGAAATGCCCTAGAGTGCTGAGTATTTAAGAGGGCCCCTATGAACTCGAGAGTTTGAGAGAGGACGAGTTGGGACTTTGGAAAATTTATGATAAATCCCAAGTGTTGTAACACCTGCATGGTGTAGAGAGGGACAGACTGCCTTCTTGAGAGGTGCTTGCTCTTATGAGCCAGTCATCTAAGTAAGGGAAGACAAATATCCCTACAGTCCTTAGAAATGCGACTACTACCGCCATGCATTTTGTGAAGATTCTTGGGGCAAAGGTGAGGCCAAATGGCAGGACTCTGTATTGATAGTGTCTTCCCTAAAACATGAAGCGCAGGAATTTTCTGTGTTCTGGATGGATAAGAATATGAGTGTATGCTTCCTTTAGATCTAGAGAACAGAGCCAGTCCTGACTCTGGAGGTAGGGAAGAAGGGTCCCCAGGGAGACCATCTTGAACTTCTCCCATATGAGATACTTGTTTAGATCCCTGAGGTTGAGAATGGGCCTATATACCCATGTTTTCTTTGGAATACGAAAATAGGAAGAAGAGAAGCCAACAGTCGCACAAGAGCGCATGGTTCAGAACAATGTATCTTTGAAGGATACTACCAAAAAATGAAGTTAGGGCACCTCAGCAGAGAGGTTCCAATAAAGACAAAGGTAGCCCAAATGACCTTGAGTACAGAGCAGACAGAGCTTAAAGATTCCAAATTATCCCTGCCTACTGATAACCAGATTAATATTAATAAAATACAGTCTCTAAAATGCTTGTATGCAAATCCTAGAAGTCTAAAAAATAAGATGGGAGAGTTAGAATATATAGCACTAAATGAGAAGTATCTCAGAGACATGGTGGAAGGAAGACAACCAGTGGGACACTGATACCTGAGTACAAACTATATCGTAATGATAGAGCTGATCAAATTGGTGGAGGGGTTGTGCTCTATGTTAGAGAGGGTATTGAGTCAGAAAGGATTAAAGTTTTGCAGGCAACAAAATTCGCTGTAGAATCTCTATGGATTGAAATTCCATGTAAAAAGGGGAAGGCAGTGGGGCACCTGGCCAGAATGAACAAATGGATGATGAAATGCTCAAAGAAATTAGGGAAGCTAACACAAATTACAGCACAGTAATAATAATGGGTGATTTCAATTACCCCGGTATTGACTGGGTAAGTGTCACGACAGGACATGCTAGGGAGATAAAGTTTCTGGATAAAATAAATAACTGCTTCTTGGCGCAGCTGGTTCATGAACCGACCAGAGGGGAAGCCATTTTGGACCTAGTCCTTAGTAGAACAAAAGATCTGGTGTAAGAGAAAAGGGTGTTGGGGCCACTTGGCAACAGTGATCATAGCATGAGCGCATTTGATTTAATTAATGGAGGAGGGATGGTAAGGAAATCCACAGTACTACCTTTTAACTTTCAAAAGGGAGACTATGATAAAATGAGGAAAATAGTTAAGAAAAAACTACAAGGAGCATTTGCAAAGGTTAAAGACTTACAACAAGCTTGGGTGTTATTTAAAAATACTATCTTGGAAGCCCAGACCAGCTGTATTCTACGCTTTAAGAAAAGTGGAACAAAGTCCAAAAAACTGCCAGCATGGTTTAAAATGAAGTCAGAGAGGCTTTTGTTGCCAAAAAAGCAGGAAATGGAAAAAAGAGCCAAATGATGAAAACTGGAAACAGCACAAGCACTGGCAAGTTAAATGCAAGGCACTGAGATAAAGCAGGCAAAGAGAGAATTTGAGAAGAAACATGCTATGGAAGCAAAAATGCACAATAAAGACTTTTTCAAGTACATTTATAGCAACAAACCTGTGAGAAAGTCAGTTGGACCATTAGATAATAGAGGGGTAAAAAGGAGCACTAAGAGGGGACAAGGCCATGGTGGAGAGACTGAATGCTTTGCTTCAGTCTTTACTGAGGAAGATGTAAGGATGTTACCCATCAGTGAAGTGGTATTTAAAGGTGATACTGCAAAGAATTGAAAGATCAATAGACCGGGAAGATGTATTACAACTATTTGATAAACTGAAGAGTAGCAAATCACCTGGACCAGATGGTATACATCCAAGGGTGTTGAAAGAACTGAAATATGAGATTGCAGACCTGCTTAAATAGTTTACCCTATAGCTTCATTGCATGTCCCCTAGTCTTTCTATATTCTCATAAGGTAAACAATCGATCTACATTTACCCGTTCCACTCCGTTCATTAATTTACAGACTTCTATCATATCTCCCCTCAGCCGTCTCTTTTCCAGGTTAAAGAGCCCTAACCTTTTTAGCCTTTCTTCATAGGAGTATCCTTCCATCCCCTTTACCATTTTGGTGGCTCTTCTCTGAACCTTTTCTAATAATGCTATATCCTTCTTAAGATACGGCGACCAGAATTGAACACAATATTCAAGGTGCGGTCTCATCATGCAACGATATAGAGGCATTATAATATCTTTTGTTTTATTTTCCATTCCTTTCCTTATGATACCTAGCATTCTATTTGCTCTCTTGGCTGCCGCTGCACACTGGGCCGAAGGTTTTAACATATTATCCACAATGACTCCTAAATCTTTTTCCTGGGTGGTGGTTCCTAATGTGGAACCTTGCATTGTGTAACCATAGTTTGCGTTGTTCTTCCCTAGGTGCATATCTTTGCACTTGTCCACATTAAATTTCATCTGCCATTTTGATGCCCAGTCTTCCAATTTATCAAGATCCTCTTGCAATTTTCCACAATCCTCTTGGGTTTTAACAACTTTAAATAGTTTTGTGCCATCTGCAAATTTGATAACCTCACTCGTTATTCCACTTTCCAGGTCATTTATGAATATGTCAAAAAGCAGTGGACCCAGCACAGATCCCTGGGGTACACCACTATTCACCTTTCTCCATTGGGAAAATTGGCCATTTAGCCCAACCCTCTGCTTTCTATCTTTTAACCAGTTCCTGATCCACAGTAGTACCCTGCCTCCTATCCCATGACTCTTCAGTTTTGCCAAAAGTCTCTGATCTTGTCAAAGGCTTTCTGAAAATCCAGATACACTATATCAACCGACTCACCTTTGTCCACATGTTTATTCACACTTTCAAAAAAACAGAACAGATTAGTAAGACAAGATCTTCCTTGTCTAAAGCCATGTTGGCTGTCCCCCATTAGGCCATGACTATCTATATGCTGAGTAATGTTATTCTTTATGATGGTTTCTACCATTTTTCCCGGTTCTGACGTGAGGCTCACCAGTCTGTAGTTTCCCGGATCACCCCTGGAACCCTTTTTAAAAATTGGTGTTACATTGGTGATCCTCCAATGTTCAGGTATTAGAGATGATTTTAATGATAGTTCACAGATTACTAATAGCAGGTCTGCAATCTCATATTTCAGTTCTTTCAACACCCTTGGATGTATACCATCCAGCCCAGGTGATTTTCTACTCTTCAGTTTATCTAATAGTTGTAATACATCTTCCTGATGTATTGATATTTCCTTCAATTCTTCCGCTCCTTTAAATACCACTTCAGTCATGGGTAACATCCCTACATCTTCCTCAGTAAAGACCGAAGCAAAGAATTCATTCAATCTCTCCGCTATTGCCTTGTCGCCTCTTAGTGCCCCTTTAACTCCTCTATCATCTAATGGACCAACTGACTCTCACAGGTTTTTTTGCTACGAATGTACTTGAAAAAATCTTTATTTCGCGTTTTTGCTTCCGCAGCAAGCTTCTCAAATTCTCCCTTTGCCTGCTTTATCAATGCCTTGCATTTGACTTGCCAGTGCTTGTGCTGTTTCCAGGTTTCGTATTTGGCTCTTTTTTCCATTTCCTGAAAGATGCTTTTTTGGCAACAACAGCCTCTCTGACCTCACCTTTAAACCATGCTGGGAGTTTTTTGGACTTCCTTCCACTTTTCTTAAAAGCGTGGAATACAGCTGGTCTGGGCTTCCAAGATAGTATTTTTCAACACCCCCCAAGCTTGATATAAGTCTTTAACCTTTGCAATTGCTCCTTTTAGTTTTTTCTTAACTACTTTCCTCATTTTATTATAGTCTCCCTTTCGAAAGTTAAAAGGTAGTACTGTGGATTTCCTTACTATCTCTCCTCCACTAATTAAATCAAAGGCGATCATGCTATGATCACTATTGCCAAGTGGCCCCAACACCCTTATCTCTTGCACTAGATTTGGTGTTCCACTAAGGACTAGGTCTAATATGGCTTCCCCTCTGGTCGGTTCATGAACCAGCTGCTCCAAGAAGCAGTCATTTATTTCATCTAGGAACTTTATCTCCCTAGCATATCCTGCCGTGACACTGACCCAGTCGATACCGGGGTAATTGAAATCACCCATTATTATTACTGCGCTGTAACTTTTGTTAGCTTCCTTGATTTCTTTGAGCATTTCATCATCCATTTGTTCATTCTGGCCAGGCGGTCGATAGTACACCCCCACTGCCATCGCCTTCCCCTTTTTACATGGAATTTCAATCCATAGAGATTCTACAGCAAATTTTGTTTCCTGCAAAACTTTAATCCTTTATGACTCAATGCCCTCTCTAACTTAGAGCGCAACCCCTCCACCAATTTGATTAGCTCTATCATTATGATATAGTTTGTATCCAGGTATCACAGTGTCCCACTGGTTGTCCTCCTTCCACCATGTCTCTGATATTCCAATCATATCTAACCTCTCATTTAGTGCTATATATTCTAACTCTCCCATCTTATTGTTTAGACTTCTAGCATTTGCATACAAGCATTTTAGAGACTGTATTTTATTCATATTAATTTGGCTATTGGTAGACATGGGTAATTTGGGATCTTTAAGCTCTGTCTGCTCCATACTCGAGGGCATTTGGGCCACTTTACTCTTTTTTGGAACCCCTTTGCTTTTGGTAGTATCCTTCAGGGATACATTCTTCCGAACCATCCGCTCTTGGGCGACTCTTGGGCGACTGTCGGCTACAGTCTGATGGTGCTTGCTATCATGGGCATTTAACCAGTCTGTGCTCTTGTGAAGGAGGCCTATTTATGCAGAAGCGACATTCAAGCCTGTAATACTGGCATATACTGGGACATTTACTCTGTCTTCTTGAAGGACAATATCACTGTTCTTAATAAGGGAGGTGGACAAGATATGCTAGTGTAAGTGTTACAGAAATGTAGAAGTGTTAGATCAACAAGCCCTCCATGTCTGTCTTGTCCTAGTGAGCTCACCCATTAAATTTCGTGTGTTATGTACCATTACATTGATCAAATAATGGTGTTCTATGATATGAAACTAAATGCTACATTCTATTCTGTTTCTGAAACATATGATTGTTAATTCAGAGCTATATTGTAAATATGCTTTCTTTAAGATTGTGTCACTGAATGTTAAGGGCATTAATAAATTTTACTAAGAGGAATGGTTTCATCTGAATGGTAGGAAGAAAGTGCTGACATCTTATTGCCGCAGGAAATGTATTTGAAGGTAAGGGAGTTGTCGTCATCAGAGATCCAAGCCCTATTTTAAAGATTTTCAGCTGCCCATCATAAGATTAATGGAGTGGCCATATTAGCGTGGATAGCTGTATCCCTTGGTTTTAAAATCCACGTGCTGTCTCCTCCTGTCTTCCAAGGGGCTTGTTCTAGATTCAGTGAATCTAATATTCATGCAGCTCAAGGCTATGTTTATGCTGTGATCTCATTTACCCTATTTGACTTAATGAGCTCTAGTTATATACAGTAATGTGGTCGTCGGTCTGTTTCTTGGTGGGGTCATCTTGATGTTATAGATATGTCTATCACGCCTAAAGTGAATTATGTAATAGGAATATTATCAGTCTTCCTTATAAGGGAAACATAGTGTCAAAGTGATAGAACTCTAGTTCAACGCTTATGGAAAATTAACCGCCTAGATTTGCTCTTTGGGGGACAGGGTCTTTTTGAGAGAAAGGGAGGATATGTCTTTTGAATTCTTTGGCCTAATACTACAGCATTTGTATTGGCAAGGTTCATGATGGGTGGAGGGGGCTGTAGGCATATGTTCAGTATGTCGCTGAGATTAAGGGTTGGTTTTAGTGAGGAGATGTCAGCACTTTGAGGCAAGTGAAATAGGACTGTCTTAACATTCAGTTTTATTGATTTTCAATATGGAACCGTATTAGGGTGGTGTTGGGATTCAGGGCCACTATATCCTGATTTAGGGTTGTTTTTCAATTAATAATTGGCAGTTTATCCTTATAAAGGAAATGTTTGTCTGAATTAAAAAAAAAAAAAAAGCTGTTAGTGTAGCTGGGTTTAAAAAAGTTTTGGACAAGTTCCTGGAGGAAAGGTCCATAAACCATTATTAAAAGGGACCCAGGATATCACTGCTTGACCCAATACAGGCATTGTGGAACCTGTATCTTTTCAGGAAACTGCTAGGTACTTATGACCTAGATTGGCCACTGTTGGAAACAGGATACTGGGCTTGATGGACCTTGGTCCGACCCACTATGGCATATCTTTGGTTCTAAATTCGAGCATTCCTTGCCATGGGCCACTAGGGAACAATATTGATCCAATTTCTCTGGGGGGAGGAACTGGGCCAGATCATCCAAGTCACACATGATGTTCTTCATGGCCATGTAGAGCTGGTAAGAGAGCAATATGCATGTATCTCTGGAAACATCTGATTAATGAGTCTTGGTACTTTTGATTCTCTTTAGGGCGGATTCGACTACCAAGGAATGGTGCTTAAACTGAGACGTCTCATATCCAGGAGCCTTCTGAACTCTGTACATGGTATCAAGCCTTCTACTAACCGGAGGTACAGTGAGGGGGTTTTCCCACATTCTCATTTGTACGCTCTGCAGGATGCGGTGCATGGGCACGGTCACCACCTCTTTATGGGCCGAGGAGTACTGTAGGATCTCCATCTCTTCATCCCCTGGGCCCATTCTCAGTCTCCAAAGAAAATGGAATGGCCTTGGCCATATCCCTCACAAACTCTTGGAAAGTCATGTGTTCAGGAGGGAACTTGTGCCACTCAAGAGGTGGAGAAGGATCTGATATAAGTTCAGGGGACCTGCCTTCCAACAAGTCCTCCGAATCCACGTCGATGACCAAGCCTCTGAGACTCAGTGAAGAAGTCAAAGTACTTCTAACTCTTTGCATGGATCACTCTCCTGCTTTGAGGGGATCAGAAGCAATGATGCATCCAATACCCTTCTACATCTCAAGGCAGTATCAGACCCCAAGACACTAGATAGGGATACTGGCCAGGAAGGCACACGTGGTATCCTTCGATGCCCCATTGTCGATGCCTCTCCCGCAGGCAGTGCATGCATCTCTAGGAACAGCTGCACGGAGGTCATGTCGATGCAGCCAGTGTTGAGGCCGTGGCCTGCTGCTTCACTAGCAGTGCTGCAATGCATTCCTCGAGTGCTTGCAAAAGGCTGCCAATTCCGAAGGCTGCGGGGTCTGAGCAACTTCGACCGATGTACCTGGTAGGTGTGCAGGGACATCAACGGCCAGGTGTTGGCTGTTGGTGCTGCTCTAATGTCCTGGAAAATGAGCTCTCCTCTCTTTGTGCCACCTTCAAGGGGCACTCGCACAGATCCCATTTGCTCTTGAAGCCATGTCTTGATGGGCTCTGATGCCGATACACCAGAATTTTCACCCGATGTTCGGCATGGTCACCCTTCAACGTCGAAGAAGACGTGGTCTAATCCTTCCTCGTCTTTGGGTGGAGATCAATCAATGGCCGGTACTCTGGGGCACTATAGGTGCTTGGCTCCGATTGAGCTCAAGAGCCCCTCGGCAATGATGCACCGCCAGCATCCGATGTAGCGTGGACACCATAGAGACCAATGCTGTCAATGCTGATAATGATGGATTCGACTTCTGAGCACCAAAAAGTGATTTGCGCTGCTTCTCATGACTTTTGAGTCCTCTTTTTCATCTGTGAAGGTAAATTTAAAGAAGAAGGCTGATGATCGGATCCCAGGCACTGTAGGCACCAGTTATTTGTGAACAATATGGTCCTAAAGCATTTGTAACATGTCTTGAACCCGCTGGCAGGTTTCTGGGACATGTCGTCCATAAAAATTGCCATGGCAAAGTCGAATGGCTCAATGACGAGGCCGAGGCCCACCACAGCACCAGCACCAGGAGGGCTGAGGTGCTGCAGCAAGAATAAAATTCTACAATCAAAGGAAGAAAAGTAAAATAGAGGAGAGAACTATGATGGCAGGTGACTGGGATGAAAAATCCAAGGCAAGAAAACCCCATGATGGGAAAAACAAACGTTTACCAACAGAGGTGTCTAGAATGTGTCCATGGGGCTCCACAGAAAACAAAAGACTGAATCAAGATGGCGTCACAACGGTAGGCAGGAGGGAGATGCACAGGCGCGGTGGAGCCTCCCAAAAGCTTCCAATAGAAGCTGGGGAGTGTTCATGTGCTGGACTCCTTCAAGGATGTCACCCATACGTGAGGACTCATTCCTGCTTGTCCACAGAAAGGAGCAAAATACACATGGAATGGAGAATGAATTTTTAACACCTCTCATATACTTCATGGATAGTTTGTATTTCTAAATGGGTCAATATTCAGCTGGACATGGTCAGTGTTTTTTTTCAAAGTTGGTGACAGCGGCCAAAAAGTCTTGATATTCAGTGCCAGTATCCAGATTGTGGTCAGTGCTGAATATCCGAATAGAGTGGTGAGTACTGGAGTTATTCTAATAGCAGTAATACTGAGCCTGCTATCCCCAATAGCTATCAGCATAAAATTAGGGCAGCCATTTGTTGTCTTAACATTATCACTCTGCCCACAGACTGCCCTGGAACTATCTGGATGGTGCCAAGGTGGTCAGGATGATTTATTGAAAATCATCGGATAGCCCTGGCCAGCATCATTTATCCAGAAAACTGATGCTGTTATCTGGATAAATGCTTCTGAATATTGACCCTTCTGCTAATAGAAATGTTTTTGTGGAGCTTTGTCAGGAAAGGAAGTGTCAAATGGAAACTCCATGGGGAGTTTCCCTTTGAAAATTAGCTTACAAGTTCTGCAGTGTGGCTGGTAATTGGTATAAAAATTTGTGCTCCATCAGTATGTATTATTCCACATATGCATATATCTTTGTTCACATTTAGGGGATGTGCCCTTGAGGATCATATTTTGAGTAGAATTGGAAAATAAAACAAACTCTATCTTCAACTTACATGTGAAATTTTCCATAGAGAACCTAGCCACACAAAAATCAGGTGCAAAAGTGTATGAGTACTTTGTATCAATAAAAAAATTGTAAAGGCAAAGTATATGCACACTTTTTCTTTGAAACTCAGTAGAAGGTCCATGGGTAAAAAATGTGTATGGTCTGAAAACTGCCCACATTTTTCACAGTCCCACTAGCAGTTATCCAAAGCACAACACTGCATCTTCTATGGTATCACAAAGATGAAATAAACACTTACTGCAGAAATCAGATACTGTAAATCTGTAAAATATATATTGAGCAAATTCAAAGGCTCAAATTAAATAACATACCTTCAAGTTCAGCAGATATTCACAGACTGCATAACAAATACCAATGCCTTCCTCTGTACTGGTACCTCTGCCTAATTCATCAATTATTATAAGTGATTTGTCATTGGCATTCTGTACAATATAGGTTATCTGGTTGGGAAAAATTGTAGTAACAATTAATCTATATAAACAATATCAGGCATACAGGAATGCAAAATCACATGTAGAATTATGCAAACGGCTGGCCCAACCATTAAAGAAATTAGGCTGTTGCCTAGGGAGGCAGCTTCTGGGGCTGGCAAAGAGCAGGACATTCAAAGCTAAACAATAGATTCCGACAACCAGGAAGGGCATAAGGCTTATGGTTTGCCTAGAGAACCAACACCTTGAACCAACTCTGGGGCCGGCCCTGCATGCAAACATAACACTACTTAGATTGTAAACAATTTGTGGCAGGGACTTTTTACACCTGAATTCTAATAATTTTGTAACTGCCTTGCATATCATTTGGAAAAGTGGCATAAAATTCAAGGGCCCGATATTCACTTGGTTATGCTATGCGTCGCTACAGCGCATAGTCATGCCCACCGACCCTTAACCCCGGAACACCAAAACGGCTACTGCGCAGATATTGTGAGCAGTATCATGGCGTTCCAACATCAGCCCAGCCTGAGAGCAAGTGAAAGAGATGCAGTCCACCACCCAGATGGATAGGGTGCATTTTGACACCACCACCCCAAGCTTATTGGGGTCAAAGGAGACTGAAAGAATCTCTTTATATGACCTACTCTTGAGCGGGCATTACGAGGTAGCAAAATTCAACCTCGGCTCTTTGGCTCCAATTCTCTAAATTCAATTAAGGAATGAAATCACACATACAACAGAATGAAATCAGTGACAGTACCACTTAAACTTAAGCAGAGGAATTCAGGCCTGCAAACTTGAGCAGTTCTCCCATAATTCCTACTCCAGATAGGCCATAGTACTTTTTTTAGGAAAAAAAATGCTACATGGTACAGATTTGTCTCATCCCTCTACGTCATGCTTTTGCACTACTTTTTGATTATCTACGTGTTACAAGTCAAGCTAAATACTATAAAACACATTCCAACATGTGCACACAGGCCCCTGTGCACCCAATCGGAATCGGGACACACAGATGTAGACCTGATTCCAATCCTGCAGGGTCTAGACGTGCCCCGCAGGATCAGAATCAGGTCTATGGTCTGTATGTGCAGGCCAGGACCAGATTCCGATCGGCCTGCAGTCCCGGCCTGCACATTCAGAGTCATGCCCATCTAACTCAGTCAGGCTCCTGAATGGAGCCACGGTGAAATGGCGTCCCATTGCCATGGCATCGCGGCTCCATTCAGGAGCCATGATCCCGGGCCGCCGACCACTCTTTCCTTTCCCTGCAGCCTGACCCCCACAATCTGGCCTTCCATGGCTAGGGTCAGGCTGCGGGGAACCCCCTTCACCCCCTCACCTTACTTGTGCTGACTGGGCCTGCCGTCCTCTGCCATCCAGGTGGACATTCCACCTCCGAGGGATATTCGCGGGACAGAATAGATCCCTAGTTGTTATAGGTCAAACTAGGCACAGGCATTGCTCAGAGTAATCAGGACGAGCAAAAACATTTTGTCTCTTTTTTTTTTTATAAACATCTACACATACGCTACTAAGCTGCTACACATCAAGCTTTAGGTTACCAGCAAAATTGCAAGCAGTTCTCCATATTAACCCTTTCAGACGGCCCTGGTATCCCACTTCAAGTCCCTGTCAACAGAGACAAAGAGCTGGGAGGAGCAGCAAAGGGCTTTCGTCCTCTCCAGGTAGAAAGCCAGTGCTCTCTTACAATCCAAGATGTGAAACGAGGTCTCAGCTCTGTTGAATGACGTCTTGGGAAGAAGGTGGGTAACACCACCGATTGATTGAGATGAAAAACAAACTACCTTAAGTAGGGAGGAGTTGAATGCTGTGGACACCAATTGGACAGTTGGAGCTTTGCCTCTGAAGAGCCCAAGAGGAACATCTTGGTCCCAGCTGTTTGGAGCACATCAGAGGATGCCGGAGATCACTGGAGGTGTCACTTCCACCCCTCCGGCTATAAAAGTTGTTTTGTTGCTGATTTCATCTGAAGGAGTTGAACGCTGTGGACACCAAATGGGCAGTTGAGCTTTGCCTCTGAGGACCCCAAGAGGCACATCTTGGTCCCAAGCTGTTTGGAGCACATTGGAGGACGCTGGAGATCACCGGAGGTATCACTTCCGCTCCTCTGGCATTGCCGCAGTACACAGTTCCGCTGTCGCATGCCCGAAGAAGCGTACCAAAGGAGCATGCCTGCCCCTTCAGAGCCAATGGAGAAGCAGATGGAGTTTTCAAGTTCTTTGGGACTTTCTTTCCTTCCCGTAAGACTTTTGAATTGATTGTCCTAATATATATTGTATTGTATTGTATTGTGTGTGTTTGGGATTATGAGTAAGAGTAAAGGAAAACTTAAAGAGGTGTTGGGTGGTTCACAGGGCCCAATGGATTCCTTGTGATGACACAAGGGAAGACCGGTGTGATTGATGGTGGGGTTGGTACTGTAAATAATATCAGTCTTGAGGTACCTTCTCTGAGTCCGGACCCCAGGTCCCCTCCCCTTAGCAGTGCTGCAGGGAGATGCCAGTGTGATACCTCCACCTGGAAGTGGTGGGGGTTTATCTCCTGGCCAGGATGGGTCCCTGGGCCAACAGTTGGGCTCTTTGTTGGTTTCACCACTAGCTTCGTCACCCCTTCCGGAAGGATTAGAGATGAGGTTCCCTGCATTGAGTTCCCTGAAGCATGTTGCTTTTTCTAGGGCTTTAGGGGATAGGTCATCAATTCCTCTTACTCCTGCCCCTCCCCAGGGAGGTCACCAATTTGGAGTTTTGGCGCATGATGGCTAAGAGGGAATCTACTGTGTCTAGTTGTCTGGCTCAGTTGTGTTCCTTTTCTGGAGACATAGTGAATCGGTTGACCACCTTTGAGGGGGAGTTACAATCTCAGGGTCAGCAGATGGACGTTGCCAATGAGAAAATTGTGGCCTTGGAAAAGTCCAATGGTGTATTATTGAAGGGGAATTTGTAGTTGGAAAGTACAGTTGAAAGGACTGAAAACTCTCTCAGATCACAGAATTTACATTTTGTTAATTTTCCTTTTTGTAGTTTAATTTCTGCATGTGAAATGCTTAAAGTTTATTTAGTAAATATTTTACACCTAGAGGCTGAAACACTCCCTGAAATTGTGAATGCGTATTATAATAAGACATCTGTTAGAAATGTTTAAGGTGGTAGTTCGTTTCAACCTCCAGCAGATGATTTAACCATTCTTTTTGAGACCTCAGTTGAGGAAACCACCAATAGGGGTACCATGGAGGCTATCTTTCAGGGTTCTTTTTAGATAAGGAGCGGATATTTTCAGCTTTCTTGAAAAAGAGAATGATGTCCTTTCATGGTCATTTAGTTAATGTCTTTCTGGATGTTTCTCCTAAAACCCAACAAATTTGGAATTCTTTCTTACAGTTAAGCCCCGTGCTTTGTTTTTGGGAATGACCTTTTTCTTAAAGTATCCTTGAAGATGCTGTGTTAAATATGTGGGTAAAGATTATGAATTTATGGATCCCTCTCAATTATTAGCACTCACGGTGGCTAATGAAGAGGATAGTGTAAATGTTAAAGAGTAAGTCATTTTGTTCTGATTTTTTTTAGATCCTACTGGGGATAAAGAGGTAACCGTAGTGGGGTCTTTAAATATGGTCAAGAGAATCTTGATTTGATTATTTGGATATTTATTTAAGTTGTCGTTCAACTTCTCCCATTAATATTTTTTTTTTTATCTAGGAGGGCTTTATTCTTCTTTATTGAATTGTTTTCTTTATTATGATATATACCTCAGCTTTATTTTGTAATAGCTTTAGATTGAAGAGCTATGTGTTTGTAATGAGTAGTTTTGTAAACTGAAGTAAAATCTAATAAGTATGTAAAGAAAGAAAGAAATAAAAGAAACTACTTTAGGTAGGAATTTCGGGTAAGTTCAGAGAACCACCCTGTTCTTATGAAACCCAATGTATGGTGGGTGCACCACCAGGGCTACCAATTCACTGACTTTGTGAAAGAAGCAAGTACCAGCAGAAAAATGACCTTCTAGGTCAGGGGTCTCAAACACGCGGCCCGCGAGAGACCTTTGTGCGGCCCGCGATGCACAGGAAACAAAAAACCCCCCGGTTTCTGCTGCTGCTGCCGTGGCTGGAAGCTCTCTCTGAGTTACAGTGGTGCAAGGTGAGCGTGGCACAGACCTATGTAAGGAAAGGAGTTAGACTGCCACCTGCCTGTCAGTTCAAGGATGGCAAGAGAAGGGAACTCGAAGTCTCAATATGCAGAAAAACAAACCCCCCCCCCCCCGGCTTCTGCTGCTGAGACTCTCTTCGCAGCCCTGAAAGCTGCCGCTGATGGAGCTAAGATGCTTTGCCGGGCAGATGGGAAGGGGCCGCGGGACAGTTGATTCTGCCGCTGCCACGGCAGCGGCAGCAGCAGCAGAACCCGGGGGTTTTTTTGTTTTTCATTTTTTAATTTACTTGGGCTGATGGGGGGGAGGGGGTTAGGACTAGTAATGGGGGGGGGGGGGTTAGGACGGAAAATGGGGTGATGGGGGGATAGTACTGAAAATGGGGTGATGGGGGTTAGGACTGGTAATGGACAGATAGGGGTTAGGACTGGAGGTGGTCTGATTGGCGGGCTAAGACTGAAAATGGGGTTATGGGGGGGCTAAGAATGAAGATGGGGCGATGGAAGGGTTAGGACTGGAAGTGGGCTGTTGGGGGGCTTAGGACTGATAATGGGATATGGGGGGGGCTAGAACTGGTAATGGACTGGGGGGGGGGTGCTAGGACTGGAAATGGGCCAAGTAGAAGGGGGAGCTTGAACTGCAAATAGCTGATGGGGACAGGGTCTTGGAATGGAAATGGGCTGAGTGGAAGGGGGCTTGGAATGCAAATGGGCTGATGGGGAGGGGGGCTTGGAAAGGAAATGGGCTGATGAGGGGGGGGGCTACGACTGGAAATGGGCCGAGTAGAAGGGGGAGCTTGAACTGCAAATAGCTGATGGGGACAGGGTCTTGGAATGGAAATGGACTGAGTGGAAGGGGGCTTGGAATGGAAATGGGCTGATGGGGAGGGGGGCTTGGAAAGGAAATGGGCTGATGAGGGGGGGGCTATGACTGGAAATGGGCCGAGTAGAAGGGGGAGCTTGAACTGCAAATAGCTGATGGGGACAGGGTCTTGGAATGGAAATGGGCTGAGTGGAAGGGGGCTTGGAATGGAAATGGGCTGATGGGGAGGGGGGCTTGGAAAGGAAATGGGCTGTGAGGGGAGGGAGCTAGGACTGGAAATGGGCTGATGATGCGGGGACTAGAAGGGAGCGGATGCTGGGTGGGGCAGGAGCTAGAAGGGAGTTGATGTTGGGGGACGATTAGAATGGGATGGGGCTGGGAGAGTGAAATGGAGAAGGGAAATATATTTTGTGTGGGAGGGAAGAAAAATCTACAATTGGCCGGGTATTGGGAGAGTAAGTGGGGATTGAGGATGGAGGGGTAAAATTTGAGTGGATGAAATAGGAATGAGGAAAGAGCAAAAGGAGAATGATTAGTATGTTAAAGCAGATGTAGAGAGAATGGAAAAAAACTAGGAAAGAAGAAAGGACAAATGGACAGTAGACAATGGAGCGTTAGCAGAAGACACGAAGAAACCAGAAGAAAGTGGCTGGAACAATTGCAACTGAAAAAAAAATGCACAAAAGGTAGAAAAATATCTCTATTTTGAATTTATTAACTGAAATATGTCAGCTCTTGGAAATGTGCATCTTTAACGTCTGCACTTTATTTAATACAAGAGGAAATCAATTTATAGTTTTATTTCTACAGTGTTGTACATTCTAAGTTTGGCTTTTGGGGTTCCCAGTTTAATTGTCTTCCTGTTTCTAAATTGTGATTCCTTGTTTGGTGATGGTGTATGTTCTGCATGTGTAACTGAGCTGAGGTATTTTGTTTATGTAATTCCTATTTGACATTGCCACTTGTTCTCTTTCCCGAGTAGGTTATGTATTGTTATTCTCTGAAATGTGTTGATTTAATATTTGCAGTGTTGCCTTTTGATAGTTAGGGTATGGTGCTTTGTGAGTCCTGGTAGTGCTGTTAGGACATGGCAGGTTTGCTATGGGTTCTAAATGAGCAGTGTTTCTAGTAGTTCCTAATGTGCCTGGCGGTTGGCACTGGTTTATAGTAATGTAGAAATCTTTTAGTCTTTCTTTATCCATACACTCATTAAGAGGCATGTTTACTAAAAGTTAGTGTATGGTAACATTATGCAAATATTTATGCAAATGATGCCCTTATGCAAATGAGGCCTGCGTCTTGTGCGGCCCCCGGGTTACTCTACAAGTCCTCATTTGGCCCTCAAAGCAATTTGAGTTTGAGACCCCTGTTCTAGGTAAAGAATTTGAGTGGGCAGGAGCTAAGTGGCTCAAAGGGAGTTGCAAGGAGCTGTCCGAGCACTACATTAAGGTCCCACGCTACTGAGGGTGGTTTAATGGGGGGGTGGGGGGTGGGATAGTAGGAGGCCCCGCATAAAGCAACCCACCAAGGGAAGAGCAGAGATTGGTTGATCAGCTATGGAACAATGATAAGCAGCGACAGCACTGAGGTGCACTCTGATCGAGCTGGACTTTAGACCGGAGTCTGACAGGTGCAGAAGATAAGACAAAACAGACTCCACAGAGCAGGAGAAGGGGTCCAGAGACTTATTCTCACACCATATGGAGAACCTGCACCCTTTGAAGATGTAAGCACGTCTCATTGAGTCCCTGTGTGAGGCAAGAAGGATGTTCTCTATGTCCTGCAGCAAGTGGAGCTTTGCAAGTACTAGCCGTTCAGCAGCCAAACCATTAGCGCTAGGGACAACAGGGTTGGATGAAGCAGAGTCCCATCATCCGGTGAGATCAGGCCTGGTGCACAGCCTAGTCTGAGCAGTTGCCATTGAGACAATCAGAGGAGGAGAGGAAACCCGGGCTGCCTGGGCCAGTGTGGCGCAATGAGGATCATGGTAGTGCCATCCACCTGCAACTTATAAAGGGTCTTGGCCACCAGAGGAGTTTGTGGGTAAGCCTAGAGAAGATCCTTGCTCCAGTTCAGGAGAAAAGCATCGGGAGCCAAGTGATTCTGGCAGGGCACTCTGGAGCAAAACAGCAGGAGCTGAGTGTTGCAGGGAGTGGCAAAGAGGTCTATGGATGGCGTGCCCTACATCTGGAAGATACGATTGGCAACTTGCCTATTCAGAGTCCACTCATGTGGCTGAAGGACCCTGCTGAGGCAATCTGCTAGAACGTTGAGCTCCCCTGTTAGATAGACCCCTCTGATTTGTGAGACTGCAAACTTCCAGAGACGGCCTGCCTCCCAGCAGAAGAGGTACAAACCTGTGCCACCCTGTTTGTTGAGGTAGAACACAGCCACCTGGTTGTCCGTCTGTATGAGGATGACCTGGTGGGAGAACTGTTGCTGAAACACTCGGAGAGCATTGGCAATGGCCCGAAGCCGGCTGTTAGGACTTACTGGTGCAGTGGGGCCTGGAAGGTAAGTCCCGCAAATCAGATGTGTGGGGTGCTGCTACCAGGAGGGGCAGAGTCATCCCGTTGCCTGATGCCATTGTGTGTAGACAGTCCATTGTGTCTGATGCATCTGAAGTCAGGCTGAGAATGTAACATGAATTGAGTAGGCAATGTGGCCAGGAGGTGCAGCATTGCTGAACCGTGACAACCGGGCAACTTTGATGTCCCTCGCCAAGGTGATTAGGTGTTGGGCCCTGTCCGCCAAAAGGAATGCTCGGACCAGTATGGTATCGAGGAGTACCCAATGAGGTGTTGAGAGAGTTGCAGGTTGGACTTTGGGTAGTTGATGACAAAGCCCAGCTGTTCCAGCACCTGAATGGTGTGCTGTATGGACTGCCAGACCTCGTCTGGCGTCCCACCTTTGACTAACCAGTCGTCCACGTAAGGGAAGACAAAGATTCCCAGGATCTGGAGGAAGGTAGCAATGACCATCAGACACTTAGTGAAGACCTTTGGGGTGAGGCCAGGCCAAAGGGCAGAACCCTGTACTGATAGTGCCATCCACTGAACATAAAGTGGAGGTACTGATGGTGCAGGGGGTGGATGAGGATGTGCGCATAGGCGTCTTTGAGATCCAAGGAGCACAGCCAATCTTTCCATTGAAGGTAGAGCAGCAATGTTCCAAGGGATATGATCTTGAACTTATCGTACACTAGGAAGCGATTGAGATTGCGGAGATCCAGGATGGGTCGGAACCCGCCTATTTTCTTGAGGATCAGGAAGTAGCGGGAGTAGAAACCCTGTACTGTTTGGGATGGGGGAACAGGTTCCACTGCCTGTTCTGCCAGGAAGGCCTGGACCTCCACTTGTAGTAGTTTGCATTGGTGATGCTCAAGAGGGTACTCTCCTGGAAAGAAGGCGGGGGGAATCTGCTCAAAGTGGAGCAGGTAACCCTCACGGACCATTTGTAGTGCCCAGGCATCGCTTGTTATGCTGGGCCACCTGTGGGCAAAGTATATCAGCCTTCCTCCCAACTGTTGCAGAACGGAGGCTGGGAGGGGAAGACGGGCCATGGTCCGAAGCCAGGAGTCAAAAAACCCCACCAGACTGGGGCTGTGGTGCTGGTTGAGGCTTTTGACATGCGCTGATGCCTCTGATTTTAATCCTTAGCCTGTTGCCCTTGTTGGGTTGGCTGGTATGAATAATATGGGATGTAAGTACCATAGGTCTTTTTCTTCTTAGGGTAAAAGGACTTGTTCCCTGACATCTTCCTCCTAGAAGGGTCAATAGTCTTTCTCAAAAGCATGTTCATGGTGAGGTGCTCCATTTCCAACTCTGCAGCCTTCTCTGCCATGGATTTGCCATAGATGTTCTCTCCCCAGCATGGATAAAGAAAGACTACCAGTACTCCAGTGCCAACCACCAGGCACATTAGGAAGTACTACAAACACTGACAATTTAGAACCCATAGCAAACCCACCATGTCATAACAGCACTACCAGAACTCACAAGGCACCAAATCCTACCTATCAAAAAGGCAACACTGCAAATATTAAACCAATACATCTTAGAGAATACCAATATATCTCCTACTGGGGAAAAAGAACAAGTGGCACTGTCAAATAAAAATTACATGAACAGAATACCTCAGCTCGATTACAAATGCAAAACATAGACCGTCACCACACAAAGAACAAGGGATCACAGTTTAGAAATAGAAAGACAATAATTAAATTGGGAACCCCAAAAGCCAAACTTGGAATGTACAACAACACTGGAGAAATAAAACTATAAATTCATTTCCTCTTGTACTAAACAAAAATGCAAGACGTTAGCGATACACATGTCCCAGAGATGACATATTCGAGTTAATAAATTCAAAATAAAAAGTATTTTTCTACCTTTTGTTTGGGCATTTTATTTTTCAGTTGAAATTGCTCCAGTCACATTCTTCTGGTTTCTTCGTGTCTTCTGCGAGCTGTCCATTTGTCCTTTCTTCTCTCTTTTAAATTTTTTCCATTCTCTCTCTATATCTGCTTTAACATACTGATCTTTCTCCTTTTGCTCTTTCCTCCATTTCTTTCTTTATTCCTTTAGCATCCACTCAAATTTCACCTCTTCTATCCTCCATCCCCACTTACTCTCCCAATACCTGGCCAATCATAGATTTTTCTTCCCTCCCACACAAAATATCTTTTTCCCTCTCCATCCTCATTCCCCAGCCCCATCACCTTTTAGTCCTCCCCCAACATCAGCTCTCTTCTAGTTCCAGCCCCACCCAGCATCTGCTCCCTTCTAGTCCCATTCTCCCATACTCCTGCATCAGCCCATTTCCAGTCCTAGCCCCCCATCAGCCATTTCCAGTCCTATTCCAGTCCCCCATCAGCTCATTTCCAGTCCAAACTCCCCCATCAGCCCATTTCCAGTCCTAGCCACCCCATCAGCCATTTCCAGTACTAGCCCCCCATCAGCCATTTCCAGTCCTATACCAGCCCCTCATCAGCCCATTTCCAAACCTAGCCTCCCGTCAGTCTATTTCCAGTCCTAGCCCCTTCCCATCAGCCATTTCCAGTCCTATTCCAGCCCCACATCGGCCCATTTCCAGTCCACGCTCCCTCCATCGGTCCATTTCCAGTCCTAGCCCTCCCCATCAGCTCATTTCCACTCCTAGCCCCATCAGCCATTTCCAGTTCTATCTAGCCACCCATCAGTCCATTCCATCCAAGCCCCCCCATCAGCCCATTTCCAGTCCAAGCCCCACCATCAGCCCATTTCTAATCCGAGTCCCCCATCAGCCATTTCCTGTCCTATCCTTGACCCCCCCCCCCCAAAGAACCCCATGTCTGTCTAAGCTGCTTCAGAGGGAGCCAAGAAGGCCCATGCGAGGCCCTGACTCACCTCTGTACAGCCACCAGCGTGAAGAGCAGTGTTTTCCCTCACACTGGCAACTGTGTACTAGTGAAGCACACTGAATGTCAGGAAAGGTTAAAGGGCATTTCCCGGCATTTGTGCGCTTCAAAGTAACAGCTGCCAGCGTGAAGAGCACCGTGTCAGAATGAAGTTCATGCGGGGCCCCCTGAAGTGCGGGGCTCTGTGCGAACAACATTCTCGCACAATGGACGGTCCAGTCCTATTCCTCACTCATTCAAGTAGAGATGAATCGTTCCAAATAACTATTTCAGGTAATTTCTAGATTAACTGCTGTATTGCATCATGCTATAAATTAAACCTCTTCATCAGCAGAGCATTTTATTGAATTTTTTCATAACAAAATTTTAAGCACCAGAAAAGATATCCTACCGCAATTAGATACAAGTTTTCCTAACAGACTAAGGGGGGTATTTTAGAAGCATGCCGGCTTTTTATGCCTTCCTTTTCTGAGGGAGATTTGCCATGAAGTGATAGATATGTAAATCTGTTTTTTCCTTTTTAGCCCCTCTATAGTGAAATGACCTACCCTTAGAGGTAAAAGGCCAAAGGAGCTATTTAAAATTTAAATTATTTAAAACATTTTTTATTTCATTGCACTTTTAGTCTTTATGTTTGATTCATTCAAACATGTTAATATTAATGATGTTTCATTTGAAATATCTTCCTTTTAGTCAGGGATCTCCAATTCCAGTCCTGGAGGGCCGCAAACCAGTCAGGTTTTCAGGATGTCCCTAATGAATATGCATGAGATAAATTTGAATGCAGTGCATGCAAATATATCTCATACATAATCATTAGGGACATCCTGAAAACCTGACTGGTTTGCGGCCCTCCAGGACTGGAACTGGAGACCTCTGATTTTAGTGATGCATAGTAACCACTTTACCACAGGTTACAATATTTATATTTTGTCTGACTGTCCCTATCTTTTGTGTTGTTGGGGAGGGAGGAGTTAGGTTTTGGGAGAAGTGAATATTAGCTATATTCCACTTTCTGTTTTACTATTACTGTATGTGAGTGATAGTAATTATTATTTACTTTGTAAGCTGCTTTGTTGGGCATAAGTACTGAAAAGCGGTAGATGAAGTGGAATAAAACAGAAACATTAAACATCCAGTTTATTAGACTTATGCAACAATGCAATGTGTGCCTTTGAGTCAATGCTGACTCCTGGCAACCCAGCAGCTCCTCGGTTTCTTGGCAGTTTGATCGGAAGTAGATTGCCAGGCCTTTCTTCCAAGGCAATGGAGGGTTAAGTGACTTCCCAAGACTTTACAAGTAAAATAAAATGTATTTACTCATCAATTAAGTTTTAAGTGCTCTACTGGAGATAGATGCTTCTTGCAAAAGGCTATAGGTAGATGAGCCTAACCTTTTCAAGCTTCCTAATAAGCACTTTCTCTTGATGGAGTTGTTAATGCTATGTAAATAGCAAGCAATCATTAAGACAGACACCCAAAGCATTATGGTACTACATTGTCTATGAAATGAAGAGTTTTGCCTTGACATATAAATGACATGGGATATAAACAAGTCCTTCTAAGCTGCCACGAAGAATTATATTATATATGCTTATATTTTATTAATATACTAGCTTAGCCACCATTTTGAGACATTTTTGCAAACATGGTCTGTCTGTTTCTTATTCCCCTAACATGCCTTGTTCCTTTTCTCCTGCTTTGTTCCTCAAAGCTTGACTCTGATAAGCCAGGCAGCTGCATGCTGTGAAGCAGTTAGCAACTCACAGTGGGAAACTAGTCAAGGACAGACAGACTGTCTCTCTTAGCACAGATCCCCCATTCTATAAAAGCAAGTCACCTTTCGGAGCTCTAGAGAGAGCACTTCCGTATGCTCGGCTCCGCCCGGAGGACGTCACCAAGTGTGGCTGACGCAATCCTGCTGGTCCATGGAGAATGGTGTTTTCTATCTATTTTCCCTGCTGAAGTTCGGATCCAAGTGAGAGAAAGGATCGGGGTGGCTCTCACAACAATCAGTTAAGTTGTTAAGTGCTCTACTGGAGATAGATGCTTCTTGCAAAAGGCTATACATAGATGAGCCTAACTTTTTCAAGCTTCCTAATAAGCACTTTCTCTTGATGGAGTGGTTAATTCTCTTAACTCCAGATATGTAAGAAGAAAGCACTGACCCCAGATATGTAAGAAGAAAGCGCTAAGGAACAAAATCTTTCCTGCCCCATTAGAAACATAGAAACATGACGACAGAAAAAGACCACATGGCCTATCTAGTCTGTCCTTCCATATCAACAACTACAACAGTCCCCTTTTTTCCTTTAGAGACCCCTCTGTGTTTGTCCCATGCTTTTTTGAATTCAGTTACTGTCCTCATCTCTACCACCTCCACTGGGAGACTATTCCATGGATCCACCACTCTTTCCGTAAAGAAATATTTCTGCAAATCACTCCTGAATCTATCCCCCTTCACCCTCATCCCATGTCCCCCCATAGCAGAACTTGCTTTCAATTGAAAGAGGCTCTCCCCCTGAACATTTATGCCACGGAGGTATTTAAACATCTCAATCATATCACCTCTATCCCGCCTTTCCTCTAAGGTGTACATATTAAGATCGTTAAGTCTGTCCTCATATGCTTTATAATGAGGACCACTAACCATTTTAGTAGCCACCCTCTGCACCGACTCCATCCTGTTCACATCCTTTTGAAGGTGCGGTCTCCAGAATTGCACACTATACTCCAAATGAGGTTGCACCAAAGACTTATACAGAGGCACTATCACCTCCTTTTTTCTGCTAGCCATTCCTCTCCGTATGCACCCAAGCATCCTTCTAACTTTTGCCATCGCCTTTTCTACCTGTTTAGCTACTTTAAGTTCATCAGACAACCACGTCTAGGTCCCGCTCTTCTTTGGTGGACAAAAGAACTTCACCTCCTATACTATAACCATGTTTCTACTCACATCCATTAGTTATTGCTAAATGTATTAATCATTGTTTACCTTGGTCCATGTAACGTTACTTGTTCTAATTGTTCCATGTACTGTGACTAGTAGATACAGTGTTATAAAAACGTTGCTAAATAAATAAATAACATTGACAGAGAGCAATAGCTTGTACAGGCAAAAATTATAAAAGAGAAAGAGAAAAAATAAAAATATATAATCTGACCAGAAAACTATAGCAGATTCTTTAAGGAAAGGTATTCCCTCCATCTTTTCAGTAGTACAGGAGTCAGTACAATTTATTTTTTCTGCAGCAGAGAAAGGTATAATTAATCTGATCATCTAGAAAGCTGAATTGAATGGAGGTTCATATCCAGAAGATCTTCTGAATACAATGATCACAGTCACTTGTTGACTGTAGACAGTTCCATTGGTTCTTCAGTTTTCAGAGAAGAAAATCATAATTGTTTCCAATTAAGAGACGTTGTCCTTCTCTTAGGTATGGATACAATCTAGTCCAAATTGGACAGTGAAGCTTGTCTCCCATTGGGTCTGGCATTCTTACAGAGTCATTAACTGCTTTGACTTTGTGAAAAGCGGTATATAAGTATAGCCAAATAAATAAAATAAATGTCATCAAATCTTCACATTTCTCTTCCTCAGTCTTGAAGGACTACAAAAGGGACTGCTACTTCTGGAGAGAGATCTGCAATTGTAAGTATTTACTTCTGGGAATTTTTCTAAATCTTGGGGAAAAAGGAATTCTTTAGATTAAAGCTGATTAATCTGTGAACCCAGTGTATTTGTTAAATCAGTCAGGGTACTGTGTAGCAGCCAGCTTTGCAATATTGGCAAAACAAAAAGAAGCGTCAAGACAAGGATTAGTGAACATAAGAGTTGCCTTCAGAGAAAAGTCATGGACAAACCCCTGGTGTCACACTAGATTCAGTCTCATCACTCAATCTCAGACCTTTGGTATTTGGTATTGAAGGTAGTTCGCACTCACTGGCGTGGAGGGGATGTGGATAAGTTATTACGCAGCATTGAACAGCATTTTATATATGAATTATGTACATTACACCCCTTGTGCCTCAATCAAGAGTTAGATCTTTCAGTTTTGTTGTTGTTTTCTTTGCAGTTTTTAGTATCTTACATTAATTTTGGGTTATAATTTTCCCCCTTCCACCCTCCCCTCCCCCTTTTTCCCCCTTCCCTTCCCTCCTTTTCCTCCTCCCTTCACTCCCCCTCCCTCTTTCTCTCCCTCCCTTTCTTTCCTTCCCTCCCTTTTCCCTCTCCTCTTCCCACCTTCCGCCCTCCCCCTCCTGTTTCTTCCTCTTCCCACTTCCCCCCTCTCGTCATTGAAATGTAGCAGCATCCTGAGATATTTATCTGTTATATGCAACATATTGCTTACAGATTCATTTTCTGATGTTTTTTAAAAAATTTCCCATCAATAACGTATACTATTAGGCACCTTCCTTCTATTATTCATAATATAATCTTTTTTGTAGTTTACTATACTGGCTGATTTTGATCATGTTTGATTGATCTCTCCAACAGTATTCACGTAAGACCTGTCATTAGTGTCAGACTGGCACTTCAATTGAGATTGTTTATTGGTGCTTTCTACTGACGGTGGTTGTCATACCTATATTTTCTTTATCATATTTTTTTCTTACTTTTACTTCTATTCATTTTCTGGTTTATATTTTTTAAGTTAATATGTTTATACCCCCTTTTTTTCACCTTTTGTCCGGTTTCGAGTTTGTGACCTGTTCTTTCACCTTTGACCTTTGGCAGCGGGAAAAGTAGTTTAAATGCCATCTCTCCCAGCTGGCCATTCCTTTCCAGTCATTGGATTTGAGAAATCACTACAGCGCATTCGTTTGGTATATTTTCCTTTAATGAGTCTGGATAGGTTTCTTTATATGATCAGCTTTATACTGTTTTCCAGCGGTATTTGATCCCATATTATGGCAAGACATTTCTCTGGTTCATATTTATGTTTTTACTACTTTTTTCACTATGATCCATCATAGTAATGTAGCAGCATCCTGAGATATTTAGCTTTTAAAACTTAGTTATATGCAACACGTTGTCTATATTTAGTTTTGTTTTCTGATGCGTTTTTAAAACATTTTAAATTAACAATGTATGCTATTGACATAACCCCCCTAACAAGTGGATGCCTTCCTTAATACAATCTCTTTTGTAGTTGACTACAATGGCTGACTTTGATCATGTTTGATTGATCTCGCCAATAGTACTCATATAAAACTTGTCATCAGTGTCAGACTGGAACTTCAGTTTAGATTGCCCTTTTGGTTCGGCGTTTCCAACTGTTGGCGGCTGTCACACCAATGTTTTTTACCAGAAATTTTTTTACTTTTATTTATTCTCTGGATCACATTTTTCAGGATAATATATGTTTTTATCTTGTGCCCGGTTTTAAGATTGTGTCCCGTCCTTTTACCTTTGATCTTTGGCGGCGGGAAAAGTGGTCTAAATGCCGTCTCTGCTGGCCATTCCTTTCCAGTTATTGGACCTGAGAAATTACTACAGTGCAATTGTTTGTTATGTTCTTTTATAATTTCCATATTTCTTTCTCAATAAGTCTGCATATGGTTTTAAATGATCGGCTCTACACGTCTGTCTTTCCAGCGGTAACTGATTTCATACTAAGGCGGGATTTTAAAAGGTACTTAAATTACTCAAAAATGTTTAGAGTATACACTTGGTCCTACTCATCTCCTTTCCCATTTTGTGGGTAGTTCACTTTATTGATATGGATAGTCTTTTTGATTGTCTATTATACAGTATATGATAATGTTAATATTGAGCAGTACAGTGTTTTATCTGTTTTATTTGTTCATCTCTTTGTCCACATTTAGTTCTGCATTTTAGTATGATGTTTTTATGTTTTTATATTATTGTATATCATTATTTTCCTTTTTTACAGTCATATCTACTTTATTATATGTTTTTATATTATATTACTTATGAATTCTTATTGTTTTTAATGTATTTTTAATGTATTTTCTCGAGGTTTGTTATTTTTAACTTCCCCTGAAGGCCTTTTGGCCGAAACACTTTGGGACTTAATAAAGGACTTAATTAAACCTGAAATCCACCAGTCTATGTACCAGCTTCTTTTGTTCCTATTAGCACAATGCAGGTACTTGGTTGCTCTTCTTTTGGTTATTCAATGTCGGGGTCATATGCAACCCTGGCATTAAATATCTGGACTCACCGCACAGCCTCCACAGCCACATAAGCTAACCGGGTTGTGGTGATATTGAGCTACTGCCTGGTTAGTTACGATGGGTAAAGTTAGGCCAACTCTTGCTGTGCCTAGTTTTACCTGTATGTCGCTAACTGAGTAGCAATGCAATATCGCCGCTCATGACATGTCCCAGAACACCCATGATACGCGGCTATGCTAAGTGATTAGCATCGGGGCATGTAGTGGCATTAGTAGGGGGATATTCAGTAGTACTAACCATGTTAGTGCTGTTGAGTATCCCATTAAACAGCATTTACATACTTTACACGTCCATAAAACGTGCAAGTGCCGTTGAATATCGGGCCCTTTGTTCTGTATAATGGTTTCTACCATTTTGCCCAGTACTGATGTCAGGCTCACGGGTCTATATTTTCCTAACCCCTGGAACTGTTTTTAAAAACTGGCGTTACATTGGCCATGCTCCAGTCCTCAGGTACTACAGATGATTTTAATGATAGATCACAGATTTATTTTATTTATTTATTTTATTTACATTCTCTTATATATCGCGCTATTCTGCATCAGTGCGGTTTACATTGAACAAACTGAAATTACATTGAACAGGGCATTGTAACTTGGAGATAACTATTTTACAGGGAACATGGGCTATGGAGGGTTAAGTGGCTTGCCCAAGACCACAAGGAGCACCTGTGTGACTAGAAACCCCAGTCCTTCCGGCCCGAGGTTGCTGTCCTCTAGTGGGATTTGAACCCCCGACCTTCCGGCCTGAAGTACCTTGCCCCAACCACTAGGCCACTCCTCCACTCCTAGATTACTACTACTACTACTACTACTAAATGTAGGTCTGCAGTCTCATATTTGAGTTCTTTCAGCATCCTGGGATTTGCTGTTCTTTAGTTTATCAATTAGTTGTAGCACATCTTCAAAATGTATTGAAATTTGTTTCAATTCCTCTGATACATCACCTTTAAATATCATTTCTGGCATGGGTACGTTTCCTACATCTTCTTCAGTAAAGACTGAAATAAAAAATTCATTCAGTCTCTCCGCTATGGTCTTGTCCTCTCTCAGTGCACCTTGCATTCCTCCATCATCTAATGGTCCAACTGACTCTCTCACAGGTGTTTTGCTACGATTATACTTGAAAAGGGTTTTATTATGCATGTTTGCTTCCATGGTAAGAGTCTTTTTAAATTTTCTCTTTGCCTGCCTTATCAGTGCTTTGCATTTAACTTGCCAGTACTTATGCTTTTTCCTGTTTTCATCATTTGGCTCTTTTTTCTATTTTCTGAAAGATTCTCTCTTAGCTATAACAGCCTCTCTGATCTCAACTTTAAGTCACGCTGACTGTCGCTTGGCCTTCCTTCTACCTTTTTTAAAGCATGGAATACATCTGGTCTGGGCTGCCAAGATATATTTTCAAATAATGCCCAGGCCTGATGCAAACTCATAACTCTTAAGCAAGCCCTGCATGAAGCAAACAACTAAGGCTGTACATAAATGGGTTAACCCTCTACACCACAACGATAAGCACTAATTGCACTGAGGTGAACCCTTACGGAGTTAGACTGGTGCATAAGGTATTCAAGCAGTGTATGTGCACAAAGGTGTAGAAGGTATTCAAGCAGGTATTCAATCCTCCCTGTTGAGGGTAAAGGCTTGGATTTTTGCCTTCTCAAGAGTGACACTCAGGACAGGAATGCAATTTTTGTTAAATAATTCTACTTTATCCTCATCAGCTTCTACATATTCCTCCCCTTCACCCTTGAGTCTGACAATACAACTTTTGCCCTTCCTCTTCTCACTAACATATTTGGAGACCACACCTTCAAAAGGATATAAATAGGTTGGAGCAGGTACAGAGGGTGGCTACTAAAATGGTTAGTGGTCTTAGTTATAAAGCATATGAGGACAGACTTAAGGATCTTAATATGTATACTTTAGAGCAGGGGTTTTCAACCCAGTCCTCTGGGAACCCTAGGTCAGTCAGGGTTTCAGGATTCACAGAATGAATATGCATGAGAAAGATTTGCATGTTCTGCCGTCATTGTATGCAAACCTGCCTTATGCATATTCATTGTGGGAATCCTGAAAACCTGACTGGTCTAGGGTTCCCCGAGGACAGGGTTGAAAACCTATGCTTTAGAGGAAAGGCGATATAGAGGTGATATGATTGAGACATTTAAATACCCCATGGCATAAATGCACAGGAGGAGAACCTCTTTCGAATGAAAGCAAGCTCTGCTATGAGTGGGCATAGGATGAGGGTGAAAGGGGATAGACTCAGGAGTAATATGCAGAAATATTGTTTTACGGAAAGAGTGGTAGATCCATGGAATAGTCTCCCAGTGGAGGTGGTAGAGATGAGTACAGTGTCTGAATTCAAAAAGGCATGGGACAGAGGATCTCTAAAGGAAAAAAGAGGACTGCTGTAGTGGTTGATATGGAAGGGCAGACTAGATAGGTCATGTGGTCTTTTTCTGCCGTCATGTTTCTATGTTTGTGAGGGACAGGCAAAAAGATCCATGGAGCATGCCTTACACAAGACAGCATACCTCTTCCACTTGAAAGCATAAGACCTTCTCATTGAAGCCCTCCTGGATGCCAGAAGGACATTGGTGACACCAACTGACAGACTGAGAGTGGACAATATTAGCCTCTCAACATTTAAGCTGTGAGAGTTAGGTACTTGATGTTGGGATGCAACATCATTCCATTCTCCTGCGATATCAGATCTGGTGCTTACCCTAGATGCACTGGATCCCTTATGGAGAGTTCTAGAAGCAAAGGAATCCACCCTTGTTGTGATCAATAAGGAGCGATGAGAATCATCATATCCCTGTCTGTTCTGAGTTTCAGGAGAGTCTTGACAATGAAAGGTATTAGAGGATATCCATAATGAAGACTCTCCCCCAAATCAGGCAGAAAGCATCTGAGGCTAGTTTGCTGTGTGACCCACTCTGGAGCAAAACTGAAACACCTGGGTATTTTGAGAAGTGGCAAATAAATTTATCAAAGGGGTTCCCCACTCCCGAAGGATGCAAAGCACCACCTCCCTTCTCCAGGGTACATTCATGTGGTTGAAGGATTCGGCTCAATCTGACCATCAGAGCATCCCAATGTTAAATGTAACCCTACAATTGTGATGTGATGTGATGTGACCACCTTGATTGAAGGATAAGATGGGATACAAATCTGTCTAAATAAATAAATTCTGATCGCCAGGCTGGTAAGTGGCTCTCAACTTCATCCTGTGAGAAATGGTGAAGTTCCACAACCTGATTGTTTACCAACACAGGAGGTATGATCCTGTTCCTCCCTCCTTGTTGATATAAAACATAGTGACTTGATTGTCAGTTTGAATGAGAAAGATTTGTTTGGTTAACCAAACTTTGAAAGCCTTTAGAGCATTTGCTATTACTTGCAGTTCCAAGAAGTTGATCTGATGGAGACTGTCCTGGAGAGACCATGTGTCCTGAGAGTGAAACCATCAAGATAAGCTCCCCATCCCAGCTTGGATGCATCTGTTAGTAATTTTGATGTGGAGAAATTTGGAAAGGTAGACATCTGGTCAGCCTTTCATTTATTTAACTAGGCTTATATACTTATTTTCTACAAGTCAAAGTGGTGTACATTCAGGTACTGTAAGAGTAGTTACTTACCTGTAACAGGTGTTCTCCAGGAGCAGCAGGAATCAGTCCTCACATATGGGTGTCATCGGCGCCGATGAAGCCCCAGCGGAGCATTTCCCCAACTTTCTATGAAAGCCTTTGGAATGCAGGAAAGCATGGGCGGTTCCCTTCCCGCCTAAAGGTGCCATCTTACCTCAGTCAAATGACATAACTAAGAACAGCACACAAAAATGAAAAACAAACTATGTACAACTGCAACTCCAAAGGGAGGAGGGAGGGTTGTGAGGACTGATTCCTGCTGCTCCTGGAGAACACCTGTTACAGGTGAGTAACTACTCTTTCTCCAGGACCAAGCAGGAAGTCAGTCCTCACATATGGGTGACTCCCCAGCTCTGGGCTACCGAGGAACCCAGGCTGAACAAGAGAACTCCCTCTAGTCTCAGCAGCAAAGAAAGGCTTTTCAAGGACACAACCTCCACCGGTAGCCCAACAGAGGGCAGGAGTTGCCTAAAGCTTGTGATAAGGAAGCTTATCATAGCTCAGGAAGGAGCTATAGAAAAGGTGAAGTGACTCTGAACAAGCAACCTGTCAGTTCTGGTAGAAATGAGAAAACAGAATATTTCCATAAAAGACTACCAGTCCCAGAATGCACCAGGTTTCCAACAGCCATTAGAGGAGCTGAAGTGGGGAAACGTGTGTTCAATCAAGAGGGCTATGAGGTAATCCCCAAGCACTCATCTCAAAGGGCAGGGCCTGATTCAGCACAGCTGCGCTGTGCTAAGGTGGAGCACTCATCTAAGCAGAATAAAGGTAGAGTTTATTCTACAGAGAATTATCCTCATCCTCAGATTCAGCTTGGAGATCCTCAGCTTGGACATCTTCATCATCTGGAGGATCATCAGAAGCAGAAACCAGTGCGGACGGACAGAGAGGGCAAGAAACCCTTTGGAAGAAAGAAGAGGAAAGCATTTGGGAGGCCTAAATGAGTCCAGAGCAGTACGTATACTGGGAGACATTCAAAAGTCCAGCATACACCATTGGACTGGGGAAAGCCAGAGGAATGGTGCTGCAGATCTAGGAATCTCCAGACGGTACCAGTGAGGGAGACGGCTGCACGTGGAAGGGACCCTAGGACCCGTGCCAGAAGGTATGTGAAGAGAGATCCAGTGTCCAGGGATCTGGATTAGAAGGCTGGACATAAGAACTGGACTACATACTGGCCAGGCTATTTAGAGAGGAACTCTAACAGAAATGGAAGCTCAGGTATGAACACTGATCTATGCCCTAGCTATAACCTTGAAAGACAGCAGGGAAACAAGTATTCTCCTGAGAGTGCTACATTGAGAAATTCCTCTGTGCCAATCCATGATATTGAACCCATGATTGTTGAAGAAGGGGGAGCGGTCTTAGATACAGGCTGTGAATATATGGATTGCTCTCTGTCTAAACTCCTTTGGTAATTTTCTGTTACAAAGTACAACAACCATCACAAAGAAATACAAACTTGTTCTTTAATCTACTCAGAAAAGCTCCTGAAGTAGGATTTGAGCCATGCAGTAGAAAGCAAGCCAGCTAAGGGGTTTCAGCTGGGTAAATGCTAGCAATTGAGCCTTACCTAATTACTTGTGAGCTCTGAGGAAATCACTTCTGAGTCTATGTGTGAAGATATAAGAAGTTAACCTGAAAAGAACAGTTTTTCCTTTCTTTGTGGGTTTTGCTTGTTGTTTGAAACACTGCTAAGAAAATATTAGCTAAAGCCTACAGAAAAGACCAGTTTGTTACCAACCAGGTCTTTATTATTTTGCTTTCATTGCCTGACAAGTTCAGCTGTTTTCCTGATTTTGTTTTTCTAAGTTTAACACTGAAAGCAAGTATCCTGTTTTATGTGCTACCGAGCATATCTGTGTTGGGAGAAATAACCCCATAAATAAATATCTTATTGGCTTTACACTCAAGCACAACTAATTATTATGAGCAGCTGTGTCTGGTGTGAATGGACTGCATTTCCCACAATCCCTTGCAAATCATATTGATATATGCACTTGCCAAGACTGTGAACATTCTCACCCAGGCAGCCATCTGACAAGCTCAAAGAGATTCCGGAGTACTGCTTGGCCAAAAGCACTGTCCCTACGGGACTCCCTCTCCAGGCAGTAATGGGCCGCAAAGGTCTGGCTTGAAGACCAAGTTGCAGCCCTGCAGATGTCTACCAAGGGCACAGAGCGGAGATGAGCCACTGAGGCAGCCATTGCCCTCACACGATGGGCCGTGACCCTACCCTGCAAAGGAAGGTCAGGCGCCTTATAAGCCCAGGTGATACAGTCAGCTACCCAGATGGACAAGGTATGCTTGGACACAGCCAACCCCAACTTATTGGGGTCAAAGGATACGAAGAGCTGAGTAGCCCTTCTATGCCCCTGCGTACGGTCAAGGTAGAAGGATAAGGCCCTCCTACAGTCCATGGTATGCAGAACTGCTTCAGCCTGGCTTGCATGAGGCCTAGGGAAGAATGTTGGAAGAACCACCTCCTGGTTGAGGTGGAAAGAGGAGGCAACCTTAGGGAGGAACTTGGGATGAGTCCTAAGGACCACCCTGTTCCTATAAATCCTGGTGTAAGGCCTATCACAGACCAGGGCCTGAACTCACTCACTCGCCTAGCCGAGGTAAGAGCTATCAAGAAGAGTGTCTTCCAGGAGAGGAAGCGGAGTGGGCAAGTAGCCATCGGCTCAAAAGGTGGGCAAGTCAGTTGCTGCAAGACCACATTCAGCTCCCACTCAGGAGGAGGGGGACGGATTGGAGGCTTGAGCAAAAGCAAACCCCTGAGAAAGCGGGACACCAAGGGGTGACCCAATAGAGAATGTCCCTCCACCAGTGAGTGGTGAGCTGCTAGAGCTGAGAGGTGGACCCGAACAGAATTGGAAAGTCCCTGATTTGATAAGTGCAGTAAGTACTGAAGCACTACTGGTACAGTACAGGAGAAAGGATCCTCTGTACGGAGCTGACACCACACAGAAAACCTCTTTCATTTGAGAGCATAGGTTTTCCTAGTGGACTGTTTCCTAGAGGCTAGAACAACATCCTCAACTTCCTGAGGTAGGCCCCAGGGAGCCAAAACTACCCTTGCAGCCTCCAGGCCATCAAATTGAGAGCCTTGAGATTGGGGTGCAGAAGGGAACCCTGGTCCTGTGTGAGAAGGTCGGATTGCAACCCCAGAGGTAGTGGAGGATCCACCGCCAGTTGAAGCAGAAGAGGAAACCAAGGCTGCCTTGGCCACCTGGGAGCCACCAGCAGGACCGAAGCCTTGTCCTGAAGAATCTTGAAGAGAGTTCGGGCCACCAAGGGCGTGGGAGGAAACACATAGAGGAGGCCCTGAGACCAAGATATCAGAAAAGCATCCGCTGCTATCCGCAAGGGATGCGGTTGCCTGGAGCAGAACTGTGGAAGTTGCTTGTTTATGGGGCTGGCAAAGAGATCTATCAAAGGGAGACCCCATTTTAGGAAGATCTTCTGAACCACTGAAGGATGCAGCTGCCACTCGTGGGCTGCAGCATTCTGCTTATTCTGTCCGCCAGGCAGTTGTCCTGGCCTGGAAGGTACACAGCCTTGAGGAGCATGTTGTGCTTGAGGGCAAATGAACAAAGGTCCTGAGCCTCCCGACAAAGGATCCTGGACCCAGTTCCGCCCTGTTTGTTCACATAAAACATGGCTACTTGGTTGTCTGTCTGAATCAGGACAGATTGTTGAGCCAGGTCAGGAGAGAAAGCTTTGAGTGCTAATCGAATAGCTCTGAGTTCGAGGAGATTGATCTGCTGTGCAGCTTCCCAGGGAGACCAGAGGCCCTGGGTGCACTTGCCCAGACAATAAGCTCCCCAGCCTTGTAGGGAGGCATCTGTTAGCACTACTGTGTACCCTGGAATCTGAAAAGGCACCCCTTTCAGCAGATTGGGTAGGTGTAGCCACCAGTTGAGGGAGTGCATAAATGGTCTGGACACCCTTATTCTGTCGCTGAGGCTGCTTGTGGCCTGTGACGTATCTGAATGTGGGTATAGGCATCCTATAGATCCTATAGATCCAGAGAGCATTGCTAGTCTCCTTTTTGAAGAGAGGGAAGCAGGGGTACCTAGAGAAATCATAATGAACTTTACTCTGATTAAATAATTGTTCAGGTCTCTTGGGTCTAGGATAGGACCATATTCCCCCACCTCTTTGGTGACCAGGAAGTATCTCACATAAAACCTCTGCCTTTCCTACCCTGGTAGAACAGGCTCCACTGCTGCATCTCTTTGAAGAGTGATGACTTCCTGATGTTGAAGATTTAGGGAGTGAACCCTTGGAGAAAAATTTGGAGAAAGGTCAAATAAATACAACTGGTAACCACTGTGGATACTTTGCAAAACCCAAGAGGTTATACGTGAAGGGGCCATACTGGACTTGGTACTTACCAATGGTGAAAGTGTTTCTGATGTTATAATGGGAGATCATTTTGCATCCAGTGATCACCAGATGGTGTGGTTCAGTATTAGGACTAGGGCTGTTAGAATCCATTCAAAAGTATGTGGCTTAGACTTTAGGAAAACAAACTTTGCCAAGTTGGGCCAATACCTCAGGGAGTCGTTAGCGGGATGGGAACAGCTGGGGGATGTAGAAAAACAGTGGGTGAAACTGAAAGGGAATACTTTAAGGGCAACCAATCTTTTTGTTAAAATGGTAAATAAAGGTAAAAGGAAAAGGAGACCGCTATGGCTTTCGAAAGTAGCTGAAAAGGTGAAGAAAAAGAGGGAGGCCTTCATGAAATACAAGAGATCACGGAGAGAGGAAGACAGGCATCTATATTTGGAAAAACTTAGAGAAGCTAGCAAAGTAGTCAGGAAAGCAAAGGTTCTAAAAGAGGAGGAAATAGCCAATGCAATAAAATGGGGGGGATAAGACATTTTTCAGATATGTTAGTGAGAAGAGGAAGGACAAAAATGGTATTGTCAGACTCAAGGGTGAAGGGGAGGAATATGTAGAAGCTGATGAGGATAAAGCGGAATTGCTTAACAAATATTTCTGTTCTGTGTTCACAGATGAAGTACTAGGAACAGGACCTCAGAAAACACCCACAAACAGCAACAGAAGCGAGGGGCATCTTGAACAATTTTCAGAAGACTCTGTTTGTGAGAAACTAGCTCAATTTAAAGTAGACAAAGCGATGGGACCGGATGGGATACACCTTAGAATACTGAGGGAACTTGGTGACGTTCTAGCAACTCCACTGACTGACCTTTTCAATGCCTCATTGGAGTCGGGAGTGGTGCCAAAGGACTGGAGAGAGGCTCATGTGGTGCCTTTAAACAAAAGCGGAAGTAAGGATGTGGTTGAAAACTACAGGCTGATTAGTTTAACTTCGGTGGTGAGTAAATTATTGGAAATGTTGCGGAAAGAAAAAATAGTGAGCTTTCTGGAGTTCAGCGGATTACAGGATCCGAGGCAGCATGGATTCACCAGAGGCAGGTCTTGTCAGACAAATTTGATTGATTTCTTTGACTGGGTGACCAGGGAGTTGGACCGAGGAAGAGCCCTGATTTCCCTGGTCCTCTTTAGTGGAAATCTTTTTTATTCATATGAAAAAACATACAGAGTAAGAAAATATGGCAAACAGCTTTTTCGAAGTGGAACAGTATAAAGCTACTAACACAATGGCACTATAGAAATGACAAACCAAGGGCAACCGTTTAGGTCAGTACATAATTGAACAAGGTAATCAACAAGCAGCCTGATGCAGAGTATGCAGAAAGAGAGAAACTGTCCCCCCCACAACCCTCCCACTACTGGAGATTATGCCACACCTCCATGTTTCACGCCAGACACCCATAGCAGGCAGCTGGTCTACAGCGGCGATATCTTGACAGGCAGTCCACCAACCCAGCATCTGACAAGCGGGGACAGCCCGCTCCCACAGCTAAAGACACCAGTCGCTAAGGCCGAATGCCCAAGGGACAGGCGGAAATACAGAGATACAGCCAAAAGGGGGTGGAATGAGGAAAAGTAGTCAGAAAGAGTACCAACAGCCGAAAACGGGACACCAGCATGGGACCGCTGTGATCCACCTAAACTACCCCCAGTCCGCAACCGACCCACCCCAGAGCCTCCCCCCCTGTTCACAACTTCCCCCCCCTCCCCTCCCCACCCCCCCCAACCCCTTCAGTGCCAGGCCAGGGGACCACCCCCACCCCGCCTACCACTACCGACCAAGACCCGCAGACCCAGGGTTGATTCTTCTCCCAGGCCTACCCCACTCGCCTTAAGGCAGCGGGCCGGGGCACCCTACCTAAACACCCGCCCCACCCCCCCCCACCCCCCAAAAGGAACACACAGAACAAACAAAGCAAGGGACCGCCACCAGAGCCAACCCGGCACTTACCCTGGTTCCCACCAGGCACAGACAACCAGCAAACACAATAACACACCTCCAGACCAACCCCGTAATCATTCCCCCAGAATACGCCTACGTGCCCCTGCAGGTAATAATTGCACATGAGGCCCCCACATCTGCAAGAAACGACCCCGGCGCCGCTCGACTCCAGCAGCATGCAGCCGATCCATAAGCATGGCGTTATGCAGTCGAAGTCTCCAGAGCCCATACAACGGCCCCCGTACCTCCAACCACTGATGCAACACCGTCAGACGCACCAACAGCAACACCAGACGTAACCAGCGCAATTGCACAGACCGCAGCACGCCCCCCCATTCCTCCTCCCATACATCCAACACCGCATTCCTTGCGCTAAGAGGCTCCAAACGTGGTAAGCAGCGACGAAGATGGCCACCCACCCGACCCCAGAAAACCTGGACCGTGGGGCAACTCCAGAACATGTGGCCCAGCGTCGCCCGATCTTGGCCGCATCGAGGACAACAGTGCCGCTCCCCAACTCCTGCCCTCCAAGCCCTCACAGGGGCAAAATAGAGACGGCGCGCAATCCGATACTGGGTATCACGATGAATCACTTGAGTGCTTAGAGTCGGGATAGCCTCCAGCCCCCCCAGAAGCTGCTCCACACTGACCACCACCCCCAACTCCCCAGACCAAACCTTCGCCAAGGCATCCACCGCTAGGGACGACACTCCCTCCCACAGCATTTTATAAAGGCCAGACACGCGAACTCCCCCCTCTCCCCCCAGCAACGCCAACTCAATCTCCGTACAGACCGCCCCACATAGCGCTGCCAGAGGAATCGTATGAAGATAACTCCGAAGCTGATGGTAGCGGAAAACATCCCAAGCCCCCAACTGATAGGAGCGACGCAACTCGGTGAAGGACATCATAGCCCCTTCAGAGGTTAGCACATGCTCCAAATTCACCACCCCCAGAGATTCCCAGGACTGAAAATGAGACCGCCCCAGACCCGGTTCAAAGTCTGCGTTACCCCGAATAGGAATATAGGGGGTGTACAACGCAGAAATCCGGCGGCCGGTACAAAAGGAACGCCATGCCTGCCGAATGGGCCGAAGAAGATACTCTCGAAAATCCCTGGGGACAGTCCGAATCGTCTTGGCATGCAACAAGTACCGCAGGCGAACGGGCGCCAGCACGGCCTCCCACATCCACAATGGCGAACAAACGGCCAAGTCCCATAACCAGTCTCGGACATACCGCAGCAAACATGCCACATTATAACGCCGGATATCCGGGAAACCCATCCCACCCAGCCCCCAAGGTTGTTGCAAGATCGCCAGACGAATCCGAGGTTTTCGCCCCCGCCAGAGGAGCCGGTTGAACAGGCGCTCCAGCTGCCGAAGATCAGTTCGTCGCAAGAACAGCGGGAGAATCTGAAGCGGGTATAGTATTTTAGGAAAGATCGCCATCTTGCAAAGGGCTACTCGGCCCCCTAGAGACAGTGGCAAGTCACTCCACCTATCCACGCAAGCCGTCACCTCCCCCAATATCTTAGAGACATTAAGATGATAAAGATCTTCCAACCGCGCCGGCAGGTAAATGCCCAAGTACTTAAAATGCCCCTTCGCCCACTGCAAAGGAAAGGGCCCCTGCCACCCTGGATGCCCGGCGGGGACCAGGAAAAGCGCCTCCGATTTATCGAAGTTAAGGCGGAGCCCCGAGGGCTCCCCGTACTCCTGGATAAGCTTTATGAGGCAAGGCAGACCTGTCGCGGGGTCCCCCAAATGGACCAATAAATCATCTGCGAAAGCAGCAAGACGAAACTCCTCGCACCCCATCCGAACACCCCGGATTAGGGAAGAGGCCCTAATGACAGACAGGAGGGGCTCCAGCGAAAGAACAAAGAGGAGAGGCGAGAGTGGGCAGCCCTGCCGAGTGCCCTTCTGAATATCAAAGTCGGCCGTCATAGTCCCATTGACCAGAATCGCCCCAATGGGGTGCGCATAAAGTAAACGGACCACATCCACGAAGAACCCAGCAATCCCCATGGCATCCAGGATCTGGTACATAAAACCCCAATTGACCCGGTCAAAAGCCTTCTCGGCATCAAAGCTAATGAGTAAAGAGGGGTCCCCTGCTAAGCGCCCTGCTCCAAGCGACAACAAAATCCGCTGCAGGCTGTATGCTACCTGACGCCCGCGCACAAATCCCACCTGGTCGCTATGAATCAACAGTGGCAAGTAATTTGCTAACCGATCCGCCATTATTTTAGCAAGGAGCTTAATGTCCACATTGAGTAAAGATATGGGACGATAAGAACTCGGCAAGAGAGGATCCCTCCCTGGTTTGGGCAGAATAGTAATCAAGGCCTTATTGGCTTCAAACGGGAAGTGACCACGCCGTATCAGGTCCTCGAAATAGCCCACCAAGGGAAGCACCACGGCATCACCCAGGGCCTTGTAGAATTCACTGCGGTAGCCACCTACCCCCGGAGCCCTCCCATTTTTCAAATTCCGGATAGCGGCCTGAACTTCTTGCCCAGTGAGGGGTTGATTGAGGGCCTCCAGATGTTCCGCTGCGAGGCGCGGTAGCCCACATCGTTCAAGAAAAAGACGCCCCTTGACATCCTTATCGCCATCACTGGCGTATAGATGCTGATAAAAGGCAGCGAAGACCTTCTCTATCGCAGCCGAGTCCCGGGTGATAGTGCCATCAGCTTGCCTTATCGCCCCTATCTGCCGAGATCCCCCGGCTGGCCGCAGCAACGAGGACATCAATTTTCCAGCTTTATTCCCGAAGCGATACAGCCTATACCGGTAATACAACAGCGACTTCTGGGCCCGCCGATGAAGTAGCATCTCCAATTCGGCTTGCAACTCCCGGAGCCTACGCTGAGCAGCCGCGGTCTTGGAGCCAGCCACCACCCTACGCGCTTTGCCTAGGTCCCGCTCCAGCTGAAGAATCTGCTG
This sequence comes from Ichthyophis bannanicus, assembly GCA_033557465.1. Lineage (NCBI taxonomy): Eukaryota > Metazoa > Chordata > Amphibia > Gymnophiona > Ichthyophiidae > Ichthyophis > Ichthyophis bannanicus. The sequence continues at coordinate 217,943,764 of CM066040.1, forward strand.
GTTCAGCCGCTTACGTCGCTGACTGAGGTAACTAATTATATCCCCACGTAGTACAGCCTTCCCCGCCTCCCAAAGGAGAGTCGGAGACACATCCGGCGCCACATTCTGGGATTCATACTCCTTCCATCTCTGTCGCAAAAACGTCTCAAACGGGACATCACCACACAACTCCAAAGGGTATCGCCACAACCGACTAGACGATGTGCTACTCCCCTTCAGCTCTAGGATCACTACCGCATGGTCAGATATAACAAGAGACCCAATGTCTGCCCGTGAGGTCCAGCTAAATACCGAATCCGCAACTAAAAAATAGTCGATACGTGACCACGTGCCATGCGCCCGTGACAAATGAGTATAATCGCGGTCACCAGGATGCAGCACTCGCCAGATATCAATTAGGCCATAGGCTTCACACAGCCCCCACAAACGTTGTCGGCCCCTACGACTCCCACTCCCCGACACGCCTGACCGGTCGAGACCTACATCCAAGACCTCATTAAAGTCTCCTCCCATTATAACCTGATATCCGTTAGCCTCTGCCAACAACTGGGAAATACGCTGAAAAAAACGCGCATCATAAACATTCGGTCCATAAACGGAGCACAACAGCACTTTGTTCCCCGCGAGTCTCCCCCATACACCCACGTATCTGCCGTCGACATCCGACACCACCTTCTCCTCGATCCAACTGACCGACTTGGCAACAAGAATGGCTACTCCCCGCTTCTTCCCCACCGCAGATGCACCATACACATGGGCAATAGGACTGGAGCCCAATTTTTTGTGTTCCGCAGCCGACTGGTGAGTCTCTTGTAACATAATCACATCCGCCTTCTGACGTCTCAAATATTGGAAAGCCTTGTAGTGCTTAACCGGGGAGCCCAACCCGCAAACATTCCAAGAGACTATTCGCACGCTCTTAGCCACCACACATCACCAAACCATGAGACCACTTAATCAGAACCCCTTGCGCACGTGAGCGGTGACCCCCCCCAGCCAAGGGCCCCCCTCAGGAACAACCAGAACAAGACAGTCCAAAAGAACCAAGCATCCAACTCATTCAAAGCGGTCCCCCGCCCTCTATCAAGTACACATTCATCCCCCACACGTATACATACTGTAATGTCCCCCCCCACCCTTTCCCCCCCCGAACCCAACAAACCCCCCCTCCTGCCCATCCCCATCCTCCCCACCCCCCTCCCAACTTCGCCTCTACTCAGACCATCCACAAACCCAGAGCCAGCCATCCTGGCCCCACCAGACCTTCCTGAGCATGCAGCCCCACCCGCTCCTCCCCTCTACGATGCAGCGCCATCACTTCCCCCATCCCTCCCCCCTCATTCAACAGTCAAAGTGTGAGGAGGAAACCAACACAGTGCAAGGAAATACATGGGCAGAAATAGAAGGAAAAGAAAAGGGGGGTCTCCACCCCGCCTCACCAAGACCGAAGAGCGGATAGGCCACCCCCCCAGATAGCTGCCGGCCCTAGCCGTTCCCCCATATTAGCCCGTGTTACCGGCCCCCCCGCACCCAGCTCACCCCTTACCAAACAGGCACACATGGGGACAGGAGAACCCACACCACAAGCAATAGAGAGGCCCCAGAGCCCCCCGCGTCCCCCTGAAAAGCAAGCAGCAGAGGGATCTCCCTTCACACGGCCCGGTAAATAGTCCCCCCAACCTAACTACAGCCCCCACCACCAGGCCTGTCGAGTCTCCCAGTACAGCGGAGAAGGAGAGAGAAGACAGGGAGACACTGAAACCAAGGAGAGAATAAGAACGGAGAAGTGGAGAAGGCAATGAGAGGTAGACAGGAAAATAGAAAGGCCTCCCAGAAGGCCAACTCAGGTGCTCAGATACTGGCAAGTATCGACAATAATGCACAGGCATAAAACATAGACATAGGAATCATCTTACAGAGTAGCTCCTATGGGTAGCTTACCAGGGAACGGCTCGCAAAACCCGGGAGATCAGCCTGAAAGCCCTAGAGGAGACAGAAAGGGACCCAAACGAGAAATCTGGGATGCAACAACCGGGAGAATCAGAGAGCAAGAAGAATTGAACGTCATAAGACTAGGAGATTCGGAGAGTACCTATAGGCAGCAAAGTAAGAGAACATAGGGAATGAGGGGAGCGATTGGGAAATGAGAGTATGAAATGAGATTAAAGAACCAGGGAGTCCACCCCTCCCCAAGGCCCAGGCACAGAAACCCAGCTCACAGCAACCTCCCGCCGAATGAGTAGACCCCAGTCACGTGGTACCCACATGCCTCAGAAGGAGGGAGCGCACCCTTATCTGCACAGTTTAAACCTGGGCCCAATAGGGAGCTGCCAAAAGGAACCAAAACAAGTATAGAAATGCAAAACATGTACAGAGATACCATTAGCATGAGCAGGCATGAGAGTACACTCGCAGTAACAAATTATTTAGGGGATTAAGAAAGTTCATACACTGAGAAAATAGCTGGTGATGAGAAACAACCAGACAGGCCTCCCCTACAAGGGGGGAACGCAATAGACACAGGCCTTACCCATCTCTCCCCCCCCCCCCAAGGGGAAGGAAGCCACGGGGGCCAAACCGCCAGGGCGAGCGACCCTGCAGTCCGGTCCCAAACATTGATTAAGTGCCTGAAAAACAACGTGGCGCAGTAGCTCTCCCAGGAGGGATGGTGTTCCAGCTACCCCCAGGGGCCAGGCCGACCGTGGTTAAAGTAGGCAGCGCCCCCCCATGAGAGGATTAAACATTTAGGGTATGTCTTGGTTGTGCCCCATCACAAATGGTGTCATATTATATATCAGCACTCGTTACAAAGTGAAAAGCCCCAAGGAGGGAGAGAGTTGCCTCCCGCCCGACCAAGGGCAGCCGGCCTGTCACAGCAGCCGCCATTAAGAAATTCAGAACAAATTAGCACCCCTTAACATGCCCTTTCAGCCCACCGCCCCCAACCCATCCGAGGATCCATATCCCAGTGTTAAGGTAAATGACAAACTGTAACAGACACTTCCAAACAAGAGAATACAGGCGTGCGGGCCATCAGAGCCTTACCAAGACTCAGGGCCCACAGGCGGTCAAAAGAACACACATGGCATTCACACTTCGCCGCCCCAACACCAAGTCCAGCAAGGTCCTCCGCCCTCACAGGGTACGGATCAATCCCGTCTCCAGCCGGAATACATCGCTCTCCTAGCCAGGTAAAGGCCGACGCATCAACCGCGCTGCTGGCAATACGCCAGGGCTTCCTCTGGGGATGAAAACAGCCTCTGCACCCCGTCGCAGTCCACTCTCAATCGGGCAGGGTAGGCCAACGTAAAACAAAGGCCCTTCTCCACCAACAAGCCGCAGACTTCTTTATAGGCCCTCCGGCGTAGGGAAACTCCCGCAGAGTAGTCTTGAAAGATTAAGACTGTATTAGCGCTATTTCCACGTCGGCGCTGCTGCCGAGCTGCCCGTAGGACTCCCTCCTTCTGGGCAGCATTAAGGAACCGGGCGATGACTGCCCTCGGTCGGTTGTCCCCCTCGCGGTAAGGTCCCAGCCGGTGAGCACGCTCCAGGATGATTGCCCCCAGCCCCTCATCTATCGGCAGATGTTCAGGGATCCACTTCTCCAGGTAGCGGCACAGATCAATCTCCCTCACCGATTCTGCTATACCGATGAACCGTAAGTTGTTTCTACGGCTCCTGTTCTCCAAATCCTCGAGCTTATTGGCTTGCTTTGCCAGCAGCTCCTCCAGTTTTTGAATCCGAGCAGAGGCCTGAGTATGGCCATCTTCCAGCGTTCTTATACGTTGTTCAGCCTGCTCCACGCGCCCATTGAAGTCCGCGACGGCTTGCGCCACCGCACTCATTTGGGCAGCCAGGCCTCCGAAGCGATCCTCCAACGCCAACACTACCGCCTTAGAGACCTCCGCTACCACCGAGCCCTGGGCAGGTAGGATCTGGCCCTCCACGCCATTCTCAGCCATCTTAACTTCGGCTCCGCGGGGCTTCTCCTTCTTGGCAGATTTCGTGGCCATGGCCTCTACCGACCCAAATTCGGTACCACTGCAACCCCGTCAAGTGCGCTACTAATTCGGCTCCCCCGAGTGAAATTTGCCGTGGGAATTCAATAAAAAAGCTGATGGGGGAGGAGCGGGCTCCGGAGCTAAGAAAGACACGTCTTCCCTAGCCCACCATGCCACCGGAAGTCTGCCCCCCTGGTCCTCTTTAATAATGGTTTATGGACTTTTCCTTCAGGAACAGGTTTAAACCTTTTTTAAACCCAGCTACACTAACAGCTTTTACTACAAAACTCTGGTAACGCATTCCGGAGTTTGATTATGCGTTGAGTGAAAAAATATTTTTGCCTATTAGTCTTAAATGGGCTATATTGTAGCTTCATTGCGTGTCCCCTAGTCTTTCTACTTTTGAAGGAGTAAACAACCAACGTACCTATTCCACTCCATTCATTATTTTATAGACTTCTATCATAGAGTATCTCCCCTCAGCCATCTTTTTGCCAAGTTGAAGAGCCCTAATCTTTTAAGCCTTTTTTCAAAGGATATCCCTCCATCCTCTTTTCCATTTTGGTGGCTCTTCTCTGTCCCTTTTCTAGTTCTGCTATATTCTTTTTAAGATATGGCGACCAGAATTGCACACAATATTCAAGGTGTGATCACATCATGGAGCAATATAGAAGCATTATAATATCCTTAATTTTATTCTCCATTCCTAGCATTCTATTTGCTTTCTTGGCTATCACTGCACACTGGACAGAGGGTTTCAACATATTATCCACGGTGACGCCTAAATCCTTTTCCTGGCTGGTGGTTTCTAATGTGGAACCTTGAACTGTGTAACTGTAGTTTGGTTTGTTCTTATTTAACTTTTTACTTGTACATACTAAATTTTATCTTAGATGCCCAGTATTCCAATTTATCAAGATCCTCTTGCAATTTTTCACAATCCTCTTGTGTTTTAACAACTTTGAATAATTTTGTGTCATCTGCAAATTTAATCACCTCACTTTTTATTCCCAATTCCAGTTCATTTATGAATATGTCAAAAAGTAGCACAGATCCCACGGGTTCTCCACTATTCACCTTTCTGCACTGAGAAAATTGGCCATTTAGCCCTTCTCTGTTTTCTATCTTTTAACCAGTTCCTAATCCACAATAGTACATTGCCTCCTATTGTGTGACTTTTTAATTTCCCCAAGAATCTCTCATGAGGGAACTTGTCAAAGGCTTTCTTAAAATCCACATAACACTGTATCAACCAGCTCACCTTTATCTACCTGTTTATTCACACTTTCAAAAAAATGTAAGAGATTAGTGAGACAAGACCTTCCTTTGCTAAATCCATGTTGGCTTTCTGATTCAGCCATGACTATTTACATGGTCAGTAAGTTTGTTTTTTTTATAATGGTTTCTACCATTTTGCCCGGTATAGACGTCAAGTTCACCAGTCTTTATTTTCTTGGATCATCTCTGGAACCCTTTTTAAAAATTGGCATTACATTGGCCATTCTCCAGTCCTCAGGTACTACAGATGATTTTAATGATAGTTCACAGATTACTAAAAGTAGGTCTGCAATCTCATATTTGAGTTCTTTCAGCATCCTGAGATGTATGCCATCCAATCCAGGTGATCTGATACTCTTTAATTTATCAAATAACTGTTACATATTCTCAAATTTATGGAGATCTGTTTCAATTCCTATGAAACATCACCTTTAAATAACATTTCTGTAATAAGTAAGTTTTCTACATTTTCTTTAGTAAAGACTGAAGCAAAGAATTCATTCACTCTCTCTCCTATGGCCTTGTCCTCTTTTAGTGCCCCTTTTACCCCTTTATCATTTAATGGTTTGACTGACTATAAATGTACTTTATAAAGTTTTTATTATGCGCTTTTGCTTCCATGGCAAGGTTCTTTTCAAATTTTCTCTTTGCCTGCCTTATCAGTGCCTTGTATTTCATTTGCCAGTATTTATATTGTTTCCTGTTTTCATTATTTGGCTCTTTTTCCCATTTTCTGAAGAAGTTTACCTTAGCTATAACAGCCTCTCTGACTTTAAGCCATGCTGGCTGTCATTTGGCCTTCCTTCCACCTTACTTAAAGTGTGGTATACATCTGGTCTGGGCTTCCAAGCATCAGTAAAGCGTAGTTACTCACCTGTAACAGGTGTTCTCTAAGGACAGCAGGAATTAATCCTCAGATTTGGGTGATGTCGGCGCCAATAGAGCCCTCACAGAAGCATCCCCCCAGCTTTCGAAGAAAGCCTTTAGGAGATGCCACCATACATGCATAGTGCCCTTCCTGCCCAAGGGTGCCATCTTGCTCAGTTAGATGACATAGCTAAAAGATGGCAAAAAAGAAAAGATGGTATAAAAGCTAACCCAGGGAAGGAGGGAGGGTTGTGAAGACTAATTACAAGTGAGTAACTATGCTTTCACCTGGAACAAGCAGGAAGTCAGTTTAGTCTGCAGATACAGACTGCAGTAGGACCCGTGTGTCCGACGGAACCAACACAACAATAGCCTGAACACAGAACAGTCGGGAGGGCAGGAGTTGTCTAGATCACGAAAAGATTCTGGAGCACTGTCTGGCCGAAGGCACTGTCCCATTGGGACTACCTTTCCAGGCAGTAATGAGCTGTGAATTTTGCGACGCTCCTGCCTGCGCCCTGGAGCTAACAGGCAGGAGTGGCCTTAATGTCCCTTGGGAGTAGAGGCAAACTTGTTCCGTATGGATGTTGGGTATTGTAGTTCACTCTCTTTTCTCTCAGGAATAAAGTGTAGTTGCGACAAAGATGGTAAGACTTGCAAGAAATATTTATTTGTAATGGGGATGTTTCTCCAGCGCATCAAAATTCAAATACATAAACGTAAAGGGTGCACTTTTAACACAAACAGAAGTAGTCAGGAACTTAGGACAACTGAAATAGAATTAGTTTTTAACTTCAGCTTTTCATCTATAGAGGAGCTTAACTCAGCTCTGCCTCGAGTGGTAGCTTATGAACATTGCAGCCTCATAATACCAGCTGTTCTTCTCACAGCGTGGGTGCAGAACACAGGTGCAAATAATTAACTCTTTACAGCAGAAACAGCAACGTTTGTATTCCTTTCATACAATGTGCAAAGCTTCTTTTATACTGCTATTCTTTACAGCATATAGAGCAGTCAATCCTCTGACTTAACAGAACTACTATCTTCATTAAGCTTTTGCTGTTTTCCTGCTTTAAGTTCTAGAAACTGCTTAAATTCTTGGAAGAGCAATTCAGCCTGCTTATTATCAGATTGGCAGTTGTCAGCAAATACTATGCCCTTCTCCCTGTCACTAACTGTTCCCACAGCAGCACTCAGCTTAAACAGTTCAGGGCAATGATCAAGTTCCTTCAAGAAAGCCCTAAAAATAGGAAGTTGTGCTTTACCTTCTCTATCTTGGCTTGTATCAGAACTGCCTTCTTTCTGCCAGGCTCCTCTCCTCTTTGGTAGCTCAAGAGCTTTCCAGGTGTGGGTTTTTCTGGGCTTTCCAGGTCCAGGCTCTATTCTGTAGAATGAGTTTTCTCCAGCGTGTGCCTGCCTTTGAGGCTTTCTATGCCAAGGTTCTGTCTTCTCCCAGGATTCTAAAACATGGCTCCGTCCATTCCTCACAGGACTCCTTTTTACAGCACCTTTGGAAAGGTTCTGCAAGGAGTTCTAAACACTCTCAAATCTTCCAGACTCACTCGTACAGCCAAACTGCTTCCTGGTCTCGGATCCACTCTCCGACAACCTCGTCTTGGAGCCACTCTCCCACCTGGGCCCACACGTAATCTGTTTAGCAGCTTTGTTCAATGCTTTAAAAAGGGTTTCTTTTCCCGGCACACCTTGTCCAACCCCTGGGTGTGCCCAATCAGCATTGCCTAACTCCTCCCCTGGGCTGGTGTCTGTTCTCAGCTCAGCAGAGCAGTGTGTTTTTTCCTTCTAGGACTGAAAATCCTGTGTAAATCCTTTCGCTTTTCAGGATTTTCTTCAATCTCCATATCTTCTGGAGGGCATTCTTCACCACAGATGCCCCCCCCCCTTAAGATATCATGGGCTGGCTTCTGACCAGGGGCACAGCACGTGATTCTACTTAGGGCGTCCGCGTTCTGATGGAGTTTTCCGGCTCTATGCTCCACTTGAAATTCGAAAGCCTGAAGAGCCATAAACCATCACGTTAGCCTTGCATTATGATTATACATTTGATTCAGCCACTTCAGTGGTGCGTGGTCTGTGATCAAGGTAAATCTTCGGCCTGTGAGATAAAACCGCAGTGCATCAATGGCCCACTTAATGGTCAGACATTCGCGTTCTATCGTCGAGTATCATCTTTCAGCCGGGGCCAGCTTCCGGCTGAGATATAGCACCGGGTGTTCTGTACCGTCGTGTCGCTGTGACAGTACTGCGCCGAGGCCTGTCTCAGACGCGTCTGTCTGTACTAGAAAAGGGGTGAAATCCACACCCCTCAGAACTGGTGCTGCACATAATTTATCTTTCAGCAGTTGGAATGCCCCTTCAGCATCGTCCCGCCACTTCAGTTGATTAGGCGCGTTCTTTTTCAACATATCGGTCAAAGGAGCACTTTTTTCCGCAAAACCTGGGATGAACCGTCTGTAGTAGCCTACTAAACCAAGGAAGCTCCTTAACTGCTTCTTATTAGTAGGTTTTGGGAAGGCTTGAACAGTGGCTATTTTGTCAGTAAGAGGTTTCACCACCCCATTACCCACCAGATGGCCCAAATATTTTGCTTCCCGGCCTCCAAACAAACATTTAGCTGGGTTTAATGTGAGGCCAGCGTCCCGTAGTGCCATAAGAACAGCTTCAACTCTAGGGAGATGTTGGGTCCAGTTGTCACTATGAATGACCACATCATCCATGTAGGCGACCGCGTATGCTTGATGTGGTTGCAAAACCAGGTCCATTAGGCGCTGACACGTGGCGGCAGCTCCGTGCAGGCCAAAGGGCATTCTTTTAAATTGGTACAAGCCGACTGGGGTACTGAATGCCGTCTTCTGTCTTGCATCTCTGGTCAGTGGAACCTGCCAGTACCCTTTCGTCATGTCTAGGGTGGTGAGGTATCTGGCACGGCCTAGGCGATCAAGGAGTTCTTCGATCCGTGGCTCCGGATTACTTTTACACTCAGCCAGTTGTGGCCCAAGATCTTCTTCTTCTTTTTCCTCCACAACTGCTGATAAGCCCTGGAGACTGGTGCCGCCTGTCGACCCAAAACCTCCTGTTCCGCGGGCCGTTGTTGACAGGCTGGACACTTCTTCAAGAGGAGGCAGACCCACACGTTCGCAAATTAATTGCGCTACTCGATCTCCAACCACTATCTTGAAGTCATCCTTTCCGAAATTAAACAGGAGAATTTTTATAGAGCCCCTGTAATCCGGGTCTATAACTCCGGCTCCTACATCAATAAAGTGCTTTACAGTGAGGCCCAACCGTGGGGCTATTCGGCCGTAACAGCCTAATGGAATCTCCATTTGTAAAGCCGTATCAACTAGGACTTTTCCTTGCCTAGGAACCACCACATCCTCTGCGCTGCAAAGGTCATAACCCACAGAGTTAATTGAGGCTCTCTTAGGGGCCTGAGCATTAGGGCTCATCTTGCAATATTTAAGCACGAATACTGGCTTTTTTACAGCTTCCTCTTTCGGGATTCCTGTTTTCCCCTTTGGCTTCTTTAGCTGGGCAAACAAGGGACTAGGAATCATGTTTTTCCCCGTGGTTTGGGCCAAAGCTTCTACTGGTGGTTCTCGGGAATCTTCCTGTTCTTTTAGTAGTAAGCCCTGTTCTACCCCTTTCTGGAATTGCGGCCAGTCTCTACCCAAAGCTATATTGTGCGGTAGCTTAGGCACTATTGCTATGGGGATTTTCCTATTAGCTCCTAACCCTTTCATCTGGAGGTTGTACACAGGATATAATGAAGTGCCTCCATGAACGCAGCGAATTTTTACTGTGTGTACAGGTTGAATTTCTACCCCCGATGCGTCAATTTGCTGCCACAGCGCCTTAGACAGCATTGTCTGCTCTGCGCCGGAGTCTAATAGCGCTGTGGTGGCAATTCCCTGCACCTCTACATCAATTAGAAAACCTTCTCTGGCCTTCTGTGCATTCACTGCTACTAAAGCTGTCTTTACATAACAATTTTTCTGTACATGGCCCTCTCGACCGCATTTAAAACATTTCCTATGCGAAATCGGACCTTTCATAGTTGGCATGCACATTCTTCCTGTCTCATCACTTAACCTCCACCTCCTTTCTGATTCCCGTATCGCTGTCCCCTTAGAAACGCTGCCGCCTTCATGGGCTGTTAGCTTGGCATCCATGAAGAGCTCCGTGAGGTCAATAGCCTCTTGAGGGGTTTTACAGCTGTGTAAAATCAGGAAGGTACGTACTTCGGTGGGTATAGCACTCATATACTGCTCTAATATGAGACTATCAATGATGGACTCTTTGGACCTACCCCCTGGATCAAGCCATTTGTTTATCAGCATGCGAATCCTATAACACAAGGCTTTTGGGGTTTCATTTGGTTTCAACTTTACCGCTCGCAAGAGATTGTGATAAACTAGCGGAGTGAGGCCCAGCCTCTCCCTGACCGCTCTCTTAACTTCATCATAATCCCCAGCGATATCAGGTGGCATACTTCTATATGCGGCCATGGCCTCCCCCGTAAGGGAGGCGGCAAAACGGAAGGCCCAGTGCCCTTTCGGCCAAGCACTTAAATGCGCCACTCTCTCAAAGCACTCTATATAATCATCAATATCGTCTGTATCCTTAAACTGTCCAAAATTGAACATGGTCCCTGGGTTCAAACTAAACGCAGCTGCTGCGGAAAAACCTGGTGGGGCGTTTGATGGCTCCGACGGCTTCCTCTGCTCGGCAACCCATGCTTGTAACATGTCCAATAATGGTTTCTGCTGCGCTTGAAGGCTTGCAGCATTTCTTTCTTGGGCCTCCAAGGTCAAGTCTCTCTGCCTCTCTAGCTGCGTGGCCATCCACTTGAACAGTTCTTGTGGATCCAGAGACATCCTTGGAACTTCTGTGAACACAAACACAAAGAAAAACCCAAGTGCGATATCACCAAAAAAACCCAAAACCCTCTTTTTTTTTTTTTTCAAACCAGGCCTAGCAATCACCCCTTGCCCTGTATCCTGACCTCTCCCGGGTGGATACTTTTTACCTGGCTTAGGTGGTGCTTCAGGCTTTACTAATCACGTTGCAGCCAGTAGCCCTCCGATGCTGTGACTCCTTCCCTTCCGGATAGTCTGCAGCCGGGCTCCTCCTGGGCAGTTGCCTCCTGTATCTTCCGCGTGGCACCTTTAGCGCATGCGTAGAATCCTGCCAACGACGCCACTTGCGACTCTCCTGCCTGCGCCCTGTAGCTAATAGGCAGGAGTGGCCTTAATGTCCCTTGGGAGTAGAGGCAAACTTGTTCCCTATGGATGTTGGGTATTCTAGTTCACTCTCTTTTCTCTCAGGAATAAAGTGTAGTTGCGACAAAGATGGTAAGGCTTGCAAGAAATATTTATTTGTAATGGGGATGTTTCTCCAGCGCATCAAAATTCAAATACATAAACGTAAAGGGTGCACTTTTAACACAAACAGAAGTAGTCAGGAACTTAGGACAACTGAAATAGAATTAGCTTTTAACTTCAGCTTTTCATCTATAGAGGAGCTTAACTCAGCTCTGCCTCGAGTGGTAGCTTATGAACATTGCAGCCTCATAATACCAGCTGTTCTTCTCACAGTGTGGGTGCAGAACACAGGTGCAAATAATTAACTCTTCACGGCACAGACAGCAGAAACAGCAACGTTTGTATTCCTTTCATACAATGTGCAAAGCTTCTTTTATACTGCTATTCTTTACAGCATATAGAGCAGTCCATGCTACAAGGGTCAGTACCTACGGTAGGTAAATCATTTTCTACCTGCATCAAATCCTCTGACTTAACAGAACTACTATCTTCATTAAGCTTTTGCTGTTTTCCTGCTTTAAGTTCTAGAAACTGCTTAAATTCTTGGAAGAGCAATTCAGCCTGCTTATTATCAGATTGTCAGTTGTCAGTAAATACTATGCCCTTCTCCCTGTCACTAACTGTTCCCACAGCAGCACTCGGCTTAAACAGTTCAGGGCAATGATCAGGTTCCTTCAAGAAAGCCCTAAAAATAGGAAGTTGTGCTTTACCTTCTCTATCTTGGCTTGTATCAGAACTGCCTTCTTTCTGCCAGGCTCCTCTCCTCTTTGGTAGCTCAAGAGTTTTCCAGGTGGGGGTTTTTCTGGGCTTTCCAGGTCCAGGCTCTATCCTGTAGAATGAGTTTTCTCCAGCATGTGCCTGCCTTTGAGGCTTTCTATGCCAAGGTTCTGTCTTCTCCCCGGATCCTAAAACATGGCTCCGTCCATTCCTCACAGGACTCCTTTTTACAGCACCTTTGGAAAGGTTCTGCAAGGAGTTCTAAACACTCTCAAATCTTCCAGACTCACTCGTACAGCCAAACTGCTTCCTGGTCTCGGATCCACTCTCCGACGACCTCGTCTTGGAGCCACTCTCCCACCTGGGCCCACACGTAATCTGTTTAGCAGCTTTGTTCAATGCTTTAAAAAGGGTTTCTTTTCCCGGCACACCTTGTCCAACCCCTGGGTGTGCCCAATCAGCATTGCCTAACTCCTCCCCTGGGCTGGTGTCTGTTCTCAGCTCAGCAGAGCAGTGTGTTTTTTTCCTTCTAGGATTGAAAATCCTGTGTAAATCCTTTCGCTTTTCAGGATTTTCTTCAATCTTCATCTCTTCTGGAGGGCATTCTTCACCACAATTTATGGACCAAAGACCAATTGGTGGCCCAGCAGATGTCCAGCAGTGGGATGGAGCGTAGGTTTGCCACCAAGGCCACTATGGCCCTGATACAGTGCACCATGACCCGGCCATCCAGCAGGAGCCCTGCCTGCTCATAGGTGACGGAAATACAGTCTGCCATCCAGGTAGACAGTGTACGTTTGGTCACTTCTTTATCTTTATTTATCGCTTGATATACCGCCCAAGCACATGCGTCAGGGCAGTGTACAATAAAATCATTTGGAAGGTGGAAAAAGAAAGGAACGCCCTTATTTAGACAGGATAGAGAGGGATAGAGAGGGTCCGAAAAGGACAGTTAGGCAGAATGAAGGAGGGCAGAGGAGAAGCCCAGTGGGGGGGGGGGGGGGGGAGGCTGGTGAAATGTGGATGCCTTAAGGATCCGGGAGGTCAAATGTCTGCTGGAAGAGGTGGGTTTTGAGTGAGGTCTTGAAGTGTAGATAAGACGGTTTGGTACAGAGGGCAAGAGGGAGAGAGTCCAGAGGGCAGGGGCCAAGAAAAAGAAAGCGGAATGACGTGCAGATTCCAGGTGAGCTGAGGAAGGGGAGGGAAGGAAGAGGCGATTCCCATGTGCTGAGCGAAGAAGATGGGGAGAAAGCTGCAAACGGATGGAGTCGGCTAGATATTGGGGGGAGTCAGTGTGTAATGCTTTATGGGTAAGAATGAGAACTTTATAGAGGAAACAAAATTTAAGTGGAAGCCAATACAAATGGAAAAGGAGGGGGGTGATGTGGTCTCTGGTGGAGGAATGAGTGAGCAGACGTGCAGCTGTATTTTGAACCAGCTGGAGGTGCCAGAGTTGATATTGTGGGAGACCTGCTAAGATGGTGTTACAGTAGTCCAGCCTTGAGAGAACGAGTGAGATAACTAGTGAGGCTAGAGAGGAGGGGGGAGGAAGGAGCGAACAGCGCGAATCTGGCGCAGGAAGAAAAAGGAACGGCAGACGAGCAAGGAGATATGGTGGTGAAAGAAAAGAGCAGAGTCAAGAGTGACTCCGAGATAGCGGAGGGACGAGACCAGGGGAAAAGGAGTAGAAAGGAAGAGAGGGGAACAAGTGGGAGTTAGTGAACTAAACGAAAGCCAGAGTGCAGCTGATTTGGATGGGTTAACATGAAGGAAATTACTGCTTAACCATGTAGCAACACGAGCAAGACAGAGGTTGAGAGCAGAAAGATCTGGTGAGAGAGAGCTGGTGTGATGAACAAGAAGAATGTCGTCAGCATAGAAATAATCTGAAATACCAGACTGTTGAACAATGAGTGCCAGAGGAGTGAGAAAGATGTTAAAAAGAAGGGGGGCAAGAACTGATCCCTGGGGGACCCCACAGAGGAGAGCCCGAGGAGGGGAGGTGCTTGAGCTAGTCTTTACAGAGAAAGTATGACAAGAGAGAAAAGAACGAAACCAGGAGAGAACAGACCCATGAATCCCAAAATCACCCAGATGGGCTAGGAGAGTGCGATGATCCACAATGTCAAAAGCTGAAGATAGATCCAATGCCACCATGAGGGAAATGTCACCCCGGTCGTGGGATTGGGGCACTTCGTTCAGAAGGGAAGTGAGAACGGTCTCAGTGCTGTGATCTGTGCAAAAGCCGGATTGGCGTGGGTAAAGGAAAAGGGTAGAGTCGAGATGAGCAGAGAGTTGGGCAAACACAAGCTTTTCTAAAATCTTAGACAGGAAGGGAAGGTTGGACACAGGACGCCAATTAGCTGGTATGGAAGGATCAAGGGATGAATTTTTAAGGAGAGGGCGAATGAGGACGTGTTTCCAAGTAGAAGGGAAGACACCTGAGGAGAGGCTGTTATTGAAAATAAGAAGTATTGTGGCAAGGAGGCCTATCTGGAGTCTGGGGGAGGACAAAGAGACAGGGAATTCACCCTAGTAAAAGGACCCCTTTTACCAAATCAGGGTAGGAAAGCCACAAACACCTGCAGGAATCAGAAAACTTCCAGGTGGCCCACATTTCATGCTCCCCCTAGTGGAATGAAGGGAAGAGGCTGATTGCCATCACCTGGGTAGGGAGGAGTTGGAGCTAGAGCCCTGGAAGTATAAACGTATGCCAGAGTGTGAGAAAAGGGGAAGAGAAGCAGGAAGCCAGGCTGCCACGAGCAGAGGCACAGATGCAAGCAAGGGAAGCTTGACTGGTGCTGAGCAGAGCAGAGGGACTGAGCTTCCAGGAGAAGAAAGTGCTAATTGGCATATAGCACGTCTGCAGGAGAGTTTGGAGCCAGGAAGAAGGGAGACTCCAAGATTCCCTGGGAGGCTGTTAGCTGAGCACTATGAGCAAGACGGTGAGTCAGAACCTATGCAGCTGGGAGAGCCCGAGGTGAAGCTGAATGATGAGGACACTCCCGTGGACTGTTTGGACTGTTCCTTTTGCCAAGCTTTAAACCTAGGAACGTAGAGAAAACAAGCCAGTCCTGAAAGAAAGTCTTCCAGGAAAAAGGTACCTGTAGTCCACAAGCAGGGTGGCCGTGATTCCCTCCTGTTTGTAAAGGGGAAGTTTATGGGGACTAAGGAGCAAGCCTGGAACTGTGATAAGCTTGTTAACCACCTGCTGCTGGAATGAGGACACTGGGGTAAGCTAAAGTAGCTATTATAACAAAGCTTTCTTTTGCCCCTGAATTATAACTATTTACTTGGAAGGTAACCAAGAAGGTATTTGAAGCTGAATAGAAGCTAAACTACCACAGACTTTAAATGTGGTTTTGTTTTTTGTGCTTTAGCCAGCAAGGCTAAAAAAAGAATGCAATATCCTTGCTGTTAAAGACTGTGTATCCTGAACTACAGAGAACCTTTAAATAACATTTTTGTGTTTGGGTTTGTTTTCTGGACAATGCACTACTTCAAAGAGTCCTGAACAACTAATCCTGTATGTGATATGAACGAACCATGGTGTACAAAATAAATTTCTGTCATTTGCCTTACCTCTTTGAGCCTGACTATAACTTTCTGCCTGATGCACCCATACAGCTAAACAAAGACTACATTTCCCAGAGGGCACTGCGGGGAAAGAGTTTGGAAAAAGCTGAAAAAAGCAGATAGCAGAAAGTTCCTTTATTAACCACACCCCTCTAAGCTAGAGGTGAGTGGTGGTGGCGTGACAGTATATAGGGAAGCAGAGTCAGGGAGGGGTCTGACAGCCAGGATGAAGGTAACGGGTCGAGCGGGCAAGTAGTTTTATGAGAGGTAGCAATGGACTTGGACAACTCAGTCACGGTGATTGGGCGGAACGTATGCCAGACATGAGGGAAAACCCCATTGGAAGGGGGAGGAGAGAGAGAGGGGGATAAATGAATGGAGCGCAAGTGGGGAAGGGGAGGGGGGGACAGAGGTGGGGGACAGGTTGGGAAGGTAGCACGAAGAGATTCAATTTTACTAGAGAAAAAAAGAGGCCAATCGGAATCAGGCGCGTTGGGGGGAGAGGCGGAGGTTATAGAGGGGGTGGACAGATTAGTAACAGAAAAGAGGATCCTGAATAGTTGCTGTGATGAACTGGAAGAGGAAGAGATACGGTCAGAGTAGTATGACCATTTTTCCTCAGTGATCATTGTACGGTAGAGCATCTGTGAGTTGAGAAAGGTAGTTAGAGAGTTTGAATTAGGGTGCTTGCACCAAGCTCTTTCTGCGTGACGGAGGTAGGTTCACTGAAGGTAGAGGCCAGGATGGAACCAGGGATGGCATGATGAGGGACAAGATGGAGGAAGAGGACGGAGGGGAGCAAGTTGATCTAGTGCAGTAGTGAGGGTAGATGCCCAGAGGTCTGTTTGTTCATCCACGGGGAGAGATGAGAAAGACAGAGGAAAGAGGGAATCTGCTGAAAGGAATTGCTGAAGAATCAGTGGGGTGATGTGACGCCTAAACCCGGGGGGAGGTAGAAGAGTGTGTTGTGTGTGACATTGAGGGGGTGGGAGGGATAATGAGAAAAGAAGACAGGAGTGGTCTGACCAGGGTAAGGTAAGAGATGAAATGTGGGCTGGGGTAACCGTGGAAGCTGAGGGGGTGAATACTAGATCTAATGTATGACCAGCGATATGCATGGGGCAGGAGACATGCTGAATGAAAGAGAGATCCTCTAACAAGGACAGCAGGGCTCTATTTTTGGACGGGAGGGGGACTCAAAATGGACATTAAAATCACCAAGAATGACGAGGTTTGAAGAGAGAATGGAAAGTTCAGAGAGTGAAGCTAACAGACCATCCCAGAAATCAGGACGAATGGACGGGGGAGCGCAGAGAAGGAGAAAGGAAACAGAGGGTGGGGAACCGTAGCGAAGGAGAAGAGACTCAGGATAGGAAGGAGAGGGAACGGTAAATAATTGCCATGCCCCTGCCGCTTTGATTGCAGCGCGGTTATGAAGGGCAGAGTAAACAGGAGAAAGGCAGCGATGAAGAATGGCGTTTTCGCCCTCCCGAAGCCATGACTCCATGAGGAAGAGGGCATCCAAGGAGTTGTGGACAAGGAAATCATGTATCAGATGAGTTTTGTTACAAAGAGAGCGACAGTTCAAGAGGGCAAGAGAGAGGGAAAGTAGGGGGAGGACTGCAGGTGAGGCGGGGAAAATACTATGAACTGGATCCACGGTATGGCAATTCACGAGATTTGCTGTATGGCGGGAGAGGGATCCGGAAATGGAGGCACGGAGAGGAAGAGGATGGTGGCCCCAATGTACTGGAATGGTAGCCATAGAGCTGTTGATAATGCAAAGCACGCTGAGAAGGAAAAAAGCCCAACGTACAGGAGGATAGGGGAAGGAAAGTTGCAGAGAATAGATGCTAGGCGGAAGAGTCTTAGGTGCAGAGGCACAGTAAAGAGTGGAATGAGGGGAATGTCTAAGGCCCTCGTCATCGCCCCAAGGAGCTCACCCAAGGAGCACAACCTGCTCCTTGGGTGTGCTCCTTCGGTACACACCACCACGGCACGGAACGCCGCAGACAGCTTCTTTAAATGCAGGAGACCTAGCGGGAGCGCAGTCGCGTCACTTCCGGGGCGGAGCTTGAGGATCGGGCAGGTGCAGGTATTACACTAAAAGGAGAAGGAAGGCAAATAAGGGAAGACAAACCAAAATGAGACCAACAAATAATACCAGTTAAAAGCAAGAGAAACCAAGGGGAGCAAACAAGAACATAAGATATGCCATACTGGGTCAGACCAAGGTCCATCAAGCCCAGTATTCTGTTTCCAACAGTGACCAATCTAGGTCATATGTACCTAGCAGTTTCCCCAAGAGACAAGTTCCACAATGCTTGTACTGGGTCAAGCATTGATATCTTCGGTCACTTCTTAATAATGGTTTATGGACCTTTCCTCCAGGAACTTGTCCAAACCTTTTTTAAACCCAGCTACACTAACAGCCTTTACTACATCCTCCGGTAACAAATTCCAGAGTTTGATTACACGTTGAGTGAAAAAATATTTTTTTTATTAGTCTTAAATAGTTTACCCTGTAGCTTCATTGCATGTCCCCTAGTCTTTCTATATTCTGATAACGTAAACAATCGATCTACGTTTACCCGTTCCACTCCGTTCATTAATTTATAGACTTCTATCATATCTCCCCTCAGCCATCTCTTTTCCAGGTTATGTAAATGACACAAACAAGATTACAAACATTTGAGCAGCAGACAGAGGAGCAACTGCAAGATATGGCAGACAGCTTCTTTAAATGCAGGAGAACTAGTGGGAGCGCGGTCGCGTCACTTCCGGGGCGGAGCTTGAGGATTGGGCAGGTGCAGGTATTACAAAACATTTGAGCAGCAGACAGAGGAGCAACTGCAAGGTATGGCAGACAGCTTCTTTAAATGTAGGAGACCTAGTGGGAGCGCAGCCTACTGGGGTCAAAGGAAACAAAACGCTGAGAAGCTTTATGATGGCCCTTGGTAGACTGAATGTAGAAGGACAGGGCCCTCTTACAGTACAAGGTGTGGAGGACAGTCTCCGCCCTACTGGCGTAAGGCCTTGGGAAGAAAGTGGGCAGTACCACCTCCTGGTTGAGGTGGAAGGGAGATACCACCTTTGGAAGAAATTTTGGGTGTGTGCAGAGCACCACCCTGTTCTTGTAGAGCCTGGTATAAAGCTTGGATCTCACTAACCCTGTGAGCGAAGGTGAGCGCAACCAGGAACACCACCTTCCAGAAGAGGTATCGCAGGTGGCAGGTAAGTAAGCTGCACCAATACCATGTTAAGGTCCCACTCGGTCACCAGGGGGCAGACAGGTGGTTTTGATAATAGAGATCCCCTCAAGAAGCGGGTTACCAGCAGGTTACCAGACCGAGAGGGTTTTGCCATCCACCGGATGGCGATGTGCCACCAGGGCACTGAGGTGCACTCTGACGGAGTTCGATTTGAGCCCGTATTGCAAGAGGCAGAGGAGATACTGCAGCACCAGCTACACTGGGCAGAAGAATGGGTTAACCCCTTGCTCCGCACACCAAACTGTAAATCTGCTTCATTTGAAGGCGTATGCTTTCCTAGTGGAAGTCTTATGGGAGGCCAGCAGGATTTCCTCCACTTTTCCCACGAGGTTGAAAGGGGCTAAGGTCAATATTTCAGCCGCCATGCCATCAGTGAAAGGGACCCCAAGCTGGGGTGCCCCCCTCCTGAGACAGGAGCCCTGGGAGCTCCCCAATGGGATGGGAGTCTCCACTGACAGCCGTAGGAGTAAGAACATAAGATATGCCATACTGGGTCAGACCAAGGTCCATCAACCGCAGTATCCTGTTTCCAACAGTGGCCAATCTAGGTCATAAGTACCTAGCAGTCTCACCAAAAGACACAGGTTCCTCAATGCTTGTATTGGGTAAAGCAGTGATATCCTGGGTCCCTTTTAATAATGGTTTATGGACCTTTCCTCCAGGAACTTGTCCAAACCCAGCTACACTAACAGCTTTTACTACATCCTCCGGTAACAAATTCCAGAGTTTGATTACACGTTGAGTGAAAAAATATTTTCTCTTATTAGTCTTAAATAGGTTACCCTGTAGCTTCATTGCATAGGTTACCCCTAGTCTTTTTATATTCTGATAAGGTAAACAATCGATCTACGTTTACCCATTCCATGCCATTCATTAATTTATAGACCTCTATCATATCTCCCCTCAGCCATCTCTTTTCCAGGTTGAAGAGCCCTAACCTTCTTAGCCTCTCTTCATAGGAGTATCCTTCCATTCCCTTTACCATTTTGGTGGCTCTTCTCTGTACCTTTTCTAATAACGCTGTATCCTTTTTAAGATACGGCAACCAGAATTGCACACAATATTCAAGGTGCGGTGGTACCATGGAACGATACAGAGGCATTATAATATCCTTTGTTTTATTTTCCATTTTCCATTCCTTTCCTTATGATACCTAGCATTCTATTTGCTCTCTTTGCCGCCGCTGCACACTGGGCGGAGGGTTTTAACATATTATCCACGATGACACCTAAATCTTTTTTCTGGGTCGTGGTTCCCAATATGGAACCTTGCATTGTGTGACCATAGTCTGGGTTGTTCTTTCCTAGGTGCATAACTTTGCACTTGTCCACATTAAATTTCATAAGCCATTTGAACGTCCACCCTTCCAATTTATCCTTTTGCAATTTTTCACAATCCTCTTGGGTTTTAACAACTTTGTATCATCTGCAAATTTGATTACCTCACTCATTATTCCCATTTCCAGGTCATTTATGAATATGTTAAAAAGCAGTGGACCCAGCACAGATCCCTGGGGTACTCTACTATTCACCTTTCTCCATTGGGAAAACTGACCATTTAGCTCTTCCCTCTGCTTTCTATCTTTTAACCAGTTCCTGATCTACAATAGTATACTGCCTCCTATCCCAAGACTTTTTGGTTTTGCCAAAAGTCTCTGATGAGGGACCTTGTCAAAGGCTTTCTGAAAGTCCAAATACACTATATCAACCGACTCACCTTTGTCTACCTGTTTATTCACACCTTCAAAAAAACATAACAGATTAGTAAGACAAGATCTTCCTTGTCTAAAGACATGTTGGCTGTCTCCCATTAAGCCATGACTATCTACATGATGAGTAAGTTTGTTCTTTAAAATGGTTTCTACCATTTTTCCCGGTACTGACGTCAGGCTCACCGGTCTGTAGTTTCCCAGATCACCCCTGGAACCCTTTTTTAAAATTGGTGTTACATTGGCGATCCTCCAATCTTCAGGTATTACAGATGATTTTAATGATAGTTCATAGATTACTAATAGCAGGTCTGCAATCTCATATTTCAGTTCTTTCAACACCCTTCGATGTATACCATCCAGTCCAGGTGATTTGCTACTCTTCAGTTTATCAAATAGTTGTAATACATCTTCCTGGTGTATCAATATTTCTTTCAATTCCTCTGCAGTATCACCTTTAAATAGCACTTCAGTCATGGGTAACATCCCTACATCTTCCTCAGTAAAGACCGAAGCAAAGAATTCATTCAGTCTCTCTGCTATAGCCTTGTCACCTCTTACTGTCCCTTTTACCCCTCTATCATCTAATGGTCCAACTGACTCTCTCACAGAGTCTGTTGGACCATTAGATGATGCCTGGGCCATCAAGGGGCTATCAGAATGAGGAAGGCGTCGCAGAGGGTCCTGAATAGTGTTTTGGCAATTAGCAGTGTGGTTGGGAAAGCGTATAGTAGACCTTCCGACCATGAAATGAGAAACGCATCTGCTGCCACCCAGGAGGGGTGGGCTTGCTGGGAGCAGAAGCAAAGTAACTGGTAATTGTCCGGGCTGGCAAAAAGGTCCACCCATGGTTTCCCCCAGAGATGGAAAAGCCGGTTGGCAACTCTGGGGTCCAACTGCCACTCGTGTGACTAGAGGACCCTGCTCGATCAGTCCGCCAGGGAGTTGTTCTGACCTGGCAGGTACATTGCCCATAGGAGTATGCCCTGCTGGACTGTGCAGGAACAGTGTGCCGTCGCCTTGCGGCAGAGGGCGCAAGACCCTGTGCCCCCCCACTTGTTCACATAGAACATTGCCACTTGGTTGTCTGTTTGGATCAATACTGGCTGGCACTGCAGGCAGTAGCAAAAAGCTTGGAGGGTTAGATATATTGCCCGCAGCTCCAGGAGGTTGATATGCTGGTGTCTCTCGTCCTGCCCTGCTGCCCTGAGTGCAGAGTTCCCTGCAATGGGCTCCCCATCCCAGCAGGAAGGCGTCTGTAGTGAGAACCCTTAAGGGGCTTGGAGTTTGGAAGGGCATCCCTGCCTTGAGGTACTGGAGGTTTTGCCACCAGGTCAGAGATTTTGCCAACTGGTGGGTCACTGAAACTCTGTCCTGGAGACAGCCTGTGGCCTGTATCCACTGGCTCCGAAGGCACCACTGTGTGGCCCTCATGTGAAGGCGAGCATCTGGGGTGACATGACCAAGGGGCCAGTTGCCCAAGTAGGCGAAGCAGGAGCGGAGCTGAGCTGAGACTGAGGGACAGTGTTGTACGTCCAGGGCCAGTGCCCTGAAATGGTCGGCTCGGTCCCGGAGAAGGAAGTCTTTGCCTGGAGGGTGTCTAGTTTATGTTTATGTTTATTTATTTGCTTGACCGCCCTTCAGTAATAAGCAGAGCGGTTTACAATAAAATCTTCAATACAGCATGGCACAAGGCCGGAAAAAAGAAAAGGAAATTACAATTCAATAAAGGATAGAAAGAAGAGAGCGAGAAAAGGACAGCCAACGCAGGGAAGAGGTTAAGGCTAGGAGGGAGGAGGGTCAAAAGCAAGGGAAAAGAGGTGGGTCTTCAGAGCATGTTTAAAGGTGGGGTGATGGGGTGATGGGGCTCCAGGAGGAGAACGGAGGGAAGGGAGTTCCAGAGAGCAGGACCTATGAAAAAAAAGGTTGAGGAGCGGGTGGATTGAAGGTGAGCATGCGAGGGGGGAGGCAGTGCGAGGCGGTTGAGATGGAAGGAACAGGGGGTGTACCTAGGGGTATGAAAGTGAATTAGGTTGGCCAAATATTGTGGGGTAGTGGTATGAAGCGCCTTGTGAACAAGTGTGAGAAGTCTGAATTGGATACGAAAGGATATGGGAAGCCAGTGAAGACGGAAAAGAAGGGGAGTGACGTGGTCTCTAGGGGAGGAGTAAGACACAAGTCAGGCGGCGGTGTTCTGGATTCTCTGAAGTCGTGTCAGTTGAAGTTTAGAGATGCCGGAGAGAATGGAATTAGAAAAGTCGACACGGGAGATGACAAGAGCCAGTAACAAGGTGGCAAGAGCGGAGGGAGAGAGGAAGGGGCGAATAGCACGGATTTGACAGAGGTAGAAAAAGGAGGTCTTGGAGATATGGGAAACATGGGCAGAGAAAGCACAGTTACTTACCTGTAACAGGTGATCTCTGGGAAGAGCAGGAATAAGTCTTCACATATGGGTACGTCGGTACCGACGGAGCCTGAGTGGGAACGCTCCCCAGCGTCCAATCAGAAAGCTTTTGGGAGCATTCCTCAGCGCCTGCGTGCTGCCTTCCCGCCTTTCCAACTGTCTCTCCTCAGTTGAGTTTTATAGCTGAGACAAAAAGAGAGAAAGAGGAAAGGAAGATAGAGAGTTACAACTCCTAGGGGAGGTGGGTGGGTTGTGAAGACTTATTCCTGCTGTTCCCAGAGATCACCTGTTACAGGTAAGTAACTGTGCTATCTCCAGGAACAAGCAGGAATGAGTCTTCACATATGGGGACTCCCAAGCTAAGATGCCTGGAGCCCTAGCCTGGTGAGGATTGGAACATGCTACACCTCATATGGCCAGGCATCCTGAGGACGGAGGGTAGGAGTTGAAAAGAGAGGAGCTGTAGGAAAACAGCTAACCTAAGGACTACAGGTAAGGAGTCCTTGTATGTATGATAATTATCCTGAAAAATATTGACATGAACAATCACAATATGGACCTCACCTACTGGATTGCAGGAAGTAGAGAGGCTGATGGAGTCTACTGGAGATCCAGTAGAGGAATCTTCAAGGTGACCTCACTGAAGTGAAGGTGAAGGTCCAAATCTGAAATTGACAGGTGACCCAGGTGTCAACTGGGGTAGTACAAAAACGTCAGGTCTTTAGTGGAAGCTTTATGGAAAAAGCTGGGGACTCTTTTGGATACAGAGTTAATAACATTTAGGAGCAAAAGAGGAAGACTGACTGATTTGGACAACTAGCCCAGTCCTGGAGGGAAGAAGGGGTATGGAAAAAAACCCATATTCCCAAGGAGGACAGATGTCTGAAGGGCTGAAACTTCAGGTCTACTGAAGATCCACCCTGTCTTTCCTATCTGTTGAGAGATAGGAAAGATAGTGAAGCATGGAGCTTCAGGGATACCTAGACCTAGGGTTAAAGTAGGAGCTGTCAGTACCACAGTAGTGGTTGTGTGCATAATACCCCAGACATACTGAGGGACAGTATGAAGATATGCAAGTCCACTGTCTGGAACCTATAGGAAGGTAAAACCTTTTATAAGCATAGACAGTTAGAGAGATAAATATGTAAATACATATCTACCTATAAGGAAGCATCTCGACAGATAAACATATATATATATATATGTGTATATATATATATATACAGGGGTGTGTGTATATATATATATATATATATATATATATATAAATATATATATATATCTATAGTGAGATCTGGAGGGACATAAGATATGCACACACAGCTTACAGACATATGTATCTATAGAGAAGTATATAGAGATATATACATACATGTATATAGATGTCTAAAGATAAATGTCTGCAACTAAGCAGATAGAGCCCATAAGAACATTCACATGGGAGATGTGAAGGGGAAAGATTCATCTAATAACAAGAAGGTGGAACCTACTTTAGAAGATATATGGAGAATCTATTCCCCCTGGCTAAGATGGTACAGGAATGTTATCCAGTGAAATAACCAGGATGGTTGCATGAAAAACAGAGGATAATATCAGTCTGTAAACAGCAAGTCCTGAGTCCCATAGAACTCTCGCATGGTAAATGGACAGAAAACGCATAGGATGAGATACCAGGTTGACCCACTTGAGGAACAAGGGGGGGGGGGTATCATGTGTTGTTTAATTAAATATGTGTTGTCCCTGAAGGATTAGGATACCATGAGGACAAGCTGCAAGGAAAAAGAGCATATTTCCTGCAGAAATTGGGTAACTCTTTAGACTGTCATATAGAAAAGGCTTATGTCCTTTATTAAAAGGAAATAGAAGGGTGTAAAGAACCCCTACAGTCATGAGGAATGACTGAGGAAGCCTTTTTCAACCATATAGGATAGTAATTAGAGAAAAAAATCCCCATGCTCTCTAGCAAGGGCCCATAGTGGAAAGCTTCTCAGTAGGATTGCAGAGAGCAGTATGCAGGAGAATTGGGAAATAAAAGTGGCTGTTGGAGGAAACCAGCTGCCACCTCAGTTATGCTGCCAACTCCAGAGATTTGGAGATGACAGAAAAGAAGCGATAAGGATTATCCAAGATAGACGAGCACTATCTTGGAAGCACTACTAAGGCTAGAGAAAAGTAGTGAAAGACAAGACTGGAACTCGTAGAAAAGTACCAGTAGTCCAATCACTGGAATTCCTGCATGGGCAGCTGCTGAATAGAACAGCAAAGAGAATCCTTCTGTTTGTAACAGAGAGAACAGACAGAACAAGAGGAGAAAATCCTGATCATGTCTGATGAGCTGCCCAATGAAAGCAGGGAGGTTTCTCCAGAGAAAACTCTACACTGGAAAGGAAAGGAAAGGAAGACTAGAAAGGCTAAGAGAGCCTTCCAGCTGTATGGTACCACTCGTACAGGGGAAGCCCTGGAAACGAGGGTAAAGAAAAATAGGAGCTGAAGGGAGACTTGCTCTAAGGTAAGTCTGTAGAAAGAAAAAATTATTGGTGGTACAGGGAAACTATCATGAGATACTTGGCAAACCTCTCTTCATGGTAGGAAGAGGAGGAAAACCCTGTGACTCACAGACATGAATCTCCTGACAGCTCAGCCTACCTAAGAGCAAGTGGATGTCCTGGAAACAGGAATCCATGTGTAGAGTTTTAAATGAAAAAACAGTGAAACAACTTCTGTTGAGAAGAAGTGAACTGAATGTTATAAGAGATCAATTAGAACCCTATTGAGGGTTAATGATCCTGGCTTGAGTTTGGATTCTTCAGACCGGGGCGAGGTTTCCCTTGTTTGGGAACATCTGTATGAGAGGCAGGAGAAGAATAAAACCTTCTTCTTTTAGGGAAAGAAGGTTTGGTAGGGCATCTCTTACCCAGTGGGGAAGGAGAAGGCTTAGCCTCAGAGACAGGGAAGTCAGTGGAGCAGTGAGCAACCTGACGTAAAGACTCCTTATTGAAGAGATTTTCTCCAGTACAAGGAGTATTACCCAGTCTTTGTTGTGCCCATCTGTTTAAGTCTGAAGCTTGGAGCCAGGCTCTACGTCGTGCTCCTATGGCTATAGCAGAGGTCCTGCTAACAGACTCAAAAGAGTCTAGAGAAGCACGAGTAAGAAACCAAGAGATATTCTGACTATGACTAAGTAGTGAGGAATAGTCTGCAGTCTTGGGCTCTGAAAGAAAGGGAGTTAGAAGAGACAACTGCTTTGTAACCTCCTGAAGGGATAGACTCATAAAAAATATGAGAGAATCCTTGTTGATAGCATAGATGTCTGGAAGGTTTGATGTCCAAAGGCATCTAGTGTTCTAGACTCACGACCTGGTGGGTAAGAAGAGTGCTTCTTCTTACTTTTCACCTTCCTCATTGCTGATTCTACCACAATAGAATGATGGGGAAGTTGAGTCTTTTGAAACCCTGGAGAAGGGGGCACCTGATACAAAAGATCAGTTGCTGTAGAAGGTGAGGAAACCCTCAAAGGTGTTTCCCATATTTTCAGAAGAAGATCCTGCAACGAATGATGTAAAGGAAGCATTATATTTTCCTTTTCCCCAGAAAAGCCTTGTGTAGGATCATAGGCAGGGATAGGAATAGCAAGGAATGTTGCTATGTCAAGGAGAAAATTCTGAAAAGAAGGATCTCCAATGGGAACCATCCCTGAACAGGCTAAACTTGAAGGAGTAGCCCGGGCACCGGAGGATGTACTTGTCCGGTGCAGAAAAGGATACTTTATGGATGAATACTGGTACCAGCTGTTATGACCTGAATCTGTCGGTACTGCATCGTCCATGCCAGGTATCGACTCCAAACTAGGTATAGAGAGGAGCGACCCTGGTGAAAAATGCATGGAAGGAGGTGGTCCCGATGTTGCTGCCGGTACCGGTAGCAATACCGATACTGGAAGCTGAGCCGGAATCGAAGGCGATAGCGACATCGAAACAGTCATCGGAGGCTGCGCAAGCGGTACCGAGGTAACCGAATACTCTTGGTGAGCATCCTCGGTACCGCGCAACCGGAATCAGTAAGCGTCGGTTCCGAGACGCGTCGGTACCCAGTCTTCCAGACTAGATATCGATTCCAGACTCGGCATCGAAGAAAGCGAGTCTATCGATGCATGTCTAGAGGATACCGACATCGGTGGTCGTATCGGCAGTGCTGCCGATACTGGAAAGTCAATCTGGGACGTATCGATTGGTCCCGAAGGTACCGAGAACGCCAGATGACGATCCCTGGTGAGGAGTGAATCGCTAAACACCAGTGCCGATGCCGGGGTATCGGTACCGCTCGAAGCGGATGCCACCACCGAGCATGGCTCAGGTATGTTCTGTGAGGGGTGAGCCCCAGGAACAACCTGAAACCCCTGAAAGGCTTTGGAGACCGAAGACTCCTGCCGGGGTTTTAAAGCCAATAGGGTCTTGAGGGCAAGGCCGGAGCAGTCATCATGCTTGGCATGAGACCTACCACTCAAGGATTGGCTAGTCTTAACAGACTGTTTGTGGGTTACCTGATCCTGTAGAGAAGAAATGGTCGGTGCCCTGACACTGGAAGGGAACGCGGTATCGAGGGAAACTCGAAATGGAAAATCTCTTCTCATAAAATTGTAGCCTAATGGCTCCAGAGGAAAAGGGTCAGGACCCAAACAGGTTAGACACCAGTTATTGGAGCCTAAGAAGAAAAATGTATTTCCACAGTTAAGGCACTTCTTAGGAGAAGAAGGCTCCATGATGGAGAGGCCTTACAGGCCCAAAAATTTAAGACAGAAACTGAGGGAAAAACTCTCCCTGAGTATGAGAAAAAGAAAAGAAAAAACCCACCAGCGGTACCGGTGGAGGCGGGGAAACAGCCGCGACCACAAGAAAAAGAAAAATAAAGAATTTAAGAAAATATTTTCTGCGGTGACAGGAGGACGTCCTGCCGGCTCCGCGGAAAAACGAAAACTGAGGAGAGACAGTTGGAAAGGCGGGAAGGCAGCACGCAGGCGCTGAGGGATGCTCCCAAAAGCTTTCTGATTGGACGCTGGGGAGCGTTCCCGTGCAGGCTCCGTCGGTACCGACGTACCCATATGTGAAGACTCATTCCTGCTTGTTCCTGGAGATAGAAAGATACGAATCAAAAAGCACCCCGAGGTAACGAAAGGTGGAAACCAGTGAGATGGGTGTACCGGGGAAAGAAGGGGCAAGGGAAGGGGGTTGGTGACCGTGTGGAAACCAAATAGTCGTAGTTTTTGAGAGGTTGAGGTGTAGACAGTTTTGAGTCATCCAGTCAGAGACAGCAGCCAGGCAGGAGTTGAGCGGGGCAAGGTCGGGGCAAACAGGGGAGGTGTGGTAAAGAAGAAGAATATCGTCTGCGTAATAGAAAGCTGAAATTCCAAATTGTTGTATTAGTAATGTGAGAGGGGTTAAGAAAAGATTAAAGAGGAGAGGGGCCAGTACAGAACCTTGGGGAACCTGTGATAAGGAAGCTTATCATAGCTCAGGAAGGGGCTATAGAAAAGGTGAAGTGTCTCTGAACAAGCAACTTGTCAGTGCTGGTAGAAATGAGAAAACATAATTTTGCCATAAAAGACTACCAGTCCCAGAATGCACCAGGTTTCCAACAGCCATTAGAGGAGCTGAAGTGGGGAAACGTATGTTCAATCAGGAGGGCTATGAGGTAATCCCTAAGCACTCATCTCAAAGGGCAGGGCCTGATTCAGCACAGCAGCGCTGTGTTAGGGAGGAACACTCATCTAAGCAGAATAAGAGTAGAGTTTATTCTACAGATGATCAGCTCCATGATCATGATCTTCAGGATCACCTTGGATATACAGAGAAGGATCATCAGTTTCATCTGAAGGATCAGCAGAAGCAGAAGCCAAACCGAACGGATAGAGAAGGAAAGAAACCCTCTGGAAGGAAGAGGAGAAAAGCCTTTGAGAGGTCTAGAAGAGTCCAAGGCAGTACGTATACTGGGAGGTATTTCAAGGGCCAGCATATACCATTGGACTGGGGAAAGCCAGAGGAATGGTGCTGCAGAACAAGGAATCACCAGAGGCTACCTGTGAGGGAGACGGCTGCACGTGGAAGGGGCTCTAAGACCTATGCCAGAAGGTATGTGAAGAGAGATCCAGTGTCCAGGGATCAGGACTGGAAGGCTGGACATAAGAACTGGACTACATACTGGCCAGGCTATATAGAGAGGAACTATAGCAACAATGGAAGCTCAGGTATGAACACTGATCTATGCCCTAGCTATAACCTTGAAAGACAGCAGGGAAATAAGTGTTCTCCTGAAAGTGCTCTATTGAAAGATTCATCTGTGCCAATTCATGATAGTGACCCTATGCTTGTTGATGAAGGGGAAATAATAGCAGATCAAGATATTGTTTATATGGACTGCTCTCTATCCAAACTCCGTTGGTAACTTTCTGTGATAAAGCACAGCAGCCATCACAAAGAAATATAAATTTGTTCTTTATTCCACTAAGAAAAGCTCCTGAAGCAGGATTTGACTCACACAGTAGAAAGCCAGCCTGCTAAAGGGTTTCAGCTGGATAACTGATAGCAATTGAGCTGCACCTAATTGCTTGTGAGCTAGGAGAGAATTACTTCTGAATCTGTGTGGAAAGTAATCAGAAGT
The DNA here is from genome assembly GCA_033557465.1 of Ichthyophis bannanicus. Taxonomy (NCBI): domain Eukaryota; kingdom Metazoa; phylum Chordata; class Amphibia; order Gymnophiona; family Ichthyophiidae; genus Ichthyophis; species Ichthyophis bannanicus. The sequence continues at coordinate 217,973,583 of CM066040.1, forward strand.
TAACCTTACAAGAACAGTTTATTTCTTTCTTTGTGGCTTTTCGTTTGTTAGAGATATGCTAAGAAAACATTAGCTAATTGCCTGACAAGTTTGAAGGTTGTTTTCCTGATTTTGATTTTTGACTTTGTTTTACCAAGTTAAACACTGCAAGCAAGTAACCTAATTTATGTGCTACCAAGCATATCTGTGCTGGGAGAAATAACCCCATAAATAAAGAAGTATCTTATTGGCTTTAACACTTGTGCACAACTAAATTATTGTCAGCAGCTGTGTCTGATGTGAATGAACTACATTGTCCACAATACCTTGCAAATCATATAGAGATATGCACTTGTCAAGACTGTGAAGATTCTCACCCAGGCAGCCGTCTGACAAACCCCACAGGATAGGGGAAATGAGTCAGAGGAGGGGCCGGATGGGGAGGATGAAAGAACAGCGCCAGATCGGGAGAAAAGAAAGGAGTGGAACCACCGAAAGACAGTGCTGCAGAGGCCAGCTTCGCGCAGTCGGGACAGGAAGAGAGAGTGATCGACCAGGTCGAAGGCAGCGGAAAGATCAAGGGCTACCACCACCGAAATATCACCAAGGTCGTGAGCTACGTGCAGTGCATTAGTGAAGGCAAGAAGGATGGTTTCAACGCTGTGCCCAGAATGGAAGCCGGATTGGCGGGGGTGAAGGAAATTGGCAGAGTCAAGGTGGTGAGAAAGTTGGGCAAAGACGATTTTTTCGAGGAGTTTAGAGAGAAAAGGAAGGTTAGAGACTGGGCGATAGTTGTTGGGGTCCAGAGGGTCAAGGGAAGGTTTCTTGAGTAATGGGCGGATCAGGGCATGTTTCCAGGAAGAGGGAAAGGTTCCAGTGGAAAGACTGGAGTTCAAGATGGTTTGAATATAGGGGAGGAAAGACAGGGAGGGAATAAGCAGCCAGGAAGGAGGGATAGGGTCGAGGGAACAGAAGGTTTTGTTGGATGAAGAGATAAGGTGGTGGAGTTCAGCAGTGGTGGTCAAGGAGAAAGAAGACCATGTGTGGGATAGTTGGGAGATGGGGGGAGGGGAGGCAGCTGGAGGAGGAGAAAGAATAGGTGGGGGGTGGGAGGGCAGTGAAGCCCTTAGGGTAGAGATTTTGTTGCTGAAGGCCGAGGCTAGAAGAGAAGGGGCGGGGACAGGATGAGTAGGTGCAGTAGGAGTAGAAGGATGAAGGGAGGTAAGAAATTTCAGGGTAGAATAAAGGTGACAGGTCTGGTTGGGAGCACTGGCGATAGCATTGGAGAAGGTGGTGGACTTAGCAAGGTGAACCTGGGAACGGTAGTGAGAATGCTGGGCTTTAAAGAAGGACAGGGTGGCCGGTGAAGGGGATTTGCGCCATTGCCTTTCGGCTCTACGGAGCTGAGATCGAAGTAAGAGGAGGCCGGGATGATACCAAGGATGCGATGGTCGACGAGTAGCAGGGCGTGGACGAAGAGGGGCAACATGGTCAAGTGCGGCTGAAAGGGAGGAGAACCAAATGGATGCTTGAGAGTTGGGAGATAAAGAGGAGAAATTAGAAGGGAGTAGATCTGCAGCTGAGGGGAATTGCTGGGCCAAGGATGGGGTGATAGAGCGGGTAAGACGTGGGGTGGGGGGGGTGCATAGGAAGGAGTTGAAATTCCCGAGTGAGAGCAAGAGACAGAGAGGCAGAGGTGGTCTGACCAGGGAAGAGAAAGGGAGGACAGATTGCGAAGCGAAAGCGTGGAGGAAGAGAGAGTCAGGAAGAGATCCAAAGTGTGACCAGCAGAGTGTGTGGGAAAAGGGACGTGCTGCAGGAGAGACAGGTCGTGCAGGAGGGAGAGAAAAGCATGATCTCTGGGGGATGAGGGGGAGTCAAGGTGAAGATTAAAGTCACCGGCGATAAGAAGGTGAGGAAAAAGCAGGGAGAGGTCAGAGAGAGATCGGAGGAGTGAGTCGCAGAGATCAGGGCGAAGGGCAGGGGGCGCGTAGACGAGGAGAATGTGAGTAGGTGGTGTGGTGTGAAGATGGAGGAGAAGGGCCTCGGGATAAGAAAGGGATGGAGAGAAGATCTGGGTGAAGGAAAGAGAGGGGGCGAGGATGGCGGCCACACCACCGCCTGAGCGGCCTGTGCGGGGGACAGAAGCTGCTGAAAACCCTGCAGGAAGGCAGCGAGCAAGAAGGGCATCCTCCCCTTCCCTTAACCAAGTCTCAGTGAGGAGAGTCAAATCAAAAGATGACTGGGAGATGAGGTCTTGGATGAGAAGAGACTTGGTCCTGAGGGAGCGGCAGTTGATGAGGCCAATTCTTAGAGTGGTCAGGGAGGAAGCAGAAATGGCAGAAGGTTGTGAGGGGGTAGGATGGGAGGGAATGCAGAGAAGAAGGTTGGAGAGGGATCGAAAACGTTGACGGAAGGTCGCAGTTGGGCGTCGACACCATTGAACAGGTAAGTGAGTCATGGAATGGGGAATAGAGGGAACAACAGGAGTCAGTAGATAAGAGGAATTTAATACCTGGGGAAGCCAGAGAGTAGTGCAGGAGGTGAGAAAAGATGAAGATGCAGCGTTTCCGGATCCGCTTGTGGCAGAGAGGGTGAGAGCTGAAAGGAAACAAAAGTGCAACGTAAAGTTAGAGTCACGGCCTCTGCTTCCGGAGCGGCCCCAAGGAGCGCACCTAAGGAGCACGTCGTGCTCCTTCGGTGCGCGCCTCTGTCGCGTGCCGTGGCGCCGTGCGCCGCAGGCGCTATACATTTATAGTTGAAGGGCTGGATAGTCTCGTCCCTATGAACTCTAGACACTGTGCCTGGAGGAAGTGGGATTTGGGGTAGTTTATTACGAACCCCAGATGCTGCAGGAACTGAATGGTACATACAGTTGTCTGTGGAACCTCTGTAGCTGTGCCTCCTTTTATGAGCCAATCGTCCAGGTAGGGGAAGACAAAGACCCCCCTGGAAGCGGAAGAAGGTAGCCAGGACTGCCAGGCACTTGGAGAAAAATCCTTGGGGTGGAAGCCAAGCCAAAGGGTAGTACCCTGTACTGGTAGTGGCTGCCCTCTACCATGAACCATAGTTACTGCCTGTGGTTGGGGAGAATGAGGATGTGGGTATAAGCATCCTTCAGATCCAAGGAGCATAGCCAGTCTCCCTGCTGGAGGTAAGGCAGTAATGTTCCAAGGGAGAGCATCTTGAACTTTTCCCTCACCGAGTACTTGTTCAGTTTTCACAGGTCAAGGATGGGCCTTAGGCCCCCTGTTCTTTTTGGTATGAGGATGTATCTGGAGTAGAACTCCTTGCCCCTGAAATGGTGTAGAACTGGTTCTACCACGTTGTCCTCGAAGTCCTGTGTGTTCCTTCAGTAGAAGGTCCCGGTGAAGGGGAGCCCTGGGGGGTTCTCCCGGGAAGAAAGGAGGAGGAGTCTGAGCCAGGTGGAGGAGGTAGCCCTCCTTGACTACCTGGAGTGCCCAGGAGTTAGTGGTAATGGCTAACCACCTTTGGGCATAATGAATGAGACATCCTCCTGTGGGCTGCTGATCTCCATGGGGTAGAGAGGCTATGCCCAAGGAGTCAAAAGCTAGCTGGGCTGGAGCCAGCGCCTGGGGCTTGGGAGTCTTCTGCTTACGAGGGCCTTGTCACTTGGCCTGCTGACCCTGCTGGGGAGCCAGAGAGGCCTGAAAAGGTGGGCAGTTTCTGTAAGCAGCCCCTTTCCTCGGGTAGAAGGGCTTTTTACCTGAGCCCTTCTGTCGGGGAGGGGCAGCGGTCTTTTTAGAGGAGCCTGGTCCTTGCCATGAATTTGGTCTCCAGCTCGGCAGCCTTTACGGTCATGGGTTTGCCAAAGAGATTCTTTCCTTGGCATGGGACGTTGACCAATTTGGCCTGAACCCATTGCTCGAGGTCAGATGACTGTAGCCAAGCCTGGCATTGGGCGCCGATGCCCACTGCCGCTACTCAAGCTGCCGACTCAAAGCCATCATAGGCTGCCCGAGACAAAATTTGGAGCACTCATGGACAGCCTTGGCCAGGATCTTGAACCGCAGCAGGGGTTCCTCGGAAACACCAGCTGAGAAGCCGGTGATTTCCTTCGCCAGATCTCTCAGGTACATGCCCATGTACAGCTAGCTGGATCCAGCCGATGAGCATCGAGTCCTGGTAGCACTTTCTGTTGAGGGTATCCAGGATGCATGTCTCCCTACCGGGGGGCACCGAGGAGTGCGTCATCTGACTCTTCAGCCAACACATGGCCGACTCCACTACCATAGAATTGTGCAGCAATACCATAGAATTGAGTCAAGTCACTTGCTCACCACCGGCACAGATGCCGGTGTCTCCCACATACGAAGCATTAGCCATCCCAGGATGGGTGGGATGGGCACTGTAAGTGATTCCCTCGGGGGGGGGGGGTTCCTCGTATTGTAGGATTGTGAACCTTTGACATGTCCCTGACGAAGTCGAGGAATGCCATATCCTCGGGCGGGGACCGACGCCGGGGCTCCAAATGGGGGGAGTCCAAGGGGACATCGTGGTGGCAATGGGTGTCTGGCGACTCCTTGTCCTCTGTCTCTTACTCAAAATAGTCCATCAAGAACTCAAGGGAAGGATGGCTCACGGGCTCTGGGCCACAGGCCCCATGGCTGGAGCCGAGTTCAGTAGTCGGGGAAGATCTTGGCCCCGTGAAGCAGGAACCGGATCGAGACCACAGCCGAGGATCAGCTCGGTCTCTGGGGGCATCTTTGACAATGATGGCCCAATGGTCTGGGCAGAGGAACCGGTGGTACCAGACAGCAGCGCCCGCTACTGGTCCATGAAGGTTGACAAGCTGTGCTCCAGGTCCGCCATTCTGGACTTGAGCCCAGAAGACTCTGCAGCCATCGGCGTGGGCACCAAAGGAATCAGGCCCAATGCCAGTTCTCCTGAGAGGGAGTCCTCGATGAGGACAGTGTTTGGTGACCAAGGACAGTCCGAGGTCGAGTCCTTCTAGACCTGGCTCGGGGCTTACCCAGCCTGTCGGAGCCATCCAGGGATGCCACCTTCAAGGTCTTCTTCTTCTTCTTGAGTTCCCTCGAGGGAGACCACCTTTCCGAAGAGCCACGGCATCGATCGGGGTCCATAAGGCTGTCCCAAGATTCCACGGCTTCAGAGGAGACCTTGGCCTTCAGAGGTACCGGGGATTTCGGGAAAAACGTATCAGGCTGCTGCTGGCAGCTCAAGGGCTTTAGTGGACATCTTTTTACAGAGGCCGCATGCCGTGTATTTAGTGCCATCCATCATTCCTTCAATTCTGACCAGTTTTCTTGTCCCTGCCGATGAAAAACATCCCCACAGCATGATGCTGCCACCACCGTGTTTCACTGTTGGAATGGTGTTCTTGGGGTGATGGGGAGTGTTGGGTATACACCATACATTGCGTTTCTCATAATGGCCAAAAGGTTCACGTTTCATCTCATCTGACCAGAGAACCTTCTTCCATGTGTTTGGGGGGTCCGCCATATGCTGTTATGCAAACTCCAAACGTGTTTTCTTATTTCTTTCTTTAAGCAATGGCTTTTTTCTGGCCACTCTTCCATAAAGCCCCACTCTGTGAAGTGTACGGCTTAAAGTGGTTCTAGGAACAGATACTTCCATCTCTGCTGTGGATCTTTGCAGCTCCTTCAGTGTTATCCTTGTTATCTTTGTGGCATCTCTGATTAATGCCCTTCTGGCCCGGTCTGTGAGTTTTGGTGGGCAGCCTTCTCTTGTCAGGTTTGCAGTGGTATCATATTCTTTCCATTTTGTTATAATGGATTTAATGGTGCTCCGTGGGATATTCAGAATATGGGATTTTGTTTTTTATAACCAAACCCTGATCTATACTTCTCCACAACTTTGTTTCTGACCTGTTTGGAGTGCTCCTTGGTCTTCATGTTGCTTGATTAGTGAAGGAGATAAGAGGGCTGAATGAATCTCTGTCTGCTTTCCCAGAAAGCACAGTTACTTACCTGTAACAGGTGATCTCTGGGAACAGCAGGAATAAGTCTTCACATATGGGTACGTCGGTACCGATGAAGTCCGCGCGGGAACGCTTCCCAGCGTCCAATCAGAAAGCTTTTGGAAGCATCCCAACACGCCTGCGCGCTGCCTTCCCGCCTTCCCAACTGCCTCTCCTCAGTTAAGTTTTACAGCTGAGACAAAGAGAGAGAGAGAGTGAAGCAAGGAAGGGAAAGACAGAGATAGAGAAAAAACAACTCCTAGGGGAGGTGGGTGGGTTGTGAAGACTTATTCCTGCTGTTCCCAGAGATCACCTGTTACAGGTAAGTAACTGTGCTATCTCCAGGAACAAGCAGGAATGAGTCTTCACATATGGGGACTCCCCAGCTCAAATGCCCGGAGGGAGTCCTAGCATATTGCAAGTCTAGAACAAGCCATGCTATACCTCAGGAATCCTGGGGATGGAGGGCAGGAGTTGAATATAGAAAAGGAGCTGTAGAACAGCTGGCTAGAACAGGGCTTCAAAGGGAAGACCCTGTATCGAGGGCATTTAGTAGTAAAAAATTGTGATCTGGACCTCCCTTGTTGGCATCTTATGTTCTTATGTTTATGTTCTTATGCATTGCACAGGAGCACTGAGCTCCCTATGGATCTGATAAGAGAGCCAGTGAATATGCTCAAGGGGTACCTCACTGTAAGTAGAGGTAACAAAGTAGATCAAAAACAAGTGGAGGCCAGAACCCTTCAGGGTTAGAACAAATAGCCCCAGGGAGAAAAACCTGGGGTAGTATAAAAATAGAGCTTCAGCAGACACGCAGAAGGTACTATTGAATTAAAGCTTAAGCTGTTTTGGTCTAAGAGAAAAAATGAGTCTGACCTAACTGGACTGGGTTTGGATCAGTCCATATAGGGAGAAAGGGTATGGAGACCCTTGTACCTGATAAGGAAGTAAGAACAGACTCAGAAGCGCTAAGCTTTAGAGTAATTGAAGCTCCGCAATGTCTTTCCTAAATGAGGTCACTTAGGAAAGAGAAGGTACATGGAGAGCTTCAGGAGTACCTAAACCCAAAGGTTACGGTAAAGAAAAGGGTTATTAATTACCACAGGAAGTGGTTATAGGTATAGCCCCCTAAATATGCCGGAACAGCATTGATAGGGGTAGCGCCCATCTATCAGGATCATATAGGAATGTAAGGATATGTGAACCTAACAGATAGATAAGTAGACGGATACAGATCTATCTAAAAATATATCTCATATGGCTATAAATATATATATATATATGTATATACATATATATATATATATACACCGAAATATGTACACATATAGAGGCATATATGCATATATCCCAAAGAGATATATATATATGGGCAGAAGACACACCGATAGATATAGATAGTATATATCTGTATCTATATATCTATATCTATCTATCTATATATACCTATATATATATATACCCAGAAGGGTAGGTCAGCATACGGAGACCTGTCTCCGGGTATATAGATGGAGAGATGTTCAAAGATCCCCATCACCCTTATAGGGAGAGAGGGAGATTTATCTGACAACAAGAAGGTTGACACCTACTTGAGTAGATAATCAGGAAAAAATCCTCTCCTCCCGGTTATGCATGTTATAGTCAGAGGAAGATCTTGCACCCACTACGTAGCATCTTAGAGCATTCAGATTTTAGGACCGTTGCACAAGCCCTCATCATTCCTCACCTGGACTACTGCAACGCCATACTACAAGGGTTGCCTAAAAATACCCTCAACATCCTCCAAATGGCGCAAAATGTGGCAGCTAGATTAATCATGAGGAAAGGCCTGAAGGAGCATATCACACCAATTCTAATGGACCTACATTGGCTCCCCATCACTGCACGCATACAATACAAAATCCTAATCACCACATTCAAGCTCATTCATAATATAGCACCCTCGTTTCTCAACGCCCTTATCACATCGCAGCCAAATAACAGAAGCAGAAGAACCACACACCTCAATACTCTCATTGTTCCGGCTAGCCTGAGAGCTGTCACTGCAACCACCAGCAACCGAGCATTCTCATTCATAGCGCCACTGCTATGGAACCAACTACCATGCGAACTGAGAGCAATCAGTGACCTGTTGGTATTCAGAAAAAAGCTAAAGACGCATCTTTTCCAGACACACTTCAATCCCACATAAACTCTTTCACCATGCACAAGGAAAGAGCACTACACGTCAAACACCTATAGACTCCGACAACCTGTAAATATGTACATACATGTGTAATCAATGTCTTGCAATCAAGTGTAAACCTGTAATCTGAATGTTTGTGTCCTGTACTGAATCATTATGTATGTTTTAATCCATGGCCTGTACAACCATACTGTTATGTATAGCAAACCGCTGCTGATCGCTGGAAGTAGCGGGATATAAGTGTACACTAAATAAATAAAATAAATAAGGTTGTCCTTGACAAAAGGGTGGCTTAATTCTTTGTAGAATTTGAGCTGTTGAATAACCAGGATGGCCTACCTGAAGATGGCAGAGGATACATTAGTCTGCAGACCAGAAGTCCAGATATCTCCAGAGTTGTGGTATGGAGATTGGATAGAGGAGGCTACTAGAGGAAGATACCCTAGCGATCCGCCTATGAGGGCAAGATGGGTATTAGATGTCCTCTAGTTGCTAGAAAATTTTTTATCCCTGATGGGAAAAATCCAAGGCAATATGGGCCAAGCCAGGGAGTTGGGCCCTCTTTTAGGCTTTCACGTGATGAAAAGCCTGAGGCTTATGCCTTAACAGAGATTTAAGATAAGATGGAAAGGGTAGAATACCTGCCAGGCATGAATATGACTGGGGAAAACCCTTTTAAACCATCTGGGGTTATCTGCTAGGGAAGATATTGATGCTCTCTAGCAAGGGCCCATAGTGCAAAGCTACCCTGTAGAGTTGCAGAGAGCATGCTGCAGGTTGGTTAGAAGAAAAACTGGCTGTGGACAATCCCTGGTGAGGAATGTGGACAACCAGCAGGTAACCAACTATTCTGCCAAGGACAAAGGCAAAGAATAGAAGATAACCTAACCAAACTGTGAAACAGGGTTTCCCAACGAGGTTAATAACCTGTTTGGGACTTAGTACTGAGGTTAGGAGGATTGCTAGTGGAGAGGAAGCCCTGGTTGTGTAGTGAACAAAACCTGTGGCGTAACCACTAGAAATTTTTGCATCTGCAGCAAGTATGAGGGCAGCATAGAGAATTTCTTTCCCCTACTCTGTAGATTGGGAAAAAAGAAAAACCAACAGACATGCAGGAGACCAAGTATGGAGGAAATCTCCGACAGGTGAGATGATACATGTCAATAGATGGAAACAACTGTCTACTGATGGTTGTTACCTCTCCCTCTCCTCCAAAAGGAAGAGGAAAAAATCTGTTAAGAATGGGCATGATCATCATGAAGATTCTTAAGAAGAGATGTCTCATGAAGAGATATCTAAGTAGGTTAGGATAAATTTAGTGCAAATACTTCAAGGAAAAGAAGCAGACTGCTATCCCAACCCCCCAGACAAAGGGGGCAATGATCTATTTAAAACTCTGCAACTGCTGAGTTTGTTACATAGTAACATAGTAGTTGACGGCAGATAAAGACCAGCATGGTCCATCCAGTCTGCCCAGCAAGATAGCAAGAGTAGGTGCACCTGTCGCTCCGCACAGGGCACCCCTCCCCATATCCTTGTTCAGGGGTAAACCCACCACTCCATGTAGGACACCCCTATTTGTTGAGACGTTATATGGTTCAGAAGTTAGATGGTACCGTTTATTTTGTTTTTATCCTATTTCTGTAAAGGGATCCTCTGTGTTTGTCCCATACCTTTTTGAATTCCGTCACCGTGTTCGCCCCTACCACTTCCATCGGGAGGGCATTCCAAGCATCCACCACCCTTTCAGTGAAAAAATATTTCCTGATATTGCCTTTCAATTTACCCCCTTGCAGTTTCATGTTATGCCCTCTAGTTTTACAGGTTCCCCGTCTTTGGAAGAGGTTTGTTTGTTCATCATTTCTCTTTAAATATTTAAAGGTCTGAATCATATCTCCCCTGTCCCTCCTTTCCTCCAAAGTGTACATATTTAGATCTTCAAGTCTCTTCTCATAAGGCTTCTGACGCAGGCTCCAAATCATTTTGGTCGCCTTCCTCTGAACAGTCTCCAGTCTTTTTACATCCTTTGCAAGGTATGGTCTCCAAAACTGAACACAGTATTCCAAGTGAGGCCTCACCAGTGACCTATACAGTGGTATAAGTACCTCTTCTTTTCTGCTGGTAATCCCTCTTTGTATGCAGCCTAACATCCTCCTGGCTTTTGCCACCGCCTTGTCGCACTGTTTTGCCACCTTGAGATCAGCAGAGATAATCACACCAAGGTCTTTTTCCTGAACTGTGCATACCAACCTTTCTCCCCCTATCGCGTACATTTCTCTTGGATTTCTGCTACCCAAGTGCATAACACTGCACTTTTTTGCATTAAATCGTAGTTGCCAAGCTTTAGACCAGTCTTCCAGCTTTTGTAGATCTTTCTTCATGTTAAGCACTCCCTCGGGGGAGTCCACTCTGTTGCAAATTTTTGTGTCGTCTGCAAAAAGACAGACTTTTCCATTCAGTCTTTCAGCAATATCACTCACAAATACATTAAACAGTGCCGGGCCCAGGACCGAACCCTGGGGCACCCCGCTAATCACCTTCCTCTCATCCGAGTGAGCTCCATGTACAATCACCTTCTGTCGTCTGTCAGTCAACCAATTTCTAATCCAGTTTACCATCTTGGGACCCATCCCCAAGCTACTGAGTTTGTTGACAAGCCTCCTATGAGGAACAGTATCAAAGGCTTTGCTGAAATCCAGGTAGATGACATCCATCGCATGCCCCTGATCTAGTTCCCTGGTCACGCAGTCAAAGAACTCGATCAGATTTGTTTGGCAAGATCGTCCTTTGGTAAAACCATGTTGCCTCGGGTCTTGCAAGCTGTTGGTTTCAGAAAGTTCACTATTCGCTCTTTCAGGAGTGCCTCCATTACTTTTCCTGCCACCGAGGTAAGGCTCACGGGCCTGTAGTTTGACACTTCTTCCCTGTCACCACTTTTGTGTAGAGGTACGACATCAGCCATTCTCCAGTCCTGAGGAACCTCTCCTGTTTCCAAGGATCTGTTGAAGACATCCTTTAACGGTCCTGCAAGAACCTCTCTGAGCTCTTTCAGTATCCTGGGATGTATCCCATCCGGTCCCATGGCTTTGTCCACTTTCAGTTTAGCAAGTTGTTCTAACACCTCTTCTTCTGTGAATGGTGTGGTATCTACTTCATTCCCATTTTTATATTTGGGAGTCACAGCTGGTCCATCCCCAGGATCTTCTTTAGTAAACACAGAGCAGAAGTAATTGTTTAGCAATTTTGCTTTTTCAGTGTCACTTTCCACGAGTCCTTTCCCAGCACTTCTGAGTCCTGCAATTCCAACTCTGATCTTTTTCCTTTCCTGAATATACCTGAAGAAATTTTTGTTGCCACCCTTAACATCTTTAGCCATCTTTTCCTCTGCTTTTGATTTTGCTATCCTTATTACTCTTTTAGACTCTTTGAGTTGGATCCTGTATTCAGTTCTATGTTCTTCTGTCTGCAAGCTTTTGAATTTTGCAAAAGTTGTGTTTTTTGCCTTTATATGAGCAGCCACCTCTTTGGAAAACCAAATAGGTTTCCTTCTCCTCTTGCTTTTATTTACTTTTCTTACATATTTATCTGTTGCTCCTTTCATTGCCTCCTTTAGTTTAGCCCATTGCAATTCCACTTCCTTTATCTCTTCCCACCCCGTCATCTCCTCCTTTACGTACTCTGCCATTTTATTGAAGTCAGTGTATTTGAAGTTTAGGACTCTGAGCTTGCTATGATTGGCCTGTACCATGGCTTTTATATCAAACCACACCGTGTGATGGTCGCTGTTGCTCACAGGGGCACTCACGCAGACATTCGACACACTATCACCGTTGGTGAGCACTACATCCAGCGTTGAGCTTTCCCTGGTTGGTTCCATCACCATTTGTCTAAATAATGCATCTTGGAGAGCATCCACAATCTTTTTGCTTCTTTCCAGATGTGCAGAAGGAGTAATCCAATCCACATCAGGTAGATTAAAGTCACCCAATATGATTGCTTCCCCCTTTGATGCTATCTTGGCAATATCTATAACACAGGTACACTAAAAAAAATTTTTTTTAACTGCCTCTAATGTTTCGATTGATTTTTACGTTTTTTGGTGCGCTGAATCCAAATCTGGTAACCAATTTGCTCCATCACATACAGATTTTTTGCTACATTGGGTTAGCAGTTTGAGGTGAACGTTTCAGATTGAGTGCGATTGAGATAAAAGTTTCTTGGATGAATTCTTTATACTAATTGTTTAGTAGTTATTCAAATAAGAATAAAGAAAATTGTAACAAGGCAGCACATAAGAATAGAGTAATGTCAACAAAACACACTGTGATGGTAGCAAAATTGTCTGCACTTAAAACAGCCACATACATGTGCACAAACATTGAGCATATAAGAGCGAGGTTAGACACAAAGCAAAGCAAAGAAATGTGCAAAAAATGTTGTACAGGTATGTATGTAAGAATAGAAAACGCAAACCGCACCATTGCAATACATGAAGACAAACACCCGATGGTGTGAAAATAAAATTCTAATAAATGAGATCCGACACTGTGGTAATAACTAGCAAATTTTTATTTCAAAGTTTAGTAAAAACACGATATTTGTCAACACAGTTTAGATTTTAAAGTCATTCTTGGGTCAATCAATCTCCTGGTGGGCCCGTTTCTTCTTCCCCCGAATGCTTCTCTTGGTGCGCTGCTTGGCGTATTTTTCATCTGGGGTTTCCCGCAGCAGCAACCAGCAGAAATCAGCCATCATAGTGGTGTTCCATCTTCCTTGGTACCTTCTCTCTGCATCCTTGATGTCCTGGTGAAACCTTTCACCTTGTTCTTCACTGTACGCCCCCACGTTTTCGGGAAAGTAGTTCACATGGGAGTGCAAGAAATGAACTTTCAGGCTCATGTTACAGCCTTGTTCTTTGAAGGCATTGAGCATCCTGGCAACAATATCCTTATAGTTCTCATCCCGCCTGTTCCCCAAGAATTTGAGAACAACATCCTTGAAGGAATCCCAGGCTTCTTTTTCCTTCTCAGACATCGTTTCAGCGAATGCTCCATCTGAAATGAGTTTCCTTATATCAGGGCCAACAAACACTCCTTCCTTTAGCTTTGCTTCAGAAAGTCGGGGGAACTTTGAGCAAAGGTACCGAAAGCACTCACCATCTTTTGGAAGGGACTTGATGAATTGCTTAATGAGACCCAACTTAATGTGGAGAGGTGGTAATAGAATTTTATCACGAGGTACCAAGCTCTCATGAAGAACATTTTCTCACCGGGTCTCAAATACTCCCGAATTGGCCAGTCTTTTTTTCCCCCCAGTGTAGGTCGCGGGCCCGGCTATCCCACAAGCAAAGGAAGCAGGGATATTTGGTGAAACCGGATTGCTGCCCTAATAGCATGGATAAAATTTTAAAGTCTCCACAAATCATCCACTTATGCTCATCATAACGAATCTTCTGAAGAATCAGGGCCAAATTCTCGTATTTTTCTTGGAGAATAACAGAGTGAGCAATAGGAACTGAGGCGAATGTGTTGCCATTATGAAGAAGAACACCTTTTATGCTGTCTTTTGACGAATCAATGAACAGCCGCCATTCAGCAGGATCATACTTGAGTTTAAACTTTTCCATCACTCCGTATATATCGTTGCAAAAATACCAAATCTTCCTCTTTGCTGAAATACTTCAAAAATTGTGTCTTGCGGTTGCGGTACCAATAAAAAGTTGTTCCTGGTGACAATAGATTTTTCTGTTTAAGCCGAGAACCTAGCAGTTGGGCAGCATCTTTTGGGAGTCCTAAATCCCGGACTAAATCATTCAATTCAGCTTGAGAGAAAAGTTCAGGTTTCGGATCTGGTTCAGTTTCAAACTCGGAAGTACTGGACTCATCGGGAAAAGCCATCTGATGAGTCTCATCATGATCAGAACCGTCCACACAAATATGATCCAAAGATTTTGGTGGTTCAGGCACAGGTACTTCGTTGCTATGAGGCATAGGCCTAATTGCTGAGGGAAGGTTGGGGTAACTTATTACGTTCTTATTTTTTAAGTTGTATCCCTTCACAATGCAAGAGCAAAAATAGCAGTCACTGCTGTGGTCTCTTTGTTCACGCCACATCATAGGTATTCCGAAACGAAATGCTTGTTTTTTACCTTTCATCCATAAGCGTAGATCTTCCTCACATGTCTTGCACACTTTGTGAGGAGCCCACGGTTTGTCTTGATCGCCTAACTTCAAAACCGAAATAGGCGAAATATACTTTTTTAATAAATGCAGAAATGTTCCTCTGCCGCTTTTTCACGGTATATTCCCCACAAATAAAACAAAAACTGTCCGGAGAGTTGACGCAACCTCTGGCTCTGTGAGCCATCACAAATACACAGCACTGCAAACTACAACTGTAGTGAACCACTTCGGAATAAAGCTGGATTACGACGACTGAGCAAACAAAAGGTAATAATGAACTTGCAAGAAACTGAAATTTGACAGGAACGTTCATGTCGCAACCACCGTGTTTGAGCGAGCGAACGAGGCGAGGCAAACAGGAAAGAACATGCGCCAGCGCGAGTACTGGATTTAGCCTCCCGCCTCCCAATTGTCCTGTTAATGTATAAAATGAATACAAAACACTCTAAAATATCATGAGGGAGGGTTTCTAGTTAGTTAACCATTACAACCTCTATTTTGGGCCAAGAAAATAAACTGCAGTCGGCTAAAAAGAAATTATGTTAACATTCCTTATATGGGTAAGAAATCTAATTTTGCAAGAAAACGTGACGTGATGGAACATTTTGGCTATTTTTCCTGGATTCAGCACCCCAAAATCTATAGGATACAGTTGCAAAACTGGAGGCAGTTTTTTGGTAGTGTACCTGTGTAATCAATTCATTGTCTCTCTCTTCAATTTGAGTCGGAGGTCTATAGACTACAGCAATATGGATGACGGTGCCATCTCCTCTCTCCAACGCAATCCAGAGCGCTTCTTCTTTTCCCCATGTCCCCTGCATTTCAGTAGCTTTAATATTGCTTTTGACATACAAGGCTACTCCTCCTCCTTTTCCATTTTCTCGGTCCCTTCTGAATAGATTATAGCCAGCTATGGCTATATCCCAATCATGTGATTCATTAAACCATGTTTCTGTAATGGCCACAATGTCCAACTCTTTTTCCACCATTAGGGCTTCCAGGTCTGGAATTTTGTTGTCTAAGCTTCGAGCATTTGTGCTCATTGCTTTCCAGCACTTTCTTGGCTTGTGTGTATTTTGCATTGATTTTGTTCTGCCCACTTCCTTCCACATGTTTTTGATGTGTGGTTTAAAAGTGTGGCTGTTTCTGATGTTGTTCTGCTTTTGTTGGGGGTGGCATGCAGATGTTGACCTTCCACATCCGTCACCCCCTTTTCCTAGTTTAAATGCATGTCCACATACTGCCTGAATTTTTCACTTAGGATTCTTTTCCCTGCGGAAGAGAGATGTAGTCCATCAGCACAGTATAGTCTCTTGTTGGTCCATCTGTTGTCCCAGTTGCCAATAAATCCGAATCCTTCTTTTCTGCACCAGGTCTGGAGCCATGTATTAAAGCTGTTAATGCGATGCAGTCTTTTTGTCCCCTTACCAAGAACAGGTAGAACCTCTGAGAATGCAACAGTGTTAACAACGTGCTTGAGTTTCTCCCCCAGGGATTGGAAGTCCTTTTGGGCTGTAGAGGCACTGTTCCTAGCCAGGTCGTTTGTGCCTAGGTGGATAATGACATCAAGTTTGGAATGTTCACTTTTTGCACTTTGTTGACCCTGTTGGGGTTGTGGATTGCTCAGACTAGAATGATGTTTCCCCTGTTTAGGGACATCTGAATGATGGACAGATGATGGGTAAAACCTTCTCCCCTTAGGGGTTGAACGTTTGGTAGGACATTTCCTACCTACTGGGAAAGAAGAAGGTGCAGAGCAGCCTCTAGAAAAAGGAAGGTCAGTGGAGAACTGAGTAACCTGAAGTAAAGACTCCTTGTTGAAGAGATTCTCTCCAGTACAAGGAGTATTTCCCAGTCTTTCCTGTGCCCATTTGTCCAAGTCAGAGGCTTGAAGCCAGGCTCTACGTCATGCCCCTATAGCTATAGCAGAAGTCCTGCTAACAGACTCAAAGGAATCTAGGGTAGCACGAGTAAGGAACTTGGAGATATTCTGAATATGACTAATCAGTGAGGAATAGTCTGTACATCTGGGCTCCTGAAGAAAAGGAGTCAAAAGATGTAATTGCTTTGTGATCTCTTCAAGAGATAGACCCATATAAAAAATGTATGAAAGAATCCTTGCTGAAAGCATGGAGGTCTGGAAGGTTTGACGTCCAAAGGCATCTAGTGTCTTAGACTCACGACCTGGCGGACAAGAAGAGTGCTTTTTAGTACTCTTCACTCGCCTCAATGCTGATTCCACTACAATGGAATGATGAGGAAGTTGAGTCCTTTGAAACCCTGGAGAGGGAGGCACCTGATATAGGAGATCAGTTGCTCTGGAAAATGGGGGTACCTTTAAAGGAGATTCCCACATTTGGAGAAGGAGATCCTGCAAAGAATGATGCAAAGGAAGCATTATATTTTCCTTTGCTTCGTTAGGGACAGAGAGGTATTCTGTACTCCCTTGTGTAGGATCTTGTCCAGGGACAAGAATGGCAAGTGATTTTGCCATATCCAGGAGGAAAGTCTGGAAAGAAAGATCCCTGGAGGGAATTCCCCCTGGATAGGCTAGATCTGATGAAGAACTAGCCTTAGCACCAAGGGATCTATTCCAGTATATAGGAATAGGAGATCCTGAATGGTGCAGAATGGGATCCTTAGATAGTGGTCGCTGGTACTGCAGGACAGAACCAGCAACAATCAGTAACATGTCGTCCATGCTTGGAATCGATTCCAAACTCGGCATCGAGGGAAGCGATCCTGATGAGTGAAGCATGGAAGGTACCGACTGTAAAGGTACTGTGGATGTCGGTACCGAAACTGATGCCGGAGGAAGAAAACCAGCCGGTGGCAACTCTAACGGTATCGGTGGAACCGAGGGTTGGGGATCCGAGATATCAGAACCGAGCCTCCGGTACCGGTGGTAGTCGGTACCAAGGCGAGTCGGTACCCAGTCCTCCAAACTGGAGATCGATTCTAGACTCGGCATCGAAGGAAGCGAGTCTATCGATGCACGTCTGGAGGGTACCGACGTCGGAACTCGTATCGGTGTCGATACCGATACTGTAGAATCGATCTGAAGCATATCCACCGGCCCCGTAGGTACCGGAGACGCCAGGCGACGATCCTTGGTGAGGAATGTTTCATCCAACACCGGTGCCGATGCCGGGGTATCGGTACCGCTCGAAGTGGATGCCACCACCGGACATGGCTCAGGTATGTTCTGTGAGGGGTGAACCTCAGGAACAACCTGAAACCCCACATAGGCTTTGGAGGCCGAAGACTCCCACCGGGGTTTTGAAACCAGTGGATTCTCGAGGGCAAGGCCGGAGGCATCTCTATGCTGTGCATGAGAACTGCCGCTCGAGGACTGGCTAGTCTTAACAGACTGTTTTTGGGTTACCTGATCCTGTGTAGAAGAAGATATGGTCGGTGCCCTGAAATTGGAAGGGGACCGCGTGTCGAGGGGAACTCGATGTTGAAAACTGCTTCTCACAGCACTGGTGCCCGAAGGCTCCGGAGGACAATGGTCAGGACCCAGACAGGTTAGACACCAATTGTGAGTGTCTAAAAATAACGTTGTACCGCCACAGTTTGTGCATTTCCTGGGGAAAAAGGCTGGCGGTTCCATGAGGAAAAATGGAGAGGCCTAGAAGGCCTAAGAACCGTGAACACTAAGATAGAAATTTTATATTTCTTAAGGAAAATTTTTTAAAAGAAAATAAGAAAGAAACACCGGTGGTACCGGTGACGTCGGGGAAGGCAGCCGCAACCACAAGAAAACTAAAAAATAAATGAAGAATTTTCTGCGGTGACAGGAGAACGTCCTGCCGGCTCCGCGGAAAAACGAAAACTGAGGAGAGGCAGTTGGGAAGGCGGGAAGGCAGCGCACAGGCGTGTTGGGATGCTTCCAAAAGCTTTCTGATTGGACGCTGGGAAGCGTTCCCGCGCGGACTCCGTCGGTACCGACGTACCCATATGTGAAGACTCATTCCTGCTTGTTCTTGGAGATTCCTTTCTTAAAACTCCATCTTGAAAGGAATGCATAAGAAAGTCTTTGTGTGGGTGTGTATGTACTGTGAACCTTCAGAATGCTGATAAAGATTAATTGCAGAATGTTTTCCATGATTATACAAACAAGAGAGAGAGAGACAGGAATTGGAGGAGGTTAAGGGAGATGAGACATAGAGATAAGACCCCCTGTAAAAGACCATAAAACAGGAGAAAAAAAGAAAGGAATGTGCTCCTATGTTATTGTAAGGAATGACCATATAAGGGAAAGGCAATAAATATGTAAAAGGAGAAATGTATAAATTAGTGCTTTGAAGAATGTAACTTGGGCAGATAGTGTCTGAAACTCTGTACTGAGTGATGTCACTCTCTGCCTCACAGGATAACAGAACAACAGACTACCTTCACAAACTACAGGCATGACAAATAGACTCACAATTTCTGTATCATTTTTAATTATTCGCCACGGACCCCGCCTACTTGCTGCAGACCTGTGTATTTGAGTTCAATAAATTAGATTGGTTTTTACTCATAAGTTGTCCTGTCCTACAAATTTATGCACAAATTATAAGGAGTGAGCAAGGTCTGATATTGGGGGTGACACACAGCACTAAGGCATAAATTTAAAAAAAACAACATTATTAGTGATGTTGTAGAGTCAGGAGCCTTTCAGAACAGGTATATTTATACAGGCATTATGTGACACTGATTGCACACAGGTGGACCCTAATCAATTAATTATGTGACTTCTGAGGTTAATTGGTTGGACCAGATCTATTTTAGGGGGTTCATAGCAAACAGGATGAATACATATGCACTCAACTTTTCAGTTTTTACTTGTTTTTTTTTATATATACAAGGTATTTTATTGTCATTCCACTAATTTGGATTATATTGTTAGGTCTATTACCTAACATCCAAATGAACCTCCATTTTCATTTCAGGTTGTAAGTAATGCAACACAACAGGACAAAAACTGAGGGGATGAATATTTTCTCAAGGCACTGTATTTAAAGGCGATGTATCATAGGAATTGAAACAAATCTAAATAAATCGGGAAGATGTAATACACCAATCTGAATAACATGGGGATGAAGGAGTAAAAACTGCCTCTCTCTTTTGTGCAGCATGGGCTACATCTGGAAAAATATTAACTTTTAAACCTAAGTCTCTAATCGATAATGAAAAATCAAGCACAAAATCATGTCTCCATCAGGTTCAAAAACAGAGTAGCAGGAAATACTTCTCCAAGATCAGAAGATTCAGGAGAAGCAGTCAAATCTAAAGGAACTAATGATGGTGTTACAGCTCACTCAGAAGACAAATTTCCCCCCATTGAAATGTAATAACTTTAGATGTTTGAAATGATGAAAATTGAAGAATTTTGAAAATGTCCACTAGATACTTCTTAAACATTTCAAGTGAGAACTTGTCAGATTTAGGAAAATTTATCAGTCTGTTTCTACCCCTGCATAAGTTCTCCGAAGACTCAAGTTTCAAGTTTTATAACGTTATAAT
This sequence comes from Ichthyophis bannanicus, assembly GCA_033557465.1. Taxonomy (NCBI): domain Eukaryota; kingdom Metazoa; phylum Chordata; class Amphibia; order Gymnophiona; family Ichthyophiidae; genus Ichthyophis; species Ichthyophis bannanicus. The sequence continues at coordinate 217,993,402 of CM066040.1, forward strand.
GTCAGATATTATAGCCTCCACACATTAATTCAAACCGTCACGCTTTTGTTGGTAGAAATTTCATTTAGTCCCCAATTCAGTTAACTTAGCCTCATGTTGCTCCATGCATATAGTCATTACATGAAACCTTTCAGTAACCCCAGCAATTTGCCCCAAAAGTACTTTATGAGCTGTTCTATTGCATTCCATATTGAATCTAGTGAAATCTCTGGAGGTTTTAACAAGGAAAAATGTCACCTGTTTCTGTATAGAAACCTGTTGTTTCAGGGACGCCAACAGCTAAGTGGTGGACTGCAGATTCCTATGCACCATGGCAGTTTTCACTTTGAGAACACCTGAGTCTGTTGTTCTGGGTGCAATCTGCGGCATTAGCTATTCCGGCTCCAGCGTTAACAGATGCACTAGCAAACGCAGGTTACACGGCATTCATGGCTCCTCTGGGCTCAATGATACTTCTAGAGCCTCATGGGAAAGGTCAAATCCTCGTTGCACTATACCATTTATTGTGGCATTCCAAAGTTTGAGTCCGGAATATAGTGAATGGCAAAACGATCAGACAGGCTACAGGCAACGTAACTGAAGCCTTCAGAGCCACTTTCCCTTTACACTTGCTGGTATCTTTTCCAATAACGAAGAAACAAAATCAGGAGCAACCATCAATCCAGTCTAGTCTGCCACCATCTTGACCCCTTCCCCTACATTAAATATTTTAAGTGCTGCAACCAATGTTTAAAAGAACACCAAACGCAGTGTTTAAATATTGAGATGTTCACTGTTACTGAGTGTGAAAATGTTAAGATTACCTCTTTCATTTCCTTCATAAATGTTGATGAATTGGTTTCTATATCATCATCCATTCCTATTCTCGTAAATATCTGGTCGGCAATCCTAAAAGATGCATATTCTGCTGGTACATAAGAACCTACAAAATACAAAATGTCTATGTTGAATATATATTAGGAAATGTATGTTATATTCTAAACAATAGAATGGAATTTTAAGACAAATACATTTCAAAGACATTAAGAGTTACTACTACTAATGCTACATAATTTTTCTCTCTCTTCTTAATTGAGGTTCTAATAATAAGCTGCATGTTTTTCAATAAGTAGAATTGCAAAGGACTGAGGTACAGCAAACATTTGCCAGTCTTCAAATAATCATTTATATGACTCTCTTACTAACCTCTCAGCAAAGTGTTTATGACTGACCCATAGCTCACATTTGTCTATTATAGCCAAAAATATTACTAAAGCAAAAAGTGCTAATGGCATATGAAATATTTTAGAGTGAATACCTAAAGGACTGGATGGGGTTTTCCACAGTTGACAAGCCAGGATGTTTCTTGCATGGGGAGTGCACCTATTCTCCCCTATGCAGCTCCTGATGGGGTTCGAGAGCTGTCCAGCAGGGACTGGTGCGGCAGGGGAGCCAGGAATTTTTATATTCATTTTATCGGTGCCACAGATCTCAAGACTGCAGCACCAACAATATGCTTGAGGGAGGGAGGCCTGATCATTTTTTTTGAGGTCCAATCGCCTCCAGAGCAGATGGCCACTGCCAGTCTGCTGTGCTATCAGGCCTTCAGGCAGAGCGTAGCTACTCAATTGAAACATGTGATCTCCGGGAACAGCAGGAATCAGTCTTCACATATGGGTGATGTCAGCACTGACGGAATCCATGTGGGAACGCTCCCTAGCATTCAATAAGAAATCCTTTGGGAGCACTCCACTGTGCTTGCGTGCCTGTCTTCCCGCCTTCCCAACTCCTCTCCTCAATTGAGTTTGTAGCTCAGAGAAAGAAAAAAACAACAACAAAGAAACCCTACAACTCCTTGGGGAGGAGGGCGGGTTGTGAAGACTGATTCCTGCTGTTCCTGGAGATCACCTGTTACAGGTGAGTAATTTTGATATCTCCAGGAACAAGCAGGAATGCAGTCTTCACATATGGGACTCACTAGCTCCCAGCTACCAGGCTGATATGGGAGGGAGGGAGAGCAGTGACCTCTGAGGCCAAAAGCTTGTAGCCAAAGAGTCTAGAAGAGTTGTGGGCTAGTGGATTCGATTCCAGGAGGCGATACCCCTCCAAAGACAGTCTGGTTTCTTGCAGAAGTCCGGGGTGGTGTTGGAGTACAGCTTGGCCAAAGACAATATCCCAACGGGAGTCTCTGTCCAGACAGTAGTGATCAGCAAAAGTATGAATGGAGGACCAGGTAGCTGCCCGTCAGATCTCCTCAATAGATACTGAATGGAGGAGATTTGACGGGCAGCTACCATAGCCCGCACATTGCCATAGCCCGCACATTATGAACAGTGACATGACTCTCCAAAGGAGAGTCCTGTTTGTGCATAAGCAAAAGAAATGCAATCTGCTATCCATTTGGATAGAGTATGTTCCATCACCAGTAGGCCTAGATGATTAGGATCAAAGGAGATTAATAATTGAGAGGATCATCTGTGATAGAAACATAGAAACATAGAAATATGACGACAGAAAAAGACCACATGGCCTATCTAGTCTGTGATCCTTCATTCTATCCAAGTAGTAAGTTAGTGCTCCCTTGCAGTATAAGGTGTGTAGCGCTGCTTCAGCCCAAGGCGCATGTGGTCTTGGGAAGAAAATCATCTGAAGTAAGGGAAGACGAATATCCCCGAGGTGCGTAGGCAGGCAGCAACGACTGCCATGCATTTTGTGAAGACTCTTGGGGGAGAGGCCAGACCAAAGGGGAGAACTTGGCATTGATAGTGGTCTCCCTGAAACATGAAGCACAGATACTGTCTCTGTGCGAGGGATGGATCACTAAATGCAAGTACACCTCCTTCAGGTCTAGAGAACATAGCCAATCTTGTTTCTGGAGGTATGGTAGAAGAGTTCCTAGAGAAATCAGTTTGAATTTTTCTCGGACAATGAATTTGTTTAGGTCTCTGAGATCCAAGATGGGCCTGAAGCCTCCTGTTTTCTTTGGAATGAGAAAATATGGAGAGTAGAAGCCCATCCCTTCTTAAGGAAAAGAAATTCTTTCTATGGCACCCTGGGACAACAGGGTGGTCACCTATTCCCTTAAGAGAGTGCTTTGAATGGGTTGTGTAAGATAATCCTCTGTAAAGCTGTTGGGGGGTAAAGTTTTGAAATGAAGCTGATAACCTCTTTGAACAATCTAGAGTCCACTGCTCTGATGTGCCACCTGTGGGCATAGTGACAGAGTCTGCCGGTTATGTGGAGTTGCTGAGAATGTTCCGGGGCAGATTGGCAATGCTCTCAAGGAAGGAGTCAGAAATCAGGTGCAGGTTGTGCCTGTGCAGTTAGTCGAGGTTTAGGGGCCTTGGGGTTCTTGGGCTGGTGAGGACCCTGCTGTATCTGCTGAGGATGCTGAGGTTGAAAGGCAGCAGAAGATGAATAAGAAGGCTAGTATCTCTTCTTTTTAGAATAGAAAGATTTCTTGGGAAGAATCTTCCTCTTGAATGAGTCAGCTGTCTTCCTGAAAGGTGTTTCGTCAGTCTCAATCTCTCCTACCTTTTCCCACCAATCCTTGCCAAAAAGGTTTTCTCCAGTAGATGGGGTATTGGGCAGTTTATCTTGGACCCATTGTTCAAGATCTGATGCCTTTAACCAAGCCATTTTATGAGCCCCAATGCAGACTGCTGAAGCTCTGCTGGTTGATTTGAAGGCATCGAAAGGGGCCCTAGTAAGAAACTTAGAAGTATTTTGGCTTTGCTTGATGAGTGTCTGGAAAGCAATCTGCTTATCCTCAGGCAGCATGGGGTTGAAAGACTCCAGATCCCTAGTGACATCCTTCAGAAACATGCCCATATACAGCATGTAAAAGTTTATTCTGGAGGCCAACATGCATGCTAAGAAGCATCGATGCCCAAAGGCATCGAGTGTCCTCGAGTCTCTGCCAGGTGACATGGATGAATTGTTCTTACAGCTCTTTCTGTGGCATATCACTGATTCTACCACTAAGGAGCGGGGGAGCTGAGATTTTTGGAAACCTGGGGACTCTGGTACTTGATACATGGTATCGAGCCTCTTGCTGATAGGTGGTACCGTGAGCGGGGCCTCCCACATGCGGAGCATAGGATCCTATAGGATCCAATTCACTGGCAATGTAGCTGCCTCCTTCGATGTGGGAGGGTATTGGACTATCTCCAGTTCCCCTGCCCTCGGTTCCAATTCTGAGGCTACAGTGATGGCGAGCCCTGCTGCCATGTCATGTATGAAGTCATAAGAACATAAGATATGCCATTCTGGTTAGACCAAGGTCCATCAAGCCTGTGTCCTGTTTCCAACAGTAGCCAATCTAGGTCACAAGTACCTAGCAATTTCCCCAAAAGACATAGGTTCCACAATGCTTGTATTGGGGCAAGCAGTGGATATTCTGGATCCACTTTAATAATGGTTTATGGATCTTTGCTCCAGGAGCTTGTCCAAACTGTTTTTAAACCAGTCTACACTAATAGCTTTTACTACATCCTCCGGTAGCAAATTCCAGAGTTTGATTACACATCGAGTGAAAAAATATTTTCCCTTATTGATCTTAAATAGGTTACCCTGTAGCTTCATTGCATGCCCCCTAGTCTTTCTAAAATTTGATGGCGTAAATAATCTTTTACCCGTTCCATTCCATTCATTAATTTATAGAGCTCTATCATATCTCCCCTCAGCCGTCTTTTTTCCAGGTTGAAGAGCTCTAACCTTTTTAGCCTCTCTTCAAAGGGGTATCCATCCATCCCCTTTACCATTTTGGTGGCTCTACCTTGTACCTTTTCTAATAACGCCATATCCTTTTTAAGATACGGCAACCAGAACTGCACACAATATTCAAGGTGCAGTCGCACCATGGAATGATACAGAGGCATTATAATATCCTTTGTTTTATTCTCCATTCCTTTTCCTTATGATATCTAGCATTCTATTTGCTCTCTTGGCTGCCGCTGTACATTGGGCGGAGGGTTTTAACATGTCATCCACGATGACGCCTAAATCTTTTTTCTGGGTGGTGGTTCCTAAAGTGGAACCTTGCATCGTTTAACCATAGTTTGGGTGGTTCTTTCCTAGGTGCATAAGTTTGCACATATCCACATTAAATTTCATCTGCCATTTGAACGTCCAATCTTCCAGTTTATTAAGGTCCTCTTCCAATTTTTCACAATCCTCTTGTGTTTTAACAACTCTGAATAATTTTGTGTCATCTGCAAATTTGATTACCTCACTTGTTGTTCCCATTTCCAGGTCATTTACGAATATGTTAAAAAGCAGCGGACCCAGCACAGATCTCTGGGGTACTCCACCATTCACATTTTTCCATTGGAAAAATTAGCAATTTAGTCCTACCTTCTGCTTTCTATCTTTTTTTTTTTATTACTTATTTATCAATTTTACAATATAATCTAGATAATACAAATCTGAAATCTGAATCAGAATTAACAAAGAAGAAAAAGAACCCACTGTAGAGAACCATCGTAACCATCCTCTACAAACAAGAAAGAAAATAACCTGGCATAGACCACAATATACAAACCCACCATAAGATCCAAGAAAAAGAAATAAAACACATAAGTGAACAACACTCAAGAGGAAAAAGAAGACATCAAAGGAGCAAAGAATATATTACATGGCAGCCGATATGGGAGCTTTCCGACCCCCACCCTCTTCCCTAGCATCAAGAAATTGTGAGAGCTGTCTGGGCTCAAAAAAAATATACTGCCTGGATTGAAAAAGAATAGTTACTCACCTGTAACAGGTGTTCTCCAGGAGTAGCAGGAATCAGTCCTCACATATGGGTGACGTCGGCGCCGACGGAGCCCTCGCGGAGCAATTTTCCCCAGCTTTCAAAGAAAGCCTTTGGGAATTGCAGCGCGCATGCGCGGTCCCCTTCCCGCCCAAGGGTGCCATCTTGCTCAGTCTGATGACATAGCTAAAAGACAGCAAAAATTAGCAAAAACGAAATCATAGAACTGCAACTCCAAGGGGAGGAGGGAGGGTTGTGAGGACTGATTCCTGCTGCTCCTGGAGAACACCTGTTACAGGTGAGTAACTACTCTTTCTCCAGGACCAAGCAGGAAGTCAGTCCTCACATATGGGACTCCCAAGCTTAAGGCTACCGGAGACCCTAAGCACAAAAAAGGAGCTCCCTCAAGCTCAGTAGCACAGAAGGAAGGAATCTTCTCTGAGTACGCCCCCAACCGATAGCCCAACATCCGGGACGGAGGGCAGGAGTTGCCTATACCTCAAAGAGATTACGGAGGACTGCCTGTCCGAAAGCACTGTCCCTGCGGGACTCCCTCTCCAGGCAGTAATGGGCTGCGAAAGTCTGGCTTGAAGACCAAGTAGCGGCCCGGCAGATGTCTGCCAATGGAACAGAGCGGAGGTAAGCCACTGACACAGCCTTCGCCCTAACACGATGAGCCGTGACTCGACTTTCCAATGAGAGGCCGGCTGCCTCATAAGCCCAAGCGATACAGTCAGCAATCCAGATGGACAGAGTACGCTTGGAGACAGGGAGCCCCAACTTATTGGGGTCATAAGACACGAAGAGCTGAACAGCCCTTCGGTGCTTCCGCGTACGGTCAAGGTAGAAGGTTAACGCCCTTCTACAGTCTAGGGTATGCAGGACCATTTCAGCTCGGCTGGAGTGTGGCCTGGGAAAGAAGGTCGGAAGTACCACCTCCTGGTTGATGTGAAAAGGGGAAACCACTTTAGGAAGAAACTTAGGGTGAGTCCGTAGGACTACCCTATTCTTGTAGAACTGAGTGTAAGGAGGATCAGAGACTAGGGCCTGTAGCTCACTAACGCATCTAGCAGAAGTGAGGGCTACCAAGAATAAGGTTTTCCAAGAAAGAAAACGAAGATGACAGGTAGCCATAGGCTCAAAAGGCGGACAGGAAAGCCGCTGTAAAACCACATTCAGATCCCAGTCAGGGGCTGGTGGGCGCAAAGGTGGTTTAAGGAGAAGGAGGCCTCTGAGGAAACGAGCCACTAGAGGGTTGCTGGAAAGAGGCCTGCCATCCACCGGCATGTGATGCGCAGAAAGAGCACTGAAGTGGACCCTGACCGAGTTGGACTTAAGTCCAAGTTCGGAGAGGCAAAGCAAGTATTGCAAGACCACTGATATTGAACAGGAGAAGGTATCATGAGACTGCTGAGCACACCAGACGGAGAACCGACGCCACTTCAGAGCGTAGGACTTCCGGGTGGAGGGCCACCTGGAGGCCAAGACGACTTCCTCCACATCTGGAGGCAGCAGGAGGGGAGCCAGGACTACCCTTTCAGCAGCCAGGCCATCAGATGAAGGGACCGGAGGTTGGGGTGTAGGAGAGTCCCGTGATCCTGGGTCAGGAGATCGGGCTGAAACCCCAGAGGAAGAGGAGTGTCCACCGCCAGCTGCATTAGAAGCGGGAACCAAGGTTGCCTCGGCCACCGAGGAGCCACGAGGATCATTGAGGCTTTGTCCCGGAGAACCTTGAAGAGCGTCCGAGACACCAGTGGCATGGGAGGAAAGGCATACAGAAGGCCTGTGGACCAGGAGAGAAGAAAAGCATCTGCCGCTACTCTGTGAGGATGCGGTTGTCGAGAGCAGAATTGGGGAAGTTGCCGGTTGAGAGGACTGGCAAAGAGATCCATTGTGGGTAGGCCCCATTTGAGAAAGATCCGCTGAAGCACCAACGGATCCAATCTCCACTCGTGCGGCTGGAGGATTCTGCTCAGTTTGTCTGCCAGGCAATTTTCTTGACCCAGGAGATAAACAGCTTTGAGGAGGATGCTGCGGCTGACGGCCCAAGAGCACAGCTTTTGTGCTTCCTGACAGAGAGGGAAGGAGCCTGTGCCCCCTTGTTTGTTCACGTAGAACATCGCAACTTGATTGTCCGTCTGGACCAGCACAGACTGGTGAGAAGTGAGGTGGGAGAAGGCCCTCAGAGCTAGGCGGATAGCTCTGAGTTCCAGGAAGTTGATCTGCTGGGCAGACTCCCAAGGAGTCCAGAGGCCTTGAGTACATGTCCCTTGGCAATGTGCTCCCCAACCCAGGAGAGAAGCATCGGTCGTCAGGACCTGAGAAGGCGGAGGAGACTGAAAAGCCATTCCGAGCACTAGGTTTGGCAGATGAAGCCACCATTGAAGAGAAGAGACCAGCGGGTCGGAGATCCGTACGGAGTCCGCTAGGCTCCCAGTGGCCTGATGCCATTGTGTGCGAAGGCACCATTGAGCAGGCCGCATGTTCAGGCGGGCATTGGGGGTCACATGGACTGTGGAAGCCATATGGCCGAGTAGTCTCAGAAATTGCCTGGCAGAGACCAGGGAATTGCTGTGAAAGTGGCTGGCAAGATCCATGAGCCTGCTGGCCCTGTCGAGAGGCAGAAAGGCACGCGCCTGAAGCGTGTTTAATCTTGCGCCGATGAACTCGAGATCCTGAGAGGGGAGCAAAGTGGACTTTGCGAAGTTTATGACAAAGCCCAAGTGCTGGAGCAGAGCCACAGTGCGGTGCGTGGCGTGAGTGGCCTCTTGGGAAGACTGTGCTCTGATGAGCCAGTCGTCCAGGTATGGAAATACAAAGAGGCCTTGAAGTCTTAGATAAGCCGCCACCACTGCTAGACATTTGGTGAACACCCTTGGTGCGGAGGATAGGCCAAAGGGTAGTACTCTGTACTGGTAATGATTGCCCCCCACAACAAACCTGAGATATTGTCTGTGGCTGGGGTGGATGAGGATGTGAGTGTAGGCATCCTTTAGATCCAAGGAGCATAGCCAGTCTCCCTGCTGGAGGTAGGGCAGCAGGATTCCAAGTCTTGAACTTTTCCTTTGCGAGGAACTTGTTGAGGTTCCGCAAGTCCAGGATAGGTCTGAGGCCTCCTGTTCTTTTTGGTATCAGAAAGTACCTGGAGTAAAAGCCTTGACCTCTCAGGTGGTGGGGCACCGGTTCCACAGCCTGTTCCTGAAGAAGACTTGCTAACTCCTGAAGGAGTAAGTCCCTGTGCAGAGGGAGTCTGAGAAGCTCCACCGGAAAGTAGGAGGGAGGTACCTGGTGGAAGTGCAGAAGATAGCCCTCTTGGATTATGTGAAGTACCCAGGTATCTGTAGTGATGTTGGTCCACCTGTGGGCAAAGTGGACCAGCCGAGGGGGAGAGGCTATGCTGATGAAGTCAAAAACCCCCATCCTGCTGAGCAGGGGCCGGTGGTGCAGGCTTGGGGGCTTGCTGCCTACGTGATCCATTACCCCGTCCCTTGGCCTACTTACCCTGCTGGGGAGCTGCCGAGGCCTGATAATGAGGGTAGTGGTGATAGGCAGCCGCCTTCCTCGGGTAAAAGGGCTTTTTCCCCGAGCCCTTCTTCTTCTGAGAAGGGGCAGAGGTCTTCCTTGAGAGACGAGTCCTGGTGAGAGTCTCGGTCTCGATCTGTGCAGCCTTCTCATCCATGGGCTTGCCAAAGAGGTTTTCACCTCTGCAGGGGACATCGACCAACTTGTCCTGCACCCATGGCTCGAGGTCGGATGACTGAAGCCAAGCCTGTCGGCGGCCACCGATGCCGGCTGCGGCTACTCGAGCCGATGCTTCAAAGCCATCGTAGGCTGCTCGAGAGATAAACTTTGAGCACTCCCGAATACCAGTTGACAAGGCTTGGAACCTCTGCAAAGGTTCCTCGGAGAGACCAGCAGAGAACCCGGCTATTTCTTTAGCCAGGTCTCGGAGATACATGTCCATATAGAGCTGGTAGGTCTGGACTCGACAAGCAAGCACAGAGCCCTGGAAACACTTCCTACCGAGGGCATCCAGGCTTTGAGCCTCCCGACCGGGAGGCACCGAGAAGTGCATTTTCTGACTCTTAAGTCTATGCATGGCCGATTCCACCACCATGGAATGGTGCGGTAGTTGTGCCTTTTGGAACCCGGGGCTCTTGCGGACTCGATAAATGGAATCGACCCGCTTGCTTAACACCGGCGACGACGCCGGGCTCTCCCACATGCGGAAGAGAAGTCGTTCCAGCATCGGAGGAACCGGTACAATAAAGGCCTCCTTTGGGGGAGAGTCATATTGGAGGGCATCGAGCTCTTCGACTCGAGGCTCCTCCTCGGGATCCGCGGGGAAGGCCAAGGCTTTGGCCATATCCCGCACGAAGTCCGAGAACCGGCTAACCTCCGGGGGGGACCGTCTCCGAGGTTTGGACTCGGGGGAGTCCAATGGGACACACCGAGTCCAAAAAGAACCAGGTGACTCTTCTTCCTCGGATTCCCAGGCTGACTCCTCAGAGGAGGAGTCGAGCGGCTCCGGTCGGGCGGGCATCGATGCCGTTCGCCCCGACGCCGAGGGAGTCGGCGTCGACGACCTCGGTCACGAACGGGAGGCCGAAGGAGACCGCGACCGAGGATCGACTCGAGCCCTCATGGACTCGAGGATCGGCTCGGTCTCCGGGGTCGACTTGGAGGTCGACGTCCCAGTGGTCAGGGCAGAAGCACCGGCGAGGCCAGCGATCAATGCCCGCTGCTGGTCCATGAAGGCAGTCAGACTGCTCTCCAAGGCCGTCAACCTGAGTCCGAGCTCAGGAGACCCAGCAGCCCCCGACTCGGGGCCCGACGTCGGCTCCTTCGGAGGCGAGTCCACGAGGACAACAGTACTCACGTGAGCGGGCGAGTCCATCTCGAGACGAGGATGTTTGGAAGGCCTCTCCATCTCCGAGGACCCGGGACGGGAATCGGGGCTATGCGACCTGGCCCTCGAGGAACCAGGAGCGTCCACCGACCCCGCCCTCGTGGGTTTCTTCTTCCGATGATGTTCCCGGGTAGGAGACCCCCGTTCAGAGGAACTTAGACGATGCTCAGGACCAGAGTCCCGAGACGTCGAAGCCTCTGACGAGGTCCGAGCCCGGCCGGAGTCAGAGAAGATACGTTCCCGCTGATGCTGCCGACTCCTCAACGCTTTTGAGGACATTTTGCCTCACGGACCACAGATCATCGGGTCATGATCGGGTCCGAGGCAGCGGAGGCAGTAGTCGTGTGTGTCGGTAAGAGACATGAGTTTCTTACACCGATCACACTTCTTAAACCCGCTGGCAGCCATCGGGGGAAAAAGGGCCCCTGCGAGGTCAAAAGACAGGGCTGCCAGTGAAAAAGAAAAAAAGGCGCGAAATCTGTCACGAAGGACAAAAAACCGAAAAATAAAGAACGGACTCGCAACTGGCGTTGCGGGTCCGGGCGGGAAAAGAACCGGCGTCGAACCGAGAAAAAAGACAAATAAAATCAACTTTTCTAGCGGGGAATTACAAACAATGTCTGTAGGGCTCCGCGGAAAAAAGACGACTGAGCAAGATGGCACCCTTGGGCGGGAAGGGGACCGCGCATGCGCGCTGCAATTCCCAAAGGCTTTCTTTGAAAGCTGGGGAAAATTGCTCCGTGAGGGCTCCGTCGGCGCCGACATCACCCATATGTGAGGACTGACTTCCTGCTTGGTCCTGGAGAATTAACCATACACTTACAAGGATATCTTAACTTAAACTGCGCTCCCAAGGCTACCGTTCTCTGATCCAAGATGGCGGAGGAGTAAGACGCCGAGTTGGAGTGCTCTGAACCAGCTCCTGCACTTTCCTTTCGATGGGGAGGAAAAGAAAACAACGTACCCAAAAACCCCCCGAGGCTTCGACCCCATCTGGCGGTTTGGTGCAGTCGTCGATAGCTGTTTTTTGCCTTCCCTCGACGTCCATGGCTTCGGCGGATCCTGTGGGTGCTGCATTGGATCTGAGCTCTGAAGGGGTGATTTTAAGCCCCGTTCAAGCACCCCCAGCTCAGCCTGGATTACCTCTCACGGAGGGGCAGGTTTGCGGAGATTCTCCGGGTCTGGGGATATCGGCATCTGCGGGGGTTTCCTCCGCGAAGAGAGAGCCGACGGCAGCGGGTGGAGGAGCTGCAGTTGGAGGGTGTTTTTCCTCCCCTATTGGCAGCAATGAATCGGGTCAGCTGACCCCTAGCCTACTCAGTATTCAGGAGTCCAGGTTACCTGGGGTTGTTGAAAAACCGGCGCGTGTAACCTTAGATAGCTTGTGGGAGGCTATCTCGTCCGTCCAGCAAACCCTTCTCCCCTTTGTGAATTCGTTTTCTCAGCAATTAGTGGATATTAATGCTCGTTGTTCCTCGATGGACTCGGAGGTTTTGGCTCATTCATCTAGACTTTCTTACCTGGAATCTAAGGTGGAAGGACTTGAGAACCTTAGAGATGTTAATGAGAAAGACCGGACAGTTCAGGCAAGGAGAATTGAATTTTTGGAGAACTGTCTTCGTAAGAACAATCTGAGATTTTTGAACTTTCCTCGGTCTCCTCTGATAGCTTCTATGGACTTGGTCCGCAAATTTTTTATTGAAGTTTTGCAGATGCCGGTTGAATCGTTGCCTCCAGTGGTGAGAACTCAATATGTTTTGATATCTCCAATCGAGCCCGAGTTGCAGCGGGCCCCTGGTGCGGATCATGATCAGCCCCAGTTGGAACTTTCAGCTTTTTTAGAGAGCTCCTTGGAGGTGGTGACCAACAGGGCGACTTTATTAGTTAATTTTGCCTTTGAGTCAGATAGGAACACTGTTCTTAAATTATATTTTCGTAAATTGTCTGTTACGCAGTTTATGGGCTCAAAAAGCTTTATTTTTCCTGATTTGGCTAGAGACCCGCAGAAGAGGTAAAAGGCGTTCCTGGCTTTACGCCAGAGAACGGTAGCCTTAGGAGCTGCTTTCTATCTTTTAACCAGTTCCTGATACACAATAGTACACTGCCTCCTATCCCATGACTTTTTAATTTTGCAAAAAGTCTCATGAGGGACCTTGTCAAAGGCTTTCTGAAAGTCCAGATACACTTCACCAACCGACTCACCTTTGTCTACCTGTTTATTCACACCTTCAAAGAAACATAACAGATTAGTAAGACAAGATCTTCCTTGGCTAAAGCCATGTTGGCTGTCTCCCATTAAACCATGGCTATCTACATGTTCAGTAATTTTATGATGGTTTCCACCATTTTTCCGGGTACTGACGTCAGGCTCTCCAGTCTGTAGTTTCCCGGATCACCCCTGAAACCCTTTTGAAAAATTGGCATTACATTGGCCATCCTCCAGTCTTCAGGTATTACAGATGATTTTAATGATAGTTCACAGATTGCTAATAGTAGGTCTGCAATCTCATATTTCAGTTCTTTCAACACCCTTGGATGTATACCATCCAGTCCAGGTGATTTGCTACTCTTCAGTTTATCAAATAGTTGTAATACATCTTCCCCGTGTATCGATATTTCTTTCTATTCTTCCGCAGCATCTACTTTAAATACCATTTCAGTCATGGGTAACAATCCTACATCTTCCTCAGTAAAAATCGAAGCAAAGAAATCATTCAGTCTCTCCGCTATGGCCTTGTCCCCCCCTTAGTGCTCCTTTTACCCCTCTATCATCTAATGGTCCAATTTACTCTCAGTGGGTTTTTTTTTGCTACAATGTACTTGGAAAAAGTCATTATTATGCGTTTTTGCGTCCACAGCAAGCTTCTTCTCAAATTATCTCTTTGCCTGCCTTATCAATGCCTTGCATCTAACATTCCAGTGCTTGTGCTGTTTCTTGTTTTCGTCATTTGGTTCCTTTTTCCATTTCCTGAAAGCTGCTTTTTTGGCAACAGCCTCTCTGACCTCACCTTTAAAACATGCTGGCAGTTTTTGGCACTTCCTTCCACCTTTCTTAAAGCGTGGAATACGGCAGATCTGGGCTTCCAAAATAGTATTTTCAGACAACACCCAAGCTTAATGTAAATCTTTAATCAATGCAAATGCTCCTTTTAGTTTTTTTAAACTATTTTCCTCATTTTATCATAGTCTCCCTTTTGAAAGTTAAAAGGTAGGATTCCCTTACTGTCCTTTCTTCATATATTAAATCGAAAGCGATCATGCTATGATCACTATTGCCAAGTGGCCCCAACACCCAACACACTTATCTCTTGCACCAGATCTTTGTGTTCCACTAAGGACTAGGTCCAAAATGGCTTCCTCTCTGGTCAGTTCATTAACCAGCTGCTCCAAGAAAGAGTCATCTATTTCGTCTAGAAAAGTTATCTCACTAGCATGTCCTGCAGTGAAACTGACTCAGTCGATACTGGGGTAATTGAAATCACCCATTATTATTACTGTGCTGTAACATTTGTTAGCTTCCTTGATTTCTTTGAGTATTTCATCATCCATTTGTTCATTCTAGCCAGGCGGTCGATAGTACACCCCCACTGTCATTGCTTTCCCCTTCTTACATGGAATTTCAATCCATAGAGATTCTACAGTGAATTTTGTTTCCTGCAAAACTATAATCCTTTGTGACTCACTGCCCTCTCTAACATAGAGCGCAACCCGTCCACCAATTTGATCTTCTCTATCATTACGATATAGTTTATACCCAGGTATCACAGTGTCCCACTGGTTGTCATCCTTCCACTATGTCTCTGAGATACCAATCATATCTAACCTCTCATTTACTGCTATATATTCTAACTCTCCCATCTTATTTTTTAGACTTCTAGCATTTGCATATAAGCATTTTAGAGACTGTATTTTATTCATATTAATCTGGCTATCAGTAGGCAGGGGTAATTTGGAATCTTTTAGCTCTGTCTGCTCTGTACTCAAGGGCATTTGAGCTACTTTTGTCTTTATTGGAACCTCTCTACTGATATGCCCTAACTTCAATCTTTTGCTACATTGTTCCGAACCATGCGCTCTTGGGCAATTGTCGGCTTTCCCCTATTATCTAGTTTAAAAGCTGCTCTATCTCCTTTTTAAAGGCTAATGCTAGCAGCCTGGTTCCGTTCCGGTTAAGGTGAAGCCCATCCCTTCGGAAGAGCCCCTCCTTTCCCCAGAATGTTCCCCAGTTCCTAACAAATCCAAAACCTTCATCCTTGCACCACTGTCTCATCCACGCATTGAGACTCCGGAGCTCTGCCTGCCTTTTGGGTCCTGTGCGTGGAACGGGAAGCATTTTGGAGAATGCTACCCTGGAAGTTCTGGATTTCAACTTCCTATCTAAAAGCCTAAATTTAGCCTCCAGAACCTCCCTACCAATGACTTTTCTATGTCATCGGTACTGACATGTACGAAGACAGCAGACTCCTCCCCAGCACTATCTAAGACCTTGTCTAGGTGGCGCATAAGGTCCGCTACCTTCGCGCCAGGCAGGCATGTTAGCAGGCGATCCTCACGTCCACCAGCCACCCAGTTATTGACATGCCTAATGATCGAATCACCAACTATAATGGCTGTCCTAACCCTTCCCTCGTGGGCACATGACCCTGGAATAAACCTCCTCAGTGTGAGAAGGTTTTATATCACCTAGAAGACAGGTACTAGCTACAGGATCACTTCCTGCTGCACCAGGGTGATGCTCTCCTGTCACGTGACTTCTCTCCTCCATGGCAACAGGGATGCTGCCAGACTGGAGGTGGGACTTCAGTACTATATCCCTGTAGGTCTCGTCTATGTACCTCTCTGCCTTCCTTATGTCCTCCAAGTCTGCAACTCCAGCTTCCATAGATTGGACTTGTTCCCTGAGAGCAAAGAGCTCCCTGCACCTAGTGCACACGTAAGACCCCTCACCAACGGAGAAAATCATACATGTGATACTTGATGCAAAAGACTGGAAAACCCCTATCTTGCTGCTGGACTGCTATCTGCATCTTAATTTTAAGATTGTGTTTAGGCATTTAAGTTCTTTACTGAGGTGGCGAAGGGTTCAAAGAGAAATCTGGAAGTTCCTGGGAATCGAGTGATCCCTCGTCAGATTCTGAAGAACTGGAATCAGAGTCTGGTAAGAAGTCATAGTATCAGCGGTCTTGAGTTTGACCTCCATGCTTTATGGACATTGAAGGTCGATGCCAATACCGATGCTTGGAAGTATCAGAACCGAGAGCTATGTCAGTTTGAGTCATTTGGATACTGGGGGACTTGGTTGGTTCCAACAGTGGTTCTGCTATCAGGGGTTGTGTTGATGCTGGTTCAAGGGCCAGCATCAGGGTCGATACACTTGGCTGAAGGCTAGGTACCAAAGCCTGCATTCCTGGAGCTCTCAATATTATCAGTACTGAGGCTGCCAAGAGTGCCGCCAAACTCCTCTCGAGAGTCAGCATGCACTGCTCCAGGGAAATGGCCAATGTCTGGATGGAATCTCCAAAAGGGCTCTGAATCACCATCCCAGAACATGGAACCGGTAGCTCTCCGGAGATTGATTCCTCGGGAACGTCCCGGAGCCCCTCTTGTGCTTTGAAAGACAGATCCTCTGCTGGGGCTGTTTGGCTGGCCCGTCTGCATTAGAAGCACCTCTAGGGGAGTCATGATGCTTATACTGGGACTTCTCTCTGGTCTCAGTATCGATCTTCGATGTCGATGACTCTGTAGCAGCCAGAGACTTAGACTTACTCTTATGTTTGGACTTTGAAGAAACCTGAGACCCATGAGAGGAAGATGATGCCCTCGAAGAAGTGGAAGCAATGAACATCAAATCTGAGGCAAACAACGATCTACATTATCTGGCTTGGTTCTTTAGGCCTCTCTTTGTCATTTGCTGGCACAAAGGACAAAAATTGGGTTGTTGTTCAGGCCCCAAACATTTGTGACACCAGTCATGTTATCGGTTACTGATATGGTACCAGCACACTTGATACACTTCTTAAAACCACTAGGTGGCTCTTTCAGGCCTCAAAAATGTTGTCTTCAGATTGAAGATGAGACTATGGAGGCCTAAAGGCCTAGTTAAGCAATGAAACTGTGCCAAAGAAAAAAGAAATGAAAAATAAAAGAATTATTGAGACCGGCATCGGACTCGACAGACCGGCATCAACGGGAAGGCAGAGGCACTATGTTCCACACAAAAAAGATGAAGTTTTTCAGCGGTGACAGGATGGCTTATCCTGCTGGTTCTGCAGAAGACGAAGAACTGAGGAGAGCAGTTGGAAAGGCAGGCACGCAGGCCCAGTGGCGTGCTCCCTAAGACTTTCCTATTGGACGCTGGGGAGCTTTCCCGCACAGGCTCCGTCGATGCCGACGTGACCCATATGTGAAGACTGCATTCCTACTTGTTCCTGGCGTTATCTGCCACTGCAATTGGGCCAGATTTTGGCAGCCTTACTCCCCGCCCTGATCCAGCTCCTAAAGCCCTGCACCCCATGAAAACTAGATATCACAGACAAGTGCCTGCAATATCTGTTTTTCTCATACAATAGCTGCTTCCACAGAGCGATAAATCTGCATTTGCCCCACAGCAGCAGCTATTAAAGCATACAGACATATCCCTATATGCTTGTATCTTATTTCTTAGCACAGAAGAACCCTTCAATGTACTGTACTGGTAAAGTAATAACAAAGAATTAATTTCTTGCTCATCTTAAGGACATTTCACAGGAAAATATAAAGGTTTGTGCTAGACTGTAAGCTCCACAAAGAAGAGACTGTCTTATGTGCATCCGCAGAGGACTGCGTGTGGACAAGTAGCCTAGTAGTTAGAACACTAGCTTGGTAACCAAAAGACCATGATTCGATTCCTACTAGCACTCCTTGTGACTTTAAGCAAGTTATTTAACCCTCCATTGGCTCAGAAGAAAGACCTGGCAATCTATAGTACTTCCAATCACACTGCCAAAAAAATCCAGGAGCTGTTGGGTTGCCAGGAGTCAGCACTGACTCACACATTGCAATGCAGAGTAGTGTGTATCTGTATAGCATTGTGTCTGGCCTTTGTATACACACTAAAAATGGCTGATTTCTATATCTTGGAAAATGAAGAGAGGAAATCACCTTCTGCAGGAACGAAGGCCAGACAAGGAGCGGAGCGCACAAACCCACGGCCACACAATGTAAGGTGAACAGAGAGAGATCTAAAGTCCCTATGTGTCTGTACAAAAAAATCAGAAATAGAAACTTAGGATAATGCTCTCAATACATTAAGGGACCCTTTTACTAAAGGCCTGTAGCCGATTAACAAGCTCAGTGGTAATGTGCAATTAGCTCGAGTATATCTAACTGTTGTTAGGTGCACTCGTGTTAATGTGCTGCATATTAAGATAGCCTGTCACGTTTTCAATACTGAGAATATGCTGATAATGCCTCTGTCCTAACTTTATGCGGTTTTGCTATCTGGTTAGTGGCTGAATACTGCTGCTGACCAGATAGCAGCGGAGGTTGGAAATGAAACTGGATATTCATCGCTGGTGGATATCTGGCATCCAGCACTGAACATCCAGTTTCCCTTTTGTCTTCTGCAGCCAGGCACTTTGCAAGCGCTGACTGCTGTAGGGTGAATAATGAGCCCATGGTAGAGGATGGCACATAGGGGTAATTTTATAAGGAGGTGCCTACTTGTAGGCAAGAACAACATGTATAAAACAGAGTTCCTCACCTGTAACAGGTGTTCTCCGTGGACAACAGGATAAGTCTCCCACCTTCCCTTGAAGTTGTACTCTACTTCAGCTTATAACTAGACTGAGGTAATCCTCCAAGGTGGTAGCAGGCAGGAAGCGACACATGTGCATGCAGGGCTGGCTCTAAAAGCTTCTAGAAGGAAATAGGGAACTGATTCCCACAAAGAGCTCTGTTGGTAACATCACCCATATGTGAGGACTTACCCTGCTGTCCACGGAGAGAACCTGCTACAGGTGAGTAACTGTGTGTTCTCCATGGACAAGCAGGATAATGTCCTGACATACAGTAGGGGGAATCCCTAGCTACTGGCTGCCTCCAAAGAAAGCGCAGTTACTCACCTGTAACAGGTGATCTCCGGGAACAGTAGGAATCAGTCTTCACGTATGGGTGAACATCACTAACGGAGCCCGCGCAGGAACGCTCCCCAGCATCCAATAGGAAAGCCTTTGGGAGCACTCCATGGCGCCTGTATGTCTGCCTTCCCACCTTTCCAATTCCTCTCCTCAGTTGAATTTGTAGCTAAGAAAAAGAAGAAAAACAAAAGAACCCTACAACTCCTAGGGGAGGATGGCAGGTTGTGAAGACTGATTCCTGCTGTTCCCAGAGATCACCTGTTACAGGTGAGTAACTACGCTATCTCCAGGAACAAGCAAGAATGCAGTCTTCACTTATGGGATTCACTAGCTTCCAGGTACTAGACTGGTATTGGGGGAGAGAAATGCAATCCTTTAGGTAAAAAACGTGTAGCTGAAGAGTCTGGAAGAGTCGTGGGCCATTGGACTCAATTCCAGGAGTCAATACTCCCCCAATGATTGTCTGGTATCTTGTAGAAGTCCAAGACAGAGCACTGCACAGGGGAGAGAGGTAGGGAGTCGGGGACAGTGCTAACCAGAACCTGAAAGAATAATCTGAGAGGAATGAGGAAAAGCAATTTATACTGAACCAGAAATGCCAGTATCTGCCAGGTGGCTGAGGGGAATCAAGTGGGTAACAGTATCAAATGTGACCATGAGATCCAAAGCAAGTGTCATGTTTCCACTGTCCAGGGAAGAATAAATGTCATTCAGAAGTGATGTTATGACTGTTTCGATGCTATGACCTAGATAGAATCCTGACTCTCAGGGGTGCAAGAAATTTATATGTTCAAGATAGTCTCATAATTGCAATGAAATCAATTTTTCTGCTATTTTAGAAAGGTATGGTAAGTTTGAAATTGGGCGATAGTTTGAAGGACCTGATGATCCGAAACAATGTCTTTTAGTGAAGGTCAAACAATGGCCTTTTTCCATAATGCAGAGCCAGAGCCAGAGGAGAGACGAGAGGATATGATTGAAAGCATGAA
Organism: Ichthyophis bannanicus; assembly: GCA_033557465.1. Taxonomy (NCBI): domain Eukaryota; kingdom Metazoa; phylum Chordata; class Amphibia; order Gymnophiona; family Ichthyophiidae; genus Ichthyophis; species Ichthyophis bannanicus. Next base: position 218,013,148 of record CM066040.1, read on the forward strand.
TGGAAGGAGACCAAGAGATGGATGCACTATCCAGGCTGAAGGGATAGGGTCTAGGGGACAGGTTGTTTTGCATGAGGAGGAAACAGCCTTAGACAAAGAAGTCAGGGAAATGAGGCTAAAGGTGGACAAAGTGTGACTAGTCAATGAGTTTTGCATTGGGGGAGTCTTTGGTGTGTATCTGAGTTGCTTGGAAAGGATTGTCAAATGAGACTAACTTTATCAGAGAAGTAAGAGGCCAGGACATCAGGAGGGGGATCCCTTCATGCCTGCTGAATAGTAGTAGTGCTGAGTGATGTTAACTGGGCAACAATGGAGTGTAACGTCTTTGGCCGGTTCGAAAATGTAGCGATGAGGTTGGAGAAGTAGCGTTTCTTAATGGCCTGAAGCTTGGAATGATAGTAGACAGAACTAACCTTAAACAACTGGAAACTGTCTGGGTTTTTGTTTTTATGCCAATGACGTTCAGCATGCCAAAGGTGACATTTTGCAAGTCGGAGGCTGGGGTGAAACCAGGGGTGATGGTGCTTTCTGGAATAGTGAGAACCATTCTGAGAGCATAAAGAGGTTAATGTGGACGAAAGAGTATTATTCCAACTCTCTAACCTGTCCAGAAGAGGAAGGGTATGGAAATCTGCAAGAAACAAAGGGCCCGATATTTAGCACTGGCAGCTAGCGCGATTACAGTGGCTAGCCGCCGGTGCTGAACATTAAACGCAGATATTCAATGCCGGGGTCATATCCAGGTTTGGCACTGAATATTCAGGGTCGCCAGAGCGATATTGAACCACTGCCCAGTTAGCGATATGTGGTGAAAATTAGGCCAGGGTTTCCTGCACCTGGCTTTTGCCACAGATTACAAACTGGGCAGCGGCTCAATATTGCCGCTGACCAGTTTGCAATCGGCTCTGCCTCTGCTCTTCCCTGGAATACCTCCGACACACCCCGATGCTAAGCAGTTAGCATTGGGACGTATAATGGTGTTACTCAAGGATATTCAGGGCACTAACCATTTTAGTGCCATTGAATTTCCTGCTTAGGGGCATTTACATGGTTTACAGCTCTGTAAACCATGTAAAGCCTTGGAATATATGGCCCAAAGTGTCTGCAGCAGAGAAGAGAGAGAGGGCATTATGTGACAAGATCTGCAAGTGAACTGCGGCCAGGGCATGGCCACCTATGTCTGTATGGGTTGATGGAAAAGTCAAGGAAAATGAAACTAGGAAATGGTTAGTCCAGGGCAAAGCTAGGGTAGAAAAACTGGTCAGATTGAGTGGTGAAGAGCTGTTGGTAAGGACAAGGTCGAATTGATGGCCAGTTACATGGGTGGCCTGAGAGATATGCTTCAGAGATAGGTTGGACAGAGAGTAAACAAAAGCTTTATCTCACGCTTGCAAGGTGGCATCTACATGTATATTGAAATCATCAGCTACCAGCAGTTTGGGAAGAGAAATGGAAAAATCTGCGATGAATTGCTGGATATGATCCCAAGAAGTAGGGTCCAATGATGGAGGACAGTATAATAGTAGAAGATGGAAACTTCTATGCAAAATGGACTTCATTAATATAGACTCAATAAAATAGAGGGAAGTAGAACGAGACTTGACTAGTCCCAATGAGGATCTATTTTCCAAACAGATACTGAAGAACAAATTCACTAAATCTACAATCACTTTGGGAGTCTTTCTCCAAACAGTAGTGAAATGTGGATGTGTGGACAGAAGTTCAAGTTGCTATCTTGCATATCTGCTCCTTCGAGGCCAACCTCAAGTAGGCTACCAACGCAGCCATGGTTCTGACTCTACAGAGCAAAGCCAGCCTAGGCATATGTGAAGGAGATGCAATCTGCAAGTCAACTGGATAGAATACATTTGCCAACAGCATCCCCCAACTTGCTTGGGTCATAAGAAACAAAATGTTGGATGGATTTTTTATGGACTTTAGTCTGCTTCAGATAGAAGGCCAAGGCTTTTTTGTAGTCCAAATGTGCAGTTTACTTCCCCGTTTGTGAGCATGAGATCTTAGGAAACATGTTGGCAGGACAATTGACTTCTTATGATGTAAAAAACTTAGGATACTTACATAAAATCACTCTTTTGTTGTAAAACTTGGTATAGGGTACATCTTTTACTAGAGCCTGGAGCTCACTAACTGTGCATGATGAAGTTACTGTCACCAAAAGCAAGACCTTCCAGGTCAGGTACATAAGTCCACAGGTATTTAGCAGCTCAAAAGGAGCTTTTTATCAGCTAAGTTCATACAACACCGAGAAAGCAGGAGACTTAAGTGAGGCTTTGAAAGAAGCAAGCTCCGCATTAACAACTAAATGCTGTAGAGAGATGGGCTTCCCTTCTACATGATGGTGGTATGTGCCAATTGTATTAAGGTATATCCTTACTGAGTTTCCTTCAAGACTCCAATAAATGAAGAAGATATTCAAGCGGTTTGTGTATGGGATAGAAGAGAGAATCCAGGGCCTTTCTGTCACACCAGATGGCAAACCTCTTCCACTTAAAACCTTATGACCTTCTAGTGGAATCTCTCCTGAAAATCAGAAGGACGTTAGTTACATCCAAGCTGTGAGTGCTAGGGACTTGATGTTGGGATGCAACAGTGTTCTCTGGTTCTGCAAAATCAGGGTTGGAGAATTGCCAAGATGGATGGGTTTCTATGCTGCCAGTTCTAAAAGAATAGGAAACTGGGTCCAGTAAGGCAGTATTAGGATCATCTTGCCCTTGTCCTGTTTCTCAGGAGAGTTTTTGCTATCAATAATGGGAGGATATGTGTACAGAAAACCTCTCCTCCAATCGAGAAGGAAGGCATCCGAAGCTAGTTTGCCACATGCTTGGAGCAGCCCTGAGGAGCCTGCTTGTTCTGAAAAGGGCAAACAGACCTATTGAGGGGGTGCCCCACTCTTGAAAGATGTTCCTCTCAACTTCTCTGTGCAAGATGCACTTGTGAGGTTGTAGGATATGACTCAGTCTATCCATCAGGGAATTGTCCTCACCAGCCAGGTATATGGCTCCTAGGGTCATCCTGTGAGAGACCACAAAGTTCTACATTCCGACTGTCTCCCAGCACAGGAGGTAAGACCCAGTTCCTTCCTGTTTTTTGATGTAATACATTGTTACTTAGTCTGAATCATGACAGTTTGGTTGGGAAGCTGAAATTTGAAATCCTTTAGATCATTTGATACTACTCTCAGTTCTAGGAAAATGAGCTGAAGGAGACTTTCCTGGAAGGACCATTGACTCTGGGTGTGGAACCCATCCACATGGGCTCCCCAGACTAGTTTGGATGCATCTGTCATGAGTAACATTTGGTAGACAGGTGTTTGGAAGGATAAGTCTTTGCACAGATTGGATGGAACCAACCACAAAGACAGGGAATCCCAGAGGGGTGACGTGAAAAAGGTGAAATCGCTGAGCCTATGAATGGACTGGGTACATTGTGTACTCACACTCCATTGAGGTGCTCTCATTTTGAGATGTTCCAAGGGAGTTGCATGCACTGTCAAGATTGTATGGCCTAACATTTTCAACATGTTACTTACTGTCTGCTGACTCTGGTTTATGTCCTCCAACATCACTATAGTGTGAAGTATGAGTCTGCCAGGAGGAAGGAAGGTCTTTGCCACAGTCATGTCTAACAGACCTCCAATGAATTCCAATTCAGTTGACAGGGTCAAATAAGACGGGGTAGTTAATGACAAACCCTAATACCTCTAACACTCAGATGGTTATGCATATGGAAACACGTGCATGCACAGTTTGTGTAGGCATTTTGAAAAGATGCAGGGACAAGTGAGAACAAAAGGCAGCACACAATACTGACTGGTTTTCCCCTGTGAACTGGATGTATCGCAATGATAGGATAGATCACACTGGTGGATGGGTGACTCTATATGTTAAAGAGGGCATTGAGTCAAAAAGACAAATGTTTTATAGAAAACAAAATACGCTGTAGAATCTCTATGGATAGAAAGTCCATGTAAAAAGGGGAAGGGAATGGAAGTGGAGATATACATCTGCCAGAATGAAAAGACAAATGATAAAATGCTAAATGATAATTACACTTACCTGGTAATTGAAGTTCCTTGAGTGAGGACAGTTCAGTCCTCCACCTCTGGGTTGTGCACCTCCTCCTGCAGCCTGGAGACTGGACTTGCCAAAGCGTTGACGTCACTGGATAAGATCTGGTGCACACTCCCCTCCTCTCCAGTGAACTATTGACAAAGCACACTCAAAGGAGCAACCAATAATTAGCCAATAAGGAATAATATCAACCTAAGCGACTATAACTATCTAAAAACCAACATGGAACAAACGTTGCTCAGTACCGGTCACTGCAAACCCCCTCATAGAAAGAACGGAGACAGACAGAAACACGACAGTAAGGAGTAGGACCTACCTGTGACTGAATCAGGCGATCCAAGAGAAAACACATCTCCCCTAGTAGTCCGGGCGGGAAGGAGGACTGAACTGTCCTCACTCAAGGAACTACAATTACCAGGTAAGTGTAATTATCATTTCCTTATCGTTCCTACAGTTCAGTCCTCCACCTCTGGGATGTAACAGAGCAGTGCTCAACGAGAGGGGACTTCCATCGCGGCACGCAAAACCGCGGAACCGAAGGAGGCGTCCCCCGCCGCCAGCACGTCCAGATGATAGTGCTTACTGAACGTGTGAAGAGAAGACCACGTCGCTGCTTTGCAAATGTCCGCCGGGGGAACCAAGCTGAGCTCCGCCCAAGAGGCCGCCTGCGCTCTAGTAGAGTGCGCCCGCAAGCACCGCGCGTCCCTGAAGGAGATACGCAGACAAAATGGTTTCCCTAATCCATCTAGAAATGGAAGCTTTAGCTGCCGGCTCACCTTTGCGAGGTCCGCCGAACAGCACGAACAGACGATCCGATTTACGAAAGGATGCGGAGACCTGCAAATAACGCCGCAACACCCTCTTAAGATCCAACCGACGTAACGGTTCCGAAGAAGAGACCCTCCCAGAGGAAAGCACCGGGAGGGAGACCGACTGATTAAGGTGAAACGGAGAGATGATCTTAGGCAAAAAGGAGGGCACCGGACGCAGGACCATCTTCTCTTTTGAAAAAACCAGAAATGGCTCTCTACAAGAAAGCGCGTGTAACTCCGAAATGCGCTGCGCGGAACAGATGGCCACCAAGAACACAGTCTTCAAGGTTAGATCCTTCACCGTCGCCAAACTCAAAGGCTCAAAGGGTTCCTTAACCAACGCCCCCAAGACCAGATTGAGGTCCCATGGAGGCACCAGAACCCGACGACAGAGCATACCCGTCGCGGATGATTTCTAACACCCACTGGTCCGTGGTGATCTGGGTCCAAGCAGAAAGAAACTCCCGCAGCCTTCCCCCCACCGGAGCGTTTTCCACCGGGACCCGCAAACCCGCCACTAAGGAAGCCATGCTGTTAGCGAGGGCCCTAATCAAATCATAATGAACATCTGCCAGATACGCGGCACCGGATTCCATGCGATCCAGCTCCGCCGTCCCCTCCTAGTCCAATCCAGAGGACTGTCGCAGCCGCTGAGACCATCGGAGGCACGCTCTGGCCACCCAAGCTCCACAAATAGAAGCCTGCAATGACAAGGCGTCAGTCTCAAAGGACTGTCTCAAAAGTCCATCCACCTTCCTATCCTGTGCATCTTTTAAGGCGGCACTACCCTCCACAGGGATAGTGGTCTTCTTGGTAACCGCCGAGACCGCCGCATCAATTCGGGGGGATTTAAAACGGTCTTTGTCCTTCTCAGCCAGAGGATAGAGCCTGTTCATCGTCCTGATACCGCGGAGCGCAGCCTCGGGCTGATCCCACTCGTCCTGTATCATCTTCTCCACCACCCTGTGGACCGGAAAAACCACCTTGGTCTGCCTCTCCGCCTGGATGATGGGGTCCTCCACCCCCACCTCCTCCGTCGGAGAAACAGCCACCAAGTTCAACATCTGGAGGGACTCTGTGATAAGAGCAGTGAGTTCCTCCTTGCGGAAAATCCGGACAATTCTGGCCTGATCCTCCGGCTCTGGAATCTCCCCCTCTTCTAGATCTTCGATATCCGCCTCCAAATCGCGGTCCTCCGCATCCGAATCGATCGCCTCCCTGAAGGAAGGGGAGAGTTCGCGTGTCCGAGATCTCTTAGATGGCCTGGGGGACACTGAGTGGCCACCAGCTACGGTGGCCTGAGGGGCGGCCGAAGACCTATCCCCGGCAAGAGCCCCTGGCGTTGTCTGCAGAACGCTTGGTGCATGAGCAAGACAAAGTCGGGGGAGAAACCTCCATACGGAGAAGGAGACTCCAGGGCTGGAAAAGAGGCCGGAAGCCCAGCCGCAGCCTCCTGGGGAGCCCCCGACGAGGAAGCCAACGCCAAGTCATCCTCGGGGACCACCACCACCGGCTGGAGATCCTGGCACGGCTTGGCCTCTATCTGCCGTTCCATGCTAGCAGACCCCGAGGCACAAGCCCTGCAAACCCCGGATTCCGCCACCGTACCTCTGCGTGAACCACAGAGGACGCACTGGGGTCGGGACGCCATCCCAGAGACCCCACTCTTGAAAGGGAATCTTGGGCTCTGTAGCTTCTCACAAACGCAAGCCTGCTTCCTTTAACCTCTGTTTCTGTTTTTTTGTTGTTGTTTTTTTTTGCTGTGTTCTAAAACGAAAGAAAAAAACACCCCGGGACAAGGACAGCAAAAAAAAGGAAGTCCTCTCGACGCAGACCGGGTCAAATTGAAGAAAAAAAGGAAATAAACAAGAAACAAAAGGAAAAAATCTGAAACAAGTCGAAGCACAGAGCTGACTGGAGCTGCGGTGAAAAAAAACGTACCCGAAGCTAAAATGGCTGCCGGCAGCTGAGCGCGGCAGAAAAGGACGCCAAAATTCGCCGCATGAGCAGAGGGAGCAAACAAGGTGTCCCGCTCTGCCGCGGGCCAGGGCAACGATCCCCCCAAACCCCACCGAAAGGGAGTATGCCCTTCACAGAAACTTACGTGGCTTCCACGGGGCTCCAGCTAGCGGGACTGCTGTACAGCTGAGCAGTCTCCCGCCAGCGAGCCTCCCGCGTAAACGCTGCTGCCCGCAAATGCAGACCGGCTCCCTGACCTCAACAAGTACGCCGTTCCGGTCCTGCTCAAGGGCTCTCCCCTGTGCAGTCCAGGGAAAGAGACCTGAATATGAGCCCACAGCTCCGGAGATCAGAGGCAGGCAGTAACCGGCAGCTGAGGCAGTGCTTGTTCATGGGTCCCACGTTTTGTGTTTTTTTTTTTCTTTTTTTAAAGGAACAGTAACTCCCCAAAAAGAAAAGAAAGGTAGTGGGAAAGAAAATCCAAAATCCCAACTAAACTACCCCTAACTAACTACACTAAGGCTCCTTATGAGTTCCTCAAGTGAGCCCAGCACCTAGGCTCACTAGATCCTCCTGCTGCATGGAGACTGGACACACTGGAGAGGAGGGGAGTGTGCATCAGATCTTATCCAGTGACGTCAACGCTTTGGCAAGTCCAGTCTCCAGGCTGCAGGAGGAGGTGCACAACCCAGAGGTGGAGGACTGAACTGTAGGAACGATAAGGAACAGGAATTAGGGAAGCTAGCAAAGTTTGCAACACACTAATGGGAGATATCAATTACTCCAGCACTGACTGGTCAATGTCACATCAGGACATACTAGGGAGATAAAGTTTCTAGATGAAATAAATACTGGTCTTTATCAGCCATCATTTACTATGTTACTATGGGGCATGTTTACTAAACATTCCTAACGCGCGGGGCCGCGCTAGTGTGCCTGTGCCATATAAGGAGTGGGCGGTTCAGGCAGAAAATAGAAAAAAAACGGTAGTAAGCAACCGGACGTGTGTGCGTCGCGCTAATGTGCGGGGGTCGACATTAGCACGTGGAAAGGCAAAGTGGCGCGCTGCTGAGTATACAAAACAACAGAGCCGTGGTACAACGGTGAAGACACTGACCAATGGTGCAGGGGCCATGGGTTCAATCCCCCAGTGTGCGCAACGACAAAGGTCAGCTGAGGCAGTAACTGTAATGATTAACATTGTTTTAGGAGGCAAATTAATTTGGAACGGCATAAGGTGGCGCACAGTGCTTTTTGGGCGGCATAAGGCGGCGCACAGTGCTTTTTGGGTGGCATAAGGCAGCGCACAGGTCCCCTTGGGTGGCAGAAGGCGGCGCGCTGATAGGCACAAGGCGGCGCGCTGATGCACAAGCACAGGAACAGAGCCACAGCACAATGGTTAAAACACTGACCAATGGTGCAGGGATCAGGGGTTCAACTCCTCACAATGCCCAGTGAAAAATGCCTGCTGAGGCAGTATGTATTATGTTCTGGAGTGCTGTAGGAGGCTGTATAATTTTATTTTGTTATCACTACTAGCAAACGCACTCTCCCAGCATGTTAACATACGGCGGCCCATAAGGCACATGTTACAGTGCACTGTTCGCCAAGGCACCCTTGAATGACCCCTATAGGGCAGCATGTATGTTGCGACACAGGATAATGTATAGTGCACCCTATAGGGATGGCAACCATAAGGTGGCCTACAGGGCGCCCTATGAAGCACCCTCAGAGGCACCTAATGGGTATAGTAAGCTGAGGGTCGTCTTGCCGGCATAGACATATGTACAGTAAATAAGAATAAAGCTGTGGACAGCCCTACCAAAGGGCCCCACTGTGGGTTTGAACCCATGACCTCTGGCTGCACAGGCAGTGATGTAACCATTGCGCTACAGCTCCATAGCTGTAAGCAGGCCCCTGGCTGGCTGCAGATAGCCTACACGTCACCTTACAGACAGTCTGCTGGTGTCAACAGGATGGGTTAGGCCACCCGTACCCATGATGCACTGCACATGCAAATTAGCTGTCCGCAGATGGACACAAGATGGGGAATGCACCCCCACAGCACCTCGGCCCTGTTGGGGGAAGTGACCGGGTGCACCCACACAGCACCTTGGCCTAGTAGGGGGCACTGACCGGGTGTTTTACTGGCACAGAGTAGCCACACACCGTTACATCGTGCGGGTACTGTGCTCACCCTGAGTGTGCAATGAGGTGGCCAGGACCAGGTCAACAACACCTGCCGTGGCTGATGGAGGCCAAGCGGGCATTCCAAAGCAGTGTTAATGTGTAAGATAGCTAGTTTCTGCACAAACACCATGGATATCCCTGTCTGCCGCCATCAGGCACCCCCCCCCCCCCCAGTGGCAAACATGGTCCCCATCAAGGGATCCACACTCTACCTCCCTGCAAAGGTGGCAGTAGAGGGCAACATCAACCCCAGTCCTGCTGAGGAACACCACCACCCCCCCCCCCCCCCAGGCAGGCAGCTCCATACACAGCCATAACACAATAGCAGACAGACATAAGCCCAGGGTATGGTAAGCTGCACTCCACCACCAGATATTCCCCTGCAGCAAGCCAACAGCCACTGCACCCTGCAAGCCATTATAGCAAGACATTTACCAGCTACAAACAGTCTGCTGGTTAGTCCATAGTGCATGTTCCCAATGGAGATGCATGCACCCAGAATTGGGCTGTCTGCATACACAGCAAACAGATAGATCAGTGACTGGGCCCCAAAGAGAAACCCATATCTATCACATGAGAGAACTACTATACAGCACTATGGGGGGGCCTAGCCATGCTGTGGTCACTGCACAGTCAGGGTGAGCGTGATCCCCCAGATGGACATGCTTTGGCCACCCTGTCTGTGTAGGTGGTGGCCGGACACTACAATATCCCAGCCAATGTCCCTGCCAGGGCCCTATGCCCAGTGCAGATGCATCCTGGCCACGCCACCCTGCCCTGGCTATACCCATGGTACCTTGCACCTCATTATGCACATTGACTGGCCAATACTGGCAACAGTGCTGGCAGTGCGGGCTGTTGAAGGGGCTTGCAGCCAACACCCACTGTATAGACAGACACACACTTCCACACCTCTGCCATCATGGTGCTACGATTGAGGGGGTAAGTAGCCTTGCCCACCAAACCGGTCCTGAGCACGGCAAGGCATGGATATGGTACGCATTACAGCTGGTGGTCACTCCCCAGGGTGGTAAGCACCGTCAGAGGCCAGGCCTGGAGCATGCCCCGCAAACACCTAACAGATTGTTTGGATGGGGCCAACTAGCAGTATGTACGTAACGTATGGATAACTGCCTGCCTGTGCTCCTAGCAAACGTCTCCGAGCTGTGTACCGTATACCTCAGGTGTAGGGTGACATTGGTAAGTTATGCAAGTGCTCGTTTTGGGTGCTGCATGCACGGTCCAATGTTCTGCCTTTCCAGGAGACATTGGCCAATGGGGCCTGTGGGTGTGGGTGTGTCTGCCCTTGATGGCTGCTGCTTTACGGCACAGATTCCCAACTCCAGTCCAGGTGTGCATCACACTGTTCGGGTTTTCCTGCTATCCCTCATGAATATGCATGGACTACATCTACATGCCATGGGGGTGGTGCATAGATATACAGCACAGGCATTTGTATGAGTGTCAGCATGGAACCTGACTGGTGTGTGGCCCACCAGGACTGCATTTGGGTGATTCTGCTCTAGGTACTGCCTCTGTTCATGGTGTCTGTGCTCAGTGGGGTAAAAGATAGATGTCTTACCATTGCATATGTCCCCGCCATGAAAGGTGTGTCCTTACTATCACTGTTTAGTTGTGGGAAAAATATGTGGGCAGGATTGGCAGTAGCCCCAGCTGGGCTTTGAACCTGTGACCTTCTGTTCTTGTATGCACTGTCTGTGTGCACTGCACCACTGTGTAGCCACAGATTGGTTGGATTCCCTGGACTGTCCATGACTGTGGATCCGGCAGGACCTGTCTGTTGCAGTGGACTGTGCCAGCCTGCACATGGCTAGGCCTCTGTCTTCTGTGGTTAGCAGCCACTGCCCCCTGCACCACATGTACTTGTCCGCCAACATGCTGGCATGACCTTCTCTCAGAAAAAGCAGTTGACCTGATTGCACTGTGGCAGTATGGGACTGCATTTGGGGGACTTGGCTGTAGGTAATGCCCATTGTTGTGGTGTGTGTGCGGTGTTGGGTAAAATATGGGTGTTTTCCCCATGCATACAGGGATGTCTGCGCTATCTTTATTTAGTGGTGGGTAAAATATAGGGACTGGGCTGGCAGGTGCCCCAGCTGGGTTTTGAACCTCTGCCCTCTGGTCCTAGAGGTAATGACTCTGTCTGCTGTACCACACTTTGGCCACAGAGACAGTGCAGCCCCTGGAGGCAGTAAGCCTGGCAGGATGGAGTCACAAACCCTGCTCTACGCAAGTCTACTGTGGGCATATGCACCCTGTCTGGTGACAAACGTGCACATAAACCCCGGAACTGACCACGGGAAATGTGGGACAAAATATCACCACGCTGGGCAACAGTGATATTAATGGGCAACCATAGCAAACACTCCCAGGAAAGCTCCAAAACGTGGAAATGTTTTTTGGAAGAGTCTCCTCTCAGTAGACCCTTCCACAATTCATTTCTTGTTTCTGGAGCTTTGCTGGGTGTGCATTCTGTATTTGCCCATCACTATAACTGTTCCCCAGCTGAATTACTATTTTTAATAGTTCTGTTGTGGTCATTTTCTATATTTATTTTCACTTTTGTGCTGTGCACATGTATCACACTGCTCACGTTTTGCTGGTTTCCCCGTACATTGCTGACGGAAATGGTTTCTCTTCCCTTTAAATGCTTTCTACCGCGAGTGTTTCACTCGCGGTAGTTTTTACATGGAAATTCGGGCCCGATACTGTGCGGGGAGCCTCTCCCCTCCCACTCTCCACCCATTGACCCCGTCCCTCCGCCCCTCCGGAGCCTTCCTCCGCCCTCCTTTCGCCGTTCCACGCCTCTATCGGACATTTGCGGGCCCGCACTTGTACGGGGCCCGTTAGTGAGCCGCGTACCTGTGCGGGGGTGACACGCACGTGTGCGGGGCGTTTAAACGCGTTTCTGCGCGTTTCAGTGCCGCGTTGCCGTGCGCTATTTTGCGGCGCGCTATTTTGCGGATTTTAGTAAACATGCCCCTATGACTGCTTCATGGAGCAGCTGATTCAGGAACTGACACAAGGTGAAACTATTTTAGAACTAATCTTTACTGGAATGCAGGATCCTAGTGCAAGAGGTAATGGTTTTGGGGCCACTGGGCAATAGCGATCATAACATGATCACATTTGATTTAATAAATGGAGGGAGGATAGCAAGGCGATTCACTGAGTTAGCATTTAACTTTCATAAAGAAGATTATGATAAAATGAGGAAAATAGTTAAGATAAAATTAAAAGGAGCAACTGCAAAGGTTAAGAGATTACATCAGGCCTAGGCGTTATTTAAAAATACCTACATACCCACATATTTTATAAAATACAAGTGTGAATAGCAACTCTGCCCATACTACATTTCCTGGAATGCCTACACATGTTACACACATACTGTAAGTACATATGATCTTGTAGGTTTCATGTATGTAAATTGTACAATTTTACATTATAAAAGGTCTTTCCCACATGTAAAAATCAGCGTTAGAAGTGGGAAAACCTTTATAAAAATTACCGTGTGAAATAAAATTGAATTTTTCCATCAGAAGAAATTTTTGCAGCAAACAATAAAAGGCAATCACAAAGCTGCCAAAGTCTCACTAGAATGAACAAACTCTGGGGCAGTGGTGCAGATATTGAAAAGAAAAAAATACTATAGATCAAAAAGAACCCAATTAAGGAACCAAAAACGCAAACCGAGGAGGTCCATGAACAGAAAAATAAAAAAATTAGTTGTAAACAACAGAAAACCTCAAAAAAATGTCAGCAGGATGAACTAGAAAGAACATGGCCAGTCAGTGAGCAGAGAAAAATAGACAAACAATTTCTATGACAGCAAACTTTTCTAATGACATCACTCCCATGCTTCTATCCACCTCAGCTAGGAATTGTCCATATTCGGCACCATCCAATGATGTCACCCAGTTTGTGTGACTAATCTTTTTCTTTGCCAATAGAAAATGAAGTATTTTCGCTTGTGTAACTAATGTTTTTCCTTGTTAATAAAGACAGAAGTATTTTCTAATGCTTCCTCTGAAACTTCATGGCTCCAACTTTATCATGAATCCCTTTGTCCTTAACATTTATTTTCTTTGGAAAATTTAACCTTTGTGTAATTTACCGGAGCATATAAAATATTTGAATATTTTTATCATATTCTCATTGCCTTTCTTTCCTCTAACAAGTAGATTTCAAATGTATTAAGCCTTTTTTGTTACGTTTGTTAACATAATTTATCTACTATCATACAGTAAGGACACAAAGAAGGTAGGGCCCAATATACAAAGGCATGTATTTACACAGTTTGCAGACTTGCATACCATGTAAATGCTGCAAAACAGTGGGTGCTTCCTCTACACGCCTAATGCTAACCAGTTAGCATTAGGGTGTGTTGGGGATGTTCTGAAATGGAGCAGAGGCGGCATTGATCACTGACCGTGCAGCGGTTATATTGCTCAATTAGCGATCTGCAAATGTGTAGAACCCAGATATTCAATGCTGGGGGCCAGATATGACCCTGGCATTGAATATCCAGGTTTAATGTTCAGTGCCGCGGGATCATAATTTTTAAAAACCTTTTTTGTGCATAAAGGTGACATTTTACTTACCAGATAAAGTTGTTTCCTTGAGCCCTGCTAGACCAGTCCAGACAAGTGGCTTTTGTTCCCCTACCAGCAGATTGATGGAGACAAAGAACCAATTTCAATGACATCACTCCCATGCCCCTATCCACCTCAGCGACCAGAGGTCTCTTCAGTATCCGTCCCCAAGCACATTGGAGAATATGGCAAGCCACACATAACCTCAACAAAAATGAGTAATCAAACAGTAGAGAACTATGTACAGGAAAGCATAAACAGAAGGCTGTCCATAGAAGATGGACCTGCAGAGCCAAGTATATAAATCATAATGGACTCAAGAGTATCACCACAGAAGAACACAGCAAACATAGTTCCAGGGGCAGGCCCTGGACAGGTCTAGCAGGGCTCAAGGAAAGGACATTATCTGGTATATAAAATGCCACCTTCCATATCATCCTGCTAAATTTGTCCAGACACATGGGAAACACCAAAGCTACGTCTCAATTTGGTGGGAAGAAGTCACAGCAGCTCACAAAACTCTTGAGCCAAAGGCCATGCCCGCCCGAGCATGGACATTCAAGCAGTAATACTTGACAAAAGTGGAAAGTGATGCCCACGCTGCTGTCCGACAAATGTCTGCAGGGGCTACTGAGCTCTGGTCCACCCACAAAGGCACTTGCGCTCAGGTAGAATGGGCACATAAACCTCCGGAACCAGCTGGTTCTGCAAGAGGTACACCGAGGAAATGGCCTTCTTAATCCAGCACCCCACTATAGACAGCCACCATGTCACCCTTACGCAGGCCAGCAAACAGTACAAAAAGATGATTAGACTTATGAAAGGCATTTGTAATCTCCAAGAACCAGAGAAGCACCCTCTGGACATCCACAAGACAAAGATCCTTATTCTTTCCCCAACACTGCTCCTTGGAGAAGGAGGATAGGCAAACCACCTTGTTTACATGAAAGGGAGACATCACCTTAGACAAGGAAAAAAGGAACAGGCCAAATGGAAACGGCCTCCTCTGAAAAAGACAGATAAGGATCTTGGCAAGACAGAGCCTGCAGCTCAGAAATCCACCTTGCAGAACAAATTGCGACCAAGAAAACAGTCTTGAGTGTCAAATCCTTCAAAGTAGTGCGCTTCAATGGCTCAAAGGGCTCTAACATTAGGGCCCTGAGCACCAGACACAGATCCCAGGAAAGGACCACAGACCGGAGGGGAGAACACAGATGTTGAACCCACTGAACAAAGCATGAAACATTCAGGTGTAAGGCTAGCAACTTACCAGCCACCGGACCTCTGAAACAGGCCACAGCTGCCACCTGAACCTTCAGAGAGCTAAGAAAAAGGCTCTTCTCCAGAGGTTCCTGTAGAAAGGCCAGCAAAGTTGGGACCTTGGCCGCCTCAGGAACCAATTTGCGCCACACCATTGCTCAAAGAGGCATCAGACATATGTATGCCAGGTTGGTAGATCTCCTCCAGACTCTGAGTAGAGTAGAAACCACTGCTGAAGAGTAGCCTTTACACATTAGCCGTCTCCTTTCAAGAGCCAAGTCATAAGTGAGAAAGGAGCCAGATTTTCCAAGATGATCAGCCCCTGATGCAAAAAGCCCCGAGACGGAGGCAAGCAAAGAGGTGGCACTTGCAGGAGACGCATCAGATCTCTGAACCACACTCTCCTCAGCCAATCTAGCACCATCAAAATAATCCTTCCCAGGTGGCACTCTATACACTGAATCACATGCCCCACCAGGAGCCACGGGGGAAACAAATATAGCAGGAATTGACTTGCCCAAGGCTGAAACAGGGCATCAACACCCTTGGACCCCATCTCCATGTGGCGACTGAAGAAGCTACACACTTTGGCATTGAATCAGGTTGCCATCAGATCCATCTCATTGACACCTTTGAGGTCCAGAATGGGCCAGAAGGATCCATTCTTTTTCAGTTCCACAAAATAAACAGAATACCTGCCTGTGCCCCGACTATCCAGGGGAACAGGCACCACTGCCTTCAGGAGTAGCAACTTGTCCAAGGTGATCCACACAGCGGCACTTTTGTTCACGGACCCACAGGGGAAGATGATGAAAGCATCCAGGATCGGCTCTTTGCATTCCTGGACACAGTCATACTGAATGGTGTCTAGCACCCAGCGATCCTTGGTGACCCAGGCCCATTCCTGAAGGAAGAGGCGAAGCCTGCCCCCTACACTGCACCAACAGTCACCAGTGGTCCAACCCAAATTGCGCCCCAGATGGACAGAATCAGGAGCCCCAACAAGAACAATGATGAGATCAAGACTTGGTAATCACCCCCTGAGAGCTCCAGGCAGAAATCTGTGTCGGGCTCAGCTTTACTCCCCTGAAACTGTTTCTGTGACCTTACAGGCACTGTGTTTAACGTGGCTGGCAGGAAGATTCCTCTGAGAGCCTACTGCAATCTTTGAAAGAGAGCAGGGAGGATAGAGGAAAAGTGAGGAGGCATTGAGGTTGTGTGAGATTAGTGAATTCTTCCAATCCTTCCAATTTTCTAGCTGCTCAACAGGCTCTTATCATGATAAGAGCACAGAGCTAAACCAATTTTCCCTCTTCCTATGGCTACTGAAAAGACTGCGGCCTAGTGGAGCCTCCCACGTCGTGCTCAAGTGAGTCACCCTCAAGGTGATTATTCACGAGCATTAAATCAATCTTTTCCTCTCAATTATTCAGATTTTCTTCAGAGTAGAGAAAATCCATCCACCATCTGCTGGAGACAAAGAAATACTGCAGGGACCTTTGGTGGCTGAGGCTGATACAGGCATGGGAGTGATGCCATTGAAACCTGGGCTCATTGGTTCTTTGTCTCCTCCAATCTGCTGGAAAGGGAACATAACCCACTTGTCTGGACTAGTGTATAGAAACGTCTCTTACAAAATTAGGTCATGCCTAAAAATATCCATGATGCGAGTAGGCACATACTTGGATGGAGCATGGGCGGCATCACAATTTACACATTAACATTTATGCCGGCTCCTGAGCAGGCGTAATTGTCAGCACCCACAATGTACATGCTATTTCTGCAGGATTTATGCTAATATTTTAACACGTATATGCACTATTTATCTTAATAACATAGGCAAAAAATAGGTGCCTTCTCCACCACCAAATCTAGATGACCTATTATAAAATTACCCTCTTAGGGACTGATTTTTTTAAGGGACTCATGGAAAGTTACATGCTATCTATGCACCCAAGTTCCTATTTTTAAAGAACTTGCACATGTGAATGGGTACTTAAATGCATGCTTTACATAGGTAGTGCCTTTGGAAAATCCTGGATAAGTCCCTAGTGCACTCAGATTAGCATCAGGGAATGTTTGGGGCAGAGGCGCAGAGGGAGCAGAGGGCTAAGCGGGTAGCATCGAAAATCGCTGCTACCCGTTTAGCCTTGGCAGCTCCAGGCACATCCAGCCAAACCTGGATTTTCATTTCTGTTGCTGCGAAAATGAAAATCCGGGTTAAGGGGGTTGGCAGGCAGGCTATGCGCTGATGCAGTGCATAGCCTGCCTAGATGAAAATTGGGCCCTTAGTTTATAAAGTAAGGTACACATGTATATCACTTTATAAAATAGGCCCCAAAAACGTGCATGGCAATGCCCATAAATTATGTGGAAGTTTATAAAATTACCCTCAATGAACAAGGAGCAAATTTAAATTGTATGCATGAAATATCTATTTATATTTGCTGTAAGCCACTCTAGGCAGTCCTACCGATCCGAAAGAGCAGGATATAAGTATATTAATCTCTAATATAAAAAAAATCACCATTTTACAAAGACAGTTAAAATAAATGTAGTGTTTAGAAGTATTTAAAGTCTTATTGAATGCTCACCAATCTGGGCCATAATCTGACAAAGGGCAAGCTGTTTAAGGTATGTTGATTTTCCACTCATGTTTGGTCCAGTGATAATGACAAAATTACTGCCTTCAGTAATGTAAGTATTGTTAGAAACAGGTTTTGCCACAGAAATCTTTTCAAGAATGGGATGCCATCCTTGTTTGATTGCTAAGGTATCAGTAAACTCTGGTCGAACTAAAAACAAAAGTAATAAAATGACAGTTTAAAAATTAAAAATAAAATTTACAAAGCTTAATAGAAAAGTGCAAGATTTTTGTTTCACCCAACTGTTTCCTTTTGCTCCTTTGGCTTCCTGCTAAATTAGGACCATGGCTCATTTGCCACCAGCCAGAGTTTTGCTTCCCCTGAAGGAGCAGCCTAGTGATTAAAACATTAGCCTAAGACAAGTGAAAAACGGCTTCAAACCCTGATGATGTTCCTTGTAATCTTGGGCAAGGCACTTCACCCTCCTTTGGTATTCTCTGTACAAACTAAAGACCTATTTACTAAGGACCCGCTATTCAGCTGTGCAGGCGCAGGCTATGCGCCGTTACAACGCATAGGCCTGCCCGCTGCCCCTTAACACTGGATATTTAATGCAGTGGCAACGGCATTGAATATCCGGTGTCACCGAACATGCCCCGGAGCCACCGAGGCTAACCAGGTAGCAGCGATATTGCACTACTACCCGGTTAGCATCCATTTCTAAAACTAAGCGAGCCAAAAGCTGGCCTAGTTTTAGCCGCAGTTCGCTAATCGGGTAGAGGTGCAATATTGCTGCTGCCCAGTTAGCGGCAGTCTTCGCCTCCGCTCCACCCCGGAATGCCCCCAACATGCCCTGATGCTAACTGCAGATCATTGGGGCATTTAGCGGGCTTTGACGGGGATATTCAACGGCACTAACCGTGTAAGTGCCGTTGAATATCCCGATTAAGGGCATTTACACAGTTTACTGGGCTGTAAACTGTGTAAATACATTTCGAATATCAGAGCCTAAATGTTGGTAAGGTTTTTGTCATTAATGCACATTAATAGCAGACTTGAACTTTTGTTAGCAGCAAAAACCCATCAATTATAATGTTTTCTACTTAAAGAGGATATGTGTGGAGGAAAGCAATTGTGAGGTTAACGTGCATTAGCACAGCAACTGAAATCACGCGATGATGAGCTGTTAGGAGGAAGCAAAGGAGAGGCTCCAGGCAAATCCCTCAAAAAATGAAATTATTATCTTGCAATGTGCTGATATAAATCTTGTAAATTGTTGAAAAGAAAGCTTGTGACATGGGTATATTGCAAGGGCTCACCAAGGAGAAGGCGGTACAATGTGCCCAATCTTCAGCGCGATTAATGTGGTTAGCAGACCTGCTAACCACGTTAATCACGCTGACCGGAATATTCCGTGGTACTAACAATGTTACTGTCACTGAATATTTGTGGGTGCCACTGCTACATGCCCCAATGCTAACTGGCTAGCATCAAGGCATTCTGGGGGGCGAAGTGGCCCCAACATTGAATATCTGGGTCTAAAGTCCACCGTCACTGAATATCAGGCCACTGGGTCCATGAAGGTTATGTGGATGCCAAAGAAAAAGACAGAGCAAGCAATTCAATGATGGCAGAGGAGTCAGAACAAGAGAACTTAAGACATTTTGAGGATATAGTGGCTGAGATATCGAGAGGAGTGTCAACAGCATGAGAAGATAGATTAATGAAGCTACAGTCAAACAATGGAGGAGATTAAGGATAAAACAGACTTGCAGGCACAGTGACTGGTACATGTTGAAAGTCGCATGGGGCAACAGAAAGACACTACAACAAGGCAAACAAAACAGCTGGAAGAATTTTGTCTAACAAATGCACTATTAATGGAGAAAGCACAGTTACTTACCTGTAACAGGTGATCTCTGGGAACAGCAGGAATAAGTCTTCACATATGGGTACTTCGGTACCGACGGAGTCTGCGCGGGAACGCTTCCCAGCGTCCAATCAAGAGTTTTTGGAAGCATCCCAGCACGCCTGCGTGCTGCCTTCCCGCCTTTCTCAACTGCCTCTCCTCAGTTAAGTTTTAAAGCTGAGACAAAGAGAGAGAGAGAGAGAGGAAAGGAAAGATAGATATAGAGAGACAACTCCTGGGGAGGTGGGTGGGTTGTGAAGACTTATTCCTGCTGTTCCCAGAGATCACCTGTTACAGGTAAGTAACTGTGCTATCTCCAGGAACAAGCAGGAATGAGTCTTCACATATGGGGACTCCCAAGCTGAGATGCCTGGAGTCCCAGCATGTCATAGGCTGGAACATGCTATCTCCCAGAACACCAGGCATTCTGAGGATGGAGGGTAGGAGTTGAAGAAAGAAAGATGCTGTGGAACAGCTAACCTAGCATAGGACTGCAGAGAAGGAGTCCATGTGTGGATGATGATTATCATCAATAATATTGCAAAGAATATTGCAATATGGACCTCCCCTGACAGGATTTCACAGAAGTATGGAGGTTCATGGATCTACTGGGAAACCCAGTAGAGGAACCGTGAAGAGGACCTCACTGTAAAGTGGAGGTAATAAACCTGTAGGAAAACAGTGGAGGTCAGAATTCTGAAAGGTAACAGGTAACCCCAGTAGGAAAAACTGGGGTAGTACAAAAACGGTGGGCCTTCAGCGGAAGGCTGTATGACAAAAACCTAACTCTTTTGGCGGCAGAGTGGCTCACTCTTAGGAGCAAAAAGAGAAAGGCTAACCGATTTGGACAAACAGGCACAGTCCTTGTGGGGAGAAAGGGTATGGGAACCCCTTGTATCCCAAAAAGAGAGGACAAATGCCTGAGGCGTTAAAGCTTGTGATTAACTGAAGATCCACAATGTCTCTCCTAACTGGGGTAAGCTAGGAGAGATATTGGGCACGGAAAGCTTCAGAGGTACCTAAACCCTTAGGTTATGGTATAAAAATTGTTGACTACCACAGGAGTGGTTGCGTACATAGAACCCCAAACCTGCTGGATAGCATAGGTATGGGTAAAGCCCCTCTGTTAGAAACATATAGCTATATGAGCATAGACAGTCAGATAGATAAGTATGTGGAGACATATCTATCTATAATGAAATATCTCGACAGATACATTATATATATATATATATATATATATATATATATATATATATATATATATATAGATAGATAGATATATAGATATATATAAATATATATATACATATAGATATATATTGCTAGACATATAAGAATATATCTATAGTGAGATATGGAGGGGCATAAAATACACACAAAGATAAATATGAATATGTAGGCCTAAATATGGGTGTCTGCAATTAAACAGACAGAGATATGCCTACAGCACGGTATTCACATAGGATATGTGGAGAGGAAAGATTCATCTAATAACAAGGAGGTGGAACCTACTTGAGAAGATATATAGAGAATCTATTCACCCTGGTTATGATCTGCAAGGATGCTAGCTAGTGAAATAACCAGGATGGTTACATGAAAAACAGAGGATAATATCAATCTGCAGCCAGCAAGTCCTGAGTCTTCCAGGACTCTAGCATGGTAAGTAGACAGAAGACACATAGAGATGAGATACCATGTTGACTTGCTTAAGGGCAAAAAGTATCATGCGTTCTTACCATGAGGACGAGCTGCAAGGAGAAAGTGCATATCCCCGATTGGGAATGCTATGGACCAAAGCAGGGAACTGGCAACTCCTTAAGCCTTTACGTAAGAGAAGGCCTATGTCCTTTATATCAAAAGGAGATAGTAAAAGAAGGGAGAACCTTCTAGTCATGGGAGACATGACTGAAAAGCCTTTTCCAACCATCTAGGATAGCTGTTGGAGAAAAAAACCCATGCTCTCTAGCAAGGGCCCATAGTGGAAAGCTTCTCTGTAGAATTGCAGATAGCATGATGCAGGAGAATGAGGAGATAGAACTGGCTGCTAGAGAGCCAGTATCTCTGCCAACTATGCTGCCAAAACCAGGGGAATGGAGATGGCAGAAATAGAAGACCAATCCAGAAAGCTTGTTGTGAGATAATCTCCAAGATAGATGAAAGCACTGACTTGGAGCCACTACTAAGACTAGACAGAATGTTAGTGGAGGACAAATCTGGTTGTTTGTGGACAAGAACCAGTGGACCAAACAATAAGGCTCTTGCATAGGCAGCTGCTAGCAAGACAGCAGAAAGAATCTTACTGTTCAAAAACAGAAAGGACAGGAGTAGAAAACCCTGGACTTGTCTGAAAAGCTGCCTCAAAGTAAGATTGAAACAGGGGAGGTAACTCAGAGAGGAAAACTCCACACTGGAAAGTGACAAAAACTAGAGAGGCTGAAGAAAAAGCCCCCCAGCAAGTAATTCCGCTCTTACAGTGGTAAGAGGGTGAAGAGAATGGAGCTGAAGAAGACTTACCAAGTAGTAAGTCTATAGAAAGGAAAAATACATGCTGGCACAGGAACTATCATTTGATAGTGGTCAGACCTCTTTCCCTAGCAGGAAAAGAGGAGAAACCTGTGACCTATAGGCATGAACATCCTGACAGCTCATAGAAATATAGAAAAAAATGGATGTCTTTTGGAAAGAGATCCATGTGTAGGGGTTAGAATGAAGCAGTGGATTGCCTCTATTGAGAAGAAGCAACTGTAGATTCTAACCCAAGAGTCACAAGCATCTGATGATGATTGATCAGAAACCCTGCAGATGCTGGGTTTGCTGAGCCTGGTGAGAGGTTGGATTCTTCAGACCAGGACGATGCCTCCCCTGTTGGGGAACATCTGTATGATGGGCAAGTGATGAATAAAACCTTCTTCTCCTGTGGGAAGAAAGTTTGGTAGGACATTTCCTACCTACTGGGACAACCCTTAGGAACAGGTAAATCAGTGGACAACTGAGTAACCTGACGTAAAGACTCCTTGTTGAAAAGATTTTCTCCAGTGCAAGGAGTATGTCCCAGCCGTTGTTGTGCCCATTTGTCCAAGTCTGAAGCTTGGAGCCAGGCTCGACGTCATGCCCCTATAACTATAGCAGAAGTCCTGCTAACAGACTCAAAAGAGTCTAGGGAAGCACGAGAAAGAAACCAAGAGAGATTCTGGATATGCTTAAGCAGCGAGGAATAGTCTGTACTCCTGGAAACTGGAAGGAAAGGAGTCAAAAGATGTAATTGCTTTGTGACCTCCTCAAGAGAAAGACTCATATAAAAAATATATGAGAGAATTCTTGCAGAAAGCATAGATGTCTCGAAGGTTTGACGTCCAAAGGCATCTAGTGTCTTAGACTCACGACCTGGCGGATAAGAAGAGTGCTTTTTCTTACTCTTTACCCGCCTCATTGCTGATTCCACTACTATGGAATGATGAGGAAGTTGAGTCTTTTGAAACCTTGGAGAGGGGGCACCTGATATAAGAGATCAGTTGCCCTGGGAGGTGGGGGTACCCTTAAAGGTGTTTCCCACATTCCTAGAAGGAGATCCTGCACGGAATGATGCAAAGGAAGCATTATGTTGTCCTTTGCTTTGGTAGAAACAGAGCCTTGTGCAGGATCATGTCCTGGAATAGGAATGGCAAGGGATCTTGCTATATAGTGGAGGAAACTCTGAAAAGAGGGATCCCAAACAGGAATCTCCCTTGGACAGGTTAGATCTAAAGAACTAGCCTGAGCACCCACAGAGTTATCCAAATATATAGGAATAGAAGATCCTGCAGAGTGCAGTGTGGAATGCTTAAGGGATGGTTGCTGGTACTGGCTGTCAGGAGCAGCAACCGTCCTTACCACATTGTGCATGCCAGGTATCGACTCCAAGCTTGGTATAGAATGGAGCGATCCTGTTGAAAAAAGCATGGCAGGAGTTGGCCACGATACTACTGTGGATACCGGTACCGATGGCAATACCGGTACCGATGTCGGAGTCGAGCCCGACAAAGACATCGGAGCAGTCATCGGTGACAGTTCAACCGGTACCGAGGTAACCGAAAACCTCCGGCTACTATCCTCGGTACCGAAGCACCGGTATCTATCGGTGTCGGTACCAAAACCTATTGGTACCCAGTCTTCTAGACTAGAGATTGATTCCAAACACGGCATCGAGGGCAGAGAGCCTGATAAGCGAAGCATGGAAGGCACCGACCGTAAGGGTAATGAGGACATCGGTACCGACTTCGGTACCGTGTCTGATACTAGTGAAGGAAGGTCAACCAGTGGCAACTCAATCGGCCTCGGGGGAACCGAGAGTTGCGGATCCGAGTCATCGGAACCGAGCCTTCGGTACCGCCACGAGACGGTACCAAGGCGAGTCGGTACCAAGGCGAGTCGGTACCCAGTCCTCCAGACTGGAGATCGATTCCAGACTCAGCATCGAAGGAAGCGAGGCTGTCGATGCACATCTGGAGGGTACCGACGTCGGTGGTAGTATCGGTGTTGGTACCGATAATGGAAAGTCAATCTAGGGAGTATCCACCGGTCCCGAAGGCATCGAGGACGCCAGATGACGATCCCTGGTGAGGAGTGTTTCATCCAACACCAGTGCCAATGCCGGGGTATTGGTACCGCTCGAAGCGGATGCCAACACCGTACACGGCTTAGGTATGTTCTGTGGGGGGTGAACCCCAGGAACAACCCGAAACCCCTTATACGCTTTGGAGACCGAAGACTCCCGCCGGGGTTCTGAAGCCAGTGGGCCGTCGAGGGCAAGGCCAGAGCCGTCTACATGCTGTGCATGAGACCTACCACTCGAGGACTGGCTAGTCTTAACAGACTGTTTGTGGGTTACCTGATCCTGTGTGGAAGAAGAAGGGGACGGTGCCCGAAGTTGGAGGGCAACCGTGTATCGAGGGAACCTCGATGTTGAAGACGTCTTCTCATCAAACTGTTGTCAGGACCCAAGCAGGTTAGACACCGACTTCGAGGGTCTAAAAATAAAGTTGTACCGCCACAGTCTGAACATTTCTTGGAGAAAATGTCTGGCGGTTCCATGAAGGAAAAAGAAGAGGCCTAAAAGGCCTAAGAGACCGTGGGACACTATGAAGAAAAAATATCCCGTGGAAAAGGAAGATTTTACAAGAAAAGAAAAGAAAACACCGGCGGTACCGGTGGTGTCGGGAAGACAGCCGCGACCACAAGAAAACTAAGAAATAAGAACAAGAATTTTCTGCGGTGACAGGAGGACGTCCTGCCGGCTCCGCGGAAAAACGAAAACTGAGGAGAGGCAGTTGGGAAAGGCAGCACGCAGGCGTGCTGGGATGCTTCCAAAAGCTCTTGATTGGACGCTGGGAAGCGTTCCCGCGAAGACTCCGTCGGTACCGACGTGCCCATATGTGAAGACTCATTCCTGCTTGTTCCTGGAGATAATAGAAGATCTAGAAAACCAAGGCTGATGAAATAATCTGCATCTGGTGGGCCTTTCAGAATTTGTAAAGGATCAAGATCTTGTGGAAATCGTTGAACGGTTGCTGCCAAACAAAGTAGGCCTCCAGCAAACAGGCCACTTGTGTTGTGAGCAGGCGCACAGGATGGTCCCATTGAGAGGCTAAAGTCAGTGATAGCAAGCATCCTCAACTGGGTAGACAAAAAAGCCTTGTTGTGTGCCTTTTGTAAAGACAAAAAAGGTGAACTATGATAGACATAAGCTACTGCTCTTTAATTATTATTCGGCACATATGGCCACACAGAGAAAAGAAATGGCACAGATTTGTACAGCCCAAATAAAAGAGGGGTGTGCTTTGCCTTGCTGTTTCCAGCCAAGCTGAAAGTACAAAATGCTGGTGAACCTGGTCAAGGAAGCCCACCAGTATCTAGATTGTACAGCATCTATGAGAAGCAGTGGTCAGTAGCTTCATGTGAGTGCATGAAAGTACATGTAAAAGGGCTGTAGCTGTTGTTGCAAATGTAATGTCAGAGCAGCAGGTTTTTGCTTATTTTTTTTTATTTTTGCCTACATAGAAACATTACAGCAGAAAAAGACCATATGGCCTATCCAGTCTGCTCTTTCATACCGACTATTATTGTCCCTTTTTTCCTTCAGAGATCTTTCTTGAATTCAGATACTGTCCTTTTCTCTACCACCTCCACTGGGAAACTGTTCCACACATCTATCACTCTTTCCATAAAGAAATATTTCCGCATATTACTCGAGTCTATCCCCTTTCACCTTCATCCTATGCCCCCTCGTTGCAGTTTTTTTTTACCTCCGTGACATGCATTTATGCCATGGAGGTATTTAAATGTCTCTATCATATCTCCTCTCTCCCACCTTTCCTCCAAAGTATACATACTGAGATCTTTAAGTCTGTCCCAACTGACCATTATGGTAGCCACCCTCTGAACAGACTCCATGCTGCTTATATCCTTTTAAAGGTGTGGTCTCCAGAATTGCCCACAAGGTCTCACCAAAGAGGCATTATCATCTCCTCCTTCCTGCTGGCCCTTCCTCTCCTCTGCTTTCATGCATCCTTCTGGCTTTTGCAGTCACCTTTTCTAGCTGTTTAGCCACCTTAAGATCATCAGAAACAATCACCCACAGGTCCCACTCTTCTTTTGTGGACAGAAATACTTCATCCCCTTTACTGTACTGCTCCCTTAGATTTTTTTTTTCCATTTTAAGTTTTAATTGCATATTTCAATTAATAGTATAAGCAGTGTCTGAACTCAACATTATACCGTTTCCACAACGTTGTTACAGGCTCATTTACTTTTGTTTCCTACTTGCTAATACAACATTCAATATCACCTTACCTCCCACCCTCTCTCCCCCCTTCTCCCTATCCCCCTTCATTTAAACATGCTTCTATATCCCCCTACCTCTCTCTGAAACGTCACTAATCGGCACCATTATCCCGCAGTCAGCTGAAAATCCGTGCTTCATGCTTACAATAATCAGTTGTCCCCAATTAACATTTTTATACAACTTATTCCATACAGGATACAAACTTCTTCTTAACCCCCTACAGTTCAATTACATTTAAACCAACTGACATCATAATTGTGTTGCCCTAGTTATATTATAACAATGCTGGTTACCGATTCTACAACCCGTCCCCTCCATACTCCCCCTACCCCCGCAATTATCCCCTTTAATGAAACTTGCGTTTTGTCTCACAATCACTCTGCCATGTGCAAAACGTATATACATATAAATGCACTTTCGCCAGTTAACACATTACTAGTGCCTATGGATTTTGACCCGTTGACCCTGTCCCTCCCCCGCCCTCTTCTGCTTTCCACGTCCCCAACCATGTCCATACCCTCCTCCATTGTTCCATACCCTGTTCCTCTTTCACATGTTGTAACCCTGTCAATCGATGCATCAAACACAGATCCTCCAGCCTTCTAATAAATCCTGCCCTCTGAGGGAACCCCAATCCCAACCAGTGTTGTGCTATTTCATTTCTTGCTGCCACTATGCAGTGATTCAGAACCCCCCTCTCCTGTTCCGGAATATCTTCCCCCAGCTGATGCAGAACACATACCTCTGGTGTTTTTTCTAGTCTACGTCCTGTCATTTGATAAATTAGCAATATTACCTCATTCCAAAAACCTTGAATTTACCCACACTTCCACCACATGTGTAATATATCCCCTCTCTCCTGACAACCTCTCCAGCACCCATCAGTTGTCCCTAACCCCACTCTTTTTTTACGTGTCGGTGTCCAATACCACCGATACAGTACCTTATAGGCATTTTCTTTTATTTGAGTAGCAATAGATATTCCTGCTACTGTCTGTATAATTTTATTCCATCTTTCTTCAGTCCATTGTATACCTAAGTCTGCCTCCCACTTCTTCATGAACTCTAATTTACCCTCTCCGCCCTCCATTAGCCCTTTATAGATCTTGGACAGTGCTCCTTTCTGACCTAAATTTCCTGAGCATAAGGCCTCAAACCACCCTCTGTTACTCCACAAGTCCCTCCAAACTCTGCTGCCGCACAAAGTGACCCAATGCCTTTGAAATCCCGTATTCCCTCCTTTACCACTATCTGAGAGATATGGGTGAGACCCCGCTGTGCCCATCTCCTCAATATATTGGACCCTGGCCCCTCTCCAAACAAGCTTTTAATGTCATCCCCTGCATATATTTTTTATCTTGTACCAATACTTTCCGATTTTGCTTCCAAAGTTTCAAGGTATGCGCTATGAAAGGATTCCTGGCGCTACTGATTCGTTCTGTACTTCCCCTCCACACCAGCTTTTCTAGTCCCACGCCCCTTACTGAGGCTTCTTCCATCTGCTCCCAATGTTTTCCTTTTTCTCTATGCCAATCGTATAGCGTTTTAAGTTGCGCTGTGAGATAATATTTGCTAAAATTGGGAACCCCTAACCCCCCTCACCCCTAACTCTCTGCAGTGTGGACACAGCAACCCTGGGACTCTTATTTTGCCATATAAAGCGATTAACGCTTCTTTGTAATTGTTTCAGCTTTTGACGCGGAACTAATATTGGCAATGTTTGAAAGAGAAACAGAAATCTGGGCAATATCATCATCTTTACTGTTGCTATATGTCCAAACCAAGATAAGTACCCCCTTCCCCATCCAGCCAATAAACTTTCTACTTGCCCAAATATCTTTTTATAGTTTAAGTCGTACAGCATTCCTAATTTAGGGGTGATTTGAATCCCCAAATATCTAATCTTCCCCTTGGCCCATCTAAATGGGTACTGCGCGCTTAATCTCTCCTGCTCTTCCTCTGGTAGTGACAGGTTCAAAATTTCAGATTTTGTCCAATTTATCTTGAATCCCGACAACCGCCCATACTCTTCTATTTCCCACATCAATATTGGTATCGAGCACCTCGGTCTGGTCACACTCAGTATGATATCATCCGCAAACAAGGATATTCGATGTTCTACCTTTCCCACCACTATCCCCTGCAGATCTGCTCTATCTCGCACTCTCTCAGCGAAAGGCTCTAGTGATATTGCAAACAGAAGGGGTGAAAGTGGACATCCCTGCCATGTCCCTCTACCCTGCTCAAAGAAGTCCGAGTAGGCTCCATTTACTATAACACACGCTTTCGGGTTCCGATATAGGGCTTCCACCCACCCCTTAAACTCGCTTCCCAACCCCATTCTGTCCATTACCTGGACTAAGAAGGCCCAAGACACTTGATCAAACGCTTTTTCCGCGTCGAGTGATATGAATAACGCCTCCTGTTTATGTTGCCCCACCGCCCAAATAGTGTTCAAAATTTTCCTAATGTTGTCGGCCACTTGCCTCCCCGGGATAAAGCCCACTTGTTCTTGATGAATCAACTTCCCAATTACCTTGCTTAAACGGGTTGCTAGTATTTTTACCAATAATTTGGCATCTAAGTTGAGCAGTGAAATTGGTCTATACGAGGAGCATTCTTGCTGATCCTTGCCTTCTTTATGTATGACTGTGATCCCAGCCCAGCCCATGGAGGCCGCCAATACTCCCCCATCTCTGGGAAGATTAAACAGCCTCAACAGTGGAGCAAGTAAAAGCTCACTAAATTTCCTTTAGAACCGCACCGGAAGCCCATCCAGTCCCGGGGCCTTATCTACCTTTAGCTGTTTTATAGCTTGCAGAACCTCCTGAGCTTTAATTTTTGTATTTAATTGTGTATGTTCCTCCTCCATCAAGGTCAGGAGCTTTACAGAACCTAGGAAACTTTGTATTCATTCCATATTTGGGGCTGGTCGGGCTGCGTACAGCTCTTGATAATAGCTTTTAAATGCCTCCCTAATATCCCCATCCTTATGAGCTAATTTTCCATCCCTATCCCTAATTTTCAATATGTGTGACCTTAATTTCCTTTGTTTCAATCTCTGCACCATATACTTCCCTGCTTTATTTCCCCCCCTCAAAGAAGCCCTGTTTCAGGAGCTGCATACGATACCTTATAATTTCAGCCTGCATTGCATTTAATTGCGCTCTAGCTGCCAATACTGGCCTTGGTATGTGTCTGCCATCTCTCACTTTCAGATCCTTTAATCTTCCATGCAGTACCCTTTCCCTCTCCTCCCTCTCCCTCTTTTTACGTGCCCCCCATTTAATAAAGACTCCTCTCATTACTGCCTTATAACCATCCCAAACTCCCTCCCAGGCCACCTCGCCATTGTCATTCCATCGAAAATATTCCACTGTCTCCCTCTCTATCTCTTTCCTAACCCTCTCATCCTCCAGTAGAGAGATTCATTCAACTTCCAGAACTGCAGTCCTCCTCCCTCCCCCTCCATAGTCAATCTAACCTCCACTACTGCATGATCCGACCATGTTATGGGATCCATTTCAGCCCCTTTAATCCTGTCTGCTAGCTCCTTTGTCACCCAAATCGCATCTATCCGGGAATATGCACCATGCACTGGGGAAAACTATGAAAACTGCCTCTTCTGGGGATGTTGAAATCTCCAGACATCTATCAAGCAGTGCTGTGTAACGAAATGGCAATATTTATGCCTATCCGCTCGTTTGCCCTCTCGTTTCCCAGTTGCATCTCTATCTGGTTTCCACGTCAAATTAAAATCACCCCCACAAATGAGTTTTCCATCCCCCAACTGTCCCACCTCAACTTCTAGTTTTGTCCAAAATTCTCTTTGCCACCCTGTCGGTGCATATACATTCATTATACAGTACCAATCATTACCCACTTTTATGCATAACAGAAGGTATCTCCCCTCTTTATCCCTTATTATCTTCTCCAAACCTTAAGTTTGGAGGATAGAAAAAACGCCACCCCGCCCTTCTTTTTTTCCACTGCGATGCATAGAAACTTAATCCATAGCCCCAGAGTTGGACCATGTGTTCCGTTGTCCTTGTTAAATGCGTCTCTTGTACAAGCACTATTGATGCTTTTTGGCATCTTACCTCTTTATACAGTTTCTGCCTCTTCAGTAGCGAATTAAGCCCTTTGACATTCAGTGTTACAAGTTTTAACTCACCTATTATCTTTTTCTACCCCCTCCTTCTTTATCCTACATCTTCTATCTTCCCCCACCCCTCCCCCCTTACCCACCCTCCACTTCCCTTCCCCTCCCCTCTACTCTCCTTCCTACCCCTCCCCCCTGATCCTCCCCCTCCTCCCCCACCCCCTCCCTCCCTCCTCCCCTTCCTCCGTCTCCTCCACTGAGACTCGACTTCCATACCTTATGACAGACAAACAGGCCCCCACCTGCCCTTCCTCTTCTCTTCCCCCTCCCCCATACTCACCTATCCCCTTCCCCTACCTCCTACCCCTGCCTATTTCCCCCCCCCCCACCTCTCCAACTTCCCCCCTTCCGAAGTAACCTTGACTCGCTATCTATCCATACAATCTGTGCTATACCCCCTCCCCCTGCCCTACCTACCCTCCTCACTCTATCATTTATAATCACTACACATTACAGATCTCCAGAAAATTTTGAACAGTCCATTTTAAATAGCAAGTCAAACAAATCGCTGCATCTTGATCGAACTTCCTCATCCCGCTGACTTTGCTGTTGATGTCTTGCCGTGATTCACGGTGTTGAGACGCGTCTGCCTCAGTAGCTGGCACTCTTTGCCGTTTCGAATTTCCCCCACTGAATTCAGGTGTTGCATCTGCTTTTGTCGTGGAAGACCCCGCCTCCTCTCCCGGCAGGTTGGTGATTCCCAAATTTCTGAGTGTCCTCCATGCTTCTTCCTTATTCCTCACCTTTCTGGACACACCTTTCACAGTCATTAATCCGAAGGGGTATAACCACCTGTATCTCATCCCTTCCCTCCTCAAAAACGCTGTCACCTCCTTCAGCTCCCTTCGGCGTTGAAGCGTTCTGAAACAGTTCCACCGCATGGTCCTCCCACTTGATATGTCCCAGTTTCCTGGAGGCCCGCAAGAGGCGTTCTTTAATCTTAAATGAATTCAGGCATACCACCATGTCCCTTGGCCGATTATCTTTGATGGGCCCTAGCCCCCTGTGTGCTCGCTCTATTTGAAGGGGTTCCTCCTCTACTCCCTCCTCTAGGGCTGCAGCTTGTAGCACATGTTGAAACACTTTAGTAATCACTGCTTCACAGTTATTATATTATATGGTATGCCTCGCACTCTAATGTTGCATCTCCGCGAGTGGTCCTCCAGGTCCTCTGTTTTTTCCTTCAGTTCTTCCTGGGCGAACATTAATTCCTCCCAACCTTTTTGTAAATCCACTGTTACTTCCCCCTGTTGTTCCACCGGTTGTTCTATGTCCTCCACCCTGGATCCCAGTTCCACAATATCTTGTCTTAAAGATTGCTAAGTCTCCTGTAGCTCATTTTTGACTCCACTGATTTCCATTTTGAGTTCCTCTTTCAGTTGCTCGAGCCACATCTTAATCATATCTGCTACACCTGGATTATATATTCCCCCCATCTCCTCCTCCTGCTCAGCCGTCTGAACCGCCCCCATGGGGTTTTCCTTCTCCCCCTCCATTCTTCCTTTAGAAGTCGCATACGGTGATCGTAAATCCGCTATTTTTTTCTTTGCGGACATCCCTCCCTTTGCTTTCTCCATATGCACGTTCTCTCGCTCTGCTTAACTTTCTCCTTCCCCGGTCTGTGCCGGCAGGCCTATTCCAGTGAGACGTTTCTGTTCTTACTTACTTTTCACTCTTAAGCAGCTCTCTATTCCTTCTATCCTGTAGACGTTATTGGTATTTAGTTATTCTGGTGCTTGCTAAGACCTTTTTGATCCCAGTTTCAGATACCTTGCTTAGTGCTGCGAATGGCTTCTTGCTGCTGCTTTCTTTGGCGTGCTCCCTTATCAGCTTACTTTACGTCCCCTCTGCTGCTGGGTTTCACTCTGATTTCCCTGTCCACTGTGGATCACTTTTCTCTGCTACTCCGATCCTCCTGCCGCGGTTGTTCTGCTCGTTATACCCCCTCTCTCCCCGTACTGGCTCGTCTCTGCCTTCCTGCACCGCGACACAACGACAATCTCCTGATGCACTCCTCCTGGCTGCTAACCTGCGAAGCTGCCTGCTCCAGGGTCCCGCTCCCTACCGGATCGCTTCCGCCACTCCAGATCTTGCTCCTGCACTTCGCCGATGCTTTCCCCGGCTCTCCTGCTCGCCCCGCAATCTCCGCAGCCTACGCGCCCGCCTTGCACCTCGACCACGTGGTCCCCTTCTCCGCTGCCGCGGTCTTCAAATTAGGGCTCTTCTGGCACTTACTGCGATTCCTTCGCTTATCAACTTTGCTCCACTATCCAATCGTTGCTTGGGGTGCGCTATTTCCACTTTTGCAGGTATTTGTGGTGGAGCCCCTCTACGGCCCCACCATGAAGCCTGATGTCGTCACTGGAAGTCTCCCTTAGATTTTTAGGCCGAAATGTATGACCATTTTTCCAGAGTTAAATCTCATTTGCCAAATTCTTGACCATTCTTCAAACAACGAGATCCCTCCTCAAATTATCTACTCCTTCCTGGGGTGTCTACTCTATTGAAGATTTTGGTATCTGCAAAGAGGCAAATCTTATCCAACATTCTTTCCGCAATATCAATAACAAAGATGTTAAAAAGAATCAGACCAAGAACAGATCCCTGGGCACACCAACGGTTATATTCTTCTCCTCAGAGTTAGCTCCATTTAGCTGTACTCTTTGTCGCTTCTGACTCAGCCAATTTCTAACCCAGTCAGTCACTTTAGGGTCTATTCCTAGGATGCTCAATTTATTTATTAAGGCGTCTTGTGCAGAATGGTGTCAAAGGCTTTACTGAAATCTAAGTATACCACATCTAGGGCTCTCCTTCGGTCCAGCTCTCTGATCGTCCAGTCAATGAAATTAATTAGATTTGTCTGCCCTGCCCCTAGTAAAACCATGCTGTCTTAGATCCTGCACTATCCTCTGTTTTAGCAGAGTTTCCATTAATTTACTTATCACAGAGGTCAGACTAACTGGTCTGTAGTTCTCAACCTCAGCTTTATTTCCACATTTGTGAATAGGGACCACGTGCGCCTTTCTCTAATTCTCTGTGAGCACTCCCAACTCTAAAGATGCACTGAAAAGGTTAGACAGTGGAGCCGCTAAAACATCCCCAAGTTCCTTCAGTGCTCTGGGATGTATCCCATCTGACCCCATCGCATCGCTTTGTCTTTTAGTTTAGCTAGTTCCTCAAGAACACAGTCTTCTGAAAATTGTTAAAGATCCTCTTTACTACTGTTCCTATTTGTGGAAGTTTTCTGATGTCCTGCTCCTGACCCTTCATCTGTGAACACAACAAAAAGATTTGTTAAGCAATTCTGCTTTGTCCTCATCAGCTGCTATATATTCCTCCCCTTCACCTTTGAGTCTGACAATACCATTTTTGCACTTCCTCCTCTCACTAACATACCTGAAAAATGTCTCATCCCCCCATTTTACTGCATTACTTATTTTTTCATCTGTTTGTATCTTTGCTTTCCTGACTACTTTCCTAACTTCTCATGTATTTTATGAAGGCTACCCATTTTTTCTTCACCTTTTCAGCTACTTCTTTCTACTACTACTACTACTGATCATTTGAATAGCGCTACAAGGTATATGCAGCACTGTACAGACACATGTAAAAGATGGTCCCTGTTCATCAGAGCTTACAATCTAGTCAAGACAGACAACACTACAGCTGTGGAGAAGAATACATTATAGCGGCCTCCTTTAAAACCATAGCGGCCTAAATATTGAAGACTGACTCAAGGCCTTTTATAGCCAAGATTTGGGAGCGCGGGGAAATCCCAAACCTAAGAACGCTTTTGTTTGTTGGGACTGAGGGACCTGAGGCATTAATGGATGCCTGAGGCTAAAGGCGCACAGGTCTTAGATCAAGGCTTACTAGTATAACAATCCCCCCAGGATAACCCTAACCTTTGAGACTCTGTATAATCTGCACCTGCATCATCAAGGACTGCTTCTGAGAGCATTTGTTTTTGTATAATGAGATGGAAAGTCAATCGCTAGAGTGTCGGAAGAACACCTGATGAAGTTTTGGATATTTGATGTACAAACCTCCTCGTATGTTAATAACTAGTGAACCACAGGCTCAATGGTTTGTTGTTGTTTTTTTAAGCATGGATATTAAACAAATGGATATGTGCCCTTTGCATCCCCAACTAGAGTGAGCTTTAACTGGATTTGATATAGCATTATTCAAGGCATGGCGCCTTTTTGTGGGGGCTCAACTTGAGTAAGTAGCCTGGTGGTACCAGTAACTTTGATGCTGGACCTCCCTCATTGTTTGCAAGAATGCTAAGGTTTTTCTACTTGGAGGACAAACATAACAGAAAACAAAGGAAGAAAATTCAGCCCTAGAGGGTGTAACTTGGATTTGGGCAAATAAAGGGCGGACGTTGCCCACCCTCTTTGGCTGAACAAAGTTGAAGCAATAGTGTAAAATTGCTATTTTTGTGATTAAAAACTCTTCTGGATGCAATTAGAAATAGTGGAGAGACCATGTTGGCAGCCATGAAGCTCATCTTTTTTTTCTTTTTGGTAATTTGTTTTTGGTGAAGGCTGCAGGACTTTTTTTTTAAGTGACCTGCATTACATGGAGCTTGGGTAGACTGTTGTATATTGAAATGTGACAGATGATGTGGGGTCTAATTATGTATGCTCCCAGTGAGTAGTAGTTATGAGTTAAGATCACAGTGTGTGAGGAGATGCATGGGAGTAACTTGATGTGGATGTGTTCATTTGTGCATATGTTCAGTTTTGCATATGGGTTCAGAATAGTGCTAATAGAATGAGAGGGAGGGAGTAGTATATAGAACGGCATTGCAAAAATTGGATGGCAGGCTTAGGGGAAGGATTCCTAGGATGAGTATATAAATGGAAAGAATTTGCTGACAGACAGACATGGCTGAATGTTTTGCTGTATGGGGGGATTTTGAGGAGTTGTGAGTGAGTCTATGGATGCATGCGGGAGAGGTTGATGGAGATGAAGTGTTTGTGGAGATGTGTGAGAGAAGAGAGAATGGGAAAGGCGGGAGGGGATGGGTGAAGAGAGGGGAAGTGGGAGGTTTGAAGAGGAAGTAACAGTCAATAGTAGGGGGGAAGGGAGAGAGTGGGATTTGGAAAAAGGGCATTGGGAAGAGAGGGCTGGCTTTAGTGTTTGGTATCCAGTGTCTCACAGGGCCCAGCTCGGAGGCCTTTGGAACACATGAAAGGAAAATTGAGAATCGTAAATTGCATTTTGTTCACTTGATAATGGCTGATATTATATTGTTGGCATTGAAAGTTGGAGGGCTACACTCGCCAGTGAAGAAAATAAAAGTATTAAGCTACTGTAAGAAAGCAAATGCAAATATTGTATTTTTGCAGGAAATAAATCTGATACAAGAAAAGCATAAAAACCTAAAAGAGGTTGGGTGGAGAAGATTGGAGTCTGAGTCATCATGGACCTATCTACGTTCAGGAAGGCTTTAAAGACTCACCTTTTCCAGATGACTTATGACCACATAACATAATGTAGGACTCTCATAATGCTGACTACATAACATAACGAAGGACTCTCATAATGCTGACCACTTAACATAATGAAGGACTCTCATAATGCTGGCCTCTCCACTTACACAGACTTTACCTTGAGTCCTGCTACACAACCTATACTTAGTTCTCCGTCCTCTCCCTACTTCCCCTGCCTCGATCCCACCCCCTATCCCTTCCCCTACCCCTTTTCTCCCTCCCACCCTTTCCCTTTCTTTGGTGCATTTGCATGTTAATAGTGCCCCGCCTCTGTTACCAAGATTTGCTGTTCATGCCTGTTAATGTAAAGTTGCTTGTTTTGATGTTTTATGCCTGTTTTATGTAAAGTTGCTTGACTGTTCACATTTCCTGTAAACCGCTCTGATACTAAATAGTGCGGTATATAAAAGCTAATAAATAAATAAATAAAATAAAGATTGCTTTTTTGCCCTTAAGCAGTAGATAACGTGGGATGGCATTTTTAGTGTATAAGTGCACAGCATTTGAGTCCCATAAAGTCATATCAGATTCAGAGGCATGATTTGTACTCTGACTGGGAGTTTTAAATGGGGAAAAATGTGCTCCTAGGTAATATCTATGCCCTAAATGTATACCAACATGGATACTTCGCAGCCCAGCTGGCAAGATATGCGGAATATATATTGATTTTAAGGGGAGACTTTAATATAACAGCAGACCCATCAGCGGACTGCCGGCTGGCTAGGGTACCAAGGGAAGACCATGATCACAGAGGAGTTAATTTTCTAATCTCTGAAGTGGAGTTAGTGGATGCATGGCGAATTTTGAAACATCCGGATACAGAATATACATTTTACTCAGGTGCCCACAAAGTATATTCTTGCTTGGACTCTATTATTTAGTATCGAACAGTTCCTTGGACTTATTATTATGGTGGAAATTGATGTGCCTGCGCTGTCTGTCGGACCACTCTGCAATTATTATGGGCTTGCAGTTTTCAGTTGGGAAGAGATAGATTTTGGAAGTTAAATCAAGATCAAGAGTTTTGGGTGTTTTTTTAAGGAGTCCCAGACAAGAATATAGAAGAAAATAGTGGGGAGGATATTGGAGCCCTTACATATTAGGAAGCTGCAAAGGCAGTGTTACGAGGGAAAATAATTGCATACATGGCAGGGATCAAAAAACATATGGAACAAGAGCTTAAGCAAGAAATTCAAGTTTTGAAGGCATGTAGAAGGGAGCACATTAAGATGCTATGTGGGGAAAGTAGGTAGAGAATGTTGGAGGTCTGGCAAAAATTGATGATATACTTCAGCAAAGAGTACAAGGAAACATCTAGTTATGCAAATATAAACTGCATAAATGGAGAAATAAAGTAGGAAACTCTTGGAGAAATTGATAAGGCCACATAATGCAAGACAAGTGGTAACAAAAATGAAAAACAAGGAGGGGTGCCTTCACATTAGAGCAGAATCTATTACACAACAATTTGCGCAATACTATAAATTATTATATAACCGTGGAGTCAGCCAATTGGAAAACTAAGAATGTTTATGCTAATCTAAGTATCCCACAACTATATCCAGAGCAAGCAGCTTGATAGGCTGCTGAATGTAACAGAAATACGGGAGGAGGGGATAATTGGGGTTTTTGCCAGCCTTGATGTGGAAAAAGTATTTGACAGAATTTTGTGGGAATACTGGTTTTGGGTCTTGCCCAAATTTGGCTTGCTGGAGAATTTTATCTTGAGTGCAGGTGTTATATAATAAGCCCATGCCCCAGTTGTTAATAAATGGAATGACAGCACTGAATTGGAACAGGGGACTTAATAGGAGTGCAATTAAATTGGCAATTAAAATGCATCAATCTGCAGGGTATTAGGGGAGTCAAACAGAAGCAGAAGAGTACCGCATAAACATATTTGCAGATGACAAGTTACTATTATGAGCAATGCCAGGGAGAGCCTCAAATGAGCTATGGAGAACATTATGCTATTTGGGAGCTTCTTGGGGAGCATCAACTATGATAAATCAGAAGTCCCAGTGGTACATAGAAACAAGGGACTAGAATTGTAGTAGACATATTGCCCATTGTTCTGAGCTCAAGGAGGTGTAAAGCATTTGGGTATTTATTTAAGTATGAACCTTATACAGTTCCATTGAGGACAGAAGGAGCTATAAGTCTACTGATCCCATTTAGGAAGGCTTGGAGATGGTGGTGAGACAGGTCTGCAGGGGCATATGAGGTAACACTATTCCTCCACTTGGTGGGGAATCTGGCATTTTAGCCAGGTTTGGGTAAGTCAAGGTTTCTAGAGTGGAGGCAGAGGGGTTGTCGAGATATAGGCCAGTTGGTGTCCCTCAGCAAAGATACATTTCCAAATGTTTAATGGTGAAGGAGAAATGCAGCATCCTAAATAATCATTTGTTGCAATATTTACAAGTATGACACTGTTGGGGCACTGTGAAAGCAAGAGGTCCAAAGGGGGCCTAACTGAAAGAAGTGGATGAGGATTTCTGGGGGTATTACCCACTATTGGAACAAATTAACCACTTGGTATCATATAGGCAGAGATAATTTGGATAGTAAGTATTTAGAGAAGCTGGCTAAAGGGTAGACTAAGGAGATGAGGAAGGAAGTGACATCTGACCACCTGGAAACCCTATTTGATAATATATCAAAGATCACGGTGAATGCAAGTCTCCAGGAAATGCAATATAAAACTCTGCACTATGCATACATAACAAGGGAAAAAGGGGTTAAGTTTCAACTGTGGGCAGATAGTAGCTGTCAAAAATGTAAATTGTGAGTTGGGACATACAAACAAACATTTTTGGAGTGTTATGGGTTGATGGATCTCTGGGGAATGGTGAAGGTGGTAACAGTAAATGTGACAGGGAAGAATGTACAGTGGTTTTATATGCTGCTCAAGTTGTGAGTTAGTGCCACCTTTCAAGAAAAATAATGGGTCAAGGCAGGTAGCAACTTTGTACAGGTGGCTATTTTGGTGGCCAAGCAATTGATTTTAAAATATTTGGTGGGAGAAGTTAATCCTCCAAAGCAATGGTGGATTCATCTTATG
The DNA here is from genome assembly GCA_033557465.1 of Ichthyophis bannanicus. Taxonomy (NCBI): domain Eukaryota; kingdom Metazoa; phylum Chordata; class Amphibia; order Gymnophiona; family Ichthyophiidae; genus Ichthyophis; species Ichthyophis bannanicus. The sequence continues at coordinate 218,052,114 of CM066040.1, forward strand.
CATGATATGGAACTGGTGGAGAAGTCAGCCTACAAACATGTTCTGCCCTGCTGGAAAAGATACCTATTATTTGTGGTTTTGATTTCAGACACAGTACCCATTATCAAGGGATCAAGGGGAAGATAATTAAAAGGAGGGAGGGGTTGGGGAATAGGGACCAATAAGAAGTATATGTAAGGAGACACAAAAAGTCTCCCACAGAAAAGGACACTCAAATAAATTAAAGACACCAAATGACTTTATAAAAGCAAACAAACAAACTAATAACAGAGCATTCTCACATGCGGCCCCCATCATTTGGAACTCCATCCCGGAGGACCTACGCTCATCAACAGAAATTATAGAACTCCGTAAAAAACTGAAAACCTATCTCTTCACCTTGCATTACAATACCATAGCTAATCCACTGATCATCCCAGAAAAAGGCTAAAACACGCTCAAACGAATAAAACTAAACCTCATAACTCAACAGATACTACATTTACTTGTAAATAACGACGACTCAATCCAATAGAGCTTACAACTCTGAAATTGTAAATAGTTATTAACCTTTGTTCTTGTTCCATAATGTATCTATAATGTATTTGTTCTTGTTCCATAATGTATCTAACCATTATATTGTTCTGTTATGTATTTAAGCATTACACTGTTTATTGTCAAAAAATTGTTCCATGTAAAAACAAGCTCTTGCTTTGTTGACTGTTGTTCAATTGTGAACCGCACCTGAACTCCGGAAGATGCGGGATATAAATGATTGTTAAATAAATAAATAAATAAAGTGTTTGTGTGATTAGGAGGTGGGGGGGGGGGGATAAAGGAAAATTCTTAGGTAAACATACAGAGTTTTGGTGACCTGAATAATTGATAGTTGACATGTTTTGTGATAATTTGTATTTTATGGATGCCATGCTGTGCTAAGGACCTCAGAGTGGAGGAATGGCCTAGTGGTTGGGGCAAGGTACTTCAGGCCGGAAGGTCGGGGGTTCATATCCCACTAGAGGACAGCAACCTTGGGCCAGAAGGACTGGGGTTTCTAGTCCCACAGGTGCTCCTTGTGGTCTTGGGCAAGCTACTTAACCCTCCATAGCCCATGTTCCCTGTAAAATAGTTATCTCCAAGTTATAATGCCCTGTTCAATGTAATTTCAGTTTGTTCAATGTAAACCGCACTGATGCAGAATAGTGCGGCATATAAGAGAATGTAAATAAATAAAATAAAATTAAAATAAAATAACATGAGTACATAGTGCTTCTAGCCAGAGAGACAAAAAGAAACTTAAGGCTACAAAGCCAGAATTGCTCTTATTGCATGGGCATTAGATCAAATCATGTCCAATTTTTTATTTAAAAAAACAATGGTCTAATGACAAAAAATATTAAATTTTGACAAAATAACAACAATCAAAAATAAAGTTATAAAAAAAATAAAGTTATATAAAGCCCCATCCAACACACTATTGTGTTTTGAAAAATGTATATGCGTCAGGGATTTGTGCTGTTCAAAGATACTCAGCAGGCTCTACCAAGGATCCATCTCAAATCCTAGTCCCACCAGCTATAGGAAGACAGACTACCAGCAGCTATTACTGGGGAAGCACTTAACCACACCTCTGGAAGTATAATTAGATTTCCACAATAGCAACCTGCCTTACAGGAATGTGTTGCCCTCCCAGCTATTTTTTTTTCATTCCTTTCCTCTTTCATTTCTCACGAATCCTACGTGAAAAATTCAAGCAGTATGTCGATATGCATTTAAACTAGAAAAAGGGGGTGACGGACGGGGAAACAAATTCTGGACGTCACCCCCTGCAAAAGCAGAATAACATCAGAAACAAACACACTTTTAAACCACACATCAAAAACAAGTGGGAAAAGGTGGGTAGAACAAAATCAATGCAAAATACACGCAAGCCAGTTAAATGCTGGAAAACAATGAGCACAAGTGCTCGAAGCTTAGCCAACAAAGTTCTGGACCTGGAAGACCTAATGGTGGAAAAGGACTTGGACATTGTGGCCATTACAGAAACATGGTTTAATGAATCGCATGATTGGGACATAGCCATACCTGGCTATAATCTATTCAGAAGGGCCAGAGAAAATGGAAAAGGAGTAGCAGTCTTGTATGTCAAAAGCAATATTAAAGCTACTGAAATGCAGGGGGCATGGGGAAAAGAAGAAGCGCTCTGGATCGTGTTGGAAAGAGGAGATGGCACTGTCATCCATACTGCTGTAGTATACAGACCTCCAACTCAAATTGAAGAGATAGATAACGAACTGATTATAGATATTGCCAAGATAGCAACAAAGGGGGGAGCAATCATATTGGGTGACTTTAATCTTCCCCATGTGGATTGGATTACTCCTTCTGCAAATCTGTGGTTTCAGATAAAAGCCAAGGTGCAGTCCAATCATAGCAAGCTCAAAGTCCTAAACTTCAAAAATATTGACTTCAATAAAATGGCAGAGTACCTAAAGGAGGAGCTGACAGAGTGGAAGGGGATAAGGGAAGTGGAATTGTAATGGGCTAAACTAAAAGGGACAACAGATAAATATGTAAGAAAAGTAAATAAGAACAAGAGGAGAAGGAAACCTATTTGTTTTTCCAAAGAAGTGGCTGCTGAAATAAAGGCAAAAAACACAGCTTTCGCAAAATTCAAAAGCTTGCAAACAGAGGAACACAGAAATGAATACAGGATCAAACTCAAGGAGACAAAAAGAGAAATAAGGATAGCACAATCAAAGGCAGAGGAAAAAGATGGCTAAAGATGTTAAGTGCGGTGACAAAACTTTCTTCAGGTATATTCGGGAAAGGAAGATCAGAGGTGGAATTGCAGGACGCAGAAGTGCTGGGAACGGACTCGTGGAAAGTGACATTGAAAAAGCGAAATTGCTAAACAAATACTTCTGCTCTGTTTTTACTAAAGAAAATCCTGGAGAAGGACCACCTGTGACTCCCAAATATAAAAATGGGAATGAAGTAGATACCACACCATTCAGAGAAGATGAGGTGTTAGAACAGCTTGCAAAACTGAAAGTGGACAAGGCCAAGGGACCGGATGGGATACATCCCAGGATACTGAAAAAGTTCAGAGAGGTTCTTGCAGGGCCGTTAAAGGATGTTTTCAACAGATCCTTGGAAACAGGAGAGGTTCCCCAGGACTGGAGAATGGCTGATGTCATACCTCTACACAAAAGTGGGGGGACAAGGAAGAAGTGTCAAACTACAGGCCCGTGAGCCTTACCTCGGTGGCGGAAAAAGTAATGGAGGCGCTCCTGAAAGAGCAAATAGTGAACTTTCTCAAAACCAGCAGGTTGCAAGATTCGAGGCAACATGGTTTTACCGAGGGATGATCTTGCCAAACAAATTTCATTGAATTCTTTGACTGGGTGACCAGAGAACTGGATCAGGGGCATGCGATGGATGTCATCTACCTGGATTTCAGCAAAGCCTTTGCTACTGTTCCTCATAGGAGGCTTATCAATAAACTCAATAGTTTGGAAATGGGTCCCAAGGTGGTAAACTGGATCAAAAATTGGTTGACTGACAGACGACAGAGGGTGATGGTAAATGGAGCTCACTCATATGAAGGGAAGGTGATAAGCGGGGTGCCTCAGGGTTTGGTCCTGGGCCCGGCACTGTTCCATGTATTTGTGAGTGATATTGCTGAAGGACTGAATGGAAAGGTCTGTCTTTTTGCAGATGACACGAAAATTTGCAACAGAGTAGACTCCCCCGAGGGAGTGATTAACATGAGGAAAGATCTACAAATGCTGGAAGAATGGTCTAATGCTTGGCAATTAAGATTTAATGCGAAGAAGTGCAGTGTCATGCATTTAGGTAGCAGAAATCCAAGGGAAATGTATGCAATAGGGGGCGAGAGATTGGTGTGCACGGAGCAAGAGAAAGACCTCGGTGTGATTATTTCTGCAGATTTCAAGGTGGCAAAACAGTGTGACAAGGCGGTGGCAATAGCCAGGAGGATGTTGGGCTGCATTTGAAGAGGAATTACCAGCAGAAAGGAAGGGGTACTAATGCCACTGTATAAGTCTCTGGTGAGGCCTCACCTGGAATACTGTGTTCAGTTTTGGAGACCGTATCTTGCAAAGGATGTAAAAAGAATGGAAACTGTTCAGAGGAAGGCGACCAAAATTCAGAACTTTAAATACTTAAAGAGAAGTAATGAACAAACAAACCTCTTCCAAAGATGGGGAAGCTGTAAAACTAGAGGGCATGACATGAAGCTGCAAGGTGGTAAATTGAAAGGCAATGTCAGGAAATACTTTTTCACTGAAAGAGTGGTGGATGCTTGGAATGCCCTCCCGATGGAGGTGGTGGAGGTAAACACAGTGACGGAATTCAAAGTGGCCTGGGACAGACACAGTGGATCACTTTACAGCAACAGGATAAAATAAAAATAAACGGAACCATCTAATTTCTCAACAAATAGGGGTGTCCTACATGGAGCGATGGGGGGAGGAGCGGTGGGTTCACCCCTAAACAAAGATATGGGAAGGGGTGAAGACTTGGGGAGGGGTGCACCTACTCCTGGTGGGTGCACCCCTAAACAGACATGGGAAGGGGTGCACCTACTCCCTAAAGACATGGGAAGGGATGCACCTACTCCCTAAAGACATGGGAAGGGGTGCACCTACTGGGAAGGGGTGCACCTACTCCTGCCATCTTTCTGGGCAGACTAGATGGACCATACTGGTCTTTATCTGCCGCCATTTACTATGTTACATTTAAATTAATTTGATTCCTATTAGCATTCCTTGTGGCCTTGGGCAAGTCACTTAACCCTCCATTGCCTCAGAAGAATCCAAGTTATCAATGTTCCTGTTTAATATACATTACCATGTTTAAGTAACAATGTAAACCATTTTGACTAAATGATAAAGTCGTATTAAAAAGCCTGCTAAATAAGTAAATGAATTCTGCGTTATTTATTTATTTAACTTTTTTTTTATACCACTTTTCATAATATCAAAGCGGTTTACAATGAACATATCCAACGCATTTCATGGAACATGAATTTAAGTAACAGCTTCAAGGTTACATAAATAGAGTGTTAGAAAACAAAAACTACTCAATGGCACAGGAATTAATTAGTTAAGGGGATCGGGGATAGCTCTTATATACGTGGAGGCCAATTCTGTACCCTGTATGCCTGACCGCAGTATCCACCCAAATCCTAGACAGATCCAAGCTAGACCCAGATTCTGCCGCTGTGGGGTCTAGACGTACCCGTTGTGGCAGAGTCAGCTATCCTGAGAGTGGGGGAGGTGAGAAGCATAACGAATTCACCCTAGTTAAGGGTCCCCCCTTCTAGGAGTGCAGGGAGAGAAAGCCACAGCCAGGTTTCAAAGACAGAAAACCCCCAGCTGGAACAGGTTTCAGCCAATGACTGATAAAGTAAGAAAGAGGGATTGCAAGCACGAGGACCAAAGCCCTTACTTTAACAAGTGCACTGATTATTCTAATATCAAAAGGCAGGGGGATTACCAACACCTGGGAAAGAAAGAGGTGGGGTTAAGACCCTGGAGGTATAAGCCTGGGTTAGATTATGCAGAGAGAGAGAGACGAGAAGGAGAGCAGCCGGGAGAGCAGCTGAGTCGGAAGCAGAGAGGAGGAGTGGATTCTTGGAGAAGAGCTGAGCTACCCAGAGCTGAGAGAGCTGAATTCCCTGGAACAGGTTGGCAACAGAGGTGGGGACCAGGAAGTGGAGAAGCTTTCAGACCACCAGAGAGGTTGTCAGCTGAGCAGTCTGACCAGGTCGGTGAGTCAGAACCGATGCAGTTGGGAGAACCAGTGTCAGAGTTGGGGGAAGAAGATTGCTTTATGGATTGCTCTCTATGCCAAGCTCTAGACAGGAGGTCTTGAGGAAAAGCTAGCCCTGAAAGAAGTAATTCTCCTTGGAAGTTAACCATATGGCAGAAGCAGTGTGGAGGTAAATTCCTGTCTGTTTTAAAAGGGAAATTTACTGCAACGGAAGCCTGATCAGGAAGCTCTGATTCATGCTCATTTGTCACCTGTGTTTGAACTGTGCAACAGCAAGAAAAGCCAAGTTAACTGCTATAAGAGTTTCTGCATGCTCCTCTCCTATATGAAAAGCCTGCTAAGAATTTTGATAAGAGCTTGGAATGTTTGTTTTGTTCTAAGTTTGGTTTCACGTAGAAATGCAGCCTAGAGGTTTTTGAGGCTGACAGAAACCAAACTGCTGTAGAAGAATTAAGCCTGAATTTTTCTTTATGCTCTGATTAACAAGGACTAAAAAGGAAAGTGGCAGCCTAGTTTCTAAAGGCAATTGCTTCTGCAAGTAAGAAGACTTTAAAAAGCCATTTCTGAGTTCTTTTGGTTTGTTTGCCATTATTTGCTGTACCTTAAGCAAATTCTACAGTTATAATCCTGTAAATGATACCTTGAACCTGCTGTGTTTTGTGTTATGGAAATAAACTTTCTGTTACAAGTCTTACCCTTGGTTACCTCAACTACAAACCTTCTACTTAAAGCACCAACATATTTTTAGCAGTACTACACTTCCCAGAAGCCAACACGAAGAAAAAGGCTGCTAGGAGCTGATAGAAGGAGGAATCCTCAACCACCACGCCCCTCGACCACTAGAGGCAAGTGGCTTCGGGCGTTGTGCTTGTGACACCGTGATGGTGGAATTATGGAGATACATATCCTGGCGCTCCCAGATGCCAAGGAGAAAGACATACCAGAACCTGCCCGTCCACACGCTAGAACGCCACTGCTGGCATGAGGGAGCAGTGGCGTCCTCACACCATGGAAACGAGCTGTCTGGTGGCTCGGAATGGCATGCCTCACATCGGCCCCTGCAGACCACCGTACTGGCGACAACAGTTGCCCATATGGGCAGGATCATGGCAGTTTCCCCCAAAAAGACAGGTTCCACAATGCTTGTATTGGGTCAAGCAGTGATATCCCAGGTCCTTTTTTAAGGATGGTTTATGGACCTTTCCTTGGGGGGTGGGGGATTTCAGCCCACATACTGTGCTGTGCCCTGCACTTATACCGTCAGGGTGGTATAAGCTGGAGGTCCATGGGGTTGCCGGGGAACGTACACAGGTTGTCCCTGAATGCGTTGTGTATGTCCCGTCCCTTCCCACCCACATACAGCGCTCCCTGCACAAACGCTGTGTATGTGCAGGGTGCATTGGCAGCAGAATACCCTTGGAGTGCTGTCTGCTGCCTACATGTCCAGCCTGCATGTACACAGCAGCTATTCGCCATATGGAATGCCCCTCAATGGGCCAGATTCTGTTTCAGATGTAAATCTCCTCCATGTGTCTGGTCTGAACCGGATGCACAGAGGGGTTTGCGATTTTAATCCCACGGGGCAGATCTAGCCTCGTGGGATCAGAATCATGAACAATCCTGCACGTGCAAGCCGAGATAGCGATTCTGTCTGGCCTGCACGTGCAGGACTGCACCCGGCTAACTCAGTCAAGGCTCTTCATTGAAGAGCTGCGATGCCAGCCGCCAGAGGATAAAGTTAATTCCCCACAGCCCGACCCCCAATCTGGCCTCCTAAGGCCAGGGTCGGGCTTTAGGGAATATCCTCCGCCCCGCCCCCCCCCCCCCCCCCGCCCCAACAGAAAAACAAAAACAAATCCAGGGAAGTTATTCCACCTCGGAGGTGGAATAACTTCCCCGGACATTTCGCAGGCACTAGATGTACAGGGCCGACATTACAATCTGCCCTGTACGTCCAGGACCAGCGACCACCTACTGCCCGCCCAGATTCTATCCCTGGGCCGCACATTCCCCGCCTCCATCTAACTTTCCTGCACAACCAGCAGGGAAGTTATTTGGGGGCAGAAGCCACGAATAGCGTTGGGACATCCATCCCCACTATTTGTGGTTCAGAATAACCCCCAATGTGAATATGCTTCTGGTTATTCATGTTGATAAGAACATAAGAACATAAGATATGCCATACTGGGTGAGATCAAGGTCCATCAAGTCCAGTATCCTGTTTCCAACAGTGACCAATCTAGGTCATAGGTACCTAGCAGTTTCCCCAAAAGAAAGGTTCCACAACGCTTGTATTGGGTCAAGCAGTGATATCCCAGGTCCTTTTTTTTAATAATGGTTTATGGATCTTTCCTCCAGGAACTTGTCCAAACCTTTTTAAACCCAGCTACACTAACAGCTTCTACTACATCTTCCAGTAACAAATTCCAGAGTTTGATTATGCATTGAGTGAAAAAATATTTTCTCTTATTAGTCATAGTAACATAGTAAATGACAGCAGATAAAGACCAGCATGGTCCATCTAGTCTGCCCAGCACAATGGCAAGAGTAGGTGCACCTGCCGCTCCATGCAGGCCACCCCTCCCCACGTCCCTGGTTAGGGGTGAACCCACCACTCCATGCAGGACATCCCTATTTGTTGAGAAATTAGATGGTTCAGCTTATTTTGATTTTATCCTGTTGCTGTAAAGGGATCCACTGTGTCTGTCCCATTCCATTTTGAATTCAGTCACCGTGTTTGCCCCCACCACTTCCATCGGAAGGGCATTCCAAGCATCCACCACCCTTTCCGTGAAAAAGTATTTCCTGACATTGCCTTTCAATTTAACACCTTGCAGCTTCCTGTTGTGCCCTCCAGTTTTACAGCTTCCCCGTCTTTGGAAGAGGTTTGTTTGTTCATTATATCCCTTTAAGTATTTAAAGGTCTGAATCATATCTCCCCTGTCCTTCCTCTCCTCCAAAGTGTACATGTTTAGGTCTTCAAGTCTCTTCTCATAAGGCTTCTGATGCAGGCTCTAAATCATTTTGGTTGCCTTCCTCTGAACAGCTTCCAGTCTTTTTACATCCTTTGCAAGATACGGTCTCCAAAACTGAACACAGTATTCCAAGTGAGGCCTCACCTGTGACTTGTACAGTGGCATAAGTACCTCTTCCTTTCTGCTGGTGATTCCTCTTTGTATGCAGCCCAACATCCTCCTGGCTTTTGCCACCGCCTTGTCGCACTATTTTGCCACCTTGAGATCTTCAGAAATAATCACACCAAGGTCTTTCTCCTGATCCGTGCACACCAACCTCTTGCCCCCGATCGCATACATTTCCTTTGGATTTCTGCTACCCAAGTTCATGACTCTGCACTTCTTTGCATTAAATCTTAATTGCCAAGCATTTGACCATTCTTCCAGCTTTTGTAGATCTTTCCTCATGTTAACCACTCCCTCGGGGGAGTCTACTCTTCTGCAAATTTTCGTGTCATCTGCAAAAAGACAGACTTGTCCATTCAGTCCTTCAGCAATATCACTCACAAACACAATGAACAGTGCCGGGCCCAGGACCGACCCCTGGGGCACTCCGCTAATCACCTTCCCTTCATCCGAGTGAGCTCCATTTACCATCACCACCCTCTGTCGTCTGTCAGTCAACCAATTTCTGATCCAATTTACCATCTTAGGATCCATCCCCAAGCTACTGAGTTTATTGATAAGCCTCCTATGAGGAACAGTATCAAAGGCTTTGCTGAAATCCAGGTAGATGACATCCATCGCATGCCCCTGATCTAGCTCCTTGGTCACCCAGTCAAAGAACTCAATCAGATTTGTTTGGCAAGATCGTCCTTTGGTAAAACCATGTTGCCTCGGGTTTTGCAATCTGTTGGTTTTGAGAAAGTTCACTATCAACTAAATAAAACACAAAACACACCTCAAAATAAGAGGCTGCTTGAGTGGCAGAGCCTGGTAATTGCAAAAACCTAAGATCTTTAGACCAGAGGTTCAAATCCTCTCTCTAATAATGCTATCCATAATTATCAATCCATTAACACTCATCATTCCTATCTTACTATCCGTAGCCTTTCTTACACTCGTTGAACGAAAAATCCTAGGTTATATACAATTACGAAAAGGCCCAAACATTGTAGGACCTACAGGCCTCCTCCAACCAATTGCAGATGGATTAAAACTATTTATTAAAGAACCCGTACGCCCATCAACATCATCACAGACAATATTTATTATAACACCAATACTAGCCCTAACACTAGTTATAACATTATGATCCCCTATACCAATACCCTCGCCAATCCTAGACATAAACTTAGGACTATTATTTATCCTATCCCTATCAAGCCTGGCAGTATATTCTATTTTTGGCTTAGGCTAGGAACCCTCCTAGTTTCTGATTAAGACCTGCAGGACTCTATCCAACATCTTGTGAATGCAACACAGACACTTTATTTAAGCTAAAACCTTTTAGATTGATGGGCTTTTATCCCATGACTTTTTAATTAACAGCTAAACGCTCAACCCAGAGAGCTTCAATCTATTTTCTCCCGCTGCCGGGAGAAAGGCGGGAGAAAGCCCAGACAGGATTTATTCTGTTTTTTTAAGAATTGCAATCTTATGTGAAATTCAACACAAGGCTGATAAAAAGAGGGCTCTATCCTCTGTCGTCGGGACTACAAACCGCCGCTTACTCAGCCATTCTACCTGTGATAATAACTCGCTGATTATTTTCAACAAACCATAAAGATATCGGCACTCTCTATTTAGTCTTCGGTGCCTGAGCAGGAATAGTGGGAACTGCCCTTAGCCTGCTTATCCGTGCAGAATTAAGCCAACCTGGGACTCTCCTGGGAAACGATCAAATCTACAATGTTATTGTAACTGCCCATGCATTCGTTATAATTTTTTTTATAGTCATGCCGATTATGATCGTCGGCTTTGGAAATTGATTAGTACCCCTAATAATTGGTGCCCCAGACATAGCATTTTCTCGAATAAACAACATGAGTTTCTGACTATAACCCCCTTCATTTCTCCATCTGGCGTAGAAGCAGGAGCTGGCACAGGGTGAACAGTCTATCCTCCACTAGCTGGCAACTTAGCCCATGCGGACGCATCAGTTGACCTTACTATCTTCTCACTCCACTTAGCAGGTGTCACACCTCACCCGCCCCAGCCTTGACTGCTGGTATGGTTTGGCTTATGAGGGTGGTAGTTGTGCCGTGCTTGTATCTATACAAATCACACATAAACCTTCTTTTCTTTTAGGGTTTTATTCCCCGTCCCTTTGAGGTTTTCTTCTTTAACAGAAATAAATAGCCTAACTTGGCTTATAACATAAAGTAAATGGATAACACAAATAGCTTTCTTCAGCATATAACGTCAAACAAAAGAAAAGAACAAACAGCCTACTTTGTCTGTTTGGCTAGGGAGAGAGAGAGAGTTTGTAGCCTTTGCTACTTGCACATGGAATTAAGGTTATACAAACCTTTACCTTAAGGAGTATTCAGGTTCTTTTGTAGTAAGAGAACATTCCATTAATTCTGTATCTTCTAATGTACCAGAATCTTCATATTCCATCAATTCTGGTCCGGAGGAATCTGCATTGCCCACTTCTAATGTGGAATAAAAGTATGGCAGATTTGCCTCATTAGTTAGGAAGTTCCTCTTCCTCTGAGTAGCACTGCTTCCCTGGGGAAGGTCACCAAACTCTGTATGCTGTTTTCTAGAACCCTGCCCCCGCTGGTGCTTCAGTGGATAGCTCAGGTCTCTGTTTAGCTTGCTAGCTGAGTAATTGTGATACGCTCCCTGCTGGGTCTGCCTCAGCTCTCCCGGCTCAGCTGTACCTGATTGCAAACTGTGTAACGGCGTTTCTCTTGGAGCTAAGAGTTCACTGTAATAAGGGATTTCTTCTGCTTCTCTCGGTAGGTGAAACTCCCTTCTTTTAATACTTTTATAAACAGGAGAAAACTTGCTATCAGCCTCTGAATGTCTAGGCTTTGTAAGGGTATTTTTCTGCCTCCAAGACTCTTCTCTTTTAGAGGGCAGATATCCCTTATATCCCTTCTTTTCCCCTGTATCTGCTGTTGCAGCTTTCTTATATTTCACTTGCCTTCTCTCAGAACCACACAGGTCTCTGGCCTCTTTCCACAATTCTTCTCTCCAGGATTGCCTACTCGGCTCCTCTCTCCAAGATTGCCTGTGAGAACGCCTCTCTCTCCAAGGCTGTCTCTCTCTCTCCAAGCTTGCCTCTCTCTCCAAGCTTGCTTCCCACTCGAAGGTAGCCTCTCTCTCCAAGGTTGCCTCTCTCTCCAAGCTTGCCTCTCTCTCCAAGGTAGCCTCTCACTACAAGGTAGCCTCTCACTACAAGGTAGCCTACCACTGAATGTTTGGTAGTCCCTTTTATCTATGTATTTTCTGACTCCACCTTTCTTCAGCTGCGCTTCATTAGGTGAAGCAGAGTCCCGTGCCTTACTCCCGGGGTGTGTCTCTCCAGGCTCTGGGCACGTGTGCTTTCGTTGTCCCTGGCAACTGTCAAGCATTCCTTCATTCATCCTGTCACTTTTTCCTTGATCATTCATACTGCTCAGCATTCTCTCATGGTGCCCTAGGTCCACCCTGTGACACATTCCCCCCCTTAAAACATTACTTGCTGCCACGATTTTTCGTGGACAGCATGTAATCATTTGCGGGGTTCTATGGTGCTGTTCACTGTAGGCTAAATTAGCTGTGGCCACTCTTTCTTTCCACGGTTTTAAGACATTCACGTGGTATACTTGTCTACGACCGTTTTCATTTTCTACTAAGTAGGACACGAAGCCTACCTTTTTTACTACTACGGCTGGACCCTTCCACCGTGATTCAAATTTTGGACCGGGATCCACCACTTGTATGAGGACTTTGTCCCCTGCTATTAGTTCCCTAGTCTGTGTGTCCCTATCATAGTACTTCTTCTGGCGTTGCTTACTACGGTTCAAGTTTTCTAACGAGGCCTGGGACGTTTTCTTTAAGCGTGTTCTTAATTCCTTTAGGAACTGTGGGATCCCCACTTCGGGCACTCTGGGTTCTACCCATTCCTCTTTTAAAATATCCAACACTCCCCTTGGGGACCTCCCAAATAGTAGTTCAAATGGGGACACCCCTAGCGAAGTTTGAACTCTTTCTCTGCACGCATACATGACGAACGGGAGCAGCGTGTCCCATTCCATCATTTCTCCCTTTCGTAGGCCTCTACGTAACAAATGTTTTATTGACTGGTTGGTACGCTCCACCAACCCATTGGTCTGGGGATGATACGCACTCGTCCTTATATGGCGTATGCCAAACGCCTCCCAGACTTGAGCAAGGTACTTTGAAACAAAGTTTGTACCCTGATCGGTTAATATTTCTTGGGGAAACCCCACCTCGCAGAACAGCTTGACAAGTTCTTGCGCTATGATTTTAGCGGATATGTTCCTAAGGGGTATAGCCCAAGGGAATCGGGTCGCATGGTCTACTATAACTAGTAAATATTGGAAACCCCTTGGCGTTTTTATTAATGGGCCTATGATGTCCATCCCCATTCGCCTAATAGGCGTAGCTATCGTGGGTAATGGCATTAGGGGTGCTGGCTTGGGCCTGGATATGGAGACCCTTTGACAGGCTGGGCAAGCATCACAATACCTCTTGGTGTCTTGGTATACCCCGGGCCAATAAAAACGTGCTAAAATCTGATCCAGTGTCCCTTGGACACCTTTATGTCCCCCGACTGGATGATCGTGGGCCAGGCGCAAAACTACCGCCTTAAAGGCTACTGGCACCACTAGCTGTTTCCTCACAGCTCCTGTGTAGGGATCTAAACTCTCCCTGTATAAAATATCTTGGTCAATTAGGAATCGTGGCAATGTATTACGGTCCGCTTGAGCCCACTCGAACGCTCTTTTGAGGGCCAAGTCTGCCTTCTGTTCCATCGGAAAGGATGGGAACTTTTGTACGAGGGCAGCAGGGACCCAGGGTAATCCTTCCCCTGTTTCTAGTTCCTTCCTTCCTTTTGCTCTCTTACCCCTTTCCTGTCGCTTGGTAGCTTTGGTTTTCTTTCCCTCCCCCACCGGGCTCTGAACTAACTCATCCGAGTTGGGTAGTGGATCCCTCTCTTCCGCTTCTGCCTCCTTCTCAGGAGCCTCTTTGACCTCCTCTTTTTCAGGGGTTTCTGCTCTCTTTACTGTAGGGGTTTCTACCCCCTCTACTGGAGCTTCTTGGGGTTCCTTTACTGGAGTTTCTTGGGGCTCAGTTACCGGTGTTTCTTGGGATTTTACTACCGGGGTTTGGGATCGTGTGGTGACGAATCCCGTTTTCGTGCCAAACCCTAGGTTCCATATCTTTGGAAACAATGGCCAGTCCCGTCCTAAAATTACCTTCTGGGGTAGCCCAGGAACTATTGCCACTTGCAACTTTGTTTCTGCCCCGAATGCCTCAACGCTTACTCGACGTAAAGGATAGGGCAGCTGGGCGCCATGCACACATTTTATTGCTACCTCTTCTTGGGTTACTGGGTGAGACGGCTTCAAAGTTTCCCAAAATCTTTGTGCTATTAAGCTCTGTTCTGCCCCAGAATCGAATACGGCCATAGTACTTTCTCCTTTAACCTGTACCGGTATACATAGGCCTTTTGGTACCATCTTCGCTGCCCCTACCATCAGGACTGTCTTAACCCTACATTCTTTTATCACGTGGCCTGGTTTGCCACACTTATAGCACCTCCTAGGGCCTCTTTTTATATTACCCTTATCCGGGTTATATTCATTCACTCTTCTGGGTGTATGTTTGTCACTTTCATCCATCCCATACATACTTGTACTTTTTAAAAGGCTCACATTAGGTACAGTACTATGCTTTGCCTCACTGAACACCTCTGCCATTATTGCTGCTTCATCCGAAGTCAAGCAATTTTGTAAGGTCAGGAACATTCTCATTTCTTTTGGAACAGTTAATAAAAATTGCTCTAGCACAAGCTCATCTAACACAGATTCTAAGGTTCTATTCTCAGGGTCTAACCATTTATACAGCAAGTTTTTAAGCCTCTGACACAAAGCCTTTGGAGTTTCACTCTCCAATAGTACAGCTTCTCTAAACAGCCTTTTATAATGCCTTGGGGTCAAACCTAGGCGATCTTTTACTGCCTTTTTTATCTCTATATAATTATTTGCCAGGCTAGCCGGCATTGCCTTGAAGGCAGATAAAGCCTCTCCGCTTAGAGTAAGAGCAAATCTCATCGCCCATTGTTCTGTAGGCCACTTTAAATTTCCTGCTATGCGTTCGAACGCTTCAATAAAGTCATCTGGGTTATCTTCATGCCCCAAATGTCTCATAGCAAGACTTGTATGAGTGTCTACTTGCGGTATAGTTGCATCTCTTTCTGCAGACTTCCTCAGCAGTGTAGTCATCGCTTCCAATAGCGGCTTTTGCTGCTCCTGCATCGCTGCCATGTACTGTTTTTGCAGGTGCTGTAGCAGTCCGGCCTGCTTTTCTTGCTGTTCACCCATCCAGGCCAGCATATCCTGAGGATCCATCCTCTTGGCTTTTTCACTGTACCTAGAAATAAAGGAAAAAAAAAAACACCACCAAGTGCGGTATCACACAGATAAGGTTTCTTTTCCCTTTTTTATATCACCCCTTTTTCTCACTATATCCTATCCCGTCCTCCCAGGTTACCAATACCTCGGTTTCCTGGTAGACTCCAGCATGTGAGAAAAGGTCTTTGCACCGCTGACCGGTCTGTCAGCCGAATCCTCTCCAAATTCACTCACCACTGGCCGGTCTGCCAGCCGAATCCTCTCCTGGAGCAACTTTTCCTGCTTTTCCAGCAGTGTCCCTTGTTTTTTTTTTTTCTTTCTTTCCTTCAGGCACTTCTCATGCCCCTCCAAAAAAATTTTTTTTATCCTCAGATCCTACGCCATTTATATATGTCACACCTCACCCGCCCCAGCCTTGACTGCTGGTATGGTTTGGCTTATGAGGGTGGTAGTTGTGCCGTGCTTGTATCTATACAAATCACACATAAACCTTCTTTTCTTTTAGGGTTTTATTCCCCGTCCCTTTGAGGTTTTCTTCTTTAACAACAGAAATAAATAGCCTAACTTGGCTTATAACATAAAGTAAATGGATAACACAAATAGCTTTCTTCAGCATATAACGTCAAACAAAAGAAAAGAACAAACAGCCTACTTTGTCTGTTTGGCTAGGGAGAGAGAGAGAGTTTGTAGCCTTTGCTACTTGCACATGGAATTAAGGTTATACAAACCTTTACCTTAAGGAGTATTCAGGTTCTTTTGTAGTAAGAGAACATTCCATTAATTCTGTATCTTCTAATGTACCAGAATCTTCATATTCCATCAATTCTGGTCCGGAGGAATCTGCATTGCCCACTTCTAATGTGGAATAAAAGTATGGCAGATTTGCCTCATTAGTTAGGAAGTTCCTCTTCCTCTGAGTAGCACTGCTTCCCTGGGGAAGGTCACCAAACTCTGTATGCTGTTTTCTAGAACCCTGCCCCCGCTGGTGCTTCAGTGGATAGCTCAGGTCTCTGTTTAGCTTGCTAGCTGAGTAATTGTGATACGCTCCCTGCTGGGTCTGCCTCAGCTCTCCCGGCTCAGCTGTACCCGATTGCAAACTGTGTAACGGCGTTTCTCTTGGAGCTAAGAGTTCACTGTAATAAGGGATTTCTTCTGCTTCTCTCGGTAGGTGAAACTCCCTTCTTTTAATACTTTTATAAACAGGAGAAAACTTGCTATCAGCCTCTGAATGTCTAGGCTTTGTAAGGGTATTTTTCTGCCTCCAAGACTCTTCTCTTTTAGAGGGCAGATATCCCTTATATCCCTTCTTTTCCCCTGTATCTGCTGTTGCAGCTTTCTTATATTTCACTTGCCTTCTCTCAGAACCACACAGGTCTCTGGCCTCTTTCCACAATTCTTCTCTCCAGGATTGCCTACTCGGCTCCTCTCTCCAAGATTGCCTGTGAGAACGCCTCTCTCTCCAAGGCTGTCTCTCTCTCCAAGCTTGCCTCTCTCTCCAAGCTTGCTTCCCACTCGAAGGTAGCCTCTCTCTCCAAGGTTGTCTCTCTCTCCAAGGTTGCCTCTCTCTCCAAGGTAGCCTACCACTGAATGTTTGGTAGTCCCTTTTATCTATGTATTTTCTGACTCCACCTTTCTTCAGCTGCGCTTCATTAGGTGAAGCAGAGTCCCGTGCCTTACTCCCGGGGTGTGTCTCTCCAGGCTCTGGGCACGTGTGCTTTCGTTGTCCCTGGCAACTGTCAAGCATTCCTTCATTCATCCTGTCACTTTTTCCTTGATCATTCATACTGCTCAGCATTCTCTCATGCTGCCCTAGGTCCACCCTGTGACACAGGGGTATCATCAATCCTCGGGGCAATTAATTTTATCACCACTACCATCAACATAAAACCACCTGCTGTATCACAATATCAAACTCCACTATTTGTTTGATCAGTTTTAGTGACAGCAGTATTACTATTATTATCTCTACCAGTACTAGCAGCTGGCATCACAATACTACTCACAGATCGTAACTTAAATACTACCTTCTTCGATCCGGCTGGCAGCGGAGACCCAATCCTTTACCAACACCTATTTTGATTTTTTGGTCACCCTGAAGTATATATTTTAATTCTTCACGGGTTAGGCATGATTTCACACATTGTAACATACTACTCTGGTAAAAAAGAACTATTTGGTTACATAGGTATAGTCTGAGCTATAATATCCATCGGACTTCTTGGATTTATCGTATGAGCTCACCATATATTTACAGTTGGCATGAATGTTGATACTCGAGCATATTTCACATCAGCAACAATTATTATTGCTATCCCTACTGAAGTAAAAGTATTTAGCTGATTAACAACCCTACACAGAGGGGCAATCAAATGAGATGCAGCTATGCTTTGATCATTAGGTTTTATCTTTCTATTCACTGTCGGTGGATTAACTGGAATCGTTCTAGCCAACTCGTCTCTAGACATTGTACTCCACGACACATACTACGTAGTAGCCCACTTCCACTATGTCTTATCCATAGGTGCAGTATTTGCAATTATAGGGGGTTTTATCCATTGGTTCCCACTATTCTCTGGTTACACCCTACACAACACATGAACAAAAATCCATTTTGGAGTTATGTTTGCTGGAGTAAACATAATCTTCTTCCCACAACATTTTTTAGGCCTTGCAGGAATACTGCGACGATACTCAGATTACCCTGATGCATATACACTATGAAATTCTGTCTCATAAGTTGGATCATTAATTTCACTAGTCGCTGTCATTATAATAATATTTATTATCTGAGAAGCATTCTCAGCTAAACGAGAAGTCCTAACTACAGGACTAACAATAGCAAATGTAGAGTGACTACATGGCTACTCTCCACCTTACCACACATATGAAGAAACAGCATTTGTACAAGTACAAAAAGGGTAGGAATCAAACCCACATTTACTTAGTTTCAAGCCAATAACACAACCACTATGCCTCCTTTTTCATAAGATGTTAGTAAAGCATTTACATTATTTTGTCAAAATAAAATCACGCGTTAGACCCACATACATCTTCATGGCACAACCATCACAACTAGGATTTCAAGATGCAGCATCACCAGTTATAGCAGAACTACTTAATTTTAATGATCACACTCTAATAATTGTATTCCTAATTAGTACTTGAGTCCTCTATACAATTACAATCATAATGACAACAAAACTAACCAATACTAACACGATAGACGCTGTCACAGCCCCTCCTAGTGGCAGTGTGCCAAAGGGTCAGGGTGGACATTTTAATTTTTGTTGAAGAAAGAAAAACTTTTAGACCAAGTGCATTCTGGTCCTTGTAGTCCCTCATCACAAAGAAAATAGATGTGTGAGCCTTGAGCAGGGTGAAACAAAAAGGTTTTTATTCCCTTGTTACGCAAAAGGTTCTTCAGGAAACAAAGTAGAATTTACCTTACTTCAGGTTTAGTGCCAAGAATATTTACACAAGGTCAGCAACTGTTACAAATGCTTCACAGTTCTCTGTATCCAAGCAAGTTTCTCAAACAGCAAGAAAAACAAGACAAAACTTCTTCCTTCAGTGTTAACAGAAGCAAAAGGTACTTTAAAACATGTGCTGCTGTTATATCTCGGTAAGAGATTCCAGGCTCTCGGTAATACACAGAGAACAGTCCATTGGTTCAAGCATCAACGGTTCTGGTTCTGCAAACTCAATTTGCATGGGTTCTAGCTCACTCGTGGTGTCTTCTAATCTTGAGCTTTCCCTGGTTAACACAGGTTGCAGTTCAGTATTTCTTTCCCCCACTTCCCAGCCTTGCTGGCCTGGGTTTAGCAAATAACTGTTAGGGCTTTTCCCTATACCTCTCTGTACAGGGTTGCAAAACTTCCTCCAGCTTTGTTTCTTCTCGGAATGGCTTTTTAGGTTATCAGCCTTCCTAGGACCTGGCATCCATTTAATAAATGAAGTATCACTGTACCTTGGATCTCTGTAGCGTTTGCTGCTGGTGTTCCACCAGAGACTCTCCCTTTGTCACCGTCTTCCTTGAAGACTGGCTTCTGGAGCTTTCTAGGCTGGGCTTGTCCTCCCTGGAATTTAGCTCTGTTTTTCCATGTATCCAAGCTTCTCTGCCTTGCAGTGTACGAGGTTCCTTCCTCAGGTCCTTCCTTCAAAGATCCTTTCTCTTTCTCTCTCTCTCTCACAGGTCCTCCCTCGAGTTCCTTCTTAGATCCTCTCTCGAGTTCCCCCTTAGATCCTCTCTCGAGTTCCTTCTTAGATCCTCTCTGTCTGCTTCCTTGTGAGGACTGCTTAAAAAGGCGTTCCCCAAATGAGTTTCCCGGCTTTATACCCAGGTGCCTTTGATTAACTACTGCATTGCTACAAGCTGGGTGTGTCAGCTTAACTTCTGCAGTCTTGTGCCTGCTCCCTCTAGCTGCACGTCTAGGTAATTGCACCCTCTGTAACTCAGTTGTTTCATAAGTAAGAGTTTTTTTCTACATCCATCGCTTCAATGGCTTCAGCTCCATCACAACGCTCAACAAGTAGAAATAATTTGAATGGTCCTGCCAGCAATTATTATAATCGCAATCGCCCTGCCCTCACTGCGAATCCTATACCTTATAGACAAAATTAATAACCCACACGTTACAGTAAAAGCAATTGGCCATCAATGATATTGAACATATGAATTTACTGATTTCAATATATTATCATTTAATTCGTATATAACCCCATCCGACTATCTCACCCCTGGAGAATTCCGACTACTAGAAGTAGATAATCGTATGGTAATTCCAATAGAACTACCAGTTCGAGTAATAGTCTCAGCAGAAGATGTGCTCCACTCATGAGCTGTCCCATCCCTTGGTGTAAAAACAGATGCTATTCCAGGACGCTTAAAGCAAACTACACTTACAACCTCACGACCAGGCATCTATTACAGACAATGCTCTGAAATGTGCGGGGCAAACCATAGCTTTATACCTATCGTTGTGGAATCTACACCATACTTTGAATTCCTAACCCGAACTACACTAGTAGAACTCTCACTAAGAAGCTAACACGGACAGCACTAGCCTTTTAAGCTAGCACAGGTGACTACCAATCACCCTTAGTGATATGCCACAATTAAATCCATCCCCATGATTTCCAATTTTCCTACTTTCCTGAGTAATTCTAACAACCATTATTACCCTAAAAACAATAAAACACCAACCTATAAATGACATTTTAACAGAAAATCAAACTAAAACACCGTCCCCGTGAAACTGACCATGACATTAGCACTTTTCGATCAATTGATAAACCCAACACTCCTATACATCCCACTAATTTTATTATCAATAACCCTACCATGAGTTTTAATTACAAACCAACACAAAAAATGAACAATAAATCGTCTAACAACCATTCAATCCTGATTCCTATTTAACTTCACAAAACAATTAATAGCCACTATGAACATACAAAGCCAAAAATGGACACTTCTATTAACCTCCCTGATAGTATTCCTTATCCTCACAAACCTGCTAGGCCTCTTACCATACACGTTCACCCCAACCACTCAATTATCAATAAACATAGCCCTAGCAATCCCAATATAATTAGCTACCATCCTCCTTGGTATGCGACACCAAATAACCACATCCCTGGGCCACCTCCTTCCTGAAGGAACACCAACTCTCCTGATCCCACCCCTAGTTTTAATTGAAACAATCAGCCTATTTATTCGCCCACTAGCCCTAGGCGTACGACTTACAGCCAACCTAACCGCCAGCCACTTACTCATTCAACTAATCTCAACAGTGTCACTACTCCTAATACTGATAATGCCAACCATTTCATTTACTACTACCTTAATTCTTCTCATACTTACAATCCTAGAACTAGCAGTTGCAATAATCCAGGCATACGTATTTGTCCTATTATTAACTTTATATCTTCAAGAAAACATCTAATGGCACATCAATCACACGCTTTCCATATAGTAGACCCAAGCCCATGACCACTCACAAGCGCAATCGCTGCACTAATATTGACCTCAGGCCTAGCAATGATTCCACTTCAGCTCAACAAAAATTTTATTTGCCAAATTAATCATCCTATTATTAACAATATACCAATGATGACGAGACATTATCCGAGAAAGTACATTTCAAGGACACCACACACAGCCTGTTCAAAAGGGCTTCGATACGGGATAAATCTTTTTATTACATCAGAAGTCTTTTTTTTTCCTGGGGTTTTTTTGAGCATTTTACCGAGCAAGCCTTGCACCAACCATTGAACTGGGGGAATGCTGACCACCAACAGGAATTCTACCACTAGATCCTTTTGAAGTCCCACTATTAAACACAGCCTCAGGTGTCACAGTAACATGAGCTCACCATAGTATCATATCAGGTAATCGAAAAGAAGCAAACCAATCACTCACACTAACAATCCTGCTCAGCCTGGACTTCACACTACTACAAGCCATAGAATACTATGAAGCCACCTTCACCATCTCCGATGGCATTTATGGATCAACATTCTTTGTAGCAACAGGCTTTCATGGCCTGATCATTGGCTCAACCTTCCTCACGATCTGCCTAATACGACAAATTATATTTCAATTTACATGACAGCACCACTTCGGATTTGAAGCCGCCGCATGATATTGACACTTTGTGGACATAGTTTGATTATTCCTATACGTGTCAATCTACTGATGAGGATCATACTTCCCTAGTATACACAATACCAATGGCTTCCAACCATTAAATCTTAGTTCAAACCTAAGGAGAAGTACATGACAATAACCACGATCTCTATAACAACTGGACTTATCATTATTTTAATACTCATTGCATTCTGACTCCCCACTATAAACCAAGACATAGAAAAACTTTCACCATATGAATGCGGCTTCGACCCATTAGGATCAGCCCGCCTACCATTTTCAATGCGGTTCTTGCTAGTTGCCATCTTATTTCTCCTATTTGACTTAGAAATTGCACTACTTCTCCCAACCCCATAGGCAAACCAATTTATTTTATTTATTTACATTCTCTTATATACCGCGCTATTCTGCATCAGTGCGGTTTACATTGAACAAACTGAAATTACATTGAACAGGGCATTATAACTTGGAGATAACTATTTTACAGGGAACATAGGCTATGGAGGGTTAAGTGGCTTGCCCAAGACCACAAGGAGCACCTGTGGGACTAGAAACCCCAGTCCTTCCGGCCCAAGGTTGCTGTCCTCTAGTGGGATTTGAACCCCCGACTTTCCGGCCTGAAGTACCTTGCCCCAACCACTAGGCCACTCCTCCACTCCTCCAATTAAATACCCCATCAACATCTGTCTTCCTAGCAATAGTTATCCTCCTACTACTAACACTTGGCCTAATCTATGAGTGACTCCAAGGTGGTCTTGAATGGGCAGAATAAGAAGTTAGTCTAAAAAAGACAATTAATTTTGACTTAATAAATTGTGGCAAACCTCACAACCTCTTCATGACAACAACAACATACAGCCTTTACTCAGCCTTTATGCTTGGGATAACAGGAATAATTCTACACCGAACCCATCTCCTCTCAGCCCTAATCTGCCTAGAAGGTATGATACTCTCATTATTTATTACTATATCTTTCTGATGTATTCAAACCGGATCATCATACACACTCACCCCAATAATTCTATTAACTTTTTCAGCCTGTGAAGCAGGCACAGGTCTTGCAATTTTAGTGGCAACAATCCGAACACACAGCACAGACACAATACAAAACCTAAACCTATTACAATGCTAAAAATTCTAATTCCAACCATTATACTAATCCCAACAACATGACTAACCAAACCAAAATGATTGTGAACAGTATCAATAATCCACAGTCTTATAATGCCTCACTTAGCCTAACATTATTCCACTATCCATCAGAAACCATACAACTTACAAACAAATACAATACAATCGACCAACTATCGACACCCCTAATAATCCTAACCTGCTGACTAACACCCCTAATAATACTAGCCAGCCAAAATCACATAAACAATACAATTAGCTACCAACGAACCTATATCTCAATATTTATCTCCCTACAGATAGCACTAATCCTTGCATTCTCTGCAACAGAGTTAATATTATTTTACATTACATTCAAAGCAGCACTCATCCCAACCCTAATTATTATCACGCGCTGAGGTAACCAGACAGAATGGTTAAATGCAGGCACCTACTTTCTTTTCTACACCTTAATCGGGTCACTACCACTATTAATTGCCATCCTTTCACTACAAAATGAAATAGCTACACTGTCACTAACCAATACTTGATTTATTCCACAAATCAACCCAAATATGGCTACAAATCAAATCTGATGGCTTGCCTGTCTACTCGCATTCAGAATAAAAATACCTCTATACGGCTTCCACCTTTGACTTCCAAAGGCCCACGTCGAAGCTCCAATTGCCAGATCTATAATCCTAGCTGCAGTCTTATTAAAACTAGGCGGCTACGGAATCATACGAATCTCATCTGTCCTAACCCCATTTACTAAAGAATCAATTTACCCATTCATTATCTTTAGCCTGTGGGGAGTAAACATAACCAGCTCTATCTGCCTACGA
Organism: Ichthyophis bannanicus; assembly: GCA_033557465.1. Classification (NCBI taxonomy): domain Eukaryota; kingdom Metazoa; phylum Chordata; class Amphibia; order Gymnophiona; family Ichthyophiidae; genus Ichthyophis; species Ichthyophis bannanicus. The sequence goes on from CM066040.1 coordinate 218,076,043, forward strand.
CAAACAGATCTAAAATCTCTAGTCGCATATTCATCAGTTAGTCATATGGGCCTCGTTATTTCTGCTGGACTGATCCAAACAACATGAAGTTTTTCAGGCACTATCACACTTATAATTGCACACGGACTAACTTCGTCCATACTATTCTGCCTAGCAAACAGAAATTACGAACGGACACACAGCCGAACACTACTCCTAGCCCGAGGTATACAACTAATTTTACCACTCATAACATGATGACTACTAGCAAACCTTAGCAACATGGCTATCCCACCATCAACCAATTTGCTAGGGGAACTAACAATCATCTCTGCCCTATTTAACTGATCAAGCTGAACTATCATTATTACAGGGATAGGCATACTCATCACAGCATTGTACACACTAAACATATTTTTAATTACCCAACACGGACCAGCCCAAAACCACCTCAGCCAAACAGAGCCCACACACACCCGTAAACACCTCTTAATAACACTCCATATTGCCCCATTATTCTTACTAATATTAAACCTGGCCCTAATCTGAGGCTGATACTCATGTAAATATAGTTTAAAAAACATTAGATTGTGATTCTAAAAACAGAAGCTAACAACTTCTTATTTACCAAGAGAAAAAAACTTAATAAGAACTGCTAATTACTTATATTTGAGGTTTAATTCCCCAGCTCTCTTAGCTTTTAAAGGACAATAGTCATCCATTGGTCTTAGGAGCCATCATTCTTGGTGCAAATCCATGTAAAAGTTATGAACTTATTAACAACTTTTAGCTCACACAATTCACCCTGTCAATACCCATAATAAAACAAACAAGCACGCACTCCACTCTTACAACAACAAAATGTGTAAAACTAGCATTCTTCATTAATATCATCCCAATATCTATCTTCCTAAATCTAGGAACAGAGACAATCATTTTTAGCTGCAACCGTATCAGCATCAACACCTTTGACATCAACATCAGCTTCAAATTTGACCAATACTCAACAATCTTCACCCCTATTGCACTATTTGTAACATGATCAATCCTAGAATTCGCTACCTCATATATAGAAAAAGACCCATTTTTTAAAAAATTCTTAAAGTACTTGCTTACTTTCTTGATTGCAATAATGACACTAGTTACAACCAACAACATATTCCAACTATTCATCGGTTGGGAGGGAGTTGGAATCATATCCTTCCTACTAATCGGTTGATGACACGCCCGAATAGATTCAAACTCATCAGCTATACAAGCTATCGCATATAACCGAATCAGAGACATCAGGCTAATCATAGCAATGGCATGATTTGCAATAAACTCAAATTCATGAGAATTTCAACAAATATTTTTAACTAACACGCAACACTCCCACTAACAGGCCTAATCCTTGCCACAACAGGAAAGTCTGCTCAATTCGGACTACACCCATGACTACCAGCAGCAATAGAAGGCCTAACACCAGTTTCAGCCTTACTCCACTTAAGCACAATAGTAGTAGCGGGCATCTTCCTATTAATCCGACTTCATCCATTAACAGAACAAAATCAGACCGCACTCACGACATGCCTATGCTTGGGGGCACTAACAACCCTATTTACCGCAACATGCGCCCTGACACAAAATGATATAAAAACAAATTGTAGCATTCTCAACATCCAGTCAACTAGGCCTAATAATAGTTACACTAGGATTAAACCAACCACAACTAGCATTCCTTCATATTTGCACACATGCCTTCTTCAAAGCAATACTATTCCTATGCTCAGGTTCAATTATCCATAGCTTAGTGGATGAACAAGACATTCGAAAAATAGGCGCTATCATAGCCACACTACCTACAACATCATCCTGCATTACTATCAGAACCCTTGCACTAATAGGTATGCCATTCCTAGCTGGATTCTTTTCAAAAGATGCAATCATTGAAGCCATAAACACATCAAACACACACACATGGGCCCTTACTATTACCACAATTGCAACAATATTCACATCAATCTACAGCCTACAAATCATTACATTTTCACTCACAGGACATACACAAATATCATCAATCCAACCAATTAATGAAAACACAATAATAAACCCAATTAAACGCCTAGCATGAGGTAGTATCCTCACAGGGTTTCTAATTACAACAACCATTGTTCAACCAAAAACACAAGTAATAACAATACCAATAACATCCAAATTAGCAGCAATACTAATCACAATTTCAGGATTAATACTTGCCAAAGACATCCTCACCTCATCAAATAAACAAATAAATAAGGCATATCTATTCACAACATCATTTGGATTCTTCCCCATAATTATTCACCGAATGTACCCAAAAGCAACCCTAATGCTTGGACAAAATATTGCAACAAGCCTAATTGACCAAACTTGATTAGAGCGCACTGGACCTAAAGGCCTAACAACCCAACAGCTGCCCCCCATCAAAATAATTACAAACTTACAACAACGATTGATAAAAACTTACCTCACAATTTTCTTATTCACCTTTTTAATCGCCCTTTCTATTTAACTGCACTTACAGCCCGAAACGTACCCCAACGAACCAACTCTAATACCACGAACAAAGTTAATAATAACACTCAACCAGAAATCAATAATAACCACCCACCTGAAGAATACAGCACTGACACCCCCGCCCAATCGCCTCGAATCAAACAAAACTCTGAAACACTTACCACATCAACAGAATCAACCAACAAATAACACAGGTACACTACCAAAAAACTGCCTCCAGTTTTGCAACTGATTCCTATAGATTTTGGGGTGCTGAATCCAGGAAAAATAGCCAAAATGTTCCATCACGTCACGTTTTCTTGCAAAATTAGATTTCTTACCCATATAAGGAATGTTCACATAATTTCTTTTTAGCCGACTGCAGTTTATTTTCTTGGCCCAAAATAGAGGTTGTAATGGTTAACTAACTAGAAACACTCCCTCATGATATTTTAGAGTGTTTTGTATTCATTTTATACATTAACAGGACAATTGGGAGGCGGGGGGCTAAATCCAGTACTCGCGCTGGCGCATGTTCTTTCCTGTTCGCCTCGCCTCGTTCGCTCGCTCAAACACGGTGGTTGCGACATGAACGTTCCTGTCAAATTTCAGTTTCTTGCAAGTTCATTATTACCTTTTGTTTGCTCAGTCGTAATCCAGCTTTATTCCGAAGTGGTTCACTACAGTTGTAGTTTGTAGTGCTGTGTATTTGTGATGGCTCACAGAGCCAGAGGTTGCGTCAACTCTCCGGACAGTTTTTGTTTTATTTGTGGGGAATATACCGTGAAAAAGCGGCAGAGGAACATTTCTGCATTTATTAAAAAGTATATTTCGCCTATTTCGATTTGAAGTTAGGCGATCAAGACAAACCGTGGGCTCCTCACAAAGTGTGCAAGACATGTGAGGAAGATCTACGCTTATGGATGAAAGGTAAAAAACAAGCATTTCGTTTCGGAATACCTATGATGTGGCGTGAACAAAGAGACCACAGCAGTGACTGCTATTTTTGCTCTTGCATTGTGAAGGGATACAACTTAAAAAATAAGAACGTAATAAGTTACCCCAACCTTCCCTCAGCAATTAGGCCTATGCCTCATAGCAACGAAGTACCTGTGCCTGAACCACCAAAATCTTTGGATCATATTTGTGTGGACGGTTCTGATCATGATGAGACTCATCAGATGGCTTTTCCCGATGAGTCCAGTACTTCCGAGTTTGAAACTGAACCAGATCCGAAACCTGAACTTTTCTCTCAAGCTGAATTGAATGATTTAGTCCGGGATTTAGGACTCCCAAAAGATGCTGCCCAACTGCTAGGTTCTCGGCTTAAACAGAAAAATCTATTGTCACCAGGAACAACTTTTTATTGGTACCGCAACCGCGAGACACAATTTTTGAAGTATTTCAGCAAAGAGGAAGATTTGGTATTTTGCAACGATATATACGGAGTGATGGAAAAGTTTAAACTCAAGTATGATCCTGCTGAATGGCGGCTGTTCATTGATTCGTCAAAAGACAGCATAAAAGGTGTTCTTCTTCATAATGGCAACACATTCGCTTCAGTTCCTATTGCTCACTCTGTTATTCTCCAAGAAAAATACGAGAATTTGGCCCTGATTCTTCAGAAGATTCGTTATGATGAGCATAAGTGGATGATTTGTGGAGACTTTAAAATTCTATCCATGCTATTAGGGCAGCAATCCGGTTTCACCAAATATCCCTGCTTCCTTTGGTTGTGGGATAGCCGGGCCCGCGACCTACACTGGGGGAAAAAAGACTGGCCAATTCGGGAGTATTTGAGACCCGGTGAGAAAAATGTTCTTCATGAGAGCTTGGTACCTCGTGATAAAATTCTATTACCACCTCTCCACATTAAGTTGGGTCTCATTAAGCAATTCATCAAGTCCCTTCCAAAAGATGGTGAGTGCTTTCGGTACCTTTGCTCAAAGTTCCCCCGACTTTCTGAAGCAAAGCTAAAGGAAGGAGTGTTTGTTGGCCCTGATATAAGGAAACTCATTTCAGATGGAGCATTCGCTGAAACGATGTCTGAGAAGGAAAAAGAAGCCTGGGATTCCTTCAAGGATGTTGTTCTAAAATTCTTGGGGAACAGGCGGGATGAGAACTATAAGGATATTGTTGCCAGGATGCTCAATGCCTTCAAAGAACAAGGCTGTAACATGAGCCTGAAAGTCCATTTCTTGCACTCCCATGTGAACTACTTTCCCGAAAACTTGGGGGCGTACAGTGAAGAACAAGGTGAAAGGTTTCACCAGGACATCAAGGACGCAGAGAGAAGGTACCAAGGAAGATGGAACACCACTATGATGGCTGATTTCTGCTGGTTGCTGCTGCGGGAAAACCCCAGATGAAAAATACGCCAAGCAGCACACCAAGAGAAGCATTCGGGGGAAGAAGAAACGGGCCCACCAGGAGATTGATTGACCCAAGAATGACTTTAAAATCTAAACTGTGTTGACAAATATCGTGTTTTTACTAAACTTTGAAATAAAAATTTGCTAGTGATTACCACAGTGTCGGATCTCATTTATTAGAATTTTATTTTCACACCATCGGGTGTTTGTCTTCATGTATTGCAATGGTGCGGTTTGCGTTTTCTATTCTTACATACATACCTGTACAACATTTTTTGCACATTTCTTTGCTTTGCTTTGTGTCTAACCTCGCTCTTATATGCTCAATGTTTGTGCACATGTATGTGGCTGTTTTAAGTGCAGACAATTTTGCTACCATCACAGTGTGTTTTGTTGACATTACTCTATTCTTATGTGCTGCCTTGTTACAATTTTCTTTATTCTTATTTGAATAACTACTAAACAATTAGTATAAAGAATTCATCCAAGAAACTTTTATCTCAATCGCACTCAATCTGAAACGTTCACCTCAAACTGCTAACCCAATGTAGCAAAAACTCTGTACGTGATGGAGCAAATTGGTTACCAGATTTGGATTCAGCGCACCAAAAAACGTAAAAATCAATCGAAACATTAGAGGCAGTTTAAAAAAAATTTTTTTTAGTGTACCTGTGTAACCAAGCACCAGCACTCAAATATACCCTACTACATAAAAAATAACAGATCAATCCCCCCATGCCTCAGGATAAGGCTCCGCCGCCATTGCTGCTGAATAGGCAAAAACAACCAACATCCCACCCAAGTAGATTAAAAACAACACCAATGACAAAAAAGACCACCCAACTATAACCAAGGCTAAACAAGCCCCATCAGAGGCCGCAACCAACCCAAATGCACCAAAATAAGGAGACAGATTAGACGCGACAGCCACCAAACCCAATACAAGACTAAACATTCCAACAAAAGTCATATATGCCATAATTTTTACTAGGAATCTAACCTAGACCAATGATCTGAAAAACCACTGTTGTGCTTCAACTATAAAAACTAATGACCATCAACACACGAAAAACCCATCCAATCTTAAAAATTATCAACAATTCATTCATTGACCTCCCATCACCATCGAACATCTCATCACTTTGAAACTTCGGCTCACTCCTTGGAATCTGCCTTATTTCACAAATCACAGGATTATTTTTAGCCATACATTACATAGCCGACACCTCCTCTGCCTTCTCATCAGTCGCCCACATCTGCCGAGACGTTAATTATGGCCGACTTATATGCAACATTCATGCCAACGGAGCATCAACATTCTTCATCTGCATCTATGTACACATTGGATGAGGAATTTACTACGGATCCTATTTATTCAAAGAGACATGAAACATCGGAATTATTCTCCTACTACTAGTCATAGCCACAGCATTCGTTGGCTATGTCCTTCCATGGGGACAAATATCATTCTGAGGAGCCACAGTAATTACAAATCTCCTATCTGCCACACCCTATGCTGGCGACACATTAGTATAATGAATCTGAGGCGGTTTTTCAGTAGATAAAGCTACACTAACCGATTCTTTTCATTTCACTTCATTTTACCATTCTTAATTATCGGTATAAGCATCTTACATCTTATTTTCCTCCATGAAACAGGATCAAACAACCCAACATGACTAGACTCAAACACTGACAAAATTCCATTCCACCCATACTTCTCATACAAAGACGCCCTAGGCTTCATAATCATACTCTCATTATTAGCCACCATAGCCTTATTCTTTCCCAATCTTCTAGGAGACCCAGAAAACTTTACGCCAGCCAACCCACTAATAACCCCACCACACATCAAACCAGAATGATATTTCCTATTCGCCTATGCCATCCTACGATCAATCCCAAATAAACTGGGAGGTGTCTTAGCTCTCCTCCTCTCAATTTTAATCCTATTTATTATCCCAATACTCCATACATCGAAACAACGCGCTATTTCGCCCAGCCACACAAATAATATTCTGACTAATTTTAGCAAACATAGCCATCCTCACATGAATTGGAGGTCAACCAGTAGAAGAACCATTTATTACAATCGGACAGATCTCATCAATTCTTTACTTTATATTATTTATTATCCTAATCTCACTAACTGGACTCGCAGAAAACAAATCATTAAATTAGTGTTTAAGTAGCTTATTAAAAGCATTAGTCTTGTAAACTAAAGATAGAGGTTAACCCCTCTCTTAAACTACCCGGGAGCCGCCACATAATAATACAAATTTTCTTTTCAAGGAGAATGATTTTTCACCCTCGCCAATGGCACCCAGCTAAACCACTAGAATTTTTCATACTATGTATAAATGTGCATTCATCTATATTCCATACGAATATTATCAAATACTATTAAAAGATATCAGTAACATGGGTGCGGGAAACCATCATCCTGACAGACAGGGATCCATTGCACGAAATTTCTCGAGCAGATTACCTAAGAGTGTCATTTCAGTTACATATCAACAGCTGATTGATGCTTGAATTACTATACGGCCCATGAAGAAGCATAACTGTAATCTCGCACCTTTTTTTATTTTCATCTTTCAGCTAACATCTCAGAGTGCTTAACAGCATTTTAGTCTAAAACGTGAACATGTATTGCATAATTATTGATCCGCTGAAACAATTATAAAAGTTGATAATAAATGAATGATTTACGGACATAAATTGATATTTAATGCTGCTTTACCACACATTCTACCTATATTATTCCCCCCCCCCCAATAAAAAAATGTTTTGTCCAGCTAAACCCCCCTTACCCCCCATAACATGCTATCTACCTCTCGCCAAACCCCTAAATCCAAGTCTCAACTAACATGCCTTACCTGAAGAGCAATCCTACCGTCGGGCCACCAATCCCATCCAAACAATATATATATTATGTAAATTGTCCACGTAGCTAAACTTATAGCGCAACACTGAAGATGCTGAGATGAAACATTAAAAATTTCCGTCGACATAAAAAGTTTTGTCCCAGCTTTATAATCAACTACAACCTGTATAACACATGCAAGCATCCGCAAACCAGTGAGAAAGCCAATATAATTTGGAGCTGATATCAGGCACAACAAAAGTTAGCCAATAACATCTAGCTCAGCCGCAACCCCAAGGGTAAACAGCAGTGATAAACATTAGTAAATGAGCACACAAGCTTGAACTAGACATGGCCAAAAGGGTTGGCCAATCTCGTGCCAGCCGCCGCGGTTATACGAGGAACCCGAGTTGACAGCCTTCGGCGTAAAGTGTGATAAAGAATAAGTCTGCGACATAAGACTGAAGCACAACTAAACTGTCATACATATCAGTAGGTGATAAATCCAATTATACAAAAGTAATCTTAACTAAAAGACCTTTCATCATCACGACCGCTAAGACACAAACTGGGATTAGATACCCCACTATGCCTAGCTACAAACTGAAAACTTACAACTATTTACCACCAGAACACTACGAGTAAACACTTAAAAATCAAAGGACTTGGCGGCGCCCAAAATCCACCCAGAGGAGCCTGTTCTATAATCGATAATCCACGCTAAACCTCACCACTCTTTGCCAAAAAGAGTAGTTACTCACCTGTAACAGGTGTTCTCCAGGAGCAGCAGGAATCAGTCCTCACTTATGGGTGTCATGGACGCCGATGAAGCCCCAGCGGAGCATTTCCCCAGCTTTCCATGAAAGCCTTTGGGAATGCTGGCACGCATGCGCGGTTCCCTTCCCGCCTAAAGGTGCCATCTTACCTCAGTCAAATGACATAGCTAAGAACAGCACACAAAAATGTAAAAATTAAACTATGTACAACTGCAACTCCAAGGGGAGAAGGGAGGGTAGTGAGGACTGATTCCTGCTGCTCCTGGAGAATACCTGTTACAGGTGAGTAACTACTCTTTCTCCAGGACCAAGCAGGAAGTCAGTCCTCACTTATGGGTGACTCCCCAGCTCTGGGCTACCAGGAACCCAGGCTGAACAAGAGAACTCCCTCTAGTCTCAGCAACACAGAAAAGGCTTTTCAAGAGCACAACCTCCACAGGTAGCCCAACCAGAGGGCAGGAGGGCAGGAGTTGCCTAGACCTCAAAGGGATTCCTGAGTACTGCTTGGCCAAAAGCACTGTCCCTACGGGACTCCCTCTCCAGACAGTAGTGGGCTGCAAAAGTCTGGCTTGAAGACCAAGTAGCAGCCCTGCAGATGTCTTGCAATGGAACAGAGCGGAGATGAGGCACTGATGCAGCCATTGCCCTCACACGGTGGGCCGTGACCCTACCCTGCAAAGGAAGGTCAGCCGCCTTGTAAGCCCAGGTGATACAGTCAGCCACCCAGATGGACAAGGTACGCTGAGACACAGGCCTCCCCAAGTTATTGGGGTCAAAAGAAAGGAAGAGCTGAGAAGCCTTTCTGTGACCTTGTGTACGTTCAAGGTAGAAGGATAAGGCCCTCCTACAGTCCAAGGTATGGAGAACTGTTTCAGCCTGACTTGCATGAGGCCTAGGGAAGAAAGTAGGAAGAACCACCTCCTGGTTGAGGTGGAAAGAGGAGACAACCTTAGGAAGGAACTTAGGGTGAGTCCTGAGGACTACCCTGTTTTTATAGAACCTGGTGTAAGGTCTATCACAGACCAAGGCCTGAAGCTCACTCACTCTCCTAGCCGAAGTAAGGGCGATCAGAAAGAGAGTCTTCCATGAGAGGAAGCGTAGAGGGCAAGTAACCATAGGCTCAAAAGGTGGTCGAGTCAGCTGCTGCAAGACCACATTCAGATCCCACTCAGGAGCAGGACGACGTATGGGAGGTTTGAGCAGTAACAAACCTCTGAGAAACCTGGACACCAAAGGGTGCACAGACAAGGAATGGCCCTCTACTAAGGAGTGGTGAGCTGCCAAAGCAGAGAGGTGGACCCAAACAGAGTTAGACTTGAGACCTTGATTGGACAAGTACAGCAGGTACTGAAGCACTACAGACACAGCATAGGAGAAAGGATCCTCTGCACGTAACTGACACCACACAGAAAACCTCTTCCACTTGAGAGCATAGGTTTTCCTTGTGGACTGTTTCCTAGAAGCAAGGAGAACCTCCTCAATTTCTTTAGGCAGGCCCCAGGGAGCCAACACTACCCTTGCAGCCTCCAGGCCATCAGATGGAGGGATTTGAGATTGGGATGCAGTAGAGAACCCTGATTCTGAGAGAGAAGGTCGGGCTGCAATCCCAGAGGCAGAGGGAGATCCACCGCCAGTTGAAGCAGGAGGGGGAACCAAGGCTGCCTGGGCCACCTGGGAGCCACCAGGAGGACTGAGGCCCTGTCTTGGAGAATTTTGAACAGTGTCCGGGCCACCAGGGGGGTGGGAGGAAACGCATAGAGTAGACCCTGAGTCCAGGAAATCAGAAAAGCATCTGCTGCTACCCTCAGAGGATGCGGTTGCCTGGAGCAGAACCATGGCAACTGGTTGTTTAGAGGGCTGGCAAACAGGTCTATGGAGGGAAGACCCCACTCCAAGAAAATCTTTTGAACCACTAAAGGATGTAGCTGCCACTCGTGTGGTTGCAGAATCCTGCTCAATTTCTCGGCCAGGAAATTCTCCTGGCCTGGAAGGTAGACTGCCTTGAGGAGCATGTTGTGTCTCAGGGCAAAGGAACATAGGACCTGTGCTTCCTGACAAAGGGGTTGGGAACCAGCCCCTCCTTGCTTGTTCACATAGAACATGGCTACCTGGTTGTCTGTTTGGATCAAGACAGACTGATGGGCCAGGGAAGCAGTAAAGGCCTTGAGGGCCAAGCGGATAGCTCTGAGCTCTAGGAGATTGATCTGCTGGGAAGCCTCCCAAGACCACAGACCCTGGGTGCACTTGCCTAGGCAGTGTGCTCCAAAACCCAATAGAGAGGCATCTGTGGTCAGCACCACTGTATGAGGAGGTATCTGAAAGGGCACCCCCACGAGCAGATTGGGGGGGGGGGTGTAACCACCAGTTGAGGGAGGTCAGAAAACGGTGGGACACTCTGATCCTGTCTCTGAGGCTGCCTGAGGCCTGTGACCACTGAGTCCGAAGGCACCACTGGGCAGGCCTCATATTGAGCCTGGCATTGGGGGTCACCTGAACTGTGGACGCCATGTGGCCTAGAAGCCTGAGACAGAGTCTGGCGGAGACCAGGGACCTGTGCAGAAACTTGCTTGCAAGGTCCATGAGCCGTTGTGCTCGGTCCACTGGTAAGAATGCTCTTGCCAGCTGAGAATCCAACCTTGCCCCTATGAATTCCAAGTTCTGGGAGGGGAGCAAAGTGGACTTTGCGAAGTTGATGACAAAGCCCACCTTTTGGAGCAGGTCTATGGTTCTGTTGGTGGCCTGCTGGACCTCGAGGGACGTCTGGCCTCTGATGAGCCAGTCGTCCAGGTAGGGAAAGACAAAGATGCCCTGATTTCTCAGGTAGGCTGCTACCACTGACAGGCAATTGGTGAAGACTCTGGGAGCGGAAGTCAGCCCAAAAGGCAGTACCCTGTACTGATAGTGGTTTCCTCCCACAATGAACCTTAGGTACTTTCTGTGGTCTGGATGAATGAGGATGAGGGTGTAAGCATCTTTTAGATCTAAAGAGCATAGCCAATCTCCCTGCTGGAGGTAGGGCAGAAGTGTTCCAAGAGTAAGCATTTTGAACTTTTCTTTCACAAGAAACTTTGTTTAGGTTTCTGAGATCCAAAATGGGTCGAAGACCACCAGTTCTCTTTGGCACCAGGAAATACCTGGAGTAAAAACCGTGACCTTGGAAGTGGGGAGGCACAGGCTCCACCGCCTTGTCCAGCAACAGACCCCTGAGCTCCTGGAGGAGAAGGGCTGTATGCAGGGGAGGCCTGGAAGGCTCCCCTGGAAAGTGTGGCGGAGGTAGTTGGTGAAAATGCAGGGCATAGCTTCGATGGACTATGTCCAGCACCCAACTGTCCTGAGTTATCAGGGGCCACTGGTGGGCGAACAAGGCTAGGCGGCCTCCTGTGCAGGGCTGGGTCTGCAAGGGAGGTTTGGCTGTACTCAAGGAGTCAAAAACCCCCACCCTGCTGAGTGGGAGCAGGGGCCGGAGGCTTGGGGGCAGTCTGCCTACGGGGCCCATTACCCCGGCCCTTGGCTTGCTGACCCTGTGGGGCAGGTTGGGCAGCCTGATAATGTGGGTACTGTTTGTAGGCAGTGCCCTTCCTCGGGTAAAAGGGCTTTTTACCCGGGCCCTTCTTTTTATGTGAAGGGGCAGAGGTCTTCCTGGACAGCCTTGTCCTGGTGAGGTGCTCAGTCTCGAGCTGGGCGGCCTTCTCGACCACAGGCTTGCCAAAAAGGTTTTCACCTCGGCAAGGGACATCGACCAACTTGTCCTGAACCCATGGCTCGAGGTCCGATGACGCAGCCACGCCTGGCGTCGAGCCGCGATGCCGGCAGCCGCTACTCGGGCTGAAGCCTCGAAGCCATCGTAGGCGGCGCGGGACATGAACTTAGAGCATTCCCGTATCCTCGAAGACAAGGACTTAAAACTCTGCAAGGGTTCCCCGGAGAGACCAGCAGAGAACCCGGCCAACTCCTTGGCCAGGTCTCGTAAATACATGCCCATGTACAGCTGGTAAGTCTGGACACGGCAAGCAAGCATGGAGCCCTGAAAACACTTTCTGCCGACTCCATCAAGGCTGCGGGCTTCCCTACCCGGAGGCACCGCGGAGTGCATCTTCTGACTTTTCAGACGATGCATGGCTGATTCCACAACCATAGAATGGTGCGGCAGCTGTGCTTTCTGGAAAACAGGACTCTTGCGGAGTCGATAAATGGAATCGACTTGCATGCTCAAAACCGGCGCCGAGGCCGGTGCCTCCCACATCCGGAAGAGGAGCTGCTCCAGCATCAGAGGAACCGGGACAGTAAAGGCTTCCTTCGGAGGAGAGTCGTACTGCAGAGCATCGAGCTCCTCGGCTCGAGGCTCTTCCTTGGGGTCAGCCGGGATAGCCAGGGCAGTGGCCATATCCCGGATAAACTCCGAGAACCTAGTATCCTCCGGAGGGGATCTACTCCGGGGTTCAGACTCAGGTGAGTCCGAAGGGACACACCGAGTCTTAAAGGTGTCAGGAGACTCCTCATCTTCTGTTTCCCATGCAGACTCATCCGAAGTCGAGTCGGGGTCCGATGCCGTGGGGCCTTTGGGCACCCGCCCCGACGCCGGAGGCACCGGCGTCGAGACCGTCAGTCCTGAACGGGAGGTCGAGGGAGACCTCGACTGAGGACGACCTCGAGCCGCAAGGGACTCGAGTATCGGTTCGGTCTCTGGGGTCGACTTGGAAGTCGATGTCCCGGTGGTCGGGGCAGATGCGCCAGACAGGCTGGCCATCAATGCCCGCTGCTGATCCATGAAGGCAGACATTCTGCTCTCCAAGGCTGTCAACCTGAGACTCAGCTCGGGTGACGTAGCAGCCCCCGACTCGAGCCCCGGCAGCGCCGGGCCCGACGTCGGTACTTGGGGAGGCGAGTCCTCGAGTACAACAGGACTTACGTGTCCAGCAGACTCCGGTTCTATACGAGGAACTTTGGTCGGCTTCTCCTGGTCCACGGGCCCGGGACGACGGTCGGGGGTCTTAGACCTGGACCTCGAGGGTCCAGGGACCTCCACCGACGACGCCCTCGCGAGCCGCTTCTTCCTCTTACGTTCCCTCTCGGGGGACCCCCTGTCCGAGGAGCTCCGACGCCTCTCGGGATCAGAATCCCGAGGTGTCGAAGCCTCAGACGAGGTCCGGGCATGAGCAGAGGCCGAGTCGGAGAAAAGCCTTTCACTTTGCTGCTGACAACTTCGGAGGGCCTTGGAAGACATTTTTCCACATGGCCCGCACGTTTTAGAATCGTGGTCCGGGCCCAGGCATCGAAGGCAGCAGTCGTGTGTGTCGGTGAGAGACATAATCTTTTTACACCGATCACACTTTTTAAAACCACTGGAAGACATGGGGGAAAAAAGGGTCCCCACGAGGTCAAAAGACCGGCCTTCCAGGGAAAAAGAAAAAGTTTAGGCGCGAACGCCTAGCCACTAAGGGCAAAAACCGAAAAATAAAAAAGGGGGTTTGATACCGGTGTACCGATCCCGGCGGGAGGGGAACCGACGTCGAATCCGAAGAAAAGAAGCGAAACAACGCTAGAAAAAAAATCTACTTTTAACCGGGAAAACAGGACACACGTCCGATGGGCTTCACGGAAAAAAAGAGACTGAGGTAAGATGGCACCTTTAGGCGGGAAGGGAACCGCACATGCGTGCCAGCATTCCCAAAGGCTTTCATGGAAAGCTGGGGAAATGCTCAGCTGGGGCTTCATCGGCGTCGATGAAACCCATAAGTGAGGACTGACTTCCTGCTTGGTCCTGGAGAACAGCCTATATACCACCGTCTACAGCTCACCCTACTGAGGGAAAATAAGTGAGCAAAATGAACCTACTAAAAACGTCAGGTCAAGGTGTAGCACATAGAGCAGAAAGAAATGGGCTACATTTTCTTACTAAGAACAAACGAAAAAGCAAATGAAAAATTCTTAGAAGGCGGATTTGGCAGTAAAAAGAAAATCAAATTCTTTTTAACACAGCCCTTGGGCATGCACACACCGCCCGTCACCCTCATCAACTTAATTATACTAACTTAATAAACATACAAAAACATAAAGAAGAGGAAAGTCGTAACATGGTTAAGCGTACTGGAAAGTGCTCTTGGAATCAAGATGTAGTTTAAAAAAAACATTCCGCTTACACCGGAAAAAATCTGACAAACCAGGACATTTTGAACTGCACAGTTAGCTCAAACACTAAACTTCCACACAAAAAGATCTAAAACCTTCACCAAAATAGCATAGGCGATAGAAATAAACACCGAAGCAATAGAGAAAGTACTGCAAGGGAAAGCTGAAAAAGAAATTAAATAAACCATAAAAGTATAAAAAAGCAAGGATCAGCCCCTGTACCTTTTGCATCATGGTCTAGTAAGTAAACTAGAGGCAAAAAGACATTTAGTCTCTCTCCCCGAAATTAAATGAGCTATTTAAGAGCAGCTAGTATGAGTGAACCCATCTATGTGGCAAAATAGTGGGAAGACCCTTAAATAGAAGTGACAAGCCAAACAAATTTAATGATAGATGGTTACTCAAACAAGTTTTAGCTTGACCTTAAACCTTATCAAAATAATAAAAATACAGATTAAAGTTCAAGAGCTATTCATAAGAGGTACAGCTCTCATGAAAAAGGAAACAACCTACAAGACTGGGCAATGATTATAATGTACTCCGCACACCTAGTAGGCTTAAAAGCAGCCATCTACAAGAAAGCGTCACAGCTCACACTGTTCAAAATTCTAATAAAAACATCAAAACCCACAACAATAATTGAGTTAAACCATACAAATGGATAAATTAATACTAGAATTAGTAATAAGAAAACATGATTTTCTCTATGTGAACCCATAAATCAGATCGAACTAGTCCCTGATAATAACCGACCCTATCAATGGAAATAAATACTAACAATAAACAAGAAAAGCATTAAACACAAACTCGTTAACCCCACACAGGCTTGCAATACGAAAGACAAAAAGACAAAGAAGGAACTCGGCAAACAAAATCTCGCCTGTTTACCAAAAACATCGCCTCTAGCAAAACTAATATTAGAGGTACTGCCTGCCCAGTGATAACATTCAACGGCTGCGGTATTTTGACCGTGCAAAGGTAGCATAATCACTTGTCTTCTAAATAAAGACTAGTATGAATGGCAAAATGAAGGTCTAACTGTCTCCTTTGTCTACTCAATGAAATTGATTTTCCAGTACTAAAGCTGTGATTAAACAACAAGACGAGAAGACCCTATGGAGCCTTACCCCGCCACCGAGGTAAGGCTCACAGGCCTGTAGTTTGATACTTCTTCCCTGTCACCACTTTTGTGTAGAGGTACGACATCTGCCATTCTCCAGTCCTGAGGAACCTCTCCTGTTTCCAAGGATCTGTTGAAAACATCCTTTAACGGCCCTGCAAGAACCTCTCTGAGCAATTTCAGTATCCTGGGATGTATCCCATCCGGTCCCTTGGCCTTGTCCACTTTCAGTTTTGCAAGTTGTTCTAACACCTCATCTTCTGTGAATGGTGTGGTAACTACTTAATTCCCATTTTTATATTTGGGAGTCACAGGTAGTCTTTCTCCAGGACTTTCTATAGTTAAAAAACAGAGCAGAAGTATTCGTTTGGCAATTTTGCCTTTTCAATGTCACTTTCCACAAGTCCGTTCACAGCACTTCTGAATCCTGCAATTCCACCTCTGATCTTCTTCCTTTCCCGAATATACCTGAAGAAGGTTTTGTCACCACACTTCACATCTTTAGCCATCTTTTCCTCTGCCTTTGATTTTGCTATTCTTATTTCTCTCTTTGTCTCTGAGTTTGATCCTGTATTCATTTCTGTGTTCCTCTGTTTGTGAGCTTTTGAATTTAGCGAAAGCTGTGTTTTTTGCCTTTATTTGAGCAGTCACTTCTTTGGAAAACCAAATAGGTTTTCTTCTCCTCTTGTTTTTGTTTACTTTTGCTACATATTTATCTATTGCCCCTTTTATTGCCACCTTTAGTTTAGCCCATTGCAATTCCACTTTCCTTATCTCCTTCCACCCTGTCAGCTCCTCCTTTAGGTACTCGGCCATTTTATTGAAGTTGGTGTTTTTGAAGTTTAGGACTTTGAGTCCGTTATGATTGGCCTGTACCATGGCTTTTATCTCAAACCACACCGTGTGATTATCGCTGCTGCTCACAGGGGCACACACGCAGACATTCAACACGCTATCGCCGTTGGTGAGCACTAAATCCAGCGTTGAGCTTTCCCTGGTTGGTTCCATCACCATTTGTCTAAGTAACACATCTTGGGGAGCATCCACGATTTTTTTTGCTTCTTTCCAGATTTGCAGAAGGAGTAATCCAATCCACATCAGGTAGATTAAAGTCGCCCAATATGATCGTTTCCCCCTTTGTGGCTATCTTGGCACTATCTATAATCAATTCGTTATCTATCTCTTTGGAGGTCTGTAGACTACAGCAGTATGGATGACAGTGCCATCTCCTCTTTCCAACACAATCCAGAGCGCTTCTTCTTTTCCCCATGCCCCCTGCAGTTCAGTAGCTTTGATATTGCTTTTGACATACAAGGCTACTCCTCCTCCTCTTCCATTTTCTCTGTCTCTTCTGAATAGATTATAGCCAGGTATGGCTATATCCCAATCATGCGATTCGTTTAGCCATGTTTCTGTAATGGCCACAATGTCCAAATCCATTTCCACCATTAGGGCTTCTAGGTCTGGAACTTTGTTGGCTAAGCTTCGAGCATTTGTGCTCATTGCTTTCCAGCATTTAACTGGCTTGTGTGTATTTAGCGTTGATTTTGTTCTGCCTACATCTTCCCACGTGTTTATGATGTGTGGTTTAAATGTGTGTCTGTTTCTGATTTTAATCTGCTTTTGCAGGGGGTGACGTCCAGAGCTTGACCTTCCACATCCGTCACCCCCTTTTTCTAGTTTAAATGCATATCCACATATTGCTTGTATTTTTCACTTAGGATTCTTTTCCCTGTGACAGAGAGATGTAGTCCATTAGCACAGTATAGTCTCTTGTTGTTCCATCTGTTACCCCAGTCACCAATAAATCTGAATTCTTCTTATTTGCACCAGGTCTGGAGCCATGTATTAAAGCTGCTAATGCGATGCAGCCTTTTTGCCCCTTTACCAAGCACAGGTAGAACCTCTGAGAATGCAACAGTGTTAACAATGGGCTTGAGTTTCTTTCCCAGAGACTGGAAGTTCTTTTGGACTGTAGAGGTACTGTTTCTAGCCAGGTCATTTGTGCCCAAGTGGATAACCACATCAAGTTTGGAGTGTTCACTTTCTGTGCTAAGTACTTCAACAATGTGGTTTGTATTCCTGCTGGCTGAAGAGCCTGGGAGGCACTTGACTATCTTCTCTCCTTTGAACTGTGTTCCCAAGTTGATGCCACTGATGATGTAATCACCGAGTATTAGTAGTTTGCTGTTTGGTGAGGTTTTCTTTATATTTGGTCCTTTAGCAGGAGATTGGGCATTGTCTGTCTCATTTAAGGGCCCTTCAGTTTTTTGGATTGGGCATCCTCATTCGCCAACGCAGAGAAGGCATTATGCAGGGATATCTCCTGATGCATAGGATGCCTCTGTGTCACAGGTCGCAATCTACCAGAATCCACTGTGATCCATTTGTTCCTGGGGTGTTTCATTCTTTATGGAAGTGGTGGTTGACTTTGTTCAGTTTGTATCTTAGAAAAGGTGCGCTTCACTGCAGCCAGTTCCTCATCCTCATTAGCCAAGGCAGAGAAGGCATTATGCAGGGATATCTTTTGATGCATAGGATGTCTGTGCATTACAGGTCGCAATCTACCAGAACCCACTGTGATCCCCTTGTCCCTGGGATATTTGATGCTTTGTGGGAGCGGTGGTGGGCATTGTTCAGTTTGTATCCTAGAAGAGGTGTGCTTCATTGCAGCCAGTTCCTCCCTGAGTAGGGTCACCTCTTTATGCATGGCAGCTAGGTCTTCCCTTAGTAGAGTCAGTTCTTTATGCATGGTAGCTGACCTGAGGCACATAGGACAAGCTCTGAGGTTCCATATGATTCGTCTTGGAATGAAAGTACTGCAGTTATTGCACTGAATTCACGACATGCTGAATAAGCAGTCCTAGAAGGAGAAGAGGAAGAAGAAGAAGGAAGGAGGAAGAAGATGCGGGCTGTAACCTAAGTTAAGAGGATAGATGGCAACGTATGTGAGTACTATATAGGCAATGCAGCCCCTGAGGTGGGTGAGGCGAGGGGTAGGGTGTGCGGGAACCTAAGTGCCTCTGGTCAGTAGGCTGTTCCTGAACTGGGGGCACCCACAGATATCTGCTCCAAGGCTACCCAGAAAAGGAGACAGTCAGATTATCCCTAAGTTTAATTTATAACCACAGTTAAACTTTATATTAACAATTCCCACAAAACAGACAGTTAGACTCTATATTGATAACTAGAAAGCATCAGAAATAAGAGAGAAAATTAGAGTCTTAGCTTTGTGAAATATCCACAGCTCCTGCAGCCAGCCTCAGAGACCTGTAGGTGTGGCCACTGGTCAGGTGTGAGATGGGCTCAAATTAGCCCTTGCCTGCCTGCCTGCCTGAGAGCAGAAACTGAGAGCAAAAACTTTCACCTCCCCGCCCAGAAAGAGCAAGCCTTCTCCAACAGATTTAAACCTTTGTTATCTGGATACTCAGGTTACAGTAGGCTGAATATCCCCAAGCTTAATTTATAACCACAGTTAAACTTTATATTAACAATTCCCACAAAACAAACAGACTCTATATTGATAACTAGAAAGCATCAGAAATAAGAGAGAAAATTAGAGTCTTAGCTTTGTGAAATATCCACAGCTCCTGCAGTCTGAAGTCTTAAATAGGTTAACCTGTAGCTTCATTGCATGTCCCCTAGTCTTTCTATATTCTGATGATGTAAACAAGCGCTCTACGTTTACCCATTCCACTCCATTCATTAATTTATAGATCTCTATCATATCTCCCTTCAGCCGTCTCTTTTCCAGGTTGTTGTTTTTTTATTTATACCGCACTCTTTAGAATCAGTTCGGTTTACATGTATACTAACAGGCACTTTTTATTCCCTTGTCCCCGAAGGGCTCACAGTCTAAGTGTACCTGAGGCAATGGAGGATTAAGTGGCTTGCCCAAGGCCACAAGGAGTGGCCATGGGACTAGAGACCCCAGTCCCTCCGGTCTGAAGTTACTTGTCCCCACGTGGGAATTGAACCCCCGGCCTTCCGGCCTGAGGTAACCTGTCCCAACCACTGAGCCACTCCTCCCTCTAGCCCTAACCTTTTTAGCCTCTCTTCATAGGGGTATCCTTCCATCCCCTTTACCATTTTGGTGGCTCTTCTCTGTACCTTGTCTAAAGCGTAGTACTCACCTGTAACAGGTGTACTCCAGGAGCAGCAGGAATCAGTCCTCACATATGGGTGACGTCGGCGCCGACGGAGCCCTCGCGGAGCAATTTTCCCCAGCTTTCAAAGAAAGCCTTTGGGAATTGCAGCGCGCATGCGCAGTCCCCTTCCCGCCCAAAGGTGCCATCTTGGCCAGTCTGATGACATAGCGAAAAGACAGCAAAAAATTTGCAAAAACTAAATCATATGACTGCAACTCCACGGGGAGGAGGGAGGGTTGTGAGGACTGATTCCTGCTGCTCCTGGAGAACACCTGTTACAGGTGAGTAACTACGCTTTCTCCAGGACCAAGCAGGAAGTCAGTCCTCACATATGGGACTCCCAAGCTTAAGGCCACCGGAGACCCTAAGCACAAAAATGAGCTCCCTCTAGCTCAGCAGCACAGAAGGAAGGAATCTTCTCTGACTAATCTCCAACCGGTAGCCCAACATCCGGGATGGAAGGTAGGAGTTGCTTAAACCTCGAAGAGATTACGGAGGACTGCCTGTCCGAAAGCACTGTCCCTGCGGGACTCCCTCTCGAGACAGTAATGGGTTGCAAAAGTCTGGCTCGAAGACCAAGTAGCGGCCCGGCAGATGTCTGCCAATGGGACAGAGCGGAGGTAAGCCACTGACGCTGCCTTCGCCCTAACCCGATGAGCGGTGACTCGACTTTCCAACGAGAGGCCTGCCGCCCCATAAGTCCAAGCGATACAGTCAGCTACCCAGATGGACAGAGTACGCTTGGAGACAGGGAGCCCCAATTTATTAGGGTCGTAAGACAGGAAGAGCTGAACCGTCTTACGGTGCTCCCGCGTACGATCAAGGTAGAAGTTCAGCGCCCTTCTACAGTCCAGGGTATGCAAGACCATCTCAGCTCGGCTGGAGTGTGGCCTGGGAAAGAAGGTCGGAAGCACCACCTCCTGATTGATGTGAAAAGGGGAGACCACTTTTGGAAGAAACTTAGGGTGAGTCCGCAGGACTACCCTGTTCTTGTAGAACCTAGTGTAAGGGGGATCAGACACTAGGGCCTGCAGTTCACTAACGCGTCTAGCGGAAGTGAGGGCTACCAGGAATAAGGTTTTCCAAGAAAGAAAACGGAGAGAGGACAGGTAGCCATGGGTTCAAAAGGCGGACAGGTGATCCGCTGTAAAACCACTTTAAGGTCCCAGTCGGGGGCTGGGGGGCGCAAAGGTGGTTTAAGGAGAAGGAGACCTCGGGAGAACCGTGCCACGAGAGGGTGGCCGGAAAGAGGCCTGCCTTCCACCGGCACATGATGTGCAGAAATAGCACTGAGGTGAACCTTGACCGAGTTGGACTTTAGTCCAAGATTGGAGAGGGAAAGCAAGTACTGCAAGACCACCGACACCGAGCAGGAGAAGGGGTCTTGAGACTGTTGAGTACACCAGGTGGAGAAACGACGCCATTTAAGGGCGTAGGATTTCCGGGTAGAGGGTCGCCTGGAAGCTAGCACGACCTCTTCCACCTCTGGAGGCAGCAGGAGGGGAGCAAGGACTACCCTTTCAGCAGCCAGGCCATCAGATGAAGAGATCTGAGGTTAAGGTGTAGGAGAGACCCCTGATCCTGGGTCAGGAGATCGGGATGAAACCCCAGAGGCAACGGAGTATCTACCGCCAGTTGCATCAGAAGCGGGAACCACGGTTGCCTGGGCCACCGGGGAGCTATCAGGATCATCGAAGCCTTGTCCTGGAGAACCTTGAAAAGTGTTCGAGACACCAGCGGCATGGGAGGAAAGGCATACAGAAGGCCCATGGACCATGAGAGCAGAAAAGCATCCGCCGCTACTCGGAGGGGATGCAGTTCCCGAGAGCAGAACCGAGGAAGTTGCCTGTTCAGAGGACTGGCAAAGAGATCCAGCGTGGGGAGGCCCCACTGGAGAAAGATCCTTTGAACCACCAACGGGTCCAATCTCCACTCGTGTGGTTGGAGGATTCTGCTCAGTTTGTCTGCCAGGTAGTTTTCTTGACCTGGGAGATAGACAGCTTTGAGGAGGATCCATCGGCTGACGGCCCAAGCGCAGAGCTTTTGTGCTTCCCGACAGAGAAGGAAGGAGCCCGTGCCCCCCTGTTTGTTCACGTAGAACATGGCCACTTGATTGTCCGTCTGGACGAGGACGGACTGGCGAGTGGTAAGGTGGGAGAAGGCCCGGAGAGCCAGGCGGATCGCTCTGAGCTCCAGGAAGTTGATCTGCTGGGCAGATTCCCACGGGGTCCAGAGACCCCGAGTACAAGACCCTTGGCAATGTGCTCCCCAACCCAGGAGAGAAGCGTCGGTCGTCAGTACCTGAACAGGCGGAGGAGACTGAAAGGGCATTCCGAGCACTAGGTTGGGCAGATGAAGCCACCACCGTAGAGAAGAGACCAGCGGGCTGGAGATTCGTACTGAGTCCGCTAGTCTCCCCGAGGCCTGACGCCATTGTGAGCGAAGGCACCATTGAGCAGGCCGCATATTCAGGCGGGCATTGGGGGTCACATGGACCGTGGAAGCCATATGGCCGAGCAGTTTCAGAAAGTGCCTGGCCGAGACCCGGGAATGGCTGCGGAAGCGGCTGGCTAGAGCCATGAGCCGTTGTGCCCTGTCAAGCGGCAGAAAGGCTCGCGCTTGAAGCGTGTTTAACCTGGCGCCGATGAACTCGAGATCCTGAGAGGGGAGCAAAGTGGACTTTGCGAAGTTTATGACAAAGCCCAGGTACTGGAGCAGAGTCACAGTACGTTGCGTGGCGTGAGTGGCCTCCGTGGAGGACGGTGCTCTGATGAGCCAGTCGTCTAGGTAAGGGAAGACAAAGAGGCCTTGAAGCCGGAGATAAGCCGCCACCACTGCGAGACATTTTGTGAAGACTCGTGGTGCGGAGGATAGGCCAAAGGGCAGTACTCTGTACTGGTAATGATTGCCTGCCACCACAAACCCTAGGTATTGTCGGTGGCTTGGGTGGATGAGGATGTGAGTGTAGGCATCCTTTAGATCCAAGGAGCATAGCCAATCTCCCTGCCGGAGGTAGGGCAGCAGGATTCCAAGGGTAAGCATCTTGAACTTTTCCCTTTCCAGGAACTTGTTGAGGTTCCGCAAGTCCAGGATGGGTCTGAGGCCTCCAGTGCGCTTTGGTATCAGGAAGTACCTGGAATAAAAGCCTTGACCTCTCAGGTGGTGGGGCACCGGTTCCACCGCCTGTTCCTGAAGAAGACTTGCCAACTCTTGAAGGAGTAAGTCCCGGTGAAGAGGGGGTCGCAGAGGCTCCCCTGGAAAGTAGGGGGAAGGTACCTGGTGGAAGTGTAGAAGATAGCCCTCTCGGACTATGTGGAGCACCCAGGTATCTGACGTGATGTTGGACCACCTGTGGGCAAAGTGGACCAGCCGGCCTCCCGTGCTGAGAGACACCAGCGGAGGGGGAGAGGCTATGCTGAAAGAGTCAAAAACCCCCACCCTGCGGAGCAGGGGCCGGTGGCGCAGGCTTGGCGGCTTGCTGCCTACGGGACCCGTTACCCCGTCCCTTGGCCTGCTGACCCTGTTGGGGAGCTGCGGAGGCCTGATAATGAGGGTAGTGTTTATAGGCAGCCGCCTTCCTCGGGTAAAAGGGCTTTTTCCCCGAGCCCTTCTTCTTCTGGGAAGGGGCAGAGGTTTTCCTGGAGAGCCGAGTCCTGGTGAGAGTCTCTGTCTCGAGTTGTGCAGCCTTCTCGTCCATAGGTTTGCCAAAGAGGTTTTCACCTCTGCAGGGGACATCGACCAACTTGTCCTGCACCCAGGGCTTGAGGTCGGATGACTGAAGCCAAGCCTGTCGGCGGGCCCCGATGCCGGCTGCGGCTACCCGAGTCGACGCCTCAAAGCCATCATAGGCTGCTCGAGAGATAAACTTTGAGCACTCCCGAATACCGGTGGACAAGGCCAGGAACCTCCGCAAAGGTTCCTCGGAGAGACCAGCAGAGAATCCGGCTATTTCTTTAGCCAGGTCCCTGAGATACATGCCCATGTAGAGCTGGTAAGTCTGGACCCGACAAGCAAGCATAGAGCCCTGGAAACACTTCTTACCGATGCCATCCAGGCTGCGGGCTTCCCTGCCGGGAGGCACCTAGGAGTTCATCTTCTGGCTCTTGAGCCTATGCATGGCCGATTCCACCACCATGGAATGGTGCGGCAGCTGTGCTTTTTGGAAGCCAGGGCTCTTGCGGACTCGATATATGGCATCGACCCGCTTGCTTAATACCGGCGACGACGCCGGGCTCTCCCACATGCGGAAGAGAAGTCGTTCCAGCATCGGAGGAACCGGTACAGTAAAATGCTCCTTTGCAGGAGAGTCATACTGGAGGGCATCGAGCTCTTCGGCTCCTCCTCGGGATCCGCAGGGAAGGCCAAGGCCTTGGCCATATCCCTCACGAAGTCCGAGAACCGTGCATCCTCCAGGGGGGACTGTCTCCGAGGTTCGGACTCGGGGGAGTCGGAAGGGATACACCGAGTCCGAAAAGAATCAGGTGACTCTTCCACCTCGGATTCCCAGGCGGACTCCTCGGAGGAGGAGTCGAGCGGCTCTGGCCGGGCGGGCACAGACGCCGTCCGCCCCGACGCCGAAGGAGTCGGCGTCGACGACCTCGGCCCCGAACGGGAGGCCGAAGGGGACCTCGACCGAGGATCGACTCGAGCCCGCATGGACTCGAGGATCGGCTCGGTCTCCGGGGTCGACTTAGACGTCGACGTCCCGGCGGTCAGGGCAGAAGCCCCAGCGAGGCCAGCGATCAATGCCCGCTGCTGGTCCATGAAGGCAGCCAGGCTGCTCTCCAAGGCCGTCAACCTGAGTCCGAACTCAGGAGACCCAGCAGCCCCCGACTCGGGCCCCGACGGCGTCGGGCCCGACGTCGGACCCCTCGGAGGCGAGTCCACGAGGACAACAGGACTTACGTGAGCAGACGAGTCCATCTCCAGACGAGGCTGTTTGGACGGCCGCTCCAGCTCCAAAGACCCGGGACGGCTATCGGGGCTATGCGACCTGGCCCTCGCGGAGCCAGGAGCGTCCACCGACGCCGTCCTCACGGGTTTCTTCCTCCGATGATGCTCCCGGGTAGGAGACCCCCTCTCAGAGGAGCTCCGACGGTGTTCAGAGCCAGATTCCCTGGACACCGAAGCTTCTGACGAGGTCCGGGTATGGCTGGGGTCAGAGAAGATTCTCTCCCGCTGATGCTGCCGACTCCGCAAAGATTTCGCGGACATCTTGCCACAGGCTCCACAGATCATTTCTTCACAGGCAACGGAGGCAGCAATCATGTGTGTCAGTAAGAGACATACGTTTCTTACACTTAACACACTTTTTAAAGCCACTGGCGGCCATCGGGGGAAAAAGGGCCCCTGCGAGGTCAAACGTTCGTGCCGCCAGGGAAAAGTGAAAAAAGCGCGAATTTGTCACGAAGGACAGAAAAAACGAAAAGAAGGGGAGGCCTCGCAACCGGCGTCGCGAGGCCGGACGGAAAAGGGACCGGCGTCGAACCGAAGAAAATAATAAAAGAAAGAAAGAAAATCAACTTTTCAGCGGTGACTTGTAGACAGCGTCTGTAGGGCTCCGCGGAAAAAAAGAAGACTGGCCAAGATGGCACCTTTGGGCGGGAAGGGGACCGCGCATGCGCGCTGCAATTCCCAAAGGCTTTCTTTGAAAGCTGGGGAAAATTGCTCCGCGAGGGCTCCGTCGGCGCCGACGTCACCCATATGTGAGGACTGACTTCCTGCTTGGTCTTGGAGAATAACGCTATATCCTTTTTCAGAAACGGCGACCAGAATTGCACACAATATTCAAGGTGCAGTCACACCATGGAACGATACAGAGGCGTTATAATATCCTTTGTTTTATTTTCCATTCCTTTCTTTATGAAGCCTAGCATTCTATTTGCTCTCTTGGCTGCCACTGCACACTGGACGGAGGGTTTTAACGTGTTATTCACAATGACGCCGAAATGTTTTTCCTGGGTGGTGGTTCCTAATGTGGAACCTTGCATTGTGTAACCATAGTTTGGGTTGTTCTTTCCTAGGTGCATAACTTCCAATTTATCAAGATCCTCTTGCAATTTTCCACAATCCTCATGGGTTTTAACAATTTTAAATAGCTTTGTCTCATCCGCAAATTTGATAATCTTACTCATTATTCCCATTTCCAGGTCATTTATGAATATGTTAAAAAGCAGCGGACCCAGCACAGATCCCTGGGGTACTCCACTATTCATCTTTCTCCACTGGGAAAATTGGCCATTTAGCCCTATCCTCTGCTTTCTATATTTTAACTAGCTCCTGATCCACAATAGTACACTGCCTCCTATCCCATGACTTTTTAGTTTTGCCAAAAGGGGACCTTGTCAAAGGCTTTCTGAAAGTCCAGATACACTATATCAACCGACTCACCTTTGTCTACCTGTCTATTCACACTTTCAAAAAAACATAACAGATTAGTAAGACAAGATCTTCCTTTTCTAAAGCCATGTTGGCTGTCTCCCATTAATCCATGACTATCTACATGTTTAGTAATTTTGTTCTTTATGATGGTTTCTACCATTTTTCCCGGTACTGATATCAGGCTCACCGATCTGTAGTTTCCCGGATCACCCCTGGAACTCTTTTTAAAAATTGGCATTACATTGGCCATCCTCTAATCTTCAGGTACTACAGAAGATTTTAATGATAGTTCACAGATTACTAATAGCAGGTCTGCAATCTCATATTTCAGTTCTTTCAACACTCTTGGATGTATACCATTTGGTCCAGGTGCTACTCTTCAGTTTATAAAATAGTTGTAATATATCTTCCCAGTGTATCGATTTTTCTTTGAATTCTCCCTCAGTATCACCTTTAAATACCACTTCAGTCAATTATAGACCTTCTTCAAGCTTAGCTAGATCCCTCCTCATGTTATCTACACCTTCCCAGGTGTCTACTCTATTACAGATTTTGGTATCATCCACAAAGAGGCAAACCTTATCTGACAGTCCTTCCGCAATATCGTTAACAAAGATGTTAAAATGAATCGGACCAAGGACAGATCCCTATGGCACTCCACTGGTAACCTTCTTCTCCTCCTCAGAGTGAGCTCCATTTACTTGTATCCTTTGTAACCTCGCACTCAACCAATTTCTAACCCAAGCAGTAACTTTAGGTCCATCCCTAGGATGCTCAGTTTTTTTATAAGTCGCCTGTGTGGAACAGTGTCAAAGGCTTTACTGAAATCTAAATACTGAAATCTAAATACACTATGCTACGCTATGATCACTATTGCCAAGTAGCCCCAAAACCCTTATCTCTTGCACCAGATCCTGCGTGCTGCTAAGCACTAGGTCCAAAATAGCTTCCCCTCTTGTCGGTTCATGAACCAGCTACTCCGAGAAGCAGTCATTTATTTCATCTAGAAACTTTATCTCCCTAGCTTGTCCTGCTGTGACACTGACCCAGTTGATACTGGGGTAATGGAAATCACCTATTATTTGTTGTAATTTTTGTAAGCTTCCCTGATTTCTTTCATCATCCATCTGTTCATTCTGGCCAGGCGGTCGGTAGTACACCCCCACTGCCATTGCCTTCCTCTTTTTACGTGGAATTTCTATCCATAGAGATTCTACAGCATATTTTGTTTCCTGCAAAACTATGTGACTCAATGCCCTCTCTAACATAGAGCGCAGCCCCTCCACTAATTTGATCTACTCTAATATTGAGATATAGTTTTTACCCAGCTATTGCAGTGTCCCATTGGTTGTCCTCCTTCCACCAGGTCTCTGAGATGCCAATCATATCTAACCTCTCATTTAGAGATATATATTCTAACTCTCCCATTTTATTTTTTAGACTTCTAGCATTTGCATATAGGCATTTTAGAGGTTGTAATTCATTTGTATTAATCTGGTTATCAATTGATACAGGTAATTTGGAATCTTTCAACTCTGTACTTAAGGGCATCTGGGTTACTTTTATCTTTATTGGAACCTCTCTGTTAGGATGTCCTAACTTCCCTCTTTTGCTAGTATCCTTCAAGGATACATTCTTCCAACCATGCAGTCTTAGGTGATTGTCGGCTTTCCCCCTATTATCTAGTATAAAAGCTGCTCTATCTCCTTTTTAAATGTTAATGCCAGCAGTCTGGTTCCATCTCATTTAAGGTGGAGTCCATTCCTTCGGAACAGCTCCTCTCTTTCCCAGAATGTTGTCCATGTCCTAACAAATCCAAAACCCTCTTCTTTGCACCATTGTTTCATCCACACACTGAGATTCTCGAGCTCTGCCTGCCTTTTGGGTCCTGTGCGTGGCACGGGAAGCATTTCAGAAAATGCTATCCTTGAAATTCTGGATTTCAACTTCCTACCTAAAAGCCTAAATTTGGCCTCCAGAACCTTCCTCCCACATTTTCCTATGTCATTGGCACCAACATGTACCAAGATAGCAGACTCCTCCCAACACTATCTAAAACCTTGTCTAGGTGACATGTGAAGTCCACTACCTTCGCACCAGGCAGGCATGTTACCAGGCGATCCTCACGTCCAGCTATCTACATGCCTAATGATCGAACCATCCACTATAATAGCCATCCTAACCCATCCCTCATGGGCACATGGCCGCAGAGAAACCTCCTCGGTGTGAGAGGGTTTTGCATCTCCTAGTGGACAGGTCCTAGATACAGGATCACTTCCTGCCTCACCAAGAGGATGCTCTCCTTTCACGTGATTTCTCTCCTCCATGGCAACGGAGAGGCTGCCAGACTGGAGGTGGGGCTTCAAAACTTTGTCCCTGTAGGTCTCATCTGTGTACATAGTGTGGTGATGCGCATGCAGCACAGCCCTTTAAAAGTGAAAAAAAGAGGTTTTTTTTCATAAATGGGGGATGGGCTCACCAAAGCATAGCTCCCAGAGGGAAAGTGAAACTAACACACACTCTAGCAGAGCTAGCCTGAAGCCACACCCAGTCTCCAGAGCAGCTGCAGGGAGAGAGAGGGTGGGGCCAGAGAAGGAAACAGGCTACAGAGCATTTAAACTGCGTCACTCAGCAAGTGAGGGAGTGCAGGCAGAGCAGGAAAGAAAGCAGGGAACACTGCAGGAAGAGACGGCCAGAGTGCAGGAAGGAAGCCACGAGGAAAGGCTGGAGAAGCAGAGAGTCCAGGAGAAGAGACAGCACTGCAGGGCTGTAGGACCTGGTGATTCTAAAGGGACCTGCAATATCTGCCAAGGCAAGTCTCGGGGCCAGAGGGAAGAAAGGAGCTGGGGAAAGATTCAGAACTGCACGTTTGAATCTGAAGATAGCAGCTCAAGCTCTGAGCCCATAAGCAAACAATTGGGGTTTTTGTACAAGCAATGTTTAGAGCTTATATTGAAGGCTGTGTGAGACAGTGTGAGAAGATAAGAAGTGCTGGTGCCAATTAATGCCAAGGAGAAAGGCAGACAAAAAGGTAGAAAGCCTCATGTTTTAAAAGCAGTCATTTTTACCAATGCTGGAGCTACGTTAAGAATGCTGTTTGTTTTAAGCTAAGAGGCAGCACATGATTATACACTGGTCTGTAGCAGCTGAGAATAGCGGAGAAGATTGCTGGACTGTGCATGCAACAGAGTTCAAAACTGTTTGTTAAAGTGAAGAAGAATTTAAAGTTAACCAAAGAGTGAAGAAACTGCTTTGAAAGTATTTTGCTGAGAAAGTTTTGTTGGAGAAATTATCCTACTTTCAGTTTTGCTATTTTGGAACCTTTATCAAGGTCATTTGCCAAGTTGACACTGCAAAGAAAAATAAAACAAATTTATTTAACAAATTTTCCTGTGTAAGCCTCATCCACTCGGACTACTTTAATAACAAGCCCACAACTACACTAAAAGGGCCTCAGCTACTACGTTGAAGCATTAAAAAAAAAGTGTGATGACCGGCGCATCCCTACTAGGCAGCCGCCTGGCAAGGACGGTGCCGCCACAGGTGGCGTAGTTCTTGGATTTTTTTCGGGGGAGTCAAGTTTGGCACGCCAAAAAGGTGATCCTGACCTTGGAAGGAGGAGAGAATCCCCAGGAGCAGCTGTGTTAACACGCCCGGTCTGCGGAGCAGAAGGAAAATCCGGAGTGGCAGTGGAGCTGGATTCCGGATCCACAGGGTTGACAAAGTGAGACTCTGCACCAGAGCCAGGTAACCCGTAGGCTGGAGGGTTATTTCTGGATGCTGCTGGTGTAAGAGGGTGGCTGTAGGGGAGTGATCACCAAGACAGGGGGAACATAAGAAGTACCGCACTTGGTGTTTGTTCTCTTCTGTTTTCTCCACAGTGAAACCAGAGCCATGGAGAATCGCGACATCCTGGACTGGGTTGCTAACCAGTTTGCCAAACAGCGGGAGATGTCAGCGCAGAGCCTAGAACAGGCAAAGGCATTATTCCAAGCTCAACAAGTACCACTCATCGAGATGATGTCCAGCTGGCTTGCAGCGCAAGGGAAAAAGGAAGAAGCTGCAAAGACTGTACCAGGTTCAGGGGCAGGTTTCCAGGGGTGGGACTGTCCAGGTACTGGGACTTTCTCGGGTGGACGCCTCACTAAGGACGATGATGTTGATGACTATATTGAGGCATTTGAGAGCTCTCCTGGCCAGGTGGCCAAAGGAACAGTGGGCGCTAAGATTCGCTGCTTCTCTCACGGGCGAAGCTTTAGCGGCCTACAGGGCCATGCCTGCTAGTCTAGTTATGGATTACAATGAAGTAAAGCAAGCTGTTAAAGATCGCTTGGGATTAAACCCCGCGGTCTATCGCAGGCTGTTACGTTCATGTAAATTGAGGGTAGGTGAGACACCTCAAGCACTGTATCACCGAGTAAAAAGCTTAGTGTACAAATGGCTTATGCCAGAGGCTAAGGATGTGGAATCTATCTTAGATACGGTAATCTTAGAACAGTACATGGAGTCTGTACCAAGCAGTGTGCAAACTTTCCTAGTCCTCCAGGATTGTAAAAACACTCGGGAAGCCATTGCATTGACTGACCGCTTTCTAGAGGCTAATAAATTAAGCCCAGAGAAAGAAGGTGTTTTTAAAAATGAAAAGCGGGAGTCACTAGAAAGGAAGGCCAAGCTTGAAAGCTTTGGGAAGGAAAGTGTGAATGTGTATAAAGGGTATAATGCACAGAGAAAATGTTTCTTGTGTAGAGAAGCTGGTCATCTAAAAAGGGACTGTAGAGCCAAAAAGGCCTTTGTAATAACCCATCACAGAGATGCAGGAGAAGGGTTCCTGTTAAGGGTAGAAGTGGAAGGGATCCCAACTGAGGCATTATTAGACTCAGGCGCAGACCAATCAATGATATCTCAGAGGCTGTGGCAGCAAATAGAGGCAAAAGACAAACCCTCGCCACTGACCTCTGGGAATCATATTAGGATACGCTGTGTCCATGGCGCCGCTTCTACCTATCCCATACAGTCTGTGGAAATAGAGGGAGTAGGCTTGAAAAAACAAATAGATGTGGCTATAGTACCCAAGCTTCCACATGAGGAAGTCCTAGGCCGTGACTGGCCACAGTTCAGAAAAGGTTTAGCTGAAGAGTTGCAGGGAGAAACCAACCAAGCAGCTACCTTTTCGCAAGCAGATAATTTAGCCAGGGAGAAAGCCTTACCCCAGATAGGAAAGGTTGCTGACCCCAGGCTAAGCGAAAATAGGGCCGCTGAAGATACCTCAGCCAGGGAGAAAGCCTTACCCCAGGTAGGAAAGGTTGCTGACCCCAGGCTAAGAGAAAGTAGAGCAGGTATGATAACTACCCGCACAGGCTTTAAGCCCTTAGAAAAAGGAAGTGACCCTCAGGAAGACCCGGTGCCAGGGACATCTTTCCAGGGGGACTTGATTACTCCTTCAAAAAACATCCCTAGGAAAGGAAAGCCTGAAAGGAGGCGGGAAAGGAGAACCAGGGCACAGAGCAGGGCTGATTTGATGGCCGGACAGGAATTGCCCTGGATTCCGGCGGAGCTAAAGGAAAAATTTCCCTCATTTCCTAGGGAGCAGATGGCAGATCCTGCCCTGGGCCGAGCATTTGAATATGCCAGGAAAGGATCTGAGACCCTGCCAAGATTTCTCTTGGTAGACAATATATTGTATAGGGAAAGTACAGATTCACGGACAGGTGATACAAGGAGACAGTTAGTGATACCTCATTCTTTTAGGAACATAGTCTTAAGATTGGCTCATGATCACCCGGTGGGGGGACATAAAGGGGTACAAGGCACCTTGGAACAAGTATTGGCTAGGTTTTATTGGCCCGGTGTTTTTAGGGAGACGTCAAGATTTTGCGCGTCTTGCCCGTCCTGTCAGAGGGTCACGGCGAATCATCCGCCGGAGGCGCCCTTGATCCCGATGCCAGTTATAACCAGACCGGTACACAGATTGGCAGTAGATATAGTGGGGACCGTTGTTAAAAACACCAAGGGGCTACCAATACATATTGGTCATAGTCGACCATGCTACTAGATTTCCTTGGGCAGTTCCCTTACGGAATACCTCTGCGCGCATCATAGCCGTGGAATTAGTAAAGATCTTTTGTGAAGTCGGGTTCCCTCGGGAGGTTTTAACAGATAGGGGGAGTAATTTCATGTCCCGATACCTCGCTCAGTTGTGGGATGCCTTTGGTATCCATCATATTCACACCGCGGCATATCATCCGCAGACCAATGGCCTGGTAGAAAGGTTCAACCAGACTTTGAAGAGCATGTTGAGGAGAACCCTGGAAGGTAACATGGCAGAATGGGATACAATGCTCCCATTCATGCTATATGCCTGTAGGGAGAGGAAGCAGACCTCCACAGGCGCTTCCCCATACGAACTCATGTATGGGCGTACTCCGCGAGGGGTGCTCGATATACTAAGGGAACAGTGGATAGCACCCATGGAGGGTGAGCAGGAGGTACCCAAATTTCTAACTGATTTGAAAGGCCGCTTGCAGCGAATGGCAGAAGCGGTAGAAGGGAATTTAAAAGCGAGTCAGGCCCGTCAGAAGTCTTATCATGACCGACGAGCAAGACCACGTGTCCTGAAGGTAGGGGATAAGGTACTTGTAATGGTTGCCGCTGCCAGTTCCAAATTTGAGAATGCCTGGAAAGGGCCTTACAAAGTTTTAAAATGAGTGGGTCCTGTAACATATGCATTGGAAACAGGGAAAGGGAGGCAGCAAGTATACCATATTAACATACTACGCCCATGGCAGGAGCGTACTGTAGAAGTAGCTACAAGAAAGAACAATAACCCACAGGCTCTAGTTGGGATTACAAGCTGTGCGCGGGTTATAGCACCAGCCTGTAATAGCTTAAGGGGGGGATATGTGGTGATGCGCATGCAGCACAGCCCTTTAAAAGTGAAAAAAAAGAGGTTTTTTTCATAAAAGGGGGATGGGCTCACCAAAGCATAGCTCCCAGAGGGAAAGTGAAACTAACACACACTCTAGCAGAGCTAGCCTGAAGCCACACCCAGTCTCCAGAGCAGCTGCAGGGAGAGAGAGGGTGGGGCCAGAGAAGGAAACAGGCTACAGAGCATTTAAACTGCGTCACTCAGCAAGTGAGGGAGTGCAGGAAGAGCAGGAAAGAAAGCAGGGAACACTGCAGGAAGAGACGGCCAGAGTGCAGGAAGGAAGCCACGAGGAAAGGCTGGAGAAGCAGAGAGTCCAGAGAGACCAGGAGAAGAGACAGCACTGCAGGGCTGTAGGACCTGGTGATTCTAAAGGGACCTGCAATATCTGCCAAGGCAAGTCTCAGGGCCAGAGGGAAGAAAGGAGCTGGGGAAAGATTCAGAACTGCACGTTTGAATCTGAAGATAGCAGCTCAAGCTCTGAGCCCATAAGCAAACAATTGGGGTTTTTGTACAAGCAATGTTTAGAGCTTTTATTGAAGGCTGTGTGAGACAGTGTGAGAAGATAAGAAGTGCTGGTGCCAATTAATGCCAAGGAGAAAGGCAGACAAAAAAGGTAGAAAGCCTCATGTTTTAAAAGCAGTCATTTTTACCAATGCTGGAGCTACGTTAAGAATGCTGTTTGTTTTAAGCTAAGAGGCAGCACATGATTATACACTGGTCTGTAGCAGCTGAGAATAGCGGATAAGATTGCTGGACTGTGCATGTAACAGAGTTCAAAACTGTTTGTTAAAGTGATGAAGAATTTAAAGTTAACCAAAGAGTGAAGAAACTGCTTTGAAAGTATTTTGCTGAGAAAGTTTTGTTGGAGAAATTATCCTACTTTCAGTTTTGCTATTTTGGAACCTTTATCAAGGTCATTTGCCAAGTTGACACTGCAAAGAAAAATAAAACAAATTTATTTAACAAATTTTCCTGTGTAAGCCTCATCCACTCGCACTGCTTTAATAACAAGCCCACAACTACACTAAAAGGGCCTCAGCTACTACGTTGAAGCATTAAAAAAAAGTGTGATGACCGGCGCGTCCCTACTAGGCAGCCGCCTGGCAAGGACGGCGCCGCCACAATAGTAACATAGTAAATGACGGCAGATAAAGACCAGTATGGTCCATCTAGTCTGCCCAGTACGGTGTCAAGAGTAGGTACACCTGCCGCTCTGTGCAGGCCCCCCTTCCCCATGTCTTTGTTTAGGGGTGATCCCACCACTCCATGTAGGACACCTCTATTTGTTAAGGAATTAGATGGTTCAGATTATTTTGATATTTTCTTGTTACTGTAAAGGGATCCACTGTGTTTGTACCTCTCTGACTTCCTTATATCCTCCAAGTCTGCTACTCTATCCTCCAGCAATCACGCTTATTCCCTGAGGGCAAAGAGCTCCTTGCAACTAGTGCACACATAAGACCCCTCACCATCTGGGAGAAAATCGACACTCAATGCAAAAGACTGGATAACCCCCATCTCACTGCTGGACTGCTGTTTGCATCTTAGTTTGAAAGTTTTATTTAGCTATTTAAGTTGTTTGAAGTTACTAGGGATACTAGTACTAATCCAACTGTACCAAATATGTTTAAGGGACTTTGTTGATATCAATATTAATTAATTTCAGGGCCTTAATTCATCTATTCCTGGTGAGGATAACCAGCTAAACCCGAAAGTGAATTTGAATACCCCTCCCCCTTTCATAGGTCTAAGACCCTATAAAGCAAAGATTATGCCTGGAGTGCATGAGAGTTGAGGTAGGTGGAAGGGAACTAACACTTAGTGCTACACAGGTCCCAGACCCGGGCTTCTAACGTAATCTGTGAGTAATTTTCTGGGTGAGTCACACAGCCCTTGCTTTGATGGAGGGAGCCTTTCAAATTGCCCCTTTTATCTGTCACTTGGCTTTAACACATATTTAAAAAAATTTCACAGATCTCTCTTGCCCCTTATCTAGAAGGCCTCTTTGTAAAGGTCTCTAAAAACAAGTTATTCCTTTCTGCTCAAAGAATATTGACTCTATTTTTCCTTTTATACTAAGCTATATTGATTTGATTTGATTTAAATTAAAGCTCCCTGCAGATACTATGCCCTTAGTTTTAAACTTAAACTAGAAGCTCTCTGCTGAGTTTTAACATTTTAAAAAAACATCTCTAATGAGTTCTAAAATTTAAAATAAAAGCTCATTATTGATACTAGGCCCTGACTGAGTATTAAGTTTACACTAAAAAACTCTCTGCTGGGTTTTAAACATAAACTGAAAGCTCTCTACTGGATTCTGAATTTAAAGTGAAAGTCCTCTGCTGGGTTGTAAATTTAAATTGAAAGCTCTTTGCTGAGTTTTAAATTTAACCTAGATGATCTCTGCTGGGTTCTGAATTCAAAATGAAAGTCCTCTGCTGGGTTTTACATTTAAACTGAAAACCCTCTGCTGGGTTTTAAATTTAAACTGAAAGCTAAGATGATGATACTAGGCCTTGACTAAGTTTTAAATTCAAATTAAAAGTTCTTTGCTGATACTAGGCCCTGACTGATTTAACAAATTACACTGGATTCTAATTTACACAGATTAATCAGCATTAATCTAAAGAGTTCCTTTTTCCTCAAGATTTAGAAAATTTCCCAGAAGTAAAATCTTACAAGTACAGATCTCTCTCCGGCAGTAGCAGTCCCTTTTGGTAGTCCTTCAAGACTCCCCGACCCTATCCATATAGCCATTTGTAAGGGGGACACCTGGAGGTGGAGAAAACACTAGAGTATAATTTAGCTCGTTTTTTCTGGCTCAGGGTCCATAAGCAAATGCAGTAGTATTGCCAGTCATGCCCCCTTCTGCTAACTTCACAACCCCGCCAGAGTCAGACCTGCCCCTCTAGTGCCTATGCCCATCATTGAAACCCCATTCAAAAAGGTGGCCATGGATCTGGTAGGGTACCTGGAGCAAACCACCACAGGTAACTAGTATATTTTAGTAATGCTGGACTTTGCTGCCAGATATCCAGAGGCTATCACTCTGAGAAATATGAAGACTACTATGATCGTGAATGCACTCTGAGAAGTCTGTTCTTGGGTGGGAATGCCTAACGAGATCCTCACAGACCAAGAAACACCTTTTCTATCCAGGATGATGAAGCAAGTGTGTGTATTGGAGAAAGTTAAGATGCTGCGAGTGTCAGTATATCACCCAACGGATGTCATCATTGAACGATTCAAAAAAATACTGAAGCAGATGTTAAAAATGTTTGTGCAGGAGGGCAGGAAGAATTGGGACATCCTCCTACCCTGCTTGATGTTTGCCATCCACGAGGTGCCTCAGAGTTCCATGAGGTCTTCACCTTTTGAACTGCTCTTCAGAAGACGGCCAAGAGACATATTAGACGTGGTGAGAGAAACCTGGGAACCCCGTCCAGAGTGTAATCTGGTGGAGTACATCATACAAATGCAAGACCGGCTGAAGAAAGCCAGAGAGGTGGCCAGACTCAGTCTGGAAAAAGCCCAAGCTGAATAAGCCAAAGGCTACAACCAAGCAGCCATGCACCACACCTTCCAACCAGGCGACAGAGGTTTAGTCTTGCTGCACTCGTCCGAGAGCAAGTTACTCTGTAAATTACAAAAGCCTTATGAGGTGGAAAAAAAGGTAGGGCCTATTAACTACAAAACTGCCCAGCCAGATAAACAAAAGGAGACCAAATTTTACAATATTAATCTACTGAAAAAGTGGACTCCAGTGATGGCTGTGATAGTACAGGAGGATTTTGGGCCGGAAACTTCAGCCCTGTTTGATCCAGATGGCCCAGAGAAGAGACCTAGAGAGTCTGATCCACCAGAACCTAGAAGTATTCTCCACTCACCTGGGATGAACCCACCTCACTTATCACAATATCATTACTGACACTGGAGTGGTTATCCAACAATGACCCTATCGAATTCCGGAGGTCCAGCAACAGGCCATTACCAAGAACCTTGAGGAAATGCTTAAGCTGGAGTTATAGAAGACTCTATGAGTGACTGGTTATCCCCCATCGTCTTGGTTCCCATACCAGATGGGATCATCAGATTCTGCATTGACTTCCGGAAGGTCAATGCCATTTCTAAATTGGAATCCAATAACAAAAACTAAACCCATAAAGTGAAACCCCTAGTTAAACTTAATTTTTGTCAGAAGAGACTGGAGGAGACTGGAATTGACATCCAATCACACCAGACAGCCTTTTCTATTTTTCTTTTTTTGTAAACGCTAAAACATTTTTTACTTAGCTCATCATTATATTCCAGTGAAGTTTCCATGTGCCAGACTTTTCTCTCAAATAGCGGTCGGATAGTTCATACACGACGTACGTTTCGGGCCATTAAGCCCTGTTTCAAGTGGTTACTTTCCATAGCGGTGTATTTTGGAAGAAAGTAACCACTTGAAACAGGGCTTAATGGCCCGAAAGGTACGTCGTGTATGAACTATCCGACCGCTATTTGAGAGAAAAGTCTGGCACATGGAAACTTCACTGGAATATAATGATGAGCTAAGTAAAAAATGTTTTAGCGTTTACAAAAAAAGAAAAATAGAAAAGGCTGTCTGGTGTGATTGGATGTCAATTCCAGTCTCCTCCAGTCTCTTCTGACAAAAATTAAGTTTAACTAGGGGTTTCACTTTATGGGTTTAGTTTTTGTTATTGGATTTCATTTTTACTAACCTAAGGACTTAGTTTATATTGATTTCTAAATTGGAAGCATATCCAATGCCCTGAGTAAATGAGTTAATCAAACAACTCAGTGGAGCATGGTTTATCTCGACCCTGGACTTGACCAAGGGATACTGGCAAGTACCCTTGATTCTTGCTCCTATGGAGAAAACTGACTTTTCGACACTGCAAGGCCTGTTCCAGTTTACTGTACTGCTATTTTAATTACACAAAGTTCTAGCCATGTTTCAATGTCTGGTCAATCACCTGCTGAGGCCACAAAAAGAGTATGCGGCTGCATACCTTGACAACATTGTCATTTAAAGCAAAGACTAGACCACTCATCTAACCCAAGTACAAGTTGGATTAACCAGCCTGAGTTGATGGCTAACCCTAAGAAATGCTTCCTGGGAGGCCTGGACATCCAATACCTGGGCTATTTAATCGGGAATGGCCAGATACGACCTCAACTATGGAAGGTGGATGCCACTGCCCAGGTCCCCACCCCGAAGTCAAAGAAAGACGTTCGAGCCTTCCTTGGATTGGTTGGCTATTGCCACATGTTTATCCCTAACTTTGCAGAGATTGCAGAGTCATAGATGTTCGAGCCTTCCTTGCATTGGTTGGCTATTGCCACATGTTTATCCCTAACTTTGCAGAGATTGCAGAGTCATAAATTAATCTCCTCCGGCAGACAGCTCCCGAGCAGACTCAATGGTCACCAGACCTGGACCAGGCTTTCCAGCATCTCAAGGAGGCTGTGTGCTCAGCACCTGTCCTGATTAGCTCTGATTTCTCTCTACCATTTATTGTACAAACAGATGCCTCGGAAATGAGTCTGGAAGCCATTCTGACCCAGAAAATCAGAGGTGAAGAACATCCAGTGGCATTCATCAGCAGGAAGCTGCTCCCTTGGGAGAAACATTATGCTGTGATTGAGAAGGAAGCCCTAGCTGTCAGGTGGGCACTTGAAATCTTCAGGTAGTACCTACTGGGCCATGCATTTACAGTGGAGCAGACCACCAACCCTTCAAATGGCTGGCTCAACATAAGGGGTCCAACAGCAGAATTATGTGATGGTTTCTGAGTTTCCAGCTCCACCAGTATCAGAACTGCCACAAATCGGGTCGGGCCCACCTGAATACTAACTTCCTTTCCTGAGGGGGGGGTCCCAGGTGTGGCAGGTGCTCAATAGTGCATGGTTCAGCTGAGAGGGAATGTATGTGGTGGGATATATAGGAAGTTATCCTTCCCTCTCCAAATGGATTAGCAGTCCATCTTTAAAGAGGAAACAGCTCAGAACTCAGGGCTGGGAGGGCATGATTCAGAGGGATTACGAATCCAGCTGTGTGCACAAGGGGGAAGACAGGCATGTGGAGACAGAAAGATCCTTCAAGCAGGCTATGAGAGGAGTCCATCTGTAAGGCAGGTGAATTAGGAGGTGGGAACCAAATTTACAGACTCTGAAGCCCAAGTGACTGACTGGGCTTTTTGCTGAACTTAATTCTGAGCTCTAAAGTGTGGGTCGGAGGAAGGGCACTGAGAACGAGCCTTGTGAAGGTAACAAGCTGGGGAGTGATTGCTGGATTACTGAAGGGAAACATAAGTGTTTTTGTATGACCTTGAGCTGTTATTTGCCTGATATTGTAAAAGCCCCTTGCCACCGCACACCACACTATACCACATAGGGACTCATCATTTGGTTGTGGGTTATCACAATGAACACTTAGATTAGCTGGAGGTATGAGATCAGGATGTGGGTGTGAGTGAGTCAAAGGTGAAGTGGAGCGGTGCATGGGTCTAGATATGAGGTTAAGGATTGAAGGGCTGGAGAACTAGCAAGAGGCAGTAGTAGGGTGAGAGGGAAAAGTGACAGAGAAAAGGGAGGCATCTGTGAAGGGATAAGAAAGTGGAAATGGGACTGGAACGGAGATGAAAGAGGAACAATGGTAGGCTGGTATAGAGTAAAAGAAAGGAGAAAGCAGCTGGAGGAAGAGGAGAAGATTAGCAAAATCAAGAGCTGGGGCTATACAATTGATGAGAAAGAGATGAGAACTAGGGAATAATGAGCATAGAGGATGGACATAGGAGCCAGGGAGTAAATGAAAGAAGAAGGAAAGGGCTGAGAAAAGAGTGAGAGACAGGAAGTGGGGAAAAAAGAGGACTGAGATGGGTAAGAGTATGGAGATGGCCTGGGAAGGGGATAAGAGTTATTTATTTAGTATTTCTTTTATACCGCGCTATTGACATCAATAGCGGTTGGAGCTGGAAAACTGATAGGTGAGAAATGAAAAGAGGGAAATTGAATACTGATTGAAGTGGACGAGGAGAAGAAGGGATGATATTCATCTATAAGTAGACAGGCAGAAAACAGAGAAATGAAAAAAAAGAGGTGAAAGGGAAGGATCAATGTCAGAATTAGATATAAGGGAGGAAAAGAAGATAGGAGATGAGAGACGAAATGCAAATGGACAGAAGATCCTGGAAAAGGAGTTACAAGAAAACAGGCATGTAAAAGGAAAAGAGACTCAGACAAACACAATTAGCAGACTACAATATCCAGTCAACATGAGTAAACATTTTAGGAATAGTATTGAAATGGCAGTTGATTACCTAATATCCAGATATTCAGTGCTAGTATCAGGCAGTGGCTGGTACTGATTATCCAGATACTGAGGCCAGCACCGGCACTATTTGGATATGCAGTCCACACAGCACTTGAGGCAGCTTTTTTACTGTTCTAAGTTATGCGGATTGTTATCTGGATAGCGGTGCAGAATATCACTGTTAGCTGTTTAAATGCTGGCTCTGCCCATGGACCACTCC
Organism: Ichthyophis bannanicus; assembly: GCA_033557465.1. NCBI lineage: Eukaryota > Metazoa > Chordata > Amphibia > Gymnophiona > Ichthyophiidae > Ichthyophis > Ichthyophis bannanicus. The sequence goes on from CM066040.1 coordinate 218,116,794, forward strand.
AGCGTTCAAGAAGAATTTGCCAGTGGGGCAATCTTTTAGAGCCAGAAGAGCCTGTACTACAATACAGGATTTTGAAACGCAGGCAGAAATAATGAAAACAAGATTTGTAGCAAGAAAATATCCTTTGCCATACATTAATCAAGCATACTATAGGGTGAAACAAACACCTCATGATAATCTTTTACAGCAGGAAAGAAGAAAGAAAGACGTGGGGTTAGTATGTCCCTTGCTATATTAAGTGCATTCTAAACAAATTACAAAGATTTTACGAAAAGAATGGTGCCTTATTCAAACCTTGCCAGGTTTCCAAGACACTACAATTACAGTTGCTCACAAACGTAATATTAATTTGAAGAATATGTTAGTCCCGTCGGCATTAACTGAACAAAAATTCTTATCTAGACATAAAGGTCAATATCAATGTGGACGGTGTTCAATATGTCCCCATGTAATGCCTGTAAAGGGAAAATTTATACACCCCAAGACGCAAGAAGAATTTAAGATAGAAAATTTTTCAAATTGTGATACCCCTCATGTGGTATATGTCATACAGTGTCCTTGTGAGAAGCTATATGTGGGCAAGACAATTAGGAGTATAAAAGTGCGGATAATAGAACACAAAAGTTGCATCAAGAGGGGCATAGTAGAAAAACCACTCGTAGCGCATTGGCAAGAAATGGGACATCGCATTAGTGATTTAAAATTTTTCGTTATTAAAAAGGTGAAGCTCAACTGGAGAGGGGGAGATATCAACAAAACGATAATGAGGTATGAGCAGCGGTACCTTTTCCAATTAAATGTCCTATCTCCTAATGGTTTAAATCTAGAGAGGGATTTATCAGTGTTTTTGTAATAAGTAAGGTTATAGTATTTAAAAAACACAAATATTTAGAATTAGTTCCTTTTTTAAAAAAGGAACAGATAGAAGTAAATCTAGGAGCAAAAACAATGAATTAAACAAGACAGTATATCAATGCATGATAATAGATTTTGAGTTTAAAAAGACAGGAATTTATGAGGCTGTAATATATAGTACTACGGTCAAATAGCAAATTTTACCTAGCAACAAATGATGCAATTGCTTCTTTGAGTAGAGACGTCACCTTTCCCGCGCTTAACTACAGCGCAAGTGCGAGCGTTTCATTAACAGTACAAGCGGTCTTCAAAAAGTAGACGGGAGCTTGAGAAAGAGGATTTCCTGACGTTAATATACGCAGGTATATTTGTATATTGATTATTTATCCTTGTATGCATTGGATGTTCGAGAGATAAAATATCGGTATGATGATGTGGATTAAGTCTTACATGAAGTCCACTGTGATAAGAGACGGTATGAATGTAATCCTGTATAATTTTTAAGTATGATGAGAATAAGGGTGATTCCTAGTATGAGAAAGGAAGTTTAAAGAAATTTGGGTCACGGTCAGAAAAAAGCAACCTCCATTTATGAAGGAACACAGTGTTTGACGAATGAAAAGATAAGCCTTCCTGAGTCAAAGAATGATTTCTTATTGGATGGGGGTTTCAATAAGTTTTTAAAGAAATGTTTTCTAAAACAGTGGATTTAATAAGGAAGGTGCGACTGTAACAGGCTTCATGCTGTTGTGAATATTAGACACTATGGGATTGTAAAGATGTCTTCAGTGGGGAAAATAGGCATTATGGATAGGACCCTGCTTAATATTAAAAGTATAATGGAACATGGATGTGTCCCAGCAAAAGAAGACTTGGATGAATGTTATAACGCATTTGGTTTAATGAATGGAAATTTTTCTATATTGAGAAATATATTGCCTAAAGGCTTTAGTTGGCATCTAAAGATGGACGCCCGATTTGCAGACAGACACTGCGATTTAGTTTTAAGTGTGAGGATAGAGAATTGGAAACATAAGTATTTCCATGAGTAAATACAAGAAGGTTTGTCAACGTAATGTTAGCAAATAGGCATGAATTGTTTGTTTTAAATTTATAGAGAAAAGGTTTTTAAGCTCCTGCAGAAGATCAAGATAGGATCAATTCGTGAATATTGAATTCAAGAACGGGTAAAAATTTGTTACAAAGTGTTTTTATATAATAATGGTTCTTTTAAGTACTATTAAAAGGTTTTTAGAGAGTATTTATTAGTTTTAGTTATTTATTATTCTTAGTTCTTTAATTACTATATAGTATAAAGAAGGTTTTGGTTTTAAATTCTCATTTTTGTATACCTTTATTTTATTCTAGCACTTTTGTGGAATGTTAAAGATAGTGAATAACTATAGAGATAATCTTGTTATAGAGTACTCGCTCCTGCTCCTGCTTATCCTCCAGTGGGGGATATCATTCATTTGTCTTTCTTAAAATGAAGTTCATTAGACAGTTAAATTAAAGATACTAGGTACATGTGTTTATGCACCCTTTAGGAATAATAAGTAACAGATTTATTTACTGATGTATTACTTTTATAAAGTTTTTAGATGTTTTTAATTTTTAATTTTATTATTTATTGTAATTTGGGTTTAATAGGTATTTTATATATGTAGATAGGAACATAATGTTAGCATATATTATTATTATTAATTTTATATGTTATGGTATTTATGTTTTTATGTATTTATTATGGATGTTTTATGATATTTATGTTTGTGTGTACGCAGCACGCCTGAATCCCCTGAGGAAGTGCAAACGAAACACTGCCTGTGTCGGGCTATCAGGCTACTGTACAATACGTAATTCAATAAAAATATCCTTCCAACTCTAAACCACGTAGTACAGACTGGGTATCTTTTCAGCAACGTGGTGTAGTGCTGCTTTGGTGGACCCACTCCAACATTATCCAGATAGTGTCAAGATGGTCAGAGGAAGTGGGACTTATCTGGTTAGCAAATCTTGTAAACTGGATTAGTCCTTTTGAATATTCAGCCCTTCATTTTCAGTTTAGTTATTGGAATATGTTAATTTTTGGCAAGTACAGTGTATGAAGAATCTGGTTTCTGGGGATTTCTATTTCAATTTTTTCTATCTATTTCTAATTTGTGGTTTCTTATTCACTATTGTTCTCTAAAAAAATACATAAATAATATTTGTTCAGGTTCTCTCTGTTGACATATTCTGCTAATGTGTTAAATCTATGTACAAATCTATATCACTCTGACTTGCCTTGTTTTCTCAGTAAGAGACCTGTGGTAATACTATATTTCCATTACTGCGTTGGTGCTGCTGAAGTCCAGCATTAGAATATTTTTGTATAGGTTTCCTCTAAAAACTCTATGTGCATTTTTAGTGTTTTCTACTTCTTTACACTATTCTGGATAGCATAGGAAGTTCATGTTGCTTTTAATGAGATGATACCAGTATTGATTATAATTTGCATATGGTGATTACAACAAAATGGATGTAGGGTATATTTAAAAAGCTTAAAGTATACTCTAGACCAGCGGTTCCTAACTCCAGTCCTGGAGGGCCAAACACCATTCAGGTTTTCAGGCTCTCCCTAATAAATATGCATGAGATACATTTGCATGCACTGCCCCCATTGTATTCAAATGTATCTCATGCATATTCATTAGGGACAGCCTGAAAACCTGAATGGTGTTTGGCCCTCCAGGACTGGAGTTGGGAACCTCTGCTCTAGACCCTATATAATACAGATGTTGGGGTTCAAAATATCTTATCACATTATAAGTGCATCTGGGTTATATCTGGTTTAAGAAATAACATAGAAACAGAAATATGTCAGCAGAAAAAAAAAACATATGGCCTATTTAGTCTGCGCTTCCATATCAAATACTATGTCCCTTTTTGCCCTTAGAGATCTTCTGTATTTGTCCCATGCTTTCTTGAATTCAGATATTGTCATCTCTACTATCTCCACTGGGAAACTATTCCATGCATCTATCACTCTTTCCGTAAAGAAATATTTCCTCATATGACTCCTGAGTCTATCCCCTTTCACCTTCATCCTATGCCCCCTCGTTATACAGCTTACTTTCAATCAAAAGAGGCTCTCCTCTTTCACTTGAAAACATATCTATGTCTGGTAGATGGTATCCTAGCAACTAACAGAATGTGTTAGATAAACTCTAGTAAACCAAGGGCAGAGATTAGCTGCTGCTCTAGCTGTGGAAGATAGAGACTTCAAGTCTCCATGAAGAAGATGGACCTCCTGTTGAGTTATTAGCATTAGTTACTGCTTGAATTTTAATGGAAGTAAAGCTAACAGCTTTTTGAGAAGAGGAAACCAATTTTAGAAACACAGAAACATGACGGCAGAAAAAGACCATATGGCCTATCTAGTCTGCCCTTCCATATCAACTACAATAGTCTCTTTTTTTCATTAAGAGATCTTCTGTATTTGTTCCATGCTATTTTTTAATTCAGATACTGTCCTCGTTTCTACTACCTCCTCTGGGAGACTATTCCATGAATCTACCACTCTTTCCGTAAAGAAATATTTCTGCATATGACTCCTGAGTCTCTCCCCTTATCCTATGTCCCCTCATAGTGTGGTAGGCTTTGGCCTGTAAACTAGGCCTAGATCCTAGCCCCAACCTGGGAGTAGTGCTGAGAAGAACCAAAGTCTGAGAAACTGCCTTAAACTGCTTTAAACTGCTTTTGAAAAGTTTGTATAATTCCTTTATGCTGATGATAGAACTGGTCTTGCATTCTCTGAGCTAGAAATGTCCTTGAAGTAGAAATGTATCAATATCTAAGACTATGCCTTTGTTAGAATAGCCTGAGAAGGGGAAACAGGGAGCTAGGCCCAGAGAGGGTCCCCGAATGGACAGGTGCAAGGGGCGTTGGGACCAATAGAAAATTTGCCTGTATCAAACTGTAAAAATTGTATATAAGGAATTTGCTCCTGTACTCCATTGCTCAGTCCTTTTTGGATGCACTCCTGTCTGAGCCTGTGCACAATAAATTGGCTTGGATCCTGCAGCTGACTCCTGGTTTTATTCATTGCGTGCACTTCGCTGCTACATATTCTTGGTGTGTTGGCCGGGAATGTGCGAGTAGTGGATGGTATTCAAGCGAGTATACCACGTATTACCGCCTCAAGGTTTGGCCCGGTTGGGACCGTGTCTGTCCGACCGCAGGGGAAACCTCAGGTGCCACCGATCCCTCTTGTATCGGAGAGGGTTCCGCCTTGCCTCGGCGGACTACTGGGTCCGGCCGGCCAACACCTCCGAACCCGAGGGGAGTCCGGGATTCAACCCAAGAACTGGTTCTGAATCGGGTACCGGATCCGGTGAGTAGAAATTTCTTTGCTCCTCAGTCAGTTAGTTTTGGGTACGTCTTGCATGAGTATACGCGAGACTGAATTGGTATGGGAATACGGTACCGGGAGACTGATCACCTCTCAGGGCAGTCCTAGTACGTCTCGCATGGTAAATGCGTGAGATCGAAGCCACAGCCCTTGATAAAACAGGCAGCCCTAGTACGTCTTGCATGAGTATGCGCGAGACTGAAACCGCTGTTCTTGGTTAGTCAGAAAGGCTTGGGAATTTGGGAAAAACGTTGCTAGTATGTTTGTGTGTGTGTGAAAGAGAGGTCTTGAAACACAGACCAGGCGAGTGCGGACTCCTGAGTAGTGCAGTTCCTGGCCGGGCAACCGCACCCAGGTCGCGAAAAGGAGGAAGCGTTCGGAGTTTGTCTACTTGTTTGTTCCTAGGGCTGTACGGACCCCTTACCTGCACCCCGATCACCCGCCCCTACTGTCTGTTGTTGTGTATGTCATAATGGGAGGGTCGGAGTCCACGCAAACTCCGTTGAAATGTATGATCAAGAATTTTAGTAAGGGATTTGCTGGAGACTATGGAATAAAACTGTCTCCGTCCCGTTTAGAACTGCTCTGTGAAAGGGAGTGGCCGGTTCTGATCGCTTCATGGCCCCCTGAGGGTACCTTTGATGTTAGTATTGTATCTCGAGTACACCAGATGGTCCGAAAAGACCGCCCTGACCAGTTCCCCTATATAGATTCCTGGTTAAGTATTTGTGAAAAAGAGCCCCCCTGGATGAAGCGTTGTTATGAGGAACAGTGTAGGATATTGGTGGCGACCACAAGGGGAGCCCATAGGTCTGGAAAAGAGAAGCTGCCCGTGTATTCCGTCCCAGAATCTCCAGACATTCCAACCCGTCCGTCCCAGTATCTGTATAGGCCAGTCCCCTCAGCTCCGCCGCCACCCCGGGCAGAGCCTGGTGCAGAAGGATACCCCCCTGCAGATGTACCCCTAGTCCACCAACCACCTCTGCAGCAGGAGGATGCGCACCCACTCTCGGCCGGAAGCCCCGGCTCCGTTCAGAGTGCCTCAGGAGGACCGCTGTCCACCGATGACACTGCAAGCAGGAATTCATTTGCCAGTTCAGGGTCACTTACGGCAGATGCCCAAAGCCAGGGAGCAGCATTCCAACAACCCAGTCTACCTTATGCCCTCAGAAGTATAACTACAAGCCAACGGGATGGTCATGTTATGCCATTGCGCCAGGTCCAAGGCCTACCCACTCTTGATAACCAGGGCCAGGTTGTGGTGGGACCAACTAGCTTTGTCTATGTGCCTTTTTCCACGACTGATTTATTGAACTGGAAGACGCATTATGCATCATATACTGAGAAGCCCCAAGAGTTGATTGATTTAATGTCTAGTATTATGCAGACCCATCAGCCTACCTGGTCTGATTGTCGCCAGCTCTTGTCTACTCTCTTCAGTACCGAAGAGCGGGTGCGAATTGTGCAAGCGTCCACCCGATGGTTAGAAGAAAATCCCGTAGGTGAAGTAGGCCTAAATCCCCGGCAAGCAGCGGCCGTGGATTTCCCAAATGACGATCCTAAATGGGATCTGAACAGTGCCGATGGGGAGGCAGCCCTTAATCGGTTCCGTCAGGCCCTACTACAAGGCCTGAAGAAAGGAGGCCAGAAGGCCATGAATATCGGGAAGGTATCAGAAGTCCTCCAGCGTCCAGAAGAGAGCCCAGCGGCCTTCTATGAATGCTTATCTGAAGCTTATAGACTCTATACCCCATATGATCCGGCAGCCCAGGAAAATTTGCGCATGGTAAATGCGACCTTTGTGAGTCAGTCCCAGGGAGACATAAGACGGAAACTGCAAAAGTTAGAAGGGTTTGCGGGCATGAATGCGGCCCAGTTAATGGAAGTTGCACAGAAAGTGTTTGTGAATCATGACCGAGAACGTCTGAGGGAGAGTGAAAGTAAAATAAAGCAGAAAGCTGATTTCCTTGCAGCAGCTTTAGATGAACGACGAGGAGGAAGTGCCTCAAACAGAAGGATCTGAGGACGTGGGAGGGGTCGAGGGAATGGTCGGCCCCCAGTGGGTGTGAATCAATGTGCCTACTGTAGAGAAGAAGGACATTGGAAGAATGAGTGTCCGAACCTTGACTCCGCCTCCTGGAGGGGAGGAGGGAAAACTTGGAGAGCAGGGGGACGATTTCAGAGTCATGGAGGAATGCGCCGCACACAGTTCCAACAAGATGAAGCAGCTATGGAGGGAATGGCAGCCGAAGGGGGCTACAGCATGTATGAAGACTAGGCCAGACCGGGCTCCAAGTTTCCTCTGGGTCCCCAGGAGCCTATGGTCAGTTTGAAAATTGGGGACCAATATATGGACTTCATGGTGGATACAGGGGCCGAACATTCGGTGGTGACAAAGCCAGTGGCCCCTCTGTCTTCTCGATCCATCACCATTGTCGGAGCTACTGGAACTAGAGCCACTAAACTTTTCTTGCAGAACCGCACCTGTGAACTAGGGGGACGGAAGATAACACACCAGTTCCTGTACATGCCTGAATGCCCAATTCCCCTTTTGGGCCGAGAAATGACTCTGAATTCGAAGTCTGCTGGCCTGATGGTGCTGACTGTCCCCCGAGAAGAAGAATGGCGGTTCTATAGTACATCTCCGACCAAGGCAGCCAGATCCCGTATACCCACCAGTATTTTAGCTCCACCCGAGGTGTGGGCGGAGGATAATCCTCTGGGCCTAGCGAAGAATGTAGCCCCTGTTTTCATCACCCTCAAACCAGGAGCGGAACCAGTGCATGTAAGACAATACCCTCTTCCGCGACCAGTGATTGAAGGCATTCACTGTCATCTAATGAAATTATTAAAGTATGGACTTCTCAGAACGTGTCAATCGCCCTGGAATACCCCCCTCCTCCCTGTCAAGAAGCCTGGGACAGGTGATTACCACCCAGTGCAGGATTTGAGACGAGTAAATGAAGCAGTTGTGACCATACATCCAGTAGTGCCAAACCCTTATACTCTCCTGGGACTGATCCCCACTGAAGCTACTCATTTCACTGTCCTGGACTTGAAAGACGCTTAGCACCAGCCAGTCAACTTCTGTTCGCCTTTGAATGGGAGGACCCTACTACCGGAAGGCGAGGCCAACTCACCTGGACTCAGCTACCCCAAGGATTCAAGAACTCGCCTACCTTCTTCAGTGCCACCCTCAATCAGGACCTCTCCAGTTACTCTGTTACTCTGGGGAAAAGAGTCCTTCTACAATATGTAGATGATCTGCTGATAGCCACCAACTCTAAAAAGTGAATGCTTGCAAGCCACCAGTGACCTCATGCATCTTCTGAGCGAAGCCAGATACAAGGTCTCAAGGGCCAAGGCTCAGCTGTGCCAGAATGAGTTTAAATATTTGGGATTTCATCTGTCCAACGGGGTTCGACGACTAGGACCAGAGCGGAAGGAAGCTGTGTGTTGCATCCCTACCCCGACCACTAGAAAGCAAGTAAGGGCTTTCTTGGGAGCTGCAGGCTACTGTCGAATATGGATACCCAACTTTGCACTGTTGGCAAAGCCATTGTATCAAGCTACCAAAGGAATGGAGCGATCTCCCTTGGAATGGGGACCTGAACAGGATGCAGCCTTTCGATCCTTGAAAGCAGCTCTGATGTCATCCCCAGCCTTGGGTCTGCCAGATGTACAGAAACCATTTCGCCTATATGTCCATGAGTCAAGTGGAAATGCTCTGGGTGTATTGACTCAGCCTCTCGGATCCTGGCAGCGACCTGTAGCTTATCTATCAAAACAACTGGACATTGTAGCAAAAGAATGGCCACCTTGCTTGAGAGCAGTTGCAGCCACAGCCCTCCTGGTGGGTGAAGCTGACAAGCTCACCCTAGGTCAAAATCTTCAAGTTACGGTACCGCATTCTGTCCTAACCCTCATGGAACACTATTATTGGTTCACAAATTCATGAATGCTGAAGTACCAAAGTATGTTATGTGAAAACCCCCAATTGCAGTTGATCGTCAGTCAAGCTTTGAACCCTGCTACGCTGTTGCCAATTGGTCCAGGTCCACCCGATCATGATTGCCTGGAAATTATGGACACTGTATTCTCAAGTCGCCCTGATCTAACTGATGTCCCCTTAAATGACCCTGAACGAACTTTCTTCGTGGATGGAAGTAGTCTTGTCATCGACGGACAACGATGTGCGGGCTATGCAGTAGTGACCCTGGACATGGTAATAGAATCATCAGCTTTGGCCCCAGGGACTTCAGCACAGAAAGCTGAATTGATAGCCTTCACTAGGGCACTGACAATAGGGACAGGGCTCCGCCTAAATGTGTAGACAGATTCTAAGTATGCCTTCACAACATTGCACGCACATGGAGCCCTGTACAAGAAATGTGGGTTAATAACCTCGGGAGGCAAGTCCATCAAGTATGGCCCTGAGATATTAACATTACTAGATGCTGTATGGGCCCCTAAACAAGTTGCAGTGATGCACTGCCGAGGTCATCAGGTAGGGGAAGGAGAAGTTTCACGAGGAAATAGATTTGCTGACGCTTCAGCTCGAAAAGCGGCCAGAACCGGACAAGTTCCTGCCACTAGTACTACAGTCCAGGCAGCTATATTTCCAGTGCCCCTCAGTGCATGGACTCCCCGATATACATCCAAAGAGTTAGACTATTATTGTCAAGAGGAAAGGGGAGTGATATCAGAGACCGGATGGATAGTGCTACCGCCGCCAGCAGGTGGTCTTCCTCCAGGTCCAACTGTGATCCCTGAAGCATTAGGTCCAGCATTTGTCCAAGCTTTCCACCAAGCCACACATTATGGGAAAACTGCAATGGAGAAAGCTCTCAAGCCTCATTTTTGTATCTCGTTATTAGGACCCCTGTCAGCCTCAGTAGCCCGCAAATGTGTAACCTGTGCAAAGAACAATGCCCGGCAGGGTCCCAACCTGCCCCCAAGAGTTCAGTCAGTAGGAGTTACCCCCGTGGGAAATATCCAGGTGGACTTCACAGAAATGCCACATGCTAATGGATATCATTACCTGTTGGTCTTGGTTTGTACATTCTCTGGGTGGGTGGAAGCTTTCCCCAACAGGACTGAGAAAGCCAGGGAAGTCACCAAAGTTCTACTCCATGAAATCATTCCCTGGTTTGGAATACCATTAGCTACAGGATCCGATAATGGACCCTCGTTTGTATCTCAAGTAACTCAGCAGTTGGCCCAGGCCTTACAGGTACAGTGGAAGTTACATACAGCTTACAGACCCCAAAGTTCAGGGAAGGTAGAGCGAATGAATAGGACACTAAAGTCCCAGCTGTCCAAACTCTGTCAGGAAGCTCACCTGAAGTGGCCCCAGGCTCTTCCTATAGCCCTCCTCAGGATAAGTTCAGCCCCCACTAAGTCGATAGGAGTTTCCCCTTTTGAGGTTTTGTATGGGCGACCTCCGCCCATTGTCCAAGGGATAAAAGGGGATATGAGTCAGATTGGGTCTGAAATCACTAGACAAGAACTATTGGCTCTAGGTTCTGTCTTGCAGAGTCTCCATGCATGGGTACAAGACCAGTTGCCCATTAACCTGACCGAACCACTGCATCCCTACAAGCCTGGAGCCTCGGTGTGTGTCAAGGAGTGGAGGAAGACACCATTAGCACCTCACTGGAAAGGACCGTATGTCATCATATTGTCGACCCCTACAGCAGTCAAGGTTGCGGAATTAGAACCTTAGATACATCACAGTCGGGTAAAGCCAACAGCAGCTACCGAACTTCATCCCTGGACTTCAACCACCAACACCATTGCGGCTCACGCTGCGACATCAACTGCTGCTGTGAGAGTCTACAGCCCTACTCCTGCCACCTACCGGATGCTGGCAGGTCCACGTACGGCAGAAGCTTGAGGAATCTACTACCCTACTCCTATCACAAACCGGAAGCTGACAGGTCTACGTACGGTGGAAGCTGTGGAAGAAGAGAACTTCAGTAAAGAGTTTGTAGTTTCTAGAAGAACTCATTGAAATATTGTAAGCATGCTACATTTATGTATTTATGTTGTATTTGCGGTAACCCTGGGGCCCCTTGGAATGACTTTTGCCGTGCCTCCATGTGCGGCCTGTATAACTACTACCCGAATCGGGACAAAGATTACCCAGACTTTACTTTATCACTCCTACTACACCTGTACTGGTGTAATTAGCCGATGTGTATATAATAGTATGGAATTAAGTATCTGTACTAAAGGGAATGTTAGGACCTGTTTTAACCCCCAACAGAACCCTTCCTATCATGTTTTAGAGTTACGATGGAGCAACGAGGATGGAGCCCTCCTAAATGCCACACGACAGCTCGCAGATCCCACAAAACCAGCCCCTCTTTACTTTGATGCTTGTGATGCCATTAACAGACATGGCTACTATAGTTGTGGGTCTGTTAACCAAGAGCGAAGTTATTACCAGGATGATAAATACATGTGCCCCAAAGGAGCCTACAAGTGAGGGAAATGCACTGGGAAATATACCTCATCTAGTTATGTCAAAGCATCTGAAGACGCCTACTTTTGTCCCAAGTGGGAATGCGTATATTATGCCACCTGGTCTGAAGGATCGCAGGGGCAAGATGGGGACCATCGCAAAGCCAACTTAGAGAGACTACCGTTGCTGGAACCCCATAAGTGTCAGAAAGGTACTTGTAACCCCTTGAGGCTCCTTGTGCTTGACCCTAGCCAGTGGAGGCAAGGGTATAGATTTGGCTTATGAATAGCGGGAAGTGGAGTAGACCCTGGAACCTACGTATACATACAGCTTAACACCAAGACCCACATTTCTTCACCTTTTCGAATACACCATAACTTTAATGAAGCTATGCAGACGGAAATAGAGATTCCCCAGACCACGCAGAATTTATTCATTGAACTAGTGGGAGCTGTAGCTTCTAGTCTCCACATTTCTAATTGTTTCTTCTGTGGGGGAAATAAGATGGGAGACCAATGGCCCTGGGAGGCAAGAGAGTTGAACTACTCCATCCCATATAACTAGACTGCTCTGAATAAGACCACTAGTGAATGGGTATCGGCCGTCTCTGTTTTGTCCGAACAGGACCACAGTTCACCATACAAGTAGGACAGCTGGTCTGTCTAAGCCAACGATTTTACAATGCTACTACTAAGAAAACATCCTGGTGGTCAGGTGTAAATGCTACTGAACCTCCCAACCCTTTAATCACTTTCTCTCATCTTGCTAAGATATGGACTGACCTCACCTTCCCCAATACCTGGGAAGCCCCTCCTGGGCTCTATTGGATTTGTGGCACCCGAGCATATACTCGACTCCCTAATAACTGGGGAGGGGCATGTGTCTTAGGAACGATACGACCTTCTTTCTTCCTTATTCCCATCTCTCAAGGGGCACAGTTGGGCTTCCCCATACACAATGGTCGACAGAAGCGTAATACTTTGAAAATAGGTCAATGGGATAAGAGGTATGGAGATGAGTGGCCACCTGAGAGAATTATCACCTATTATGGGCCAGCTACTTGGACATAAGATGGGACCTGGGGATACCGCACTCCTGTTTATATGCTGAATCGTATTATACACTTACAAGCTGTTGTAGAAATTATAACTAACGAAACAAGTAAAGCACTTACCCTTTTAGCCAACAAAGTACTCAAATGCGTACAGCCATTTACCAGAACCGCTTAGCACTTGATTATTTATTAACATCTGAGGGTAGTGTGTGTGGGAAGTTTAATCTAACTAACTGTTGTTTGTAGATTGATGATCAAGGTCAGGTTGTTGAAGAAATAGCTGACCATATGCGTAGACTAGCACATGTACCAGTTCAGACTTGGAATGGACTAGAGCTTAATGGATGGTCTGGAACTCTATTTTCAGGGCTAGGAGGGTTGAAGACTATTATGTTTGCAGTTCTAGTCCTGATAGCTATGTGTTTACTCCTTCCGTGTTTTCTGCCCCTTTGTTTGCGTATGCTTACCACAATCATTGACAGTACAGTTGAACGTAAGACAGCGGCCAGAGTACTAGCTATGTGGCAGTACCAGGCCTTGCCTCAAGAGGAAGCAACAGTTTGAGGAGAATATGCTATGTGATTTTTTCCTCACCCCTTTCTAGGTAGGGGTGAGAATAATCAAAGGGAGGAATGTGGTAGGCTATGGCCTGTAAACTAGGCCTAGATCCCAGCCCCCACCTGGGAGTAGTGCTGAGAAGAACAAGAGTCTGAGAAACTGCCTTAAACTGCTTTTGAAAAGTTTGTATAATTCCTTTATGCTGATGATAGAACTGGTCTTGCATTCTCTGAGCTAGAAATGTCCTTGAAGTAGAAATGTATCAATATCTAAGACTATGCCTTTGTTAGAATAACCTGAGAAGGGGGAACAGGGAGCTAGGCCCAGAGAGGGTCCCCGATTGGACAGGTGCAAGGGGCGTTGGGACCAATAGAAGGTTTGCCTGTATCAAACTGTAAAAATTGTATATAAGGAATTTGCTCCTGTACTCCATTGCTCAGTCCTTTTTGGATGCACTCCTGTCTGAGCCTGTGTACAATAAATTGGCTTGGATCCTGCAGCTGACTCCTGGTTTTATTCATTGCATGCACTTCGCTGCTACAATAGCAGAGTTTGCTTTCAATCGAAAGAGGCTCTCCTCTTGTGCATTTATGCCACGGATGTATTTAAATGTCTATCATATCTCCTCTATCCCATTTTCCTCGAATGTATACATATTAAGATCTTTAAGTCTGTTCTCATATGCTTTATAACGAAGACCACTAAACATTTTAGTAGCCACCCTCTGCACCGACTCCATCCTGTTTATATCCTTTTGTTTATGGATTACTATGATTCTGCTTAGTGATTTATTCTATTGTTAAATTTTTCTAATTTTCCTAATTTTTTATTTGTTAATGTCTTTCCCTTTTAATTTTCCAATTTTGCACTTTTTACCAAATTTTTAATATTACTATTTGTTTTTATTGTAAACCACTTTGATTGAAGGATAAGGTGGTATATAAATAAATAAATATGCCACTATGAGAAAGCATAATTACTCACCTGTAACAGGTGTTCTCCAGGGACATCAGGAATCAGTCCTCCCATATAGTTGATGCTGGCACTGACAGAGCTCGTGCGGAGAATTTCCCCAGTTTTCAAAGAAAGCCTTTGGGAATGCCACCACGCATACATGGTCCCCTTCCCACTCAAAGCTGCCATCTTACTCAGTCAAGTGCCATAGCTATAGCCCCGTCAAGAAGATGGCAAAAATATACAGTAACTCCAAGGGGAGGAGAGAGGGTTGTGAGGACTGATTCCTGCTGTTCCTGGAGAACACCTGTTACAGGTGAGTAACTACGCTTTTTCCAGAAACAAGCACAAAGTCAGTCCTCATATATGGGACTCCCTAGCTACAGGCTACCGAGGACCTGTAGGAAAAAGCACGGCAGCACCGTGAGCAGTCACCAGTGAAAGCCAAAGCCAGTCCGAGGAACCCGGGTCCATGGATGGCCACGCTCCTGGTAGCCGGAACAAGAAGGGTCGGAGGGCAGGAGTTGCTTAAACCTCGAACAAATTACGGAGTACAGCCTGGCTAAAGGCGGCATCCTGATAGGACTCTCTCTCGAGGCAGTAATGCACTGCGAAGGTGTAAGTGGAGGACCAGGTGGTGGCCCGGCAGAGGTCTGCCAATGGCACCGAGCACAGGCTAGCGACCGACATCGCCATCACTCGGACATTGTGAGCCGTGATTTGGCAATCCAGGGGAAACCCAGCCTGGGCCTAGGAAAGGCAATGCAATCCGCCACCCAGATGGACAAGGTACACTTGGTGATCACCAGCCCCAAACGGCTGGGATCGAAGGAGACGAAGAGCTTCCCGGATCTGCGGTGGTCCCGAGTCTGCTGCAGGTAGAAAAAGAGAGCCCTCTTACAAACAAGGGTGTGGAGAATCGCCGATGCCTAGTCGGCGTGGGGCTTCGGGAAGAAGGTGGGCAGCACTATCTCTTGATTGAGATAACAATCCGAGACAACCTTCGGGAGCAACCTGGGGTGAGTCCTCTTGACCACCCTGTTCCTATAAAACCTCGTGTATGGTGCCTCAGCCATCAGTGCATGGAGTACGTGACTCGCTGGGCGGAGGTGAGAGCGACAAGGAAGGCCATCTTCCACGACAGATGCCGCAGCAGGCAGGTAGCCATGGGCTCAAAGGGTGGCCTGGTCAGCTGTGTGAGAACAACATTGAGGTCCCATTCTACTGGAGGAGGGCAGATAGGGGGCCTGAAAAGGAGCAGAACTTGTATGAAACGAGAGACGAGTGGCTGCCCCGAAAAAGGCTTGCCCTCGATGGGGTGGTGGTTCGCTGAGATGGCACTCAGGTGAACCCTGACCTAGTTAGACTTCAGCCCAGACTGTGAGAGGTGGAGCAGGTAATGCAAGACCAAACTGGTAGGGCATGAAAATGGGTTCGCTTAGAGCTCCGAGCATCACACCGAGAACCAACGCCACTTGAAGGCGTAAGCCTGTCTGGTCGAGTCCTTTTGTGAGGCCAAAAGAATGTCCTTGATCTCCATAGGAAGATGGTAGGAGGCTAGAGCAACCCACTCAGCCACCAAGCTGTGAGGGATAGGGCCCTCAGATTCGGATGGAGAAGCAAACCCTCCTTCTGCGTCAGCAGCTCTGGTGAGAACTTGAACGGGACCGGGGGCTCCGTCGAGAGATGGAGCAGCAGGGGAAACCAAGGCTGCCTGGGTCACCTCGGGGCTCTGAGAATCACTGAGGCCCTGTCCCACTGGACCTTGAGAAGAGTCCAGGCAATGAGGGGCATGGGGGCGAAGGCATATAGCAGGCCTGTTTCCCACGAGATAAGGAAGGCATCTGGGGCCACCCTGCCCGAGTGCAGGAGGGGACTGCAGAACCGGGAGAGCTGCGAATTTGCAGGACTGACAAAGAAGTCCAGGTCTGGAGTCCCCCAATGCTGGAAGAGCTGCTGTGCTGTTCGGAGTCATAGGTGACACTTGTGCGCCAGAGGACTCTGCTGAGCCGGTCCACCAATGTACTGTCCTGATTCGAGAGGTAAGTGGCCTGGATGGTCATGCCCTGGCTCACCGCAAAGGAGCATAGGGCTGCTGCCTCCGAACAGAGGCTATAGGAGCTGGCACCTCCCTGTTTGTTCACATAGAACATCATGACCTGGTTGTCCATCTGGACCATCACCGCTCGGAGCCACAGGAGGTTCCTGAAAACCTTGAGAGCAAGGCGAATGGCCCGGTGCTCCTGCAGGTTGATCTGCAGCTGGGACTTCTCAAGGGACCAAGTCCCTTGAGTGTGCTGCTTCTCACAATGGGCTCCCCAGCCCTCCAGGGAGGCATCCGTCGTTAGGACCACCTGATATGCCAGAACTTGGAAGGGCATACCTTGAAGCAGGTTCCGAGACTCCTGCTACCAAGCAAGAGACTCTGCCGAGCTGGGAGAGACCGAGATGGGGTCTTGGAAGCGGTCTGTCAAATGCGCCCATTCCGCTTGGAGGCACCACTGCATCGCCCGCATGTTGAGACGGGCATTGGGCATGACATGGACCATGGAGGCCATGTGACAAGGCAAAATATCATCCAGGCCGAGACGGCACTGTGGCACCACACTTTAGAAGCCAGGGACACGAGGCAGTCCGCCCTGTCCTGAGGAAGAAAAGCCATGGCCCAAATGGTGTCCAAGCGAGCCCTGATGAACTCCAGGGATTGAAATGGAATGAGTTGTGACTTTGGGTAGTTGCCTCTATATCGTTCCATGGTGAGACCGCACCTTGAATATTGTGTGCAATTCTGGTCGCCGTATCTTAAAAAGGATATAGCGATTTTAGAAAATGTTCAGAGAAGAGCCACCAAAATGGTAAAGGGGATGGAAGGATACTCCTATGAGGAAAGGCTAAAAAGGTTAGGGCTCTTTAACCTGGAAAAGAGACGGCTGAGGGGAGATATGATAGAAGTCTATAAATTAATGAACAGAGTGGAACGGGTAAACGTAGATCGATTGTTTACGTTATCAGAATATAGAAAGACTAGGGGACATGCAATGAAGCTACAGGGTAAACTATTTAAGACTAATAAAAGAAAATATTTTTTCACTCAACGTGTAATCAAACTCTGGAATTTGTTACCGGAGGATGTAGTAAAGGCTGTTAGTGTAGCTGGGTTTAAAAAAGGTTTGGACAAGTTCCTGGAGGAAAGGTCCATAAACCATTATTAAGAAGTGACCAAAGATATCAATGCTTGACCCAGTACAAGCATTGTGGAACTTGTGTCTCTTGGGGAAACTGCTAGGTACATATGACCTAGATTGGCCACTGTTGGAAACAGAATACTGGGCTTGATGGACCTTGGTCTGACCCAGTATGGCATATCTTATGTTCTTATGTTATCACGAACCCCGGATGCTCCAGGAGGCAAATGGTTCGGTCTGTGGCCTGCCTGGCTTTGGAAGCCATGCCCCCTGCTATGAGCCAGTCATCTAGATATGGATAGACGAAAGTGCCCTGCAGCCATAGGTGTGCCACAGCCAGGCACTTTGTGAAGACCCGCGGGACGGACCCAAGGCCGAAGGGAAGTACCCTGTACTAGTAAAGGTTTCCCTGAACCATGAAGCGGAGGTATTTTCTGTGTTTGGGATGGACAAGGATGTAAGCATAAGCATCCTTTAAATCTAAGGAGCATAGCCAATTGCCCTGCTGGACTAACGTTCCAAGGGACAGCATCTTGAACTTCTCCTGCACCAGGAACTTGTTGAGGTTCCACAGGTCAAGGATGGGCCGAAGGCCCCCTGTCCGCTTCGGGACAAGGAAGTATCGGGAGTAAAACCCCCCGTCCTCAGAAGTATGGTGGGACTGGTTCTACCGCACTGTCCTTGAGGAGGCCTGCGAGCTACTGACTCAGGAGGGCCTGGTGCTGGGGAAGCCGACGTGGCTCTCCGGGGAAGTACAGAGGAGGAGCCTGGCCCAGATGGAGAAGATAGCCCTCCTGAACGGGCTGGAGGACCCAGATTTCAGTGGAGATGGAATCCCACCTGTGGGAGAAATGGATCAGATGCCTCCAACGGAAAGCCACCCTGCTAGAGGATGAGAGGCTAGGCCGATGGCATCAAAACCCCATGAGCAGCTGAGCCAGCGCCGGGGGTTGGGTCTTGGGACCCTTCGACTTACAAGGGCCATGGACTGTGGTCTTGCCCAGACCACCCTGAATGGGGGTCGATGCTGGCAGATAGGCCGGGTAGCTCCTGTATGGGAGCCCCTTCCGATGGAAGAAAGGCTTCTTGCTCTGCTGCTTCTTCCTGGGAAAGGAGGAAGTTTTCCGGGAGAGGCAAGTACAAGGCACATACTCCGTCTCAATCACCACTGCCTTATCCCCATGGGCTTGCTGAATAGTTGCTCCCTGAGGCAAAGGATGTCCAGCAGCTTCTCCTGGACCCACTGTTCCAGGTCTGAGGCCAATTCGACCACCATTGAGGTGTGGGGAAGCTGGGCTTTCTGAAACCACGGGCCTCTCCGAACCCTATATGTAAAGTCCAGGCGCTTGCTCACGATTGGGACAAAGGCCGGGGTCTCCCACATGCAGAAGAGGAGTCGGTTCAGAATTAGAGGAACTGGCACTGAGACAGCCTCTTTTGGAGGGGCTTCATATTGCAGAATATCAAGTTCCTCAGCGTGGGGATCCTCCTCTGACTCGGTGGCGAATACCAGGGCCCGCACCATGTCCCAGATGAACTCCAGAAAGGAGGTGTCCTCGGGAGGTGACCGTTGCTTCTGGGTCAGCAGGGAGAGGTCAGAGGGGAGGTCTCGGTGGGACCGAGTCTCCGTGGAGGTCTCCCCAACGGACTCCCAGTCTGAGTAGTCCATGGAGGACTCGAAGTTGGGCGACTTGAGATGGGTCGGTGACCCGTGCTGGGTCTCTGAGGCAAAAACTTGCCCGGAGCCAGAGGCACTCGCCCGAGAAGATCTCATGCCCGAGGAATGGGACGGAGATCAAGACCCGTGCCGAGGATCCTCACGAGGCTTCTGGCTCTCGGGGATCAATGCGGTGGCCCAGGGCGTCCTTGAGGTCGAGGTCCCTGCGGTCTCAAGGTGCATGCCGGCGGGACCTGGCACCAGCGCCTGCTAAGCGGTGAGGAATGCAGAAACCCTACATTCCAAGGCCGGAATTTGGGCCTCCCACTCGGGAGTGGGGCCCTGCGACACCGATGCCGGGGTAACCAGGTCAGGTGTTGAGGAGGAGAGGGGGTCCTTACCAGGATGACCCTCAGGAGACTGGGCGCCTTCACCAGAGGCGTCCATATCTGTTCGAGGTACCTTACTGGGTGACTCCCTCTCAGACTCCAGAGACTGCCGAGGGAGAATGAGAGACCGGGCACGTGACCTCTCATGCTTGTCTGGCGCATCCCACAGAATCCTTGCGGCCTTCTTCTTCTTCCGCTCACATTCAGGTGACCCCTGGTCAGAGTGCTGCCGGGAGACTCCAGAGGTCGTGGGGCCGAAGAGCGGGAGGCTACCAGGGATAACGGGGCTGCCTTATGGAAGACATCATCCAGCTTCTGCTTACGATTCTGGATGGCCTTGGAGGACATCTTCTTACAGAGGGAGCATAGCTCCGGGTCATGGTTGGCTGAGACAACAGTCATGGGTGTCCATGAGCGACATGTTTTTTGAACACCTCTCACATATCTTAAAATCAGAGGCCATTGGGGGGAAAAAGGACCCCTGCGAGGTCGAAGATCCTCGACATGGCCAGTGGTTAAAAAGGGTGCGAAAGGGCGGTAAAAACAAAAAAGGAAAAAAACCCGAGACCAGGGCCAAAGTAGAGGTGCTCGAGAGGCGGGAAGAGGACCGGTGAAGGCTGGAGATCAAAAACCGGTTGGAAACAGAGAAACGTTTTCCAGGAACGAGACGCACTTCCGAAGGGCTCCGCGGAATAAAGGAGACTAAGTAAGATGGCACCTTTGGGCGGGAAGGGGACCACGCATGCATGGTGGCATTATCAAAGGCTTTCTTTGAAAGCTGGGGAAATGCTCCGCGTGGGCTCCATCGGTGCCGACGTCACCCATATGTGAAGACTGACTTCCTGCTTGTTCCCAGAGAATCATGGTTCTCTAGCTTTGCTGGAACTTGTGCAGAACTCTTGCTATGAGATGAATTGGTGTATATGCTTAGATAGAGAACCAGGTCTATGGAATCACTAAGATATCTGTAGCTAGATGCAGTAGAGAAGGGAAAATGTAACAATAAAGAGGAATTGCTGTGTTTTCACTATTGGCAAAAAGATCAACTGGAGGTGTTCACCACTCCTGAAAAATGGACTCCAGAATGAATGCATTCAGGGACTACTGTGAGGTTGAAGAACTCTGCTGAGCCTGTTGGTTAATTGATTGTGCAAAACTGAGACGTGGGCAGCTTGTATCTGGATGTGACTGGCCCTCCTCCTTAAGCTGCAGTTCAAAGCACACTGGTGCATGGTCCAAGAGCCCATTATCCCCAATAGCGGCTCTATCAAGTACCCAGAACATTAACTCTGGGCGAGAAAATAGTCCAGACACATATAACCACAGTGCGGGTTCAAGTAGAATGTGAAATCCACTTCATCTGGGTGTAACGCCCTCCAAACATCCACCAATCCATGTTCCTCTAGTAGGAAGTTCACTCCCTGTCCCGTGGAGCGCAGCAAGGCCTTGCATGGTGGCTGGCAGTCCAGGGTTGGATCCCGGGGCAAGTTAAAATCGCACCCCACAATTAGCTGGTAGCTCCCAAACTCCAATAACTTGGAACTCAATGTGGTAAAAAAATCAGTGCCTATAAACATTGCATAGGGCCACTCGTCGCCCATGGAGCATCAGTAATGCTTTTATGATGAACAAAGAGCTCCCTGTGATGTATATGCAGTGCTACCCCTCTCTGCCTCCCATTATAGGAAGAATGCCTCATATCCCTCACCCAGCCCCTAAGGAGCTTTCAGTGCTCCCCAGCACTAAGGTGTGTCTATTGCATAAAGACGATGTCTGCCCCCTCCTTACTAAAATAGTTTAGAAGCTTGCTATACTTAACAGGTGAGTGGATATTAAGAGTAATGGGCCCTGTAAACCATGTAAATGCCATTCAGTGGCACTCCGCTATATGCCCCAATGCTAACCGCTTAGCATCTGGGCATGTCGTGGGCATTCCAGGGGTAGCACCAGTCGCTAACCAAGCAGCGGCAATATTGTACTGCAGCCCAGTTAGCACTTGCAGGTAACTGATAGGCACAACAAAATCTGGTCTATCTTTACCTGTGGGAGCTAACTGGGAGGTGGCTCAATATCATCACTGCCCGATTAGCTTCTGCAGGCTTGTGGGCTGTGCGGTGACCCCAGATATTCAATGCCAGGGACGCATATGACCCTGGCATTGAATGTCTGGGGTTAAAGGTCAGGAGTGACGGTTATGCACCGTAGCAGTGCATAACTGTCCCAGAAGAATATCGGGACCAATAACTTTTAGTTTATCCAACTCCCATGCATACTCTGGTCTCCTTAACAAGTTGAAATTCATCTCTCTGGGAGTACCCGCCTCCCAGCTAAGTGTTCCCCCCAGCTTGCCTCCTAACCCCCCATATTGGCTCCTCCATACAGGTTTGCACTTCCACCTCCCCCCCAGCTTCCAGCTCCACAGTTCCCCCTATGTACCAGCCCCCCTGCCTCCCCTTTCCAGTCCAGCCCTTCAACAAACTCCCCACTGCTCTACTCAGTCTTCTGCTGTTGCGCCTGCTGGAAGGGGAGGTCCCTGAGCACGTTCTGAGGATTCAATCACCAATTCTGGGACTGATGAGGGATATGGTGAGTGCCACTCAGTCTCAGAGGTGGCCGGTAGCCTGCTTTCAATGAGTACTCAGTGTCCACTGAGCTTGTCTCATTGACAGATGAGCCAGGGGAATGATGTGTACTGTAGAGGCCATGTGGCCGAGGACGGTTAGCATCCTGCGAACCACCGTCTGTAAACTCCACTGAGTTTTGCGGACCAATGCCGTCGATCTCTGGAGTCCAAGTGGGAGAAAGACCCTCGCCTGAGTCATGTCAAGGAGAGCCCCTATGAACTCCAGTTGTTGGGTGGGCTGAAGGTGGGACTTTGGGTAACTGGCAATGAAACCCAACCACTCTAGCACCCGGATGGTCAGCTGTGTTGAATGCCAGACTCCGACTGGCTTTTTATGAGCCAGTTGTCCAGATAAGAGAAGACAAAAACCCCTTGAGTTCTGAGATAGACTGCTATCACTGCAAGGCACTTTGTGAAGACTCGGGGTGATGAAGCCAGTCTGAATGGTAACACTCGGGACCGAAAGAGCTGTTTTCCCAGGATGAATCTGAGATATTTTTGGTGGGCGGGATTGATCGGTATATGGGTATACACATCCTTTAGATCCAGGGAGCATAGCCAATCATCTTTCTGAAGATAAGGGAGCAGGGTCCCCAGAGTGACCATCTTGAACTTTTCTTGCACCAGGAAGGTGTTAAGGTCTCTGAGTCCAGGATGGGCCGAACACCCCTATCTCATCTTCTTGGGGACCAGAAAGTACCTGGAGTAAAATCCCCATCTGATCTAATCTGGAGGCACAGGTTCGATGGCAAGATCAGCCAGGAGGGTGGAAAGTTCCCTTGAAGAAGGTTGAGATGCAGAGGGTCGAGGGGAAATACCCTTGGGGGGCAACAGATGGCAGTTTGGCAAAGTGCAACATGTATCACCTTTGAACTATTTGTAGCACCAATGCATCAGAAGTGATGACGGGTCATCTGTGGGCAAAGAGAGTGAGCCATCCCTCCACTGGAGAATTCCCCTCTGTGGTCACCAGTAGATTGCCTATGCTCCGAAGGAACCAGTCAAAATCTCATCCCCAGCTTGGACTGTGGGGCAGACTGAGCCTTTTGGGCACCCTACACTTTGGGTGAGGAGTCTGGGACTTTTGCTGGGAGGCTTGAGGAGCAGAAAAGTACCTGCACTTACATGGGTAGTGGGCCTTCTGACCTCTCCCCTGAAACCTTTGGTAATAGGGGTCAGACACGCATCTTGAGAGCCTGGTGAGGGTGATGTGCTGCTTCTCTGTGATGCCAGCCTTTTCCTCCACCTGCTCTCCGAAGAGGTTCTCTCCATGGCACAGCAAATCCACCAGCTTATTCTGCATGGACTGCTCCAGTTTGGAAGACAGAAGCTAGGTGAGGCAGGGGGTTCCAATACCCACAGCTGCCACTCTAGAGACCATCTCAAAGGCATCATATGTTGCCTTGACCATGAACTTTGAACAGTCTTTGCCATGGCCCACCAGGATACAATGAAGCTCCAGCTTCTCCGGAAGGAGGAACGGGCACAAGTCGGCGAGATCACACATGATATCCTTCAATAATATGCTCATTTACAGTAGAGCTGGTAAAAAAAGTTCTCTGCCATGAACATGGAGCTCTGGAAGCACCTCCTGCTGAAGGAGTCCAATGTCCGAACCTCCCTGCCCAGGAGCATCAAGGAATGAGTCTTGGTGCTTCTAATCCTCTTAAGGGTGGATTCAACCACCAGGGAGTAGTGCAGAAGCTGAGGCTTCTCAATGCCCGGGACCTTTCTGAACCTGGTACATCAAATCCAACCTCCTACTGACTGAAGGCACAGTGCATGGGTTCTCCCACATCTTCATTTGCAGCCTTTGTAGGATACAGTGCACTGGCATGGCTTTCTTAGGAGTCAAGTACTGGAAGATCTCCAACTCCTCCACCCTAGGCTCATCCTCTGTCTCCAGTGAAAATCAGATGGCCTTGGCCACATCCCTCACAAAGTCCTGGAAGAACATGTCCTCTGGAGGAGACTTCTGCCATTTATGTAGAGGGGAGATGTCTGAGGAAAGCTCAAGGGACCTATCTTCCAACAGGTTCTCCAATTCCACATCGGTAACCCAGCCATCAGAGTCAGACTCCGAGAGGAAATTGAAGTACCTCTGAGACTCACCACAGAGCCTCCTCCAGCTCCAAGGGGAGAAGGAGCATCGACAGGATCGATGATGCATCAAGTGCTTTCGCGGCTTCACCAGGACATCAGAACCCGATACACTCAAGAGAGAGATGGCCCCACTAAGAACTGGCATTGGGTCTCTCTGATGCCCGATGTTGATGCCTCCGCAGGCAGGATATGCGTTTTGAGGATCGGCTGCACAACAATCAATGACAATGCCTTGGGCACCAAAGAATCAGCTAGCTGTTTCTCTAGCACTGATGCAACAAGAAAATAAAAGTTCTGAAAAAAAGCACCGGAATCGAGACAGAACCACGATCGATGGACCCGATGCTAGCAATGGCAGGCAGGAAAATTGAATACAAGCAAAAATAAACCCCCAAGGAGGAAAAAGTGAAATATTTATCATCAGATGACTGATTTACATCTGTGGGACTCTGTGGAAAATGAAGATTGGAGAAGATGGCGCCATGGCAGATGGGAAGAGAGGTGCGCAAGCGCAGTGGACCCTCCCAAAAGCTTCCAATAGAAGCTGGCAAGTGTTCCCATGTGGAGCTCTGTCAGTGACATTACCCATACGCGAGGAATTCATTCCTGCTTGTCCATGGAGAATTAATAGATAATGCTGCCTAGGGCAATTATGCAAATAATGGTTGCCATTATCCAGATAATTGTCTTTGAATATTGGCCTGTATGTGCTTTGATGATTGCACAAAGAAGACTATTAAAGAATTAAAGATAACAAAAGGAATTTTAAAAGTCATAAGCAAGGGTACATAACAGTATTTTGTAAACTGCATAGACGGACATTAGCTTTTATACATTATATCAAGAGCAGTTGAATAAATAAATAAATATTATTATTAAGAAGAAGAAATAGTTATCTCCAGTATTTAGTATTAAATACAATGAATATATTTGCCAAGACATAAGCCTTTGTTTCCATTTCTCGATTATTCTCAACTTTTAATATTAGCAGGAAAATAACCTACCGTAATCTGAGAGAGTACAGGCATGGGCAAAGGACAGCAGCATATCCAGCATTGAAACTGTGTCAGACAGTTTATAAAGGCAATGGATATGTTCATATACTTCATTGAGTAGTTTACATATGACCCTATAAAAGTTCAAACAGAAGTAAATTTCATTTTGAGAAGCCCTCTACATATTGCTTTACAAACTGATAAGAAGCTTATAGATGTTATTATATATTAATGTTACAAAGCACATTGTTCTATGTAAACTGTTTTGACTTGTAGAAAGATGGTATAGAAATAATGTCAAATAAAATAAATAAATAAATAAAGGGGGTCATTCCGAGTCACGAATAGCGGGGATGGAGGTCCCGTTGAGATGTCTATCCCCGCTATTCGGCCCCTCTACTGACCTCGACTAACTTCCCTGTACTACGTACAGGGAGGTTAGACAGGGGCGGTGCAGGGGCAGAGTTAGGGTGGGCAGTGGGACGTTCGCAGCCCCGGACGTACAGGGCCGATTCCAATATCAGCCCTGTATGTCCGGGGCCAGCAGACTGAATGGGGAACTTATTCCACCTCTAAGGTGGAATAAGTTCCCCCTACATGGCAGAGGACAGCAGGCCTGGGTGGTGGAGGAGGTAGGAGGGGATGGAGGAGATTCCCCGCAGCCTGACCATGGCTTTGGGAGGCCAGATCGGGGGTCAGGCTGCAGGGAATGAAAAATCTGGTCGGCGGCCGTGGATCACGTCTCCTGAATAGAGCCGCGGTGCCATGGCAACCGGACGCCATGGCACCACGGCTCTGTTTAGGAGCCTTGACTGTTAACCCAGCTAGGCCTGTATGTGCAGGCCGACCAGGATCGGGGTCCTGGCCTACATCTACAGGCCTGGACGTGATTCTGATCCTGCGGGGCTAGACATGCCCTGCGGGATCAGAATCCCGTCTAACTCTGTGTGTCCGGTTTCAACTGGGCGCACAGAAGGCCAGGATGTCGAGGATGGAATCGGGCCCAAAGCTATTAGCTTCTATGAATTAAAACAGATGCTCTGTAATTGCAAGGTTTTTTTGTAAAGAAAACAATAAGAGGACACAGCATCCAGAAATCCATTTCTCCATCCATCTGACTGCAGTTACACAATAGTGCTCACACCAACGTAAATTCCACTCAAGCAGTCTCTGCAGTTTAGAGAGATCCAGGAAAAGAGGGGGCCCACTTATCACTTCTCTGATGGCCCTTTCCAATATTTTGCTTTGAATTTCTATCACAGTGGGATGCCATGGATGTAGTTATTATTTCTTTACATGCCTCTCTTGCTTCATTTAAGACATTTCTACAGGGTGCTATGATATACTGTTGTAGAAGCTCAACGCTGTGCTTTTGTTAGCTTTAGAATGGGGAAACCCAAACAGAAGAGGAAGATACAACAGTGTCCAGTACCTGTCTCAATTCAGGTGTCGATGGACACCCATGTAGTTTTGGAAACATCTCAACCACTCTCTGTCACTCAAGGGGGGACTTTGATTTCAAAGCTTCCTGGGGAGCACTATGCCTCACTTAGCTACAGAGGCTTCTCACCGCCCCTACCCGCCGCAATGCATTGGAGCTTAAGGTCCCTACCTCCAACTCTTTCTGGGTTAGGTGTGGGCCCTTGGGCTGGTTTAGCCAAGCACACCTCAGAACCTGCTTACATATGGAGTGGACTGAAGATCCTGGGACGCCGCAAGAAGGGAGCACTTTATACATAATTTTGGAGTTAGGCGGCAGTAAGGCTGCCATGGCAGATCCTTCTTATGGTAAGTTCTCCTGGACTGACACTGGTGTTGAGAGAATCCCCTGTCAAAGATTATCACCTGGATATCTAGGAATAGCCAAATGGTTAGAGTAGTAGGCTAGGACCATGGAAGCCAGAGTCCAAATGCCACTGCTGTAATCACTGTGATTGTGGAGAGTACTGGGAATGGTGGAATGAAATCTTCTCTACAACCTCTAGATGTTTTATGGCCAAAATGAGCACTTTCCCAGTGCCTCGAGCAAATCTAAACTTGGATGGGATTGCAGACATTGCTGTTTTTGAAATCGAGCGGGGACGTCTAAATCCATTGCACCACCCCAGACACGCCTCTGCCACACCTCCTGTCTAACTGGCCATTGCCATATCAAAGACATCTTTAAAAGCCATTTGTAAATGGCTCTGGAGATATCTTTGTGATGTGGACATCTGCACACAAGTATTCAGACATCCAAATTGCAACTAAAGCTTTTAAAATGACCCCTTTAAGGGGTCATGTTATACAAAGCTGCCTAGATTTAGGTGCAAGAACATATCTAAGTCTGAGTATTTTAGTTGTTAATGTATGTAAGCGGACACCTACCAGGGCCGGCACAACCATTAGGCAAACTAAGCTGTTGCCTAGGGCAGCAGCTTCTGGGTGGGGGCAAATAGCAGGGCATTCAAAACTAAACAATAGATTCTGACAGCCAAGGAGGGCATAAGGCTTATGATTTGCCTATGGTGCCAACACCTTGAACCAACTCTGGGGCTGGCTCTGCCACCTACTTGTGTAAATGACCCCTTTTATGCCGGGTGTTATTTTATAAGTAAGCATGTAGATCCAGTAGTACATATTTTCACTGTGGGCATGCATAGTTTGGGTGGGGCATGAATGGGCTGCACAAATATGCATGTAAACTATAAAATCATATAACATATGCATTCTTTATAAATCTAGGCACCGGCATTAATACTAGCTCTAGGTGCACTTTAGGCCACTAATTCTAGTGTTTTATAAAGAAAAATAGGTGTCTACTTTCGTGTATAAAATAGACTTAAAAACATTTTGGTTGCCTTAATTTAGGCACCCAGTTATAAAATTACCCTTTGCGAGGGTGCCTACGTTAAGAAGCAAAGTAGATGCCTACTTAGTCACTATTTCATGAAAACACATAGGCATCTATTTCTCTTTATAAATTGGCGCAAACACTTACAGTGCATTGCAAAAGTATTCATCTCCTCTGTGTTTGACATATTTTGTTGCATTACAACCTGGAATTAAAATGGAGTTTTGGGGGTTAGCACCATGTGATATACACAACATAAATATGACTTTGAAGGTGCAAAATATCCTTTATTGTGACACAAACAATAATTAAGACAAAAAAACCCCTGAAAGTAGGAGTGTGCGTATGTATTCGTTGTAGAGCCACCTTTTACAGCTGCAAGCCTCTTGGGGTATGTCTCTATTAGCTTAGCCCATCTAGCCACTGGGATTTTCATCCATTCCTTAAGGCAAAACTGCTCCAATTCCTTCAAGTTAGATGGGTTGCGTTGGTGTACAGCAATCTTCAAGTCATGCCACAGATTCTCAATTGGATTGAGATCTGGGCTTGGACTAAGCCATTCCAAGACATTTACATGTTTTCCTTTAAACCAGCTTAAGTAGTATGTTTAAGAGTCATTGTCCTGCTGGAAGGTGAACCTTCGTCCCAGTCTCAAATCTCTGGCAGACTGAAACATGGTGTTTCCCATGATGGCCAAAAAGTTCAATTTTCGTCTCATCTGACCAGAGAACCTTCTTCCAGGACCGTACCTAGCCCTGTGCGAGCGGTACGGTTGCACATGGCGCAAAGGCTTAAGGGGCACATTTCAGCTGCCTGCTGTTGCCCTGCCACTGCCATTTTTTCTTCTCTCAGCAGCAGCAGGGCAACAGCAGGCAGCTGAAATGGGCCCCTTAAGCCTTTCTGAGGCACTTTAAGCAGGTCTGGTCCCTCCCTCCTCTGACACGACATCAGAGTAGGGAGGGACAGATTTGCTTAAAGTGCCGGCGACTAGCACACGTCCTCTCCTTCACATCTGTCCATCCACTTTTTGCTCTTGCCTTGCTGCCGGCACCGCTGTGGAGAAAACAGAGGGCGGCAGCAGAAGGTAAGAGAACGTGGCTGGATGGAGGTGCAGGGGTGGGGGGGGCGCACCCGATGTGCAAGTTGCATAGGGCGCAATTCTGGCTCGGTACAGCCCTACCTTCTTCCATGTGTTTGGGGTGTCTGCCACATGTTGTGCAAACTCCAAACGTGTTTTCTTATTTCTTTCTTTAAGCAATGGCTTTTTTCTGGCCACTCTTCCATAAAGTTCCACTCTGTGTAGTATATGGCTTAAAGTGGTACTATAGACAAATACACCCATCTCCGCTGTGGATTTTTGCAGCTCCTTTAGTGTTATCCTTGGTGTCTTTGTAGCATCTCTGATTAATGCCCTCCTTGCCCATTCTGTGAGTTTTGGTGGGCAGCAATCTCTTGTCAGGTTTATAGTGATACATATTCTTTCTATTTTGTTATAATGGATTTAATGGTGCTCCGTGGGATATTCAGAATTTGGGATATTTTTTTTTATAATGCAACACTGATCTATACTTCTCCACAACTTAGTCTGACGTTTGGTGTGATCTCTGGTCTTCATGTTGCTAGCTCAGCGCTGTTGCAGAGTCAGGGGCCTTTCAGAACAGGTATATTTATACAGATATCATGTGACATATCATGTGACACTGACTGCACACAGGTGGACCCTAATCAACTAATTATGTGACTAATTGGTTGAATCAGATCTTCTTTAGGGATTTCATAGCAAAAGGAATGAATACATATGCACTCATAACTTTTCAGTTTTTACTTGTTTTTTTTATATATATACAAGGCATTTTATTGTCATTTCACTTCACCAATTTGGACTATATTATTAGGTCTATTACCTAACATACAAATGAACCTCCATTTTCATTCCAGGTTGTACATAATGCGACAAAACAGGACAAAAACCAAGGGGATGAATACTTTTGCAAGGCACTGTATGACTGCTTGAGAGCAGGTGTAAATTTTCACATATAAAGTTCACATGTGCATAAATTAAGGCATTTTATAATTTACTGATCAGGTTTTTTATACTATTTTTCATTTTTTAGTCAAAGTGGTTTACATTGTAACCTAAACTTGGTAATAATGTACATTAAACAGGGAAATTGATTACTTGGATTCTTCTGAGGCAACGGAGAGTTAAGTGACTTGCCCAATGCCATAAGGAGTGCTGGTGGGACTTGAACACTGGTCTCTTGGTTAGCAAACCAGTCCTCTAACCACTAGGCTACTCCTCCATCTTTGTGCACATTTCTAAACTCTGCAGAGATAATGCCCCCAGCTATGCCTACGAGTAAAGTATGCATCTTCAAGACAGGGAATGTATGTGCCTCATATATGTGAAACAAACGTTATATAATTATTCCTTAGAGTCCTATTTACAAAGGAAGCAGTAAACAGTGCTGTTTGCGAACTACTTTATAGCAGAAAAATTACTGCAAGATTCACTAACCCAGAGTACCGCAGTTCCATGGATTAATGAATTCCACTGTAATTTCTTTTGCATTGTTGCAGCTGGTAAAATTTCATGATCCTGGCCACAGTAATGCACAACAATAGACCCTCACTGGCCTGCTATATTTCTCAGTTGCTGAGAAAGAAATCAAAAGCCAGCTTCTCTCTCTCCTGGGTGCATTGAGCAAGAATGTTTTGCACTAAGCTGTGTTATTGGTAAATAAAGCATACTATTGCCAGTTAAGACAACCTAGTAAAGAGGACCTTTAAAATTTTAAAATCAGTTTAGTTTGGTCTCAATTTACCCAAATTGCTGTTATTAGAAAATGGGAAATAGCATATGACAGTTGATATTTAACTGAATTTCAACTGCTCATAAAAATATCATTTGAACCAGAAACTGTCCCATTGCTTATCTGTGAAGGGGGCTCCCCATAGTCAACAAAATAATGTCACCCATTGGCGTGTTTGTGTTATGTGACTGCACTGGCATGGACTAGTTTCTCAGATCACCCCTGGAACCCCTTTTAAAAACTAGCATTACATTGCCATTTCCTATGGAAAACCTAAAAATGGCAAAAATGCACCTAATATATCCATAAAGCAAACAGGTGACCCCCCCCCCCCAAACAAAAAACTGCTCAAATGCTAAAGTCAAAACATCTTCTTTGTTGAATCAAAAAACAGTTTGAATCTATATATTATTTATTTAACCCTTTTTTTATACCGCCTTATCCTTCAATCAAAGCGGTTTACATTGTATCTTAGATTCAGTACATTAAAATGAGAATAAATACATAGTAACATGATATATGACGGCAAATAAAGACCAGTATGGTCCATCTAGTCTGCCCAGCAAGGCAGGAAGAGTAGATGCACCTGCCGCTCTGTGCAGGTCATCCTTCCCCATGTCTTTGTTTAGGAGTGTACCCACCACTCCGTGTAGGTCACCCCTATTTGTTGAGATATAAGAGGTACTTATGTTTATTTTCATTTTATCCTGTTGCTATAAAGGGATCCACTGTGTCTGTCCCATGCCATTTTTAATTCTGTCACTGTATTTGCCCCCACCACTTCCATTGGGAGGGCATTCCAAGCATCCACCACCCTTTCAGTGAAAAAGTATTGTAACTTAACTGAGTACATTAAACGAGAGTATACATTATTTAAACTTAGAACATTAAAACGAAAAGATACAGTAGAAGGGAAGATGGCATGTAGGACAAATTTACATGTTAGAATTTATGTACAGCTTTCGTCTTGTGTATTGACTTGTGGCTGAAATGTGGTAGGCCAGTTTGGTTTGGGGGTCCAGAACCTTCCATTTGCTGGCATTAGATGACCTTTCCAAAGTGTTCTGTGTTTCCAGAAGTCTTTAATATCTACTGTGGTTCATGTGTCTTCCGGAAGGGAGTTCCATAAGGCCAGGGCGGAGAGGGAAAACTCTTCTGGACATGGATTGTTTAGATTTATGGTATTCGGTGGGCGTGATAATCATGTTTTTGCTGCTGTTTCTCCTGGGTTGTGTGCTTGAGTCTCTTATAATTAGGTATTGTAGGATCTTTGCTGAGGCGTGATGTATGATTTTAAAGATGTTTAGCATTGTCTTGAACCTGCTGCGAGAGTGTAAGGGAGCCAGTGTAGTTGGTTGAGTATGGGGGTGATGTGGTCATGTTTGGATGTTCTGGTAATGATTTGGGCTGCTGTGTTTTGTTCCAATTGGAGGGGATGTATGGTTTGTTTTGTGAATCCCTGGTATAGTGAGTTGCAATAGTCTAGTATTGGGGTGATGACAACCTGACATACTTAAAATTCTGATATATTTGGAGGTTATTTTAGAAGCCCAAGTCATGCTTTGGATGTCTGAAAACGGGCATAGAGAGACATCTCCAGAGGCATTTAAAGGCCGGGTCTGTGGACGCCCCCAATGTGAGGACATCCAAATCTGAACGGGGGCATGGTGAAGGTATGGCTGGGGTGTTCCTATCAACCTGGACATCACTGCCTGATCTCAGAAATGTCCTGGATGTCTGGAGTTGCATCTAAGATTATACCTGCTCCAGGCATAAAGAGGCATCAGGAAAGTGGTATGGCCATAAAACATTCAGAGGGTGTAGAGAAGATGGCACTCCATCGCCAATAGTCTGCACAATCACAATGGTAACAGTGGGATTTAAACCCTGGCTTCCATGGTATTAGCCCACTACTCTAACCGTTAGGCTATTCCTAGATGTCCACAGTTTGGAATACTATTCTGGGAAAGTCTATGTAGACACCCCTGCAAATGGTCATATCAGGCATGTCCACATTTGTGAAATGGTGCCTGAGCTTGGATGTGCCTGCTTCTTTCCTCCAGACATTCTGGCTTGGACGTCCCAGACTGCACTTTGGACGTTATTTGTAAAATTCCACTTTTAGTGCCTCTTACAGCATAGTTTCTCACCTGTAGCAGGTGATCTCCGGGAACAGCAGGAATCAGTCTTCACATCGGGGTGATGTTGGTACCAATGGAGCTCACGTGGGAACGCTCCCCAGCATCCAATAGGAAAGCCTTTGGGAGCAATCCACTGCACCTGCACATCTGCCTTCCTACCTTCCCAACTCCTCTCCTCAGTTCAGTTTGTAGCTGAAGAGGAAAAAATAAAAACTACCCTATAACTCCTAGGGGAGGAGGGTGGATTGTGAAGACTGATTCCTGCTGTTTCCAGAGATCACCTGTTACTGGTGAGTAACTATGCTATCTCCAGGAAAAACAAGAATGCAGTCTTCACATATGGGACTCACTAGCTCCCAAGTACCAAACTGGCATGGGGACAGCAGTGTGATCCTTGAGGCTAAAGCATAGAGCCGAAGAGTATGGACACAATGTGGCTCAGTGGACTGAATTCCAGCTTGCTATACTACCTCTAAAGGAAGTCTGGTGTCATGTAGAAGTCCAGGATGGAGGGTAGGAGTTGAGTTCAAGCCCCAAAAAGGTGCTGGAATACAGCTTGGCCAAAGACAGCGTCCCAACGAGAGTCCCTGTCCAGGCAATAATGTGCAGTGAAAGTATGAATAGAGGACCAGATCTTGTCAATGGAGACCCAATGGAGGTTGGCAACTGAGGTTGCCATGGTGCGCACAATATGAGCAGTGATGTGATCCTCCAGGGAGAGTCCACCTTGTGCACAAGCAAAAGAGATACAGTCTGCTATCCATATGGATAGAGTCTGCTTTGTCACTGGAAGACCAAGATGACTTGGATCAAAGGAAATGAATAATTGAGAGGATCTTCTGTGAACCTTAGCTCTATCCAAGTAGTAAGCCAGTGCTCACTTGCAGTCTAAGATGTGTAGCACTGCTTCCTCTTGAGATGCATGTGGTATCGGGAAGAAAATTGGTAGGATTACTGACTGGTTCAGATGGAAGAAGGAAAGAAGTATGGATGGGTACACAGAGGACCACTTTGTTGTGAAGGAACTGGGTAAAAGGTAGGTCCACTACAAGAGCCTGCAGTTCACTGATGCGGTGAGCTGACATGACGGCTATGAGGAAGATTACCTTTCAAGAGAGAAGCTTCAGTGAAGCAGTTGCTAAAGGCTCAAAGGGAGGCTTTGGAAGTTGAGCTAGAACCACGTTGAGGTCCCAAGCCACCAGAGGTGGCTTAATGGGTGGCTTGGAGAGCAGGAGATTCCATATGAAGCGTGCTACTAAGAGGTCTGAGGAGATATGCTGTCCACCCAGTGGTTTGTGATAGGCTGCAATGGCACTAAAATGAACTCTGACTGAGTTGGTCTTAAGACCCGCCAAGGACAAGTGGAGCAGATAGTGAAGAAGGGATTCCACCAGGCAGGCAATGAGATCAACACCCTTTTGGGGAGCACTAGAGGACAAATCTTTGTCATTTAAAGGCATATGATCACCTGGAGAACTGTTTGCATGATGCAAGCAGGATAACTTTGACCTTTTGTGGCAGTTGGGGATCAGCGAATACTACGCCTTCAGCAGCCATGCTGTGAGGTGAAGGTCATGAAGATTGGAATGGAGAAGCATCCCTTGGTCCTGGGAGAGGAGTTTGGGTTCACATCTGAGTCTGAGGGGTTGAGTCTGCACCAGGCAAAGGAGCAGAGGAAACCACTGTTGAGAGGGTCAAAAAGGGGCTATGAGGATCATGGAGCCCTTGTTGGCTTGTAGCTTGAAAAGCATTTTTCGGTATCAAGGGGGTGGGTGGAAATACATAAAGCAGGTCCCATCCCCAATGGAAAAGGAAGGCATCTGAGGTCTGTCAGTGCAGGGACGGAAGCTGTGAGCAGAACAATGGAAGCTGTGTGTTCTGTTGAGTGGCGACAAGATCTATAAGTGGGGGTTCCCCACATTTAGAAGATCCAAGCAGCCATCTCCCGATGTAGGGTCCACTTGTTTGGATGAAGGTTAAGGCTGAGTCTGTCCACAAGGACATTGAGTTTGCCTGGAAGGTACACTGATCTGAGTTGAATGAGGTGTGCAATGGCAAAAAAACAGGGGCAAAACGCTTTGTAACATAGGGGATAGGATCCTGTTCCCCCTTGTTTGTTCACATAGAATATGGTCACCTGGTTGTCTATTCTGACTAATACCTGATGGCCTGAAAGTTGGGGTTGAAACATCTGAAGGATATTTGTTATGGCACACAGTTCCAGGAGGTTTATCTGCAATGCAGATTCCTGCAGCATCCATAGACTCTGTGTGGTCAGGTTGTTCAGATGTGCTTCCCAACCTAGTTTGGGAGCATCCATTGTCAGGGTGCATTGAGGTGGAGGCATCTGAAAAGGTGACCTGCCAAGTAAGTTCTGTGGGGAACACCACCGGTGCAGAGACCTGATTAGTTGAGGGGTGATGTGTATCTTGTCTTTGAGACACCCCTTTGCTTGGGTTCATTGAGAAGACAGAGTCCATTGGGCTGGTCGCATGTGTAGACGAGCATAGGGGACTACATGACCCATCAAGGCCATGTGCCCCAAGAGGCGTAGCATCTCTGTCACCAGACTTTGTTGCTGAATGTATTTTACAAGCACGATGAGGCAGGCAAAGCAATCATATGGAAGGAAAGATCGAGCCTGCCGAGTGTCCAATGCTCTCATGCTTTGGGATAGAAGGGGGTGCGACTTTGAGAAGTTTAGGACAAATCCTAGATGTTAGAGCATGGTGATGGCACGATGCAGAGAGAGAGTTTTACCTCCTGAGGGGAGTCTCCTCTGACTAGCCAATCATCTAAGTAAGCGAGAAGTCAACATGCAGAGTTGGCAGGGAGTGAATGAAACCTCCCAATATAGCTCTGGGTTGGTGGAAAAGACTGCCCAAGTCACTATGGACACTTTGGGGTATATTTACTAAAGCACATTAAGGGAGCACGGGATATCGAGCGATAACCGCAGTGTTAAGAGTATTTACGTGCGATAAAGGCTAGGGGCAGGTAGCAAGCATTCCAGTGGTAAGGGTGCAAGGGCTTGCTTATCGTGCACTAATAGGCTAGCCTTATCAACCAAAAACGGCAGTCATCTGAACGCTGGATAAGGGAGCCCCAGCGAAAGTCAATGTAAAGGTGATGGATCGAAAGACAGGTGGAAGCTGATGGACCTGACAGATTCTTGGGCATCCTATGTGGTAGTTAGTGAGATGAGAATGTGGGAGGTAGCTGTACTGATTCAGTGAGGGGTGCCCACGTAAAATGCTGTAACGTCAGTGTGTGGCATAGGATGCGGAGCCAGAATCGCCACAATGTGTGCATCAAAAGAATGATGGAGCAGGAGCAGTGATGTAAGATCAGTCATAGGAGAAGTGTGAGTGATACATTAAAATGAGGAAAAAGTTCCTGTGTAGGACATGGTGTAGCAGCTGGCAGGAGAATACATGACTGCATACAGTCAGCAGAGGCTAATGGATGGGCTGAAAGAAGAATGGCGGTAGATGAGTGTGTGGTATGGGCTTGCAACACCGATATACCTGATGTGACATCACCAATGCAGTTGTAGTGTGTCGGAAAAAAGTGTGCCTGTACCATGGTGTTGCCCCAATACCAGCTATGTTGATCACACAACTGTCCCAGCCTCCCAACCACCATACAACTCTCAAGACAAATATACATACAACAGGACAAGAATCACTCATACTGGCCATATGGGGTAAGTAAGGAAGTGTGATGATCCCTGCAAGTGGCCATCCCAGTGGTAGGATGTGGCTGCATGTAATGCATAGATGTGATGGAGCCAAAGCTGGTTAAAGTGTCTTCAACAGCAGACTGGCTAACATACTGAAGATGGCTTTAAACTAGATTCATTGGGGATGGGTGAAGAGAGCCCATAGGAAAGTGAAGAAAGCCCCCAGGTAAGTGAAACATTAAATACCTCTGTAGAAATGGGTATAGCGGTGTGTATAAATGTCCGTAGCATGGAAAATGAGATCCCAGATGTTGAGGCTTTAATGGAAGAGGCTGACTTGGATTTAGTGTCAGAGACATGATTCACGGAAAACCGTGACTGGGATGTAATTATACCAGGCTATACTTTATTCAGGAAGGACAGGGTAGGAATAAGGGGAGGTGGAATGGCACTATACGTTAAAAATAATATTAGCGCTATAGAATTGCAGAGCCTAAAAGGAAGAGAGGAGGCACTGTGGGTGAAACTAGACAGAGGGAAAGGGAAATCCATTTGCATTGGAGTTATATACAGATCTCCCTCACAGGGAGTAGAAGTGGATAAAGATTTAATAGAAGACATACACAGTATTGCCATGAAATGCAAAGTGCTACTGATAGGTGATTTCAATATGCCAGATGTCGATTGACACATAATTGTGTCTGATGATCTTAAGGTAGGTAAACAGGTAGAAAAGATGACTGCGAAAGCCAGAAGGATGCCTGGGTGTATAGGGAGAGGAATGGCCAGCAGAAAAAAGGAGGTGATAATGCCTCTGTATAAGTCCCTGGTGCAACCTCATTTGGAGTATTGTGTGCAATTCTGCAGACAGCACCTTCAAAAAGATATAAGCAAGTTGGAGTCAGTGCAGAGAGTGGCTACTAAAATGGTTAGTGGTTTTCATTATGAAGCATATGAGGACAGACTTAAAGATCTTAATATATATACTTTAGAGGAAAAGCAGAATAGGAGCAATATGATAGAGACATTTCAATACCTTCATGGCATAAATGCACAGGAAGGTCTCTTTCAGTTGAAGGCAAAGAGTAGTTACTCACCTGTAACAGGTGTTCTCCAGGAGCAGCAGGAATCAGTCCTCACATATGGGTGTCATTGGCGCTGATGAAGCCCCAGCGGAGCATTTCCCCAGCTTTCTATGAAAGCCTTTGGGAATGCAGGCACGCATGCGCGGTTCCCTTCCCGCCTAAAGGTGCCATCTTACCTCAGTCAAATGACATAGCTAAGAACAGCACACAAAAATGAAAAATAAACTATGTACAACCGCAACTCCCAGGGGAGGAGGGAGGGTTGTGAGGACTGATTCCTGCTGCTCTTGGAGAACACCTGTTACAGGTGAGTAACTACTCTTTCTCCAGGACCAGGCAGAAAGTCAGTCCTCACATATGGGTGACTCCCCAGCTCTGGGCTACCGAGGAACCCAGGCTGAACAACAGAACTCCCTCTAGTCTCAGCAGCAAAGAAAGGCTTTTCAAGGACACAACCTCCACTGGTAGCCCAACAGAGGGCAGGAGTTGCCTAAACCTCAAAGAGATTCCGGAGTACTGCTTGGCCAAAAGCACTGTCCCTACGGGACTCCCTCTCCAGGCAGTAATGGGCCGCAAACGTCTGGCTTGAAGACCAAGTTGCAGCCCTGCAGATGTCTACCAAGGGCACAGAGCGGAGATGAGCCACTGAGGCAGCCATTGCCCTGACACGGTGGGCTGTGACCCTACCCTGCAAAGGAAGGTCAGCCACCTTATAAGCCCAGGTGATACAGTCAGCTACCCAGATGGACAAGGTACGCTTGGACACAGCCAACCCCAAGTTATTGGGGTCAAAGGATACGAAGAGCTGAGTAGCCCTTCTGTGCCCCTGTGTACAGTCAAGGTAGAAGAATAAGGCCCTCCTACAGTCCAGGGTATGCTTCAGCCTAGCTTGCAAGAGGCCTAGGGAAGAATGTTGGAAGAACCACCTCCTGGTTGAGGTGGAAAGAGGAGACAACCTTTGGGAGGAACTTCGGATGAGTCCTGAGAACTACCCTGTTTCTATAAATCCTGGTGTAAGGCCTGTCACAGACCAGGGCCTGAAGCTCACTCACTCGCCTAGCCGAAGTAAGGACTATCAAGAAGAGTGTCTTCCAGGAGAGGAAGCGGAGTGGGCAAGTAGCCATCGGCTCAAAAGGTGGGCGAGTCAGTTGCTGCAAGACCACATTCAGCTCCCACTCAGGAGCAGGGGGATGGATTGGAGGCGTGAGCAAAAGCAAACCCCTGAGAAAGCGGGACACCAAGGGGTGACCCGACAAAGAATGTTCCTCCACCAGTGAGTGGTGAGCTGCTAGAGCTGAGAGGTGGACCCGAACAGAATGGGACTTAAGTCCCTGATTTGATAAGTGCAGTAAGTACTGAAGCACTACTGGCACAGTACAGGAGAAAGGATCCTCTGTACGGAGCTGACACCACACAGAAAACCTCTTCCATTTGAGAGCATAGGTTTTCCTAGTGGACTGTTTCCTAGAGGCTAGGACGACATCCTCAACTTCCTGAGGTAGGCCCCAGGGAGCCAAAACTACCCTTGCAGCCTCCAGGCCATCAAATTGAGAGATTTGAGATTGGGGTGCAGAAGGGAACCCTGGTCCTGTGTGAGAAGGTTGGGTTGCAACCCCAGAGGAAGTGGAGGATCCACCGCCAGTTGAAGGAGAAGAGGAAACCAAGGCTGTCTCGGCCACCTGGGAGCCACCAGCAGGACCGAAGCCTTGTCCTGAAAAATCTTGAAGAGAGTTCGGGCCACCAAAGGCGTGGGAGGAAACGCATAGAGGAGGCCCTGAGACCAAGATATCAGAAAAGCACCCGCTGCTATCCGCAGGGGATGTGGTTGCCTGGAGCAGAACTGTGGAAGTTGCTTGTTCATGGGGCTGGCAAAGAGATCTATCAAAGAGAGATCCCATTTTAGGAAGATCTTCTGAACCACTGAAGGATGCAGCTACCACTCGTGGGCAGGGCCGGCCCGTCCATTGAGCGAGAATGTTTTTTGCACAGGGCCCCGCGTTTCAGGGGGCCCCGCGCAAAAAACATTCTAATCCTAAAGTAAATTTTTTAAAAAGAAAAAAGAAGTTGTCTTCTCCGGCAGCCGGGGCCGCCGCGGCAGAATCGAGTGTGCCGCGGGGCCCCCCCTGCCCAGCAGAGCCTGCCCTCCCGAGCCTGCCCTCCCCTTTATCACCTGTCTTCGCAGCTCTAATCAAACGCGCCGGCTTTCAGAGCGCGAGGGAGAGTTTCTCCCTCGCTGCTCTATTAAGCCCGCGGGGGCTGATGGGAAGTTCCCATCAGCCCCCGCGGGCTTAACAGAGCCGCGAAAGGGAAACTAGCCCTTTCGCGCTCTGAAAGCCGGCGCGTTTGATTAGAGCTGCGAAGACAGGTGATAAAGGGGAGGGCAGGCTCGGGAGGGCAGGCTCTGCTGGGCAGGGGGGGCCCCGCGGCACACTCGATTC
Source organism: Ichthyophis bannanicus (assembly GCA_033557465.1). Lineage (NCBI taxonomy): Eukaryota > Metazoa > Chordata > Amphibia > Gymnophiona > Ichthyophiidae > Ichthyophis > Ichthyophis bannanicus. The sequence continues at coordinate 218,157,015 of CM066040.1, forward strand.
TGCCGCGGCGGCCCCGGCTGCTGGAGAAGACAACTTCTTTTTTTAAAAAAATTTCCCTGGGCTGGGCTGGGCGTTAGGAGTGGTGATGGGCTATGGGGGGCTGGGGGGGGGGGTTAGGAGTGGTGATGGGCTATGGGGGGCTGGGGGGGTTAGGAGTGGTGATGGGCTATGGGGGGGCTGGGGGAGGGTTAAGAGTGGTGATGGGCTGGGGGGGTTAAGAGTGGTGATGGGCTATGGGGGGCTGGGGGGGGTTAAGAGTGGTGATGGGCTATGGGGGGGCTGGGGGGGTTAAGAGTGGTGATGGGCTGGGGGGTTAAGAGTGGTGATGGGCTATGGGGGGGCTGGGGGGTTAGGAGTGGTGATGGGCTATGGGGGGCTGGGGGGTTTAAGAGTGGTGATGGGCTATGGGGGGGCTGGGGGGGTTAGGAGTGGTGATGGGCTATGGGGGGCTGGGGGGGTTTAAGAGTGGTGATGGGCTATGGGGGGGCTGGGGGGGTTAGGAGTGGTGATGGGCTATGGGGGCTGGGGGGGTTTAAGAGTGGTGATGGGCTATGGGAGGACTGGGGGGGTAGGAGTGGTGATGGGCTATGGGGGCCTGGGGGGGTTAGGAGTGGTGATGGGCTATGGGGGGGCTGGGGGGGTTTAAGAGTGGTGATGGGCTATGGGGGGCTGGGGGGGTTAGGAGTGGTGATGGGCTATGGGGGCTGGGGGGGTTTAAGAGTGGTGATGGGCTATGGGGGGACTGGGGGGGTAGGAGTGGTGATGGGCTATGGGGGCCTGGGGGGGGGTTAGGAGTGGTGATGGGCTATGGGGGGGCCTGGGGGGGGTTAGGAGTGGTGATGGGCTATGGGGGGGCTGGGGGGGTTAGGAGTGGTGATGGGCTATGGGGGCGCTAAGTCTGTATATGGGCTGATGGGATCAGGACTGAAAGTGAGTTGATGGGGAGGTTAGGACTGGTAATGGGGTATGGGAGGGCTTAAACTGAAAATTGGGTGAGGGGGATTAGGACTGGAAATGGGCTGGTGGGATTAGGACTGGGAGTGGGCTGGTGGGATTAGGACTGGGAGTGGGCTATGGGGGGCTAGGACTGGTAATGGGTTGGAGGGGTTGCTAGGACTGGAAATGGGCTGGGGGGAATTAAGACTGGAGGTGGGCTGATGGGGTTAGGACTAGTAATGGGCTGTGGGCTGTTGGGGGGGGTTAGGACTGGTAATGGGCTATGGGGGGCGGACTGGAAGTGGGCTGATGGGGGGTTAACACTGGAGGTGGGCTGATGGGCTTAGGACTGGTAATGGGCTGGTGGGATTAGGACTGGGAGTGGGCTATGGGGGGCTAGGACTGGTAATGGGTTGGGGGTTGCTAGGACTGGAAATGGGCTGGGGGGATTAAGACTGGAGGTGGGCTGATGGGGTTAGGACTGGTAATGGGCTGTGGGCTGTTGGGGGGGGTTAGGACTGGTAATGGGCTATGGGGGGCTGACTGGAAATGGGCTGATGGGGGGGTTAGGACTGGAAGTGGGCTGATGGGGGGGTTAGGACTGGAAGTGGGTTGATGGGGGGGGGCTAGGACTGGTATTGGGTTGGGGGGTTGCTAGGACTGGAAATGGGCTGATGGGGGCTAGGACTGGAAATGGGCTGATGCAGGGACAAGAAGGGAATGGATGCTGGGTGAGACTGGAACTAGAAGGGAGCTGATGTTGGGGGAGGATTAGAATGGGATGGGGCTGGGAGAGTAAAATGGAGAGGGGAAAAATATTTTGTGTGGTAGGGGTAAAAAATCTACACTTAGCTGGGTATTGGGAGAGTAAGTGGGGATTGAGGATGGAGGGGTAAAATGTGAGTGGATGAAATAGGAATGAGGAAAGAGCAAAAGGAGAAAGATTAGTATGTTAAAGCAGATGTAGAGAGAGAGAGAATGGAAAAAAAACTAGAAGAGAGAAGAGACAGCAGATGATGGAGAGTTAGCAGAAAACATGAAGAAACCAGAAGAAAGTGGCTGGAGCAATTGCAACCGGAAAAAAATGCACAAAAGGTAGAAAGATATCTCTTTATTTTGAATTTATTAACTGGAATATGAAAGCTCTGGGAAATGTGCATCATTAACGTCTGCGCTTTGTTTGGTACAAGAGGAAATTAATTTATAGTTTTATTTCTACAGTTGTTGTACATTCCAAGTTTGGCTTTTGGGGTTCCCAGTTTAATTATTGCCTTCCTGTTTCTAAATTGTGATTCCTTGTTTGGTGATGGTCTATGTTCTGCATGTGTAACTGAGCTGAGGTATTCTGTTTATGTAATTCCTATTTGACATTGCCACTTGTTCTCTTTCCCCAGTAGGTCATGTATTGTTGTTCTCTGAAATGTATTGGTTTAATATTTGCAGTGTTGCCTTTTGATAGTTAGGGTATGGTGCTTTGTGAGTTCTGGTAGTGCTGTTAGGATACGGCGGGTTTGCTATGGGTTCTAAATGGGCAGTGTTTGTAGTAGTTCCTAATGTGCCTGGCGGTTGGCACTGGATTATAGTAATGTAGAAATCTTTTAGTCTGTCTTTATCCATACACACACTAACTTTTAGTAAACATGTCTCTTAATGAATGTTAGCATTATGCAAATATTTATGCAAATAAGGCCACTTATGCAAATGAGGCCCCACACCGAGTCTCCGCACATGGCCCCGCACCCCCCTTGGGCCGCCCCTGCTCGTGGGGCTGCAGTATTCTGCTTAACCTGTCCGCCAGGTAGTTGTCCTGGCCTGGGAGGTACACAGCTTTGAGGAGCATGTTGTGCTTGAGGGCAAATGAACAAAGGTCCTGAGTCTCCCGACAAAGGATCCTGGACCCAGTTCCGCCCTGTTTGTTCACATAAAACATGGCTACTTGGTTGTCTGTCTGAATCAGGACAGATTGTTGAGCCAGGGTAGGAGAGAAAGCTTTGAGTGCTAATCAAATAGCTCTGAGTTTGAGGAGATTGATCTGCTGTGCAGCTTCCCAGGGAGACCAGAGGCCCTGGGTGCACTTGCCCAGACAATGAGCTCCACAGCCTTGTAGGGAGGCATCTGTTGTAAGCACTACTGTGTACCCTGGAATCTGAAAAGGCACCCCTTTCAGCAGATTGGGTGGGTGTAGCCACCAGTTGAGGGAGTGCAGAAAGGGTCTGGAAACCCTTATTCTGTCGCTGAGGCTGCCTGTGGCCTGTGACCACTGAGCTCGAAAACACCACTGTGCAGGCCTCATATGGAGCCTGGCATTGGGGGTCACATGCACGGTCGAAGCCATGTGGCCTAGTCTGGCGGAGACCAGGGACTTGCAGAGAAACTGATTTGCCAAGGCCATCAACCTTTGGGCTCTGTCTTCTGGCAAGAATGCCTTTGCCAGGAGAGAGTCCAACCTTGCCCCTATGAACTCCAAGTTCTGGGAGGGGAGCAAAGTGGACTTTGCGAAGTTTATGACAAACCCCAGGCGTTGTAGAAGAGCAATAGTCCTGAGGGTGGCATGATTGGTCTCTTGACATGTCTGACCCCTGATGAGCCAGTCGTCCAGATAGGGGAAGACAAAGATTCCCTGATTTCTCAGGTAGGCCGCCGCCACCGCCAAGCACTTTGTAAAGACTCTGGGGGCGGAGTTGAGGCCGAAAGGCAGCACTCTGTACTGATAATGGTTTCCTCCCACAATGAACCTGAGGTACTTTCTGTGGTATGGATGAATGAGAATGTGAGTGTACGCATCCTTTAGATCTAAGGAGCATAGCCAATCTCCCTGCTGGAGGTAGGGCAGAAGGGTTCCAAGAGTAAGCATCTTGAACTTTTCCTTCACTAGGAACTTGTTGAGGTTCCTGAGGTCCAGAATGGGACGAAGGCCACCGGTTCTTTTGGGCACCAGGAAGTACCTGGAGTAGAAACCGTGACCTTGTAAGTGGGGAGGCACAGGCTCCACCGCCCTGTCCACCAACAGACCTTGAGGTTCTAGCAGGAGAAGGTCTGTGTGCAGGGGAGGCCTTGGAGGATCCCCTGGAAAAAATGGTGGAGGCAGTTGGTGAAAATGCAGGGCATAAACCTTGCGGACTATGTCCAACACCCAACTGTCCCCGGTGATAAAGGGCTACTGGTGGGCAAAGAGGGCGAGACGACCTCCTGTGCAGGGTTGGGAGAGCAGTGGAGGAGAGGCTATGCTCAAGGAGTCAAAAGCCCCCACCCTGCTGAGTGGCAGCAGGGGCCTGAGGCTTGGGGGTCCTCTGCCTACGGGACCCATTACCCTGGCCCGTGGCTTGCTGACCCTGGGGGGCAGCCTGATATTGTGGGTACTGTTTGTAGGCAATGCCATTCCTCGGGTAAAAGGGCTTTTTACCCGAGCCCTTCTTTTTATGAGAAGGGGCAGAGGTCTTCCTCGACAGCCTTGTCCGAGTGAGGTGCTCGGTCTCGAGCTGAGCGGCCTTCTCGGTCATGGGCTTGCCAAAAAGGCTTTCACCTCGGCAAGGGACATCGACCAACTTGTCCTGAACCCATGGCTCGAGGTCCGATGACTGCAGCCATGCCTGGCGTCGAGCCGCGATGCCGGCTGCCGCAACTCAGGCCGAAGCCTCGAAGCCATCGTAGGCGGCGTGGGACATGAACTTCGAGCAGTCCCGAATCCCCGAGGACAAGGACTTAAATCTCTGCAAGGGTTCCCCGGAGAGACCAGCAGAAAACCTGGCCAACTCCTTGGCCAGATCCCGCAAGTACATGCCCATATACAGCTGGTAAGACTGGACACGCAAGCAAGCATCGAGCCCTGAAAGCACTTTCTACCGACGCCATCGAGGTTCCGGGCCTCCCTGCCAGGAGGCACCGCGGAGTGCATCTTCTGGCTCTTCAGACGATGCATGGTCGATTCCACAACCATGGAATGGTGTGGTAGCTGTGCCTTCTGAAAGCCAGGGCTCTTCCGGAGTCGATAGATCGAATCGACTCGCTTGCTCAGAACTGGCGCCGAGGCCGGTGCCTCCCACATACGGAAGAGGAGCCGTTCCAGCATCGGAGGAACCGGGACAGTAAAGGCCTCCTTTGGAGGAGAGTCATACTGCAGCGCCTCGAGCTCTTCAGCTCGAGGCTCTTCCTTTGGGTCCGCCGGAATAGCCAAGGCAGTGGCCATATCCCGGACGAACTCCGAGAACCGGGTGTCCTCCGAGGGGCACCTACTCCAGGGCTCAGACTGCGGTGAGTCCGAAGGGACGCACCGAGTCTTGAAGGTATCAGGAGACTCCTCGTCCTCCATCTCCCAAGCCGACTCGTCTGTGGAAGAGTCGGGGTCCGACCCCGCAGGGCCCTGGAGCACCCACCCCGACGCCAGAAGCACCGGCGTCGACGCCCTCGGTCCTGAACGGGAGGTCGAGGGAGACCGCGACCGAGGTTGACTCCGAGCCACGATGGACTCGAGTATCGGCTCGGTCTCCGGGGTCGACTTTGACGTTCCGGTGGTCGGGGTAGATGCGCCAGACAGGCTGGCCATCAGTGCCCGCTGCTGCTCCATTAAGGCAGACATTCTGCTCTCCAAGGCTGTCATCCTGAGACTCAGCTCGGGAGACGCAGCAGCCACCGACTCGGGCCCCGGCGGCGGCTCCCTGGGAGGAGAGTCCACGAGGACTACAGGGCTTACGTGTTCAGCAGACTCCGGCTCCACACGGGGAACTTTGGCAGGCTTCTCCGGTTCCACGGGCCCGGGGCGATGGTCGGAGGTCTTAGACCTGGCCCTCGAGGAGCCAGGGACCTCTTCCGACGACGCCCTCACGAGCCATTTCTTCCTCTTGCGTTCCCGATCGGGGGACCCCCTGTCCAAGGAGCTTCGACGGCGCTCGGGATCGGAATCCCGAGATGTCGAGGCCTCAGATGAGGTCCGGCCCAGCCGGAGGCTGAGTCCGAGAAAAGCCTTTCTTTCTGCTGCTGGCGACTTCGTAGTGCCTTGGAAGACATTTTTCCACAGGCCCCGCACGACTTAGGATCGTGGTCGGGGCTGAGGCACCGAAGGCAGCAGTCGTGTGTGTCGGTGAGAGACATTAGTTTCTTACACCGATCACACTTCTTAAAACCGCTGGAAGCCATCGGGGAAAAAAGAGTCCCCGCGAGGTCAAAGGACCGGCCTTCCAGGGAAAAGTGAAAAAGAAGAATCGGGCTCGATACCGGTGTACCGAACCCGGCGGGAGGGGAACCGGCATCGAACCGGTAGAAAAAAAGAGCAAAAAAATCGCTGAAAAATCTAATTTTAACCGGGAAAAACTGGACACACGTCCGGTGGGCTTCACGGAAAAAAAGAGACTGAGGTAAGATGGCACCTTTAGGCGGGAAGGGAACCGCGCATGCGTGCCTGCATTCCCAAAGGCTTTCATAGAAAGCTGGGGAAATGCTCCGCTGGGGCTTCATCGGCGCCGATGACACCCATATGTGAGGACTGACTTCCTGCTTGGTCCTGGAGAAGCTCTGCTACGAGGGGACATAGGATGAGAGTGAAAGGGAATAGACTAAGGAGTAATATGCGGAAATATTTTTTTATGGAAAGAGTGGTAGATGCGTAGAAGAGTCTCCCACTGGAGGTGGTGGACCAGAGGACAGTATCTGAATTCAAAAAAGAATGGGACAAACACAGAGGATCTCTAAAGGTAAAAAGCAGACTACTGTAGTTGATATGGAAAGCAGACTAGATAGGCCATGTGGTTTTTTTCTGCCATCATGTTTCTATGATGAAATAATCAAATCATGTTTACGAATGTTATATATGTATTTATATAACTAGTTTGTTTAATACCACTGTATCATTTCAGTCAAAGCAGTTCACATTGTAGCCTAAACTTCGTAATGTACATTAAAAACAAGGACATTGATAACCTGGATTATTCTGAGGCAATGGAGGTTAAGTGACTTGCCCAAGGCCATAAGAAGTAGAGGTCATGCTATGAAGGATTTTACAATCATAATAATCCTTTCCAAAATGTTCCCACCAGTCACACCAGGAGTGCTAGTAGGAATCAAACTCTGGTCTCTTGGTTCTTAAGCTAGCATTCAAACCATTAGGCTACTCCTCCACTCAGGTGCCATGTATCTACAGGGTGAACATGTCTGACCCTCTGCAATGGCCTACAGCAGAGCCAATAAAGTCATGCTCTCAGAAGGGCATCATATCAAATAGCATGTGTATAGACCCAATGTGCTATCAGAACACACAAAAAAGCATAAGAATGTTTGTCCGCCAATCAAAGCAGACCCTGGACTATTCCTGGCATCAAAATGAACTGAGTATCCCACAGCCACAAAGAGAACAAGTGGGAATTGAACCTTCATCCATTATTAAGCCAGTGCTCTAACCATTAGGCTACACCTCTACACCATCCTGCACAGCAATGCCTTGAATCAAAGAGACTGCAAGACACTACCTGAAATGGGTGAAATGCAGCACATTAAACAACGTGGCTGGCACATTATGAGACCATGGTATACCACACCTAGGCCTACCTACAGCGGCACACATGCATTACATAATGCACAGGAAACGTAGTACTGTGGCTGCAGGATACATCACTTGTCCAAAGGACAAGGCACATATGAGGTCAAGATGCCTGTCCCTCTATTGTTCCCCTAATAGCACTCGCACGCATGTGTCTGCTGTGCCACAATGTGGCATTTATCCCAAAAGCAGCACATGTGCCCAAAGGCAGCATATGTGCAGGGTGTGCAGTCTCCTATGACCTACTGCACACACGGAGATAGGTACACCTGCACACACACCAAATGCAAACCACGTTACTGACCCATGTGGTCCATTGCAGACCATCCTGGCCTCCCAGTATACACACATTATGTTATGTCCCTTGTCATGGACCCTGCCGAACTGGCCAGTGCAGCACATGCACTCACTCACACTGCAGACGCAATGGACACCCCACCCCAAGAGCAAATCCAAGCATGTCAGCTTGTACATGCAGTTTCATACTGTATGTAGAGTGCTGAAGAGCTGACATGCAGCATGTTGCATGCACAGACAAGCAGGTACTCAGCAATACCCCAATGATCACAGTCATCACTATGGCTGCAATTTCTGCTCTGTATGCCAGTATAGGTTAGCCCCTTCATTACCCATGATGAATTGCAGATTCTGAAAAGTGTTCTGCAACTTATCACCAAAGGGAGAATGCTGTGATCCATCACATCAGGCCAGAATTACGCAGGGGCATTGTGTGCTTCAGGCACATAAGAGCTGCAAACTGTACTACTAACCTTTTCAGGGGTCACTCTGAATGTCAGGGGAGGCACACATCACCTGGTCCTCAGAGCCTGCACTGCAATAGCTGGACCCTAAATCTGTATCACTGCCAGTGTACTATAGGTATTGTCTGCAGTGTGTGCTGCTAGTCCTTTAGTTGTCTGCATGATTGCAGTATGCCAAAAGGTCCTGTCATATCTGGGCCTTGTGTCCTGTTCCTTTTGGCCAGAGGCTGTCCTATAATATCTCACTACGGTCCCCAAGGTTGTGGCAGCTGTCTCTATCGAACCCAAATGCAGTGACTTTTATCCAGGCAGGAGGGGGGTGCTGACACCAAACTGATGGGCCTACAAAGACCATAGTTATCAGCCCAAAAACAGCTACTAGCCTTACCTTCTGGGACTTCCAATCTACTACAGCAAGCACAGTCAGTTTGCCTCTGTTGGTCACCGTAGGGCTGTGTTAGCCATTCATATCCCAACTGTGCCCAGTCTGCTAGTTATCACACTGCTTGTGAACAGAGCGACAAGGTACATCCTGGCTTAGTACAAACAGCATGGACAGCCAGCAGCTGGTGCAGTTACTGCAGCGTAACATGATATAGGACAATGTGGATACATGGCTGTGACATGTTCACAGCTCGGTCCAAGTGAGAGTGGCCTCTCAGCATGAACTGATGGGTGCATTCTGGCCATGCTTATTGCAGACACATGTTAGGATGGCTTTATCTCGTATACATCCTATGCAAATGGCTCGGTTTCTGACAATATCCAGAATCCTCTTCCTTTCATTTGTGTACCCTTTGACTCTGAACTTGTGTAACGCAAATGCAATGTAAGGGGCACTTGAAAGTGGGCCACAGGCTGTGAGTGCATGTTGGGCCACAGTCTGTGTCTGAGACATCCCCAAACACTGTGTCCCCCTACTCAGCTTGTGGCAGTAACAATAGCACATAATGCCATGCTTGTACACTCACATTATGTTATGTCCCTTGTCATGGACCCTGCCAAACTGGCCAGTGCAGTACATGAACTTACTCACACTGCAGACGCAATGGACACCCCACCCCAAAAGCAATCAAAGCAAGGTAGCTTGTACATGCAGTCTCACACTGTATGTAGAGTTGCTGAAGAGCTGACATGCAGCATGTTGCATGAACAGACATAAGGCCCGGACATCACATGCATGCACCCTGCATTGCTGAAGCTCACAGCCCTCTGGGGGCAAACACACACACAACCCCACTGACCAAAAGTGGTGCACGTTATCATTGTTACCTGCCCCTTAGGCCTCCTGTAATGCTCATTTATTGTCAACACCTGCTCAGTGTGCAGGTGCTGTTAGCTGTGCTCGGCCATCCAGCCTTACATTGTGCAGCTTCCCTGTTTGATAGCTAAGTGGGAGGGCTCATGCTGGATGAAATGTGGAGGGTTGCACATGATGCTTCTGTTCCGCGAAGATATGCTAAAGTTAACACACCTGAACATACCATTCCTGATCCACAGACTGGCATTGAACCCATGATCCCTCACTCATACACACACTGGCCATGCGTTTGGAGCCAAGGAGCAGCTGAGTGGAGTCTTCAGTCCATGGGTATATAGGTAGTCATTGTCAGGGTTCATGAGGGCATGACTTGGAGTGTGACTATGTCTGCAGGTTCTGTGCCATAATTGTCTGATAGGGTCTATTAGGCAGGTGTGTGTGAGAGACATCTTGTGAGGTCTGTATGTTGCACAGCCTTGTTATGCTGCTGGTGCAACTGACATGCATGCAGTCAAAGAGACAGGCCATGATACCTGAACACACACATCCCAGCCCATGGGTGTCCTAGCAGAATGACCAATATACTCATCGCATGGTGTGTGCTTGTGGGCGAGTCATGGACTACTCTCATATGTTGCAGACCACAAGAGGCAATCTAGATTCACATGTGGCTCATATGGTTGTGACTGACTGAGTACTGAGTTATAGAGGGGTCACCAGAGCAGGCACAAATTCTGGTCATCATTTGGCAGGTGAGAGCACAGGGTGCTCATTTTTTCCCTTGACATGTGCTGTTCTCATATTGCATAGTATTCCTGGCTCAGGGAAATATTTACACACCACATGCACATATCCACTCAATATGCACAAATGTGGGGCATCCTGATCCCAAGCTCAGCCCATCCAGCAGGCACACTAGCTGTGTTCCAGGATCCACAGCTGGTAGTAGGCAGCATGCCAGCCAATCCCTCCCTCACTGCAAGCGTGCCCCAGCCACCACCGCAGTGCTGCTGGTGGTCTTATTGAGGTAGCACACATGCAGCTAGTCACACCATGCCACTCCTGCCCCCCCTCCACCGGAGGATATGGGCACAGGTGCTGCTGCCTTAGATCTTGGGAGGAAGGAAGCAAGATGTGCTCCTTTGTACCTGCTGGTGAACATGCTTGGCATCCCACTGATAGTGGCAACTGCAGCTCTGCACCTCACACACAGCGCTGGGACACTTATTTCTCCAGCTGAAGGCTGCAGCCACTGTGCCGCCACCCCCACCCTCACACAACACTGACATGGCAGCATGGTGGCAATGGGAGTGGCAGAACTCCCTTCTGACTGCGGTAGCATGCATGTGTGCTGTCACTGTCAAAGCAGAGTCGTACTAGCCATCACAGATATTCACCCTAGGCAGCCACCTTGTCAGCCTAGTGGACCTGCCAGCCCCACAGCATCACACATATGACACCTCCTTTGCCAAATTTGCACCATCACCATAGTGCCCTGACATAATAAGGCACGATGCTGTTGCTGCCAATGGAGCACTATTCTCACTTTCTTGGGATCCCGTGTGTGTGGAGCACATTGCAGACACTGAAATAGGCTCTCTGCCCTCAAAAATAACCCTTCCGCGAGGCTTTAGTTGGCGTTAAGAGTTCCCAGCACTGAGGATTCTAATGTGCGATTGCACAAGCCGGTGGTAAAGGAGCACACGCTGTCGATGCCCACTCTCTGCCTCCTTTTCCCTTAATGCTGCGGGCCCCTCTAATGCTCATTAGTGCAGCATTATCAGCACTTTCCACAGCATTAATCACTCACGGGCACCGATAGCACTTGTTAACAACACACTTGCTCCCTTATCACCCTTTAGTAAACATACCCTTTTGTGTTCTAAGAGCCCTGGAGTCTTCTCTAGCATGTTTGATTGCTACCTTAAAAACTGACTTAGAGCTTTTTTCTGCTAAAGTTCCCATTCAGAATCAGCATTTGAGTCATGTGGAGGCTAGGTTGGAAGCCACTGAAAGATCCAATGGAGAAACCAAGGAGGTGGTTATGACTCAAATTAAATAAAATGAGATTTTACATCAAAGGATTGCACTTTTGGAACATCAGTCGAGAAAGGAAATTTTAATAATTGCAGGTAGCCTGAAGGAAAAGGGCAAGTACTTGGTAGTACTGTAATTCTCACTAGAAGAGTGAGAGGTACCTGGCTGTAGCCAGGGTTTATAATTCTCACTCGGAAAGAGAAAGTGAGCTGGCTGAGTACAAAAGCTGGCTGAGGTAAGGAGACAGGGCCGGCCTGTGCATTGTGCGAGAATGTTGTTTGCACAGGGGCCCGTGCTTTTATTTTATTTATTTAAATAAATAAAATAAAAAATTACACTGTTGTTGCTGAGTCTCCCAAACTAAATTCAATATTTTCCTTATATTATCTCCGGCTTGCCTTCCAGGAATAAATCCTGCTTGGTCATCCTTTATCAGTTGTGGTAAAAATCTTTGCAATCTAGTAGCCAAGATTTTTGCAAATATCTTGGCATCTAAGTTTATTAAGGAAATCGGTCGATATGAACCACAATTTCCTACATCTTTCCCTGGTTTGGGTATAACTGAGATTCCTGCAACCCCCATCGAGCTAGGCAGTTCACCCCTTTGAAGTACCTCATTAAAAAAGGCCGTAACTAGATTCACCAACTCCTTTGCATATTTCTTATAGAATTTTGCTGTGAAACCATCTAAGCCCGGAGCCTTTTCATCTTTTAGAGTTTTTATAGCTTGCAACACTTCATCTTTCTCTATTCTCTTTCTAGCCATTTACTCTCCTCCTCACTCGGGGAGGATAGCTTTGTATCCTTCAAATATTGCTTTATGTTAACTTCTTCTTTGAAACTTTCTGATTTATACAGTTGTTAGTAATATTCACAAAAAACCTCATGAATTTGTCCCATCTTATATACCCACTCTCCTTTGTTGTTGTTAAATGCCATCGAGTCGGAGTCGACTCATGGCGACCCTCTGGATAGCTATCCTAAATTGTGTTCGGTCTTCAGCCAGGCGGCTCATTGTTGACAGACTGGTACCCGTAGCTGCTGTTATTGTATCGATCCATCTCATTGCTGGCCTTCCTTTTTTGCATTGACCTTCTATCTTGCCAAGCATGATGTCTTTCTCTAATAATCTCTCTCTTCGCATGATGTGTCCAAAGTATGAAAGTCGAAGTCTTGTCATCTGAGCTTCTAAAGAAAGCTTAGGTTTGATCTCCTCTAGTACCGACTGGTTTGTTCTTCGGGCAGTCCATGGTATACACAGTATTCGCCGCCAGCACCTTTACTATTCCTTATTTTACGCATGTAATTTAGCCCACACTTCTGCTCTTAGCCTATTCAGCTCCTCCTTCACTCATTGTATCTGCGTTACTAACTTTTTACCACCTCTTTGTTTATGAAGTACCTGCAAGTCCTTTAATTGTTTTAGCAGTTGCTTCTCCTATTGTTCTTTTATTTGTTTCTTTTGGACTGCCATCGAGATCAAATGACCTCTTATGACTGCCTTTAGTCCGTCCCAAATTTTGGATAGTGACACTTCCCCATTTTGGTTATGCATCAGATATTCCTGAATTGCTCTTCTTACTTTCTCTACATCTTGGGGTTCCTCTATGAGTGATTCACTTAACCTGCAGAATCTCAGTCCTGTCTCTGAATTCATCACTTGAATTTCTATACTCATAGGTGCATGATCTGACCAGTCGATCTGCCCTATTTCAACATCTTGCATTCCTCCTAGCAACTGCTCATCTACCCAAATCATATCTATTCTGCTATAGACATCATGTGGATGTGAGTAGAATGTGTAACCTCTCACTTCACCCTTCCAGTACCTCCAGGCCTCTATCACTCCCAGTTTATTCATCATTTTCTTCAATTGTATGCGTCCCATTTTACCTCTTTCTCCTGAGCCTGTTGTATCCAGCTTAGGGTCAACTACCACATTAAAATCTCCCCCTATTATCAAAAGATCTTCCAGTTTGTCTTTTACCTGCATGTAAAATTCCTGAAAGAATTTCCTCTGCTGCACATTCGGCGCATATATATTACACAGGCTTATTTTCCTCCCTTCTATCTCCCCCTTCCATATATATATAGTGACCTTTGGGGTCTCATATTACTTCTCTCTCTTCCAACCTTAGCCCTTAAGCAAATATGATCCCAACCCTGCTTTTTTAGGTTTGTCTCTCTGGCTTGCCAATATATAGTCTTATCATATTTTCCCTGTTTCAATCATCCCTCTTGAGATTTTTTCAAATGCGTTTCTTGAATCATCATAATATCTGCTTTTAGCTTGGTACCTTCCTGCATCAAATTTTTCCGCTTTTGCCACGCATTAAGTCCTTTGACGTTTAAAGTTACAATTTTCAGCACCTGCTCCTTACCGATATATATTAGCAACTGTCCTTGTTTTATCACCATAAAATTCCCTTATTTGTGAGACTTGGAACCCCTCCATCTTCCCTCCCCTTATATTCCCTCTTCCCTTCCTATTATATTTTTGTCCTTTCATCCTTTCCTCCCTCCTTCACGTTCCCACTTCTGTCCTATAGTGACTTTATCCTTCCCAACCACCCTTCCTCCAATAATCTCTCTTATTTGCCTCATCTTTCTTGATTCCCCTTAACTCTTTTCGTTAACAATTTTCCATTTCATCCTCTTCCTTATACAAGATCTTCTTTTCCCCGCTTTCACCCTTCACCCAGCAGCTCACCACTCTTAAATTCTTATTAGCTCACCAATAAAATCCATCATCATTACTCAATATCTTACAAATTCTCAAATGTCAGTTGATTTCTTTCCAGTTATGTTTATCTTTTTTCTCCATTCTTTGCCACAAGCTCCCTTGCTCCTCTCCTGAAGGTCTGTTGTCTTCTGCTGTTGGTAGCTCTGTTATTCCAGCCTCCTTCATAGCTACATCCCGTCGGGTCACACCGTCCTTTGTGAAAGCAAGCCCCATTGGATATAGCCATTGTCACCACGTGGCCAGCCCTCCACCTAGGGAGCAGAGGGTTGGTCTGCCATGATAATTTCTCTATGCAGAAAGTGAGACTACAGCTGTGGCTCTTGCAAAGCCTTTTGGGAATTGTAGTCCCTTTTTAAGCTCTCTGATAAAGAAGCAATTGTAGTCCGAGTGTTTAAGGCAAAATGACAAGGATTTATTCCCCTCACAAATAGAACTTTGGTGCAGAACAAAAATAGGACAGTTTCCAGGAGTTTAGCATGAGGATTATATACAGAAACTAAGGTAATTGCTTATTCACTCTCTGGTTCCAAAACATTCAGTGCTCGTTGCAAGTACAAAAAGGAAAACAAACAGCTTCTCGTAGCAAAGCAAAACAGTTCCTTTTTCTTTGCTGTGTCTCAGCACTTTTCACTTCAAGGTTTAACACAGTGACTCAATGTTGTCAGCCAAACAAAGCGTGCAATCCATCTGCATATCTGCTACGTCATCAACATTAGAGTCTACTTGCATATCTTCTGCTTCAGGACTAACAGCATTTATCTGCAAACTGTTACTATGGGATTTCAGATAACTTCCCTCTATAAGCTCAGGTGTTTTCCCTTTACACACCTCAAAACAGTAAAGGTTTAAAATACCTGTTGCCCTGGAGTTTCTTCTTTGGTTCTCCTCTAATTCTTGGCAGCTATAAGGTAATGCTTTTGTGCCGGGCTCCCACCTGTGCAAACTGTGATGGCTTCCTTCTGACTGAAGGGTTCCCTGCTCTCTCCGTTCCAGCCAATTACTGGTCACAGGGCGTGCCTTCCCTCCTCCTAGTCTGCTGGTTTTTCTCCCAGACCTGTAGGTAATTTCTTTACCCGGTATCCAACTCTCTGGAGCTTCTGAGTCTCTCCCAGCACGTCTTACAGGAGTTCTCTCCTCTCTCCTGTCTTTGCTGTCCAGGACTCCTCTTTCTCTGCTGCCACAGCTCCAACTGCCGTCCGAGCTGCAATTACCACTCCAGCCTGTACTCGAGCCTGCTTCTCCTTCTCCTCTCCTAAATCCAAATCTGCTCCTGGGAGCTAATGACGAGGTTTTATAATTCTGTTCCCCTGGGCTTGGCTCTGCCCTCAACCTGAACAGGTGTGATTGATCAAGCTCTAAGCTTGCTGCTGCGTCAGAGCTTGGGCGTGTCCGTTCAGCTCCTGACTTTCTCTGTTTACCTTTTCTTTGTAAACAGTGAGCCATGTGTTCTAGCTGCCTGTCAGTTTTAAAGGTGGAATCTTCCTTTCTCTCTATTTCCATGGGCTCCGTAGGGGTCTCTACATCACACCATCTATACCTCAGATTTTCTTCTCGGAGTCTCTTTGTAAAACCTTGCCATGCTCTTCTTCCTTGCAAAGTTGCTAATGCCAGGTCCACATACATTTCTATTTTGTGGCCCTTCCAATGCAAACTCCCTTCTCTCTCATTCTTGGCAAAATCTTTTCCTTTATACCAAAGTCATGCACACAGATAATAATATCCCTCGGCTTCTCGCTTCTACGAAGTCCCAGCACCCTGTGTGCTCTATCCAACTTGATTATGCTTGTATGTTCTTGCTCCCCCTTTCTCATTGAGAATCTCTGTACAAATTTTGCGGGCTACCTGCATACAGTCTCGATACTCCCCCTCTTCTGGAATTTCTTTCAGCTGAAGATCCTTTCGCCTCGACCTGTTCTCCAGATCTTCAAGTTTGAGCTCTAGCATTGTTTTAGTGTGCATTATAGCTTTAACCTACCTGCACCACATTCTGCAGGTCCTTGATTTGGTTCTCCGCATCCTCCACTCTCCTGCTTACTTCCACCACATCCAACCGCATCTCAGCTAACACTCCCTCCATATCAGAGCAAATTCCAGACATTTATTTTATTTATTTAGAAGGATTTAGTATACCGCCTTATCGTTAAATCAAGGCGGTGTGGTACATCAATCAAAATCAATAATAAAGTGTGGTTTGTAGCATGCAGTGTGAGAACTGAGAAGTGTAGTGTGTGGGGCAGTGCGTTAGATTATATCGGTGAACTATTTACATAATGAGCTATATACATATATACAAAATGGGGCTGTTTGAGAGGCGTGCTAGGATTGAGATTCTGTAATGTCTTGGAGGTAGGATCGTGATCCTGTAATGTCTTGAGGTAGAAAATTTATGTGAGGTCCTTGAAATGTACTGTAAATAGATCAGTCTTAAGAAGTTTTCTGAAGTCCTTGAGGTTCTTGGTTGATCTTATGTGGTCTGGGAGAGAGTTCCATATAGCGGGTGCTGCCAGGGAGAGTGCCCTCCTTGATGTGGCCAGCCTTGTTTTGGCAAATTCTTTTGGTGTTCTGATGGTGTCTGAGGTTCCTTTTCTTCTTGGTCTCCTGTTGTCATCGGTTTTTATGAGAGGGCGTAGGCTGTCTGCTGATAGGTTGTGTATTATTTTAAATATGTGTAGAAGTACTTTGAATTGGATTCTGGAGCTGATTGAGAGCCAGTGTAGGTGGTACAGTATGGGGGTGATGTGATCGTGAATTGTGTGATCTGTCGTGAGTCGTGCGGCTGTGTTTTGTGCTAGCTGTAGTGGTTTTATTGTCTTTTTAGGTAGTCCTTGGTAGATGTGATTACAATAGTCTAGGGTTGGAGTGATGATGGCTTGACAGACTGTTCGGAAGTGTTCATGGGCGAGGATGGGTTTGAGCCTGTCGGGGCTCTTTGTTATTTTTGCAATGTGGGACTGGAGGTTGAGGTCCTTGTCGAGCGTTACTCCCAGGTATTTTATTTCTTGTCTTACCGGTATGATGGTGTTTAGGTTGATGGTGGCCGATGGTGAGAATGTCCGATTTCTTGTGATGAATAGAGCTTCGGTTTTGTTGTAATTTATTGATAGGTTGTTTTCTTGCAGCCAGGTTGCCATTTGTTGGAAGCAGTTGGCTATGTTGGAGTAGTCTGGGTTGTCCAGTTTGATTAGTGTGTATATCATTATGTCATCTGCGTATATGGTGTATTGAATCTTGTGGTCCTTGATGATGGTGCATATGGGTTGTACGTAGATGTTAAATAGCAGGGCGGAGAGAGCTGAACCTTATGGGACTCCTTGAGTGGCTCTGAATGGTTGAGAGGTCTTTGTTCCACACTTGACTTGTAGTTGTCTGTTGGTGAGGTAAGATGTAAACCAGCTCAGAGTAGTACTGTGTAGGCCTGCCTCCTGTAGTCTGTTTAGTAGGGTTGTGTGGCAGACAGTGTCGAAAGCTGAGGAGATATCTAGGAATATCATGATGACGCCCATTCTGGTGTTGTCGATTGTCCTCAAAAGGCTGTCGAATAGCTGGATCAGTATGGTTTCAACCCCATGTCTGGGTCGAAAACTGTGTTGATTGGGGTCCAGTGGATTGTAGATGTCGATGTGTTTTTGGAGCTGGTGTTGGACTGTTTTCTCAATGATCTTGGACAGGAATGGTAAGCTTGATATGGGTCTGTAGGCGGCTGGGTCAGTTTTAGCCAGGGTGGTTTTCTTGGGGATTGGACATATTGTGGCTAGCTTCAGGGAGTTTGGCATTGTTCCCTTGGAGAGGGAGTTATCTACTATTTTCCGTACGACTGGTGTTAGTTCCTTTTTCGTTGCTTTGATCCAGGCTATTGGGCAGGGATCTGTAGGGGCGGTGCTGGTGTTGAGGTCAGTGATGATCTTGGAGAGTTGTTCATTCGATGGGATGTCGAATGTGCCCCAGCTCCGTTCAGGTTCGGATGTCTTGTATTTCACTGACGCGCTCTTGTTCTTGGGTGTTGCAGTGAATTTGTTCTTGAGGTGGTCAGCGAAGATCTGTGGGTCTATTTGTTGTTCGTTTCTGTTGGAGGGTTCCTTGGTGAGGTTCTTTACGATTTCGTAGAGTTCACGGGGTTTGTTAGAGGAGTTCATGATAAGGTTAGTATGGTATTCTTTCTTCTGCTGGTTGATGAGGTTGTTATATTCCTTTTGATTTGTCTGGAATTGTTCCTGTAGGGATGTTGATTTGTTGCGTCTCCATCGGCGTTCAAGTCGTCTTAGTGCTCTCTTTGCTATTCGTATATCCTTGGAGTACCATGGAGTGGAGCAGGGTTTTGTGCTGTGTGATTGTTATGTTCTGCGGGTGGGTGGTCTGGCGGCAGATGTAATGATTTCGTTCCATTTGGAGATTTGCTCATCTATGTCCATTGTTTCGGCATTGAGGAGTAGTTGCATGTCTTGTGTGAACTGTTCCTTGTTGAAGCTTTTGAATCTCCTGGTTGGGGGTGGGTCGTTGTTTTGCCTTTTTGAGTCTGTTACTTATAGTTTAATCTTTATTAGGTGGTGGTCTGACCAGGGTACCGGTGTGATGTATGGCCCTGAGATGAGGCTTCCTTCCTTTAAGTTGTTTGGAGCAAAGATTAGGTCGGGGGTGTGTCCAAGGTTGTGGGTGGGGGTGTTGATGAGTTGGGTGAATTGGAGGGAGTCCAGAGCTGATAGGAAGGCTTCTGCCTCTTTTCTGCTAGTAGATCTGAGATTGAAGTCTCTAAGTATTATGAGTTGTTTGTGTAGGTTGTTGACTGCGCAAATTGCCTCTAGGATTGCTGAAAGTTCATCTGATGGTGTGTCTGGCGCTCTGTAGGTAAGGCATATGGCTAGGTTCAAGTTTTCAGTGATGATTGTGTTGCAGTGATTTGTATTAGTTGAGATTTTACTTTTTAGCTTTAGGCTGGTCCTTGCTATGATGAGGACCCCTCCTCCTCTTCTTTGAGTGCAAGGGCAGTTGAATGCTGTGTGGGTGTCAAGGACTAGTTGGTTGAGTAGCACATTGTCGGTGGGTGACAGCCATGTCTCGGTGATGCACAGGATGTCTGTTTGCTGGTCTTTTATGTGGTCAGAGATGGTATTTGTTTTGTTTTGTACTGACCTGGCGTTGATAAGCTCTATGGAGATGTTTGTGGGTCGGTTGGTGTTTATGTGGGTGTGAGTGAGGGTGCTGTGCTTCTTCTTTTCTTGTTTGCCGGGTTTCGTTGTTTGTCCTGTATTGAGGTCCTGCTTTTGCTCTTGGTAGTGTTTGTATGTTATTATTGTTTGTGGGAGGAACCAAAAGGTGTTGGGGGTGTTGATTGGAGTGCTTGTGAGTTGTGGGATAAGATGGGTGGTCAAGAGTAGTAGAGGTAGGTAATGTGTAGCGACCATGTTGGATTACCTGTGTTGCTGCTGTCGTTGCTTTTCTGGCTTCAAGTGGTTCTGCTTTGCTGACCGTTGTCTGTTTTCGTTGTTCAGTGTTCTTTGTGTTGATCCTGATAGACTTCTAGGATGGTTTGTTTTGCTTTGTAATTGTTTTGGCCCTGCCTTCGTCAGGGTAATGGCCTGTATTTTACATCCTGGTTTGAGTCCTGGCTTTCAGGTTGTTCTCGGCTGTTTAATGGATCCTGGAGAGTACGTGGCCACCGCCTAAGGGCCACGCCGAAGGGCATGCTTGCTGGTGTCCTGCTTTTAAATTAGTTGGAGAGCCCCGATTGGGCAGGCGAGAGGCTGGAGGCATCCAGGTGGCAAGCCCCGATTGGGCTGGAGGCGTCCGGGTGGCAAGCCCCGATTGGGCTGGAGGCGTCCGGGTGGCGAGCCCCGATTGGGCTGGAGGCGTCCGGGTGGCGAGCTCCGATTGGGCTGGAGGCGTCCGGGTGGCGAGCCACGATTTCTCAGGTCAGCAAACCAGGAGCGTAGTTCATCTTTTGTTATTTGTACCAGTGCACCGTTGCTTTTGGCAGGCTCCGCTAACCCCCCTTTCGTCTTCCTCCTCACTACTTCCTTCTCTCTCCGCCACCATCTTATCCACGCTCTTGTGCTCTGCTCTCGAGTTATTGTAGGCAAACTCCTTAAGTCCGCTGTTCTCTTTCGCATGTGCGCCATCAGGACTCTCTCAAGTGTGCCTCTTGCTTCCCAGCTGTTTGGAACCACTTTGGGGGATTATTTTTGGTCTCACTGGGGGGGGTATGGACTCGGAGCACGAACTCAGTCATCCATCTTGGAGGGTGATGTCACCCGGACTGCACCCCAGAAAGCTTTTAATTAAAATTTAAATCTCAGTCAATAGCCCTCAAGAACTTATAATTTAAATTAAATTAGAATACAGCTTAGCATACAAGGAAGAATAGGGTAAATATTCTTTGTGTAAAAAAAAATAGATTGTTTCTAGAGACATTCACAAATACGCCTTCCAGTTAGGGGGAAATGACCTGTGAAACTGTTTTAAATAGGTGTTAAAGCCATTTGAAAGGCTCCCTCTATCAAACCTGATCACCTTTTCCCCTGTTTCCGCCCACATCACTCCTTCTCTTCTCTCTCTTCCTTGGCTTCTAATCAAAATCCGGTTCATCTATAAACTCCTCACTATCACCCATAAGGTCCTCTTTACCAGCACCCCGCAATACCTGGCTGACACCATTCATCTTCAGCCTGCCCCCCGTCTTCTCCGCTCCGCACATGGTAACCGTCTTTTCCTTACCTCTCCCTCCCAGGCCCACCTTGAAAGCACCAGACACTCTGCCTTCTTCTTTCTTGGCCCTGCCTTATGGAACTCGCTCCCTCACTCCCTCCTAATTGAACTCTCCTTTCCGCGTTTCAAAGCTCTCCTAAAAACGCACCTTTTCTGCTAGGCTTTTGACCTCCCTCTCCCCACCGATGGCTCTGGTCTCCCCTCGTCTGACACCCCCCCCCCCCCCTCCGTCTGCCACTTAGCAACTCCCACTCTCAGAACATTCTTTTCTCAACTATTTTCTACTCTTTCCCTATCTCTCTTCTTTCCTATCCTCCACTGGCGCTCCTTTCCTCTCTGTGTCCTTGTAGCCAACTCATTGTTTTATTGTACACTGCCCTGACGGCTTGCCATGGGCGGTATATCAAACTCTGCCAATAAAGAATAAACCAAGGGCTATGCGAATCACTCAGGAAATTGTTGAGATTACCTTAGAAGCACGGGTCAGGGCACTGTGTAGCAAGTCAGCTTTTACTAGGTGTTCGTTCCCTCCCACTCACCCCAGGCATAGCTTTATAAGCTCTTAAGCCTATTAAACAGGAAGAGGTGGTCAAATTCACTTCAGGTTTCAGCTGGTTATCCTCACCAGAAATAGATTGATTAATCTTGAGGTGAACTAGATACCTTTAATTTATTAGGTACAGTTATATTAGTGCAATTATCCCTAGCAACTTTAAATAAGTAGACAACTTCAATAGCTAAACAAAACCTTAAAACTAAGATGCAGACAGCAGTGAGAGGATGGCTATCCAGTCTTTTGCATTGAGCATCACATGAATGCTTTTCTTCCAGTTGGTGAGGGGTCTTACCTGTGCACTAGATACAAGAAGCTCGTTGCCTTCAGGGAACGAGTCTGGCAGACTTGGAGGACATAAGAAAGACAGAGAAGTATATAGACAAGACCTACAGGGACTTAATACTGAAGTCCCACATCTAGTCTGGTAGCCTCTCAATTGCCATGGAGCAGAGAGCTCACATGAAAGAACAGCATCATCTTGGTGTGACAGGAAGTGATCCTGTAGCTAGGACATGTCCTCCAGGTGATGTAAAACACTCTCACACTGAGGAGATTTCTCCAGGGCCATATGCCCATAAGGGAAGGGCTAGGATAGCTGTTATAGTTGGCAATTCGATCATTAGGCATATAGATAGCCAAGTGGCTGGTGGACGTGAGGATTGCCTGGTAACATACCTGCTTGGTGTGAAGGTAGAGGATCTCATGCGCTACCTAGACAGGGTTTTAGATAATGCTGGGGAGGAGTCGGCTGTCTTGGTACATGTTGGTACCAATGACATAGGAAAGTGTGGGAGAGAGGTTCTTGAGGCCAAATTTAGGCTTTTAAGTAGGAAGTTGAAATCCAGAACTTCCAGGGTAGCATTCTCCAAAATGCTTCCCATTCCACACACAAGACCCAAAAGGCAGGCAGAGCTCTGGGGTCTCAATGCATGGATGAGTCAATGGTGCAAAAGAAGAGGGATTTAGATTTGTTAGGAATTGGGCAACAGTTTGGGGTAGAGAGGGGGCTTTCCAAAGGGATGGGCTTCACCTTAACTGGGATGGTACTAGGCTGCTGGCATTAGCCTTTAAAAAGTAGATAGAGCAGCTTTTAAATTAGATAATAGGGAAAAGTCGACAGTCGCCCAACAGCGCAAGGTTCAGAAGGATACATGCTTGAAGGATATTAGCCAAAGAGGGAAGTTAGGGGACACTGTGATACCTGCGTACAAACTATATCACAATGATAGGGTAGATCAAATTGTTGGTGTGGTTGTGCTCTATGTTAGAGAGGGTATTGAGTCACACAGGATTAAAGTTTTGCATGAAACAAAATACAATGTAGAAATTCTATGCATAGAAATCCCATGTAAAAAAGGGAAGGCAATGACAATGAGGGTGTACTACTGGCCACCTGGACAGAATGCACAGAATGATAAAATGCTAAAAGAAATCATGGAAGCTAACAAAAGTTACAACACAGTAATAATGGTTTCAATTACCCCGGTACTGACTGCGTCAATGTCACTGCAGAACATGCTAGGGAGATAAAGTTTCTAGATGAAATAAATGACTGCTCCTTGGAGCAGCTGGTTCATGAACCAACAAGAGAGGAAGCTATTCTGGACCTAGTTTTAGTGGAACACAGGATCTGGGGCAAGATATAAGGGTCTTGGGGCCACTTCGCAATAGTGATGATACCATAATCACGTTTGATTTAATAAATGAAAGAAAGACAGCAAGGAAATCTACAGTACTACCTTTTGACTTTCAAAAGAGAGTCTATGATAAAATGAGGAAAATAGTTAAGAAAAAAACAAGAGGAGAAGCTCCAAAGGTTAAAGATTTACTTCAAGCATGGGTGTTATTTAAAAATGCTAGCTTGGAAGCCAGACCAGCTGTATTCCACGCTTTAAGGAAAGTGGAAGGAAGACCATAAAATTGCCAGCATGGTTTAAAGGCAAGGTCAGAGAGGCTGCTGTAGCCAAAAAACATCTATCAGGAAAGGGAAAAGGGAATCAAATGACAAAAATGGGAAACAACATAAGCACTGGCAAGTTAGATGCAAGGCATTGATAAGGCAGGCAAAGAGGGAATTTGAAAAGAAGCTTGCAGTAGAAGCAAAAATACATAGTAAAAACATTTCAAGTACATTCATAGCAAAAAACCTGTGAGAGAGCCAGTTGGACCACTGGATGATAGAGGGGTAAAAGGGGCACTAAGGGAGGACAAGGACATAGCAGAGAGATTGAATGAATTCTTTGTTTCGGTCTTTAGTAAAGAAGATGTAGGCAAGATACCCATGCCTGAAATGGTATTTAAAGGTGACATATCAGAAGAATTGAAAGAAATATAGATAAATCAAGGAGAAGTATTACAACTATTTGATAAACTGAAAAGTAGTAAATCAGCTGGACTGGATGGTATACATCCACGGGTGTTGAAAGAACTGAAAGATGAGATTCAAGACCTACTATTAGTAATCTGTGAACTATCATTAAAATCATCTGTAGTACCTAAAGATTGGAGAATGGCCAGTGTAACGCCAATTTTCAAAAAGGGTTCTGGGGTAATCCAGGAAACTACAGACCGTTAAGCCTGATGTCAGTACTAGGCAAAATGGTAGAAACCATTATAAAGAATGAAATTACTTAACATGTAGATAGTAATGTTTTAATGGCAGAAAGTCAACATGGATTTAGCCAAAGAAAGTCTTGCCTTACTAATCTGTTATATTTTTTTGAAGGTGTGAATAAACAGATAGACAAAGGTGAGCCAGTTAATATAGTGTACCTGGATTTTCAGAAAGCCTTTGACAAAGTCCTTCATGAGAGACTCTTGGTAAAATTAAAAAGTCATGGGATTGGAGGCAGTGTAGTATTGTGGATCAGAAACTGGTAGATAGAAAGCAGAGAGTAGGGCTAAATGGCCAATTTTCTGTGGAGAAAGGTGAATAGTGTAGTACCCCAGGGATCTGTGCTGGGCCCGCTACTTTTTAACATATTCATAAATGACCTAGAAATAGGAACAACAAGTGAGGTAATCAAATTTGCAGATGACACAAAATTATTCATAGTTGTTAAGATGCAAGAGGATTGTGAAAAACTGCAAGAGGATCTTAATATATTAGAAGACTGGACGTTTAAATGGCAGATGAAATTTAATATGGACAAGTGCAAAGTCATGCACCTAGGAAAGAACAACCCAAACTATGGTTACATGATGCAAGGTTCCACATTAGGAACCACCACCCAGGAAAAAGATTTAGGTGTCATGGATAATATGTTGAAACCCTCTGCCACAGCCAAGAAAGCAAATAGAATGTTAGGAAAGGAATGGAGAATAAGGAAAGGAATGGAAAATACACGCAAGGTTATTATAATGCCTCTGTATCATTTCATGGCGCGACCGCACCTTGAATATTGTGTGCAATTTTGGTCGCCATATGTTAAAAAAGATATAGCAAAATTCAAAAAGGTGCAGAGAAGAGCCACTAAAATAATAAAGGAGATGGAAGGATACCCTTATGTGGAAAGGCTTAAAAGGTTAGGGCTTTTCAACTTGGAAAAGAGACGGCTAAGTGGAGATATGATAGAGGTCTATAAATTAATGAATGGAATGGAACAGGTAAACCTAGACAGGTTGTTTATGTCATCAAAAAGTAGAAAGACTAGGGGGGACAGGTAATTAAGCTACATGGTAACCCATTTAAAACTAATAAGAGAAAATATTTTTTCACTCAATGTGTAATCAAACTCTGGAATTCATTACCTGAGGATGTAGTAAAAGCTGTTAGTGTAGCTGGGTTTCAAAAAGGTCAATAAACCATCATAAAAGAGGACTCAGGAAATCCACTGCTTGCTCCAGGACGAACCTATGTGCCTTTTTGAGAACCTGCCAGGTACTTGTGACCTGGATTGGCCACTGTTTGAAACAGGTTACTGGGCTTAATGGATAATGGTCTGACCCAGTATGGCATTTCTTATGTTCTTGTCATAAAGAGAAAGACAGAGAAAGAGAGTGTCGCGGTATCGCCCGCAAACCAATGAAAACATTATTTTTGAAGTTATCTCACCACAGAAATGCAGAAAATGTCCTTCAGGCCTCAAAGGAAAAAAGAGAACTGAGGTGGCCATGCGCAACATCACAAGTATGGGAACCACTACTCATGCACAATTCTCTGCTCTAGAAAGTTTTAAGCTGAGATAATTATTTCAAGTTTTTTTGTCCAAGACTCCGTCAGATGATGCCACTGTGGCAGAACTACATAATCTGCTTATCCTCAGAGAAATGTGACCAACATTTTATTACTCACTTCACCAAAAAGCGTAGTTACTCACCTGTAACAGGTGTTCTCCAGGGACAGCAGGAATCAGTCCTCACTTATGGGGTGACATCGGCACCGACGGAGCAATTCCCCAGCTTTCAAAGAAAGCCTTTGGGATTGCTGCCACGCATGCGTGGTCCTCTTCCCGCCCAAAGGTGTCATCTTGTTCAGTCAGGTCCCCTATCTAGAGCCCTACTAAGCAAATGGCAAGGGAAGGACAAAAATAGCAACTCTTCAGGGGAGATGGGAGGGTAGTGAGGACTTATTCCTACTGTCTCTGGAGAACACCTGTTACAGGTGAGTAACTACGTTTTCTCCAGGAACAAGCAGGAAGTCAATCCTTACTTATAGGACTCTCTAGCTATAGGCTACTGAGCCTGTAACCCAAAAACGCCTCTGCGAGGCCGTGAGCAGAAGTTGATGCCCGAAGGAGCCCGAGTCTTCGGGTCCCTGGGGCGAAGCTCTCAGTAGCCGTCGAAGAAGGGTCGGAGGGCAGGAGTTGCTTATACCCCGAACAGATTACGGAGTACAGCCTGGCCGAAGGTGTTGTCCCGGCGGGACTCCCTCTCCAGGTAGTACTGGACAGCGAAGGCGTTCTCTGAAGACCAGGTCGCAGCCCGGCAGATGTCCGTTAGAGGCACTGAGCGCAGCGAAACCACCGGCGCCACCTTGGCTTGCACGTCGTGCGTGGTACTAAGTATGCTGCAAGTAGAAGGCGAGAGCCCTCTTGCAGTTGAATGTATGCAACACCACCAATGCCTGGTCAGTATGCGGTCTTGGGAAGAAGGTCAGTAGGACTACCTCCTGGTTGAGATGAAAGTCCGAGACCACCTTCGGTAGGAACCTGGGATGGGTGCGGAGGACCACCCTGTTCCTGTAAAACATGGTGTATGGAGCCTCAGCCATGAAGGCCTGAAGTTTGCTGACTCAGCGAGCCGAGGTCAAAGCCACCAGGAAGACCACCTTCCAGGAGATGCCGAAGCGAGCACGTCACCATCGGCTCGAATGGCGCTCGCGTGAGCTGTATCAGTACCACGTTGAGGTCCCACTCTGCCGGCGAAGGTCGGATGGGAGGCTTGGAAAGCAGTAGACCTTGCATGAAGTGAGAGACCAGGGGTTTTCCTTCAATGGGGAGGTGGTTCACCGAAATGGTGCTCAAGTGTACCCTGACCGAATTGGATTTCAGCCCTGCCTTCGAGAGGTGGAGGAGGTACTGGAGGATCCACTGGGTAGGGCAGGAGAACTTGTTGTTCTCGGAGCAACAGGTCAAGAAGCATCGCCACTTAAAGGTGTAGGCTCATCTCGTTGAGCCCTTCCTCGACGCGAGGAGGATCTCCTCGACGTCCCCCAGGAGGCACAGCGGAGCTAAGGCAATCCATTCAGCCGCCAGGCTGCAAGGGACAGCAAGACCAGGTTCGGATGGAACACCCAACCCTCCTCCTGTGTCAACAGGCCCGGGGCGCAGCCCAGGGGGACTGGGGGCTCAGACGCGAGCCGAAGCAGAAGCGGGAACCAAGGCTGTCGAGGCCATGAAGGGGCCATGAGGATCACTGAAGCTCGATCCCGCTGAGCCTTTTGGAGGGTCCTCGCAATGAGAGGAGTGGGAGGGAACGCGTAAAAAAGGCCGGAGGCCCAACTCAAGAGGAATGCATCCGGAGTCACCCTGTTCAGGTGCAGAACCGGGCCGCAGAAGCAGGGAAGCTGCGCGTTCACCAGACTGGCAAACAGGTCCATGGATGGGGTCCCACACCAATGGAACAAGGCGCCGGCAACTTCCGGATCCAAGCGCTGCTCGTGTGGGCAGAGGATCCTGCTGAGTCTGTCCGTGAGGACATTCTCCTAGCCTGGGAGGTAGACCGCTCACCAGGTCATCCCCCGGCGAGATGCAAAGGAGCAAAGGAGGATCGCCTCTCAGCAGAGGAGGTGGGATCCTATTCCCCCCTCCTTCTTTGTGTAGAACATGGCTACCCTGTTGTCGGTCTGCATGAGCACTGACTTTCCTCTCAGATAGCCCTCGAAGGCCCTCAGGGCCCATTGGACCGCCCGAAGCTCGAGCAGGTTGATCTGCTGCCGAGATTCATCAAGCGACCACTGTCCCTGGGTGCACAATGCGTTGCAGTGGGCTCCCCACCCCAGCAGTGAAGCATCTGTCATTAGGACGAGCTCATGCTACGAAGTCTGGAAGGGAATTCCCAGAAGGAGACTTCTGGGGTCTCGCCACCAACTCAGGGAGTTGTGAAGACTGTAGGAGACCCAGATAGGGCCTCTGAGATGGCCGAAGGCCTGGCTCCAATGTGCCCTGAGGCACCACTGGGCTGTCCGCATGTGTATGTGGTAGTGGGGGACCACATGGACGGTGGAGGCCATGTGCCTGAGGAGGCACAGCAATGCTCGCACCGTAAACCAAGTCTTGTCTTGGACATGGGATGCCATGGCCTGAAGGCAGTCGGCTCGGTCCATGGGAAGGAAGGCGGTCACCCATACCATGTCGAGGCGTGCGCCAATGAACTCCAGGGTGTGCCCCGGCTTGAGGTGGGACTTGGAGTAGTTGACCAGGAAGCAGAGGTGCTCGAGAAGTATTGTGCGTGATGCCACCAGGTGGGCTTCGCCGATCGAGGACTCCATGATGAGCCAGTTGTCGAGGTAGGGGAAGATGGGTATGCCCTGCTGTCTGAGGGAGGTGTCGGCTACGGAGAGGCACTTTGTGAAAACCCGCAGTGCAGATGCCAGTCCAAAGGGGAGCACTCTGTACTGGTAGTGTTCCCCCTGCACCCTGAAGTGCAGGCATTGCCTGTGCTGGAGGTGAAGTAGGATGTGGGCATAAGCATTCTTGAGGTCCAAGGAGCATAGCCAATCGCCCTGCTGAAGGAAGGGCAGCAGGATGCCAAGCGATAACATTTTGAACTTCTCCTGCACCAGGAACTTGTTGAGGTTTCTGAGGTCGAGGATGGGGCGCAGGATGGGATGAGAAAGTAGCGGGAGTAAAACCCCCGACCCCGAAGGTGCAGCAGTACCTTCTCGACTGCCCTTTGGGCGAGGAGGTTGGCCAGCTCCTGCTACAAGAAGGCCTGGTGCACGAGGAGCCGAGCAGGCTCCGCTGGAGAGAAGGGAGGAGGGCACCTGTCCAAGCAGAAACGGTATCAGTCTTGGATTACCCGGAGGACCAGGTGTCCGATGTGATCGACGCTCACTCTGGGGCGAACAGGGACAGGCATCCCCCCACCAGCGGAAGAGCTGCCAGGGGGTGAGAGGCTATGCAGACGGCATCAAAACCCCTGAATGGGCTGGGGCGGCGCCGGTGGTTGGGCCTTAGGCCCTTTAGGTTTACCTTGCCTTGCGTGCTGGGAGCCGGCACAGAGGTGAGCGGGAAAGGCGGGTAACCCCAGTAAGGGAGTCCTTTCCTTTGGAAGAACGGATTTTTGGGCTGCTGCTTCTTCCTGGGGAGGAAGGAGGTTTTGCGCGAGAGAAAAGTTCAAGTCATGAACTCCGTTTCTATCTCAGTGGCCTTATCCTCCATAGGTTTACCGAACAGCTGTTTGCTAAGGCAAGGGACGTCCAGGAGCTTCTCTTGGACCCACTGCTCCAAGTCCGATGACTGGAGCCATGCCTGGCGCCGGACCCCAATGCCGGCCGCCGACACCTGGACAGAGGACTCAAATCCGTCATATGCGGCACGGGAGAGGTACTTCGAACATTCTGCGACGGATTTGAGGAGGGTTTGGAACCTTAAAAGAGGTTCACCCCCGAGGCCAGCGGCAAAGCCGCCATGCTCTTTAGCAAGGTCCTGCAGGAACATGCTCATATAGAGTTGGTATGCCTGGATATGGCAAGCGAGTATGGAACCCTGATAGGCCTTACGCCCCAGGGCATCAAGAGCTCTCAATTTCCTACCTGGGGGGACCGAAGAATGAGACTTTGGGCTCTTTTGCTTCCGCAACGCCGACTCCACAACCATGTAGGTGTGCAGAAGCTGGAACTTCCGGAACCCCGGGCCACTCTGAACTCTATACCTGGCGTTGAGGCACTTGCTTACAATGGGAACCGAAGCAGGTGTCTTCCACATACGGAGGAGCAACCTCGACAATATGGGGGGAACCGGGACAGTAAGATTCCCGAGGCAGGGACTCGTACTGTAGAATATCGAGCTCCTCAGCTCGCGGTTCTTCTTTAGTCTGGGTAGCCAGGCTGAGGGTCCATGCCATGTCCTGCATGAACGCCAGGAACGATTTGTCCTCAGGCGGCGAGCACCTCTGATAGGCAGGCAGAGACGGGTCTGAAGGGAGGTCCCTGTGGGCATGGGTCTCCGGGGAAGTATCCTCATCCGACTCCCAGCCCGAGAGGTCTGAGGAGGAGTCCGACTCAGGCAGGTCACCCTGTCCAGAGGCCGAGGTCCACTTGGAGCCAGAGGCCTTGGATAATCATGCTCCTGAAGACCGGGCAGGCAAACGAGACCGACACCGAGGATCCTCACGAGGCCCGTGGCTCTCAGAGGTTTCCAAGCCGGATTTTGGTGTCCCTCTCGAGGGAAGATCAGTCTCAAGGTGCGGGCCAGCTGTGCTGGGCACGAGCATCTGCTGGGCAGCTAAAAAGGCAGAAATGCTGCATTCTAGTGCCAGCATTCGGGACTGTCATGCAGGCATGGGACCCTGCGAGGCCGACACTGGGGTTACTGGGTCTGGCGTGGAGGAGGAGAGGGGGTTCTCACCAGGACAACCCTCAGAAGACCAGGCGCCATCGCCAGAGGCCTCATATCTGTACGGGGTATCTTTCGAGGCTGCTCCTTGTCTGACTCTTGGGAATGGAATGGGGGGCTGAGCGACCGAGCGCAGGAGCGCCCGCACTTATCTGGAGCCCCCGACAGCGACTTCGAGGCCTTCTTCTTACGCCACTCCACTTCAGGGGACCCCTGGTCGGAGTGCCACCAAGAATGCAGAGCTGAAGTGGGGGATCCCACTAGCGGAGGGGCGACCGAGGGTGCCACCGAGGATTCTGGGGCCACCTTCCGGAAAATGTCATCGGACTTCTGCTTACGGCTGAGCAGGGCCTTGGAGGACATTTTTTGCAAAGGGAGCAGAGCTCCGGGTCATGGTCGGCCCCAAGACACCGAAGACAACAGTCATGGGTGTCCATGAGCAAAATATTCTTGGAGCATCTGTCCCATTTTTTAAAAACGGTGGCCATCGGGGCAAAAAGGACCCCCGCTAGATCGAAGACTTTCGCAGCCAGGGTTGGAGGAAAAAAGTGTGCAAAGCCCACAACAGGGAAAAACCTTTTAAAGAAAAGTATCCCCTCGCTCGAGGAAAAAAGGAGAGCAAAGGGGGATATAAGGGGACCGGTGCAACTGGAAAAGACCATGGCCCAGGGCCCGAAAACGAAACACTTTTTCTGAGGGACAAGGACGTGCGTCCGAAGGGCTCTGTGGAAAAAGGGAAACTGAGCAAGATGGCACCTTTGGGCGGGAAGAGGACCACACATGCATGGCAGCAATCCCAAAGGCTTTCTTTGAAAGCTGGGGAATTGCTCTGCACAGGCTCCATCGGTGCCAACGTCACCCATAAGTGAGGACTGACTTCCTGCTTGTTCCTGGAGAATAAATTAAACTCCTTAAAAAACAGCAAAAAGCTTTAAGTGTTCTTACAAGTATGACATGTGATATATTTCTCTCAAAGACTCTTGGCATCTTTCATTCATTTTAATTAAGTCTGTTGAAGTGAAGCTGTATGCATTCTTAATTTTGGTAACCTGTAGAGAAATTCAAATATGTTGTCAATACATACTAGGCAAATAAATAAACACTCAGTTAAGGTTTCTGATATATTTAAAAAAGAAATCAATAAGATGACTGCTTGTTATTCTTTATTTCCATAGGATCATCAAGATTAAACAAAATTAAAACATTACAGTAATGACACCTATTCGTTCAATGTACTCTGTAAGTAAGCAGTGTATAACAAAGTGAGTATGTAGATGGTGATTTTTGATGCATAGGACCCCATTCACTTAAGTGCGTTAAGGTTTTGCATGTAACGTGCATTATCAGCCAAAGTTAAAGCTCGTAAGTACAAAACTTCTGTGATAACTGTCAGAGGCTTTACCTGGACTTTCTAAGGGCCTTTGTCTGCTCCAATGTATATAATGCATATTCGCTATCATGGGCATGTGGTTTGGGGAAAAATGCTAGAAAAATGCACAGAAACAACCTACTTCTTAAAAACCTTATGTGGGGCTGGTCTCTAAGGCCTGGAACTTGCCAACTGCCTGCCCAAATGGTTTCCACTAAAAGGAACACCTTCTATGACAAATACTTTCGATCACATGAAATCAGTGATTCAAAGGGAGCATTCATCTGCCAAATCATTACCACATTGAGGTCCCAAGACACAGTAAGGGACTTCAATAGAAGCAAGCCCCACATGAATCGAATAACTAAAGGACATGAGGTTTACTTTCTGCTATGAATATGCACAGAGAAAAATTCAGTTCATTTTCAGACTTTCTTCATGAATTTCAGTCTTTTTCTGGTTCAAAGATTTTTGTTAAACATTTTTAGTGTGTGTTAAAGCTTTTAAACGCATATAAATCAACTTTATGTGCATTCATTCATAGAAAGTGTAGTTACTCACCTTTAACAGGTGATCTCCGGGAACAACAAGAATTTAGTCTTCACATATGGGCGACATCGGCAGTGACAGAGCCTGTGCGGGAACGTTCCCCAGCATCCTATAGGAAAGCCTTTGGGAGGTATTCCACTACGGCTGTGTGACTGCCTTCCTGCTCTTCTGACTCCCTCTCCTCAGTTGGGTTTGTAGCCGAGAAGGAAGAGTAAAAATATCCCTTGGTTCCAGCTCATTACCGCCCAATCTCCAACCTCCCCTTTCTTTCAAAGATTTTGGAGAAGTGTGTCTTTGACCAACTTTCACAACATCTCCACTCTGTCAATTATCTCCATCCCCGACAATCCGGCTTTCGTCAAGAGTACAGTGTGGAAACAACTCTGACCGCTTTCCTTAACGAACTACACACTTCACACGATCGGGGTGACATCGCAGTGGTGGTCTCCCTAGATCTTTCCTCCCTTCTCCTCTCACGACTCCAGGATGCAGGGTCTTCAAGGCGCTGTCCACCACTGGTTCCACTCCTTCCTTTCCTCCCGTTCTTTCTCCATAGCTTCTCCCACAGATCCACACTCTCCCTCAAATCCTTTCCCACTCCCCTGTGGTGTCCCTCAAGGTTCTGTCCTGGCCCCCTTATTGTTCAATCTCTTCCTTGCACCATTGGCCCTTTGCAGTCTGTCTGCTTTTTTTCTATGCAGATATTATCATCATTCACCATGCCAGTCCTATGCATCCTGACCTCGCACCCTTGAACTCATGCCCCACTCTCGTTTCCAATTGATAATCCTCCAACTGTCTCCATCTCAACTCCGCCAAATCTTCTGCCACATGGTTTACGTTCGGGAGTCCCTGCCCCTCTCTTGCTCCCTCCCTTGGCTGTTCTGTAATCCCCATTGTTTCTACCTTCAAATACCTAGGTGTCCTCCTTGATTCCAACCTCACTTTCAAAGATCACATATCGCATCTAGCTAAGACGTCTTATTTCTTTCTTCAACAAATTTGATCCATCCACCCTTTTCTGTCCCCCTCAGCACTGACCACCCTCACGCTATCCACAGTCCTGTCACGATTAGATTTACTGTAACTCCGTTTTTGCTGGTATCACCAAAGTTCAACTCCGTCAATTGCAACTTATCCAGAACACTGCAGCCAGAATCATCTCCCACTCCTCCCGCAGAGATCACATTACCCCCTTACTGTTTCTCCTGCACTGGCTCCCAGTCGATTACCGTATTAAATTCAAGATATTATCTTTAGTTCACCGAGTCCTTTACACTCATACACTAAAATACCTTGCTGATCTTCATTTCAACACCCCTGCTCGCAATCTTCACTCCCTTCATGTCAATCGACTCCACCTCCCCCCACTGTCTCGTGCACACCTACAATCTACCTGTCACTCTGCCTTTTTCTTCCTTGGTCCAGCTCTTTGGAACTCTCTGCCCACTTCACTATGTTTAGAAGAAAACGACACCACCTTTAGGTCGCTACTCAAAACCCACTTCTTCAACTCTGCATACAACCTTCTGGCCACACCCAGCTGACCTGGTTTATTTATGTTTATCTATGTCCTGTCGTTCTCCCGCCTTACGTCTTGTTTTATGTCCTGCTACTTCTCTACTTTCCTGTCCCAAGTTTTGTAGTTCTTTTCTTGCTACAGGGCCTTGTGCCCGCTCCAGTTTGACTTTGTATATGTGAACCGCCCTGATGGTATATCAAATTTAAATAAACATAAAACCTACAACTCCATGGTGAGGAGGGTGGGTTGTGAAGACTAAATTACTGCTGTTCTCGGACATTACCTGTAACAGGTGAATAACTACACTGTCTCTAGAAACAAGCAGGAATATAGTCTTCACACATGGGACTCCCTAGCTACCAAACCTACAAGAGAGTTGGAAACCAGGTCAGATATGTTGGCTTGAGTTCAACTGGCATAGACAGTCATCCCCACCATGGAGATCTGGATAAAAGTGTGGGCGGGGGGTGGAGTTGTAACTATGTTCCAAAGAGATGCTGGAGGACCACCTGGCTGGAGTCCTTGTCCAAGCAATAGTGGGCAGCAAAGGTATGGATAGAGGACCAGCTTGTTGCCCGGCATATTTCATCAATGGCTACTAAGTGTAGGTTAGCTACAGATGTCGCCATTGCACAGACGTTGTGAGCTGTCCTATGAGGGAGAGTCCTGCCATATCATAAGCAAAAGCAATGCAGTCTGCTATTGCTTAGTTACCAGAAGCCCCAGATGAGTGGGGTCGAATGACACGAAGAGTTGTGAGGACTTGCGGTGATCCTGAGTCCTCTGGAGGTAGAAGGCCAGGGCCCGTTTACAATTGAGCGTGTGCAGGGTGGCCTCTACATGGGAGAAGTGAGGTCTTGGGAAGAAAATCGGAAGTATGATAGATTGATTTATGTGGAATGGCAATACCACCTTTGGTAGGAAGTGTGGATGTATCCTGAGGACAACCTTGTCATGATGGAATCTGGTGTATGGTGGGTGAGCCACCAACATCTGCAACTCAATAATGCACCTGGCTGAGTTCAGGGCCACAAGAAATATGACCTTCCAAGTCAAGTAGTGCAGGTGGGTTGTTCTCTGGGGTTTAATGGGGTTTTGAAAAGCTGGGCCAAAATAACGTTGAGATCCCATGCCACTGAAGGTGGCCGAATGGGTGGCTTAGAGAGGAGGAAGCCTCTCATGAAGCATGCCACTAAAGGGCACACTGAGATGGGTTGGCCATCGATTGGTTTATCAAAAGCTGCAATGGCACTTAGGTGAACTCGAACGGAATTGGTTTGGAGTCCTGAAGAGGACAAGTGCAATAGATATTGCAAGATTGCAGGAGATTGTTTTACGAGCACCATGATTCATATCTGCACCATTTGAAAGTGCATCCTTCTGGTGGAGGGTTTCCTAGAAGCCAGGAGGATGTTTTTTACTTCAGTAGACAGGTTGAGATGCTAAAAGGCTATGCTTTCAGCAGCCACGCAGTCAGACGGAGTGATCTCAGATTGGGATGGAGAACTGTTCCGTCTTCCTGGGATAGAAGGCTTGGACTGCAGCCTAGACGGATTGGATTTGTCTGTTGTAGTTGAAGAAGAAAGGGAAACCACGGTTGTTGAGGCCAGAAGGGTGCTATGAGTATAATAGTGCCGCCATCCAGCTGGAGCTTGAAGAATGTTTTCGATATTAGAGGAGTGGGGGGGGGGGGGGGGAATGCAAAAAGCAGTCCTCAAACCCAATGTAGATGAAAGGCATCATTTGCTTGGCTGAGTTTGTATGGAACTCTGGAGCAGAAGTGCAGAAGTTTGGTGTTCTGTGGGGTAGCAAAGAGATCGATGACTGGTGTTCTCCAAGCTTTGAATATCTGGGCTACCTTGTTCAGGTGTAGACTCCACTCGTGTGGATGAAGAATCCGACTGAGTCGGTCCGCAAGTTGATTCTGCTCGCCGAGAATATACACTGCATGAAGGTCTATGTGGTGAGAGATGGCAAAGTTCCACAGGCGACAGGCCTCCTTGCAAAGGGGAAGTGAACCTGTTCTGCCCTGCTTGTTCAGACAGGACATTGCCACTTGGTTGTCTGTCCTTACCAGAACATGGCTGTTGGTGAGGTAATAGTGAAAAGCCTTTAGGGCTTTCAAGACTGCCTGAAGCTCCAATAAATTGATCTGTAGGGATGACTCCTGGGTTGTCCAAAGGCCCTGAGTGGAGAGTGACTCCAAGTGGGCTCCCCAACCAACCTTGGACATATCAGTCGTAAGGGTGTGTTGAGGTTGAGGCATCCACAAAGGTGACCCTTCAAGCAAGTTTGTTGGTGTGCACCACCACAGTAGGGAGTGGACTAATGAGCAGGTGATCTGAATGATCTCGTTCAATTGTCCCGTGAATTCATGCACAAGCCAGATCTGACTGGTCTTGTGCATGAATTGTTAATTGTAAACTGCACTGATAATAAAGAGCGCGGTATAAAAAAGCGTTTAAATAAAATAAATAAATAAATTGTGTCCATGGGATGATAGGGTCCATTGTGCTAGGTGCATATGTAGTCGTGCATATGGCACTACATGCACTGTTGACACCAAAAGGCCCAGGAGACGCAGGTAGTTGTTGCCGCATGTGGGTGACGAGGTTGACGAGTCGATCCATACGGCCCAGTAGTAGAAAGGCCTTGGCTATCTGAGTGTCGAGCACTGCTCCCTATGAACTCTAACTTTTATTAAGTTTATTATGAATCCCAGGTTCTGTAGCAATGCTATGGTGGTCTGGCGTGAAGAGCAGAGTTCTTCTGGAGAGTCTGCCTTTACCAACCAGTCGTCCAAGTAGGGGAAGACAAAAATGCTCTTGTTTCGCAGGTGGGCCGCTAAAACTGACATGCATTTTGTGAAAACTCTGGGAGACGATGCCAGGCCAAAGGAGAGGACTCAGTACTGGTAATGGGCACCCCTGAAAGGTAAAGCGGAGATATCTCCTGTGTCCTGGATGTATTAGAATATGAGTATATGCATCTTTTAGATCTAGGGAACATAGCCAGTCTTGTTCTGTAAATAGGGTAGGAGAGTTCCCAGGAAGATCATCTTGAACGTCTCCTTTACCAAGAATTTTTTAAGATTTCTGAGGTCGAGAATAGGCCTCTATCCTCCTGACTTCTTTAGGATGAGGAAGTAAGGAGAGTAGAAGCCTTTGTGTAATTCTTGTTGTGGAATCTTCTCTATGGCTTCTTGGGTGAACAGGTTGGAGATTTCCTCCTTGAGAAGGGCCCTGAGCACAGGCTGGAGGGGATAGTCACCCTTGAAGTGAGGCGGAGGAAGTTGTTTGAAGTTTAACTGATAACACTCCCTGATGATGTTTAGGGTCCACTGCTCTGAGGTGATGGCCTGCCAGTGATTAGCAAAGGAGGAAAGTCAACCTGCTATTTTTATTTGATTGGGCCCCTGCAGGGTCAGGATGACCATGTTCTCAAGGATGGAGTCAAAAACTGGGAGTAACCTGTGTTTAAGCTGGTGACTGCTTTGGTAGTTCTGGACTTCTTAGCCTGTTTTGTCCCTGCTGCTTGCCCTGCTGTTGGTAAGAGGGCTGTGAGTAAGAAGGGTAAACCTCCTCTTTTTGGGGTAGAAGGACTTTTTTGCTGTTGGCCTCTTCTTTGAGGGGGTCAGCAGTTTTCTTGGAGGGCCTTTTTAGGGTAGTGTCATCTGTTTCAAGCTCTCCATTCTTACCAAACAGGTTTTCCCCAGTGTAGGGAATGTTGCCCAGCTTGTCCGGAACCCACTGTTCAAGGTCCAAGACCTGTAACCATGCCAGCCTTCTAGCACCAATGGCAATAGCAGATGCTTTGCTGGTAGATTCAAAAGCATCAAATGCTGCCCTGTTAACAAATTTGGAGACATTTTGACTGTTCTTGAGAACAGTTTCAAAAGCTGGCTTTTTGTCATATGGGATGAATTGTAGGAAGGCTTTCCAATCCTTATTAATCTCCTTTAGGAACATTCCCATATATAAAGTGTAGGAGTTGATTCTACTTGCCAGCACGGAGGCCTGGAAAGACCGTCATGCAAAAGCATCGAGGTTCCTCAATTCTCTTCCGGGAGGTATCGATGCATGTGTTTTGCTACTCTTGATGTGTCGCTTCGTTGATTCGACCACCATCGAGTTATGTGGTAGTTGCAGTTTTTGAAAACCTGGTGCCTCTGGTACCCGATACATCGTATCAAGGCGTCTGTTGACTGGTGCTATTGTGAGCGGGGTCTCCCACATGTGAAGCATTAGGTTGTGAAGGATCTTGTGTACTGGTAAGATCGATGTTTCCTTTGGTGCTGTGGGCTACTGGAGAATTTCCAGTTCCTCCACTCAAGGTTCTGGTTCCGCCGCTGCAGGTATCGAGAGCCCTGCTGCCATGTCTCGAATAAATTCTTGGAATGACATGTCCTCCGATGGAGATTTGCGGCAGGAGGTGGTGGCCATCAGAGACAGGTTCTGAGACCGATACAAAATCCAGGAGGTCCTCCGAGTCAAGGGATTGATGATCTGAGTCAGATGCATGACTCTGAGCTCGGAGAACGCTGTTGGTGCCAATGACCATGTGAACGGTGCTGTCAGTGCCGATCATGCTCTATATCCTCATCATGCTGAGTAGTCAGCAGCACTGATTGTGGCTCTGCCGATGGAGCACCAGGTGTCGATGCTGGTAGAAGAGAAGTATAGCTTTGAAATGATAGTACCGGTAATGATACCAATGTCGGTGCAGATACTACCTCCGGTGTCGGTACGGATGTTGATACCAAGCCTAGCGGTGCTGGAGTCATCAGTGGTTGCGGTACCGATGCTGCCAGGAGCACCACTAATGTCTTCGCAATGGATAGCATGCGCTGATCCAATGAGATTGCCAGTGTCTGGTCCAAAGACGAAATGGGGCTTGCAGCCACCATACCAGAACATGGCACCATGGGCTCTGCCGAGGTCGATGCCTCGGAGACCTCCCAGTCCCCCACCAAGGTTCTGAGGACAAGTCCTTCCACCGGGGGCATACGGTCTGACGTCCAGCTTCAGAGAATGTCTTCGGGGAGTCTCTGTGTTTAGAACGAGAACTGACCCTCGATACTCTTAATTTAGTCTTCATATATGGGTGACATCAGTACCGACGGAGCCCACATGGGAACACTCGCCAGCATCCAATAGGAAAGCTTTTGGGAGCATCCCACTGTGCCTGCGTAGCTGCCCTCCCACCTTTCCAGCTTTCCCTCCTCAGTTGAGTTTGTAGCTGAGATAAAATGAGAGAAGGAGAAGAAGAAGAAGACGACCTACAACTCCTTGGGAAGGAGGGTGGGTTGTGAAGACTAAATTCTTGCTGTTACTGGAGATCACCTATTATAGGTGAGCAACTACGCTATCTCCAGGAACAAGCAGGAATGTAGTCTTCACATATGGGATTCCCTAGCTGAAGATGCCAGGGAGATAGCCCCAGGAAGGTACCACCCTGGAAAGGTGGGAATACTTCCTCCCATGGATCTCTGGCATTCCACCAGGGTTGGTGGGTAGGAGTTGCCAGAGATATGACCTCAGAGTGAGCTTTGGATCGAAGGTATACTAAGTAGGTTATGTGTCCTCCAAGGATGTCTTGTATCGAAACCTGGGACGGAGGACAGGAGTTGATCTAGGTCTGAAAGAGATGCTGGAGAACAGCTTGGCCAAACAAGGCATCCCAGCGGGAGTCCTTGTCCAGGCAATAGTGAGCAGCAAAAGTGTGGAAAGAAGACCAGGTTGATGCTTTGTATATCTCATCAATTGTTACAGAGAGTAAATTTGCCATAGAGGCAGCCATGGCCCGAACATTATGTGCAGTGACGTGAACCTCGAGAGAGAGTCCTGCCTTTTCATAAGCAAAGGAAATGAAGTACGCTATCCACCTGGAGAGAGTTCGCTTGGATACTGGCAATCCCGGGTGGCTCGAGTCGAAGGCGATGGAAAGTTGGGAAGCTTTTCTGTGCTTTCGAGTTCTCTGGAGATAAAAAGCCAAGGCACGTTTGCAATCCAGAGTATGAAGGTTTGCCTCTGCCCTAGAGGAATGAGGTCTAAGGAAAAAGACAGGAAGGTAGACTGACTGGAAGAGCAAGACCGCCTTCGGCATAAAGTGACCATGAATCCTAAGGACTACCTTATCATGGTGGAATCGTGTATAAGTAGGGTCAGCCACCAAAGCCTGCAGCTCACTAATACGTCTTGCTGAAGTAAGGGCAATAAGGAAGGTGACCTTCCACATGAGAAACTTCAGTGAGGTAGTGGCTAGAGGTTCAAAGGGCAGCTTGAGAAGCTGTCCTAAAACAACATTAAGATCCCATGCCACTGGAGGAGGCTTAATGGGAGGCTTGGTTAATAGAAGCCCCCTCATGAAGCGTGCTACAAGTGGCTGAGAAGAGATGGCCTGGCCATCTAAGGGCATGTGAGAGGCTGCAATTGCACTTAGGTGTACTCTTACCAAATTGGTTTTGAGTCCAGAAGAAGATAGGTGGAGAAGATACTCAAGTAATGCAACCACCGGAGCTGAGAAGGGGTTAAGCATCCTCTGTGAACACCAGAGAGAATATCTACGCCACTTGAAGGCGTAGGATCGCCTGGTGAATGGCTTCCTAGAAGCTAAGAGGATATCCTTAACCTGAAGAAAGAGGTTAATATCCTGGAAGGCTATGCCTTCAGCAGCCATGCTGTAAGATGGGGGGACTGCGGATTGGGATGGAGCAGCGTCCCCTCCTCCTGAGAGAGGAGATGTGGAGCAGATCCCAGATTTACGGATTGAGCCCGAGAAAGATATAGAAGGAGAGGATACCATGATTGTCGTGGCCAGCAAAGGGCTATGAGTATCATGTAGTCCCTGTCTCTCTGAAGTTTGAAAAGAGTCTTGGGAATGAGGGGAATGGGAGGGAAGGCATATAGGAAGCCTTGACCCCAGTGGAGGTGAAAAGCATCCACCTGCTGGCTGGCTGGTGCAGGAGTCTTGGAGCTGAAGCGAAGAAGCTTGGCATTCTGAGGACTTACAAACAGATCTATCTCTGGGGTTCCCAAGATCTGAAAAATGTGAGCAACCTTGTCTGCATGGAGAGACCACTCGTGGGGTAGAAGGACTCAACTCAGTTTGCCCACCAAGATATTGTGTTTGCCAGGAAAATACACCACATGCAGCTGAATGTGATGCTATATGGCAAAAGATCACAGATGCAGGGCCTCGCTGCAGAGGGTCTAAGAGCCTGTTCCGCCCTGCTGGTTCAAGTAGAACATGGCTACTTGACTGTCCGTCTGGACTAGAACTGTGCGGAATCGAAGATGGTCCTGGTACACTTTGAGAGCATTGTGAATGGCTCTGATTCCAGCAGATTTATGTGGAGTTGTGACTCCTGATGAGACCAGAGCCCCTGAGTGAAGAGATTGTCCAGATGAGCTCCCCAGCCCAATTTGGACACATCCATCGTCAGGGTACATTGATGTGCTGGCATCTGAAAAGGTGACCCTACCAGGAGGTTTCCTGGGAATTGGCACCACTGGAGAGATGAGATTAGGTGGGTAGAGACCATTATTTTGTCTCCAAGGTGACCCAATGCCTGAGACCACTGGCAAGCCAGTATCCATTGAGCTGCGCGTATATGTAGACGAGCATATGAAACAATATGTATTGTTGATGCCATATGACCCAGAAGTTGTAGCATTTCTTGAGCCGTGAGAAAGTTCTTGAGGCATGCCTGAGATGCTAACTGATTGAGTCGAGCACAGTGGGGTTGGGGCAGAAATGCCTTTGATTGTTGAGTGTCTAGGACAGTCCTATTAAATTCTAGAGTTTGAGAGGGAACGAGTTGGGACTTTGGAAGATTTATTACAAATCCTAAGTGTTGTAGCACCTGCATGAGGGAAAGACTGGCCTCTAGAGAGGTGTTTGCTCGAATGAGCCAGTCGTCTATGTAAGGGAAGACAAATATCCCAAGAGTCCTTAGGAATGCGGCTACTACCGCCAAGCACTTTGTGAAGACTCTTGGGGCAGAGGCGAGGCCGAAAGGTAGGATTCTGTATTGATAATGTCTCCCTAGAAAGAGTAGTTACTCACCTGTAACAGGTGTTCTCCAGGAGCAGCAGGAATCAGTCCTCACATATGGGTGACATCGACATCGATGGAGCCCCCATGTGGAGCATTTCCCCAGCTTTCTAAGAAAGCCTTTGGGAATACACCCACGCATGCGCAGCCCCCTTCCTGCCCAAAGGTGCCATCTTGCTCAGTCAGATGACATAGCTAAAAGACAGCACAAAAAACAAAATGAACTAAGTACAACTGCAACTCCCAGGGGAGGAGGGAGGGTTGTGAGGACTGATTCCTGCTGCTCCTGGAGAACACCTGTTACAGGTGAGTAACTACTCTTTCTCCAGGACCAAGCAGGAAGTCAGTCCTCACATATGGGTGACTCCCTAGCTCTGGGCTACCAGGAACCCAGGCTGAAAAATAGAGCTCCCTCTGTGAAGCCCCAGCATCAGGGAAAAAATTTCACTGAGAACAGATCCCACTGGTAGCCCAACAAGAGGACTGGAGGGCAGGAGTTGCCTAAACCTGAAAGAGATTCCGGAGTACTGCCTGACCAAAAGCACTGTCCCTACGGGACTCCCTCTCCAGGCAGTAATGGGCTGCAAAAGTCTGGCTTGAGGACCAAGTTGCAGCCCTACAGATGTCTGCCAACGGTACAGAATGGAGATGAGCTACTGATGCAGCCATTGCCCGGACACGGTGAGCTGTGACTCGATCCTGCAAGGGAAGATCTGCTGCCCTGTAAGCCCAGGTGAAACAGTCCGCCACCCATATGGACAAGGTACGCTTGGAGACAGGCAACCCCAAGTTGTTTGGGTCAAAGGAGACAAAGAGCTGATTAGCCCTCCTATGACCTTTAGTACAATCAATGTAGAAAGACAAGGCCCTTCTACAGTCCAGGGTATGCAGGACTTCCTCAGCCTGGCTGGCATGGGGCCTAGGGAAGAATGTTGGAAGAACCACCTCCTGATTGAGGTGGAAAGAGGAGACTACCTTCGGGAGGAACTTAGGACGAGTCCTAAGGACTACCCTGTTTCTATAGAAACGAGTGTATGGCCTGTCACAGACCAGGACTTGAAGTTCACTCACTCGCCTGGCCAAGGTCAGTGCCACTGGGAAGAGAGCCATCCAAGAAAGGAAGCGGAGAGGACACGTAGCCATCGGCTCAAAGGGAGAGCGAGTAATCTGCTGCAAGTCCACATTCAACTCCCACTCAGGGGCTGGTGGACAGAGAGGAGGCTTTAGCAAGAGCAAGCCTCTGAAGAAGCGGGACACCAAGGGGTGAACCGATAAAGAGTGCCCTTCCACCAGTGAGTGGTGGGCTGCCAGAGCAGAAAGGTGTACCCAAACAGAATTGGACTTAAGACCCTGATTAGACAAGTGCAGCAGATACTGAAGCACCACTGGACAGGGCAGGAGAAAGGGTTCTCCTGGTGTTAGTCACACCACAAGGAGAACCGTTTCCACTTCAGGGCATAGGTCTTTCTGGTGGATTGCTTCCTAGAGGCCAAGATCACCTCTTCAACTTCCTGAGGCAGGCCCCAGGGAGCCAGCACTACCCTTTCAACCTCCAGGCCATCAAATTGAGAGTTTTGAGATTGGGGTGCAGAAGGGAACCCTGATCCTGAGAAAGAAGATCGAGTTGCAACCCCAGAGGGAGTGGGGTGTCCACTGCCAGCTGTAACAGAAGCGGGAACCAGGGCTGCCTCGGCCATCTGGGGGCTACCAATATGACCGAGGCCCTGTCCCTTAGTATCTTGAACAAGGTTCGGGCCACCAGGGGCGTGGGAGGAAACGCATACAGGAGGCCCTTGGACCATGAGATCAGGAAGGCATCCGCTGCGAATCTCGTGGGATGCGATTGCCTGGAGCAGAACTGAGGCAGCTTCCGGTTCAGGGGACTGGCAAAAAGGTCTATGGATGGAAGTCCCCATTTCAGGAAAATGTTCAAAACCACCAAAGGGTGCAGTTGCCATTCGTGAGGTTGTAGAACCCTGCTCAATCTGTCTGCCAGGAAATTTTCGTGGCCAGGAAGATAGACTGCCCTGAGCAGCATATTGTGTCGAAGTGCAAAAGAGCAGAGGGCCTGTGCCACCTGACACAGGAGCCTGGACGCCGTGTCTCCTTGTTTGTTCACACAGAACATCGCCACCTGGTTGTCTGTCTGCACCAAGACAGACTGGTGGGCCAGGGTGGGAGAGAAGGCTTTGAAGGCTAAGCGTATCGCCCGGAGTTCCAGCAGATCGATTTGTTGCGTGGCCTCCCATGGAGACCACAGGCCCTGTGTGCACTTGTCCAGACAATGTGCACCCCAGCCCTGCAAGGAGGCATCAGTGGTGAGAACCACAGTGTAAACAGGTACCTGAAAAGGAATTCCCTGTAGAAGGTTGGGGTGTTGTAGCCACCACTGCAGGGAGTTCAGGAAGGGTTTGGACACCCTTACTTTGTCTCTGAGGCTTACTGTAGCCTGCCTCCACTGAGTTCTGAGACACCACTGTGCAGGCCTCATATTCAGGCGGTCATTGGGGGTCACATGCACTGTTGAAGCCATGTGGCCCAGGAGCCTTAAACAGAGTCTGGCGGAAACCAGTGGGTTGTCTAGAAACTGGCTAGCCAAGTCCATCAGCCTTCCCGCTCTGTCTTCTGGCAAGTAAGCTTTTGCTT
Organism: Ichthyophis bannanicus; assembly: GCA_033557465.1. Taxonomy (NCBI): domain Eukaryota; kingdom Metazoa; phylum Chordata; class Amphibia; order Gymnophiona; family Ichthyophiidae; genus Ichthyophis; species Ichthyophis bannanicus. The sequence continues at coordinate 218,201,677 of CM066040.1, forward strand.
GCAGGGAGTCTAACCATGCTCCTATGAACTCCAGGTTCTGGGAGGGGAGCAAAGTGGACTTTGCGAAGTTTATGACAAAGCCTAGTTGCTGAAGGAGAGACAGTACGGAGGGTGGCTTGCCTGGCCTCCTGGAGAGTCTGACCCCTGATGAGCCAGTCGTCCAGGTAGGGGAAGACAAAAATACCCTGGTTTCTCAGGTAGGCCGCCACCACTGCCAGGCACTTTGTGAAGACCCGTGGGGCGGAGGTTAGGCCAAAGGGCAGTACTCTGTACTGAAAATGGTTTCCTCCTACCACGAACCTCAGGTATTTTCTGTGGTCTGGATGAATGAGGATGTGAGCGTACGCATCCTTCAGATCTAAGGAGCATAGCCAATCTCCCTGCTGGAGGTAGGGCAGCAGTGTTCCAAGAGTAAGCATCTTGAACTTTTCCTTTTCCAAGAACTTGTTGAGATTCCTCAAGTCCAGAATGGGCCGGAGACCTCCAGTTCTCTTTGGCACAAGAAAGTACCTTGAGTAGAAGCCCTGCCCCAGCAGGTGGGGAGGTACAGGCTCCACCACCCTGTCTTGAAGAAGACCTTGCAGTTCCTGGAGAAGGAGTTCCTGATGCAGAGTAGGCCTTGGAGGCTCCCCTGGAAAGTAGGAGGGGGGTACTTGATGGAAATGGAGCAAACAGCCCTTCTGGACTATGCTCACTACCCAAGCATCTCTTGTGATGAGCGGCCACTGGTGGGCAAACAGGACCAGCCGACCTCCCGTGCTGAGATGGGCCAGCAGAGGTGGAAAGGCTATGCAGTGGGAGTCAAAAAACCCCTCCCTGCTGAGTAGGAGCAGGAGCTGGAGGCTTGGGGGCTTTCTGCCTACGGGGCCCATGAACCTGCCCCTTGGCCTGCTGACCCTGCTGGGGAGCTGGGGAGGCCTGATAGTGAGGGAAAGGTTTGTAGGCAGGTGACTTCCTCGGGTAAAAGGCCTTTTTCCCCGAGCCCTTCTTCTTATGAGAGGGGGCAGAAGTTTTCCTTGACAACCTTGTCCTTGTTAGAGTCTCGGTCTCGAGCGCAGCGGCCTTTTCGGCCATGGGCTTGCCGAAGAGGTTTTCACCCTGGCATGGAACATCGACCAACTGGTCCTGCACCCATGGCTCGAGGTCCGATGACTGTAGCCATGCCTGGCATTGAGCACCGATGCCGGCCGCCGCTACTCGGGCCGAAGCCTCGAAGCCATCGTAGGCCGCCCGGGAGATGAATTTGGAGCACTCCCGGATCCCCGAGGACAAGGTCTTGAACCTCTGCAAAGGTTCCCCGGAGAGATCAGCAGAGAACCCGGCTATTTCCTTAGCCAGGTCCCGCAAGTACATGCCCATGTACAGCTGGTAGGACTGGACACGGCAAGTAAGCATCGAGCCCTAGAAGCACTTTCTGCCGATGGCATCCAGGTTCTGGGCCTCCCTACCGGGGGACACCGCGGAGTGCATCTTCTGGCTCTTCAGACGATGCATGGCCGATTCCACAACCATAGAATGGTGCGGCACTGCGCCTTCTGGAACCCAGGGCTCTTTCGGACTCGATACATGGAATCGATCCACTTGCTCAAAACTGGCGCCGAGGGCAGCGCCTCCTACATTCGGAAGAGGTGCCGTTCCAGCATCGGAGGAACCGGCACAGTAAAGGCCTCCCTCGGGGGAGAGTCATACTGCAAGGCATCGAGCTCTTCAGCTCGAGGCTCCTCCTCGGGATCCGCAGGAACAGCCAAAGCCTTGGCCATGTCCCTTACAAACTCCGAGAACCGGGTGTCCTCCAGTGGGGACCTACTCCGGGGCTCGGACTGCGGCAAGTCCAAAGGGACACACCGAGTCCAAAAGGTATCGGGGGACTCCTCGTCCTCCGTCTCCCACGCAGACTCATCCGAGGAAGAGTCGAGGGGCTCCGACCATGCGGGCTCCGGTAGCACCCGCCCCGATGCCGGGGGCATCGGCGTCGACGCCCTCAGTCCCGAACGGGAGGTCGAGGGAGACCGTGACCGAGTCCGGACTCGGGCCTTCATGGCTTCGAGAACCGGCTCAGTCTCCGGGGTCGACTTGGACGTCGACGTCCCAGTGGTCGGGGCAGATGCACCAGTCAAGCTGGCCATCAGCACCTGCTGCTGATCCATGAAGGCAGACAGTCTGCACTCCAAGGCTGTCAGCCTGAGTCCAAGCTCAGGAGACTCAGCAGCCACCGACTCGGGCCCCGGCGGCGCCGGGCCCGACGTCGGCTCCCTGGGAGGAGAATCCTCGAGGACAACAGGACTTACGTGCTCGACAGACTCCGGCTCTATACGAGGTACCTTAGGCGGCTTCTCCAGCTTCAAAGGCCCGGGGCGGAGGTCAGGGGTCTGGGACCTGGCCCTCGTGGAACAAGGGGTATCCTCCGACGCCGCCCTCACAAGCTTCCTCTTCCTCTTATGCTCCCGACTGGGGGACCCCCTTTCAGAGGAACCCCAACGAAGCTCGGGGTCAGACTCCCAAGACGTCAAGGCCTATGACGAGGTCCGGGCTCGGCCAGAGGCAGAGTCAGAAAAAATTCTCTCCTTCTGATGCTGCCGGCTTCTGAGTGCCTTGGTGGACATCTTTCCACACGGGACACAGACCTTGGGATCATGGTCTGGCCCGAGGCAACGCAGGCAGCAGTCGTGTGTGTCGGTAAGAGACATGAGCTTCTTACAACGATCACACTTTTTGAAACCACTGGAGGCCATCGGGGAAAAAAGGGCCCCCGCAAGGTCAAAAGACCGGCCCTTCAGGGAAAAAGAAAAAAAGAGCGCAAACGCGTGCCACGAAGGGCAAAAAAACGAAAAATAGAGATCGGGTTGATACCGGCGTACCGAACCCAGGCTGGAAGGGGAACCTGCGTCGAACCAGACAAAAGAGAGCGAAAATCGCAGAAAAAAAATCAAACTTTTCCGGGTGACACAGACTCACGTCCGTTGGGCTCCACGGAGAAAGAAAGACTGAGCAAGATGGCACCTTTGGGCAGGAAGGGGACCGCGCATGGGTGTATTCCCAAAGGCTTTCTTAGAAAGCTGGGGAAATGCTCCGCATGGGGGCTCCATCGACATCGATGTCACCCATATGTGAGGACTGACTTCCTGCTTGGTCCTGGAGAAACATGAAGCGCAGGAACTTTCTGTGCTGTGAGTGAATAAGCATGTGAGTATATGCCTCCTTTAGATCTAGAGAACAGAGCCAATCCTGACTCTGGAGATAGGGGAGAAGGGCCGCTAGGGAGATCATTTTGAACTTCTCACGTAGTAGGTACTTGTTCAGTTCTCTGAGGTCCAGAATGGGCCTGTACCCTCCCGTTTTCTTCGGAATGAGGAAGTATGGAGAATAAAAGCCCATTCCCTGCTGGGATGGTGGAACCTCCTCTATTGCTCCCTGAAAGAGAAGGGAGGTGACCTTTTGCAGCAACAGAGCAGTGAGAGGGGGCTGAAAGCGGAACTCTCTTGGAGTCCCGGGGGGGGGGGGGGTAGACTTTGTAGATGAAGCTTGTACTCCTCCCGTACTATGGACAGTGTCCACTGCACTGATGTGATAAGATGCCACCTGTGGGCAAAGTGACAAAGTCTGCCGGGGATGAGGGTGGGATTTGGAATCTCCAGAAGCAGAGTGGCTATGTTCTCTAGAAAGGAGTCAAAGACCCTGAGGAGGCTGGGTCTGTTGAGGTGGCTGTGACTTTGGAGTCTGAGCCTTCTTTTGCTGTTTTGGTGGCTGTTGCCCCTTCTGAGGAGCATGGTGTTGACACTGCACAGCAGGGGTGTAGGAAGGATACTACTTCTTTTTCTTATTGAAAAAAAGCTTTCTTTGTTGCTTTTTTCCTAGCTGGGTTGGCAGTAGACTTAGATAGTCTATTAAGAGTGATGTTCTCAGACTCTAAATGAGAGGCCTTGTCTTGCCAATCCTTGCCAAAAAGGTTTTCACCAGTGCAAGGGATATTACCCAGTTTGTCTTGAACCCATTGTTCAAGATCCAATGCTTGAAGCCAAGCAATTTGCGTGCCCCAATGCAGATAGATGAAGTTCTGCTGATGCACTCAAAACAGTCAAAAGTTGCCCTGTTAACAAACTTTGAAACATTTTGAGTATATTTTACAAGGGTGAGATAATCTTCTCTCTTGTCATTGGGGAGAAGAGGAGCCATTAACTCCAAATCCTTAGCCTCATCTGACTTGGAGCATCCAGTCAGAACTGAAAGTGAAACTGGGGATCTTTGCACTGAATCCAAAGCAGAAATATGAGGAAGTTTTGTGGCTTGAACAAACTCTGGACTGTGGGCCAGTTCGGTTCCGGGGCAAGAGACTGCCGCAGCACTGCTCACTCCCAGAGTCCTGGGAACATTCCCCAGAGAATCCTGCTTACACAGAAAGGGAGAATTAAGATCTGGTGAGCCCCTGCAGATAATACAGCTAATTTCTCCTTCTTCTTAGCCATACCGAAAATTCAAGCTGAGCAAAATAAGAAAAATTAATCACAAAAAGGCAAGAGGTGATGAGCAGAGCAGAGTGACACCATCTTGGATCCCCCCCCCCCCCTGATTTTTTTAAATATACAGATTCTATCAGCTTTAACTCAAATAATTCTCTTTTCCCTGCATAGCATAGTTACTCACCTGTAACAGGTGATCTCCGGGAACAACAGGAATTTAGTCTTCACATATGGGTACGTCGGTACAGACGGAGCCTGCGCGGGAACGCTCCCCAGCATCCAATTAGGAAGCTTTTGGGAGCATCCCACAGTGCCTGCGTGCTGCCTTCCCGCCTTTCCCAACTGCCTCTCTCCAGTTGAGTTTAAAGCTGAGACAAAGAGAGAGAGAGGGAAAGAGAAAGATAGAGAGATACAACTCCTAGGGGAGGTGGGTGGGTTGTGAAGACTAAATTCCTGCTGTTCCCGGAGATCACCTGTTACAGGTTTGTAACTATGCTATCTCCAGGAACAAGCAGGAATGTAGTCTTCACATATGGGGCCTCCCTAGCTTTAGATGCCAGGGAGAGACCCCAGAAGTTGTGTGCCCCTGTGAAAGGGCTCCACTTCCCCCCATGGATCTCTGGCATCCAACCAGGGATGGCAGGTAGGAGTTGATTAGGTATGGAACAGGTGTTGAAGAACAGCTTGACCAAACAAGGCATCCCGGCAGGAGTCCTTGTCCAAGCAGTAATGGGCTGTGAAGGTATGAACTGAGGCCCAAGTGGCTGCTTGACAGATGTCGTCAATAGACACAGAGTGTAGATGAGCCATTGAAGCTGCCATGACTCTCACATTGTGAGCTGTGACATGGCCCTCCAGAGGAATGTTCTTACTCTGATAGGCAAAGGAAATACACTGTGCAATCCAGTTGGACAGTGTTCTCTTGGAGACTGGAAGTCCCAAATGAGAAGGATCAAAAGCAACAAAGAGTTGAGAGGACTTTCTATGTTGCTGTGTTCTTTGCAAGTAAAAGGCTAAAGCTCTTTTACAGTCTAAAGTATGAAGATTCCTTTCTGCATTAGATGCATGAGGCCTTGGAAAAAACACAGGCAGGTAAACCGCTTGGTTTAAATGGAAAGGCGAGACCACCTTCGGCATGAAGTGTGGATGAGTCCTAAGGACTACCTTGTCATGATCGAACCTTGTATAAGGTGGATCAGCTACTAGTGCTTGCAACTCACTGATGCGGCATGCAATTAGGAAGATGACCTTCCAGGTCAAAAACTTAAGGGTTGTAGTGGCTAAAGGCCCAAAAGGCAGCTTCATGAGCAGCCCGAGAACTAGATTTAGATCCCATGCCACCGGTGGTGGCTTAATGGGAGGTTTGGTTAATATAAGACCTCTTAAATCTGGATATGAGTGGATGAGAGGAAATTGGTTGTTCATTGAGTGGCTTATAAGAAGCTGCAATTGCACCAAGATGGACTCTTACCGAATTGGTCTTTAGACCAGAATTCGATAAGTGAAGGAGATACTCTAGTATCGATTCTAAGGGTATGCCAAGGGGGTTTAATCCCTTCTTGGAGCACCATATGGTAAAACGTTTCCACTTGAAGACATAAGATCTTCTTGTGGAAAGTTTCCTAGAAGTCTGAAGGATATCCTTTACCTGTTGAGACAGATTGAAATCCTGGAGGTCTAAGCCTTCAGTAACCAGGCCGTGAGATGCAGGGACTGGGGATTCGGGTGCCATAGCATCCCATTCTCTTGGGAAAGGAGATCTGGAGCATGCCCTAACTCCAGAGGTGCAGCTTGAGAGAGATGTAGAAGCAGGGGATACCACGGTTGGCGTGGCCATCGTGGCACTATGAGAATCACGTGACCCCTGTCTCTCTGAAGCTTGAAGAGTGTTTTGGGGATGAGGGGAATGGGTGAGAAGGCATAAAGGAAGCCCTGACCCCAGTGAAGGAGGAAGGCATCCCTTGCCTTGTGAGCCGGAATCCTGGAAAAGAACCGGAGAAGTTTGGCATTCAGTGGACTTGCGAAGAGGTCTATGTCCTGTATATATGTATTTATGTATATATGTAAATGAACTCCCCCATAGGTCTATATCCTGTATATATGTATTTATGTAAATGAACTCCCCCATAGCTAAGAAGTGTTAACTCTGTATGATGTGCTTTTCTGACAATCTGTATGTAAACAAAATTTGTACCTGCCTTGATTCGGCAGTTTCACAATAGTAATCCTACCCGCTTCTGATCGCTGGAAGGAGCGGGCTACAAATGCTTGCTAAATAAATAAATAAATAAATGTCTGGGGTGCCCCAGAGATGAAATATCTTTGCCACCTGGTCCAGGTGGAGGGACCACTCGTGAGGCAGCAGTACTCGACCGAGTCTGTCTGCCCAAAGGTTTTGAATGCCTGGAAGATATACCACTAGAAGGTGAATTTGATACTCTCTGGCGAGGGCCCACAGTCGTAAAGCTTCGTTGCATAATGATAGAGAGCCTGTCCCGCGCTGCTTGTTCACACAGAACATTGCTACTTGATTGTCCGTCTGGACTAGGACTGTCTTGTAGTTGAGCTGGGTGTGGAATACTCGACGTGCTAAACAGATTGCTCTTAATTCCAGGAGGTTTATGTGTAGACCAGCCTCCTGTGGAGTCCAGGTTCCCTGGGTAGAGAGATGATTCAGGAGTGCTCCCCAACCCACATGTGATGCATCTGTTGTTAGGGTGGCCTGAAAAAGGGGTTGATGAAAAGGAGACCCCAGTGTCAGATTTTCTAGGGATTGCCACCATTGGAGCGACAAAATTAGTCATTGAGAGTTTATTATTTTGTCCGATAAATGACCTGTGGCCTGTGTCTACTGTGTGGATAGGGTCCACTGAGCTGCTCGCATGTGGAGGCGAGCATATGGGACTACATGAACTGTGAATGCCATATGTCCCAGCAACTGTAGTAGCTCTCGAACAGTTAGGGAGGATTTTCCTGCTGCTTGAGAAGCTAGTTGCATTATGCGAAGACACCGGGCCTGTGGAAGGAAAGCCTTTGCCTGTCTGGTATCTAGACAGGCCCCTATGAATTCCAGGCATTGGGAAGGAACAAGTTGGGATTTTCGGAAGTTTATTACCAACCCCAAGTATTGGAGGATTCGCATTGTGCGAGGCAGTGCAGTGCTGGCCTCTGCAACTGTAGGGGCTCAAATGAGCCACTTGTCTAAGTAAGGGAAGGCGAATATCCCCAGGGTTATCGAAACAGGTATTTGTTCAATTCTCTGAGGTCTAAAATGGGTCTGTGTCCTCCTGTTTTTTTTGGAATAAGAAAATAGGGGGAGTAGAACCCTGCACCCCGTTGAAGAATGGGTACCTCCTCTATTGCCCCTTGGGCAAGAAGTGTTGAGACCTCGTGATCTAGCAGATTGCTTGCGGAGGTTTGAGAATTGAATTGCTTTAGAATTGTAGGAGGGGGCATGCTGTGAAAATGAAGCTTGTACCCTTCTCCTACAATGGACAAAGTCCAATCTTCTGCTGTTATCTGATGCCATCTGTTGGCAAAGTGGCATAACCTGCCTGGGATATTGGGGGGTTGGGGGCCCCTCAGAGGCAGGAAGGCTAAGCTCTCTAGGAAGGAGTCAAAGTCCTAGAGGGGGCTGAACCTGCAGAGCTGGTTGGGCTCTGGGGCATTTTGGCTTCTTTTGCTGTCTAGTTTGTCCCTTTTGGGCAACCTGACCCTGAGATTGACTCTGCTGGGTATAGGAAGGATAAAGTTTCCTCTTTTTGCTGAAAGAGGGTTTTTTATAAGACTTCTTTTTGGCTGGAGTGGCTGTAGATTTCGACAATCTATCTAGAGTAGTATTGTCAGCATCCAACTCGTTAGCCTTTTCCTGCCAGTTCTTGCCGAAGAGATTCTCTCCCATGCAAGGAATTTTGCCTAACTTGTCCTGTACCCAAGTCTCCAAGTCTGATGCCTGAAGCCAGGCAATCCGCCGTGTGCCAATGGCAATAGCAGAGGTTCTGCTGATACATTCAAAGCAGTCAAAGGCTGCACGATTTACAAACTTTGAGACATCTTGAGCATGCTTAACTAGAGCAAGAAATTGTCTCTTGTCATCTGGGAGAAATGGGCTCATAAGCTCCAAATCTCCTGTAACTTCCTTGAGGAACATTCCCATATACAGTATATATGAACTGATCCTAGCTGAAAGCATGGAAGCCTGAAAGGTTTGGCGCCCAAAAGCGTCCAGAGTCCTGCATTCACGACCTGGAGGATTGGATGCATGCCTCTTTGCACTTTTCATCCTACGCATGGCTGACTCCACCACCATTGAATGGTGTGGCAGCTGAGTCTTTTGAAATCCAGGACATGGGGGAACTCGATACATACTATCAAGTCTCCTACAGTGAGGAGATGTAGTCAGAGGTGTCTCCCACATTCTGAGCATCAAGTTATGCAGAAATTCATGGATGGGCAGAGTGGCTGCCTCCTTTGGAGCTTTAGGATATTGGAGAATTTCCAATTCCTTTGCTCTGAGTTCCTCTTCAGGAGCTACCATGATTGAAAAGCCCTTGGCCATATCACGAATAAAATCCTGAAAAGACATGTCCTCTGGAAGTGACATTCTGCGGTGGGGAGAAATCCTCTAGTACCAGCAGAATTGTCAGAGTCTTCGGAATCGGAGGATTCAAAGTATTCCTGACCACGATGCTCATGCAAAGCACGATCCCGGTATAGATCAAAGTCGGTACCAAGTTGATCCGGTACCGATCTGTCGATTCCAGTCAAAGATGGCATGGGAAGAATTCCCACCGGGGCTGGTAATGGTGTAGGTACCGGCATCGGTGTTGATGTCAGTACCGGTGCCCGTTGGACCAACGGTACCGCAGCTGAGAGAAGAGCTGCGATGCTGCATTCAATAGCGAGGAACCTCTGGTCTATCGACGCTGCCGATGCCTGGGTATTGGTACCGGAGAAGACAGCCGGAAACCCTGAGCATGGCACAGGTAGTTCTTGCGAGGTCGGGGCCTCGAGAACATCCTGGAGCCCCATTGATGCTTTGGAAGCCGAAGCCTGCCTCCGGGGCTGCTTTGCTGGTGTGGTTCCCTCAAGGGCAATGCCAATGGCCTCTCGATGCTTAGCAGGAGAGCTACCCTTTGAGGACCAGCTTTTATGTTTAATTACCTGAGATCCATGGGAGGAAGAGGAGGCCCTTGAAGATGTCGATGCAATGGATCTGGTATTCGAAGAAAAGAGGGTACCGAGCTTTGCAGCCCGGTTCTGTCTTCCTCTTTTAGTCATCCCCATACAGAAGAGACATTCAGATGGAGAATGTTCAGGCCCTAAACATTTAAGACACCAATCATGGGTGTCAGTGACAGAAATAGTACCGCCACACTTAGTACATTTTTTAAAACCACTAGTTGGTTTTTCCATGTTTTAGCAATATGGGGCCTAGTGTCCAAAATGGGGCCTAGTGTCCAAAATGGGGCCTAGTGTCCAAAATGGCGCCTAGCACCAAAAAGAAAAGTTTCTGAAGAGAAACAGCTCAAAGTATAAGTTTTTGGGTTTTTTGGGGGGTTTTTTTTTAGAGAAAAGAAAAGAACCGGTGGTACCGGTAAGCGTCGTGCGGCAGGCAAACGCGACCACAAGAAAACAATTTTAAAGACGGAATTTTCTGCAGTGACAGGGTATGGATCCTGTCGGCTCCACGGAAAACGAAGAACTGAAGAGGGACAGTTGGAAAGGCGGGAAGGCAGCACGCATGTGCTGAGGGATGCTCCCAAAAGCGTTTTTATTGGACGCTGGGGAGCGTTCCCGCGCAGGCTCCGTCGGTACCGACGATACCCATATGTGAAGACTAAAGTCCTGCTTGTTCCTTGAGATAATCTAGAGCTAAAATGAAAATAATCTTGTTAAAAAGCTATTTTCTTCTCCTGTTAAGGAAGCAGAGCTACATGTTAGTCTTCTATATCCTTGGGTAGGTATCCTGCAATTTATTGCTTTTTGCCGAAGTATGAGTTTTGGAGTCTATATTTATGACAACTACCTTTATAAATTCAGATGGAAGCTGACCATTAGGTAATGATATGCCCTCTGCATTCATTTGGATAAAAAATCCTCGAGTAGTGCTGAAGCTTGTCCTGAAAGGGAGGTTGTATCTTTCCGAAAGTTGCATTATCATACCTGTAGAATATAGAATTCATTTTAGAGATTGCTGTATTATTATTTTTATTCTTAAGTATGTAGTAACTTGGATTTAGTGCAACAATACTATATAAAACTTAAATAGAAACATAGTAGATGACAGCAGAAAAATGCCATCCAGTCCATCCAGTTTGCTTACTTAATTCTGTCCACACTGCTAAAAATACATCCCAGCTGCCAGCCATAGAGAGTGACCAACTACCAGAGTTTTCCATATTAAAGACGATATTTTGTCTTCCTCTATTCTACTCCACCATCTTGGATACTAGAGCATGCAAGGTCGGAAGGTTGGTGGTTCAAATCCCACTAGAGGACAGCAACCTTGGGCCGGAAGGACTGGGGTTTCTAGTCCCACAGGTGCTCCTTGTGGTCTTGGGCAAGCCACTTAACCCTCCATTGCCCATGTTCCCTGTAAGTATTAGTGTATGTGTCTCATATCCCCTCGTGTTAAATGTATCCCCCAACCGCTTTGACCCGGTGAAAAGCGGGATATAAATGCAGCTAAATAAATAAATAGTTAGAGGCCAATATTCCAAAGATTTGTCCAGGTAACTTTAAGAGATACTGGATAAATCTTAGTGTTTTTAACATCCTTTCCTGCATTTTTTAAATTTTGCCCAGATCACAAAATGTGAAAAATTGTAATATGCCAAACTGCTTTACTTCTTGAAAGTAAGGGATAAAATGTATCCACTGCCAAAGAGGCAGTTATGGAGGCATTCTGGGGACATGGGCTCGATTTTAGCAAGACAATGCTGCCCAGCTACTACTACTTACTACTACTAATTTCTATTGCACTACAGGGCATATGCAACAATCTAAATAAACACATGAGAAAGTCCCTGCCCCACAGAGCTTAGTCTATTCAAGACAAACACACAGAACAAACAGAGGGGTAGGGTTGTTCACAAAGCAAATGATTAAAAGACACATGGTGTTAAACAGGAGAATAAGAAGGTCAGGATCCAAAAGCAGCCCTGACGAGATGGGTAATTAGCCTGGATTTGAATGGGGCAGAGATGGAACCTGATGTACTGGCTCAAGTAATCTATTCCAGGCATATAAGAGACTTAGAGAGGATAAGTCTTCCCAAAACCCAAGATGACAAACAGGAGTCAAAGTTGGATCATGACAGTTTAGGGTGAGAACAGGGCAGACACTAGGAGAGTAAATGAGGGAGGAAGCCCGAAGAAGCTGCCTGCTTGTTCTAGCTGCCAATTTCCCACTTCCTACCTCTAGAAGAATGAGCCAATCAGCAGCCAGAGGTTGGGAAACACTTTCCCCTACTCATGAAGTTTCAAAGGAGGACAATTCTAGCAGTGTTGGAGAGCTATCCTAAAGTTAACTAAATTGTTAAAATGCCGCTGAACATTTGGACAAAGATATCTGGTTAACTTTGCCATAGCACTAAATATTTATTTATTTAAAAGCATTTATTAAACCATGTTAGCTATTAACACAGCAAATAGCGCATGCTACCTGCCCACGTTAACAGTGCATACAAAATGCAGATAATGCAGCGCTTTTCTGCTCTATCTGCAGAAAGTGCATTACCTGCATGAGCGAGTGAGATCAGGGCAACATGCAGTTATCGCGGACCTCAACAGCTGTGTTAACTATCAGATTTGTAGACTAATGCCACCTCAATTGGCAATCCAAGACTGCTGTCCCACTGCGCTCTCTGCATGTTTGGTGTGTTATCTTCTAGCGAAATGCTGTGCATGCCTTAAAAAGAAAACACACAGCTTTTGCAGCTAACACCATTTATATCACAATGTTCTTAAATTTAATTTCTCCAGAGCTCCATACTAGCTGTAGTTGTATCTCCTTTGTCCCACAGAGGTATCGCCGAACCCCTGATGCAGCAACATGAAACCTTTGGGCAGTCCAGGTCAAAGGCGGCGTCCCATGTGATGGAATGACTACAAAAATGAATGGTCTGGACTGGATTGGACAGTGTCTACACAGCAGATCGATTTTGAGTTTTTAGAGCAAGCAGTGACTTTTCTAATATTGAAGCTATGCTTTTCATCATTATATTGGAACTATAATATGAAGTGTGTCAGTAAGAACATTGGAATATACAATATACAATCACCGTGATGCGTGTTGCATTTTTAGGATATAGGAAATGCCTATTGTTTATATTTTTATGACAAAGAGAAAGTTGGAAAAAATTGAAAAAGTATAGTCAAGATTTTTGAGTAATAAAGTTTATGAAAGCTTTTATACTGAACTTTGTATGGTGTTGAAGGAACTGATGACTGATTGTGGTGAGCCGTTGATGACCATGTGAAAATGTATACTAGCCCACTGGTTCTAGTCTGATGTTCATGTTTATGTTTATTTAAAAAATTTACTATACCGCTCTCTGCCACTAGGAAGCAGAACAGTTTACAAATCTAAAATCAAGTACCAAATAAAACCAAAGAAATAGAACTACAATAAAAATAGGAAAGAAAGAATAGGGACAGATAAGCACATCAAGACAACATAACATAAAACTGGTGATGGTTCCTTACACATTTTATATACGTTTTAGCCTGCATGTGTAGGTCCATGCTTTTTTTTGGGGGGGGGGAGGGGGTCCTGTGACTATAGACAGTAGAGAACGATTTTTGGATATTGTCTATATAAATTTTCCTTCCACAGTGGGATGTGAGTAGTTAAATTGACCTTATATTCTGCAAACATGCAACACATTCTATGCAGTTTACAATATAAAATATGATAATAATAGCAGCAGCCCTTTAGATTCCTGTAACACCCACCTCACGAATGCCTAAGCACAAAGCCTCTGCTACTTTCAAAATGCCAGAAACACCACTAAGACTGCTGCCCAAATAGCCAGCTTCCTAAGCCCTTGCATAGCTTGTCAGGCAGATCCAGTTACATGAGTGACTGCATTTTTGCTTGGACATCTAGTTCTTATAGAACTTGCAGTCTGCCAGACCTAGATGCTAGTTTGAGTCTGACCTCACCTTCTGATTTAAAAAGCTGCTATTACTGACAAGCCTCACAGGTTCTCTATTTTCAAGCAGTAAAGCAGTGTGACAAATTTATATAAACAGCATCAGTTACAGTAAGTATATGGATGTGCAAATAAAAAAATCTTTGGTTTGGTTAGCTTCTTTCATTTGTTTTTTTGGATCATAAGCTCATACATTTCATTTGTTTCTCATGAAGTCACTAGTGGAAGCATTGTATCCTATTTACGATTCTGACATTGGGGTTTGCCTTTAAAGTTTTATGAAACTTGCTGGAAGGCATCAGCAGTGGCGTAAACACTACCCAAAGATACTAAGAGCAGCATGAATATCTCATGACTCCAAAAGAGGGGCAAAGCGCACCACAACAGCAGCATGAACAGCCTAAGGCATTCAGAGAGCTCAAAAAGCCCAAAGAGAAACATGAAGGACTGCTGAGAGAGCAGTTGCTACTGTTGAGAGGAATCTGAACTCGTAAGTATTTATCTGCTGGAAAATTTAAAAGGGAATTCTTTGGGTTAAGCTGATAAAGTTTGTTTCTATTTTTAAATTCTGTGTTTCATTAAGTCTGTTAGGGCATAGCATAACAGGCAAACTTTCAGTTAGAATTCATTTCCCACCCACTCCAGACACAATCTTTGATTTTTAGGCTCTTAAACCAGTTAAGGGGAAAGGAGGTAACTTTTTCATTTTCATATTTAACCAGTTATCTTCATCACCAAGTTATTGGGCCTTAGGAATAGATTAATTCTAGGTCCATGCAGTTCATCTTAAGGTAAGCATTAAGCAAAGTTCCTTAAACTTATTAGGTATATTTGTATTGGTTCAAGTATCACTATTCCCCTAGCAGTGTGGCAGGGATAACCTATCTCAGTGTCAGGAGAGATGGAAAACCCTGCAGTTCCTAGTCCTAAGAGCTTACGAGGGTCAGTGACACCCATGCTGGGAGGAAAAGGAACCTAGGGGAAGTCCAAGGAACAAAAGCTTTGCAGGATCCAGGATGGTATTTAGAAAACTCCCCACAGAAAGAAGCTGGGATCTAGGTCAAAGAGGTAGAGCTGGGGACTGGTGGTTTCCTGGGGACAAGAGTGTGGCTGACATACCTCCATGGGAGAATGAGGAGTATATGGGGCCACTCCCAAACATTAGGAGGTCTCCTGCCTGGAATCAGCCCCCTTGTGAGCTTCCCATGATTCAGGAAGTACCTAAACCCATTGAACTGGAAGAAACAGAACCCTCTGACTGGATATATGAGGAGATGGAATATCAGGGGGCTGGCCCACCAAGTGTGTGAATGGACTTGCTTGCCTTTTTTTGATTAATGTGGCCTGCGCTATATGGAATGCCTAGGGGAAGTGTGGGGAAAGGCTACCCCAACTATACTCCAGTTTATAAAGGAGAAGTAAGATCATTCCTTGGGTGTGTGAAGTGATGAGTACAGAGGATATCCAAATACCAGGGAAGGTATAGGATTGTCCCCTCAAGGTCCATGTAACTCGAGGGCAAACGATCTTAGACACCCTAGTCTTCTTTAACCCTAACTCCCGCTTTGAGGAGCTGGGCCCGATTACTGGCCCCATGCCCTGCATGGAGGCCACAGAGCCAATGTTGCATCTGTTGGTCACCAACCCAGGACCAGAACCGGATAGCATTGCTAAAGGTGAACCCTTGGGATAGTTAGTAGGAGAAATTATTCCTAGGGGTAGAGTTGTCTCTCCAGATCATTGGAGAAGCCCCCGATTCCTGGGACCTCTGCAAAGGAGGGGGCACCCCCAAGTATGTAAGGACCTCACCTCGAGGCCTCTTTACCCTGCACCTAGAGCAGGACCATTTGTTCTTGCCAAGGGAACCTGACAGCCTGACAGTTCCCTCACCCACCTGGGGAGGGGGAGAGCCCCATGTGCTCCAAGCTATCAAAGCCACCTCTCTTCAAGAGGAGAAGGTTGAAATTCTCCTGAATCAACCCTTTCCAGGGTTTCAGGGGTTGGTTAAGGAAAAGTTTGCGGAAGCAGACGCCTGTAATGATGAGTCAGAAAAAGCTAAGTTGAAGGAGCTGCTGTATCAATATAAAGACCTTTTTGCCACTGACACCTTTGACTGCGGTCTTACTGACCTGCATGTCACCTGCATATCTACTGATCCAAACAGTAAACCTGTCCCCTGGCTTCCTATGAATCTGTCCAGGAGATCCTAGAACGGAAAGGAATTACCGCCAGTTTAACAAGAAAATGGCCCATGGCGCACCTGGAACAGAATTTAGTCACCATCAAAGGTGCAGGATACTTTACCAGCCTGGACCTCGCCTCAGGATTTTGGACTGTTCATGTCCATCCTGAGGATCAACATAAACTGGCCTTCACCTTTGGAGGCAGCAAAACACATGGAATTGGACACTTTTCGGGTGTCTGAACGCGCCAGCAGACCAATATTTTCCTGCATAAGACTCTGCCTGATGCTGAGGCTAGAGGCTTCTTAGTGAAGTGCTCAAGCTTCACTGACCACTTAAAAGAGATAGAACATGTCTTCTAGCAACTGAAAGCTGAAGGGGAAAAGCTGTCCCTAAGAAAAGGAAGTGGTGCAGAAAATTCCTTAATTATTTGGGATATGAACTTTCTGCCGATGGGTTGCGGCTCCAAAAGAAAAGAATTGAGGAGGGATTGAGCTCTACACCAGGACAGCGCCGCCCAGCAGAGTGTTGCCTGACCAATCGGGTCCCTCCCAGGCTCATTTAGAGGAGTGTGCCTTACAGGCGTGCCTGCGCCTGCGTGCCTGCACCGGAGGCGGTGGCACGTTGAAGAACACCAAGAACAAGAAGAAATACCTCTAATTTGGACCCATTTCCACGCTGTTGTGATCCCTTTTCCTGAACCGCAAGTAGTACCAATCACCACAATATTTGTAATATCTAACCAGTAAACCTGTTGTCTGTTGATTATCACACATTCACTAGCACTAACGCTGACAGTCATTACCAAGCGTCACATCTAAAGAAATCACCATAGTGAGAAATATATACCTTAAGAGTTTATTATTGTTGCCAATACTCCATTCACATACATCAGTGCTAATTGTATACTATTGCTAGTATCACTTAACTGCTATCACTTAACTGCTAGATATTATTTCTGTTACCAACAATACATTTTCATGTAGCAGCGCTAATCCTATTACCATTGTTAGTATTTTACATCTACTTCTATCAATGTATTTTACATTTACATGTATTCTACATTGCTAGATTTTACATTTACATGTAACAGCTCTAATTGTATACTATTGCTAGTATCACTTAACCACTAGAGTCTATCTTGTTGTCAAAAACCCATTTTACATTGCTAGATTTTACATTTACATGTAACAGCTCTAATTGTATACTATTGCTAGTATCACTTAACTACTAGAGTCTATCTTGTTGTCAAAACCCATTTTTCATGCATCAGTGATAATCTTATTACTGACAACTGTGTCATACCTCATTACTGTTGGCAGAATTTCACCCTTACCCAAAAGTGTTAACTTATTACTGTTGGCAGTATATTATTCTGTTTAGTTCCTTGCTGAATGTTACATTGTCTTATATTCTGCTGACAACTGTTATATTGTCTCATTTTCCACTGACTGACACATTGCCTCATTGTTTGCTCGATGCTGTACTGTTCCTGTCTTGCCACATTGTTCCAAATACATACTCATCGCCAGACAGTAAGTTTATACACTGCCAATAGCTAGCACAATAGTCAAGCCAGCACAATAGTCAATACCGGTCCTACTAATTACCCAGCAACAAACAGTTCACATACTATTTCACAAAGACATCACAAAATGCACCCATTCCTAGCCTTGGCATGTCTACACCTAGCCTCCTGGCTCCCCCTTACATCCCACGCCTTTCACACAAGCACTAACCACATCCCAATACTCCGCAGTGACGGGAAAAGATGGACGGAGAATCACCAACACCCCCCAAGAGAACCCAAGGACGCACATCACTCACATTTATTACACATCCCACTTCAACATCTCAAGAAGTCACATCTGGACCGTCAGCAACACCATCAAGCCCTGAAGTGTGCACTCATCAACGCAAGGTCAATACGTACAAAATGGCCAATAATTACCGATCTGGTCACGACCCATGATCTTGATATCATCATGATCACAGAAACTTGGCTATCAGAATGTGACAACGCAATCATCAACCAGATGTTACCCACAGGTTTCTCAGTCCACACATGCCATAGAACCAATCAGAGAGGAGGAGGAACACTCATCCTTGTCAAAACTTGCCTAGGCTTCCAGATGTGCAACTCAACCAGCACAGCTCACCTGGACTCCCTCACCATAACAAATGACACCTGCACGATCAACCTACTCTACCGGGCACCAACACCATCCTCAGAAGATCTTGCAACGATAATGGGCCTCGCTTGCAACTCAAACAAACCACGATCCCAGAACTGGATCCTAGGTGATTTCAACTTGCCTACGCTACAGGAATCGCAAGCCTCTGCTTTCCTAGAAGCGCTACAAGAACTAGGCTACGATCAGCTAGTCAATAATCCCACCCACGTCAAGGGAAACAAACTTGACCTGATCTTTGCCCCACAGACAGATAAAGATACCACCCAACCAATGTCACCTACCATAACGCCTGTGCCATGGTCTGACCACAGCCTGATCCAATTCCAGATACCTATTAACACACACAATAAAAACTCCAACAAAAACAACACTGTCCACGAAACCTCTTTGAAGCGCTTCCGCCCCTTCAATAAAGAAGAGCTTCGAGAGAAGATCCTCCCACTCCTCAACAACATACCACACGACCTAGATGCATTGGTGTCCACCTGGGATGAGAGCCTCAAGACCATCGCATGTCTACCAGCCACAAATAAAACAACAACAAAGAAACGAGAGCATGCACCATGGTATACCAGAGAACTCCGAGACTCACTCAAGTGCCTGCGCAGGCTCGAGAGAAGATGGCGCCGATCTCACTCTACTGAAGCACAAGATACTTACATCGCTCACCTAAAATCACACCGCGATGAATTAACAAAAAAGCGGAAACAATACCATTCCGACATCTTGAAGCGGTCACTAAACAAGCCACACGATCTCTTCAATATAGTGAAATCTCTCATAAGAGAACCTCCTGCAGACCAGTCACAGATGCCACACCCCCAGGCATACTCCAACTACTTACAGTCAAAAATGATCCAGACTACTACATCTGTAACCAACTACCTACAATTTGAAGTCACCCAGGCTGGTGCAACCTCGAACTCCGCGGAAAACAGCTCTCAGCACAACTTGCCCCAACCATCACCACTATCCGACTTTGAAAAAATATCACGCAGAGAGATTGAAGACACGATCGCTGCAATCAACCCCACTACTGCACCCAATGACCCATGCCCTGCTTTATGGATAAAGGAGTTACGATGTGACTTAAGCCAATATCTGAGCGAATTAATAAACCAATCTCTTACAACCGGATCGTTTCCACAAAGTCTGAAACAAACATCAATTAGACCACTGCTCAAAAATAACAAGCTGGACCCAACGAAAGTGGAATCATACAGACCAATTTCAAGTATCCCTATGCTTGCCAAAGTAATCGAAAAGTTAGTACAGCGCCAAATCCAACAGCATATTGATACTGAAGCCCCACTGGATCCTTCCCAGCATGGGTTCAGAGAAGCACATGGGGTTGAAACCCTCCTCACCAACCTATTTGACCATCTAGTCTCTGGAACTGACAAAATGCATCAAGGATTCGCCCTCATATTCCTCGACATTGCAGCGGCTTTCGACTCGGTGAACCATGAGATCCTCATACAACGCCTCAGCGAGAAAGGAATTCAGGGAACAGCCCTAAAGTGGTGCAAGTCATACCTGACTAATAGATGGCAACATGTAAGGTCAGGCTCCACAACCTCTGAACCATTTTTACAGAACCAGGGTGTACCACAGGGCTCGTCACTATCTGCATTGATGTTTAACATCTACATGCAGCCCATATGTGCCCTAGCACGTTCATTCAAGGTCAACTGTCTAGCCTACGCAGATGACATCCTACTATACATCCCATTCAGGACCAACCAACCAGACCTCTCCCCTCTAACAAGATGTTTTGAGGCAACAGCAGAATGGTTCAGCACACAAAACATGAGAATCAACTACAGTAAAACAGATGTCCTTTTCATCTCAAGAAACCAGGACTTCACCCCTCCACTCTCTTTAAAGGTCGGCAACACAGAGCTGAAAACCAAACCCACAATCCGCTACCTTGGCGTTACACTGGATCAACAACTGGATCTGAAAACCCACATAAGAAACACAGTAAAAACAGTATACATGAAAATAAGGACCCTAAAACATCTCCGACCGCTGCTTGACTTCAGCGACTACCGTTCGATCTATCAGGCATTAATATTACCACATTTCGACTATGCCAACGTAATTCTACACGGTCTCCCTCAAGCAACACTGGCTCCTCTCCAGCTTGCAATGAACACTGCGGCAAGAGTACTAACAGGGGCTTCACGGAGAGAGCACATAACGCCAGTACTGATGAACCTCCATTGGCTACCAGTTCAAGCAAGAATCCGCCACAAAGTTCTAACCTTAACTTTCAAAGCCGCAAACACCCTGACCCCCACAGCCCTCAGCAAGATGATACATAAAGTACCACAGAACAGAAACAGAAGACCCATGATGCAAAACACACTAGAGGTCCCAAAAGTAATAACAAAATGCACAAAAGCAACGACAAATAGGGCCTTTACGATTTACGCACCCAGAGCATGGAACGCTCTCCCCACCTCTATTCGAAACATCACTTACCTAATTGACTTCAGGAAGGCATTAAAGCAGCACCTATTCACCACATACTACCCTGAATCCAGCACTAGTAATCATACATATGCCCCCTCAGACAATCACTCATTGCAATTAAACAATCAGACTCAGCATGAAAAAGGATAATCAACTGATCGCTCAGAAGATACCCACTGAAATGGAATCAGGACCCCCAGTGTAAATAAGATGTAGATATGTTATACAATGTACATAGTTCCCCCCAGTTACTTCCAAGTTGATCTCCTGTTTATTGTAAATACAACTCAGGGTTCCTGTGTTGTATGGTTGATGTTGAATGTAAACCGCTCTGATCTAAAATAGAGCGGTATAGAAGAACTGTTAAATAAATAAAATAAATAAATTGTGGCCCTGCAACAACTTAAAACCCAGCCAATCTAAGTGAGCTTCACTCCTTCTTAGGCATTTATAATTATTCCCGCCAGTTTGTAGACCAATATGCGGAGATTTCCCAGCCCCTGGTCAAACTCCTCAAAAAGGATGAATCTTGGGTATGGGGCCTGAACAAGAGGCCACCTTAGGGGAGCTGAAAGCTGCCCTGAGTCAAGTTCCCTGCTTCACCTACCCAGAGTGGCAAGGAGTTCTTTGTGGAACTAGGTTTCACCAACCATTCTGAGTGCTATCTTGTATCAAATGTTTGACACAGACAGGAAAGTTATTGTTTATGCCAGCAAGGCTGTAACAGACGTGGAGAGGAAATTCGGACTGTGAAAAGCCCTTGTTGTCCATTGTCTGGGCCCTCCAGTACTTCTGTAGTTACATTCAAGGTAAGAGGTTAATTGTAGAAACCCATCACCAACCCATCAGTTTTCTAGAGAGTGTGCAAGGCCAAGGACTAACCTCCGGAAGGAGTAACAAGACTCTCCCACAGACCTGAGACTGTTATCAAGCGGCTCGCCTGAGCAGCCTAAGGACAGGATGTAGTAAAAGCTGTTAGTGTAGCTGGGTTTAAAAAAGGTTTGGACAAGTTCCTGGAGGAAAGGTCCATAAAACATTATTAATAGGGACTGCTTGCCCAAATACAAGCATTATGGAACCTGTGTCTTTTGGGAAACTGCTAGGTACTTATGACCTAGATTGGCCACTGTTAGAAACAGGATATTGGGCTTGATGGACCTTGGTCTGACCTAGTATGGCATATCTTATGTTCTTAGTTTACTGTTGAAAGTTAAAAAAATGTATATAGTTTTTTTCCTGGCAAAAATAGTGTGGGAAGAAGGATTTTTTGGGAGTACCCAGTTCGAGTAATCATTAAATAGAAGTAGCCGATGCCCCTCATAGTCCAAGGTCTATACTTTGCAGCATTTAATTATTTATTTAAAATATTTATCTTCCACTCAAAGATCCAAAGCAGATTTGAATCGTACATACATAAAATGACATGAACATAAAACAAAATAATATATTCCTGAGCAGAAATATCACAGATACATTACAAACACTTCAACTCAACTTGCAAATGACTGAGAAAAACTAGGCCTTAAGTCTTTTCCGAAAAATGCATATATCAGACAGCACTCTCAACTCAGAAGGAAGCAAGTTCCACAACTGTGGAGCAACAAACGAAAAAGTACAATTCCAAGTTTCACCATAATGGGCAGCATGTAAAGAAGGAACATCTAAACATACAGAATCTGCTGAACATAAAAGATGACCAGCAGCAAAACGGTTTCAACACAGAAGAAAGATAACAAGATGCCTCTCCAGCTAGTGCCCGAAAGACCAATGTCATCACCCTCCATGACACTAGAAGTAATGTAGAGAAGCCAAAACGGGAAATATGATCAAAATGACTTGTACTGTCACTTTGAGGCTCTTCTCTTTATTGAGCCAGCACAAATATTGTGTGATAGCTGGCCTCAGCCTATCCACTAGCTCTCAGGCAGGCCTAACCCAGTGTACTTTCTCACAACAGTATTTCATACCTTGAGGCCCAAGGCCCAGCCATTCCGGGTGCCAGCGACTGAAGAACTGATACAACTCTTGACCTCCTCTGGTAGTCTGACAACTCATAGATTGTTGTAGTGGCTTCTGTTTCCGTGTTTTCAAATGCACTCTACCAGTGAAAGAGTAGTTACTCACCTGTAACAGGTGTTCTCCAGGAGCAGCAGGAAAACAAAGTTACTTACCTGTAACGGAGTTCTCCGTGGACAGCAGGATAAGTCAGCCACACCTGGTGACGTCATCCGACGGCACCATGACGGAAGTGCTCTCTAGCTCAGAGCTTCTGAGCATGTGGGAGGTCCCACCTCCCCCGGCCCGCCCCTAGCCGGCCAGTAATTGACTAGCTATGCCTTAGCGGCTAGGTGCGGGCGCGCAGGCCACCCTCATGCAGGGGAGGCGGGTGGGAATGTGTGGCTGACTTATCCTGCTGTCCACGGAGAACTCCGTTACAGGTAAGTAACTTTGTTTTCTCCTAGGACAAGCAGGATGTGTCAGCCACACCTGGTGTCTCCCAAGCTACGCATATTCGCTGAGGAGAATGAGGGAGGCATGCGTAGAGTAGCAACAGTGTTTATTGAGTAACTTAACAAGGTGCAACACCCTGGCGAAGTGCCAGGTAATCATAGAGAAAAGTGCAATAGTAAGAGGTAGGCTGTGCAAAAACATCAGAGCATACCCACGGGCAACTGTGGGGTAGCATATGTGTGCAATAAATTCCACAATGCGATACAATCTTCTGTGCAAACAGATACTAAGTGTTCAAACAACAGTGCAACAATGCGATACAATCCTCTGTGCAATCAGATAATAAAGTGTTCTAACAACAGTGCAATCCATTCAACAACAATGTGACAATTCGAACAACACTACGCCCAGTCCGTGCGTGGTCTCTGGTCCGTCCGCTCAGCCTTGGGCCGGCTCCTTAGAGCCCTCCTTCAAGGGTGTCGTAGCGGCGGATAGGACTGCTCGGCCAAAGGAGCCGTCGTTCTCCGCGTGGAAGTCCAGGCAGTAGTGCTTCTGGAAGGTCAGTTGAGAGGACCAGGTGGCGGCTCTGCAGATCTCGCTGACCGGCACCTCCTGCGCGCAGGCCAGGGAAGCGGCTAAAGCGCGGAGCTGATGCGCACTCGCCTTGTTCGATGGGAGCGCGCCCGCTTTCTGCAGGCAATAGGCAACGCAGGCTGAGATCCAACAAGAGAGTGTGCGTTTGGAGACAGGTCTCCCAGGCCTGTTCGGGTCAAAGGAGACGAAGAGCTGGGTCCCCCGTCGAGTAGCAGATGTCCTGTCGAGGTAGATGCGTAGGGCGCGTACGCAATCCAGGGAGTGAAGCCGTTGCTCCTCGGGAGAAGAGTGCGGGGCTGGGAAGAAAGATGGCAGCTCCACCGTCTGGTTGACATGAAACGCGGAGGCTACCTTCGGCACAAACTTGTGATGAGTCCGCAGGGATGTCCGGTTGTGGTAAAGCTTCGTGTAGGGCGGATGTGCCACCACAGCCTGTAGTTCGCTGACCCTCCGGGCCGAGGTGATGGCTACAAGGAAAAGGGTCTTCCAGGAGAGAAATTTTCCGGGCGCTGTGGTCAATGGTTCGAACGGCTCCTGCATGAGTTGTTGCAGGACGACGTTAAGGTCCCATGAAGGTACCGGCTTCTGTACCGGGGGCTGCAGATTCCGGAGGCCTCTCATGAAGCGCGTCACAATGGGAAGGGTGGCTATGGAGCCTGAACCTGAGTACTCCGGGATTCCGTGCAAAGAGGCTATGGCCGCGAGATGCACTTTGATGGATTGTGGTTTCAAGCCTGAGCTGGAGAGGAAGACGAGATATTGCAGGACAGTGGGTATCGGGCAAGATGCTGGATGAATTCCTTGGCCCTTGCACCAGATGCTGAAGCGTTTCCACTTCAGACTGTAGGCTTTTCTGGTTGACGGCCTCCGGGAAGCCAGAACAATCTGATGTACCTCCGAGGGTAGGCCGGACTCGTTGAGGGTTGTTTCGTCGGCCGGCAGGCCGTCGAGGCTCGAAATGAGAGAGGTCATCCTTTCAGTCTCCAGGCTGTCAAGGCTAGAGTCTGGAGGTTGGGATGCAAGGTGGTACCACCGTTTTGGGTTACCAGGTCTGTTCTCAGAGGGAGCCGAATTGGCGGCTCTTGGGCGAGCTGCAGCAGTAGGGAGAACCACATCTGTCTGGGCCAGTAGGGGACGATCAAGATCACATGCGCTTCCTCCTTGATGATGCGCTGTAATGTGGCTGTCACGAGAGGTGTTGGGGGAAATGCGTACACCAAGTCCCAGGTCCTCCACTGGACTGCAAACGCGTCGGAGGCTACCCTCCGCTGAGACGGGTGCTTGGAGCAGAACAGGACACATCTGGTGTTGGCTTCGGTGGCAAAGAGGTCGATCTGGGGCACTCCCCAGCGCCGGAAGAGGTTGCGGGCCACGTCCATGTGAAGCATCCACTCGTGAGGTTGCAGCTGTCTGTTGAGCCTGTCCGCCAGGGCGTTCTGGTCCCCGGGAAGGTAGGTCGCTTGTAGCCTGCAGTTGTTGGTTAAGGCTTCAGCCCAGGTCTCGAGGGCTTCCTTGCATAGTGTACGGGATCCCGTGCCCCCTTGTTTGTTTATGTAGAACATGGTGACTTGGTTGTCCGTTTGCACCAAGATTGCTTTCCCCGTCAGGTGTGGCTTGAATGTCCGGAGGGCATATTTGACGGCTCGCAGTTCGAGAACATTGATGTGAAGGGCACGCTCCTCTCTGGTCCAGGCTCCTTGGGTGCTGAGATGCCTGAGATGAGCCCCCCAACCCGTGGAGGATGCATCCGTGGTGAGGATGCATTGATGGGAGAGGGGTTGCAGCTGCTTGCCTACTGAAAGGTTGCCTGCGTTCATCCACCAACGGAGGCTCCGGACCACGTTGGCGGAGATCGGTATGCGCGTGTGGAGTGGCTGGGATAGTTGCTTCCAGTGACTCCGCAGGTGCCATTGGAGGGTGCGCATATGGAGTCTCGCCATGGGGAGGACCGATGTCGTCGCCACCATGTGGCCTAGCAGGCGCAAGATCCCTCGGGCCGAGGTGTGCTCCTCTGCCGACACTCTCTTGGCTAGCTGCACAATGGTCCTGATCCGGGGCTCGGGCAGGAAGGCCTTGCAGATCTTGGTGTCGATTATCGCCCCGATGAACTCCATCCGCTGCACTGGGTCGAATCGGGACTTTTCTTTGTTGAGCAGGAATCCCAGCCGGCATAGCAAAATTGTTGTTTGGCGGACCGCTCTGCGGAGTTCGGGGGCAGAGCTCGCCGACAGGAGCCAGTTGTCCAGGTAGGGAAAGATAGCGATGCCTTGCTTGCGGAGGTGTGCTGCGGCTACCGCCACGCATTTCGTGAATACTCTGGGCGCTGGGGAAAGGCCAAAGGGCAGAACCCGATATTGGTAATGGCAACCCAGCGCGATGAATCTGAGGAATTTCCTGTGAGATGCGTGAACAGGAATGTGGGAGTAAGCATCCTGTAAGTCCAGCGTGGCCATCCAGTAGCCCGCTCTGATGAGAGGGAGGATGGAGTTGAGCGAATACATCCTGAACTTCTCCTTCAGGATGAAGCGGTTTAGCTTCCGGAGGTCCAGGATGGGCCGAAGGTCTCCTGACTTCTTGGGAATAAGGAAGTACCGGGAGTAGAATCCAGTGTTGAGTTCGTCCGGAGGCACCTTCTCTATTGTTCGTGCCCGGAGAAGTTGCTGGAGGAGATCCGAGAGGTGTTTTTTCTGATGAAGTGGAGGCTTGCAGGAGGGTGGCTTCCTCTGCCGTGGGAGGGAGGAGAAACGCAAACGGTAGCCCGTCTGTATTATCTGAAGGACCCACTTGTCCGAGGTGATCTCCTGCCAGGCCGAGTGGAAATGGGCCAGGCGACCCCCGACCGGGAGTTCCCCTGAATACAGTGAAGGGCCCAGCCATGCCAGGTAGTCAGAAGGAAGAGGAGTCCTTCCCCGTGTGGGACGGGTTGGTCTGTTTTTGTTTGCGCAGCCGCTGTTGCTGTCTCTGAAAGGGCGGCTTGTGGTAGTTCTGCTTGTACCTGGGCGGCTGCCACTGGCGGTTGGAGCCATAGTATTGTCTTGATGAGGGAAAGGGCTTGCGGGAATAGCTCCCTTTCCGTGTCCAGGAGGGGCGTTCGAGTCCGTCCGCAGCCAGAGTCTTTAGAGTGGTGCAGTCTTCCTTCAGACCGTGCACCGTGTCGGCGACTTTGTCCCCGAAAAGGGAGTCACCCGAGCAGGGTGAATCCGCTATCCGGTCGTGGGTACTATCGGAGAGTCCTGACGCACGGAGCCATGCCCAGCGACGGGCAGATATGGCCGTGCCCGCTGTGCGCACGGCCGTGTCAAAGGCATCAAAGGCTGTACTCATGAGGTGCCTGCTGCATTCCGCTAACTCCTGCATGGTGGTAGCGGCAGAAGTACGTGAGTCCTTGGGAAGATCCTGCAGATGGCGTTTGAGGTCAGCCAGGAGGGAGTCCTGGAATAGGACATGCTGAAACTGATGCGCTGATATCTTGGCGCTGAGCATTGCGCCTTGGAACACTTTCCTTCCCACGTCGTCCAGGCGCTTGGGGTCCCGGCCTGGTGGGTGCACGGCTTGGGCACGTGTGGACTTGGCTCTCTTGAGAGCTGATGCTACCACAATGGATTGGTGGCTTAACTGGGGCTTGTCGAATCCAGGCGCCATGTGGATGATGTACTTAGTGTCGAGGCGTCTGGAGCAAGCATGGCCAGACGCTGGGGATTGCCAGAGGGTCAACTGCTTTTCCTTCAACTTGCGATGAAGGGGAAGAGCCATGGCTGGTCTTGGGCCGCTGAGATACTTCATGACATCCGGCTCCTTCTCCTCTGGCGTGTCCTCTGTGGCC
Organism: Ichthyophis bannanicus; assembly: GCA_033557465.1. Classification (NCBI taxonomy): domain Eukaryota; kingdom Metazoa; phylum Chordata; class Amphibia; order Gymnophiona; family Ichthyophiidae; genus Ichthyophis; species Ichthyophis bannanicus. The sequence goes on from CM066040.1 coordinate 218,229,015, forward strand.
AGCCCCAGTCTGGACGCCAAATTTCGTAGAAATTTTGGGTACGTTAGATCCTCCGGGACTGGTGTCGGTGGATCCTCCGCGGCATCTGCCTGGCTCTTGGAGGCGTCAGAAGCTCGTCCCCCGTCCTCCCCGTCGCTCCGTTCGGAGTCCAGCTGCGCCGGGGAAGGTGTCCTCGGTGTGGAGGGTGCTGGGGAGAGAGTCCGCGCTGGGGAGGGAGTCCGTGCCCTGGATGGTGACAGGCTAGGGAGAGAGTGCTCCGAGGCAGGTCGTACCACGGATGGAACGAGCGCCTGATCCGCTTCAAGCCGGTGGGGGGCAGTTTGTTCCACAAGGCGGTTAAGCAGCTGAAGAATGGCAGAGGAGGTGGAGTCTGAGGACCGGCTGCTCCTATGTCTGCTGCTGCCATGGGAGCTGGATCTCCTGCACCTCTTATGGCTCCGTGGGGACTCCCTGCGGGAAGATCTCTTCCTGGATGAGGAGCGATGCCTGTGCTTAGCTGCCCTCCTCCTGCTCTTTTCCCCGACCTGCTGGGAGCAGCTGGAGCGGTGCTCTGTCTCCCCCCCGTTGCTGTTTGAGCGGTGTCTGCTTCTGCCGCGCCGGCTGTCAGTGTCGGCGCGATCTTCATCATGTGCAGCTGATTGCTGTGCAGCTTTTCTGTGCTCAGCGCCGCCCCGGGAATCCACTGACACAGGGGATGCCAGTCGGCGCCGATCGTCAGCGGCCTGCTTTTCCGCGCGGCTCCATAGCTCCTCTGCAGCCATAGCAGACGTGCTGGGCAGGGGGGATGATTGTCGGCGCCGGTTCTCACTCCGTTGCTTCTGTGGTGGCTGAGCAGTCGTGCTGAGCAGAGGGGAAGGCTGTCGGCGCTGAACGCTTGACCCGGAAGAGCTGCGCCCAATAGAAGGAGAGGGGGCGTGTCCGGAGGAGGAGCCCGGCTGGTCCACGATGGCGGAGCCATTTTCGAATACCTCTGGAGAGCCGCATGGCAGAGGAGAACGGGCCCGAACACCGCTTGCCGCAGAGGGGCTTACCCGAAGGGTAGAGGCCTCTCCGGAAGCTGGAGAATCCGAGGGGAAAGCAGCGCTTGATCCCCGTTGAGCGGGAGCCCTCACTCCATCGGATACAGGGAGCTTTTTGGCACAGGAAGGCTTAGCAGACCCCGACGGCTGAGTATGCTTACTTTTGCGACGCTCCGGGTTCCGGTCAGCAGGGGAACTGCTCGCTGTCGCCGTGGAGGAGAGCAACTCCTTCAGGGCTTGTTCACGGTGTTTCCTTGCCCTGGGGGACATCCGGGCACAGCTGGCACAATCTTTCACCTGATGTGAGGTCCCCAGGCATCCGATGCAATGAAGGTGAGTGTCCGAGAGGTTCATTTTTCTATTGCAGAGCGGACACTTCTTGAAGCCAGGTTTAGGCATGAAGAATTTTCTTTGTAATAGGTGTTTTACAGGAGAGCTAGGTTTTCCGTCCTGAGGCAAGGCGGAAGAAAAGGAACTGGCCGGCTAGGGGCGGGCCGGGGGAGGTGGGACCTCCCACATGCTCAGAAGCTCTGAGCTAGAGAGCACTTCCGTCATGGCGCCGTCGGATGACGTCACCAGGTGTGGCTGACACATCCTGCTTGTCCTAGGAGAATCAGTCCTCACATATGGGTGTCATCGACGCCGATGAAGCCCCAGCAGAGCATTTCCCCAGCTTTCTATGAAAGCCTTTGGGAATGCAGGCACACATGCGCAGTTCCCTTCCCGCCTAAAGGTGCCATCTTACCTCAGTCAAATGACATAGCTAAGAACAGCACACAAAAATAAAAAAAATTAAACTATGTACAACTGCAACTCCCAGGGGAGGAGGGAGGGTTGTGAGGACTGATTCCTGCTGCTCCTGGAGAACACCTGTTACAGGTGAGTAACTACTCTTTCTCCAGGACCAAGCAGGAAGTCAGTCCTAACATATGTTTGATTCCCTAGCTCTGGGCTACCGAGGAACCCAGGCTGAACAAGAGAACTCCCTCTAGTCCCAGCAGCAAAGAAAGGCTTTTCACTGACACAACCTCCACCTGTAGCCCAACAGAGGGCAGGAGGGCAGGGGTTGCCTAAACCTCAAAGAGATTCAGGAGTACTGCTTGGCCAAAAGCACTGTCCCTACGGGACTCCCTCTCCAGACAGTAATGGGCTGCAAAGGTCTGGCTTGAAGACCAAGTTGCAGCCCTGCAGATGTCTACCAACGGTACAGAGTGGAGATGAGCCACTGAGGCAGCCATTGCCCTGACAAGGTGGGCCGTGACCCGACCCTGCAAAGGAAGGTCAGCCGTCTTATAAGCCCAGGTGATACAGTCAGTCACCCAGATGGACAAGGTATGCTTGGACACAGCCAACCCCAAGTTATTGGGGTCAAAGGGTACGAAGAGCTGAGTAGCCCTTCTATACCCCTGCGTACGGTCAAGGTAGAAGGATAAGGCCCTCCTACAGTCCAGGGTATGCAGGACTGCTTCAGCCTGGCTTGCATGAGGTCTAGGGAAGAATGTTGGAAGAACCACCTCTTGGTTAAGGTGTAAGGAGGAGACAACTTTTGGGAGGAACTTTCGATGAGTCCTAAGGACTACCCTGTTCCTATAGAAGCGAGTGTAAGGCCTATCACAGACCAGGGCCTGAAGCTCACTCACTCGCCTAGCCGAGGAAAGGGCTACTAAGAAGAGTGTCTTTACAAGACAGGAAGCATAGAGGGCAAGTAGCCATCGGCTCAAAGGGTGGGCGAGTCAGCTGCTGCAAGAACACATTCAACTCCCACTCAGGAGCAGGAGGACAGATTGGAGGCTTGAGCAAAAGCAAGCCTCTGAGAAAGCGGGACACCAAGGGGTGAACCGACAGAGAATGTCCTTTCACCAGTGAGTGGTGAGCTGCTAGAGCTGAGAGGTGGACCCGAACAGAATTGGATAAGTGCAGTAAATACTGAAGCACTACTGGTACAGTACAGGAGAAAGGATCCTCTGTACGTAGCTGACACCAGAGAGAAAACCTTTTCCATTTGAGAGCATAGGTTTTCCTAGTGGATTGCTTCCTAGAGGCTAGGACAACCTCCTCAACTTCCTGAGGGAGGCCCCAGGGAGCCAAAACTACCCTTGCAGCTTCCAGGCCATCAAATTGAGAGCCTTGAAATTGGGGTGCAGAAGGGAACCCTGATCCTGAGAGAGAAGGTCGGGTTGCAGCCCCAGAGGCAGTGGAGGATCCACCGCCAGCTGAAGCAGAAGTGGAAACCAAGGCTGTCTGGGCCACCTGGGAGCCACCAGCAGCACCGAGGCCTTGTCCTGAAGAATCTTGAACAGAGTTCGGGCCACCAAGGGCGTGGGAGGAAACGCATACAGAGGAGGCCCTGAGACCATGGAATCAGAAAAGCATCTGCTGCTATCTGCCTGGAGCAGAGCTTTGGCAGTTGCTTGTTCAGTGGACTGACAAACAGATCTATCAAAGGAAGACCCCATTTTAGGAAGATATGAACTACCAAAGGATGCCGCTGCCACTCGTGGGGCTGTAAAATCCTGCTCAACCTGTCTGCTAGGAAGTTCTCCTGGCCTGGAAGGTACACAGCCTTGAGGAGCATGTTGTGCTTGAGGGCAAAGGAGCAAAGGTCCTGTGCCTCCCGACAAAGGAGTCTGGACCCAGTCCCGCCCTGTTTGTTCACATAAAACATGGCCACTTGGTTGTCTGTCTGAACCAGGACAGACTGATGAGCCAGGGTAGGAGAGAAAGCTTTGAGCGCTAGTCGAATAGCCCTGAGTTTCAGGAGATTGATCTGCTGTGCCGCCTCCCAAGGAGACCACAGGCCCTGGGTGCACTTGTTCAGACAATGAGCTCCCCAGTCCTGCAGGGAGGCGTCTGTGGTCAGCACCAATGTGTACCCAGGAATTTGAAAGGGTACTCCTTTCAGAAGATTGTGTGGGTGCAGCCACCAGCTGAGGGAGTCCAGAAATGGTTTGGACACCCTTATTCTGTCTCTGAGGCGGCCTGTGGCCTGAGACCACTGACTCCGAAGGCACCATTGTGCAGGCCGCATATGGAGCCTGGCATTGGGCGTGACATGAACTGTCGAAGCCATGTGGCCAAGCAGCCTCAGGCAGAGTCTGGCGGAGACCACTGACCCGTTGAGAAACTGATTTGCCAAGTCCATCAGTCTTTGGGCTCTGTTTGCTGGCAAGAATGCCTTTGCCAGGACAGAGTCCAGTCTTGCCCCTATGAACTCCAAGTTCTGGGAGGGGAGCAAAGTGGACTTTGCGAAGTTTATTACAAATCCCAAGCTTTGAAGAAGAGCAATAGTTCTGAGAGTGGCCTGTCGGGCCTCCTGGCACGTCTGACCCCTGATGAGCCAGTCGTCCAGATAAGGGAAGACAAAGATTCCCTGATTTCTCAGGTAGGCCGCCACCACTGCCAGGCATTTGGTAAAGACTCTGGGAGCGGAGGTAAGGCCAAAAGGCAGTACTCTGTACTGATAATGGTTTCCTCCCACAATAAACCTGAGGTACTTTCTGTGGTCTGGATGAATGAGGATGTGAGTGTACTCATCCTTTAGATCTAAGGAGCATAGCCAATCTCCCTGCTGGAGGTAGGGCAGAAGTGTTCCAAGAGTAAGCATCTTGAACTTTTCTTTCTCTAGGAACTTGTTTAGGTTCCTGAGATCCAGAATAGGTCGAAGGCCACCGGTTCTCTTGGGTACCAGGAAATACCTGGAGTAGAACCCTTGACCTTGCAAGTGGGGAGGCACAGGCTCCTCCGCCCTGTCCACCAACAGACCTTGAAGCTCTTGAAGGAGAAGATCTGTGTGCAGGGGAGGCCTTGGAGGCTCCCCTGGAAAGTATGGCAGAGGCAGTTGGTGAAAATGTAGTGCATAGCCCCCTTGGACTATGTTCAACACCCAACTGTCTCCAGTTATGTGGGGCCACTGGTGGGCAAAGAGGGCGAGGCGACCTCCTGTGCAGGGTTGGGAGAGCAGGGACTGAGAGGCTACACTCAAGGAGTCAAAACCCCCCACCCTGCTGAGTGGGAGCAGGGGCCGGAGGCTTGGGGGTCCTCTGCCTATGGGGCCCATTACCCTGCCCCTTTGCTTGCTGACCCTGGGGGGCAGCTTGGGCAGCCTGATACTGAGGGTACTGTTTGTAGGCAGTGCCCTTCCTCGGGTAAAAGGGCTTCTTACCAGAGGCCTTCTTCTTGTGAGAAGGGGCAGAGGTCTTCCTAGACAGCCTTGTCCTTGTAAGGTGCTCAGTCTCGAGCTGTGCGGCCTTCTCGACCATGGGCTTGCCAAAAAGGTTTTCACCTCGGTAAGGGACATCGACCAACTTGTCCTGAACCCATGGCTCGAGGTCCGATGACTGCAGCCATGCCTGGCGTCGAGCCGCGATGCCAGCTGCCGCAACTCGGGCCGAAGCCTCAAAGCTATCGTAGGCGGCACGGGACATAAACTTCGAGCAGTCCCGAATCCCCGAGGACAAGGACTTAAATCTCTGCAAGGGTTCCCCGGAGAGACCAGCAGAGAACCCGGCCAACTCATTGGCCAGGTCTCGCAAGTACATGCCCATGTACAGCTGGTAAGACTGGACACGGCAAGCAAGCATCGAGCCCTGAAAGCACTTTCTACCTACACCATCGAGGTTCCGGGCCTCCCTGCCCGGGGGCACCGCGGAGTGCATCTTCTGGCTTTTCAGACGATGCATGACCGATTCCACCATCATGGAATGGTGTGGTAGCTGCGCGTTCTGAAAACCAGGGCTCTTCCGGAGTCGATAAATCGAATCGACTCGCTTGCTTAGAACCGGCGCCGAGGCCGGTGCCTCCCACATCCGGAAGAGGAGCCATTCCAGCATCAGAGGAACCGGGACAGTAAAGGCCTCCTTCGGAGGAGAGTCGTACTGTAGGGCCTCAAACTCCTCAGCTCGAGGCTTTTCTTCGGGGTCCGCCGGAATAGCCAACGCGGTGGCCATATCCCGGACAAACTCCGAGAACCGGTGTCCTCCAGAGGGGATCTACTCCGGGGCTCAGACTGCGGGTGAGTCCGAGGGGATGCATCGAGTCTTGAATGTGTCGTGAGACTCCTTATCCTCCGTCTCCGGGGCGGACTCGTCCGATGAGGAGTCAGGGTCCGACCCCGCGGGGCCCTGGGCTACCCGCCCCGACGCCGGAGGCACCAGCATTGATGCCCTTGGTCCCGAACGGGAGGTCGAGGGAGACCGCGACAGAGATCGACTTCGAGCCATGATGGGCTCGAGTATCGGCTCGGTCTCCGGGGTCGACTTCGATGTCGATATCCCGGTGGTCGGGGCAGATGCGCCAGACAGGCTGGCCTTCAGTGCCCGCTGCTGCTCCATTAAGGCTGACAGTCTGCTCTCCAAGGCTGTCATCCTGAGACTCAGCTCGGGAGATGCAGCAGCCACCGACTTGGGCCCCGGCAGCGCCAGGCCCGACGTCGGCTCTCTGGGAGGAGAGTCCTCGAGGACCACAGGGCTTACGTGTCCAGCAGACTCCGGCTCCATGCGAGGAACTTCTCTTGTTCCACGGGTCCAGGGCGACGGTTGGGGGTCTTAGACCTGGCCCTCGAGGAGCCAGGGACCTCCTCCGATGACACCCTCATGAGCCGCTTCTTCCTCTTGCGTTCCCGGTCGGGGGACCCCCTGTCCGAGGAGCTTCGACGGCGCTCGGGATCCGAATCCCGAGATGTCGAGGCCTCAGACGAGGTCCGGGCCCGGCCGGAGGCTGAGTCCAAGAAAAGCCTTTCTTTCTGCTGCTGGCGACTTCACAGTGCCTTGGAAGACATCGTCCCACATGGTCCACACGTCTTAGGGTCGTGATCAGGACCGAGGCACCGAAGGCAGCAGTCGTGTGTGTTGGTGAGAGACATTAACTTCTTACACCGATCACACTTCTTGAAACCGCTGGAAGCCATCGGGGAAAAAAGAGTCCCCGCGAGGTCAAAGGACCGGCCTTCCAGGGAAAAATCAAAAAAGGGCGCGAATGCCAGCCACAAAGGGCAAAAACCGAAAAAGAAGAATGGGCTTGACACCGGTGTACCGAACCCGGCGGGAGGGGATCCGGCGTCGAACCGGGAAGAAAAAATAGCGAGAATCGCCGGAAAAAAATCAAACTTTTATCCGGGATGACAGGACGCACGTCCGGTGGGCTTCTCGGAAAAAGAGAGACTGAGGTAAGATGGCACCTTTAGGCGGGAAGGGAACCGCGCATGCGTGCCTGCATTCCCAAAGGCTTTCATAGAAAGCTGGAGAAATGCTCCGCTGGGGCTTCATCGGCGTCGATGACACCCATATGTGAGGACTGACTTCCTTCTTGGTCCTAGAGAAGCTTCCATTCTTTTTAGGGCCTTGGATATTTAATGTCACTCTCTGAACCTCTTCCTCCTGTGCTAATACACTTTTTTCATATGATGGAAATCAATTGCATTTGAGAGTCAAAATAGTCCTTTATTTCTTCCATTGCCAGCTGCAGTTTGTTGAGCTTATCCTCAAATGCTGCTGAGATGCTTTCAGAGATTTCCTGGATGAGCTCTCCATTCAGCATTAGTGCTGGTTTGTCATCATTCATTACTATTGTCATCATATATTGTCATCACACATTACATCCCAGAAACCAAAATGCCTCTCCACCTCATTACCTTCCTCAGTTTTTACCTTCTCACAGACTGGCTCGGAACCACCGTTGCCTACTCCCCCACCTCCAGTCATATCCCCATCCTCAAAAACCACGGAAAACATTGGGCAGGCAACCCTTATCTTTATCCGACTAGGGAAGCTCGTATCCGACACTCCCACTTGATCCACATTGCAATACAGCAATCCAGTAATTTGAAGCAACACAAACACTCGCCCTCACAAAACTTAAAATGTGCCCTTATAAATGCTCGATCAATTCGAAAAAGATGGCCTGTAATCTTAGATATAGTTACCCTTCATGATCTTGATGCTCTCATGATCACCGAAACTTGGTTATCTAAAGAGGACAATGTCCTTATTAACCAACTCATTCCACCAAACTTCACTATACACACAACCCACAGAGAAAACAAGAAGGGAGGAGGAGCACTCATTCTCACCAAGTCTGAACTCTTCTTCAACATGACTAACTCCTATAGCACAAACAATCTGGACATAATCACCATGGCCAATAAACAATGCTCCATGAACCTGGTCTACAGAGCCCCCTCGAGCTCCCCAGACGACCTGCCCTCCATATTGGATCTGGCCGCCAATACCTGCAACCCCAACACTCCCAACTGGATAATGGGAGACCTGAACCTCCCATCACTACAACAAACCACTCCTTTTCACTCCTCAACACCATTGAAAATCTTGGTTACAAACAAATAATCACTGAGCCTACTCATACCAAAGGAAACATTCTTGACATGGTATTCGCCCCCCACCATGTCTCTGAGCAAAACAGCAACATTGTAAAATCAATAACCGAGGTCCCATGGTCTGACCATAAACTTATAAACCTACAAATTCCCCTGAACAACAATCATAGTCTGAACACCAGTAAACTCGCCAATCCATCTAGAGTAACACGGGGCTTTCGACCTTTCAACAGAGAACTTATTCTGTCAAGTACCCAACCAGTCCTCAACAACACAACTCTCAACCTTGACGAGTCAATCGCTGCCTGGAACAACAGCCTCAACGCTGTTGCTCAACTACCACACAAAAAGTCCATATCAGGGAAAAGAACCTCTGCTCCATGGTTTTCCTCCGAGCTACGGTCCTCTCTTACGCACCTACGAAGGCTCGAAAAACGCTGGCGCCGCTCACTAGCTATCGATGACCACGAAGCCTACATTCTCCACCTCTCAACTCACCGCGAGGCAATCACAACCAGAAAGAAGCAATACCACTCAGATATGCTCAAGAGATCATTGAACAAACCTCGTGACCTTTTCAACCTGGTTAAGTCACTATCAAAGGAACCATCCTCTGAACAAAATAATGATATCCACCCGCAAGAATTCGCTGATTACTTGCAATCAAAACTCCTACAGACAGATGAACTCTCAAAAAACAATATACAAGAAACAACTTGCCCAACATCCCTATCCGCACTTACCACGCCTTCTTCTAAACACATTGAAGACACAATCACCTCACTCAACACGACCACCGCGCAGACCGATCCCTGCCCAGCCTTTTGGATAAAGGATCTTCGGTGTGCATTTAGCCCTTTCATTGCAAGAATCATAAACCCTCTCCTTCACTACTGGCTCCTTCCCATCTGCATTAAAGCTCACATCCATCAGGCCACTTCTAAAAAACGCTAAACTAGACCCAAAACGGCCAGACTCCTACAGGCCTATAGCCAGTATCCCCCTCTTAGCAAAGATCTTTGAGAAAGAGGCACAGCGCCAAATCCAAGACCACATTGATTCCGCAGCCCCTCTAGACCATTCTCAACACGGCTTCAGAGAATTCCATGGCGTTGAGACACTGCTTACCACGCTCTTCAATGATGTTCTCAATACCATAGACAACATCCGACAAGGCGTTGTGCTAATCTTCTTGGATATAGCAGCAGCGTTTGACTCGGTAAATCACGAGATCCTCCTCAGTCGACTGAAAGAAAAAGGCATATGCAACTCAGCACTTCAATGGTGTAAATCATACCTCGATACCAGAATGCAATACGTTAAATCTGCAACAGGAGAATCAAAACTCTTCCATCAAAGACAAGGCGTTCCGCAAGGGTCCTCACTTTCATCCCTCATGTTCAACATCTATATGCAGCCTATCTGCGATATCATCAGATCTTTCAATGTGAAATGTATGATATACGCTGACGATATCCTACTCTACATGCCATTTTCCACAATGCAAATGGATTTATTGCCTATAACAAACTGCTTCGACGCAGTCTCACAATGGCTCCTGTCACAGAACCTCCGCATTCAGCATAAGAAAACTGAGGTTCTCTTTATCACAAGAGACCCCAACTTCACTCCACCACCACACATAAGTGTCAAGGGAGCTGACCTAGGCACCAAGGAAACAATAAAATACCTCGGAGTCACACTAGACCAGGGGTCGGCAACCCGCGGCTCCGGAGCCGCATGCGGCTCTTTCTCACCTTTGCCGCGGCTCCGGAGCACACTGTCCGCCCGGTGACAGGCAATAGTGTTGTAAAGATGTATTTAAACGTGGCGTTATGGGCTCCCTCCATGTCAGCTCCCTCCCTTCTTCTGCAGCCGCGGCTCCCTGCCTCTTAGGGAACCGCGGCTGTGCTTTTAAAATCATCTCGGAGCCCTTCCTGTCTTGACGGGCTCCGTGCAGCATTGTCCCGCCTCTAAAGGAAGTTTTGGAGGCGGGACAATGCTGCACGGAGCCCGTCAAAACAGGGAGGGCTCCGAGATGATTTTAAAAGCACAGCCGCGGTTCCCTAAGAGGCAGGGAGCCGCGGCTGCAGAAGAAGGGAGGGGAGCTGACATGGAGGGAGGGGAGCTGACATGGAGGGAGGGGGGCTGACATGGAGGGAGGGAGCAGATATGGATGGATGGAGGGAGGGGGGCTGACATGGAGGGAGGGAGCTGATATGGTTGGAGGGAGGGGGGCTGACATGGAGGGATGGAGGGGGCTGACATGGAGGGAGGGAGCTGATATGGATGGAGGGAGGGGGGCTGACATGGAGGGATGGAGGGGGCTGACATGGAGGGAGGGAGCTGATATGGATGGAGGGAGGGGGGCTGACATGGAGGGAGGGGGGCTGACATGGAGGGAGGGGGCTGACATGGAGGGAGGGGGGCTGACATGGAGGGAGGGAGCAGATATGGATGGATGGAGGGAGGCGGGCTGACATGGAGGGAGGGAGCTGATATGGATGGAGGGAGGGAGGGGGCTGACATGGAGGGATGGAGCACTGGTAATGGGGTTGAGGGGACTAGCACTGGAAATGAGCTGATTAGGGGAGGCTAGGACTGGTAATGAGCTGATGGGGGGTACGACTGGTATTGGGCTGATTAGGGGAGGCTAGCACTGGTAATGGGGTTGAGGGGGGATTAGCACTGGAAGCGAGCTGATTGGGGGGCTTTGACTGGGCATGGGCTGATTGTGGGGAGGGGAGGATAGAGCTGCTGGCCCTGGAAGATAACTGGGGGCTAAGGCTACAAATGGGCTGATATGAGGGGATGGGAGAATGGAACTGGATCTGAGAGGGGCTGCCATGGTATTTGTACTAGAAGGGACTGGTCAGTGGGGAAGGAGGGGGACTGGAAGGAAATGGACACCAGTGGCAATCATAGGAATGCAAGTTGACATTGGAAGGTACTGGGAGTGAGGACTGGAAAGGGGCTGATATTGGGGAGGGTTACTGGGACTGGAAATAGGCTGATGGAAAGAAGTGAAGAAAACAAAAGAAGAGATAAGAAATGGCAGATGGACCATAGACCACAGAAAGAGAGCTAAGAGAAGACAGGAAAGCAGAAGCCTCAGATCGGGACCAGCATGATCAAAGAATAAATTGGTCAGACAACAAAGGTAGAAAAATAATTTTATTTCATATTAGTGATTTGACTACAAAATCATCATAATTTTGAAATCAAATATTGTTACTTGTTGTTGTGATATTTTCTGGCGTATTTTTTTTGGTGTGCGAAGGAAGAGGGGTAGTCTTATACGACGAGTATAGGCCAAACACCTATATTTTAACAGGAAAAGTAGGGGGTCATATATAGCATTAAGGTAAGAAACAATATATGCAGTGTTAGATTTGTTTTAAATGTCGCAATGGTTTTGCGGCTCCCAGTTTTTTTTTCCCTTCGGAAACGGGTCCAAGTGGCTCTTTATGTCTTAAAGGTTGCAGACCCCTGCACTAGACCATAGGCTCGATATGAAATCACACAAACAATATCGCAAAATCTGTGTACTTCAAAATACGCACGCTTAGACACCTACGTCCCCTACTAGACCACGAAGACTTCAGAACCATCTACCAAGCTCTGATACTACCGCATTTCGACTTCGCCAACTCCATTCTACAAGGACTCCCACAATCCACCGTAAGCTCCTTACAGCTTGCCATGAACACCGCTGCCAGGGTTCTCCTAGGAGCACCCAAAAATGAACACATCACACCTATCCTCAAACAGCTCCATTGGCTCCCTATACACGGAAGACTTACATTCAAAACCCTCACTCTCACTTTTAAGGCCATAAATGGTTTATCGTCCACATCACTTTCTAAACTCATCCAAACCGTCCCATCAAACAGAAATAGGAGACAGGCAGCATTAAACTCACTAACAACCCCAAAGGCTATAACAACGTGCAGCCTATCAACGTCAAACAGAGCTTTCATGTTTAGCACACCAAAATGCTGGAATTCTCTCCCACCTGATCTCCGCGCCATAACCAACCTAACCCAGTTCAGAAAGGCCCTTAAACTGCACCTTTTCATCAAATACTACCCCACATGAAGCGTAACATAATAGCCCCAACCTAATACAACCCACAAATCCACAGCCTCTCTCCTTTTTCCAAGTATTCCTGCTAATTTTATGTAAATAGTTCGAGCATGTTATCTAGTTAATAGATTATATACTCCATGTAAATAGTTCTCCCATGTTATCCAAGTTGATACTCCTGTTATATGTAATACCAAACAGCCTGTTGTTCTGGTTTCTTCATGTTATCTGTAAACCGCGCTGATGTCGAAGAGTGCGGTATATAAGAAGTTGAAATAAATAAATAAATAAATACTCACTCTGTTGTCACTGCTTACCCACTGGGACTTCGTATTTAGGTCTTCCAAACATTGCTGTGAGGCAGCTCTGCTTTCACTCCAACAATCTAAACTTGCTGGCCCAAAAATACTTGGTGATGCTTTAATCGATCACAGGGGGAGGTTTTAACATGGGAAAACAGTCAGATTGCCAATTTTTAGCAGTTTAATGGGAGAAACCTGCGGGAGTTCTTCTGCCACGTATCTGCTCAGCTTCCCCACATCAAGTGACCTCTCCAATCCTCCTTGCAAAAAGGCAAAAATGTATGGGACCCCAGCCCATCACGGTGACACACTATGTGCCCGACATCATTTTTCAAATAAGTGCCAAATATGGATACACACCAACTATGTCAAATTCTTGTGCATACAGTGCTAATCACGGATGCAGAATATTACTTCCCACATAACCTGTGTCAGTCACAGGCCAGGCGATAAGCCAAAATGGACTCAGATCTTCCAAGAGTATGGGCTCCTGGCACAGAGGACCATGACTAAGAGGTAGAATGAGGGTTTTTCCCTGCTAGAGAGCACATCAGGTCGATATACCAAGGGCACCTGAGCTGATCCAGAGCCACCAGGATCACCAAGGCTGGCTGATCCTTTATCTTCCTGATTGTGTGCCTTACTAATCTTGCTGTCTATGGAAAATACTCATTACAGATAAGCAACATTGATTTTTCCATCAACAAAGCAGGATTGAGTCAAGCACACAAATGAGTAATTCTCAAACTTAGGGCTGCTCTTTTTGCATTTCACTTAGCTGAAAACTTAGAGCAGCCCACATAATAAATGGCAAGAGTTGCTTGTAGAAAATAACATGGGACATAGGAGTAATATGAAGAAATATTTCTTTATGGAAAGAGATGTGTGGAATAATCGCCCAGTGGAGGTAGTAAAGACGAGGCCAGTATCTAAATTCAATAAAGCATGGGACAAACACAGAAGATCTCTACAGGAAAAAAATGGATTATAGTAGTTATTATGAATGAGCAGACTAGATAGGCCATATGGTCTTTTTCTGCCAACATGTTTCTATGTAACAGGTTATGCAGCATAAGCTATGCAAACTGTCATTATTCAATTCTTTGTATAGAGAGTGAAAAGCAGCCAAAATATAAACATAAAAACCAGTGGTTGCTTTTGTAGTAATGAAGGCTTTAGGTGAACTATTGATGCAGCTGTAGTTCTGACCTGATGAGAGTTTGCCATGAAGTTGCAAGGAACAATTGGTTTTCCCATCAGAACTGTATACATGAGGCAAGGCAGTGCTAAAAAATTACTTACAGTAGAGCAGAACACTGGGTTGAGAACCACTGACAGAGCTATAAAATCTGGTTTTCCCACCTTTTTTTTTTTAATCGAACCTTCTCCTGGTCCACCTGGAATGGAGGAGTAGCCTAGTGGTTGGGGCAAGGTACTTCAGGCCGGAAGGTCAGGGGTTCAAATCCCACTAGAGGACAGCAACCTTGGGCCGGAAGGACTGGGGTTTCTAGTCCCACAGGTGCTCCTTGTGGTCTTGGGCAAGCCACTTAACCCTCCATAGCCCATGTTCCCTGCAAAATAGTTATCTCCAAGTTATAATGCCCTGTTCAATGTAATTTCAGTTTGTTCAATGTAAACCGCACTGATGCAGAATAGCGCGGTATATAAGAGAATTAAATAAATAAATAAAATAAACCTCTGGTCTTCTTTCTCTACAATCTCCTCTAAAGAACTTCTCAAGATCATCACATCCTCCTGGAAAGCCACCTGCCTCTCGGATCTGATTCCATCAGCTTAGCTCCCCACCCCTTCTCCTGCCCTCTTACCACTAATCTTATCCATGTTCAATAATAATCTTTTTTCTAGCACTTTCCCCCTTGCCTGGAGGCAAGCTGTTATCGGTCTGATTTTAAAGAGTTTCTCCCTTGATCTCTCCGTTTCCGCAAATTATCATCCTATCTCTACTATCCCTTTCTCTCAAAACTTGTGGGGAGGAGTGGCCTAGTGGTTGGGACAAGTTATCTCAGGCCGGAAGGTAAGGTGTTCAAATCCCACTAGAGGACAGCAACCTTGGGCCAGAAGGACTGTGGTTTCTAGTCCCACAGGTGCTCCTTGTGGTCTTGGACAAGCCACTTAACCCTCCACTGCCCGTGTTCCCTGTAAAATAGTTATCTCCAAGTTATAATTCCCTGTTCAACGTAATTTCAGTTTGTTCAATGTAAACCGCCTTGATATCATGAAAGGCGGAATATAAGAAATGTTAAATACAAAATAAAATTTAAAAAAAAACTTCTGGAGAATCTTGTCTTCTCACAGCTTTCTTCTTTTTTGGACTCTATTAATGCTCTTCACCCCTGCCAATCTGGTTTCCGTTCTGGGCAGGCACAGAAAATGTTCTTTCCTCCCTTCTGAAGATCTGCATTGCAATCACAAATGTGATGATATCTCTGTGGCGGTTTCCCTCAACTTTTTCTCAGGCTTTGATCTTGTAGACCATGTCACTCTCCTTTCTCGACTTCATGAGCTTGGTCTTCGCGGTGCTGTCCTCAGCTGGTTTCGTTCTTTCCTACTACAGCGATCGTTCTCAGTCTCTGATGCCACTGGCCCCAGTGTTCCAAAAGATTCAGTCTTGGCCTCCCGTTTATTCAATGCTTTTCTGATTCCCCTCACTCTCCTAGTCCAACAAAAAGGCATTACAGCTTACTATTATGCCGATGATATCTTTCTTGTCCAAAACACCACTTCTTCTCCCGACCTCTCCCCTCTCAATACCTGTCCTTCTGCTATGGCAATCTGGTTCTTGGACAACTTTCTTCACCTAAATCAAATCTGCAGCTATTTGGTTTCCTTTGGTCACTCTTCTATAACCATAGCCCCTTCTCTTCCTGGTACCCTGATTCCCTTCGTTGATACTATCCATTATCTGGGAATCACTCTTGACTCTTCTCTATCATTTCATACTTCTCTCTCTTCTCTCCTTTTTCATATTGAGACAACTAGATGCTGTTCACTCCTTCCCGGCCCCCTTTTCTCTTGCCACTCTCCTCCTCACACTTGTCATCTTCAGATGAGACTACCATAACATCATTTCCCCAGTATCACTACGTTGCCGCCAACTCATACAAACACTGCCGTCTGTATTCTTCCTCACGCCTCCTGTCATGATCACGTCTCTCCATTGTTAATAGAGCACGATTGGCTTCCCATCAAATACCACTTGCAATACAAGCTCCTTATGTTGGTTCATCGTGCCCTTCATACTGACCATCCCCACTATCTCTCTGACCTCCTTCCTCCCCACTGCCCTTACTGCTCCCTCCACAGTCTCCATGCAAACTGCCTTAATCTTCCTGCAGTTGCTCAGGTTTGAAACTACCTGGCCTGCTACCTTCTACTTTCTTGCACGTGTCACCTGGAACGCACTCCCTTCTGCCCTCCGTCTGGAACAGTCTTTTCCTAAATTTAAATCCTTACTGAAGTCCCAGCTCTTTAATATCACCCACAATCTCCCATCCACCTAGTTTGCCCTGTATCCTCCTCTCCTCTTTCTCCCCCTCCCCCCCTCCTTGGTTCCTCCTTCCCCTTCCTCCTTCCTTTTTTGATGTGTGATTGGTTTTAGTGTTTCCCTTCTTTCCTGTTTTTATTGGCGTTCTTTTCACTCCTGCAATTTTTAATAAACTTGTTTTTAGATATTGTACACTGTTCTGCTGTTGTCTCGAAGAGCGGTCTATCAAGATCTAATAAACATAAGCATATACAAATAGACTTTCCCAAAGATGTTGTCCTTTTCAAACATAATGTAGAACCTTGCACAGTCTAGAGTATGCAGGGCTTTGTAAGGAGGGCTTCTATGAGACTTGAGACAATATGTTGGAAAAACGTTTTTCTTACTGAGATGGAAAGATAAGTACTTTAAATGAGAAGTTAGCTTAATAAGGATAGCGTGCAAGGCTCATAAGGAACAAAATAATGAATTTCATTAAGTTCTGTAGTTGCAGTGATTTTTATCAGGAAGAAATGCTTCCAAGTAAATAAGTATAGAGATATATACTCTAAGGGTTCAAAATGAAACTTGAAGAGAATGGGAAGCACTAAATTTAAGTCATTCGGAAAAGGTGCTTTCAGGAAAGCGATATTATTTGAGGGAAAGTTTTTGCCATTCGAATGTTATCTACAGATTTATCATACGCTGAAAGATCACTGTGATGTACATAAGAACATAAGATATGCCATACTGGGTCAGACCAAGGTCCATCAAGCCCAGTATCCTGTTTCGAACAGTGGCCAATCTAGGTCATACGTACCTAGCAGTTTCTCCAAAAGACACAGGTTCCGCAATGCTTGTACTGGGTCAAGCATTGATATCCTGGGCCCTTCTTAATAATGGTTTATGGACCTTTCCTCCAGGAACTTGTCCAAACCTTTTTTAAACCCAGCTACACTAACAGCCTTTACTACATCCTCCGGTAACAAATTCCAGAGTTTGATTACACGTTGAATGAAAAAATATTTTCTTTTATTAGCCTTAAATAGTTTACCCTGTAGCTTCATTGCATGTTCCCTAGTCTTTCTACATTCTGATAATGTAAACAATCGATCTACGTTTACCCGTTCCACTCCATTCATTAATTTATAGACTTCTTTTATACCTCCCCTCAGCCATCTCTTTTCCAGGTTAAAGAGTCCTAACCTTTTTAGCCTTTCTTCATAGGAGTACCCTTCAATCCCCTTTACCATTTTGGTGGCTCTTCTCTGAACCTTTTCCAATAACTCTATATCCTTTTTAAGATACGGCAACCAGAATTGCACACAATATTCAAGGTGCGGTCTCACCATGGAATGATATAGAGGCATTATAATATCTTTTGTTTCATTTTTCATTCCTTTCCTTATGATACCTAGCATTCTATTTGCTCTCTTGGCTGCCGCTGCACACTGGGCCGAGGGTTTTAACATGTTATCC
Source organism: Ichthyophis bannanicus (assembly GCA_033557465.1). Taxonomy (NCBI): domain Eukaryota; kingdom Metazoa; phylum Chordata; class Amphibia; order Gymnophiona; family Ichthyophiidae; genus Ichthyophis; species Ichthyophis bannanicus. Next base: position 218,246,715 of record CM066040.1, read on the forward strand.
ACAATGACGCCTAAATCTTTTTCCTGGGTGGTGGTTCCTAATGTGGAACCTTGCATTGTGTAACCATAGTTTGGGTTGTTCTTCCCTAGGTGCATAACTTTGCACTTGTCCACATTAAATTTCATCTGCCATTTTGATGCCCAGTCTTCTAATTTATCAAGATCCTCTTGCAATTTTCCACAATCCTCTTGGGTTTTAACAACTTTAAATAGTTTTGTGTCATCTGCAAATTTGATAACCTCACTCGTTATTCCACTTTCCAGGTCATTTATGAATATGTCAAAAAGCAGCGGACCCAGCACAGATCCTTGGGGTACACCACTATTCACCTTTCTCCATGGGAAAATTGGCCATTTAGCCCAACCCTCTGCTTTCTATTGTTTAACCAGTTCTTGATCCACAGTAGTACACTGCCTCCTATCCCATGACTCTTTAGTTTTGCCAAAAGTCTCTGATGAGGGACCTTGTCAAAGGCTTTCTGAAAGTCCAGGTATACTATATCAACTGACTCACCTTTGTCCACCTGTTTATTCACACTTTCAAAAAAACACAACAGATTAGTAAGACAAGATCTTCCTTGTCTAAAGCCATGTTGGCTGTCTCCCATTAGACCATGACTATCTACATGCTGAGTAATTTTATTCTTTATGATGGTTTCTACCATTTTTCCCGGTACGGACGTGAGGCTCACCGGTCTGTATTTTCCTGGATCACCCATGGAACCCTTTTTAAAAATTGGTGTTACATTGGCGATCCTCCAATCTTCAGGTATTAGAGATGATTTTAATGATAGTTCACAGATTACTAATAGCAGGTCTGCAATCTCATATTTCAGTTCTTTCAACACCCTTGGATGTATACCATCCGGCCCAGGTGATTTGCTACTCTTCAGTTTATCTAATAGTTGTAATACATCTTCTCGATGTATCGATATTTCCTTCAATTCTTCCGCACCTTTAAACACCACTTCAGTCATGGGCAACATCCCTACATCTTCCTCAGTGAAGACCGAAGCAAAGAATTCATTCAGTCTCTCCGCTATTGCCTTGTCGCCTCTTAGTGCCCCTTTAACTCCTCTATCATCTAATGGACCAACTGACTCTCTCACAGGTTTTTTGCTACGAATGTACTTGAAAAAATCTTTATTTTGCGTTTTTGCTTCCACAGCAAGCTTCTTCTCAAATTCTCCCTTTGCCTGCCTTATCAATGCCTTGCATTTGACTTGCCAGTGCTTGTGCTGTTTCCAGGTTTTGTCGTTTGGCTCTTTTTTCCATTTCCTGAAAGATGCTTTTTTGGCAACAACCACCTCTCTGACCTCACCTTTAAACCATGCTGGCAGTTTTTAAGACTTCCTTCCACTTTTCTTAAAGCGTGGAATACAGCTGGTCTGGGCTTCCAAGATAGTATTTTTCAACAACACCCAAGCTTGATGTAAGTCTTTAACCTTTGCAACTGCTCCTTTTAGTTTTTTCTTAACTATTTTCCTCATTTTATCATAGTCTCCCTTTCAAAAGTTAAAAGGTAGTACTGTGGATTTCCGTACTATCCCTCCTCCACTAATTAAATCAAAGACGATCATGCTATGATCACTATTGCCAAGTGGCCCCAACACCCTTATCTCTTGCACTAGATCTGGTGTTCCACTAAGGACTAGGTCTAATATGGCTTCCCCTCTGGTTGATTCATGAATCAGCTGCTCCAAGAAGCAGTCATTTATGTCATCTAGGAACTTTATCTCCCTAGCATGTCCTGCCGTGACACTGACCCAGTCGATACCGGGGTAATTGAAATCATCCATTATTATTACTGCACTGTAACTTTTGTTAGCTTCCTTGATTTGAGCATTTCATCATCCATTTGTTCATTCTGGCCCGCTGGTTGATAGTACACCCCCACTGCCATCGCCTTCCCCTTTTTACATGGAATTTCAATCCACAGAGATTCTACAGCAAATTTTGTTTCCTGCAAAACTTTAATCCTCTCTGACTCAATGCCCTCTCTAACATAGAGCGCAACCCCCCCCCCCCCACCAATTTGATCAGCTCTATCATTACGATATAGTTTGTACCCAGGTATCACAGTGTCCCACTGGTTGTCCTCCTTCCACCATGTCTCTGATATTCCAATCATATCTAACCTCTCATTTAGTGCTATATATTCTAACTCTCCCATCTTATTTTTTAGACTTCTAGCATTTGCATACAACAATTTTAGAGACTGTATTTTATTCATATTAATTTGGCTATTGGTAGACGTGGGTAATTTGGGATCTTTAAGCTCTGTCTGCTCCATACTCGAGGGCATTTGGGCTACTTTACCCTTTTTTGGAACTTCTCTGCTTTTGGTAGTATCCTTCAAGGATACATTCTTCCGAACCATCCGCTCTTGGGCGACTGTCAGCTTTCTCCTATTATCTAGTTTAAAAGCTGCTCTATCTCCTTTTTAAAGGTTAATGCCAGCAGCCTGGTTCCATCCAAGTTAAGGTGAAGCCCATCCCTTCGGAAGAGCCCCTCCTTTTCCCAGAATGTTCCCCAGTTCCTAACAAATCCAAAACCCTCATCTCTGCACCATTGTCTCATCCATGCATTGAGACTCCGGAGCTCTGACTGCCTTTGGGTCCTGCACGTGGAAAGGGAAGCATTTCGGAGAACGCTACCCTGGAAGCTCTGGATTTCAACTTCCTTTTTTTTTTTTTTTTTTTTTTTTGGAGTTTAAATTTCTTTATTGAGAAATACAAGGAAAATTACAGATATCCAAACAAATGTTATCATAGAAAAACAAATACAATAGAAAAACCATGGTATCCATAATACAGTCCACATCAAGAGGAGCAAGCAAATAGGGGAGGGTGCCAACTCAATTAATCAAACTCTTTTGAAAACTATCTGCTGTCAAGAAATTAACATAATGAAAAACAATTTTAAGAAACCGGGGCACCTTTAGATAGAAGGAAGGATTCCAATGCCGATGTCTCCAGGAAAACAACCTTGGTGCCTTTCAAAGAAACAATGCATTTACAAGGAAATTTAAGAAAAAACATGGCACCGAGGGCCAAGACGCGTGGCTTCAACAACAAAAAAGCCTTACGACGTAGCTGAGTTTTCCTGGAAACATCGGGGAAAATACTAACCCTCTCTCCACAGAAATTAGATGCTTTATTCGAGAAATATAAACGCATTACAGCATTTTTATCAACTTCCGAGGCAAAAGACACCAGAAGGGTAGCTCTAGTAGGAATATTATCCTGAGAAGACTCAATATAATCAGAAATATTCAAAGATTCATGAGATATAACGGGCTAAGCCAGCAGATCTATCTGCCGCAGAAGCCCCTTTAGAGGGAATATAAAACAATTTAATCAAAGATGGCTTACTATCTTCCCGATATCCCAAAATATCTACCAAATACTTATCAAATAAAATTTGAGGAGATATAAACCTAGTATAAGGAAAATTTAAGCACCTTAAATTCAAGGCACGCAGACTATTCTCCAAAACTTCCTACCTAAAAGCCTAAATTTAGCCTCCAGAACCTCCCTACCACATTTTCCTATGTCATTGGTACCGACATGTACCAAGACAGCAGACTCCTCCCCAGCACTATCTAAGACCTTATCTAAGTGGCGCGTGAGGTCTGCTACCTTTGCACCAGGCAGGCATGTTACCAGGCGATCCTCACGTCCACCAGCCACCCAGCTATCTACATGCCTAATGATCGAATCACCAACTATAATGGCTGTCCTAACCCTTCCCTCATGGGCACATGGCCCTGGAGAAACTTCCTCGGTGCGAGAGGGTTTTACATCACCTGGAGGACAGGTCCTGGTTACAGGATCACTTCCTGCCACCCCAGGGTGATGCTCTCCTGTCACGTGACCTCTCTCCTCCATGGCAACAAGGATGCTGCCAGACTGGAGGTGGGACTTCAGGACTATATCCCTGTAGGTCTCGTCTATGTACCTCTCTGTTTGTCTTATGTTTTCCAAGTCTGCTACTCTAGCCTCTAGAGAACAGACTCGTTCCCTGAGAGCAAAGAGCTCCTTGCACCTAGTGCACACGTAAGACCTCTCACCAACTGGGAGAAAATCATACATGTGACACTCAGTGCAAAAGACTGGAAAGCCCCCATCTTGCTGCTGGACTGCTGTCTGCATCTTAGTTTTAAGTTTTTGTTTAGATCTTTAAGTTCTTTACTTACTAAGGGTTGCCAATAAAACTGTACCTAATACGTTTAATATACCTTGTTCACCTGAAGCTTAATTAATCTCAGGTCCTTAGTGTATGACTGATTTGGGTAACGAGCTTCACCTGAGAGCACCTCCTGTCTTTTGAAATGTGTAAGTACCTATAAAGCTACGATTATCCCAGGGGTGGGTGGGTGTGGGGAGGGAGGGAGGGAAAGAGTAGTTACTCACCTGTAACAGGTGTTCTCCAGGAGCAGCAGGAATCAGTCCTCACTTATGGGTGTAAATAGACACCGATGAAGCCCCAGCGGAGCATTTCCCCAGCTTTCCATGAAAGCCTTTGGGAATGCTGGCACGCATGCGCGGTTCCCTTCCCGCCTAAAGGTGCCATCTTACCTCAGTCAAATGACATAGCTAAGAACAGCACACAAAAATGCAAAAATGAACTATGCACAACTGCAACTCCAAGGGGAGGAGGGAGGGTAGTGAGGACTGATTCCTGCTGCTCCTGGAGAACACCTGTTACAGGTGAGTAACTACTCTTTCTCCAGGACCAAGCAGGAAGTCATTCCTCACTTATGGGTGACTCCCCAGCTCTGGGCTACCAGGAACCCAGGCTGAACAAGAGAACTCCCTCTAGTCTCAGCAGCACATAAAAGGCTTTTCAAGAACACACCCTCCACAGGTAGCCCAACCAGAGGGCAGGAGTTGCCCAGACCTCAAAGAGATTCCCGAGTACTGCTTGGCCAAAAGCACTGTCCCTACGGGACTCCCTCTCCAGACAGTAGTGGGCTGCAAAAGTCTGGCTTGAAGACCAAGTAGCAGCCCTGCAGATGTCTTGCAATGGAACAGAGTGGAGATGAGCCACTGATGCAGCCATTGCCCTCACATTGACCCTACCCTGCAAAGGAAGGTCAGTCGCCTTGTAAGCCCAGGTGATACAGTCAGCCACCCAGATGGACAAGGTACGCTTGGACACAGGCCTCCCCAAGTTATTGGGGTCAAAAGAAAGGAAGAGCTGAGAAGCCTTCCTGTGACCTTGCGTACGGTCAAGGTAGAAGGATAAAGCCCTCCTACAGTCCAAGGTATGGAGAACTGTTTCAGCCTGACTTGCATGAGGCCTATGGAAGAAAAGTAGGAAGAACCACCTCCTGGTTGAGGTGGAAAGAGGAGACAACCTTAGGAAGGAACTTAGGGTGAGTCCTGAGGACTACCCTGTTTTTATAGAACCTGGTGTAAGGTCTATCACAGACCAAGGCCTGAAGCTCACTCACTCTCCTAGCTGAAGTAAGGGTGATCAGAAAGAGAGTCTTCCATGAGAGGAAGCGTAGAGGGCAAGTAGCCATAGGCTCAAAAGGTGGTCGAGTCAGCTGCTGCAAGACCACATTCAGCTCCCACTCAGGAGCAGGAGGAAGTATGGGAGGTTTGAGCAGTAACAAACCTCTGAGAAACCTGGACACCAAAGGGTGCACAGACAAGGAATGGCCCTCTACTAAGGAGTGGTGGACCCGAACAGAGTTGGACTTGAGACCTTGATTGGATAAGTGCAGCAGGTACTGAAGCACTACAGACACAGCACAGGAGAAAGGATCCTCTGCACGTAACTGACACCACACAGAAAACCTCTTCCACTTGAGCGCATAGGTTTTCCTTGAGGACTGTTTCCTAGAAGCTAGGAGAACCTCCTCAACTTCTTTAGGCAGACCCCAGGGAGCCAACACTACCCTTGCAGCCTCCATGCCATCAGATGGAGGGATTTGAGATTGGGATGCAGTAGAGAGCCCTGATTCTGAGATAGAAGGTCGGGCTGCAATCCCAGAGGCAGAGGGAGATCCACCGCCAGTTGAAGCAGGAGGGGGAACCAAGGCTGCCTGGGCCACCTGGGAGCCACCAGGAGGACTGAGGCCCTGTCCTGGAGAATTTTGAACAGTGTCCGGGCCACCAGGGGGGTGGGAGGAATTGCATAGAGGAGGCCCTGAGTCCAGGGAATCAGAAAAGCATCTGCTGCTACCCTCAGAGGATGCGGTTGCCTGGAGCAGAACCGTGGCAGCTGCTTGTTTAAAGGGCTGGCAAACAGGTCTATGGAGGGAAGACCCCACTCCAAGAAAATCTTTTGAACCACTAAAGGATGTAGCTGCCACTCGTGTGGTTGCAGAATCCTGCTCAATTTGTCGGCCAGGAAATTGTCCTGGCCTGGAAGGTAGACTGCCTTGAGGAGCATGTTGTGTCTCAGGGCAAAGGAACAGAGGACTTGTGCTTCCTGACAAAGGAGTTGGGAACCAGTCCCTCCTTGCTTGTTCACATAGAACATGGCTACCTGGTTGTCTGTTTGGATCAAGACAGACTGAAAAGAACATGAGAACATAAGATATGCCATACTGGGTCAGACCAAGGTCCATCAAGCCCAGTATTCTGTTTCCAACAGTGGCCAATCTAGGTCATATGTACCTAGCAGTTTCCCCAAGAGACACAAGTTCCACAATGCTTGTACTGGGTCAAGCATTGATATCTTCGGTCACTTCTTAATAATGGTTTATGGACCTTTTCTCCAGGAACTTGTCCAAACCTTTTTTAAACCCAGCTACACTAACAGCCTTTACTACATCCTCCGGTAACAAATTCCAGAGTTTGATTACACGTTGAGTGAAAAAATATTTTCTTTTATTAGTCTTAAATAGTTTACCCTGTAGCTTTATTGCATGTCCCCTAGTCTTTCTATATTCTGATAACGTAAACAATCGATTTACGTTTACCCGTTCCACTCCGTTCATTAATTTATAGACTTCTATCATATCTCCCCTCAGCCGTCTCTTTTCCAGGTTAAAGAGCCCTAACCTTTTTAGCCTTTCTTCATAGGAGTATCCTTCCATCCCCTTTACCATTTTGGTGGCTCTTCTCTGAACCTTTTCTAAAATCGCTATATCCTTTTTAAGATACGGCGACCAGAATTGCACACAATATTCAAGGTGCGGTCTCACCATGGAACGATATAGAGGCATTATAATATCTTTTCTTTTATTTTCCATTCCTTTCCTTATCATACCTAGCATTCTATTCTATTTGCTCTCTTGGCCGCCTCTGCACACTGGGCCGAGGGTTTTAACATGGTATCCACAATGACGCCTAAATCTTTTTCCTGGGTGGTGGTTCCTAATGTGGAACCTTGCATCGTGTAACCATAGTTTGGGTTGTTCTTCCCTAGGTGCATAACCTTGCACTTGTCCACATTAAATTTCATCTGCCATTTTGATGCCCAGTCTTCCAATTTATCAAGATCCTCTTGCAATTTTTCACAATTCTCTTGGGTTTTAACAACTTTAAATAGTTTTGTGTCATCTGCAAATTTGATAACCTCACTCGTTATTCCACTTTCCAGCTCATTTATGAATATGTCAAAAAGCAGCGGACCCAGCACAGATCCCTGGGGTACACCACTATTCACCTTTCTCCATTGGGAAAATTGGCCATTTAGCCCTACCCTCTGCTTTCTATCTTTTAACCAGTTCCTGATCCACAATAGTACACTGCCTCCTATCCCATGACTCTTTAGTTTTGCCAAAAGGGGACCTTGTCAAAGGCTTTCTGAAAGTCCAGATACACAATATCAACCGACTCACCTTTGTCCATCTGTTTATTCACTCCTTCAAAAAAACATAACAGATTAGTAAGACAAGATCTTCCTTGTCTAAAGTCATGTTGGCTGTCTCCCATTAGGTTGTGACTATCTACATGCTGAGTAATTTTATTCTTTATGATGGTTTCTACCATTTTTCCTGGTACTGACATCAGGCTCACCGGTCTGTAGTTTCCCGGATCACCCCTGGAACCCTTTTTAAAAATTGGTGTTACAATTGATGGGCCAGGGAAGCAGTAAAGGCCTTGAGGGCCAAGCGGATAGCTCTGAACTCTAGGAGATTGATCTGCTGGGACGCCTCCCAAGGAGACCCCAGACCCTGGGTGCACTTGTCTAGGCAGTGTGCTCCCCAACCCAACAGAGAGGCATCGGTGGTCAGCACCACTGTATGAGGAGGTATCTGAAAGGGCACCCCCACCAGCAGATTGGGGGGGTGTAACCACCAGTTGAGGGAGGTCAGAAAACGGTGGGGCACTCTGATCCTGTCTCTGAGGCTGCCTGAGGCCTGTGACCACTGAGTCCGAAGGCACCACTGGGCAGGTCTCATATTGAGCCTGGCATTGGGGGTCACCTGAACTGTGGACGCCATGTGGCCTAGAAGCCTGAGACAGAGTCTGGCGGAGACCAGGGACCTGTGCAGAAACTTGCTGGCAAGGTCCATGAGCCTTTGTGCTCGGTCCACTGGTAAGAATGCTCTTGCCAGCTGAGAATCCAACCTTGCCCCTATGAATTCCAAGTTCTGGGAGGGGAGCAAAGTGGACTTTGCGAAGTTGATGACAAAGCCCACCTTTTGGAGCAGGTCTATGGTTCTGTTGGTGGCCTGCTGGACCTCGAGAGACGTCTGGCATCTGATGAGCCAGTCGTCCAGGTAGGGAAAAACAAAAATGCCCTGATTTCTCAGGTAGGCCGCTACCACTGCCAGGCACTTGGTAAAGAATCTGCGAGCGGAAGTCAGCCCAAAAGGCAGTACCCTGTAATGATAGTGGTTTCCTCCCACAATGAACCTGAGATACTTTCTGTGGTCTGGATGAATGAGGATGTGAGTGTAAGCATCTTTTAGATCTAAAGAGCATAGCCAATCTCCCTGCTGGAGGTAGGGCAGAAGAGTTCCAAGAGTAACCATCTGGAACTTTTCTTTTACAAGAAACTTGTTAAGGTTTCTGAGATCCAAAATGGGTCGAAGACCACCGGTTCTCTTTGGCACCAGGAAATACCTGGAGTAAAAACCGTGACCTTGGAAGTGGGGAGGCACAGGCTCCACCGCCTTGTCCAGCAACAGACCCCTGAGCTCCTGGAGGAGAAGGGCTGTATGCAGGGGAGGCCTGGAAGGCTCCCCTGGAAAGTGTGGCGGAGGTAGTTGGTGAAAATGCAGGGCATAGCCTCGATGGACTATGTCCAGCACCCAACTGTCCTGAGTTATCAGGGGCCACTGGTGGGCGAACAAGGCTAGGCAGCCTCCTGTGCAGGGCTGGGTCTGCAAGGGAGGTTTGGCTGTACTCAAGGAATCAAACCCCCACCCTGCTGAGTGGGAGCAGGGGCCGGAGGCTTGGGGGCAGTCTGCCTACGGGGCCCATTACCCCGGCCCTTGGCTTGCTGACCCTGTGGGGCAGGTTGGGCAGCCTGATAATGTGGGTACGGTTTGTAGGCAGTGCCCTTCCTCGGGTAAAAGGGCTTTTTACCCTGGCCCTTCTTTTTATGTGAAGGGGCAGAGGTCTTCCTGGACAGCCTTGTCCTGGTGAGGTGCTCAGTCTCAAGCTGGGCAGCCTTCTCGGCCACAGGCTTGCCAAAAAGGTTTTCACCTCGGCAAGGGACATCGACCAACTTGTCCTGAACCCATGGCTCGAGGTCTGATGACTGCAGCCACGCCTGGCGTCGAGCCGCGATGCCGGCAGCCGCTACTCGGGCCGAAGCCTCGAAGCCATCGTAGGCGGCACGGAACATGAACTTAGAGCATTCCCGTATCCTCGAAGACAAGGACTTAAAACTCTGCAAGGGTTCCCCGGAGAGACCAGCAGAGAACCCGGCCAACTCCTTGGCCAGGTCTCGTAAATACATGCCCATATACAGCTGGTAAGTCTGGATACGGCAAGCAAGCATGGAGCCCTGAAAACACTTTCTGCCGACTCCATCAAGGCTGCGGGCTTCCCTACCGGGAGGCACCGCAGAGTGCATCTTCTGACTTTTCAGACGATGCATGGCCGATTCCACAACCATAGAATGGTGCAGCAGCTGTGCTTTCTGGAAGCCAGGACTCTTGCGGAGTCGATAAATGGAATCGACTTGCTTGCTCAAAACCGGCGCTGAGGCCGGTGCCTCCCACATCCGGAAGAGGAGCCGCTCCAGCATCGGAGGAACCGGGACAGTAAAGGCCTCCTTCGGAGGAGAGTCATACTGCAGAGCTTCGAGCTCCTGGGCTCGAGGCTCTTCCTCGGGGTCAGCCGGGATAGCCAGGGCAGCGGCCATATCCTGGATAAACGCCGAGAACCTAGTATCCTCCGGAGGGGATCTACTCCGGGGTTCAGACTCAGGTGAGTCCGAAGGGACACACCGAGTCTTAAAGGTGTCAGGATACTCCTCATCTTTGGTTTCCAATGCAGACTCGTCTGAAGTCGAGTCGGGGTCCGACGCCGCGGGGCCCCTGGGCACCCGCCCCGACGCTGGAGGCACCGGCGTCGAGACCCTCGGTCCCGAACGGGAGGTCAAGGGAGACCTCGACCGAGGACGACCTCAAGCCGTAAGGGACTCGAGTATCGGCTCGGTCTCCGGGGTCGACTTGGAAGTCGATGTCCCGGTGGTCAGGGCAGATGCGCCAGACAGGCTGGCCATCAATGCCCGCTGCTGATCCATGAAGGCAGACATTCTGCTCACCAAGGCTGTCAACCAGAGACTCAGCTCGGGTGACGCAGCAGCCCCCGACTCGGGCCCCGGTGGCGCCGGGCCCGACGTCGGTACTCAGGGAGGCTCGTCCTCGAGGACAACAGGACTTACGTGTCCAGCGGACTCCGGTTCTATACGAGGAACTTTGGTCGGCTTCTCCTGGTCCACGGACCCGGGACGACGGTCGGGGGTCTTAGACCTGGACCTCGAGGGTCCAGGGACATCCACCGATGCCGCCCTCGCGAGCCGCTTCGTCCTCTTACGTTCCCTCTCGGGGGACCCCCTGTCCGAGGAGCTCCGACGCCTCTCGGGATCAGAATCCCGAGGTGTCGAAGCCTCAGACGAGGTCCGGGCACGAGCAGAGGCCGAGTCAGAGAAAAGCCTTTCACTTTGCTGCTGACGACTTCGGAGGGCCTTGGAAGACATTTTTCCACATGGCCTGCATGTTTTAGAATCGTGGTCCGGGCCCAGGCACCGAAGGCAGCAGTCGTGTGTGTGTCGGTGAGAGACAATCTTTTTACACCGATCACACTTTTTAAAACCACTGGAAGACATGGGGGAAAAAAGGGTCCCCGCGAGGTCAAAAGACCGGCCTTCCAGGGAAAAAGAAAAAATTTAGGCGCGAACGCCTAGCCACGAAGGGCAAAAACCGAAAAATAACAAGGGGGTTCGATACCGGTGTACCGATCCCAGCGGGAGGGAAACCGATGTCGAATCCGAAGAAAAGAAGCGAAACAACGCTAGAAAAAAATCTATTTTTAACCGGGAAAACAGGACACACGTCCGATGGGCTTCACGGAAAAAAAGAGACTGAGGTAAGATGGCACCTTTAGGCGGGAAGGGAACGGCGCATGCGTGCCAGCATTCCCAAAGGCTTTCATGGAAAGCTGGGGAAATGCTCCGCTGGGGCTTCATCGGCGTCGATGACACCCATAAGTGAGGACTGACTTCCTGCTTGGTCCTGGAGAAATAACACTTATTAAAAGAGGGCTGCTACACAGTACCCTGTCCTGTGCTGCTGAGGTAAGCTATATTCTTATTTGATTTAAATTATAGCTCTTTGCTGCTGCTAGGCTGTAACTTATTATGAAATTTAAACTACAAGCTCTCTGCTGGGTTCTAAATTTAACCAGACAGCTCTCTTCTGTGTTTTAAATTTACACTAAAAGTACTTTGCTGATGCTAGGCCCTGAATGACTATTAAATTTAAACTACAAGCTCTCTGCTGGGTATGAAATTTAACCAGAAAGCTCTCTTCTGTGTTTTAAATGTAAACTTAAACTGCTGCTACTAGGCCCTGACTGATTTAACAAAAAATAGTGGGTTCACAGATTAATTAGCTTTAATAAAAAGAATTCCTTTCAGGGGAGGTCACGTGATGCGGACAGGGTAGTGGTCGCATCCTGAGTGTGCTCCGCAACCCCTAGCCCAAACCGGCGTTATTGTACCGTTTGAAGAGGTGGAATTCAGCTCTACTTCTGTGGAAACTGCACCGGAGTCTCTGCCGTCCTTAATAGTCGGTTTTTCTTGTGGCGGAGAGTGGCATGGCGACGGCAGTAAAGACGGCCCGCAGAGACAGAGAGCGCGTGGCCGGGACCAACAAGATGGCGGAGGCGGCCGCGGCGCCGAACTCACCGAAGTCTCCTGCGTTTCTTGATGAAGTATCGGCGGCGGCAGCAGCGGCTTTGTCCTCTCAATTCGCAGCTCTTCATGATAAGATGGACGGATTACAGAGCTCAGTGGATACTCTGGGGAACAGGCTCTGAGAGGCGGAAGACCGTCTTGGCCAGACAGAAGACAGTGTGGAGGCGCTGACTAGAGAGGTGGCAGGCCTGAAATCTCAAATGGGCTTGCAAGAAGCAAAATTAGATGACCTGGAGAACCGGTCGCAAAGAAAGAACCTAAGGATAATGTGGGTCCCAGAATCTGTGGCGGATAAAGACCTACAAAGATATTTGGACTCCCTGATAGCACAGCTGTTGGAAGGTACAGAGCAAGGAGACCCGGTGTGCATTGAAAGGGTTCATCGTGTGGGCCATACTCAGGCCCGAGACCGCCGACCTCGGATTGTGCTTGCAAAGTTCCTGTGCTTACCCCAGAAAGAACTGATACTGTGGGCGGCTCGGCAGAAAGGTGAAGTGGTGCACAATAATGCAAAAATTCGGATAGCACAAGATTATTCGGTTGCACTGAGTCTGAAGCGCAGAGAATATGCACCTTTGTGTGAGAAGCTCATTAGTGCCAAGATTCGTTTCTCTGTGCAATATCCCGCCCGATTACATGTGGTGCATGACGGAGTACATCGCGCCTTCGAATCCGCCGAAGCAGCGGGGGCCTATGTGGATCAGATTGTCAACCGGGAGGTAGTGGATCCGACACCCCCCTAAAGATAATAGGACGGTGCTGGTTCCTGTCTTGTTTTGGAATGGACTTGCCCCTCTCTAGGACTTCTGAGGAAGACTGCTTTACGGCTTTAGAGTGAAGAGAACCGGCTGGACAAAGTGGACTGTAGCGGGACTTGGAGGGAGAGTGTGGGGGGCGCTGGGGGTTCCCTGAGCCCCCCCCCTCCCGAAATCCCTCAGATCAGAGCCGGTGGAGCTCGGCCCTGACGCTTTTTTGGCTGGGGAGGCAGTAGGGTGCCTTTCGCAGTGGGGTTGGCGTGTGTCCCCCCTTGTTGCTGCTTTTTGACTGGGGCTCTGCAGGGCTTGGCACTGTCACTCTGTACAGGCTGGGGTAGCAGCCAGGGTTCTTGGGTGCTCCCCCATCCTCCCCCCCTTCTTTTCCTTTTTCTTCTTTTTGTGTTTGTTGGAGTGTTTGGTTTGGTGTGTGTTTGGGGGGGTCTATAGGAGACAGAGGCTTCTGAGTCTTATGGGGTAGGGGTTGAGCTGGGTCCCGTAAGTTTATGGGTTTGTTTCTGTCCAATATTGATTGGGTGGGGTTGGGTTCTGTGTGGAGTGTGGGGTGGGAGTGTGATGCTTGGGAAAGGGGGGGTGGATCGCGCTTAGTGGGACCTCAATTGGCTTTCTCCGGGGAGGGGCAGGGGAGAGAGCCTACGGTTAGAGGATTAGTGTGGGGTGGGAGCAGGGTTGGGTGGGGAGGACGCGGAGGGGGGGTGAGTTAGGAGAGGGATGGACGAGAGACTATGGGGAGGGTTGGAGCAGTAGGTGGATCAGAGAAGGGGGGTTTAGACCATTTGGTGATGGGTGTGGAATAGAGGACACCGCAAAGGTGTGGCGGGTACACTGGAGTGTTGAGAGTTCCTTGTTGGGGCGTCTCCCTGATGGTTTGGATGGGGCAGGGGAGAGAAGGGGTAGAGGGAGGGTAGGTATAGAGGGGGGAGGGAGGGGGAGAGAGGGGTTGGGGATAGAGCAAAACCGTTGTCTTATTTTGGGAGCTGACTACGGGAGCGTAGTATTGTTTAGGGGTGGACTTCAGGCTGGGGGGGTCCATCTTGAATGTCTTTGTCATATCAGGCAACTTGTTGTGTTTTGTACTCCAGACTGAAGGTTATTTCATGGAACGTCTGCGGACTAGGTAACCCTATTAAACGATATAAAGCGTTGCAGGCCCTAGCTAGGTTAAACTGTGATATATCTTTTTTGCAAGAAACCCACCAGACCGCTGATGAACATGCTAAACTGCAGAGAGCTTGGGTGGGGCAAGTGAGGGGTGCTCCAGCTGTCGGGAAAAAAGGTGGAGTGGTCATTCTGATTCACAAGAGGGTTCGCTTTGAATGTGTGAAGGAATGTGTAGACTCAACGGGTAGATATATTTTGCTGTTTGGCCATCTGGAAGGGCGGCCAGTGGTGTTGGGTAATCTATACGGCCCAAATATACTAGACCGGGAGTTGTATGCCCGTTTGGCCTCCAAAATTGAACAATTGCCGGATGTCCCCTTGATTTTGGCTGGCGATTTGAACGGGGTGTTGGATATTGAGATGGATACGTCTGGGGGTGGAGGGGAGCGATTGCGAGCTCCGACTACTAAAGTGCTGCAGGATTTCCGGCGCCGTGTGGGACTGGTAGACCCGTGGAGATTATTACATCCGTTGGAGAGAGACTTCACTCATCAATCGAGAGCCCATGGATCAAGTGCTAGAATTGACTATTTGCTGGTTTCGGAGCGGCTCTTTGTGCAGATTGGGGACGCACAAATAGGCCCTACCGAGGTGTCGGATCATGCGCCAGTATGGGTGGATCTTTTGTGGGGTGATCTGGACGGCCCGGAAAGAATATGGCGGTTCCCTATGGGCCTGTATGTGGATGGTGAATTTCGCAGCTATTTGGGGCAGTGTTGGCAGGAGTTTATGGCTCACCATGAGTGTCATCAGGCTGAGCCGGAGTTGCTTTGGGAAACAGCAAAGGTGGTTCTGCGTGGTGATATAATTGCCTATGTGGCGCGGAAGCGAAAGGTATTGGCGGCACGGATTGTGCAGTTGGAGAAACAGGTAGTGAAAGCCCGGCGGCGGTGTGCCGGGGCTCCCACTGCGGCCAATAAGAGAGTACTTTGGGAAACACAGTCGTCTCTTAACGAATTGCTTCATCAGAGGGCGAAGAAATCCTTTCTGTATTATAGATATCAACTTTAGCGCTTTGGGGATAAACCGGGGAAGCTCTTAGCGCGTTGCCTTCGGGGTAGTCGGGGTGTTCGGTCAATAGTAGCGTTGCGAGATGAGCAAGGACAGATGCATAAAAATAACCGGGCGATAGCCCGTGTATTTAGATCCTTCTTTCAGAAGCTTTATACGGGTGAGGAGGGGTCTCGGACCTTGATGGAGAACTATATTCGTGAGGCGAGGCTGCCACAGGTGACAGCCGAGCAAAGGGCACAGTTGGATGCGCCAATATCGGTGGAAGAAGTGCATAATGTCATTTTGCGAGCTAGTTGTTATAAGTCACCGGGCCCGGATGGATATGGGGCGGAATTTTATAAGCTATTGGGAGATCGAGTGGCTCCTGCCCTGGTGGCGATGTACCACAGTAGGGTGGCTCGGGGAGGATTTTGTTGGGGGACGAACCATGCATACATCACCTTAATACCTAAACCGGGAAAAGACCCCCTGCAGGCGGCTTCCTACCGACCTATCTCCCTATTGAATTTTGATCTGAAAGTGATGGCTAAGGTTTTGGCAGACCGACTTGCCTTTGTTTTGGGGGACCTAGTGCATGACTCACAGGTAGGGTTTGTCAAGGGGCGCTATGCCGTGCGGAATCTGCGAAAAATCTTAGCATCGATTGAATGGGTGCGTGAGTGGGATTTGCAGTCACTGCTGATCAGTTTTGATGCAGAAAAAGCATTTGACCGAGTGAATTGGGATTATCTCAAATTTATTTTACCTCATTATGGCTTGGGCAATTCCTTTTGTCGGATGGTGGAATTGCTCTATACCTGCCCCACGGCTAGTATATTATGTAATGGGGTGTTGTCAGAAAAGTTTACCCTTGAGAGAGGTATTCGTCAGGGTTGCCCTCTCTCTCCTTTGCTTTTTGTGTTGACCCTAGATCCATTGGTGAGGAGGATAGAGGAGACCTCGGATATATGTGGTGTTCATCTTGGATCGTATGGGTTCAAGTTGGCTGCGTTTGCAGACGATATGCTGGTTCATTTGCTGTCCCCGCAGCAGTCGTTACCCCGTTTGCTTGAAGAATTTTTCCTCTATGGTAAATTTGCAGGGTTGTTTATTAATGGAGATAAATCGGAGGCCTTGGATGTGGGGGGTCTGCTCCGGGGGACTTGGCAGGGGAACTTTCCCCTAAGGTGGGCAGGTGAATCCTTTATCTATTTGGGCATAGTGTTGACGAGAGACCCGGCAGTGTTATACAGGAGGAATTTTGATCAAACCTTCTCTAAGTTACGGGCACAGCTGCAGGCCTGGGCTCCCCTTCCATTGTCATTGTTGGGTAGAGTGGCGGCTTTGGGGATGGTGATCCTACCACGGGTGCTGTACTGGATGCAAACTTTGCCTGTGTGGTTATTGCGCCATGATCTTCTGCTTATGGAGCGGCAGATCCGCGGGTTTCTTTGGAAGGGGGTCAGAGCACGTATACCGCTGAGCCGTTTGAAAGGGGGGTGGCGAGTGGGTGGTATAGGAGTTCCAGATCTTTGGAAGTATGCCATAGCTTGTCAAGCCCGGCATATAGGAGATTGGTTGGGTGATACAGAGGTCTACACCCCCAGAGCACTTGAGGAGGCTTTTGTGGCTCCTCAGGCCTTGACGGCAGTTTTGCATTTGCAACGCATAGCTTTGCCGGATTGGGTGAGGAAGAGTATCTTGGTTCAGGCGGCACGGCATACATGGCAGCAGTTGAACAAATTTTGGGATTGCTCCCCTGAGATCCCGAGCTGGCTACCCTTGCAGGGCAATGCCTGTTTTTCGCCGGGTTCTGACTCCGCTTCTTTTTGGCGGTGGGAACGGTTGGGGATACGTAGTGTGGGGCACATTGTCGACCTGGAAGGACGGTGTAAGACCTTGGAAGCGCTGTGTAGAGAGTATGATCTGAATCCTAATACCTCCTTGTTTACTTATATGCAACTTTCCCACTATGTGGGCTCACTGTTTGGGAAGGAATTGACGGTAGAACACTCGGCGCGGATCCTGGAATTCTTTGCTCTGGGGACGGGGTCCCCGCCCACTACTGCAGAGCTGAAGAGAAGGCTGGATGCGTATAGTACTCCTCCTGATTATGCGGCGCAGGAAGCCTCGTGGGCCCTGGAATTGGGTTGTGAGATAGCCCCAGGTTCTGTCTGTGGTGCGTTGAGTCGGATTGCACGACTGGTGGCAGGGGCTAGGTGGCGTGAAGTGCAATTTAAAAGTATTGTTCGTGCCCACTTTTCTCCGCGGCGTGCGCTACACAGTCTGTTGACGTTATATGGTGGGTGCCCGAAATGTGCCTGTTCGTTGGCGGATCTGGGTCATATGTGGTGGCGTTGTCCCCATATCCGTAGATACTGGATGAGGATTGAGAGTTACCTATGCGGTTTAGTGCGGCAGCGGTTTTCTTGGACAGGGGCCATGGTAGTCTTGGATCAGTTAGGACCACTCCACCCAAAGGGCAGATGGGAGAGAATTTTGGTGCGGAAAGCCTGTCTGGTGGGTAAGGGTCCGATACTCCGGCGATGGCGGGAGCCGGTGGCCCCTTCCTTTTGGGAGTGGTGGAATAGTTTTCACCAGCTTATGTTGCTGGAAAGGAGGCGTGCCAGAGGGCATCCTCAGCGATGGGCCTCCTTTCCTTTGGTCTGGATGCCTTATATTCAGGGCTTGGGTCCTAAGGTCCGTAGTGAAGTCCTTAGCATTGTATAGTGTCGGGTTGGGATTACGTTATAGCTCCCTAATACGATGGGCAGTACTAATTGGGGTTAGGGGAGGGGGTGGGGGTGGGAATTTGTGTGGGTCTTAATAATTTGTGCATTGTAATATATTCCTTTTTTCTTACCTGTAATGTGTCATATCCCAGGGTAGTGGACAAGAGTCAGCCCTGCCCGGGAAGTGGTGTGTATACTGTGTACTATATATTGGAAGAGTGCTGTTGTTGCATTATAGTATTGGTGTTTGTTTATTTGTACTGTGTGAATTTAATAAACAGACCTTTGAAAAAAAAAAGAATTCCTTTCAGAAAATTCCCAGAAGTATATACTCACAATTGCAGATCTCTCTCCAGAAGTAACAGTCCCCTTTTCTAGTCTTTCAAGACTGTAAACTTAAACTGCTGCTACTAGGCCCTGTAATCTTATGTAAAGAAGTTTGAAGACCAAAACAATATAGATTATCTGGATTGTCTCATCAGTGTAGATAGAGGAATCCTTCAGGAAGCAGGTTCATTGCTACCAACAATCATTCCTTAAGATCTTTGGACCAATATGATTGTACATGGGCAGGATGACTGGACATAATAAACTCAGTCCAAGTTGTTTTAGCTTAACATAACCTGACTTAAAAGGTCCTCCCAGTGGCTTGGAGTAGGCCATTCACTCAAAGCCTTGCAGAATCTTGGTCTTTTGGTTGATTGTATGTGTTGTCTTTTGTATAAGTATATGAAATATATTAAGTGGTCATTTAATATTACACAACCTTTCAAAAAATATGCAAATAGTCACACCTGTGAAATTGATAGGAGACTGTTTCAGCTCCATGGCATACCTATAATAATACTTTTGTTGTTGTTGTTAAGTGCCGCCAAGTCGGTAATACTTTTAGAAGAGACCAAAGCTGTAGGCTCTTGACCTAGGGATACCAAGTCATAGGTTATAGGGCAGGGATCTCCAACTTCAGTCCTGGAGGGCTGCAAATCAGTCAGATTTTCAGGATATCCCTAATGAATATACATGAGATAAATTTGAATACAATGGGGGCAGTGCATTCATAATTATTAGGGACATCCTGAACATCTGACTGGTTTGCGGCCCTCCAGGACTGGAGTTTGAGACTCCTTTAATGGACATATGACTCCTTTAAGAACATAGCTGACAACCCAACTGTGATGCACGAATTGAACCTTATCAGTTCTTGTAGTGATTAGGTGTGATACCTTGTAGGGCTGGTACCTGTTCAGAAACTAATGTCTGAACCACTAGCATGGCTTCCTGTTACAAGATGGAGCCTGTTCAGAAACCAAAGTCTGAACCATGGGGCCTGCTCTGAACCAAAGACTGAATTAAACAAGATGGAATCCTGTTTTGTTATAACTCAGCATTAAAACATGCAGATTTAGCATGCCAGTTTATGCTGCCAGTTTATGATACTTCACAGTAAAAGTATTTTTTCCAGCTGACTACGTGCAGAAGAACATGGCTGAAACCTTCACTGTGCCTGGCTTTGACGACAATGTATGAACCTGCATACCAGCAGTTTTCGAGCACGATGGACCTTTGTTTGCAGAAGGACCACCTATTAGCTGTTACCGGATTTGCTAAAAATGACATACAGGGTTCAAGTCCAGCCAATCACCAGGTCTTCTGGACAAAGAATTATACAGTGGTCCACCGGAACCCAGAACGGAGAGCTCAGGAAAGAGATGTAGAGCCCAGAGGGCAAAGAGAGAAAGAAAGAAAGATCTCTGAAAAGGAAGAACGAGAGAAGGGAACTCTAACTTTTGATACAGGCTGTTCGCTTGCCTTTTCTCTCTGGCTGAAAAAGTCAGATAGTGTTCAAGGCCAAAGCCTCGAGACAGAGTGAATTTCTCCCACAGACCGGCAGCTCAGTGTGTGACCGCGCAGCTCATTTCAGCTAACGTTGGACCTCTGCCATACCTTGACTTTGTTCTGGTCCTGAGACCCGGACCACAGTCACAGGTGTTTTGGCACGAGCTAAGGTATTGGTCTTTAATTTCCTTGAGGTTGGGGACTAGCTTAGACAGACATAATTTGCATACATCAGAGTGCATGTGAATCAGTGACATTGGTTATAAAGAAAGAGATTAGGTATCTTGGTATTGTAACATGGGCTGAATAACATGCTACCTCAGAAAGCTAATTCATTCTAATGTTTCCACTATTTTTGCTATCAAAAAATAAAGTCTAAATTTTATACAAACAGGACTTGTTCTTGTTTTATCACATGATTTGTTTGCCAGATGGTCCTATGGAATCCTGGGAGAAGGAGCATAGCAGAACCCACTAGACAGAGTGAGACTTTATATATGTGTATTTATCTGCTACTGATAATATCTCCTACAACATCATGCATATGTCTCTCACTAGCTGTATGATGAGTAGAGGTCATAATCCCTTTTACATACATTAAGGAAAAAAAGAATTGAAGGGTGATGCCACCAAATGGCATCAATCCCAACTTCATTCTTTGTAGATTCAAGGTTGAAGTAAAAAATTGGCTCTGCTTCCTAGGCTAAAAAAGTAAAGAAAATTTTGGAGTGGGTAGGTTAAAACCTAATCGTTGTTGGTGTCTCAACACAGAAGGAAACATAATCAGTTGGAGGGTATATCTCAATGCACTCAATAAGGTTGAGAGTTCAACCTCAAAATTATGTATCAGTAAGTCATATGGTAAATATCAGCGAATATCTCCTTTCCAACTCTGCAGTGAACATCATATCAAAAGGACAACTGAAAAGTTAAGGTGGATAAAATGAACTACCATGGACACGCTGGTGGGAAGGTAATGAACAAGAGCTGTAATATCTTACAGGTGCACTCCATATCACATACACAGAAAGGATGAATATGAGTAAGTAGTTAAACAGTGTTTAGTGGCAAGAAAATTGTGGACATTTTATGGAGTATTAACAGATGTATTCTGCAAATTTGTAGAAATTCATCAGACCTATTAAATGACTAGAATTTGGGTATTTGAAGGGAAAAGAAGAAAACATGGAACAATTTCAGCCAACATGTGCAGAGGTTGGTGCTGTAAACAGAAAGAAGATGCTCTGAGAATCATTTATTAGAAAGAATTATAGGGGCAGGTTTATTTTATTCATAATTTATTTAAGAAAGGATTTTGTTTTTAGAAATAGGATTATTACCTGGAAATGTCATTCACTTAATAGTATTCTGACCAGTAGGTTCAGATTATCTAAGTAGTTGATGAAATGTTGGCTGAATTTTATTGGCATACTTTGATGATCTCACAGGAAATAGACTTTTTGGAATATTAATAACAGTATTGCCCCTTCCTCATTTTTCTTGCTCTTCTGTCTCTATTTTCTTGTTGTTCTTTTTAATTATGACATGGTAAAACAGGCACTCTGTAAGTTATATAAGAACAACTGAATAATAACAGTAAAATATTTAGGCTATCCAGTTGCTGTTAATGTATAGGGTGAATTGATTTGAATCTTTCATAAAGAAACTCTGAGATTTTTAACGTAAGTACAGAAAGCACAGTTACTTACCTGTAACAGGTGATCTCTGGGAACAGCAGGAATTAGTCCTCACATATGGGTACGTCGGTACCGACGGAGCCCGCGCGGGAAAGCTCCCCAGCTTCCTAGAATGGAAGCTTTTGGGACCTCCCACTGCACATGCGCACTGCCTTCCCGCCTTCCCGAACAGCTCTCCTCAGTTTCGAGTTTATAGCTGAGTCAATAGAGAGAGGACAGGAAGATAGATAGATAAAAGATACAACTCCTAGGGGAGGTGGGTGGGTTGTGAGGACTAATTCCTGCTGTTCCCAGAGATCACCTGTTACAGGTAAGTAACTGTGCTATCTCCAGGAACAAGCAGGAATAAGTCCTCACATATGGGGACTCCCTAGCTTAGATGCGTGGGATCCCCTGTCAAGGTTCGCCATCTTCGTATGGATCTCAGGCATCCATCCTGGGAAGGTGGGCAGGAGTTGTCTAAGAATGGAACAGGTGTTTGAGGACAGCCTGGCCAAACAAGGCATCCCGGCGGGAGTCCTTGTCCAAACAGTAATGGGCTGTGAAGGTATGAACCGAGGCCCAGGTAGCGGCTCGACAGATCTGATCAATGGAAACAGAGTGCAGATGAGCCATAGAAGTTGCCATGGCTCTCACATTGTGAGCTGTGACATGGCCCTCCAGAGAAATGTTTTTACTCTGGTAAGCAAAGGAAATACACTGAGCAATCCAATTGGAAAGTGTACGCTTGGAGACTGGAAGTCCCAAATGTGAAGGATCAAAAGCCACGAAAAGTTGAGAAGACTTTCGATGTGGCTGAGTCCTATTAAGGTAAAAGGCTAGAGCTCTTTTACAATCCAGAGTATGAAGGTTCCTCTCTGCATTGGAGGCATGAGGAGCCGGAAAAAATACAGGTAGATATACCTCTTGATTAAGATGAAAAGGCGAGACCACTTTAGGCATAAAGTGGGGATTCGTCCTAAGGACCACCTTGTCATGATGAAATCTTGTATAAGGTGGATTAGCCACTAGAGCTTGCAGTTCGCTGATGCGACGAGCGGAAGTGACTGCAATTAGGAATAGTACCTTCCAGGAAAGAAATTTCAAGGAGGTAGAAAATAATGGCTCAAAAGGTGGCTTCATAAGCTGACCAAGCACTAGATTCAAATCCCATGCGACCGGGGGGGGTCTGATGGGAGGTTTAGTGAGGGTCAGGCCTCTCATGAATCTTGCAACAAGAGGGTGAGAGGAGATAGGTTGTCCATTTATAGGTTTCAGGGATGCTGAAATAGCACTTAAATGGACTCTTACAGAATTCGTCTTAAGGCCTGCATTGGAAAGATGCAGGAGATAGTCTAAGAGGGAATTCAAAGGAAGTGCCAGAGGGTCAAGGCCCTGCTGAGCACACCAAATGGAAAAACGTCTCCATTTGAAAGCATAAGACCGCCTCGTGGAAGGTTTCCTAGAGGCATGAAGGATATCTTTCACAGGTTGAGAAAGATTAAAGTCTTGAAGACTTAAGCCTTCAGTAACCAAGCTCGGAGATGTAGGGATTTGGGGTTTGGGTGCCACAAAGTCCCGTCGTCCTGAGACAGAAGGTCTGGTGCAGCTCCTAAGTCCAGGGAGGATCCCTGGGAGAGCTGTAGAAGCAGAGGGAACCACACTTGGCGTGGCCAGCGTGGAGCTATGAGGATCATAGAGCCGTGATCTCTCTGGAGTTTGAACAGAGTCTTGGGAATCAGCGGAATGGGTGGAAAGGCATATAGGAACGCCTGACCCCAATGGAGGAGAAAGGCGTCCGTGGCCTGAGCTTCCTGACACGGAGTCCTGGAACAGAACCGGGGAAGTTTGGCATTCCACGGACTTGCAAAGAGGTCTATGTCCGGGGTCCCCCATTCCTGAAAGATTCTGGTTATCTGGTCCACGTGTAGGGACCACTCGTGTGGCAGCAGAACTCGACTGAGCCTGTCTGCTCGAGTGTTTTGGACTCCTGGAAGGTACACTGCTAGCAGATGAATTTGGTGCTCTCTGGCGAAGGCCCATAATCTGAGAGCTTCGTTGCAAAGCGACAGAGAGCCCGTCCCTCCTTGTTTGTTTATGTAAAACATGGCCACCTGATTGTCTGTCTGAACCAGGACAGTCAGGTTGGCAAGGAGGGTATGGAAGACCTTGAGGGCAAGGTAAATTGCTCGCAGTTCCAGGAGGTTGATATGAAGGGTGGCCTCCTGTGGAGACCAAGTGCCCTGAGTGGAGAGAGTTAGCAGATGGGCTCCCCACCCCAATTGGGAGGCATCTGTTGTGAGGGTTGCTTGGGGTAGCAAGGGCTGAAAGGGAGCCCCCAACAACAGATTCTTGGTGGATATCCACCAATGGAGGGACCAAGACAGACGGTTTGAGGTTTGTATTTGGTCTGAGAGTGCTCCCGACGCCTGAGTCCACTGGGTGGCCAGGGTCCATTGAGCTGCTCTCATATGAAGACGAGCGTAGGGCACCACATGTACTGTGGAGGCCATATGGCCCAGGAGGCGTAGCATTTCCCTGGCTGTCAAGTGAGTACTGGACTGGGCTTGGGAGGCCAAGCTCAGCAGACGCTGACCCCGAACCAGTGGAAGGTAGGCTCTTGCAGTGGTGGTGTCCAACTGGGCCCCTATGAATTCTAGAGACTGAGTAGGGCTGAGTTGAGACTTGGGAAGGTTTACCACCAGTCCCAGATACTGCAGAAGGCTCCTTGTGCGGTCTAGGGAAATCTGGGCCTGCGACTGAGTTGGAGCTCGAATGAGCCAGTCGTCCAGATATGGGAATACGAAAATTCCCATGCTTCTGAGAAATGCGGCTACGACTGCCATGCATTTGGTAAAGACTCTTGGGGCAGAGGCGAGACCGAAGGGAAGTACTCTGTATTGGTAATGACTTCCCTTGAACAGAAAGCGAAGATATTTTCTGTGGGATGGATGGATGAGTAGATGTGTATACGCATCCTGCAGGTCTAGAGAACAAAGCCAGTCCTGACTCTGAAGGTATGGAAGGAGAATGCCCAGAGAGAGCATTTTGAATTTCTCCTTGTACAGAAATTTGTTCAATTCTCTCAGATCTAGGATTGGTCTGAATCCCCCTGTCTTCTTTGGAATGAGAAAATAGGGGGAGTAGAAACCTGACCCTTGTTGATGAAGAGGAACCTCTTCTATGGCCCCTTGGGCAAGCAGAGAAGAGATCTCCTGATCCAACAGGGCTAGGAGAGGAGATGGAGAATTGAAGGGTCTCACCATGTGATGAGGAGGAAGGTTGGAGAAATGAAGTTTGTAACCCTCTCGGACGATAGAGAGGGTCCATTGCTCTGTTGTGATTTGTTCCCATCTGGGAGCAAAGTGAGCTAACCTTCCAGGTATGGTGAGAGGTTCTGGTTGGTCCAGAACCAGGAATGGCAAGTTCTCTAGGGGCAAGTCAAAACCCCTGAGGGGGTGGAGCCTGTTGAGCTGCAGTAGCTGCTGCAGGCTTTGCTCTTGCTTGTTTCGTTTGCTGACGTTTAGCCGCAAAACGAGGTTGAGAAGATTGCTGGCCAGTATTGGAAGCATATCTGGCCTTCTTATAATAAGGCCTCTTGAAAGACTTCTTCTTAGTGGGAGTAGAAGTGGACTTAGAAAGTCTCTCTAAGGTGGCATTTTCAGCGTCCATTTGAGTGGCCTTAACTTGCCACTCTGCACCGAATAAGTTCTCACCTGTACAGGGCAGATTCCGTAAGCCATCTAGAACCCAGGGTTCCAGATCAGAAGCCTGGAGCCAAGCCAGGCGTCTGGCTGCAATAGCAATGCCAGAAGCTCTGCTGGCTCCTTCGAAGGAATCAAAGGCAGCTCTGTTGGAGAACTTAGAAACATCTAAAAGTTGTTTCACAACAGAAAGGAAGTCCTCCTGTTTATCCTCAGGGATACAGGAGGCAAAATGCCGTACTTTCTTGGCAAGTTCCCCTAGGAACATGCCCATATAGAGGCTGTAGGAATTAATCCTGGCTATAAGCATACTAGCCTGGAAGATTTTCCTACCAAAAGAGTCTAGTGTCTTACATTCCCTTCCTGGAGGTGTAGAAGAGTGCCTTTTAGTACTCTTGATCTTTTTCATTGCAGACTTTACCACAATGGAGTGGTGAGGCAATTGAGTTTTCTGAAAACCAGGAGAAGGAGGGACCCGATACATGGTGTCCAACCTACGGGAATAAGGAGACAGAGTTAAAGGGTTCTCCCAGAAATCCATCAATTGTTCTTGAAGGATTTCATGGATAGGCAGAGTAACTGCTTCTTTAGGAGACTTAGAGTATCCTAAAATATCCAATCATTTTGACCTTGGTTCCGTTTCAGAGGAAGTAGTGATAGAAAGGCCTTTAGCCATTTCTAAAATAAAGTCCTGAAAGGACAAATCCTCTGGAGGAGACATTCTCCTTTTTGGAGAAGAAGGTTCCTCAGGAAGGTCAAGGGAGAGCTCTGCAGACTCATCAGAGGAGACAAAATCCTCAGAGGATTCGGTGTATTCTCTAGTTTCCTCCAACGCACGATACGCATACCGATCGGTATCGACATCGGGCGTACCGGGTATGGAAGCGGTATGGAGCGAAAGCCCATACGGTACCGATTTGTGTTTAGAAGAGGAAGGCCTGGGTTCCGGCATGGCGGACGATACCGGAACCGGGCCCGGAACCGCTGGAAGCGGTACCGATGGCGTTGCAGCTTTAATGAAAGCCATGACGGCCTGCTGCATGGATTGGACAGTATTGCCCATAGACGCCACGGCTGCCTGGATGTCGGTACCGGTATGGGCCGGTACCCCAGAGCAGTCCAACAGGTGATCTGTCGAGGCCGTGCCATCGATGTCAACCTGTAGCCCCTGTATTGGCGTTTTGGAAGGTAGGACTTCCCGCCGGGGCTGTTTGGCTGGGGCAGGGTCCTCAAAACTAAGAGCCTCTCGATGCTTTGAAGGAGATTTGCTCTTTGAGGACTTGCCCACAGAAGGTTTGGTTACCTGAGATCCATCCGGGGATGATGACCTGGATGACTGTGATGTTGGATTCTCTGAAGCAAACAGCACATGGAATTTGTTGGCCCGGTTCTGCAGCCCACACTTAGACATTTGGGAGCAGGAAGGGCAGTCCGGAATGGAGTGGTCAGGCCCCAAACATTTAAGACACCATTCATGGGTGTCTGTGACTGATATTACAGCAGTACACTTGGTACACTTCTTAAATCCAGGGGCTGGCTTCTCCATGTGGAGAATTCAAGTAGGCCTGAAGGCCTAACTGAAGTGACCAAGTGCTGAAAAATAATAAAAGAAAAGAAATAATTTTTCAAGAAAGAAAAAGGAAGACCGGCGATACCGGTATCGGTATGGGAAGGCAGGTACGCGGTCTAAAGAAACAAAACAAAAAACTACAATTTCTTCAGCGGTGACAGGATACACGACCTGCTGGCTCCGCGGAAAAAGAGAAACTGAGGAGAGCTGTTCGGGAAGGCGGGAAGGCAGTGCGCATGTGCAGTGGGAGGTCCCAAAAGCTTCCATTCTAGGAAGCTGGGGAGCTTTCCCGCGCGGGCTCCGTCGGTACCGACGTACCCATATGTGAGGACTTATTCCTGCTTGTTCCTGGAGATACAAAAGTTAACCGAGATACTTGTTTCATTTTCATAGACGTAGAGACATATGAAACATTCTTTTGGAAACAAACAGTAAGAAAAGAGTTTTTTGAAATAAACAAGAAAGGAACCATTTTCCCATGTCTCTCAAAAAGTTGTAGACAGTCTCAGGGTTCCCCGAACCATGTTTACTGTGCAACCTACTAATACTCCACTGCGCTGAAGGGTTAGATGTTAATATTCTACAACAACTTCACGTTCAGAGTCCGGAGCCTCTGGAAGTGTGCACAGGAGAATGGTTCAGGCAGGAGACTGCACAGGCATTGAGGTGAAAATGAACAGGATACTCTATGCAGAAAATGAATAGTTTGAACCCCTGGTAGCAGCATAGATTGTGCTGATGTTAGTTGCTGTGCAGAACTGTCAGCAGCACATCCTTGCGCAGCCCATAACAGATGAAGTATGTGCCATCTGTGTACCACCAAAGTGCATGAGGGACGCGGAATTCCATCCATGTCCTGCTCAAGTATCTGGACCTCTCAGACTATTATGCTTGAGAGATGTATCAGTACTACACTGCACCACTGCACTCAAAGCACATCAGGATACTGGGATACTCTCACTGCCAACTGTGTTGTAAGTTGACCCACAGCATTACTGAGAAATTCTCTCATTCTATCTCGATGACAGCTTAGTTCAGCCACTTCTTCATGGCAGGAAAGAATGAATCTGACCATGCAGAAAACACAGGATTCAGAAACAGTCAGGTCACAGACAAACAGAGCATAGTAGATAGCAGTCTTTTCTGTGGAAGGTCCTGGAATACTGCAGACACAAATGACAAAAGACCACAAAATGAACAAAAGACCACAAAAATAAGAGCATGAATAAAATTATACAGAATAGCAAATAATTTTGTTGGAAAAATGAATGAAAATTCAAAATGAGAAAAAAAATCTGAAGGCTTTGTCACACGTCCTTTCAGCTGAGCAGAAGAAACAAAAGCTGAAGAACTGAGGACATCACTGTGCATGGGAAGGTCTGCACATGCTTAGAACTTTACATTAAAGTATGAGCTCTGGAAAGGCAGTTCCATCCAGGTGCCATCAGATGATGTCACCCACTTGTGTACTTGACTCAATTTTGCTTGTCGATGTAAAACAAAAAATGCTTATAAACAAGTTTTGAGCTATTGTGACCAACTGTTTTTTCTGTCCCTTTTTTCACTTACATTTCCATAACCTTATGGAACTGCAGTGACCTCTTGTGAGAAAAAAGGGCAATATACAACTCTATATGGATCAAATTTAATGCCAGATGACTCAACTACCATTGCTTTAGCTGCTGCTTTCTTTTTTGGGAAGGATGATGACATTTTACTTACTAGATAATGTCCTTTCCTTAAGTCCTGCTACACCAGTCCAGAGAAGTGGGTTGTGTCCCCCTACCAGCAGAGCTAGAGACAGAGAAAAATCCAGAGGCTTCTGATGACCTCATCCTGTACTATATCTAGAGCAGCTAGAAGGCATGCAACCTCAGTATTCGTACTCAAGCCATGGATAAGAACCTCTGGCCGCACAAGCCCCACAGATCATAGCAGATCATATAAGCTCAGACCAGATCAGAGTTGGTCATACTAGAAAATAGCAGACCTAAGCAGATCAGACCAGATCCTAACAGATCTGAGGCAGGTCTTAGACTGGCCTAGAAGGACCCAAGGAAAGGATATTATCCAGTAAGTAAAATGTCACCTTCCATATCACACTGCTAGGACAATCCAGACAAGTGGGATGTACCAAAGCTATGCCTCTACTAAGTGGGAAGATGACAAGGCAGACTTTAGGATCTCTGGATCAAAAATTGTGTCCACCTGAGCGTGGACAGCCAAGCTGGAGTGCTTGACAAAAGTGGAAAGTAATAACCATGCTGCCACCCAACAAATGTCTATAGGAGTGACCAAACTGCACTCCATCCAGGAGAAAGCCTGAACATGCATATAAGCACACACAAACCTTCTGGAACCAGCTAGGTTTGGAATAGATAGCTCTGGCCTATCATCTCCTTTATCCAGTAAACTATAGTAGACTTTCTGGCAGCTTCTTCATTTTGTGGACCTGATAGTCTGACTTCAGGTATCGAAGAAGCACCCTCCGAACGTCCACCAGGTGAAGGTCCTTATCCTTCCCCGGCATTATTCCTTAGAGATCTGTTGGGAAATTTGATTTAAAGTCTGCCTTGGGTCTGTTTATATATGTATATATTGGCTTTATATGACTGAACCCTTGCCTGGTGAAACTACACAGGAGGATGGATGGCACAGAAGACAAGAAGACAGGCAAGAAGACAATAGCTATATGAGAGTATATGCTTGCCATAAGATAATGGATGCGGCCTGTTATGGAGGATTCTGGGAAACCATATTCTGGATAGAAGTATGCAGAATATTGGGCCTAACAAGAAATTACAGGTCAAGCAAAGAATTCAAACTAATGAGCACAAAATACTCTCTGACTGGTTTCAATTAGTGCCAAGAAGAAGGAAAAATACAGGAAGGGTCAAAGGTCACAGGCCATGCATAGATAAACAGACCTAAAAGCAAATCCAGATGTATAGAGGTCACAGGCCATGCATAAATGAGCAGATCTAAGTGCAGGTCCAGATGTACAAATGTAAGGAGATTCTCCCCTGGGAAAAGTGTTGTAGGATCCCTTCATAATCCCTCTTTGTCTCAAATGGTTATTGTTATCAATGCCCCTTAGTGGGATTACTTTTGCCCCTCCACATAAAAAAGAAAAAGGAAAAGAAAAAGTGGAGAATGTTGGGAAATTTGATTTAAAGTCTGCCTTGGGTCTGCTTATATATGTATATATTGGCTTTATATGACTGAACCCTTGCCTGGTGAAACTACACAGGAGGATGGATGGCACAGAAGGCAAGAAGACAATAGCTATATGAGAGTATATGCTTGCCATAAGATAATGGATGCGGCCTGTTATGGAGGATTCTGGGAAACCATATTCTGGATAGAAGTATGCAGAATATTGGGCCTAACAAGAAATTACAGGTCAAGCAAAGAATTCAAACTAATGAGCACAAAATACTCTCTGACTGGTCTCAATTAGTGCCAAGAAGGAGGAAAAATACAGGAAGGGTCAAAGGTCACAGGCCATGCATAGATAAACAGACCTAAAAGCAAATCCAGATGTATAGAGGTCACAGGCCATGCATAAATGAGCAGATCTAAGTGCAGGTCCAGATGTACAAATGTAAGGAGATTCTCCCCTGGGAAAAGTGTTGTAGGATCCTGAGGCCCTACTGACACTTAAGAATGTATGATGGATTCACTGAAAATTAATTTGAAACAGACATTTGAGACAGGGAGAAATGTATATAAGGTGGTTATTTTGGAGGAAGGGGGGCAGTATTTTCTCCCCCTTCACAGAGAGAGAGAAAGTACTGTCTGCCATTTCTATAGACAGACCTTGCTGTTCTGCATGATGCTGGAATAAAAGTCTTTGTAGATAAAGCAACTGCTGTCTAAGTAATTCTTTGATTGGTGATATTTGGGCAACCGTTGTGGGAACCAGAAGCCACAATTATTGGTGCCGAAGCCCCTCTAAATTTTCTAAATTGCCCAAGGACTCCTCTGACTGCAGTTTTATTTGTCAGGGGGACTACCTCCTGTTTCTCACAGAAAAAAAAAAACAGGGGATGAGAATACCTTCTCACTAGGAGAAGAGGATTCCTTCTGCTGGTACAGAAGATGGGAATACCCCTCTGAGTGACGTCGAGAGAGATTTTGATACCCTAGGATGACTCTATTGATGAGTGTTCAGTTTCCCTGTCTGTATGAAAGGACAGAAGACTTGCCCGGGTTCGAGTGGTGGGTAAGTATGTAATTAATATTTTGTTATGTAAGAAAACTGTTAGAGTGTCTCTGTATTTAGTTGTAACATTAGGGAATGATTAGGGAAATAAAGTTTTGCCCAGACATTAGGTCTCTGTCTTTCTGGGATTGATTGGTGTACACTTGAGACTGTACATATCATTGATATGAAGCGAGTGTGTCTCTTTATCCACGTTTCCATACCTCCGCGAGGGGATTGGCTGGGTTTGGACGAAGCGCAAGAGTTATATGTGTGTATGAGTCCTGGATTCGTAATTTTCGCTCCTCTGTTAACTATGAAGTTTGGATTTCCACCTAAAAGCGAAATTACGCGCGCCTCTGTATATAAGGAGGTTCAATTTGCTATTGGTAAAAGGCGAAATTAATTGCCCCTGTCCCCAAACAGTGAAAACACCATGTTTACAGATCATAGAAAGAGGGACAGCTAAGGAGAATATTTATAGAAAAACAGGGATGATCCCCTTATCTGGGGTGCTCACAGACCAGAGAGGGTGACAATTGGATCTATTGAAGAATAGCTTTCTAAGTATCTTTTTGAAATGAATTACTTTACAAGTTCCAGATCAGGGTGAATGACGGAGCTGACTGCAGCTGAATTAAATAACCAAGGGGGAGTGGGTCTAGTTCAGTTTCAGTATTCTGATCAGATAGGCTGTTAGGTATAATGCATTTAACTCTGTCCTGTGTTTTTAGTTTTAATCTTTAGTAAACACTGTCCTGTCATTACTGGCTACTCCAGTAGATTTTATGTTCCCTGGAGCTGAACTGATTAGAATTCTTTTCTTAAGTTGAACTAAGTGTGGAATTCCTGGAGAGCGTATCTGTTTGCTTTTATTTTCTTCCACAATATCTATGTGCTTGTAAGATGCCCCAGTCTCTGGAGAGGGAAAAACCGTTGGCCCGGAGTCCCTGGAACGCAAGTGACAAGTGGTGTTTGTTTATCTGTCTCTATTCTTCCAAGTCTTTCCTGTCTTCTTTAGAACATTGAAAACAACGAAAAATCTTCCAGGGTCTGCTGTAGTAATTGATGTGCTGAGACAGCTAGTTTTTCCCCTCCTGCCTGTCTGAATGTATTGTAACATGGAATGGATTTTCTGGGTTACTGGATTGGGATCTGAATGTATTGTACACTGAAGTGAGAATCTTAGAAGCAGACCGCACAGATAATTGACAGTGTTTTATTCTGAACTGCCAGCTATTGTGTGCAGTGATCTGACTGGTAGAAAAACAAAGAAAAATAGTTTATAGTTACAAGTACAGCCTGAAAATTTCAAATTGTTTCTTCTTCCCCTGTGCATATTTGTGTGCAGTAAATAAGTCTAAGTTTTATTTTTTAAATTTGGGATCTGCGTTTATCCTGGTTAAAAAAAAAAATTGTCTGCTGTTTTCTGTGTGTCAGAAGATTAAATAGCTCTGCCTGGGTCTGTGATAGGTCATAGGGCAGATGTACACAATAAGGAACGAATTCCTATGAATGTGTTACTTTTTGAGAAGCTTATTTTGATTTTTCTAAAAAACTGTGGAAGAGCCTAATTAACCAGAGATTAATAAAAATCGTAGTGATGCTCAGAAATTCTGTTTAATTAGTTTTGACTCAGTGATGCAAGCTCAGTTTTGTCATGTTCTTATGACTTTACAAATTCAAGATCAACTGATAAAGAGAAAAGATTACAGCTGGATTTTGTAACCAAGGAAGATAGCTCTAAAAGAAAATCCGTTTAAGAAAATATGTAACCATGTGATGCAAAGATGTTTAGTTAGTATTACATTGTTGGAGAAAATCCTTATATAAGATTATGAAGAAAATACTTTTTACTTGTTTTTTTTAAAAAAAAGGTCCTGAGTTTCTCAAGCTGAAAGGTATGTTGCTTTTTGAGATTTCCCAAGGGGGAATGCTTTAATGAAGTCTCTCAGGAAAGCCTCTCTACTCTGATCAGATGGGCTGCTGTGCTTAAGTGCTCCCAGATGTTAGATCAAACAATCAAGGCATGAAATTGGAGAATCTGTTTCTGTTGTCCTTTGCCCTTTAGAGTGGGGGTTTGACGGCACTGACAGGACAATGCTACTTGGAAATGATTTGAATACCGAGTGAATGAGAAGTTATATGTTTGGTTTTGATCGAGCAAAATTAAAAGTAAAACAGAATTGTTCATAAATTACAGAAACCCAAAAGAGCTGTAACTAAGTTTTATTTTAATTTTTGTTTAAAGGACAGAAAGAGAGATCTACTGTTTAGTTTGCAGTTCCGTTTGACACCAGTCTCATTCAATTTAAATGTGAAAAGGAGTGTTTGTATTCTTAAGCTCAGTGCTAATGACTAATGACTAAGGACAGTAACACGGGAGTTGCTGAATTTTAGGATAAATTCATCTGTTTTTCTGTATTTGAATTTTATATGTTGGGGTCCAGAGAAAACACAGTGTACTTTGTTTTGAAAGATTTTTTTTTAAGTTTCAATTTTAGGAATACACTATATTGTAGCACTATGATATACAAATTTACTTTAGTTTACACACTTGCAAAACAAATTTGGTGAAAAATGGAGCTTAGTTTCCAGAAAAATATGAGAATATTTGTAAAGTTATTTACACATAAAATAATAACATTAAGTTGAATTGATTAGACAAAGTCTCCTACAGCACAGAGGTTTTTTTTTTTTTTAACATGTCTGTCTAGTTCTGTTGTCCATTTGCATTTCTTAAGATAGCATGCCGGTAAGGTGAAGCTAGCCCAAGCACTGCTTTGAAGTCTCCCTTGACATGCAAAAGTATTAGTGTAATGAATGACTCAGGATAATTATTTTGCCTTGTTCAGCACTTTCACTGAGAACAGTATATACAATAGATTCTAGTCATACGTGAGAGAGAGACATTTGGCTGTCATGTTAAAAGTCATGATTTGTCCTATTACGACTGCCGTTATAAAATGTTACAAAAATATTTTTATACTGTAGGGACTTTATTCAGATTGTTTAAGACAATTGCTATTTTGAATGAGCACATATGTCCATTTTTGAACCATACCAATTAAGTTGGTGAGAAAAAAACAAAAGGACACTGTTTACTCATGTTGTTATATTCATTAAGAAGAATCCAAGTTTATATTTTCTATATACTATTTGTTTACCACAATACTAAGTTTCTAACAATTGTTTGATGTTCTTAGCATGCCAATTAAGAGGTGGTACTCTGATGGACATTAAACTGATGAAGGTTATTTAAAGTGACATATCTGTCTAATGACCATGTAAACAAATTTTATTCAACTATGCTGTCTCCAGAATCTTTAATTCAGGAAGTCATTTAAGCCCCAACACATACTCAACAATTGGAAATAGACACCTGGAGACAGGCTAGGTGCATTTTGCACTCTGATATGCTTTGGAACATCCACACTGGCCATGTGGTACTTCCAGATGCTTTTTGCCTCATTTTGCCTTTGTATGTACTGGCCAGACATGCAGGGGTAAAAAAAGAGGGATGATTTGATGACAAATTTTCACAAATAAAAATTGGAGTAATTCTGAAACTTGCCAAACTTGCAGAATATGTGCGTGCAACTTGTCTAATCTATTAATATGTAAAGATCAGTTAAGAATATGGTGGAGTATTTCCTACCAGCAAATGAATCTTCAGTGATGGAGAGACAAGAAGTTTATCAAACTGAGAGACACAGTTGATACCATATGAGATAGTTATGATCTTAAGTAAATGTGGATGAAATGATGTTTATCACATTGCATTGTCTCATTGTAAAATCTAATCTAGAATATTTTAGTCTTTTCATTTAATATTGGATTCTGCTCTTCTGAATTGGACCTGGAGCCATGTCACCAATTGAAATCCAGAGATTCCAGCAGAGGAAATTGGCCATAATCCAGATGGAACAGTCCACCCCAAGACCTCTGAACTAAACCACACTTAAACTTCAGAGACAGGTGAAGCGCACGACGCAGTCCTGAAAAACTGCTGGGAAGCAGGCCCAAATTATCCAAAAATAAAGACTATTAAGATTGATTGGGACTTTTGGGAAAATCTACAAGCCATTTGGGCTACAGCAACTGCAATACCCACACCAGCTCAAGTTGTACTGTAACATTTTCAAAGCTTTCTTCATCACTTTGTTGAATATTTGATGTGTCCAGTATTATTGCAAGCTGTATGTCTTCCATTCTCTTAGAATGTTGCCTGCTGGTATTCCGGACTCGGAGGAGGCCTAACAGCTTTCTTTATAACTCGTTTAAGTATTGCTGTGTTTGGTATTCTTGACTGCTGTATTTTTCCTATTTTATTAGGATGCTGTAAAAGAATGATATTGCAAAGTACAGTACCAAAAGCTGACCCCTTCATAATCCCTCTTTGTCTCAAATGGTTATTGTTATCAGTGCCCCTTAGTGGGATTACTTTTGCCCCTCCACATAAAAAAGAAAAAGGAAAAGAAAAAGTGGAGAATGTTGGGAAATTTGATTTAAAGTCTGCCTTGGGTCTGCTTATATATGTATATATTGGCTTTATATGACTGAACCCTTGCCTGGTGAAACTACACAGGAGGATGGATGGCACAGAAGGCAAGAAGACAATAGCTATATGAGAGTATATGCTTGCCATAAGATAATGGATGCGGCCTGTTATGGAGGATTCTGGGAAACCATATTCTGGATAGAAGTATGCAGAATATTGGGCCTAACAAGAAATTACAGGTCAAGCAAAGAATTCAAACTAATGAGCACAAAATACTCTCTGACTGGTTTCAATTAGTGCCAAGAAGGAGGAAAAATACAGGAAGGGTCAAAGGTCACAGGCCATGCATAGATAAACAGACCTAAAAGCAAATCCAGATGTATAGAGGTCACAGGCCATGCATAAATGAGCAGATCTAAGTGCAGGTCCAGATGTACAAATGTAAGGAGATTCTCCCCTGGGAAAAGTGTTGTAGGATCCTGAGGCCCTACTGACACTTAAGAATGTATGATGGATTCACTGAAAATTAATTTGAAACAGACATTTGAGACAGGGAGAAATGTATATAAGGTGGTTATTTTGGAGGAAGGGGGGGCAGTATTTTCTCCCCCTTCACAGAGAGAGAGAGAAAGTACTGTCTGCCATTTCTATAGACAGACCTTGCTGTTCTGCATGATGCTGGAATAAAAGTCTTTGTAGATAAAGCAACTGCTGTCTAAGTAATTCTTTGATTGGTGATATTTGGGCAACCGTTGTGGGAACCAGAAGCCACAGAACGCAGATAAACAAACCACCTGGTTGACATGGAAGGCCAATACCACCTTAGGCAAGAAAGAAGGAATGGGCCATAAATACATGGCCGCCTCCAAAAAAGACAGATAGGGATCTTGGCACAACAAAACCTGCAACTCTGAGCTGTCTCACTGAGCAGATTGTGACCAAAAAGGAAGTCTTAAGGGACAAATCCTTGATTGTAGCCCTCTACTACTACTACTACTACTGAGCATTATATAGCGCTACAAGGCGTACGCACAGACATGTAAGAGACAGTCCCTGCTCATCCGAGCTTACAGTCTAGTAAAGACAGACAACACAGTAAGTGTAGACAGGGATACAACTAGGGGGAATGGTAAGGAAACAAAAAGGAGATTAGGTGAGTTAAGATCTGAAAGCGGCAGTGAAGAGGTGAGTTTTCAGCCTGTATTTGTAGTGCCAAGGAAGGTGCCTAACGTACAGATTCAGGTAGTTTGTTCCACGCATAAGGAGCAGCAAGGTGAAAGGAGCAAAGTCTGGCATTGCAATAGAAGAGAAGGGCACAGATAGAAGCAATTTGCCAAAAGAGCGGAGTTTCCAGGGAGATGTATAGGGAGGTATAAGAGAAGAAAGGTAGTGAGGAGCTGCAGAGTGAATGCACTTATAGGTCAGCAGGAGAAGCTTGAACTAGATGCAGAAATGGATAGGGAGCCAATGAAGTGACTTGAGAAGAGGGGTAATATGAGCATGACGAGGCTGGTGGAAGATTAGCCGTGCAGCAGAGTGCTGAACAGATTGAAGGGGAGAGAGATAATTCAGAGGGATTCCAGCAAGGAGTAGGTTACAATAGTCAAGACGGGAGGTGATTAAGGAGTGGATCAGTGTCTTAATAGTGTGTTCAGAAAGGAATGGGCAGATTTTATGGTGCGGCCACCAAGGTCCAAAGAACCAAAGGGAGATTCCAAGAAGGAACCACAAAATGCAGGGGAGGACGCAAATGCTTAACTTCCTTCAGAAACCAATCCACATACAGATGCGAGGCCAGGGACCGCACCACCATAATCCCATTAAAACAAGCCAAGGTTGCCACTTGAACCCTGTTAACTGAGGGACATGCCCTTGTCAAAACCATCCTGGAGGAAGGAGAGAAGGACTGGCAAACCTGCAGCGCTAGGATAGACTCGGTGCTCCCTGGCACCAGTGCTCAAATAGACACCAAATGCGCACATAGGCGAGACATGTAGGGCCAGATATTCTTCTGGGCATGCTATGCACCATATCGGCGCATAGCCCTGCCCACCAACACTTAAACCCAGATATTCAATGTCAGGGTCATATGCAGCTCCGGGATTGAATATCTGGGTATCGCCACACAACCCAGAAGCTGCCAAAACTAACCAAGCAGCAGTAATATTGCATGCTGCCCGGTTAGCGCCTGCACTGTAAAGATAGGCGACGGTTTTCTTTGCCTATCTTTTCGGCATAGAGCACTAACCAGGCAGCATGCAATATCACTGCTGCCCAGTTATCTCATGCCCCTGCCTCCGCTCTGCTCCGGAATGCCCCAGACATGCCCTGATGCTAGCTGGAGAGCATAGGGGTGTGTAGGGGACATAGATGGGGAAATTTAATGTCACTACTAGGCTGTACACCGCGCAAATGCCCTTCGAATATCGGGCCTGTAGAACCTCTTCAGAAGCATGGAAACCACAACCGAAAAGTAGCCCTTATGCACTAAGTGGCACCTCTCAAGAGCCACGCCATAAGTGAAAAGGGAGCCAGATCATCCAGCAAAATCATCCCCTGCCTCAAGAGCCCCCACACCAATGGGAACTGCAGAGGGGGCTCTTGCTGGAGGCGCATCAGATCTGCATACCACGGCCTCCTCGACCAATCCAGTGCCATCAGTAGAACTGAACTCTGATGGGGATCAACATGATGAAGCACTCGTTCTACAAGAGTCCATGGAGGAAATACATACAGCAGAGTCTGCTTTCGCCAAGGATGAATCCAGGCGTCCATGCCTGGGAGCCTGCTTTCTTGCAGCGGCTAAGAACCTCTGCACCTTGGTATTGGCCACATCACCATTAGATTCATCTCAGGGTGACCCCCACCTGTTCAGGATTCTCTCGATTGCTAACCAGCTCAGCTCTCAGTCTCCGTGATCGAGGGCCATTTCCTGAGACATCCTAGAAATCTTCATGTCCCCTGCCCATTGACATAGGTCACTGCTGTGGCATTGTCCAGGAAGATCCAAACTGCTCTGCCTTGGACTATATCTCCTGGAGACGAAGGAGAACCATGCAAATGGACCTCATCTCCAGCTGACTAATGGGCCAGGCCACCTCCCACTTGTTCCAGTGATGCTGGGCCATCAGCCCTAGGCAATGAGCTCCCCATTCCAACAAGCTGACATCCATCATCAATAGAAGTCACTAGAAATCATCCAGGGCAAGGCCTTTCAGCAGATGACTGTGCTGCTCCCATCCTTTCAGGCTGGCTACCACCAGCGGGGAGAGCAGGAACCTGATACCGAAGTCCTGTGAGAAGGAGGAGATCAGCGGAACAATAGAGACCTTTGTAGCAGAAGTATGTGCGCCTGTGCCCAGGGGACCATCTCGATAGTGGCCACCATCAACCTTAGGAGCTGGAAGTAGTCCCAGGCCTTAGGAGACTTCTGCCTTCAAAATGCCTCCAGACCGTTCCTGAGCCAGTGTTGAACCATGCCCCTATAAAATTCTTGTCATAGTTGATCACCCAGCCCAGATTCCAGAAACTGCACCATCCAGGCCGACATCCACAGGGCTTCGTCATGCAATTTCGCCCAAATGAGCCAGTTATCAAGATAAGGATGCACACAAGGCAGCATAAAACACCACCATAAACTTGGTGAATGGTGCAGTGGAGAGACCAAAAGGTAGTGCAGCAAACTGAAAATGGAAGCCAAGTACAGAGAAGCGAAGGAAGTGCTGTTAATCCTCAAGGATGGGAATGTGTAAGTGTGCCTCGGCCAAGTCCAATGAAGCAAGAAACTCTTCAAGCATGACCACTCTTATGACTGATCTCAAAGTCTCCATGTGGAAATGAAAAGTCCACAGGTGAGCACTGATGCCCTTAAGATCCAAAATTGGGCAGAAGGAGTCATCCTTCTTTGGCACCACGAAGTAAATAAAATATCGGACGTTGCCCTTTTTTTGACAGGTGGTACAGACACTATTAACTGGAGGCTGAGGAGCCTCTTCAGAGTAGACTGAATGACAGCCCTCTTGACCGCAGACCTACATGAAGATATCAGGAAGGTGTTTGGGATGGGATCCTTGCATTCAAGCACGTAGCTGATCTGAATGATGTCAAGCACCCACCAGCCTGAGGTCACACAAGCCCACTCCTGGAAGAAGTGATGGAGCCAGCCGCTGACAGAAGTCGCCCCAGGGAGAATCCAGATTTGCAGGAAGAGGATGAGTCATAGGGGTCATGACTCTTTTGAATGTATGAACTCTGGGACTGGAAGCAGGAGGGAGGAAAGGACGGCCTCCCTGGGCAATACTTCTGGGAGTCCCTGAATCCCCAAGACTCCTGCTGGCAGGAGCAAGAACATGAAGCAGAAGAGGAGAGGCCACATTTCCCAGGCCTTTAGGTTGATCCTCCAGAAAACAATGAGGTTTGGTAGCTCCTGGTTCATTGACCACCTTTTCCAAGTCCTCCCCAAACACAAGTTTCCCCTTGGAGGGAAGTTCAGATAACCGGGACTTGGATGCTGTGTCCACTGTTCAATAGGGAAGCCAAAGCCAGTGACATGCCATGGAAAAGGCAATATCCTTAGCTGCCAAGCACACCAAACCGTACATGGCATCAGCCAAAAAAGACGCTGCTGACTGCAGGAGTAATGAAGTGTCATCCTGCAGGAGCAACTAGATCCAATGGAACAGAGCTCGAGTCATAAGGCCTCTGCAAACTACTATTTGGAGAATAAGGGAGGCGAACGAAAACTGGCTCTTCAGAAAGACCGCCACCTTGTGATTTAATTGATCCTTAAGAGCCGCAACACCCTCCACCAGAATGGTGGTGCGCTTAGTAATGGCGATCACCTGTGCATCCACATGGGGCAAATGTATCCAGGCAGCGAAGTCCTCTCAGAAAGAACACAGAGCCTGCTCATGACCCTACTGCTTTTCAATGGGGCAGCAGGTGAGTCCCATTCCATGCTCTTCAGGACCTGTAGGAAGGAAAATGCCCTGAAAGGTTTTCTGACCCTCTGCAGGATGGAATGATGGGATGCATCTGAGGCTCATGCTCTGCTGACACAGTATCTGACAGCCACAGGGCAGAAGAAACAATCAATCAAGGTCATCAGGTCCTCTTTCCAAAACAAATAAATGATGAGAGAATCATCCTAGTCATCTAGCACCTGAGGCTCGTCCTCTTCACACATGTAATCACCATCCAATCCCTTGGAACTCAAAGCAAGATCCTTAGTACAGAAGATCTAATCTGAGTTCCCTGAATCCATCTTATTCCAAGGGCGCTTCTGCAGTTGGGCCCCTCCTGGGCTCTGCCACCCCACATCAAGGGGCTAGAGGAGAAGGAGCCAGAGGATCTGGAGGCCGATAGGTCCGAATTGCCATGCCAGGAGGACCATGCCTGTTGAAGAAAGGCAAAGAATTCTGGAGAAGTTAGGCAAAGGCTTGGGATGCTCTGTCCTCCTTAGCTGTCCTCCTGGTGGGAGGCAGACAGGATACCAGGGAATCCTGCTGGGTAAAGTCTGGTAAGCTGAGCTCCAAAGAACTAGCAGAGAGATCCTCTCCCTCCAGGTGACCCCAATGCCCCTGCAGAGCTGACAAGGTAGAAGAGAAATCCATGTTCACCAACTAGAAAATACAACCCCCAAGGGGTGAGCAAAGCCTCTTTGCCAAGAAGGCAGAGGGAGGGTAGAAAGGCAGTGAGTCCTCCCAGAGACCAGTGGCTTCCTGAAATAAGTCCTTCCATTCTACCAAGGCACACTGGGGTAAGCTGCACTTATAGCACTGTACGTTGCAGGGAGGGCACTCTACATGCAAATGGCACACAATGAAGGCACAGAAATACCATGCATACTGGCACTCGCAGATACCAGATGTGCCAATGTGTATTGGGACAATGCACAGCCAAGCACTGGTAGTGCATGTCCACAGCGCAAGCATGAGCACGAGGTGGGAACCAGCGGGAAAAGACCGCAAACACCAACAGTTCTACTCTCGTACTCAACAAAGGCCCCACTGAGTGGCTGAAGTCAGGCCTCCTATAGACACCTTTAAAAAAAACACAGAAGCATAGATTTGGTACAAATATAGGAATTGAGATCTGGTATGCACCCCTGGGGACCGCAAGCAGCAATGGTACTGGGCTCAATGCTACTCCCCTGTAGCCAAGCCTTGCAGCCACATACCTCTTGAAACCTTTTTGCCAATCTTTGGGGGAGTGCTGGGGGAGGAGGAGGAGGAGGAGGGGAAGGGGGCACTGAGGCTGAGATAGGCTTGTGGTCTTGCTCTAACAATTTGGCTTTTCAACCAGCCCTTAATAACTTAAGAACAGAGAACTGAACCAACATCCCTCCTCCTTTGGCAATCCAGAGGTGGTCACTGGTATTAAGGGCGACTCACATCAAGCTCAAGTGAAGTAGTCATGCCTAAGAGCGCTTACTCATGCGCAAAATCAAATTTTCCTCAGTTTTCAAAACTGCTCAGATGTGTCCACATTCTGCTGGAGACAGAGAAATAGTGAGATTGTATGCCCTCTAACTGCTCTAGATATAGTACAGGATGAGGTCATCAGAAGCCTCTGGATTTTTCTGTTTCCACCTCTACTGGTAGGGGCGCACAACTCCCTTGTTTGGACTGGCCAAGAAGGACGATATGGAAATAAAAATTATGCTGAACAAATAAACTAATTTATAGAATATTCCCCCAGTGTGGTCTTGCAAAGTTAGGATGCATGACCACACTTTTTCTGTGGCTGGTCCTGTTATTTGGAACACTTTACTGGAACAAATGAGACTGGAGGGCAATTATCTCAATTTCCGCAAGGGGGTGAAAACATTTTTAGTTTGAAAAACATTGTTATACTTTAATGTATGCCTTTTTTCTGCGTATGTTTTACTATTATTTCTTATGTTGTTTTGTAATCACTAAGAATTGTAGATTAACAGGTTATACGTTTTTTTTAAAGAAAGAAGAAATACCTGCTATGTCGTCTACAATCTCTGCATAGGTTCTACGAGCTATATCAAGAAACTCATTAATATTTGGCTTCACTGCGTAACATTTTTGAGTCCTCATATTCAAGCATCCTTTTGTGTACCTTGTGTCATCATTAATAACAGTTTTAATCTTTTCAAGTATAACTCCAAACCTATAAAATTAATGTTATATGTCATAAAACGAAAGCAACACTTTTCTGTTTTACGTGGAACAATTTCATAGTCATAAGGAACAAATTGCAACAATCACAATAGAGGAAAATGCACAGTAGAGTGGGGGCTGTACCTGAAATGATAGAACCTCTGAAAACAAGGCAAAATTAGACTTTACCTGCTAAATGTATTTCATTGAGTCCCTCCAGTCCAGTCCAGTCCAGATGTGTGGGTTATCTCCCTCCACCAGCAGCTGGAGACTGAGCATGCCAGGTTTGTGATGTCACTGTTGACAAAGCAGACTTCAAATACAGCACACAAACGGACTTCTATACCAGCAAACTTTGTGTTTGTTTGGTTTTTTAGTGATTTGAAAGAACTATGCACAAAACTGAGTTGAACAGATCTCAGAGGCAAGAATGCCTCCAGACAGGCAACTACTCAAAAAGGAAGCACCCCCCCGAAGCTCTTACCTTTAAAAAATTAGGTCCCTCGCAAAGATCCCCAGACAGAAACTCTGCTCACATCTATGGGCTCACCCATAGCCCCAAAAATCTGAAAATGTACAAAGCAGAAAACGTGGTTACTTGCCTGTAACAGGTGTTCTCCAGGAGCAACAGGAATCAGTCCTCACTTAAGGGTGATGTCACGGACAGAGCCCGCATGGGGACACTTCCCAGCTTCCAAAGGAATTCTTTGGAAGTGCACATTGCATGGGTGCCGGTCTTCCCGCCCAAAGGAGCCATATTGACTTTAGTATGATTACATAGCTTAATCAAGTTCAAAAAGAAACAACTCCACGGGGAGACAAGAGGGTAATGAGGACCGATTCCTGCTGCTCCCAGAGAATACCTGATATAGGTGAGTAACCATGCTTTCTCCAGGACCAAGCAGGAACTCAATCCTCACTTATGGAACTCCCATAGCTACAGGCTTCTAAAAAACCTTGTAAAAGGTCCAACAGGGAAACCAGAAAAACAAACTGAGAAAACAGCATGAGAAATCGCTGAAGGTTCTGAGAGTGGTCAGTAGGGCTATCAACATCAGCACAACTCTACGGTAGCCTGGACAGACAGAAGGGCCAATGGGAAGGAGTTGCTCTAAGTCCCAAAAAGGTGCCGGAGTACAGCCTGATCATGCCATAAATCTCCATCCAGACAGGTATGGACAGAAGACCAGGTAGCAGCCCTACAGATCTCTACTGTGGAGACTGACCAAAGGTCGGCTACTGAAATAGCCATAGCTCGCATGTTGTGCGCTGTGACATGGCATTCTAAGGAGAGGCCAACTTGACCATAAGCAAAGAAGATGCAGTCTGCCACCCAGTTCGAGAGGGTGCGTTTTGTCACCGCCATGCCCAGTTTGTTGGGGTCGAAGGAGACGAATAACTTGGGAAAACGACGGTGGCCTTTCGTCCTCTCTAGGTAGAAAGCGAGTGCTTGCTTACAATCCAAGGTATACAAAGATGCTCAGCCCTGTTGGCTTGAGACATGGGAAAAAAGGTGGACAGCACCACTAATTGGTTGAGATGAAAAGCAGAAAGTACCTTAGGTAGGAATTTAGGGTATGTTCGGAAGACAACCCTGTTTTTATGAAATCTGTTATAAGGCGGATGCACCACCAGCGCTTGCAGTTCAATAACCCTGCGCACAGAAGTGAGTTCTACCAGGAAAATGACATTCCAAGTAAAGAATTTGAGGGGGCAAGAGCTGAGCAGCTCAAATGGGGGGAGAGAGAAGCCGACTCAGTACACACATTCAGGTCCCATGCCACCGGCGGTGGTTTAATAGGGAGGCAGGAAAGAAACAGTCCCTTCATGAAATGACTCACCAGCAGGTGAGCGGGGCTTATCAGTCACCAAATGATGGTAAGCAGCCACTGCACTGAGGTGCACCCTGACCAAGTTGTATTTTTGGCCAGAGTCTGAAAGATGTAAGAGTTATGACAAAATTGAATCAATCGGACAAGAGAATGGGTCCAAGTCCCTGCTCACACACCATATGGAGAATCAGCGCCACTTGAAAGCATAGGCTCGTCGTGTGGATTCCTTGCACGAAGCAAGGAGAGCGTTTTCCATCTCCAGCGGTAGCTGGTGGGCAGCAAGTGCTACCCATTCAGCCTCCACACTGTGAGAGCTAAGGACTGAAGTTTGGGATGTACCAACGACCCTCTGTCCTGAGAAATGAGATCT
Source organism: Ichthyophis bannanicus (assembly GCA_033557465.1). Taxonomy (NCBI): domain Eukaryota; kingdom Metazoa; phylum Chordata; class Amphibia; order Gymnophiona; family Ichthyophiidae; genus Ichthyophis; species Ichthyophis bannanicus. Next base: position 218,291,535 of record CM066040.1, read on the forward strand.
AGGGCCGATCCCAACTGGAGAGGTGGCCGCTGTGACAGTTGTAGCAGGAGGGGGACCAAGGGTTGTCTGGGCCAATACGGTACAATGAGAATCATGGAGGTACCATACACTCGAACTTGAAAAGGGTCTTGGCCACCAGAGGAGTCAGTATGTACGCATAAAGAAGACCCTTGCTCCAGTCGAGGAGGAAGGCATCGGGAGGCACCTGATATTGGCAGAGCAACTGAGAGCAAAACTGCAGCAGCTGGGCATTATGAGGCGTTGCAAAGAGGTTTATTCATAGTGTGCCCCACGCCTGGAAGATCCAGTTGGCCACCTGGTGGTTGAGAGTCCATTCGTGCGTTTGAAGGACTCTGCTGAGGCAGTCGGCAAGAACATTGAGATCCCCCAGGAGGTACACTACTCTGAGGGACATGCCCTGGGAAATGGCAAATTTCCAGAGGTGCACCGCTTCCCAACAGAGAAAGTAGGACCCTGTGCCACCCTGCTGGTCAATGTAGAACATAGCCACTTGGAAGTCGATCTGGATGAGGACTTCCTGGTGGGTGAGTTGGCGCCGGAAAACAGAGTGCATTGGCAATGGCTCAGAGTTTGAGGAAGTTGATCTGGTGGAGGCTCTCTCAGGATGTCGAAAGTCCTTGCATATGCAGAACGTCCAGGTGAGCTCCCAAACTCAACTTGAAGGCATCTGTCATCAGGATGCACTGATGCAGTGGGGCCTGGAAGGAAAGGCCTGCCAGAAGGTTTATGGATGGCTGCCACCAGGACAGATCCTTCTTGAGTAGACAGGTGACATGGACTCTGTTTCTGAGCCAACCTGTCACCTGGCACCACTGAGGAGAAAGTGTCCACAGCACCTAACGCATGTGAAAGCATGCTGTTGGGGTGAAATGGACTGTGGAAGCCATGTGATGGAGGAGGTGTAACATATGACAAGTGGTGACGAGAGGAGCAGCTCGGACTGCCTTCGCCAGGACCATCAAGTGCTGGATTGTGTCCTTCGGCAGGTATACATGTGATAGGGTGGTATCAAGGACAGCCCCAATGAACTCTAGCTTTTGAGTGGGCTCTAGGTGGGATTTGGGGTATCATGAGAAATCCCAGGTTTTCCAGAACCTGAATGGTTAAGCTGGTTGAACAGGCGTCTTTCAGGGTCACGCCCCTGATCAGCCAGTCATCCAGATAAGAAAAGACAAATATTCCTCTGGTTTGAAGAAAAGCATCCACCACTGCCAGACACTTTGGGGGTTATTCCAAGGCACAAACAGCGGGAATGGACGTCCCAATGGAATGTCCATCCCTGCTATTCGTGGCAGCTGTTCCCCCCCCCCCCCAACTAACTTCCCCGCCGGTTGTACGGGGAAGCTAGTTGGGGGCGGGGAAGAGGCAGCCCGGGGGCGGAGAGTGGGAGGGCAGTGGGCAGTCACCGGCCCTGGACATACAGGGCCAATTCTGATGTTGGCCCTGTACGTCCAGAACCGGCAAAATGTCCGGGGAAGTTAACTTTCCTGGATGTATCTTTTCGGCAGCTCCAGGGCACAGAAGGGGCTGGGGGGGGGGGGGGGGTTCATTCCTCGCAGCCTGACCCTTGCCTTAGAAGGCCAGATCGGGGGTCGGACTGCGGGGAATGAACTTTCTGTGCAGAGACCGGCATCGTGGTATTTAAATAGAGCCACAGTGCCATGGCAACATGACACCACGGCGCCGCGGCTCCATTTAAATGCCCTGAGTTAGCTGGGCTTTGCTGTATGTGCAGGCCGGGACTAAATTGCAGTCCCAGCCTGCACGTACAGTGCTGTTCACGATTCTGATCCCGCGGGGCTAGATGTGCCCCGCGGGATCAGAATTGCAATCTCCTTTGTACGTCTGGCTCAGCCCAGACATACAAAGGAGATCTACGTCTGGGACAGAATCAGGCCCTTTATGAAGACCCTGGAAGAAGAGGCGAGGGGTAGCACCCTGTATTTGTAGAGTCTACCACTGAGCATGAAGTGGAGATACTGTCGATGAAGGGGTGGATTAGATTGTGTGTGTAGGCATCTTTCATATCCAAGAACATAGCAACTCCTCCTGCTGGAGGTAGGGTGAGAGGGTACCCAGTGACACCCTTTTGAATTTTTCTCTCACGAGGTCCCAGTTGAGGTTCCGGAGGTCCAGGATGGGACGAAAATCCCCTGTCTTGTTGGGGACCAGGAAGTGCTGGGAGTAGAACCTCTGTTCCATCTGAGATGGTGGGACCAATCCCACAACCTGGTCCAACTAGAGGTTTTGATCTTCCTGATTTCCTTGTGTTTCCCTTGTGTTGTCTGACTTGACTAGATTGTAAGCTCTGATGAATAGGGACTGTCTTTTACATGTCTGTGCAGCGCTGCATACGTCTTGTAGCACAATACAAATGCTCGGTAGTAGTATTTATTTATTTATTGACTTTTATAAAACACACTATTTAAAATCAGCACTGTTTACATAGAACATGAAACAGTAAAACCAACTTTACATAGAACAGGTATTTTACATAGAACCTAGTTTTAAGAGCAGGTATTGAACAGAAGAAGTATGGGTATTCCCATTGAAGTATTACAGTAATCTGATGCAGCTGTTATGGTACTTACAAGGCTCTGCCAAGAAATATGGAAGACAGCATCATGGCCAACTGACTGGAAAAGATCTGTGTTTATACCAGTACTAAAGAAAGGTGATCCAACTGACTGTGGAAATTATCGCACAATCGCTCTGATCCCACATGCCAGCAAAATTCTACTGAAGATTATTCAAAAGAGACTACAATCATACCTGGAACAAGAACTACTTGAAGTGCAATCAGGGTTCAGAAAAGGGTGCGGAACGAGAGACATCATTGCGGATCTGAGATGGATCCTTGAAAAGACTAAAGAATACCAAAAGGATATCTATTTGTGCTTTATCGACTATAGCAAAGCTTTTGACTGTGTAAACCATGAGAAACTCTGGGCCACATTAAGAAGCATGGGTATACCAGAACACCTGATCGTTCTCTTGCACAATCTGTACATTGATCAAGAAGCAACAGTTCGAACGGAACAAGAAGAAACAGAATGGTTTAAAATAAGCAAAGGTGTAAGACAAGGCTGCATACTTTCCCCCTACCTGTTTAATTTATATGCAGAACAAATCATCAGAGAAGCAGGATTGTATGAAGACAACAGAGGTGTGAAGATTGGTGGAAGACTCATCAATAACATTCGCTATGCTGATGATACCACATTACTGGCGGAAAGTGAAGATGATCTGAAACATTTGCTTCTCACAATCAAAGAAACATAGTCTCAAAATGGGCCTGCACCTTAATGTAAAGAAGACAAAGATCATGACAACTGGCATAATCAACAGGTTCATAGTCGAAGGAGAAGAAATTGAAATCATGAATAACTTTAACCTACTTGGATCAACTATCAATAAAGAAGCAACAAGCAGTCTAGAAATCAGACGACGCATTGCTCTTGGCAGAATGGCTATGAAAGACCTAGATAAGATTCTCAAGAGCAGAGATGTCTCTCTCCATACAAAGATTCGACTTGTTCAAGCCATGGTATTTTCAATATCATATGGATGTGAAAGCTGGACAGTGAAAAAGATAGACAGGAAGAAAATTGATGCCTTTGAATTATGGTGCTGGCGGCGAATACTGTGTATACCATGGACTGCCCGAAGAACAAACCAGTCGGTACTAGAGGAGATCAAACCTAAGCTTTCTTTAGAAGCTCAGATGACAAGACTTCAACTTTCATACTTAGGACACATCATGCGGAGAGAGAGATCATTAGAGAAAGACATTATGCTTGGCAAGATAGGAGGTCAACGCAAAAGAGGAAGGCCAGCAATGAGATGGATCGATGCAATAACAGCAGCTACGGGTACCAGTCTGTCAACAATGAGCCGCCTGACTGAAGATCGAACACAATTTAGGATAGCTATCCAGAGGGTCGCCATGAGTCGACTCCGACTCGACGGCACTTAACAACAACATTGAACAGAACAAGTGGATAACTAAAACATTAAACGGGGACATGAACTTGGGAGGGGTGGGGGAGATGAACTAGGAAGGGGCATGGAAATTAGGGGAGAGAAGGAATGACTAATTACACATTGTTCAGCAGAACCTAATGGTTATACAGGTGAGAGGTGATGGCCTTTATGCTAGACCTTATTTAAGGTATATGGTCATAGACTAGCTAGAACAGGTGAGCTTTTAAGACCTTTTTAAAGGTTGGCTGATCAGCGATGGCTCAGATTGAGGCAGGTAGGGCATTCCAAAGAGTTCATGCAAATAAGGAAAAGACACGATTCTTGGTGGTCTGGGTGCAATGTCCTTGTTGATGAAGAGATAAACATAGAAATATGATGACAGAAAAGACCACATGGTCTATCTAGTCTGTCCTTCCATTTCAACAACTACAACAGTCCCCTTTTTTCCTTTAGAGATCCTCTGTGTTTGTCCCATGCTTTTTTGAATTCAGATACTGTCCTCATCTCTACCACCTCCACTGGGACACTATTTCACGGATCCACCACTCTTTCCATAAAGAAATATTTCCGCATATCACTCCTGAATCTATCCCCCTTCACCCTCATCCCATGTCCCCTTGTAGCAGAACTTGCTTTCAATCAAAAAAGGCTCTCCCCCTGTACATTTATGCCACAGAGGTATTTAAACATCTCAGTCATATCACCTCTATCGCGCCTTTCCTCTAAGGTGTACATATTAAGATCCTTAAGTCTGTCCTCATATGCTTTATAATGAAGACCACTAACCATTTTAGTAGCCACCCTCTGTACCGACTCCATCCTGTTTATATCCTTTTGAAGGTGCCGTCTCCAGAATTGCACAATATATTCAAAATGAGGTCGCACCAAAGACTTATACAGAGGCACTATCACCTCCTTTTCTTCTGCTAGCCATTCCTCTCCGTATGCACCCTAGCATCCTTCTAGCTTTTGCCGTCGCCTTTTCTACCTGTTTAGCTACTTTATGATCATCAGACACAACCATGCCTAGGTCCCGCTCTTCTTTATTTTTATTTTATTTATTTATTTATATTCTCTTATATACCGCGCTATTCTGCATCAGTGCGGTTTACATTGAACAGGGCACTATAACTTGGAAATAACTATTTACAGGGAACATGGGCTATAGAGGGTTAAGTGGCTTGCACAAGACCACAAGGAGCACCTGTGGGACTAGAAACCCCAGTCCTTCCGGCCCAAGGTTGCTGTCCTCTAGTGGGATTTGAACCCCCGACCTTCCGGCCTGAAGTACCTTGCTCCAACCACTAGGCCACTTCTCCAAAAGTACTTCACCCCCTATACTATATTGCTCACTTGGATTGCTGCAGCCCAAATGCATGCCCTTACATTTTTTAACATTAAATCCCAGCTGCCAAATTCTAGACCATTCTTCAAGCTTAGCTAGATCCCTCCTCATGTTATCTACACCTTCCTGGGTGTCTACTCTATTGCAGATTTTGGTATCATCTGCAAAGAGGCAAACCTTACCCGACAGCCCTTCCGCTATATCACTAACAAAGATGTTAAAAAGAATTCGACCAAGGACAGATCCCTGGGGCACACAAATGGTAACATCCTTCTCCTCAGAGTGAGCTGCATTTACCTGTACTCTTTGTCACTTCCCACCCAACCAATTTCTAACCCAAGCAGTAACTTTAGGGTCTATCCCTAGGGTGTTCAGTTTGTTTATAAGTCACCTGTGAGGAACAGTATCAAAGGTTTTACTGAAATCTAAATACACCACATCTAGGGCTCTCCCTCAGTCCAACTCCCTGGTTACCCAGTCAAAGAAATCAATCAGATTTGCCTGACAAGTCCTGCCTCTGGTGAATCCATGATGCCTAGGATCCTGTAATCCACTGGACTCCAGAAACCTCACTATTTTCTCTTTCAGCAGCATTTCCAATAATTTACTCACCACCGAAGTTAAACTAATCGGCCTGTAGTTTTCAACCACATCCTTACTTCCGCTTTTGTGTAAAGGCACCACATGAGTCTCTCTCCAGTCCTTTGGCACCACTCCCGACTCTAAAGGTCAGTCAGTGGAGCTGCTAGAACATCGCCAAGTTCCCTCAGTATTCTAGGGTGTATCCCATCCGGTCCCATCGCATTGTCTACTTTAAGTTGAGCTAGTTTCTCATGAAAACAGTCTTCTGAAAATTGTTCAAGATGCCCCTCGCTTCTGTTCCTGTTTATAGGTGTTTTCTGAGATCCTGCTCCTGGTTCTTCATATGTGAACACAGAACAGAAATATTTGTTAAGCAATACCACTTTATCCTCATCAGCTTCTACATATTCCTCCCCTTCACCCTTGAGTCTGACAATACCGCTTTTGCCCTTTCTCTTCTCACTAACATATCTGAAAAATGTCTTATCCCCCCCTCCCCATTTTATTGCATTGGCTATTTCCTCCTCTTTTTGAATCTTTGCTTTCCTGACTACTTTGCTAGCTTCTCTAAGTTTTTCCAAATACAGATGCCTGTCTTCCTCTCTCTGTGATCTCTTGTATTTCACGAAGGCCTCCCTCTTTTTCTTCACCTTTTCAGCTACTTCTTTCGAAAACCATAGCGGTCTCCTTTGCCTTTTACCTTTATTTACCATTTTAACAAAAAGATTGATTGCCCTTAAAATATCCCCTTTCAGTTTTGCCCACTGTTTTTCTACATCCTCTGCTGTTCCCATCCCGCTAACAACTCCCTGAGGTATTGGCCCATCTTGGCATAGTTAGTCTTCCTAAAGTCTAAGACCCTCACCTTTGAATGGATTCTAACAGCCCTAGTCCTAATACTGAACCACATCATTTGGTGATCACTGGATGCAAAATGATCTCCCACTATAACATCAGAAACACTTTCACCATTGGTAAGCACCAAGTCCAGTATGGCCCCTTCACGTGTGGGGTCTGTTACCAATTGCCTGAATAGTTCTCCCTGTAGAGAATCCAGGATCTCTTCACTTCTAGATGATACTGCAGCAGGAATGTGCCAATCAACATCTGGCATACTGAAATCTCCAATCAGTAGCACTTCCCCTTTCCTAGCAATGCTGCGTATGTCTTCAATTAACTCTCTGTCCACCTCTTCCTCTTGTGAGCGAGGTCTGTATATCATGCCAATGCAAATAGATTTCTCTTTCCCTCTTTCTAGTTTAACCAACAAAGCCTCCTCTCTCCCTTTTAAGCTCTGTAATTCCAAAGCTTTAATAGTATTTTTTACATATAGTGCCACTCCTCCTCCCCTTCTTCCTACCCTGTCCTTTCTGAATAAAGTATAGCCAGGTATAGTTACATCCCAGTCATGGTTTTCTGTGAACCATGTTTCTTTAACTGCCACTAAATCCAAGTCAGGCGGCAAACCATCTAGACGAAGTAGGGCATAAATTGTGTGGAAGTTGCAACATCTGCTCCGTGACAGATGAGCTCACTAGATTTGAATATCATGGCAGAAATTATTTTTTAAAACATTCTACCACCTGCATTTCGGATCATGTTGTGTATGCAATTAGGTGCCCTTGTGGCCTCCTATATGTTGGGAAGACCGAGCGACAACTTAAGATCAGAATCAATGAGCATCGCAGTAGATTAAAATGTAAGACACTAGAAGCCCAAATAGTGGCACATTGCATCAACAAACATCATACTTTTGAGGAGCTACGCTGCTTTGTGATTGAGCAGGTATTGGTGGGGAGAAATGGCAAGTCCAGAGCCCAAACACTAATGCTTCAAGAACAAAAATGGATTTTTAGATTAGAAACAGTGGGTCCGACTGGCCTGAACAGCTCCATTGATTGGAGGGTCTCTATTTAAATTTAACAACGACAAACAGCTGATTGGGTGTTTAACCAGCATGACATTCATTTAAATCCTGACTGAAGCTGTGGTCCGCATGCGCGGCGTTCGACTGCACACCGAACAAGTTTGGATAACTGTGTGATCTGTTGTGAGCTGGATCAGAGTGCATTGTTTGGCTGCATGGTAAAAGGTGGGGCGTGTAGTTCCATAAGATTACATCTATAAAGTGCAACTGCGTTTATGGCACATATTTTGCTTATAAACTTCCTTGTTGTTTTGTAGATCGTGCTGAGTTAAAATTTATCCCCCTGAAGAAGTATTCGAAACGCAAAAGTGGTACCTACATGGTGGCGTCGGGGAATTCTACCAGCAGTTTTAAGATAAGCACAATCTTTAACATACAAAATTTGTTTCATGAAATGGTTAAAAATTAGAGAAAGGTCTGATGAATGTATATAAGCACATCATCTCTACGACAAATAGTGAATATTTATGGTCGTTGATGCGATAAGGCATATTGCTTTTGAATGTTCTAAGCATTGCCAATGTGAGTCTGAGACCATTATTCACTTTTATGTGATTGAATTTTTCCACGATATAATTGGAGTGCAGAGTTCATCAGCATATTCTCAATATTTTTAGAGGGTATTCATTATCTGTTTGCGTGTTATCAACCCTCTGGTATTTGACCTAAGTTGTAGTGTTGGCACTAAATCCAAGTCGGCCACTCCCACCAAAGCTTCAACATCAGGGATCTTATTTCCCATGCTACGGGCATTTATACACACTGCTTTCCATATGTTATCCCTTTTACCCATTTCCATAAAGGTATTTAATGTATCACTTACATGGAGGCTTTCACTTACCTGGGGGCTTTCTTCATCCATCCTCAACGAATCTAGTTTAAAGCACTCTTCAGTAGATTAACCAGTCTACTACTGAAGACGTGTCGACCTTTCTTGGACAGATGGATGCCATCTCTGCTCTGCAACCCTTGGAACAGCATCCCATGGTCTAGGAAACCAAAACGCTCTCGATGACACCAACCACGCAGCCATGCATTCATCTCCAGGATGCGAGCCTCTCTGCCTTGGCCTTTACCCTCAACAGGGAGGATTGAAGAGAACACCACCTGTGCACTTAACTGCTTCACCCTCTGTCCCAGAGCCATGAAGTCACTTTTGATACGCTCAGAGGGATACCTGTCAGTATCATTTGTTCCGACATGGATTAGCAACATTGGGTAATAGTCGGTGGGCTTGATGAGTCTCAGCAAACTCTCCGTAACATCTTGGATTTTGGCACTAAGCAGACAGCATACCTCTCCGGACATCAAGTCTGGTCGGCAGATGGACACCTCAGTACCCCTCAGAAAAGAGTCACCAACCACCACTACCCTTCGCTTCCTTGTGGTCACTGATTCTGAAACTTTGGAGTACTTGAGCTCTGGTTCTTCCCTTTCCAAGGATGCTTTCACCTCCTCAACTTCCAGGGCTGCATAATGGTTCTTCAATTCAAGGGCTGGAGAAGTTGGATTGGTGACTCTGCAGGCCCTGGTGACTTGTGTCCAGCCTTCGTCATTCTGTAGACACCCATCTTCTCCTCTGCTGGAGGGCTTGGTTGCTGCAAGAAGCATCTTATCAATGTACTTCTCACTGTCTTGAATGCTCCTCAGCCTCGCCACCTCCTCTCTGAGTTCCTCCACTTGTTTCCTCAGAGCTTCAGTATGCTGGCACCTGCACAGGGAACCGGTCCTTCAACTGGCATTGGGACCTCTGTCTGGACAGAGGCAGAACCTGTAACGGGGGCAACAGCTTTAGCAATACGATTTTTCCCAGTCATTGTTCTGTTCGTGGAGCTTAGGTATCTGTGGAGCTTAGGTATCTGCAAAAGAGAGAGATCTATAAAAGTACCAGCTGGTTTCCCAGCTGTCCTTTCAGAGAAAAAGCAGTTAAATCCCTTTAATTATATTCAAAATGTGCTGTTCCAAGTCCCTGTGTTTTGTTAAATGGGGAGGTGCCCTATAAAACAAGACTGCTCACTAGGGGTGGGTGGGAGTTGGGGGGGAGGGGGGAGGGAGGAAACTAACACCTAATTAGGTGTCAGCAGTTCCCAAGAGCTGAGAAAGTTACCAAAGCAGAGTTTTAAACCTACCCCACTAAAGAAAATGTGTCTACTAAAGTACCAAAAAGAATGTACCTTTGTTTTAAAAATATACCAAAGCCCTTTTAAGAGCTCCCTGTCAGAGAGCTAGCAATTAAAAAAAAAAAAATAAACCCTCAAATTCTTACCGTTGTTTGAACTATATAGCCCCTGTTAAGACTGCCAGAGTGTTTACCATGTTTGACCTCCTCACTCTGGGGTGCTTTGTAAGATTGCCACCAGGGAGATCACAGACAAGTTGTGAAGAATCTTGAACGTGAGTAGAAGGGCTTTGTAGAACAGACAGCTTGTAATAGGGAGCCAGTGTAGCTGCATCAAGATGGGTGAGATGTGTTTGAATCTGGGCACACCCTGGAGCGTGCAGGCAGCTGTGTTCATGGCCAATTGGAGAGATTGGAGAGTGTGTTTAGGGAGGACGTGGAGAATAATATTGGCGTAGTCAAAGTGCGGGAAGATAAGCGCTTGGAATACTGTGCAAAAATCTAAAGGGTCAAGGAGCGGGCGTAGGTGATTGTGGGTCCTTATTTTATGGAAAATTGCTTTGATGACATTTTGTAAATGTGCTACCATGCACAGCCGTTGGTCCGAGGTGACTCCCAGACTTCCATCTTCCTGCAGTTAATCACAAGAATGTGTGTAGCAAGCCAATCAGAGACCATGTTGAAGCATTCTATAATGATGGAAAAGTCAGGGCTGTCTATGGAGAAAGGGGTGTAGAGTAAGACATCATAGGCATATATGTGGTAGAGGATATTGAAGGACTGTATTATATCACATATCAGCTGTATGTAGATGTTGAATAACAGGGCCGAGAGGGATGAGCCCTGCGGGACTCCTTGAGTTTGCTGGAAAGTGTTCGATGACTGCGTTCCTATGTGTACCTGTTGCTGGCGACAAGTCAAGAAGGATCTACACCAGTTGAGGGCTGTATTCCAAATCCCTTTTTGCTGTAAGTGGTCGCGTAGAAGACTATGGCTGACTGTATCAAAGGCAGAGGCAATGTCCATGAAAATTAGGATGAAACCTTGCCTTTTCTTATCCAACCTGGTGTTGAGTCTATCAAGGAGAGTCACTAGAAGGGTTTCAACCCCATGCTGCTGCTGGCAGAACCTGTGCTGTTGTGGGTCAAGAGGGGCATGGGAGTCAATGTGGTCCTGGATTTGTTTCTGGACGATCTTTTCTAATATCTTGGTCAGGAAGGGGAGGCTAGATATGGGTGTGTAGGGACTGATGTCCAAGGGGTCCAGTTTAGTTGGTTTTCAGCAGTGGTCTGATGAAGGTGGTTTTCAGGGGCAGTAGGAGAACACCTGTGGACAGGGAGAGGTGTATGATTTTGGCAATAGTTGTGCTTAGTTAAGCTCTTGCTTGCTTAATCCAGAATGCTGGGCATGGATCAGATGGGGAAGTGGTGGTATTAATTCCACAAATGATGTTCTCTATTTGCTAAGTAGAGTATGGGTAAAATGCATCAAGTGTGGGTATGAGTGAGTCACCTGTAGGGGAGTAGTACATGAGGAGATATTCAGCTTCAGGCATCTCTGATGAGATCTCGTCGAATTTGCCTTGTTCTGGAAGTGTGAGGCAAAGGCATCTGGGCTGGGGGTATTCATCGGAAGGTTCTTAGATGCGTCCTTTGTGAGGGTTTTTATTAGACTGAAGAGCTCTCGGGGCTTGTTAAGAGAGCACATAAGTGTGTTGGAATGGTATTCCTTTCTTTTGTGGCTGACTGCTCTGTGGTGTTCCTGTAGTTTGTTCAAGTAGGTCACATGGTCGAGGTCATGCCTAGAGTGTCGCCAGCATCGCTCAAGCTTTCTAAGATGTAATAATGATTCATGCAGATCGGAAGTGACCATACAGCTGCATGGTTCCTACTGGTGGACTTAGTGGAGAGTGGTAGGAGTGATGCACTTGCAAGTATGTTATTCCATATGTCTATTAGCTTAACCAGGTCATTGGTATTAGAGCTAAGATTCTGAAGAGTGTCCTTGAGGAAAGTTTCTTTGTCGAAGTGTCTGAAGTGGTGGAAGGCTGAGGTATTGGATTTGGAGGGCAGTTCTTCTTCTGAGTCCGTGGGTATGTGGAAGAGGATGGCATTATGATCAGTTCAGGGGACAGGGAGGTTAAGCGGTGGGTCCTTGCTGCTCGAGCTGTAGGGTGTAGAGGAGCAAAGATGAGGTCCAGGGTGTTCACTCTTGAGTGGGTGGATGAGTGTATTAGCTGATGATAATCCAGAGCTGTCATTGCATCAAGAAAGACAGTGGAGTGCTTGGAAGGAAGTGCTGAGAGATTGAAATCCCCTAAGAAGCCAGAGCGCTTTGTGTTGGGAATTCTGGTTGCATGCTAGGTCAAGGATTGTGGCCAGCTCGTCAGTGCATGAAGATGGTGAGTGGTAGAAGAGACAAGCTGCTAGGGGAACTTGTTTGAGATCCGATCCGAATATAGTCAAGGATGGTTGTACTCTGGGCAAAACAACACTGGAAGTGGAGATTACTTCTGGCAATTATGAGGATTCCACCACCTTTCTTGTTTACTCAGGCAATCAAAGAGATCGTAACCAGGTAGCTTAAGTTAGTTGGTGAGTACATGTCAGAAAGCCATGTCTCTGTGACGAAAAGCAAGTCCAGGTTCCGATGTTGAATGTGGTCAATGAGGGCGGGTCATTTATTGCGGATGGAACGAGCATTTATGAGCATGCAGTTCAGGTATTCTGGGTGAGGAGACTTGCATCTGTAGGTATTCAGCAGGGGTTAGCAGATTATTTATTTATTTATCCAGATTTATATACCACCTTTTCCTTCAATCAAAGTGGTTTACATTAGGAACTATTACAAATTAGGTAAAAGGGCAAAAGAGGGAAAATTAGAAGAAGTCATTAACAAAATAAGAAGTCATTAACAGCGGGATATGGTCACTGAGAGGGACCATAGTAATCCACAAACAAAAATGTTTTTAACATCAACCAGAAGTCCTTAATATCCCTTGTGGATCTCATGTGATCAGAAAGAGCTCCAAATGACAGCTGCAGCAAGAGACGGGGCTCTTATGTGTATAAGCCAGCACTGGTGAGCTGCAGGTCAAGCTTTTCTGGTGTGGAAGGCATCATTATGGTTCCTATAGCCAAGGAGTTGTGTGTAATATTCGGCCTAAGTAATGAGCTGAGCTAGAAAAAATAGGCGCAACAAGAGAGAGAAACCACTGCATTGTGCTAGGCTAATTGCGGAGCCAGTCATATTTCAATAAATTAAACTGTGCATTATAGGAGAACTCCTAGGTATTTGGTAAGGCGTACCTGATGGAAGTGAGAATGGCAGCGTGGTCCTCGAGTTAGTCATGGTGTTCGCAGTTGCTGGGCAAGAGCTCTGCAGCTATCTTGTTTGGATTGATCTGCTCTTGCATGGCCGCCTCCGTTCCCCGCCAAAGGGCCCTCAGGCATGGGCGCGCCTGATGGTGCTTCTTTTTAAGTCCAGTATTGGATCCTGATTGGCCTTGAGGTGGAGAGCGGGAGGGGTTTCAGCCACCCGCTCTCTTTCCTGATGCCAATCAGGGCTCTGGAACGTGAGGGTGGTTGCTGCTAGGCACCTGATGGCGCTTCTTTTTAAAAGTCCAGCGTTGGGACCTGATTGGCCTTGAGGTGGAGAGCGGGAGGGGTTTCAGCCACCCGCTCTCTTTCCCAATGCTCATCGGGGCTCCGGAACAGGAGGGTAGTAGTAGTAATAGTAGTAGTTTTAGATCTTGAGCTGGAGGAGACAGCAGTGTTGAGAGTGAAGGGGGACGCCTCCAGGCAGAAAGTGGGAGGAAGCTGATCAAGGTGGAGGAGACAGCCCTCTCACACTATCTTGAGAGCCCAGGAGTCCAATGTAATGGTGGACCATCGGTGGGCAAAGTGGACAAGCCGTCCTCTCACTTCTGGAAGAACAGCGCCCGGAAAAGGAAGATGCGCCATTTCATAGAAACATAGAAATATGACGACAGAAAAAGACCACATGGCCTATCTAGTCTGTCCTTCCATAACAACTACAACAGTCCCCTTTTTACCTTCAGAGATCCTCTGTGTTTGTCCCTTGCTTTTTTGAATTCAGCTATTGTCCTCATCTCTACCACCTCCACTGGGAGACTATTCCACGGATCCACTACTCTTTCCGTAAAGAAATATTTCCGCATATCACTCCTGAATCTATCTCCCTTCACCCTCATCCCATGTCCCCTCGTAGCAGAACTTGCTTTCAATTGAAAGAGGCTCTCTCCCTGAACATTTATGCCACGGAGGTATTTAAACATCTCAATCATATTACCTCTATCCTGCCTTTCCTCTAAGGTGTACATATTAATATCCTTCAGTCTGTCTTCATATGCTTTATAATGAAGACCACTAATCATTTTAGTAGCCACCCTCTGCACCGACTCCATCCTGTTCACATCCTTTTGAAGGTGCGGTCTCCAGAATTGCACACTATACTCCAAATGAGGTCGCACCAAAGACTCTCATACAGAGGCATTATCACCTCCTTTTTTCTGCTAGCCATTCCTCTCCGTATGCACCCAAGCATCCTTCTAGCTTTTGCCGTCGCCTTTTCTACCTGTTTAGCTACTTTAAGATCATCAGACACAACTACGCCTAGGTCCCGCTCTTCTTTAGTGGACAAAAGTACTTCACCCCCTATACTATATTGCTCCCTTGGATGTCCTTGAAGAAAAAGTCAAAATACCCCATCAGGCTGTGATTGTGGGGCTGGCTGGGATTTCTGTTACTTTACTTTACTTTACTTTACTTTATTAAAACATTTGATAGACCGCCCAGGCCGAAGCGTCAGGGCGGTGTACAATCATAAAATGTGACAGCTGCTGAGAAAGGAAAAAGAAAAGAACGCCAAAAAAATAATAGAACAGCAAAGAAATAGTAGAGAATAAAGAGAGAGCAGAACAGTAAGACAGTAAAACTGATAAAACAAAATTGTAAAAGCAATAAAATAATAACTTAAAAATAAGACGAATTAAAAAGGCAGGGGAGGGGAGGAGGAAACACGAGCCAGATATAGGTGGAATAGGGGGCGAGACTAGGGGGACAAACACCATCAGTGGGGAGAACAGAAGGGAATAGGGGGGGAAAAGAAATGGGAGACTAGGGGAGGAAAGCATCATCATTAGGGGGAGGGAGATCGAACGCTTGACAGAAAAGGTGGGTCTTGAGGAGGGCTTTAAAACGAGTGTAGGATAGTTCTAGGCGAAGAGGTAAGGGAAGAGAGTTCCAGAGGGCGGGACATAGAAAAAAGAAAGCAGAGTGTCGGGTGGATTCGAGGCGGGCCTGAGTGGGTGAGGGAAGAAAGAGGCGGTTACCATGAGCAGATCGGAGAAGGCGGGGAGAGGGCTGAAGATGAATAATGTTAGCTAAATACTGGGGGGAGTCAGAGAAAAGAGCCTTATGTGCAAGGATGAGTAATTTAAACATGAACCGAAACTTGATAGGGAGCCAATGTAAGGAAAGAAGACAGGGAGAAACATGAGAACGAAGAGGGGATAAAGTAATAAAACGGGCAGCAGCATTTTGAACGAGTTGGAGACGGTGAAGTTGGTGAGAGGGAAGACCGGCATGGAGCAGCACTGTTGGCGCTGGCCTTGACCCATTTGTTATGGAGCCAGTTCAGCAGACTGATACAAATGGTATGGGGTATATATACCATATAATTTCTTCTTCTTTTGGAAGAAAGGCTTCTTCCCAGCAGATTTCCTTTTAGAAGATCAGAAGTCTTCCAAGAGAGGTGATTCATGCTGAGCTGGTCTTGCTCCAGTTCACCAGCCATCTCTCTCATAGGTGCTCCAAAAAAGGTTTTCACCCTTGCAGGGAAATCCGCCAGCTTATCCTGGATCTATTCTTCCAGGTCTGATACCTGAAGCCAAGCCAGGCGGCATGCCCTAATGCCCACTGCAGTGACTCAAGCCATGGACTCAAAGCCATTGTAGGCAGCTCTGGTGGCATGCTTTGAGTACTTCTTGACCTTAGAGACAAGTGAACTCCAAGGAGAACATGGCAAGGTCTCCAGCCAGATCTGTAAGAATATGCCCATGTAAAGTTGGTACATTTGAATACGTGCAACCAACATAAAGCCCTGATAGCATTTGCGGCCGAAGGCATCCATAGTACAGGCTTCCCGGCCTAGAGGCACCGAGGAATGATTTTTCTAACTCTTGATATGGTGCATAGCCGACTAGACCACCATAGAATTATGTTGGAGTTGTTGTTTCTCAAAACTGGGGCTCTTGCTAACCTGCATCTGAGAGGCCCCCTTGCAGTCCAGGCACCAGCTCACAATGCGCACTGAGAGGGGGCCTCTCAGATACGGTGCATCAGTACCATTATGGCTTCTTTTGGAAACAAATGGTACTGGAGGATTTCCAGTTCCTCCACTCGGGGCTCCTCTTCGGCCTCAAGAGTTAAGGTGGAGAGCTTCCCCCATGTCCCTCACAAAATTTAGGAAGGACATGTCCTCCGGAGGGGACTTCCGATGCTCATGCGTTGGTGAGGGATCCGAAGGAAAGTCCAGATGCCGCATGGTCTAAGGCGATTCCTCCTCCATTTCCCAATCACCAGTCTCCGACTCTGAGAGGAACTAGAAGTAGCGGCACAATTCCTCTCGGTATTGCTGGCGGTCCGGTGGAGAGGAGGGAATATGAGGGTGTTGATGATCCGACCCCAAGGCACTCAGGGATAAAAGCCGGTGGGCTGAGAGAGATCTCGAGCACCTCTCAGAGGCACTGTCCACCTGAGGGAGAACATGTGTCTCGAGGATGGACTGTACCTCCTCTGGTGAGACCGCCACTGTGGATGGGGTCTTTGCTGGGACCAAGGAACCAGAGGTCATTGAGTCCTTGGACGCCTACTGGGTGAAAAACACCAAGAGGCTTCGCTCAAGTGCCTCCATTTGCTGAGCCAGGAGCTCAGTCTCTGATGGTGTCAGAGTTGGTGCTGCAACTACTGACATCAATGCTGGTTCCTTCGGCAGAGACTCCAAGATCATGAGTCACCCTCCTAGGCCTTAGGAAGCCTCTCCTCCCACCAGGGTAACTTGCGAGGCCACTCCCGGCCTTTTCCCTCTGAGTCACATCAAGGGCTCTGATGCTGATGCAAGTGGGCCTTTGCCTGGGGCTCGGCATGACCCTTCAATGCTGACTGGGTGCGATGCTGGTCTTTCTGGAAGTTCTCCTTACCAAAGGAGAGCCGCCAGTCCAATGCACCGTGATCCCTTGACTCTGAAAGAGCACGGTCCCCGCGCAAAGCTGGAGCCGATGTCAAGGACTCCGAGGAGCTAAACAGTAATTCTCATTGTTTTTTCTGGTTCCAAAGTCCTTTGTGCATCATCTGAAGGCAGAGAGCTCAGGATGAGGGCTGGTGGTAAGGCCCAAGGCATTGCAAACACCAACCAGTTGTGGGGGTTGGTCACTGATATCATGCGACCACACTGGGTGCATTTTTTTAAATCCACTGAATAGTTTTGACATGTTGGGGAAGATGGCTTCCATCAAGTCAAATGACTTCAATGTCTGGGCTCAAGAGAAAATACCCCCGCGCCTCAAATAATAAAAGAAAATAAGGTGCTGACGCACTGATGCTCCCGGAAATGGGCAGGAAGATGGTAATGAAGGCACGCAACCAAAAAAGAGAAAAAAGAAGAAAAAATAGTAACGAACGGTATTAACTCTTTCCGGGGGTCAGACTACATCTGAAGGGCGCTGAAGAAAAAAGAAGACTGAGATAAAGATGGCTTCTTTGGGCTGGAAGAACGGCACTCATGCGTGGTGCACTTCCAAAGGCTTCCTTTGGAAGCTGGGAAATGTTCTCGCTCAAGCTCCGTTGGCAACGTCACCCATAAGTAAGGTCCTGGAGAAAAGGGAAGGTCCTGCACGGGACTGGAGGGACTCAAGGAAAGACAATTAGCAGGTAAGGTCTAATTTGGCTTTCCATATCATTCCTCCAGTCCAGTCCAGATGTGTGGGATGTACCAGAGTAATACTCAATCTTGGGAGGGAACCAAAAGCCCAGACCATAGCACACTAGCCCTGAAACTCATGTCCCTGATTGATTGAATATCTAAACAGTAGTGGTGCATGAATGTATGCAAAGAAAACCACGTTGCCACTCTACAAATTTCCCGTGGTGGTATCAGAACATACTTTGCCCAGGAGGCCGCTTGGGCCCAGGTTGAATGTGCCTTCAAAACATCAGGTGGCAGTCTTTGTTTCAACAGATAGGACGATGAGATGGCCTCCTTTACCCAGTGAGCCATGGAAGCCTTGGATGCTGTCTCTCCCTTACATGGACCTCCAAACAGGACAAAAAGAAGGTCAGACCTGCAGAACGAGCGAGTCCTCTTCAGGTAACAATAGAGAGCACGACCAACATCCAAAAGATGTAAACGCTGGTCTCCTTGAGTCTCCGCCACTGCGAGAACACTGGGAGGGCTACCGACTGGTTCAGATAAAATCTCGACACCACCTTGGGTAAAAATGAAGGTACCGGACACAAAACTACCTTCTCTTTGGAGATCACCAGGAAAGGTTCCCTACAGGACAGGGCCTGTAATTCAGAAATGCATTGTGTCAAACAGATAGCCACCAAATAAATCATCTTAAGGGTCATATCCTTCACGGTAGCATGGCCCTGGAGCTTGAAGGGTGTCTCAAATAGAGCCGAGAGAACCGAATTCTGATCCCAAAGAGGAACTGCAGGACATATTGGAGGGTGAACCTGCTTCAACACCCTGAGAAAATGAATCATGTCCGGATGTGTCATTAGGGAGCAAACCTGTAGGTGACCCTGGTAACAGGCAATAGCTACCATCTGCACCCTCAGGGAATTCAGAGTGAGGCCCTTATCTAGCCCCGCCTGCAGAAAATTCAAAATGTCTGGAAGAGAAGCCTCTAGAACTTTATCCACACACCAACTCTCAAAAACTCTCGAGATTCAAATGTTCGATAAAGAGGTAAACCGCTTTCTCGACTTCAGCAATATCTTTAGCACCTGCACCGAATAGCCCTTGCAGCTCAACCGTGCCCTTTCAAGAGCTATGCCATGAGGATCGATCCATCTGCAGCATGAGAATCGGACCCTGTGAGATCAAGTTGGGCTTGACTGGCAGATAACACGGGTTTGTCACTAACAGCAGCGAAGGCCTGCATACCACGGCAGCAGGGGCCAATCCAGCATGAGGACCACTGGGCCCGGATGTACCTCTGTCTGTTGAAGAAGATGACTGATGAGCGGCCACAGTGGAAAAACGTACAGCAGAACGGTGTTCGGCTATCATTGAATGAGAGCGTCAAACCCTTCCAACATTCTCTCCCTGCGTCAACTGAAGAACTGACTGGTCTTGGCACTGTGGGTTGAAGCCATGAGATCCATCACTGGCTTTGCCCCAGCATAACACAATCTTCTGAAACCTTGCAGGATTCAACTCCCACTCTCCTGGATACAACTGGTGATGACTGAGAAAGTCGGCCTGGATGTTTTCTTTTCCTTCTATATGCATTGCCGACAACGGCAAGAGATTGTTCTCCGCCCAGAGCAGAAGAGGCTGAATCTCCTTGGCCAGCAGCATACTGCTCGTGCCCCCCGATAAGTGATGTAAACCATCATAGTTGCATTGTTGGAAATCACTCTTACTGTCTTCTAGTGTACGAGGACAAAACACCTGGAATGCCAGAAACACAGCTCTCATTTCCAGTCTGTTGATGGACCATTGAGACTGTTTCTCCAAAAAGGTCCCTTCAGTTACTTGCAACTCGCAATGCGCTCCCCGCCCCATGAGACTGGCATCCGTCATGACCAGAATCCATTCTGGTGGCTCCAGAGACACCCCCTCTGTCAACTTCACCATTCGCAACCACCACCGTAGATGCAACCTCGTGTCGAGTGGACAGACTAACCTCCGCAACAGAGGGTGATAATGTGGAGACCAGTGAGACAGCAGGGCCTGCAGCAAAGGTCACATGTGTCCTCAAGCCTACAGCATGAGATCCAATGCTGCTGTCATGGACCTGAATAGCTGAAGGTAGTACCACGCTGATGGTGCCGCCATGGCCAGGAACTGCCTTATTTACTTCTGGATCTTGTGAACCCGGTCAAGAAGTAGAGACACCATCCCTATTCTGATGTTGAACCACGCCTCTAGGCAGATCAGATCTTGGGATAGTTCCGGCTTGCTTTTGGCCACATTGACAACCCATCTGAGACTTTGGGGAAAAGCCACCACCAGTTGGGCAGCGGTAATGCTCTCTGTCTCCGACTTCGCCCGAATTAGCCAATCATATAGTATCTCTTCTTGTCTGAGAGCGGCTGCAACCATGACCATCATCTTAGTGAAAGTTCGGAGAGCTGTCACTAGTCTGAATGACAGTGTGCGGAACTGAAAGTGTTCCATTGGAACCACAAACCTCAAAAAACGTTGGTGCTCGGACCAAATGGGAATATGCAGGTAGGTCTCACTAAGATTGAGGTCTGTCAAAATCTCGCCCTGCCAAACTGCTAAAATGACAGATTTCAGCATCTCCATGTGGAAGTGTGGCACCAATAATGCTCAGTTTACATGCTTGAGGTCCAGAATAGGTCGAGAGGAACCTTCCTTCTTGCGTACCACAAAATAATTGGAGTATCGACCAGTGCCTAACTGGCTTCTGGGAACAGGAACCACTGCCTTGAGTTGAATCAACTGATGCAGTGTGTCCTGCAAAGCTTGTATCTTCAATGGGGCTGTTCAAGATGACAAGAGAAAGGCATCTGATAGAGGCCGAGCAAACTCGAGGCCTTGCCATTGTGAATGACTTCCAGCACCCACTGGTCATAAATAATTGTGGCTCAGACGGAATAAAACTGTTGTAGCCGACTGCCACAGGAACCAATTCCACCTAGGCCGGCCTTGTTTCATTGGGACTTTGTAGCCACTCCAGCGGTGGTGGCAAAGTAACCTCTACTTGCTCTCCGGTAGTCATGAAAGCATGACCCCTGGGAAGAATAACGTCCTCTCTGAGAAGAAGGGAAAATGAGTCCCTCGAAATCTGCGATAGTCCCTGGGCTGACCCTGAGAGCCGTTTCAGCACTTCAGGACGATCCTCAGGAAGCCGAGATCCCTTAGAATCCCCCAGATCTTTAACCAACTTCTCCAAAGCTTCCCCGAACAACAGCTTGCCTCTAAAAGAGAGCTTGCTGAGCTGGGTCTTAGAAGAAACATCAGGTGCCCAATTGCACAACCAGAGGAAACGCATGGCCGCAATTATTGAAGTCATGATGTTGGATGAAACGCGCACTAGATCATAAAATGAGTCCACTAGATAGGCTGAAGCTGTCTCCAGCTTCGCTGCCTTTGGCAATGGAAGAGTGGGCTCTCCTTTTTCACCCTGTAGTCCCTGGGATAAGAAAATACATGCCCTAGTTGCTGCAGATCAAAGCTTGCAGGGCCAAGGCACTGGTATCAAAGGATTGCTTCAAGAGAGATTCCAGTTTGCGTTCCTGAACATCTTTCAATGCCGCTCCACCTTCCACAGGAATTGTCATCTTTTTTGTTACTGCCAACACCAGTACATCCACCTTTGGCATTTTGATCAGTTCTTTGTCCGCTTGAGAAATGGGATAGAATCGGGCCATAGCTCTGCTCCCTTTCAACCCTGCTTCAGGAATTTCCTATTCAGCTTCTATCATTTGTTTGATCACTATAGGCAGAGAGGAAACAGTCTGAGAAGACTTAAACCCCTTTAGAAGGGGGTCCTCCAAAGGCTCCTCCGTAACCGCTGGAACCTGACATGTTCAATGCTGTGAGAGAATGGCTGATCAGAGAGGCCAACTCCTCCCGCCTAAAGACCCACTCCACAGTAGGGTCTTCCCCAGGTGTTATCTCACTATCTTCCAGCTCTGGACCCATCACCTCTCCCCAGAGGTCAGAGGGGTTCCTCAGAGCCCATGGAAGGAGGAGAGCCTTGCTCAAGCCACTGGTCCTCCTTCCAATGCTGCTGCTTATCTGGGGGCTCAGTCACCTGAGCCTCTCCTTCAGGCAGGACCTCAGATAGCCACTCTGCCCTTGTCATACCTTCCTGTTGTGCTGTATTAGTGCTCTGGCCCCACTTATGACAGTAAGCTTGATGCATCAGCAAAATAAATTCAGGGTCAAACACTGAGTTGGCCTGTCCAGAAGCACCTCTATTGGAGGACCTCAAGGCAGAATCATGGTCTTGTTGCTATGTTTGTAGCCCCAGAGCCTCTGACAATGAAATGGCTGAAGAGGACAAAATGGCCGTGGCTCCCGCTGAAACCACGGGAACCATCAGCTCAGAGATGCTGTTTGCCGTTGAACCCACTGCTCCATCCATGTCCCTGGATAAAAATAAAGCCTCCATGGATTTTCCTTCTCTCAAACACCATTTACTCAAGTCTGCCACCAACAACGTGCTCCAAAGAGAACCACATGTTAAACAAGGCAACTTGATTGCCAGTATGAAGCAGTGACAATGGAGCAGACCCAGGCTGATGAAAGAAGCAAACACTCCGCAACACTCACACTGAACTCCTCACACCACGGGCGGGAAAACTCAACCATTCACAGAAAAAAATAACTCCCTTCCCCCCCCAAAAAAACAAAGTCAAATACTTTAAGCCAGCAGCCCAACAGAGCTGCGATGTCCTGACTGAAGTAGAGCAGTGTGGAGCCTTTTTTTTTTTAAAGCGCTTAGCACACATTACATAACAATAACAAAATAAAGAGGAAACAGTCATCCTATGTAAAGGACCACTGAAGCTTCCGGCTGGGGAGGCAAGGGACCTGGACAACCAGGTAATTGGCCCCAGGGAGCACCTAGCCGATTCAATGGCCCCAGTGAGGTAGGATCTGTCTCCGCCACCTGTTCTCTCAATAGTGCACAACTAACAGCAATCAGCTTCCCAGCCCACATACCGGCGCTGCTTGTCTAAACACTTGTAATCTGAATGCTAATATTATTTCAGCAATATAAAGCATAGTTACTCACCTGCAACAGGTGATCTCCAGGAACAGCAGGAATTGAGTCTTCACATATGGGTATCGTCACTATAAACTCAACTGAAGAGGGAGAGTTAGAAAGGTGGGAAGGCAGCGGCGCAGGTGCAGTAGGATGCTCCCAAAAGCTTTCCTATAAGTAACATCCTAGAACCCCATTAATTCTTTGGAGGCTGGGGCCTCCCGCCGGGGTTATTTAGCCGGTGTGTTTTCCTCGAGGGCAATGCTAGTAGCATCTCGATGCTTAGAAGGAGATCTACCCTTTGAGGACCAGCCGATCTTGGAAGACCTGGGTTTGCTTATCTGAGATCCATGGGAGGAAGATGAAGCCCTGGATGACGTCGATGCAACAGACATTGCATCTGAAGCAAAGAGGGTGCCGAGTTTTGCAGCTCTGTTCTGCAGGCCTCTTTTGGTCATCTTTCTACAAAGGAGACACTCCGATGGTAAATGGTCAAGGCCTAAACATTTGAGACACCAATCATGGGTGTTGGTAGCAGAAATGGTACTGCTACACTATGAACATTTTCTCTATTTTGGAAGAAAAGAGGGCCTAGTGCACAAAATGGCGCCTGGCACCAAGAGGGGACAGACCCTCCAAAAAAAGAGGTTATTCTTTCTTTTTTTTAAGGAAAATAAGAAAATAAAGAAAATACCAGTGGTACCGATATAAGCATCGACAGTGAAGGCAGACGCGACCACAAAAATAAGATTTTCTGCCGTGACAGGGTTTGCTGCCTGTCAGCTCCGCGGAAAACGAAAAACTGAAGAGGGAGAGTTGGAAAGGCGGGAAGGCAGTGGTGCAGGCAAAGTGGGATGCTCCCAAAAGCTTTCCTATTGAACGCTGGGGAGCGTTCCCGCACAGGCTCCGTTGGTACCAACAATACCCATATGTGAAGACTACATTCCTGCTTGTTCTTGGAGATATCTATCTATCCATCCAGTAGAGTCCAATGACTCAAGAGCTCCTCTCCAGCTGCTGGAGACTGAGATACTGGCTTATGGAGACAAGGGAAGGAGCTCTTCTACAGTGACATCACAAACCTGACATGCTCAGTCTCCAGCTGCTGGTGGACGGAGATAACCCACACTTCTGGACTGGACTGGAAGGCCGATATGGAATTCATATTACATATTCTACACAATAATCATGTTAACAAGTTATTACATGCAGAACTGACACTTGCTTTTCAGGGCACACATGCATGTCTGTGCATATAAATTCATCCAAATAAACCTGTACTGTCTGGAGCCCCTTAAACCCCCTGATGCACTGAAAATTTGGTGTGGACAGAACACTTAACACAATTATTATTAGGGAAGTATGCATAGATACAAACACACACAAGAGCAGACATAGCGATTTCATAAGCCAGACCCTGACAAATTTTCCTTGAATCTTGGAGCCTCCAACACTGGGTTCTCTCTCTGCAGTCTGGTGCAGCTTCAGAGGCTGTTTCCTATTGCATGTCTATAGTAAAAAAGCCTTACTAAATTAGGCCCTTAATTTGCCATTGCTTCACCTATTGCTGTGGCCTGGGAAGGAATGGAATTAGGAGTGGAAAGAGTAGTTACTCACCTGTAACAGGTGTTCTCCAGGAGCAGCAGGAATCAGTCCTCACATATGGGTGACGTCGGCGCCGACGGAGCCCTCGTGCGGAGCATTTCCCCAGCTTTCAAAGAAAGCCTTTGGGAATTGCAGCGCGCATGCGCGGTCCCCTTCCCGCCCAAGGGTGCCATCTTGCTCAGTCTGATGACATAGCTAAAAGACAGCAAAAAATTAGCAAAAACAAATCATATGACTGCAACTCCAAGGGGAGGAGGGAGGGTTGTGAGGACTGATTCCTGCTGCTCCTGGAGAACACCTGTTACAGGTTTGTAACTACTCTTTCTCCAGGACCAAGCAGGAAGTCAGTCCTCACATATGGGACTCCCCAGCTTAAGGCTACCGGAGACCCCAAGCGGAAAAATGAGCTCCCTCTAGCTCGTCAGCACAGAAGGAAGGAATCTTCTCTGAGAACGCTCCCAACCGGTAGCCCAACACCAGGGCCGGAGGGTAGGAGTTGCCTAAACCCCAAAGAGATTATGGAGTACTGCCTGTCCGAAAGCACTGTCCCTGCGGGACTCCCTCTCAAGGCAGTACTGAGCCGCAAAAGTCTGGCTTGAAGACCAAGTAGCGGCCCGGCAGATGTCTGCCAACGGAACAGAGCAGAGATGAGCCACTGACGCAGCCTTCGCCCTGACACGATGAGCCGCCCGTGACTCGACCCTCCAACGAGAGGCCGGCTGCCCCATAAGCCCAGGCGATACAGTCAGCGACCCACATGGACAACGTACGCTTGGAGACAGGGAGCCCCAACTTATTGGGGTCAAAAGAAACGAAAAGCTGAACAGCCTTCCGATGCTCCTGCGTACGGTCAAGGTAGAAGGATAACGCCCTCCTACAGTCCAGGGTATGCAAGACCATCTCAGCCCGGTTGGCATGCGGCCTGGGAAAGAAGGTCGGAAGAACCACCTCCTGATTGAGGTGAAAAGGTGAGACAACTTTAGGGAGAAACTTTGGGTGAGTCCGTAAGACTACCCTATTCCTGTAGAACCTAGTGTAAGGAGGATCAGACACTAGTGCCTGCAGTTCACTCACTCGCCTAGCAGAGGTGAGAGCTACCAGAAATAAAGTTTTCCAGGAGAGAAAACGGAGAGGGCAGGTAGCCATAGGTTCAAACGGCGGACAAGTAAGCCGCTGTAAGACCACATTCAGATCCCACTCAGGGGCCGGTGGACGCAAAGGAGGCTTAAGCAAAAGAAGGCCTCTGAGAAAACGAGCCACCAAAGGGTGGTTGGAAAGAGGCCTGCCGTCCACCGGGGAGTGGTGTGCTGAGAGAGCACTAAGGTGAACACGGACAGAGTTAGACTTAAGGCCCAGATTGGAGAGGTAGAGCAAATATTGCAATACTACCGCTACCAAGCACGAGAAGGGATTCTCACTGTGCTGAGTACACCATGCAGAGAATCTACGCCACTTAAGAGCGTAGGATTTCCTGGTGGATTGACGCCGAGAGGCCAAGACTACATCCTCCACCTCTCGAGGTAGTAGTAGGGGAGCTAGGACTACCCTTTCAGCAGCCAGGCCATCAGATGAAGGGACTGGAGGTTGGGGTGCAAGAAGTCCCCTGATCCTGAGGCAGGAGATCGTGTTAAAAAACCCAGAGGAAGAGGTGTGTCCACCGCCAGCTGTAGCAGAAGCGGGAACCACGGTTGCCTCGGTCACCTGGGGGCTATGAGAATTAATGAAGCCCTGTCCCTGAGGACTTTGAACAGCGTTCTGGATACCAGTGGAGTGGGAGGAAACGCATACAGCAGGCCTGTGGACCACAAGATCAGAAACGCATCCGCCGCTACTCAGAGAGGATGCGGTTGTCTGGAGCAAAATCTCGGGAGTTGCCGGTTCAGAGGACTGGCGAAAAGGTCCATGGTGGGGAGCCCCCACTTGAGAAAGACCTGCTGAACCACCAATGGGTTCAATCTGCATTCGTGTGGTTGCAGGATCCGGCTCAGTCTGTCTGCCAGGCAATTTTCCTGACCTGGGAGGTAGACAGCCTTGAGAAGGATTCCATGATTGACAGCCCAAGAGCACAGTCATTGTGCCTCCTGACAAAGAAGGAAGGAGCCTGTGCCTCCTTGTTTGTTCACATAGAACATGGCAACTTGACTGTCCGTCTGAACCAGTACAGACTAGTGAGAGGCGAGGAGGGAGAAGGCTCTCAGAGCTAGGCGTATCGCCCGTAAATCCAGGAGGTTTATCTGTTGAGTAGCCTCCCAAGGGGTCCAGAGTCCCTGAGTACATGTCCCTTGGCAATGTGCTCCCCAACCGAGAAGAGAAGCATCGGTTGTCAGCACCTGAGTATGCGGAGGGGATTGAAAAACCACTCCGAGCACCAGATTCGGAAAATGAAGCCACCATTGCAGAGAGGAGACCAGGAGGTCGGAGATTCTCAATGAGTCCGCTAGGCCCCCTGTGGCTTGATGCCACTGAGTGCGAAGGCTCCACTGAGCAGGTCGCATGTGCAGGCGGGCATTGGGGGTAACATGAACCGTGGAAGCCATATGGCCGAGTAGTCTCAGGAATTGCCTGGCAGAGACCAGGGAATTGCTGCGAAACTGGCTGGCCAGATCCATTAGCCTGTCCAGAGGCAGAAAAGCTTTTGCTTGAAGAGTGTCTAGTCTGGCCCCTATGAACTCTAAGTTCTGGGATGGGAACAAAGTGGACTTTGTGAAGTTTATGACAAACCCCAAGTGCTGAAGCAGAGCCACAGTGCGAAGGGTGGCCTGGTTGGCCTCCTGGGAAGATGTGCCCCTTATGAGCCAGTCATCCAGATACGGAAACACAAAGAGACCATGAAGCCTCAGGTAGGCCGCCACCACTGCCAGGCACTTGGTGAACACCCTGGGAGCGGAGGACAGGCTAAAGGGTAGTACTCTGTACTGATAGTGGTTTCCTCCCACAACAAACCTGAGATATTGTCTGTGGTCTGGATGGATAAGGATGTGAGTATACGCATACTTTAGGTCTAAGGAGCATAGCCAGTCTCCCTGCTGGAGGTAGGGCAGCAGGATTCCAAGGGTAAGCATCTTGAACTTTTCCCTCTCCAGGAACTTGTTGAGGTTGCGCAAGTCTAGGATGGGTCTGAGGCCTCCTGTTCTTTTTGGTACCAGAAAGTACCTGGAATAAAAGCCTTGACCTCTCAGGTGGTGGGGCACCGGTTCCACAGCCTGATCCTTTAGCAGACTTGCTAACTCCTGAAGGAGTAGGTCCCTGTGCAGAGGGGGTCTTGGAGGCTCCCCTGGAAAATAGGAGGGAGGTACCTGGTGAAAATGGAGAAGATAGCCCTTTTGGACTATATGAAGAACCCAGGTATCTGATGTGACGGCTGACCACCTGTGGGCAAAGTGGGCCAGCCGGCCTCCTGTGCTGAGAGAAGCCAGCTGAGGAGAAGAGGCTATGCTGTTTGAGTTAAAACCCCCCACCCTGCTGAGCAGGGGCCAGTGTAGGTGGCTTGGGGGCCTTCTGCCTACGGGGCCCTTGACCCTGCCCATTGGCCTGCTGACCCTGTTGGGGAGCTGCAGAGGCCTGATAATGAGGGTATTGTTTATAGGCAGACGACTTCCTCGGGTAAAAGGACTTTTTTCCAATCCCTTCTTTTTCTGAGAAGGGGCAGAGGTTTTCCTGGAAAGCCTAGTCCTGGTCAGAGTCTCGGTCTCGAGTTCTGCAGCCTTTTCAGCCATGGGCTTGCCAAAGAGGTTTTCACCTCGGCAGGGGACATCGACCAACTTGTCCTGGACCCATGGCTCGAGGTCGGATGACTGTAGCCAAGCCTGTCGGCGGGCACCGATGCTGGCCCCGGCTACTCGGGCCGAAGCCTCGAAGCCATCGTAGGCTGCTCGAGAGATAAACTTCGAGCACTCTCGAATACCGGTGGACAAGGCTTGGAACCTCTGCAAAGATTACTCGGAGAGACCAGCAGAGAACCCGGCAATCTCCTTTGCCAGGTCTCGGAGGTACATGCCCATGTAGAGCTGGTAAGTCTGGACACGGCAAGCAAGCATAGAGCCCTGGAAGCACTTCTTACCGAGGGCATCCAGGTTCCGGGCCTCCCGGCCGGGAGGCACCAAGGAGTGCATCTTCTGACTTTTCAGTCGATGCATGGCCGATTCCACAACCATGGAGTGGTGCGGTAATTGTGCCTTTTGGAACCCGGGGCTCTTGCGGACTCGATAAATGGAATCGACCCGCTTGCTTAACACCGGCGTCGAGGCCGGGGTCTCCCACATGCGGAAGAGCAGCCGCTCCAGCATCGGAGGAACCGGAACAGTAAAGGCCTCCTTCGGGGGAGAGTCATACTGGAGGGCCTCGAGCTCCTCGGCTCGAGGCTCCTCCTCGGGATCCGCGGGGAAGGCCAAGGCCTTGGCCATATCCCACACGAAGTCCGAGAACCGGGTATCCTCCGGTGGGGATCGTCTCCGAGGTTCGGACTCGGGCGAGTCCGATGGGACACACCGAGTCCGATGGGTGTCAGGTGACTCTTCGTCCTCCGTCTCCCAGCCCGACTCCTCGGAGGAGGAATCGAGCGGCTCCGGTCGGGCGGGCACCGATGCCCTCTACCCCGACGCCGAGGGTATCGGCGACGACGACCTCGGCCCCGAATGGGAGGTCGAGGGAGACTGTGGCCGAGGATCGACTCGAGCCCGCATGGACTCAAGGATCGGCTCGGCCTCCGGGGTAGACTTAGACGTCGAGGTCCCGGTGGTCGGGGCAGATGCACCGGTGAGACCGGCGATCAATGCCCGCTGCTGTTCCATGAAGGCAGCGAAGCTGCTCTCCAAGGCCGTCAACCTGAGTCCGAGCTCAGGAGACCCAGCAGCCCCCGACTCGGGCCCCGACGGCGGCTCCCTCGGAGGAGAGTCTACAAGGACAACAGCACTTACGTGTCCAGCAGACTCCATCTCGACACGAGGATGCTTGGCAGGCCTCTCCGACTCCGAAGGACCGAAAAAGAGAGGAAAGGACTCGATACCGGCGTATCGGTCCGAGCGGGAAAAGGATCCGGCGTCGAACCGGAGAAAAAAGAGAAAAATAGGGAAAATCAACTTTTTCCTCGGGGAAAAACGAACTACGTCCGTCGGGCTCCGTGGAAAAAAGAAGACTGAGCAAGATGGCACCCTTGGGCGGGAAGGGGACCGCGCATGCGCGCTGCAATTCCCAAAGGCTTTCTTTGAAAGCTGGGGAAATGCTCCGCACGAGGGCTCCGTCGGTGCCGACGTCACCCATATGTGAGGGCTGACTTCCTGCTTAGTCCTGGAGAATTAGGAGTGTAGTAACCAAGGTAACTGCCCAAGGGTCCCAACCCTGCACAAAATTGAAGGCAGCACAACCTACAACTGGACTTTGGGAACCTCTTCCAAGTTAATGTTCTGTACCCCAATATGTCTAACACCAGCCCTTGACCAAGGTCCCCACTAATAGTCTAATGGTTAATGCAGCAGGGTGAGAACCAGGAAAACAAAGTTCACATTCCAATGATGCTCCTTGTGATCTTGGACAAGTCATTCAGCCCTCCATTTTCAGTTACAAACTTACATTGTAAGCCCTCCGGGGACAGGAAAATACTTCCTATACCTGAATGTAGCTCACCTTGAACTTTTGAGAAATGTCATGGGCCAAATCCAGGTCTCAATCCCCTTTTATCTCATCAGTCTCCCCCAACCCTTCCTGTCCCCTACCACTCTCCCCTACTCTCTCTCAATCCTCCAACAGTCTCCTCCTCAACACCTACCCTCATCCCCAGCAGTCTCAACCGACTCCCAACCATCCCTCTCTACACTTTAGTCAGCCATCTAGTAACTTTGCAACAACAGACACTAACTACTATATGGCCACAGACTGTTTTTTAAATGCTTTAGTCTATTTTCCAAAGGGAAGAGCTCTTATGTTAGGACAAATGCCATGTGTCAGATTGCTATAATGCATGACAACCTGGCACTTGACATTAATCCTGCCATAAGACTACTTTGCTTTGGAAAGCATATAGTAGTTAATATTTGCTTTCATAAAGATACTCTACAGTGGGCTGCCTTAAGGTTACTTATATTTTTCAAAGATATTTCTGCATATAAACAGGATTTAACTCATGTTAGCATGTAAACAGTATATGACCCATGTAAGCATGCACTTTAATTTGCCAGCAAAAAGCGGCAGGTAAAAAGGGAGATGGAGAGAGAAAAGGTACACATTGTATTTTAATTTTGAAAGCTCCATACAGATTTATGCCACATACATCTGTATCTCTTTTAAAGCAGGTGCAAATATATGCACTGAAATAGGAGCCATATTCATGGCACCCTTGGGCGGGAAGGGGACCGTGCATGCGTGCTGGCAGTCCCAAAGGCTTTCTGTGAAAGCTGGGGTAATGCTCCGCATGGGGGCTCCGTCGGCGCCGACGTCACCCATATGTGAGGATTGACTTCCTGCTTGGTCCTGGAGAAACAGCAGCATTTACATGTGTACATACATATGTAGATGCTGTTTTAGAAAAAGGCTATTTATATGTGGTGCTGCATACTACATTACTTGGCAGACAGTGTTTTAGAAGTGGTTTGGGTGGGCCTAACATGACATGGATTCCCCATCTTACATCTGTCCCCAGGTAGGATTAAGTGATTGCCTGCATGGGCAGTGTAAAGGCCAAGGGCTGCCTCTCCCCCATATCACCCCATGACATCAACTCCAAAGGCTTCAGAATCTGCCAATTCCCCCCTCCCAAGGCATCCTATCTCTCCTAACATGATCCCCCCTCCCCATGGCAAGAACCACCCCCTCAGGCCCACACTCCCCCAATCCTTCCCTGGCTCTTACCAGGGACCATGTTGTCTGATGGGAGCAGGAGCAATCCACAATCGCTCCTGCTCCTTCATCTCCAGGTTCCAAAAAGCACAGTTACTTACCTGTAACAGGTGATCTCTGGGAACAGCAGGAATAAGTCTTCACATATGGGTACGTCGGTACCGACGGAGCCTGCGCGGGAACGCTCCCCAGCGTCCAATAAGAAAGCCTTTGGGAGCATCCCACAGCGCCTGCGTGCTGCCTTCCCGCCTTTCCCAACTGCCTCTCCTCAGTTGAGTTTCAAAGCTGAGACAAAGAGAGAGAGAGAGAAGGGAAAGAAGAGATATATAGATACAACTCCTAGGGGAGGTGGGTGGATTGTGAAGACTTATTCCTGCTGTTCCCAGAGATCACCTGTTACAGGTAAGTAACTGTGCTATCTCCAGGAACAAGCAGGAATGAGTCTTCACATATGGGGACTCCCAAGCTAAGAAGCCTGGAGTCCCAGCATGTCATAGATTGGAACATGCTATACCTAATAACACCAGGCATCCTAAGGATGGAGGGTAGGAGTTGAAAAGAGAAAAGTGCTGTGGAAAAACAGCTTAACCTAGCATAGAACTGCAGAGAAGGAGTCCATGTGTGGATGATAATTGTCATCAATGATATTGAATGAAATATTGCAATATGGACCTCCCCTAACGGGGTTTCACAGAGGATGGAGGTTCATGGGATCTACTGGGGAACCCAGTAGAGGAACCTCGAAGAGGACCACACTGTAAAGTGGAGGTAGAAAACCTATAGGAAAAATAGTGGAGGTCAGAAACCTGAAAGGCAACAGGTAACCCCAGTAGAAGAACTGGGGTAGTACAAAAACGGTGGGCCTTCAGCGGAAGGCTTTATGACAAAAACCGAACTCTTTTGGCAGCAGAGTGGCTCACTCTTAGGAGCAAAAAGAGAAAGGCTAACCGATTTGGACAAACAGGCACAGTCCTTGTGGGGAGAAGGGTATGAGAATCCCTTGTATCCCAAAAGAAAGGACAAACGCCTGAGGTGTTAGGTCCTGTGATTAGCTGAAGATCCGCAATGTCTCTCCTAACTGGGGTCAGCTAGGAGAGATACTGGAAGATGGAGAGCTTCAGAGGTACCTAAACCCTAAGGTTATGGTATAAAAGTTGTTGACTACCGCAGGAGTGGTTGTGTGTGTAGAATCCCAAACCTACTGGATAGCAAGGAATGGGTAAAGCCCATCTGTCAGAATCATATAGCTATATCAGCCTAGACAGTTAGATAGATAAGTACTTGGATACATATCTATCTATATTGAAATATCTCGACAGATCTATATATACACATACATATACATATATATACATATACATATAGATATATAGATAGACATATAAGAATATATCTATAATGAGATATGGAAGGGCATAAAATACACACAAAAGATAGATATGAATATGTAGGCCTATATATGGGTGTCTGCTGTTAAGCAGACAGAGATATGCCTACAGCACAGTATTCACATAGGATATGTGGAGAGGAAAGATTCATCTAATAACAAGGAGGTGGACCCTACTTGAGAAGATATATAGAGAATCTATTCCTCCTGGCTATGCTCTGCAAGGATGCTAGCTAGTGAAATAACCAGGAGGGTTACGTGAAAAACAGAGGATAATATCAGTCTGTAGCCAGCAAGTCCGGAGTCTTCCAGAACTCTAGCATGGTAAGTGGACAGAAGACGCATAGAGATGAGATACCATGTTGATGCGTTCTTACCATGAGGACGAACTGCAAGGAGAAAGAGCATATCCCCGATTGGGAATACTATGGACCAAACAGGGAATTGGTAACTCCTTAAGCTTTCACGTAAGAGAAGGCCTATGTCCTTTATATCAAAAAGGGAGATAGTAAAAGAAGGGAGAACCCTTCCAGTCATGGGAGACATGACTGAAAAGCCTTTTCCAACCATCTAGGATAGCTGGTTGGAGGAAAAACCCCCATGCTCTCTAGCAAGGGCCCATAGTGAAAAGCTTCTCTGTAGGATTGCAGAGAGCATGATGCAGGAGAAAGAGGAGATAGGACTGACTCCTGGAGAGCCCGTATCTCTGCCAACTATGCTGCCAAACCCAGGGAATGGAGATGGCAGAAATAGAAGAGAATTCAGAAAGCCTGTAGTGAGATAATCTCCAAGATAGATTGAAGCACTGAGTTGGAGCCACTACTAAGACTAGACAGAATGTTAGTGGAGGATAAATCTGGTTGTTTGTGGACAAGAACCAGTGATCCAAACATTAAGGCTCCTGCATAGGCAGCTGTTAGCAAGACAGCAGAAAGAATCTTACTGTTTAAAAACAGAAAGAACAGACAGAACAGGAGTAGAAAAGTCTGGACATGTCTGATAAGCTGCCCCAAGCAAAACAGAAAAAAAGAGGAGTTAACTCAGAGAGGAAAAACTCCGCACTGGAAAGTGACCAAACTAGAGAGGCTGAAGAAAAAGCCTTCCAGTGAAGTAATACCACTCTTACAAAGGAAAAGCTGGCTAAGAGAATGGAGCTGAAAAAGACTTACCAAGTAGTAAGTCTGTAGAAAGGAAAAAATACATGCTGGCCCAGGAAACTATCATTTGATAGTGGTTAGACCTCTTTCCCTAGCAGGAAGAAGAGGAGAAACCTGTGACCTATAGGCATGAACATCCTGATAGCTCATAGAAATATAGAAAAAATGGATGTCTTGTGGAAAGAGATCCAAGTCTAGGGGTTAGAATGAAGCGGTGGATTGCCTCTATTGGGAAGAAGCAAACTGCAGATTCTAAACCCCAAGAGTCACAAGCATCTGATGATGATTGATCAGAAACCCTGCAGTTGCTGGGTTTGCTGAGCCTGGTGAGAGGTTGGGTTCTTCAGGCCAGGACAATGCTTCCCCTGTTTGGGAACATCTGTATGATGGGCAGGTGATGAATAAAACCTTCTTCTCCTGTGGGAAGAAAGTTTGGTAGGAAATTTCCCACCTACTGGGACAGAAGAAGGTGTAGAACAACCCCTAGGAACAGGTAAATCAGTGGACCACTGAGTAACCTGACGTAAAGACTCCTTGTTGAAGAGATTTTCTCCAGTGCAAGGAGTATGTCCCAGTCTCTGTTGTGCCCATTTGTCCAAGTCTGAAGCCTGGAGCCAGGCTCTACGTCGTGCCCCTATAGCTATAGCAGAAGTCCTGCTAACAGACTCAAAAGAGTCTAGGGAAGCACGAGAAAGAAACCAAGAGATATTCTGGATATGCTTAAGCAGTGAGGAATAGTCTGCACTCTTGGAATCTGGAAGGAAAGGAGTCAAAAGATGTAATTTCTTTGTGACCTCCTCAAGAGATAGACTCATATAAAAGATATATGAGAGAATTCTTGCAGAAAGCATAGATGTCTGGAAGGCTTGACGTCCAAAGGCATCTAGTGTCCTAGACTCACGACCTGGCGGATAAGAAGAGTGCTTTTTCTTACTCTTTACTCGCCTCATTGCTGATTCCACTACTATGGAATGATGAGGAAGTTGAGTCTTTTGGAACCCTGGAGAGGGGGGCACCTGATATAGGAGATCAATTGCTCTGGAAAATGGGGGTACCCTTAAGGGTGCTTTCCACAGACCTAGAAGGAGATCCTGCAAGGAATGATGCAAAGGAAGCATTATGTTCTCCTTTGCTTTGGTAGGAACAGAGCCTTGTGCAGGGTCCTGTCCAGGGATAGGAATGGCAAGTGATCATGCTATTTCCAGGAGAAAACTCTGAAAAGAGGGATCACCAACAGGAATCTCCTTTGGACAGGTTAGATCAGAAGAACTAGCCTGAGCACCGAAGGATCTATCCAAATATATAGGAATAGAAGATCCTGCACGGTGCAGGGTGGTATCCCTAAAGGATGGTCGCTGGTACTGGCTATCAAGAGCAGCATCCGTCAGTACTTCATCGTCCATGCCAGGTATCGACTCTAAGTCTGGTATAGAAGGGAGCGATCCTGTTGAAAAAAGCATGGCAGGAGCTGGCCACAATGCTACCGTGGATACCGGTGCCGATGCCGACACCGGTACCGATGTTGGAGCCGAAGCTGACACAGACATCGGAGTAGCCATCGGTGACAGCTCAATCGGTACCGAGGTAACCGAAAACCTCCGGCAGCCATCCCTGATACCAAGCCTCCGGTACCGATCGATGTCAGTACCAAGGCGTGCCGGTACCCAGTCTTCCAGACTAGCAGCAGGCACCAACCGTAAAGGTAATGTGGACATCGGTACCGACTTCTGTACCGTGTCTGATACCAGTAGAAGAAGGCCAACCGGAGGCAACTCACACGGCATCAGAGGAACCAAGAGTTGCAGATCCGAATCATCGGAACCGAGCCTTTGGTACCGAGGGGAGCCGGTACCAAGGCAAGTCGGTACCCAATCCTCCAGACTGGAAATCGATTCCAGACTCGGCATCGAAGGAAGCGAGTCTATCGATGCACGTCTGGAGGGTACCGACATTGGTGGTCGTATCGGTGTCGGTACCGATACCGGAAAGTCAGTCTGGGAATTATCCCCCGGACCCGAAGGTACCAAGGACGCCAGATGACGATCCCTGGTGAGGAGTGTTTCATCCAACACCAGTGCCGGAACCGGGGTATCGGTACCGTTCGAAGCGGATGCCACCACCGGACACGGCTCAGGTATGTTCTGTGGGAGGTGAACACCAGGAACAACCTGAAACCCCTCATATGCTTTGGAGACCGAAGACTCCCGCCGGGGTTTTGAAACCAGTGGGCCCTCGAGGGCAAGGCCGGAGCCGTCTGCATGGTGTGCATGAGACCTACCACTCGAGGACTGGCTAGTCTTAACAGACTGTTTGTGGGTTACCTGATCCTGTGTAGAAGAAGAATGGGACGGTGCCCTGAAGTTGGAGGGGAACCGGGTATCGAGGAAACCTCGATGTTGAAACCCTCTTCTCACCAAACTGTTGCCCAAAGGCTCCGGAGGAAAAAGGTCAGGCCCCAAACAGGTTAGACACCAACTTTGAGGGTCTAAAAATAAAGTTGTACCGCCAGTCTGAACATTTCCTGGAGGAAGTGGCTGGCAGTTCCATGAAGGAAAAAAGGAGAGGCCTAAAGGCCTGAGAAACCGTGAGGAAAAAATAGTCCTTGGAAAAGGAAAAATTTCACAGAAAAGAAAACACCGGCGGAACCGATGGCGTTGGGGAAGACAGCCGCGACCACAAGAAAAATAAAGAAATAAAACAGAAGTTTCTGCGGTGACAGGAGGACGTCCTGCTGGCTCCGCGGAAAAACAAAAACTGAGGAGAGGCAGTTGGGAAAGGCGGGAAGGCAGCACGCAGGCGCTGTGGGATGCTCCCAAAGGCTTTCTTATTGGACGCTGGGGAGAGTTCCCGCGCAGGCTCCGTCGGTACCAACGTACCCATATGTGAAGACTCATTCCTGCTTGTTCCTGGAGATTGGCCACTATTACCACTAGCAGTAATCTCTTGATGCCAATTTGACAGCCTGACCTCTAGCGGTTAATACCACAACATTACAGCTTGGAGTCATGATAGCCATTTTGGAACCTGGAGCTGAAGGAGCAGGAGCAAGTGGAGATCACTCCTGCTCCCACCAGACATTGGGGAAGCGATTGAAGGGTGGGGGTTCTTGCGGGTGTGTATTTAGATCGGGAAGCAGTGTTTTAAAAGACTGCTCCCATGATTGTTAGGAGTTGTAACATGGTTTTCTTCCCCCATGTGCAGTTATTTAAAAAACTGCTGCTACTGCTGGCCATGGGGAACCATCAACATACAGTCCTGCACCTACTTAAAAGAGGCTCTGCATTTGGCAAAGCCTCTTGTAAAATACTCTTGAGAATTTTCCATGTCCTGACTCAGACATCTAAATTCTCCTCTCCACATCCTATCTAAAATCTGCCTCCACAAGTCTGATTCAGCATACAATAGGTAACCTGATCTTTCATTATGACTATTAGAATGATCATCTTTGAAGAAAAACAAGCTATTTTTTTTCTTCAGAAATACTGACCTATTATCATCCAGTGAAGTGTAGTATGCCTTTAACAGTGGTGTCTTGCAGTTTCTCAAAGCAGCCTTTCAAATAATAAAAATTCTGCTATTTACATGCAATACAAACCATTACATACAACTACAATTTATCAACACCTTTCAGGAAAAGATACTGTTTTAAATCCATGTAAAACTGGAAATAATCTAAGGGAGTTGATCATTCAGTTGATCAGCAAAAGAGTACAGGACATTTTACCATTAGGTCAACAAAGGCAGATATAATAAAATGGTAGCAAAATAAAAGGGGTCAAAATTCACATTTACATTGCCACTGCTGATAAAATCCTTACTCCCAAAGCAATAAACTTGGTAGTAAATAAAAAAAAGTGCATTTAATATAAAAATGAGCTAGTAAATAAAAGTAAAGTTAAAAAGTGCATTAAGAGGACAATTTTATAAGGAGGTGCCTACTTTTCTTTATAAAACACTAAGTGGTGGAAAACCTGCAGAAATTCAAGATGTGATCACTTACACCAGTGTAATGCCTGTGCCCAGATTTCTAAAAAATGCATGTAAATAATACTATTTTATAATTTATACATGTAACTTATGTATGACTAAACACATTTACAAGTGCAGCTTCAAAATGGGGCACAGCGTACTCACACATTTATTTATTTACATTCTCTTATATACCGCGCTATTCTGCATCAGTGCGGTTTACACTGAACAAACTGAAATTACATTGAACAGGGCATTATAACTTGGAGATAACTATTTTACAGGGAACATGGGCTATGGAGGGTTAAGTGGCTTGCCCAAGACCACAAGGAGCACCTGTGGGACTAGAAACCCCAGTCCTTCCGGCCCAAGGTTGCTGTCCTCTAGTGGGATTTGAACCCCTGACCTTCCGGCCTGAAGTACCTTGCCCCAACCACTGGGCCACTCCTCCACTCCACATGTAAATGACTTAAATACCCCCATCTGCACATGTTCTTGCCACCTAAAGCTAAGTGGCTCCTTATAAAGTTACTCTCTAACGGCCTATTTACTAAAGCCTGATAAAGATTTACAGTTAAAGAATGACAACCATAGTATGTAATGCATTAACTGCAAAACCTCCATGGTAACTATAAGGCTGAAAAGGAGGCATTTCTGACATGTGACAAGAACCATCTCTAATGTTAATGCTTAACTTTGAAAGTTTAGTTTAACTTTTCCGTATTATCTGCCTGCTTTACTGTTAATGCACATTTTGATAGTCTGCATTAACGTCCCTTTTCTCTCCCCATCTTTTTCCCACTCCCTTCCCTGCATTAACATAAAATGTGGGGTTTAAAGGGCAATAACGTTTTTTTACCTCACATTTAAGGATATTTTAATGAATATTAAAACCAACATTAAACACGTACCGCACTTTAGTAGGCCTTTATCTTTACTACTGTTTTAAACTTCAGGGATTAGAGAAAGGAGTTAAACTCACACCTCTAATCACTGAATTAAAAAAATAAAACAAAACTGGAGTCTCTTGGGCCCAGTGTAGAACCTCTCTGTCCCAGGACCTCCAATCCAAAGGAAATCTACCCAGAACCACAGGGGCCCACTGATGAAGTCATCTACTTATCTGCTCTCCCTGGAAGGTCTTCAGGGTAGAGGGTTCCTGGACTGGGTGCAGAGGACCCAGTTCTAGGGATCCCTGGGTATGAGGATATCAAATTGGGAATTCTTTGTCCAAGGGTCCTCAACTTGTGTAACCCAGGTCTGTAAGTGCCTGTACTTTAGAACTTTCCTTTACTTCTCAAAGACGTCAGATGCTCATGAGCGTTTGGAAAGAGTGGCCGTGTTCCCATGAGGCTCCCATAATTGCTCCCATTCTTTCTTTATTTTTTAACCAATTCTGAGGCTGAACTAATTGCAAGAATGTCCCACGAAAGTAGTAAGCAGAAGACAAGGGGAGACACAGTTGCTAAGTACAAAAAAGCTGGTAAAAAAGTTGGGTCAGCTAAGCAGGTTGTATATGAGGGCAATTTGACTGTGGAAGAAATGGCAACAGATCCAGACCTATCTCACAACCTAGATAAAGCAGTCAAATGTTTCACAGACCGGCTACTTGCCAAGATCCAAATCACCCTGGATTCCTAATGTGAGACTGTGGTGGTGAAGGTGGCACAATTAGTATCATCAGTGGGTGAGACAGGTGGCATAAGTAGACATGGTGGAGGAGAACATTGAAAAACTACAAATGTCCCTTAGTAGTGAGGCCCTTCGCCGAATAGATATGCTGGAATAGAAAGAGTAGTTACTCACCTGTAACAGGTGTTCTCCAGGAGCAGCAGGAATCAGTCCTCACATATGGGTGTCATTGACGCCGATGAAGCCTGTGATAAGGAAGCTTATCATAGCTCAGGTAGGAGCTATAGAAAAGATGATGTGACTCTGAACAAGCAACCTGTCAGTTCTGGTAGAATTGAGAAAACAGAGTTTTCACATAAAAGACTACCAGTCCCAGAATGCACCAGCTTTCCAGCAGCCATGAGAGGGGCTGAAGTGAGAGAATGTGTGTGCAATCAAGAGAGCTATGAGGTAATCCCTAAGCACTCATCTCAAAGGGCAGGGCTTGATTCAACACAGCTGCGCTGTGTTAGGGAGCAGCACACATTAGGAAAGAATAAGAATAGAGATTATTCTTCAGGAAACAGTTTCAGCAACAGTTTCAAGAACAGCTTCAGGAAGAGATACAGAGGGGAGAGCTTCAGCAACGGCTACAAGCACCAGTATCACCTGGAGAAACAGAAGCCAAGCCAAGCAGATAGAGAGAGAAGGAAACTCTCTGGAAGGAAGAGAAGAAAGGCCATTGGAAGGTCTGGGAGATTCCAAGGCAGTACTCATACTGGGAGGTATTCCAAAGGCCAGCAGAGTCCATTGGACTGGATTCAGCCAGAGGAATGGAGTGGCAGAGATAGGAATCACCAGTGGCTACCTGGAAGAGAGAAGACTGCATGTGGAAGGGACTTTCAGACCAAGGCCAGAAGGTATGTGAGAGAAGATCCAGTGTCCAGGGATCAAGATTGGAAGGCTGGACATCAGAATTGGATTACATATTGGCCAGGCTATACAGAGAGGAATAATGATAGCAGGAGAGGCTCAGGTATGAACACTGATCCAGACCCTATCTATAATAGAGAATGGCAGCAAGGGAATAAG
Source organism: Ichthyophis bannanicus (assembly GCA_033557465.1). Lineage (NCBI taxonomy): Eukaryota > Metazoa > Chordata > Amphibia > Gymnophiona > Ichthyophiidae > Ichthyophis > Ichthyophis bannanicus. Next base: position 218,332,159 of record CM066040.1, read on the forward strand.
CATTCTCATGATAGTGCCTTAATGAAAGACTCATCTGTGCCAATGTATGATATTGACCCTATGATTGTTGATGCAGGGGGAAATACAGCAGATGAAACTATTTACATGGACTGTTCTTTATCTAAATGCTATTGCTAGTTTTCTATGAGCAAACACATCAGCCATCACAAAGAAACCTAACTTTGTTCTTTATTTCCACTGCAAACAGCTCTTAAAGCAGGATTTGGGCTCACACAGTAGCAGCCAGCCAGCTAAAGGCTTTCAGCTGGTCCATGGATAGTAATTAGGGCTGCACCTGATTGTGTGTGTGAGCAAGGGAGAATCACTGCTGAGATCAGCATGGAAAATAAGCAGAAGTTAACCTAACCAGCAAAGTTTTATTCTTTACTTTGTGCCTTTGTATTTGGTAATTACTTGCTAAGAAAACATTAGCTAATTGCCTGACAAGTTGAAGGTTGTTTTCTGGTTTACTTTGTGACTTTTTGTTATCCCTTTAAACACTGCAAGCAAGTAACCTCATTTATAGTGCTATCAAGCATACATGTGCTGGGTGAATTAAACCCCATCAATAAAAGAAGTATTTTATTGATCTTACCACTTGGTTTCACAACTCAAATTATTGTCATCAGCTGTGTTTGGGAGTGAATGAACTACAATACCCACAATACCTTGCAAGAATCATATGAATATATGCATCGTCAAGATTGTGTAAGTTCTCACCCTAGGCAGCCGTCTGACAAGCCCCAGCGGAGCATTCCCCAGTTTTCTATGAAAGCCTTTGGGAATGCAGGCACGCATGTGCGGTTCCCTTCCCGCCTAAAGGTCCCATCTTACCTCAGTCAAATGACATAAGCTAAGAACAGCACACAAAAATAAAAAAAATTAAACTATGTACAACTACAACTCCCAGGGGAGGAGGGAGGGTTTTGAGGACTGATTCCTGCTGCTCCTGGAGAACACCTGTTACAGGTGAGTAACTACTCTTTCTCCAGGACCAAGCAGGAAGTCAGTCCTCACATATGGGTGACTCCCTAGCTCTGGGCTACCGAGGAACCAAGGCTGAACAAGAGAACTCCCTCTAGTCCCAGCATCAAAGAAAGGCTTTTCACTAACACAACCTCCACCGGTAGCCCAACAGAGGGCAGGAGGGCAGGAGTTGCCTAAACCTCAAAGAGATTCCGGAGTACTGCCTGGCCAAAAGCACTGTCCCTACGGGACTCCCTCTCCAGACAGTAATGGGCAGCAAAGGTCTGGCTTGAAGACCAAGTTGCAGCCCTGCAGATGTCTACCAAGGGCACAGAGCGGAGATGAGCCACTGAGGCAGCCATTGCCCTGACACGGTGGGCCGTGACCCGACCCTGCAAAGGAAGGTCAACCGCCTTGTAAGCCCAGGTGATACAGTCAGCCACCCAGATGGACAAGGTACGCTTGGACACAGCCAACCCCAACTTATTAGGGTCAAAGGATATGAAGAGCTGAGTAGCCCTTCTATGCCCCTGCGTACGGTCAAGGTAGAAGGATAAGGCCCTCCTACAGTCCAGGGTATGCAGAACTGCTTCAGCCTGGCTTGCATGAGGCTTAGGAAAGAATGTTGGAAGAACCACCTCCTGGTTGAGGTGGAAAGAGGAGACAACCTTGGGGAGGAAATTTGGATGAGTCCTGAGGACTACCCTGTTCCTATAAAATCTGGTGTAAGGCCTATCACAGACCAGGGCCTGAAGCTCACTCACTCGCCTAGCCGAAGTAAGGGCTACCAAGAAGAGTGTCTTCCAGGACAGGAAGCGTAGAGGGCAAGTAGCCATCGGCTCCAAGGGTGGGCGAGTCAGCTGCTGCAAGACCACATTCAACTCCCACTCAGGAGCAGGACGACAGATTGGAGGCTTGAGCAAAAGCAAGCCTCTGAGAAAACGGGACACCAAAGGGTGAACGGGACAGAGAATGTCCTTCCACCAGTGAGTGGTGAGCTGCTAGAGCTGAGAGGTGGATCCGAACAGAATTTGACTTAAGTCCTTGATTTGATGTGCAGTAAGTACTGAAGCACTACTGGTACAGTACAGGAGAAAGGATCCTCTGTAAGTAGCTGACACCACAGAGAAAACCTTTTCCATTTGAGAGCATAGGTTTTCCTAGTGGATTGTTTCCTAGAGGCTAGGACAACCTCCTCAACTTCCTGAGGTAGGCCGCAGGGAGCCAGAACTACCCTTGCAGCCTCCAGGCCATCAAATTGAGAGCTTTGAGATTGGGGCGCAGAAGGGAACCCTGGTTCTGAGAGAGGAGGTCGGGTTGCAACCCCAGAGGCAGTGGAGGATCCACTGCCAGCTGAAGCAGAAGTGGAAACCAAGGCTGTCTGGGCCACCTGGGAGCCACCAGCAGGACGGAGGCCTTGTCCTGAAGAATCTTGAACAGAGTTCAGGCCACCAAGGGCGTGGGAGGAAACGCATACAGGAGGCCCTGAGACCAGGGAATCAGAAAAGCATCTGCTGCTATCCGCAGAGGATGCGGTTGCCTGGAGCAGAGGTTTGGCAGTTGCTTGTTCAGTGGACTGGCAAACAGACCTATCAAAGGAAGACACCATTTTAGGAAGATCTTCCGAACTACCAAAGGATGTAGCTGCCGCTCGTGGGGCTGTAAAATTCTGCTCAACCTGTCGGCCAGGAAGTTTTCCTGGCCTGGAAGGTACACAGCCTTGAGGAGCATGTTGTGCTTGAGGGCAAAGAAGCAAAGGTCCTGTGCCTCCCGACAAAGGAGTCTGGACCCAGTCCCGCCCTGTTTGTTCACATAAAACATGGCTACTTGGTTGTCTGTCTGAACCAGTACAGATTGATAAGCCAGGGTAGGAGAGAAAGCTTTGAGTGCTAGTCGAATAGACATGAGTTCGAGAAGATTGATCTGCTGTGCCGCCTCCCAAGGAGACCACAGGCCCTGGGTGCACTTGTTCAGACAATGAGCCCCCCAGCTCTGCAGGGAGGCATCTGTGGTCAGTACCACTGTGTACCCAGGAATCTGAAAGGGCACCCCTTTTAGTAGATTGGGTGGGTGCAGCCACCAGCTGAGGGAGTCCATAAATGGTCTGGACACCCTTATTCTGTCTCTGAGGCTGCCTGTGGCCTGTGACCACTGACTCCGAAGGCACCACTGTGCAGGCCACATATGGAGCCTGGCATTGGGGGTTACATGAACTGTCGAAGCCATGTGGCCAAGCAGCCTCAGGCAGAGTCGGGCGGAGACCACCGACCCGCTGAGAAACTGATTTGCTAAGTCCATCAGTCTTTGGGCTCTGTTTGCTGGCAAGAATGCCTTTGCCAGGACAGAGTCCAGTCTTGCCCCTATGAACTCCAAGTTCTGGGAGGGGAGCAAAGTGGACTTTGCGAAGTTTATTACAAATCCCAAGCTTTGAAGAAGAGCAATAGTTCTGAGGGTGGCCTGTCGGGTCTCCAGGCACGTCTTACCTCTGATGAGCCAGTCGTCCAGATAGGGAAAGACAAAGATGCCTTGATTTCTCAGGTAGGCCGCCACCACTGCTAGGCATTTGGTGAAGACTCTGGGAGCGGAGGTGAAGCCAAAAGGCAGTACTCTGTACTGATAATGGTTTCCTCCCACAATGAACCTGAGGTACTTTCTGTGGTCTGGATGAATGAGGATGTGAGTGTACGCATCCTTTAGATCTAAGGAGCATAGCCAAGAAGTGTTCCAAGAGTAAGCATCTTGAACTTTTCTTTCTCTAGGAACTTGTTTAGGTTCCTGAGATCCAGAATAGGTCGAAGGCCACCGGTTCTTTTGGGTACCAGGAAATACCTGGAGTAGAACCCTTGACCTTGCAAGTGCGGATGCACAGACTCCACCACCCTGTCCACCAACAGACCTTGGAGCTCCTGAAGGAGAAGATCTGTGTGCAGGGGAGGCCTTGGAAGCTCCCCTGGAAAGTATGGAGGAGGCAGTTGGTGAAAATGTAGTGCATAGACCCTGTGGACTATGTTCAACACCCAACTGTCCCCAGTGATGTGGGGCCACTGGTGGGCAAAGAGGGCGAGGCGACCTCCTGTGCAGGGTTGGGAGAGCAGGGACTGAGAGGCTATGCTGGAGGAGTCAAAAAACCCCACCCTGCTGCGTGGGAGCAGGGGCTGGAGGCTTGGGGGTCTTCTGCCTACGGGGCCCATTACCCTGCCCCTTGGCTTGCTGACCCTGGGGGGCAGCATGGGCAGCCTGATACTGAGGGTACTGTTTGTAGGCAGTGCCCTTCCTCGGGTAATAGGGCTTCTTACCCAAGGCCTTCTTCTTATGAGAAGGGGCAGAGGTCTTTCTAGACAGTCTTGTCCGTGTAAGGTGCTCAGTCTCGAGCTGTGCGGCCTTCTCGGCCATGGGCTTGCCAAAAAGCTTCTCACCTCGGCAAGGGACATCGACCAACTTGTCCTGAACCTATGGCTTGAGGTCCGATGACTGCAGCCATGCCTGGCGTCGAGCCATGATGCCGGCAGCCGCAACTCGGGCCGAAGCCTCGAAGCCATCGTAGGCGGCGCGGGACATGAACTTCGAGCAGTCCCCAATCCCCGAGGACAAGGACTTGAATCTCTGCAAGGGCTCCCCGGAGAGACCAGCAGAGAACCCGGCCAGCTCCTTGGCCAGGTCTCCCAAGTACATGCCCATGTACATCTGGTAAGACTGGACACGGCAAGCAAGCATCGAGCCCTGGAAGCACTTTATACCAATACCATCCAGGTTTCGGGCCTCCCTGCCAGGGGGCATCGCGGAGTGCATCTTCTGATTTTTCAGGCGATGCATTGCCAATTCCACCACCATGGAATGGTGTGGTGTGGTAGCTGCACTTTTTGAAAGCTAGGGCTCTTCCGGAGTCGATAAATCGAATCGAATCGCTTGCTCAAGACCAGCGCCGAGGCCGGTGCCTCCCACATACGGAAGAGGAGCCATTCCAGCATCGGAGGAACCGGGACAGTAAAGGCCTCCTTCGGAGGAGAGTCATACTGTAGGGCCTCGAGCTCTGCAGCTCGAGGCTCTTCCTCGGGGTCCGCCGGAATAGTCAACGCGGTGGCCATATCCTGGAAAAAATCCGAGAACCGGGTGTCCTCCGGAGG